>CM060906.1:1079346698-1081846698 GCA_030737815.1 Allium fistulosum | reverse complement strand
TCTTAGAGACGCTATCTCTTAGGAGAATGATTTGAGTTATTTACATATCATAATCCCTAAAGTATTTTCTCTTCCAAAAAGATTTGAATTTGTGACAACAAAGACGAATGAAGTCCTTGGCATCATATGATTTGGATATTTTATATACTCTAGGCAAAGGCAATGTTGTGGCAGACGCCTTGAGTAAAAGACTCACGATGCATGGTTCTATGTTCTTAGAGTAGAAGCACTTGGAGTATGTTTCTACATTTATTCCAACCTTCGTTGGATCTAGCACTAGGGTTATTAGCAGCTTTCAATGTTTATCCTTCACAACCATATTGGTTCAAGTCGAAAGCAAGAGAGGGAGTTATTAGGTATTTTCAAGCAGTTAAGTAGAGGTGAGCATCCGAGTTGTTTGGACTGTTATTCCATTGATTTTGGAGGATAGTTGCATAGATATGGTAGGTTATATGTTCCTATTATTATAAAGCTAATTGACTTGGTACTTGATGAGTCCCTCCTTTTAGAATAACTATTCATTGTAGTGGTGCTAAAATGTAAAAAGACATCAAGAGGGCATTTTATTGGCTGGATTCGAAATTACATGTGGTAGAGTTTGTTTTGAAATGCTTAACATGTCATAGAGTTAAGGTAGAGCAAAAAAAGCCTGGTGGATTGTTGCAGCCTCTTGATATACCAAAGTGGAAGTGGGAGAGTATTTCGATGGATTTTAATGATAGACTGCCTAGAAGTAGAAGGAGAAATAAGAGTGTTTGTGTTATTATCGATCAGTTGACCAAATGCGCTCATTTTATTCTAATCAATGGTACAAGGACAACCGCATCTTTTATGACTTTATATGTTAGAGAGGTAGTTCGATTGCATGAAGTTCCTTCCAGTATTGTAGTGATCGAGATGCACATTTTTCTAGCGAATTTTGGTGGACTCTTCAGGAGGTTTTGGGCACTAAACTAAATTTGAGTATATCCTATCACCCACAGATTGACTAACAGATTGAGCGAATGAATCGAGTGTTGGAGGATTTATTACTTGTATGTATTTTGGATTTTGGAGGTTCCTGGGAAGACTACTTGCCATTAGTAGAGTTCGTTTATAATAGCAGATATCATGCAAGTATTGGGATGGCACCATTCAAGATGTCATATGGGAGGCCATGTAGATCTCCAACTTGTTAGTGCAACATTACATATAGAATTATTCTTGGGCCAAAGGTGATTAAAGAGACTTCGGAGAAGGTAAATCAAATTCGTAGAAGGATGAAAACTGTGTAGGATAGGCTGAAACTATATACAAATAAGGGACACGCATAGTTAGAGTTTTTTTGGCAATATGGTTTTCATAAACGTCCCGCCTCGAAGAGAGGTTATGAGATTTGGGAATTCATGAAAGTTGGCACTAAGGTTTGTATGGCATCTTCCAGTTTGGAAAGAGTAGAGAAGTTAGCATATAGAGTGAAGCTTCTTGAAAAAATAGCGGGAGTTTATGGTGTTTTCCATGTGTCGCACTTGCAAAAGTGTTTACATGATTCTGATATTATGGTTGAACCTAGTCAGGTAGAGGAGGTTAAAGTTGAGAGAATCACTTGTTCGCCATGCACCTAGTCGCATCTTTGAGCATGGGACAAAGCAACTCTAAAACAAAATAGTTAAATTGGTTAGATTCTAGTGTGGTATGTTTAGTTGTGTGACTTTACTTTATTTATGTGTTGC
Source organism: Allium fistulosum (assembly GCA_030737815.1). Lineage (NCBI taxonomy): Eukaryota > Viridiplantae > Streptophyta > Magnoliopsida > Asparagales > Amaryllidaceae > Allium > Allium fistulosum. The sequence continues at coordinate 1,081,844,986 of CM060906.1, read as the reverse complement.
ATACATAAAGAAATTATAAGTGTATTTTAGGATGTTTTGCAAACATAACTATATGCCATCGTTTCGCATTCATATAAAGGGCACATTACTTGAATTTATGCACTTATCATATGCCATATTCATGAAATGATGGATGGGTATTTTCTAATTGCATTTACATTAGTGTTGCTTTATGTTTTTATCTATATGTAGGTTATAATTGGTATCCATATGAAAGTTACGTCTTATTTTATTAGAAATGTTTATGTATTGGATATAGTTAATATGAATTGTTTGGATTGCTTTGATTGTGGTGTGGTTTGAGTGCATTAAATGCACATGCACATTGTTGTTATTGTATATTTGAGTCTACGAGTTACATTTTTCTATCTCTTGGAATTTTGAGGACGAGACTCTTTTAAGAGGGGAGGATGTAGTACCACTGAATTTTAATAAAAATAGTTAATCAACTTAAAGGGATATTTTAGTAATTTTACATAAAATATAAAAAAATTATATAAATTAAGGAATTTGGGAAATCTGACCTTACCTTTATGTCAAGCAGATTCTTTTATACTAAATTCTTATAAAAAGCATCAGAAATGGATATCGAATGGAGATATGCACTTTTTGCTGTAACGTACTTTTAGGCCAAATCGGTAAGAAGCCCAAGTGGTCCTGGTAGCATATCTTTGATACACTAGTAGTATGCAGTAAAATAATACCAAAAGGGATCCACTGACTTCGTTTAATTCATCGATGAATTATCACAAAATGAACATGCATACTTGATACACTAGTAGTATATCTTTGATAAGTTCATAAAAACTAAAATGGACATAGAAAACATAACATGAAAATGAAATAAAATAATTTGATTTGACCGAATGCATGAGTATATTGGAAAAGAGTTCGAAACGTACCTGAAAATGATTAAGATTCAATCCCAAAAGTCATTTCTTCCTGTGATACATAATGATGTATCGGTAAGGAGTAATCAAATTTATTGAATAAAGTACGATTGATGATGAGTGATGTTGAGTTAACTTCTTTCTATTAGGATATACACTTAAGATTAAGTACATATGTTAATTTTTAATTTCATCTATACATAGTATATGAAATCATATAATATATGATTTGATAAGAAATTCCAACATATCCTAAGTAAAAGAGTTGATTTGTTGTGTGAGTTGAGAGGCTACATGTAAAATTCGCTCATGAGGGATCTTGTATGGTCCATCCCAAAGGAATTGACCAACCAACAATAGTTGACTAATTTAAGTTATGAAAATAAATTTTGTGAACTCAAAATCTAATCAGATTTATGAAAGCTTAATCCTCCATACTGAGAAACAATTGTTGTTTCAAGAAATGTCACTTTAATGATGAAGAAATTTCCTTTTGAAATTAGTGGTAGTAAAATAGGCTTGAATAAGATCTGAAGATAATAACATATTACATAAGATGAAATGTGAATTAACCAAGCCTTACATGGACACACCTAATTAGAGTGGCTAATAAGAACCCTCATATATTAAAAGAGAAAAAGTGAGTTTCTGATCAACGTCAAGGAAAAGGAATTTTTAGTAGCAATAATTTCATCAATGTTAATAAGCCTTAAAGAGAATAGACTTTGCCATATGGCAGGATGCTTAAATTCGAAAGAGATTCCAAGTACATTAGCACAATTTGATTTTGAAAGTTGTACTCGAAGGGATATGATCCATTGGCCTTAGGTTTGTCTTCAAAAGAAGACCAAACTATTGTAACATAGTAAACAATATTGATGAGAATAACCTCGTAAATTTCAATCATTGAAATTAGCATATTAGATTCTTTAGTCAACGTGCTAAAGCTAGTTTGGATTCTACTCACAAAATTAATGCCCTATATGATTTTGAAGTTTATGTTGAAAAGAGAAATTATGAATAGTGAATAAGAATATACTATTTGCATATAATAACAAAGATAACATGAAGTCGATGGGAATATAACTGAGTTTGTAGGTATTGGATAGGATCCAATAATGGTACGTTAGTATCATTCGACAATCCATTGGCCTTAGGGTTCTCTTAGATATTTACAAAGTTATATTTTGGCCAAGATTTGACAGTCGATTATTTAACTATCAAATAAAAACAAAAAAAATCAAACATATATTTACTATATGGGATCCACTAAGCCTCTATTGATTAATATTTCATTAATTAAAATCTCTTTCTATTATAAAAATATCGTATAAAATATTATTTTCACAAACCCCTTATACTACTTTCAATACTTGGAAAACATTCATATACTTATCTCACTGGTATATGTATATTAACAAAAAGTTAAGGAAGACCTCGTCTTTTCCTTATCCATATTTAAATGGGCCTAAACAAATATTATTTAAAATATTTCTTACCATAAAACAAACCACCATAATTAAGAAGGATTAATTACCAAAATCAAATCTCATTTCTTTTATAAAAGTCCCCTTTCTATAAGTGCATTTCATATTTCAAATCATTTTATAAATCTCTGAATATATTTATAAAACTTCTTTTACAAATCACTAAAGTAATTTATAAACTCCTTATAAATTCCTTTATCAAATATTGCTTAAAATTTCTTTTACAAAATAACATTTGTAAATCTCCATAAATAAATCTGTTTTACTAAATTAATTCCTTTTATAAAACAATTAATCATTTATAAACATCTTTATTAAAATAATTTAAAAACTTTAACATCTGTATTAAAATAATTAAATAACTTACTTTAAAACACCATTTATAAAACAATTAACCTTAAATTGTTGTACAATTGAAGTTATTTAAATCCATAACTTTGCAAATTCAAAAAGAGGCTTAGAGACCACAATGATCCTAAATCAAGTTACCATTTAATTCAAATTTGGCTTTCCAAGTCATATAACTGTTATTTATATAAGCCAACACATATGTAAATAAAACCAATTAGAAATCACTAGCTAATCCATCACTTATCCAATATTAATTTACTGGCATACAATTCAATGTCTAAATCAATATGATAGCAGAACGGGGATTTATTATGCTAAAAGAAGGCACACGTAATCTACTTAATTTAATTATAGCAGAATGGGGATTTATCATGCGATATATATGTCATCAATATTCTATCTAACTAAATTATAGCAGAATGGTGTTTTATTCTGCTAAATGGTTATTCAAAATAATCAATTCAATTAAGTTATAGTGGAATGGTGTAACGACCCCGAATTTTATATAAATTTAAAATGATATTAATTTAATTTTTGAATTAAATTTTTGAAATAGATGGTTAAATGGATTGCGAGTTTCCCCACCATGAATAAAATTGGAATAAATCATTTAAATTTAAAAATATTTTAAATATTGTATATATGTGAATATATATGTATACGGGCATGTATAAGTTATAAAATATAAACAAAGCAAAGATAATAGAATATCTTTGTACAAATGAACAAGTATGCAAACCATCCTATATCATTTATCAGCTGAAAACAAAAGCAAAGCATTTAATGCAATATCTTTAGCCTCCACAACATCTCATGTCAGCCGAGCTAAATAAGAAAATACATAAGTACACAAAAGAACAAAGTAAAGTAAAAAGAAAAATAACAAAACAAAGCTGCAGCCACCTTGCTTAATAAATGCAAATATCCTAAGTACATAACATATTTTCTATCAGCCGAGTAAAGTAGTATGTAACAAATAGTAAGTTGTAAACAAAAGGACTAAGCATTTAATGCTAGCACCCAAAATGTTCTCATCAGCCACAAGCAAGAAAATATCCCTGCAAACTCATTTCCTAGATATCAAACCACTTCATTTCAAATTCGTTCCCTTCTAGCTGAGAAAATATCATTCAAAGCTTAAACAAAATACAACATAAACATCAAACAAATCAAGGCAACCCAGAGATTTAGAAGATGATTCCAGCTAACACATCAAAGCCTGTTTCAAAAGAACAAAGCTCTGTTCTTCAATCATGACAGGTGAGCAAACATTTGAACTCATTTGTTCATCTTTTTGGTTGGCATCTGATAATCTATGAATGAATGACATAAAAGATGCTTGCATGAATATGAACTTTTGTATAGAGGAGTATGCTTGTGCCTGTCTGTGATACATGTCTCTGGTTCTAGAGTATTACTGAGTTCAATCCTGTTTAAAAATCGAGAACTTCCCCTCAAATCAACTGTTGATCTTGATGTTCAAAAGAAACTTGTTAGAATTGCCAGGAACTCTCCCCTAAAAATATTTGGAGGCACTGAAAATAGATAAGTTTTCTAGAAATATCAAACACAGTGGAATCCCTTGTTTTTATGAAAATGTAATTGATTAGATTTTAAGTTTCAAATGTATGATCTTATTTACCTTTACGAATCATGATTTTTAAAACAAAAATCCAGATTTTTAGTGCGATTTTTAGTGAGAAATCGCAAGTTGAACGGATTCGACTATTTGGGCAAACTACGGTGGTCGACGACATCGTTCGCCTCGTGATTGGATCTGTAGCTAGCTGAGAGGTTGTAGAGTCTAGGAAAAATGCTCGCAGATCACCGTAGTGGGTGATCGAGGTGGAACTAGGGTTTAAGCCTAGTTCTGGGTGGCCACTGAATTTGAGAAGAATGCGGCCTCACCAGAGCATCGAGTCGAACTGGACCGGGGGCAATCAGACGATGGGAGGCAGGCGAAGCTTTGACCAAGATCGCGACATTGTTGGAGGCTTGAGGCGGTCAGACGAGGTAGTTTTCTGATGGTCGAGTGTGGTCCAGTTTGAGTTAAATAGCAAAATCTCGAGTTCGACGTTATTACGAATTTCTGAGGTGATTGGAGGCTTGTATAGACGATCGTCGACATGCTCAGAGTCGCGGCGATGACTGGAGCTGGCCATCTCGTTTGTGCACGTGCACGAGCACGTTGGGTTGGGGTCTGGAATATGGGTTTTGGTTGCAGTGGGAAGGGAGAAGATGAAGTCAAACTCGAAGTGGTACTCGAGTAGGAGGTGGGTTGGCTCGGGTATTTCTTTCGTGATTGCGTGGGGAAGCAACAGTTGAGACTTAACTGTTTTAAGAAAAAAATATAATACGAGGAGAGGAAGTACTCGGGGAAATTGGGGTTTGTCTCGGGAAGATGATGGCATAGCTCGAAGTTGCTCTTGGGGTAGTTTAGCTTGAAGCCAGGTTTTAAAGCATAACAGGTTTTTAAAATTTAAAAATGTAAATCATGATCCAGGTTTTAAAATCTAAACAAAGTTTTCAAAACTAAGTAAACAAGTTTTCAAATGCACCTTAGTCAAGCATGTGGATGATCAGATTCAACTGAGCTAAAGGTAAATTTAAAAGCCTGAAGCAATGTCAAATTTTTCAAAAAAACATTTCAAGCCTGGGAACAAAAGCTTCCCTGTATCCTCTGCTCTTCATACAAGGTGAGCAATCTTTCTTTAAAACTCCATCTTCTATTTTATTTGTGTTCAGTGATGATGAATGTGATGGAAAAAGTTGTAACTTGTTTGAATGCATATTTATGTGTATGTATGTATGCAGAATTGATGATGTATGTCTGCATGCATATGCCTCTGTAACAACTTCAAGAAAACACTTCCTCTTATTCTACCTGCTATTAAGACTTAGAGTTAAAACAAAAGTTGTTTTGTTTGATGATCATCTAAGTTTAAGAAAGAAAATTATTAAAGTCAAACAACTTCTCAATGTCTCTGGTAATTAAAGAACTGAGCAAAACTTTTAAATTAGTCAAAATTTAAATCTTTTAATTTTTAAGTTCAGGGATGTAAATTGAATCCTCAACACAAAATATGATTTTTAAGACTCGAATGGTGATTTTTAGTCGAGTGTGCTTAGAGCAGTTCGTAGTTGAACAGTTCTTGCATTTAAACCATTTCCTGATGATCAAATTGATTTTAAATGATAAGGTTATGCTGGAAGCAGGTTTGAACACCTAGGATTTTAGAAAAATTGTTGAATAAAATTTCCAATACGTGAATTGGTTGAACGAATCCAATTTAGGGTTTAAGGCTCGGTTGTGATACGGCCGGAAAACGAGACGAGTTCGTCTTCACGGTTTGATCGAGCTTCGTGATATTAGGGGGTTGGGTTCGCCGGAGAGTGGAGCGACTTTGGGAAGGACGGTGGAGGTTCCAGTGATTGGAGATGGTGGCCAGTACCATTTTTCGATCGATGGTAGCCTTTCAGGTGGGTTCGAATTGCGAAATTTTGATTGGTCGGAGGCAACGTCAAGGCAGATGGTCGAGGGGGTAGGCGAGGTCATCTCGGTTCTGTCCATGGTCGGAGAGTTGATCGGTGGCGATCTGGATCGTGTGCACCGTGCACGCGTGTGCCTCGAACTGGAAGTGGGAAGAAGGGTTGGGGAAGAAGCAGAGTTACTCGGGTTTGTCTCGAGTAAGTTGAGGATTGGCTCGAAGCAAGAAGAAGATGCGGGTTACTCGAGTAGTTGCTCGGGAAGAATTTGAATTAACTCGGGTTTTGTTAATTTGAATACCAGATTTCCAGAGTTTAAAAGGGAACATGTTTTAAGGTTTTAAATTTAAGAATAAGTTTCAAAGAAAAAAATAAACCCAGTTTCGAATTTAATTTATAAGCAAGATTTAAGTCAAGTTTCCAAAGATCTGATTTTCAAATTATAATTATATTGGAATGCTTATAAATAAATAAATAAATAAAAAGAAAAGAAAATTCTTAAGTGTTTCCAAATAAAAATTGATGATGTGATTAAATAAGTAATTAAGATAAATGGTTTATCTTAAGATTTAAAAGATCATTAATTTGAGATTTATTGATATTTACTTAATTAAAAGTTAATTAAGTATTAGTTAAGGATTTATTAATTTGTTGAGAGTTAATTACTTAATGATAGTAATTAAAGAATAATTAAATCAATTTCTTAATTAATAATTAAAGGATAATTAATAAATAATTAAAGGTTAATCAATGATTAAGTTTAAGTTAATTACATGATTAAGGTTAATTGATAAATTAAGGTAACTAATTACGTGAAGATAATTACTTAATTAAAAGTAATTAAATAGTTAAAATTGATTAATTAAATGATTAAAGGATAATTAATCAGGATGATTTGTAATTAATTAATGTTGATTAACCAGGATTAGTAATTTATTCATAAGTAATAAATCTGATTTAAATTAATCAGATAAATTCTTTGATCTTACTTATGAATGTTTGGATTCTGTTGAATGATAGGAATTGTTTGATATCCCTGATATATGATGCTTTGTGATACGTCCTGATTTATGTCATGATCTGTGATTTCTGTTTCTGTGATATATTGTTATATTAATATGAAACCCCTTGGCCCGTAAAACGGCATTTGAATTTCGATGCGACAGGGAGTCGGATTCCAGTTGGTTATCCGAAACCCACATCGAATTATAATAATGAATGTTTGTAACCGATAAATTTATTTTATCTATGAATCTGTGAATGAAGATAAGCGTTATCGATTATACCGCTTATCGATATATCTGTGATGATTCATTGTGTTGCACTACTGTGTGAAACCCCTGGACCACACTTTTACACACACAAATATGGATTTCACGTGGAAATCAGTTAAGTCACAGATAATTTAAATTTGATGTTTCTGAAATTGAAAATTTTATTTTCAAATGATTTTGAAATTGGAATTTGGGATTTAAAGTGAAAAGCTTTTGAAATGGAATTTCAAAGATAAAAGTTATTTTGAATAACTTGATAAAGTTTTGAAGTTTAAATAATTTGATTTAAACTTAAATTCAAGATTCGAAATTAAATTTTATGATTCAAAACTAGGGATTTAAGATGCTGTACAAGTTATATGAATTTAAACCATTTTAAAGATATTGTTTTGAGAATTTGGATTTAACCCAAGGATTTCAACTCGTATGAATGAATCAAATTTTCTGAAATGAAACTATTTGTTTTCAAAAGATAAAAGCTTTCATATAAGAAATGAAATTCTAATTTAGTTAAAGGAATTTCAAGATGTATGAGCTCAGAGGTTATGTAGTTGAAATTTATCAGCGATATATCCCAATTTGGTAATGTGACATGCTGAGTGTTGCTGTGTGATGATCAGTGTTTGATCATTTGTGATATGATCATTTGTTTGATCATTTATCTTTGTGATCATAGGTTGATCATCTGTTGACCCAAAGCATGGCTTTGTGACAAAGCGTAGCTTTGTGGACGAGACTTCGTCAGGGCCTCACAACCCGGAAATGGTCGAAACAGGAATGTTGCGGCAAGGTTATGAGGGTCGTGCCCTTTAGGTTATGCCATTTCCTTCTGGAAAAGGGTGGTATTATGGTATGGAGCCCAGATACTTACTCATGTGCATACACTTTATTATGTGTGATGTTGGTTATCGAGGCCTCGGATAAAGGTCCCAAAGGACCGGGGGGTGGCATATTCGTGAGTTACCTGTTATAGGGGTAACCCGGCCTTGTTTGGCAGAGAGCAGTTTGTCTCTCGGGACATCCCGCCAGAGGCGATCCCATGCGGCGGAAGGAAGTTCCTTAGCCTGACCATTTGTTGGAAATCCATTTCTCCAATACGGAACTTGTACGGTTTTAGTTGTAGAACCTGCCATCTACTTATGGTGGCGCCCCACTGTTTAGATGGTAGCTATAGTAGGCATAGTTCGAAATGTCTATGCTGGCTAAGATTAATATTATACTTTCGAAATGTTTTCTGCACTATGCACTAATAATAATATCCAAATGATTTATCATAGTAAGCATCTTTAACTATCATAAGAAGAAATCTCCTCCAATTTTGCGTTTGCATTGTGTGTGTGGTGGGAGGTCTTATGGTAGTTTCATTTTCCAAAAGCATTGCGGATTTCAATGTTTAAAATCCTTTTGTTGTTGTTTAAAGATAAACTGTTTTTGTTGCTCACACCAGTCCCATGACTGATCCGGAGTTTATTGTTCCCTTCCTAAACTCTGGGTGCTCATAATTTTCCACACGAGCAGTCTAGAGTTGGGTTTCTTTTCAGATATTCAGGTTTAGTAGATTATCTGGAGCTAGTTCATTCATCGGAGTTGCTTATCTTGGAGTTGTGGATTCATTCTTGTCTGAAGATCATTTTGGAGTTATCACTTCTATTGATATTGTTCCGCTGCTGTTGTTATCTTTTCTTTTCCGCTGCTATTTGTTGTATCATATCTCTGATGTATATTGATATTCATTGTTTCACTCTGTTGTATCAGATATTATATATCAATGTATTATTCTTTTCTTCCGCTGTGTTATTTACTTAATTGTGTTATAGCTCCGGCGAATCGGATTTGAACGGTCGAATCTGCGGCATTCTAGTACAATGTGAAGTATGGATGTTGATTTTCGAGCGGGCAAAACCCGATACGTTACATGTGGTATCAGAGCTAAGGTTGAACTTTAGCTCAGGAGTATTAACACGTTAAGTAGCTCATTAGAGATAGAGTGAAGTAAATTCTAGAATGAGTAATCCTTAAGATATCTATCTATATGTCTCAGTAAATTATCTTGCTATCCACTGATAGTGAGTATGAGTGCAAGAAGAGGATGAGATAGGGGACAGAGAAATACGACTAGAAATGGTCAATACTCTGTAACAACAAGGAAATAATCTTTTCTCTATCAATCTCTTTTGTTCAACATCTTTTCTCAATTCTTCGGTAGTTTCTAGTAGATCTAGGAAGAAGAAATTCGATTTATTTAATATGGGACGTAAACTCCGAATTGACCAAAACTGTTTGTTTGGATGAATTGGTTGCTTTGTTGCTATGGTTGATAGGTATACTTTAGTTTTAAAACCAAAAGTTTTGAAATGGTATCCATACACCTATCTATTCTTTGGGTCCGGATATATTCTACGAATGGTTAGTTATCCTTTCGAACTAACCGATGCCACTGTATAGTTCGTAGATCTGGATAACCCGAGTATCTTGTGAAGTGTTAAACAGATTCGATCTTGTATCTATTTTTGATATTCTGATTTGGTAAGCCAAATGCAGAATAGATATTCAGTTTGAGTTGATGAAATATTCTCCATCTATCTTTTTGTCTCCTTGGCAATTTCGAGGACGAAATTCTTTTAAGGGGGGAAGTCTGTAACGACCCCGAATTTTATATAAATTTAAAATGATATTAATTTAATTTTTGAATTAAATTTGTGAAATAGATGGTTAAATGGATTGCGAGTTTCCCCACCATGAATAAAATTGGAATAAATCATTTAAATTTAAAAATATTTTAAATATTGTATATATGTGAATATATATGTATACGGGCATGTATAAGTTATAAAATATAAACAAAGCAAAGATAATAGAATATCTTTGTACAAATGAACAAGTATGCAAACCATCCTATATCATTTATCAGCCGAAAACAAAAGCAAAGCATTTAATGCAATATCTTTAGCCTCCACAACATCTCATGTCAGCCGAGCTAAATAAGAAAATACATAAGTACACAAAAGAACAAAGTAAAGTAAAAAGAAAAATAACAAAACAAAGCTGCAGCCACCTTGCTTAATAAATGCAAATATCCTAAGTACATAACATATTTTCTATCAGCCGAGTAAAGTAGTATGTAACAAATAGTAAGTTGTAAACAAAAGGACTAAGCATTTAATGCTAGCACCCAAAATGTTCTCATCAGCCACAAGCAAGAAAATATCCCTGCAAACTCATTTCCTAGATATCAAACCACTTCATTTCAAATTCGTTCCCTTCTAGCTGAGAAAAGATCATTCAAAGCTTAAACAAAATACAACATAAACATCAAACAAATCAAGGCAACCCAGAGATTTAGAAGATGATTCCAGCTAACACATCAAAGCCTGTTTCAAAAGAACAAAGCTCTGTTCTTCAATCATGACAGGTGAGCAAACATTTGAACTCATTTGTTCATCTTTTTGGTTGGCATCTGATAATCTATGAATGAATGACATAAAAGATGCTTGCATGAATATGAACTTTTGTATAGAGGAGTATGCTTGTGCCTGTCTGTGATACATGTCTCTGGTTATAGAGTATTACTGAGTTCAATCCTGTTTAAAAATCGAGAACTTCCCCTCAAATCAACTGTTGATCTTGATGTTCAAAAGAAACTTGTTAGAATTGCCAGGAACTCTCCCCTAAAAATATTTGGAGGCACTGAAAATAGATAAGTTTTCTAGAAATATCAAACACAGTGGAATCCCTTGTTTTTATGAAAATGTAATTGATTAGATTTTAAGTTTCAAATGTATGATCTTATTTACCTTTACGAATCATGATTTTTAAAACAAAAATCCAGATTTTTAGTGCGATTTTTAGTGAGAAATCGCAAGTTGAACGGATTCGACTATTTGGGCAAACTACGGTGGTCGGCGACATCGTTCGCCTCGTGATTAGATCTGTAGCTAGCTGAGAGGTTGTAGAGTCTAGGAAAAATGCTCGCTAAATTTTTAGATCACTATAGTGGGTGATCGAGGTGGAACTAGGGTTTAAGCCTAGTTCTGGGTGGCGACTGATTTTGAGAAGAATGCGGCCTCACCAGAGCATCGAGTCGAACTGGACCGGGGGCAATCAGACGATGGGAGGCAGGCGAAGCTTCGACCAAGATCGCGACATTGTTGGAGGCTTGAGGCGGTCAGACGAGGTAGTTTTCTGATGGTCGAGTGTGGTCCAGTTTGAGTTAAATAGCAAAATCTCGAGTTCGACGTTATTACGAATTTTTGAGGTGATTGGAGGCTTGTATAGACGATCGTCGACATGCTCAGAGTCACGGCGATGACTGGAGCTGGCCATCTCGTTTGTGCACGTGCACAAGCACATTGGGTTGGGGTCTGGAATATGGGTTTTGGTTGCAGTGGGAAGGGAGAAGATGAAGTCAAACTCGAAGTGGTACTCGAGTAGGAGGTGGGTTGGCTCGGGTATTTCTTTCGTGATTGCGTGGGGAAGCAACAGTTGAGACTTAACTGTTTTAAGAAAAAAATATAATACGAGGAGAGGAAGTACTCGGGGAAATTGGGATTTGTCTCGGGAAGATGATGGCATAGCTCGAAGTTGCTCTTGGGGTAGTTTAGCTTGAAGCCAGGTTTTAAAGCATAACAGGTTTTTAAAATTTAAAAATGTAAATCATGATCCAGGTTTTAAAATCTAAACAAAGTTTTCAAAACTAAGTAAACAAGTTTTCAAATGCACCTTAGTCAAGCATGTGGATGATCAGATTCAACTGAGCTAAAGGTAAATTTAAAAGCCTGAAGCAATGTCAAATTTTTCAAAAAAACATTTCAAGCCTGGGAACAAAAGCTTCCCTGTATCCTCTGCTCTTCATACAAGGTGAGCAATCTTTCTTTAAAACTCCATCTTCTATTTTATTTGTGTTCAGTGATGATGAATGTGATGGAAAAAGTTGTAACTTGTTTGAATGCATATTTATGTGTATGTATGTATGCAGAATTGATGATGTATGTCTGCATGCATATGCCTCTGTAACAACTTCAAGAAAACACTTCCTCTTATTCTACCTGCTATTAAGACTTAGAGTTAAAACAAAAGTTGTTTTGTTTGATGATCATCTAAGTTTAAGAAAGAAAATTATTAAAGTCAAACAACTTCTCAATGTCTCTGGTAATTAAAGAACTGAGCAAAACTTTTAAATTAGTCAAAATTTAAATCTTTTAATTTTTAAGTTCAGGGATGTAAATTGAATCCTCAACACAAAATATGATTTTTAAGACTCGAATGGTGATTTTTAGTCGAGTGTGCTTAGAGCAGTTCGTAGTTGAACAGTTCTTGCATTTAAACCATTTCCTGATGATCAAATTGATTTTAAATGATAAGGTTATGCTGGAAGCAGGTTTGAACACCTAGGATTTTAGAAAAATTGTTGAATAAATTTTCCAATACGTGAATTGGTTGAACGAATCCAATTTAGGGTTTAAGGCTCGGTTGTGATACGGCCGGAAAACGAGACGAGTTCGTCTTCACGGTTTGATCGAGCTTCGTGATATTAGGGGGTTGGGTTCGCCGGAGAGTGGAGCGACTTTGGGAAGGACGGTGGAGGTTCCAGTGATTGGAGATGGTGGCCAGTACCATTTTTCGATCGATGGTAGCCTTTCAGGTGGGTTCGAATTGCGAAATTTTGATTGGTCGGAGGCAACATCAAGGCAGATGGTCGAGGGGGTAGGCGAGGTCATCTCGGTTCTGTCCATGGTCGGAGAGTTGATCGGTGGCGATCTGGATCGTGTGCACCGTGCACGCGTGTGCCTCGAACTGGAAGTGGGAAGAAGGGTTGGGGAAGAAGCATAGTTACTCGGGTTTGTCTCGAGTAAGTTGAGGATTGGCTCGAAGCAAGAAGAAGATGCGGGTTACTCGAGTAGTTGCTCGGGAAGAATTTGAATTAACTCGGGTTTTGTTAATTTGAATACCAGATTTCCAGAGTTTAAAAGGGAACATGTTTTAAGGTTTTAAATTTAAGAATAAGTTTCAAAGAAAAAAATAAACCCAGTTTCGAATTTAATTTATAAGCAAGATTTAAGTCAAGTTTCCAAAGATCTGATTTTCAAATTATAATTATATTGGAATGCTTATAAATAAATAAAAAAAAAATTCTTAGGTGTTTCCAAATAAAAATTGATGATGTGATTAAATAAGTAATTAAGATAAATGGTTTATCTTAAGATTTAAAAGATCATTAATTTGAGATTTATTGATAATTACTTAATTAAAAGTTAATTAAGTATTAGTTAAGGATTTATTAATTTGTTGAGAGTTAATTACTTAATGATAGTAATTAAAGAATAATTAAATCAATTTCTTAATTAATAATTAAAGGATAATTAATAAATGATTAAAGGTTAATCAATGATTAAGTTTAAGTTAATTACATGATTAAGGTTAATTGATAAATTAAGGTAACTAATTACGTGAAGATAATTACTTAATTAAAAGTAATTAAATAGTTAAAATTGATTAATTAAATGATTAAAGGATAATTAATCAGGATGATTTGTAATTAATTAATGTTGATTAACCAGGATTAGTAATTTATTCATAAGTAATAAATCTGATTTAAATTAATCAGATAAATTCTTTGATCTTACTTATGAATGTTTGGATTCTGTTGAATGATAGGAATTGTTTGATATCCCTGATATATGATGCTTTGTGATACGTCCTGATTTATGTCATGATCTGTGATTTCTGTTTCTGTGATATATTGTTATATTAATATGAAACCCCTTGGCCCGTAAAACGGCATTTGAATTTCGGTGCGACAGGGAGTCGGATTCCAGTTGGTTATCCGAAACCCACATCGAATTATAATAATGAATGTTTGTAACCGATAAATTTATTTTATCTATGAATCTGTGAATGAAGATAAGCGTTATCGATTATTCCGCTTATCGATATATCTGTGATGATTCATTGTGTTGCACTACTGTGTGAAACCCCTGGACCACACTTTTACACACACAAATATGGATTTCACGTGGAAATCAGTTAAGTCACAGATAATTTAAATTTGATGTTTTTGAAATTGAAAATTTTATTTTCAAATGATTTTGAAATTGGAATTTGGGATTTAAAGTGAAAAGCTTTTGAAATGGAATTTCAAAGATAAAAGTTATTTTGAATAACTTGATAAAGTTTTGAAGTTTAAATAATTTGATTTAAACTTAAATTCAAGATTCGAAATTAAATTTTATGATTCAAAACTAGGGATTTAAGATGCTGTACAAGTTATATGAATTTAAACCATTTTAAAGATATTGTTTTGAGAATTTGGATTTAACCCAAGGATTTCAACTCGTATGAATGAATCAAAATTTCTGAAATGAAACTATTTGTTTTCAAAAGATAAAAGCTTTCAGATAAGCAATGAAATTCCAGTTTAATTAAAGGAATTTCAATATTGAAGTGAAAATGGTTTTCCAAGTTATGAATGAATTGTTTTGAAAAGCTATGATTTGAATCTGTTATCTTTAACAGATTTAAAATAATGATTGGTTTAAATCATTTGAAATGGGATTGTTTTGAAAGCTATAAGTTAAATCTTGATTTAAAGATTTAACGAGTTAATCAAATTGAAATGGAAATTAATTTGGAAAATCTATGAATGAATCTTTTGTTTAAAAGATTTAAATGTGGAAACTGTTTAAACCATAAAGGTTGAATCTTTTTGTTTAAAGATTTAAAAATGGTAATTTGTTAAATCAGTTGAAATGGAAGTTTGGGTTTAAGTTGTGACTTAATTGAAATCCAAATATCCATATGTTTTTAAATATTTCGCTCACTATTCGGTTTAGCCGGGAGAGGACCTTTGGGTCGTATAACCCATTCCGAATATGTGATACGTCGTTTATGGATCGCATTTGAAGACCGGTGTTGAAGACCGGATATTTTTGAAAACGGAAGGATTACCGTCGAGTTACTCTGCATCGGCTGATCCCCGATATAGAGGTTTTATCATCCTTAGTGACGGGAAGTCCGGACGTGATTGGAAATTATCCGGATTTGCAAGGGCTTCGTGAGAAGTGCCTTCGGTTCTGTTCGATCCCGGAACAGACTTGTATGGATTGTATGTCTGACATTACACTTTGAGATATAAAGCCGATTTCTTTCAAATACATCTCTGTTGGTGGCGGAGAATTTATTCTCTTAGCTTAACACCCTTCTCTGAGACGTATGAGCTCAGAGGTTATGTAGTTGAAATTTATCAGCGATATATCCCAATTTGGTAATGTGACATACTGAGTGTTGCTGTGTGATGATCAGTGTTTGATCATTTGTGATATGATCATTTGTTTGATCATTTATCTTTGTGATCATAGGTTGATCATCTGTTGACCCAAAGCATGGCTTTGTGACAAAGCGTAGCTTTGTGGACGAGACTTCGTCAGGGCCTCACAACCCGGAAATGGTCGAAACAGGAATGTTGCGGCAAGGTTATGAGGGTCGCGCCCTTTAGGGTATGCCATTTCCTTCTGGAAAAGGGTGGTATTATGGTATGGAGCCCAGATACTTACTCATGTGGATACACTTTATTATGTGTGATGTTGGTTATCGAGGCCTCGGATAAAGGTCCCAAAGGACCGGGGGGTGGCATATTCGTGAGTTACCTGTTATAGGGGTAACCCGACCTTGTTTGGCAGAGAGCAGTTTGTCTCTCGGGACGTCCCGCCAGAGGCGATCCCATGCGGCGGAAGGAAGTTCCTTAGCCTGACCATTTGTTGGAAATCCATTTCTCCAATACGGAACTTGTACGGTTTTAGTTGTAGAACCTGCCATCTACTTATGGTGGCGCCCCACTGTTTAGATGGTAGCTATAGTAGGCATAGTTCGAAATGTCTATGCTGGCTAAGATTAATATTATACTTTCGAAATGTTTTCTGCACTATGCACTAATAATAATATCCAAATGATTTTTCGTAGTAAGCATCTTTGACTATCATAAGAAGAAATCTCCTCCAATTTTGCGTTTGCATTGTGTGTGTGGTGGGAGGTCTTATGGTAGTTTCATTTTCCAAAAGCATTGCGGATTTCAATGTTTAAAATCCTTTTGTTGTTGTTTAAAGATAAACTGTTTTTGTTGCTCACACCAGTCCCATGACTGATCCGGAGTTTATTGTTCCCTTCCTAAACTCTGGGTGCTCATAATTTTCCACACGAGCAGTCTAGAGTTGGATTTCTTTTCAGATATTCAGGTTTAGTAGATTATCTGGAGCTAGTTCATTCATCGGAGTTGCTTATCTTGGAGTTGTGGATTCATTCTTGTCTGAAGATCATTTTGGAGTTATCACTTCTATTGATATTGTTCCGCTGCTGTTGTTATCTTTTCTTTTCCGCTGCTATTTGTTGTATCATATCTCTGATGTATATTGATATTCATTGTTTCACTCTGTTGTATCAGATATTATATATCAATGTATTATTCTTTTCTTCCGCTGTGTTATTTACTTAATTGTGTTATAGCTCCGGCGAATCGGATTTGAACGGTCGAATCTGCGGCATTCTAGTACAATGTGAAGTACGGATGTTGATTTTCGAGCGGGCAAAACCCGATACGTTACAAATGGGGATTTATTCTGCTAAACAGATGTCATCATTAAAGTATTTGTGACGACCTGCCTCATCGACCCTTAGAAATCGACACTAATACATTCTCGGTATTCACGTGCCGTAAATCCAAGTGTTGAAGAGGCAAATTATCATAGGGTAAAAGAAAATAAAGGTAGAAGACAAACAAAATAAAATCTCATATCGTATTCAATATTCAATTAAAGTATGAGTAGTACATGCAATTACTCCAAATTGCTCTATCAAAGTTTCTATAAGTACTAATCCAGCAAGGATAGTTATAACTACCCAACCTCACAAGCACTGGTAGATAGTTAATACAAAATACAACAGAATTAGAAATGAATAACTTTCTACAAAGGACCAAAATGGTCCATCCTCCATGCTTCTTGTCAAAATACTCCATTCTACCTAACTAGTAGGCTGCTTGGAAAATAGGGCACCCAGAGTTTAAGGGGAAAAGAAAATAAACTCTGGATCAGTCATGGGACTGGTATAAGAAACTCAAATTACGGATTTTTACCTTATGATAACCAAATCATTTGCTATGCAAAATCTAGGGATATTATTTTTAATGACTTTCTTTTGAAAACACTTTTCAAGTAACTACCTTCCTTATAGTACATCTCTAGAAGGATGTACCGAGGATCAACAACTTTGAAACCTCTGCACCTGGCAAGACCAGCCTATCTGAAGATCCATCTAGTAGTGGATAGAACCGAATATAACATCACCCTGATCGTAACCAACCTATCCGGGATCCCATAGCATACACAACATACTCGACATATATAGAGTAATCTAGAAAGGTGATGACCATACCCTAATGGTTGCGAACCACATAGTCCTACGACATGCCCTGTTTAAGCCATTTTCCGGATGATGAGGCACGAGGTAATAATTACCTTTCGTATAGCACATTCCACTTTGAATGCCACATTGCCAATACCATCACACACCATTAATTTCCAAAAATGTACAACCCCTGAGCTCGTACGTCTCAGATAAGGGTGTTAAATGTAAGGAAGTTACTTCCTACACCACTAAACAGATGTACGTTCGTAAAAATCAATGTACGTATATGATGGAAATGTAATGTCAGACATCCGTCCATACAAGTTATCCAGGAACAAGACAAATTGAAGGAACTCTCCTATCACATCCTACCGGGAATCATCCCTAGGATTAGTAGCGAGCATCCCTTACATCGAAGATCAATTGAAGATACTATTTCCACATATATATGATATGAGAAATTTCCCCCGAGGGTCAGTGATAAGCAGCCCTTCATTCCATTTATTATAATTCCCAGTCTTCGAATACATAAATTGGATCGAAGTTGTTTTCGAATAAGAATCACTCAAATCCAATCCCGATTCCTTCGAACCAACTATCGATAAAAGATGTTAAGCTTGAGGGTGATTATCATTTCATTTATTAATATCTTTTATCAAACAAAATATCTCTTTTAGAGATATAAATCTTTAACTCATATTCTTTTCCAGCATATACGGAATCATTAAACCTCTCTTTAAATTTGGAAATACCAAATCATTTTCATAAGTCATATTGGAAAACATTATTGAGTTAAAAGGGTCGATAACAATTATACTCACTACAAGAAAAATAGTCTTTTATAGCGGCATATAGCCGCTATTAATCACAACCATAGCGGTTTGATAAGCGCAGTATATCGACATGTTATAAAAAACCGTTGAATATTTATAACACAAAATATGCCGCTATGGTTGAGCTTAGTTTTATAACGCAAATTTGCCGCTATGGTACGTTAATTCAATAGCTCATTATAGCCGCTATAATACAACTAAATCTCAACGGAACTGGAAATCTTTATAACACCATTTTGCCGCTATAAAAGATTTATTCAATAGCTCATTATAGCCGCTATAATTATAAAGGCATTTTACCCAATATTTTTGGATGTGGCTGTATCAAGCTTTTTACCAGACATTGAAAATATGCTCAAAATTACACAAGCTCCTAACTGCAAAATAAAAACCGGAAGAAAGAAAATTGTATCTATAATAAACATGTGATTAAATGAACATCAAGCCAGAAGAAGACCTAGGAAAGAGACATGTAGAAAGCAATGAACTAAAAAATTAAAGTCTGCAAAGATAAAATACTGATCACAGCATTCTGTCAAAGTTTATAACAAAACACAACAAACTAAATCCCTTATTTACATAGTCTGCCACATGTAAGTTCGGATATATCACAATAAAACGCTAAGAGAAACATGAAGAAAAGACCCGGCATTATACCGGCAAAACAACAAAGAACTTCAAGATCGCTTCATCCTTTTCTTCTCTTCTTCAGATTTCTGACTTGCATTCTTCAACTGCAAACATATTTCATATCAATCAATAATTAATATTAATATGCCAAAAAGAGTGGAAAACATGGCAAAACTCTCAAACGTGTACCATTATCGCAAGAATGCGGACAAGAACACCAGCAAAATCAACAAAAAGGACCAAAGCATGCATAATATAAACTGCATAAAGTTATTTCTGTAAAATGGTTATTTGTCAAGTATGTAAAATGAAAAAATATTCATGGTTACATAACAGGTAACATAATCAATGTTTTATAGCTTGCTTCAATTATTAGATTCAGTATTTATTTTGAATTTTTATCAATTTATCATTTGTTCACCTATAAATGGATATATTACTAATCATAACGATTCAATATATATTTTACTCAAATTTGTTTCATGTAAAAGATCTTTTAATTAGGGTAACTATTACACCAAGAAGAGATGAATATGGTTTTGCTTCATCATGTTGATTCATGCCCACATACTTTATCTTCATGCTTTTCTAAGTTAAATAATTAACTCTTAATTTCTAAACCACCTAGCTTTGGTTACTATTTTCATACCTTGCTTTAAAATATTACTTTAACTGATTTATCATATTTACATATTACCGATCAAAATTATTCAACATGAAAGAACACTGTATCTGGGTGTTCCTCTATTCACTAGTAAACTAAAGCAAGAGATTTCTGGCCACTATTGGACAAAATAAATAGAAAAATTAACAATTGTAATAATAAGTTGTTAAATATAAGTGGCATAATTGAACTTAATAAAACTGTTATTTATCCCATTATTGATTTCTAGATGCATTTTTGTCAGACCCCATGTCCGTTATTAAGAAGAAAAACTCGATATGCTCAAATTTTCTATGGCAAAGTATATCCCACAAATTAAATTGAGCTGATGTATGTAAACAAAAAGTAGAAGGTGGATTTGGTATACCAAAATTGGAAGATTTGTTGTAAGCGAACATGTTAAAACTTAACATCTGATTGTTTGGGGGCATGGTGGACTAGAAATAGATAATGTCACAATAAAAAGAATTTGGGTTGTCCAATTTGATAATAATTCATATTACAGTTGGAAAACACTTCTCAAAGCAAGGCAAATGAGTAGTGCTGTAAAAAAATCCACCTTCCTCACGCATACTCTTAGTGCTGTAAAAAAAAAGCAGCACTTGCGCTATTGGTCCAGTCTCTTTTAAAATAAGATAATTTACAAATACACTTTTCTGCTTTTTATATGGAAGTAAAGTTTTGGTTATAAAACAAGGTAAAATTGCAATTACTTTTCTGTATCCAAAAAATAATGCTCACCAAAGATAAGAAGAAAAAAAAATTAATTTCTCACCTGTAGTTAGTATGGGCTCCAACACCATTCCAATCTCCCTATTAGTAAAAACAGCGAGTATGATTTAGTTTGTTGATGTTTGTTAATACAGTGCAAAATACACATAATCATAGCTCACAAAAGTTTATGCTTTTGATAATTAAACTTGACTTAAAGGAACGGTTTTATTTTATTTTTTCAAAGAAAAGAAAAAGGAGGTACCATTGTATTAGGAAAGATCAAACTTACATTTTCTCCTATCACACAATGCGGTATTTTTAAACAAATTATAATGTAATCATGTTAAAAATAATATTTTACCGGAATAGGTTTGGGGTCAAATGATAAGACCACTCCAGCAACCTCGGTAATCCTCTTTTCACATGATAAGAACGTTAAAAACGTAATATAAATAAAACTGCAATGACTATAAAACATATACAAGAGTGCTATCTGAGAAGGAACATATGCATTTACCTCGAGAATATAACGAGAAACCCACAATTCATCTCCAGCTGAGATGCCAACAGATGGACCAACTTGAAATTCCCACTACATTACACACACACAGTTGATTTTCAGCAAGATGACTTTGTATGATAAAGACCAAATTAAAGGTACAGAAAGTAACTAGTTGCATACTTGACCAGGCATGACTTCTCCATTAATGCCGCTTATGTTGATTCCTGCATAAAGGCAAGCCTTATAGTGTGCATCCACAATATCACGCCCAAATGCTTTATCAGCACCAGCAGAGCAGTAATATGGCCCCTATAAAAAAACAAATTGCTTAATATTCTAGTATTGAAGGATAAACAGACATAAAGGATAAAAAGAGCGATTTCACTTAGTTTAGTGAGTTGCTTACGATCAATAAAAACCAATGGCATTGCTTTGTTGTTATCCAACAAGAATTCCAGTTAAAAAGTAATATCAAATTTGCTAAATATTTTGGTATTGAAGGATAAACAGACAAAGGATAATAAGTGTGATTTAACTTAGTTTAGTGAGTTGTTTATAATCAATAAAAGTTGAGAAGCACACAGATCATCACTTGTGAAACCTAAAACAAACTCAAATACACACTTTTTATTTTACCCCAAGTTATTGAATCATAATCAATATCCCACCTGGAGTACAGATGCTAAACTACACAAATTAAATTGCAGGATCACAGCGTAGCCAATATTCAATAAGAATAGATGCTAAACTGAGAATAATTCACATGGTTACAATAAATATGTTAGCATTCTCATACATTTCGCCTAAAAAAATAAAAAATAAAAATGCAAAGACTTAAAACAAGTTCACCCATTTCGTCAAGCAATAAACAAATTTGCTGTTTCATGTTACTATATTCCTCTAACATTAAGTGTGTTCCCTTGACAAGTTAGCATTCAAGTACACAGATTGATAAGTACACTTTTTTTTCTTTTCTTTTTTTTGCAATTGAAGTTCAAAGCACTAAATATAAAAAACAAAAAGTATATACGTATAGGATCCCCTCATTTTTCATATGAAAATGATACATTTGCAGTATACTCTAGATACTTTTATAAATGTCAGATGACTTTATTTTTGATCAAAATTAGGAAAATCGTAAGTTGGAAGAACATGATGTTTAGAAATAACATGGTTTTCAACCACACTAGCTAGTTTGATACTTTGTAAGATTCATAATGGAACTACCCTGCAAACCTAGATTTATGCTTGTACAGGAAGAAATTTTCAACTTTGTTAAAATCTTTTGGATTTACATAAATACAATATTTCACAAGGGTGCAAACAGAACAATGCCCCGAAAAGCTTCTTCATTTCATTCGTTACCCCTTCAATCATAACCGAGGGTAAGGGTTGCGAATTATTCTCAGTTCTACGCCGCCATCAAATTAAGTTAAATCAAGACTTAAATCTGTTCAATAATTAATAGTAATTGGAGAGATTCGATTTTAGATTGGAACAAATTTGCACCATGGGATGATTGGAACAACTGTAATAGGAATGTTTCCTGGAGAATTGACCAGGCAACTAGTGCTCGGCATCCAGGAGTACTCGGCATAGTACTCGGCATCCAGGAGTACTCGGCGTAGTACTCGGCATATAGGGCTGCTCGGCATCAAGCAGCACTCGGCGTAGTACTCGACATACAAGGCTGCTCGGCATCAAGCAGCACTCGGCATCAACTAGTGCTCGGTGTCAGCTAGTGCTCGACATCAGTAGAACTCGGCGACAAGAGTATTCGGCATACAGGGCTGCTCGGCATCAAGCAGCACTCGGCGTCAACTAGTGCTCGGTGTCAGCTAGTGCTCGACATCAGTAGAACTCGGCAACAAGAGTACTCGGCATCCAGAAGACGTTCGGTGTACATAACTATTCAACATGACACTAGCGTTCGGCCAGAATGCGTCGTTCAGTCTGAAGGCATTATTCGGTCAAGAGCTTCAGACAGGGGCACGTTCGGCTTCGAATAACAACCATCCTGTACTTCCCACACATCAAGCATGCTGTTCGGCATAGAAAGGTTCGTTCGGCATTAGGGTGTTCAGCATACCTGGTTCGGCATGCAGCGACCACTGTACTGGGGCTAGAGTGTTCGGCCATCCAGCCCACTTAGGAAGTCCAGCCCATATTTGTCTATAAATAGAGGGGCAGGGTCACAGTGAAAATGGATCTTTTTTGGAGAACACTGGGGAGACTCTGCCATTTTGAAGACTCACATTCTCTACTTAACAACTTCATTCAAGCATTTGATTTACGAATTATATTTGTAATCAATCATTAAGGAGATCAATAAAGTTTAATCTCAAAGTGGACGTAGGCAATTACGTTGAACCACTATAAATTTGGTGTTCTTACTTTCTGCATTTAAATTAGCATTGTCTTCTCTATTTAATTTACCTTCATCACTTATTTCTCCACACAATCTTTTTCTACGAGGTTAGTGACCAATTTTGGTGCTGACACTTTGGTGCTTTCACTAAGAATTGAATTCTCAGACCTTAAGGATCTGCTTTGAAGCTACTGGATTGAACAAATCCCCCAAAGAAGATCCGACTCATTGATAGGACATCCGTTGATTCTACTCAAAGTTCATACCAATAACTCTACAATGGCGAGACCACGTACCAGGTCAGCTTCTCATAATGCGGATGCCCATGAGACTGCTAGCGTGCAACAAGCAGGACCTAGCAATCAACCAACAATTCCGGGTGTAGGAATTGCCCCCCAGGATCAAGCTCCAGTTGTCACCAGAATAGAGTTCAACGACCTGATGAGAGAACTCAGGGAAAGCAGGAGACAACTAGGAGAGCAGATGCAAGCTAACACCAACCTAATGGCACAACTCACTCAACAGCAGCAACAGAATGCTGGGGGCAATCCCGTTCCCTATTCCTCATCCGACAGCTCAACTTCTTCTGATGAACCTCCCAGGCGTAGACGCGGTAAGACTGAAGCTGCACGGATGGGTACTACTGCCCAAACAGTTGGAAACCACGACCAAGTCGGAGCTGGAAACTTAGGGACTGGAGTACAGGTGGAAGCTAGAGGCCCAAACCATCAAAACGCTAATGATGTCGAACCTCAAGACGCACGATTGGCAGATCGCCAAGAGAGGAGGCATCAACATGGACAGTCACGTAGAACGGACTCTAACCTCCCACCTTCCATACAGACACCAGACCTAACAGCCATGGTCAGGCAATTGATGAAAGAAAATCAGGGCTTGTCAAATGACGATTGGGGAGTATCAAGGAGTCACACTCCATTCACAGATGTTGTGTTACAGGCGGCGTACCCCAGAAAGTTTAATATGGCTACTATCCCTGCGTATGAGGGAAAGACCGACCCCAGACAGCATGTCATAAGGTACGAGTGGATGATGGATTCAGCTAGAGCAAATGATGCCACCAAGTGTAGATGCTTTCCGATCACTCTATCTGGGATCGCTACTATGTGGTTTACCTGACTTCCTTCGCGGTCCGTATCCAATTTCGAGGAGTTGGCAAAGAAGTTTATTGAGCAGTTCAGAATACACACTACGGCCCAAAGGACGTAATGTCTCTATCAAGTGTGATCCAGAATCCTGGGGAGTCATTGAAGGAATATTTACAAAGATTCCATGTTGCGGCAACTGAAGTCAGTAATCCCAATGATCATGCGATATTGATGGCTGTAATGAGAGGTGTGGATCCGGAGTCCGAATTTGGAGACTGGTTGGCAGGGAAACCTCCAACCACACTAGAACGTTTTTACTCAAAGGCACATCAGTTCATAAGAAGAGAGGAGGCTAGGTGGGTAAGGCGAGATAAGGCACCAGGACATGTCTAAGAATCCGTAAAAAGTAACGTTGCTGTGAAGCAGTCCGGAGACAACTCGGGAAAGGTCCAAGTCAATGTCCAGAACAAGTCTGGGCAGTCTAAGGAGTCCGGAGGAAGAAATCAAGGGAAGAAGAGAGAAGCGGGGAAGTGGAAATCGAGAATTCCAAGCTACAACGAGTATACCCCGTTGAATGCGCCTCTCGAGAACATTTACCTATCTACCTGCAATACTTTTCAGTACAGAAAGCCACGTCCAAAAGAATCAACCGAGGAGCAGAAGCGAACCGGGAAATATTGTCGCTTCCATGAGACTTATGGGCACAATACGGAAGAGTGCAGACACCTGCACGACGCTATCAAAAAGTTGATCAGGCAAAAAAAGTTGCAAGAATTTGTGAAGGATCCACAGGAAGGAGGACAGGGAACGTCCAACCCAGGTCGCGCACCGGCCCCGCGTCACCCCGAGGAGCCTGCCCGAACCGTGGGTAGACTAGTTATAAATACTACTATCGGTGGACCTCACCCCGCG
The DNA here is from genome assembly GCA_030737815.1 of Allium fistulosum. Lineage (NCBI taxonomy): Eukaryota > Viridiplantae > Streptophyta > Magnoliopsida > Asparagales > Amaryllidaceae > Allium > Allium fistulosum. The sequence goes on along the minus strand of CM060906.1, from coordinate 1,081,819,374 downwards.
GATAAGAATTGGCAAGAGATGGAGCGGTACGCAAGCTCCCTGAAGCATGCAAATTTTGAGTGCTGTTCAAACGTGGAGGATGGGACTCCAGCCAAGCAGCAGCGCGTCATGACAGCCGACATAGTGTTCAGAAACAGGGATGCTGATCAAGTAGAGGCTCCAACCGTCGACCCGATGGTCATATCTACGACTATCGGACTGGCATATGTGAAGAGAATTCTGATCGATTGTGGAAGTTCAGTCAACATCATCTTCAAGAAGGCTTATGACCAAATGAAAATGGAAACAAAGGACTTGAAACCGTCCAAGGCTCGAATTCATGGCTTTAACGGCGCTGCGACCGAGGCAGTGGGTTATGTCGAGTTACCAGTTGAATTGGGACAAGGTGAATGTCGGAGGGTGCGAATTCTACCCTTCATAGTTTTGGACGTGGATTCTCCATATAATGTTTTCTTGGGCCGACCGGCCCTGGCTGAGTTTAGGGCAGCATTGGCCCCGTGGTGTTTAACTTTGAAGTTCCCAACTGACAAAGGAGTAGGTATTGTTCATGGCGACCAAGCGGCTGGTCGTTCTTGTTATGTGGCTGAGCTCCGAGAAGCCCACCGGAGGGAGAAAGGAAAGGTTGTGGACCATCCCGTCCGCATCCATAATACGGATAATTGACAAGTAGTGCCCGAGCCCTGGCTCGGGCATAACTCTCGGATCTTCAGAGACATAGATCCGAGAGACGACGACGAGAAACCCAGGGAAGAAAGGCGGCACCGGCTGAACTAACGGTTGATATTTCAGTCAGCCAAAGCGACCCTTCGCGAATACTGAAAATTGGATCACAACTTGGCCCCGCAATGACTGAAGACCTTAGTGACTTCCTCCGGGCGAATCTTGATGTTTTCGCCTGGATGCATTCTGATATGTGTGGGATTTCTCTTGCTATCACGAGTCATATGTTGAACATAGACCCGAAATACGTCCCAGTTAAACAAAAGAGGAGAGGAATGGACCCGGAGAGGTCCGCCGCTCTCAGAGAGGAGGTGGACAAACTCAAAGCCAATGGGTTCGTCCGCGACGCCCTCTATCCTGAATGGGTATCGAACCCCGTACTGGTGAAAAAGGCAAATGGAAAATGGAGAACTTGCATGTACTATTCCGATTTGAACAAAGCATGCCCCAAGGACAGTTTCCCATTACCAAGGATCGATCAGTTGGTCGACTCCACCGCAGGACATGAGCTGTTATCATTTATGGATGCATACTCGGGGTACAACCAAATCCCGATGCATGTTCCGGACCAAGAACACACCAGCTTCGTTACAGATGTCGGGCTATATTGCTATGTAGTAATGCCCTTTGGACTGAAGAACGCAGGTGCGACTTATCAACGTTTGGTGAATCGGATGTTCAAGGACCAGCTTGGTAGGACGATGGAAGTCTATGTGGATGACATGCTCGTGAAGTCACGACAGTCAAACGACCACATTCGAGACTTGGCTGAAATGTTTGACATACTCAGGTATTACGGGATGAAGATCAACCCTCTGAAGTGTTCCTTCGGCGTTGCGTCAGGGAAGTTTTTGGGACTCATCGTCAATGCTAGGGGAATTGAAGCTAACCCCGAAAAGATCCAAGCTATCCGGGATGTGCAAGTGCCCAGGACTATAAAACAGGTACAGAGCTTGAATGGAAAGGTAGCTGTGCTAAGTCGATTCATATCCAGAGCGGCTGACAAGTGCATCCCTTTCTTTGATATAATAAAGAAAGGGAAAAGGAACTTCGAATGGACGTCTAGTTGTGAGGAAGCATTCCAGGATCTGGTGAGGCATCTGGAAAGTCCCCCAGTGCTGTCAAAACCAGTAGACCACGAGATGTTGTACGTATACTTGGCTGTATCCCCACATGCAATAAGTGCGGCTTTAGTTCGCGAGGAGGACCGAATCCAAAAGCCGGTGTATTATGTTAGCAAGCGTTTGACGGGGGCAGAAAGAAATTACCTTAAAATCGAGAAATTGGCCTATTGCTCGGTGATTGCATCACGTAAGCTACGCCCATATTTTCAAGCACACTCAATCAGTGTTTATACCGATCAACCTCTGCGGCAGGTACTCCAGCGACCAGAAACTTATGGAAGACTGTTAAAATGGAACATCGAGTTGAGCCAGTTCGATATCGCCTACTTTCCATGGAGAGCAATACAAGGGCAAGCATTAGCAGATTTTATCGCTGAGTTTACCATGCCCACAGAACCAGATAATCATGACGCCATTCCCCCCGTTCGATGGAAATTATACACTGATGGGGCATCCAACGACCGTTGCTCCAGCGCGGGTGTAGTTCTTATAACTCCGAAAAACCGATCAATCTGTTATGCTTTGAAGCTTGATTTCCCAGCTACGAATAACGAAGCAGAATATGAAGCATTGATTGCTGGCTTGAAGCTCATCGGAGAACTCGGGATAAAATCAGTTGAGATCTTTTGTGACTCACAGTTGGTGGTCTACCAAGTGCGGGGAGATTACCAAGCCAAGGGATAGAAGCTTGCTCCGTACCTTGTTCAGGTCCAAGAACTACTGTCGAACCTCGAGCATTATGACATTTCGCATGTCCCGCGCGAACAGAATAAAGAAGCCGACTTGTTGGCTAAGTTTGCAAGCACAGGAGATGCACAACAAATGGGATTGTATCCCGTTGAGGCCTTACACGCCCCGAGCATATACGAGATGAAAGTTGATTGTGTATTGGAAGTGGAAATTGAGAAGGAATCGTGGATAACCCCGTTCAAACTATACCTGACAACCGGGGCTTTACCAGAAAAAAGGAGCGAAAGACGTCAGATCCTTCGAAAGGCCGCGCGATACGTGATGCAGGATGGATTAATGTATCGAAAAGGGTTCTCAGTTCCCTTATTACGGTGCATCGCTCATGACGAGACAAAGCGAGTCTTGAAAGAGGTTCATGAAGGGGAACGCGGCGACCATACCGGGAGACAAACGCTAGCAAAAAAGATCCTCCGCTATGGATACTACTAGCCGACCGTGAATCGGGACGCTGCAGACTACGCAAGGAAATGTGACAAGTGTCAAAGATATGCGAAAATCCCGAGGATTCCATCGACGGAACTCACGCAAATGGTTAGTCCCTGGCCATTTGCAATCTAGGGAATCGACATAATCGGCTCTTTGCCTATATCCAAAGGTGATGCGAAATATGCGATAGTTGCAGTCGACTATTTCACAAAATGGGATGAGGCAGAACCCTTGGCCACAATCACCTCTAAAAAGGTCATTAACTTTGTTGTACGAAGCATTATATGCCGCTTTGGTCTTCCTCGCACCATCATTACAGACAACGGGACACAAATTGAAAGCAGAGAGTTCAAAGAGTTCTGTTTAAAATATGGCATCGAGAAGAAGTTCGCCGCCGTTGCACACCCAAAAGCTAACGGACAAGTCGAGGCCGTTAATAAAATAATCAAATCAATACTGAAGAAGCGTCTGGAGAAAGTCGGAGGCAAGTGGGTAGATGAACTCCCGACGGCATTATGGGCATATAGAACTACCCACAAGTCCGCGACCGGCCACACTCCATTTGCCTTGGCATACGGCTCTGAAGCCGTTATACCCGTGGAACTTGAAGTTCCATCGCACCGGGTGACATATTATGATCCCAAGACGAATCAGGACCTCTTGTTGGAATCACTAGATTGTATCGATGAAAAACTTGAAGAGGCCGAATTAAGGGCGGCAGCACATAGGCACCGAGTCAAGCGTTACTACGACAGCAGAGTCTGCCCAAGAATATTTGATGTGGGTGATCTCATTTTGAAACGAGTTTTCCCGGTACCTTCGCGTATGAATCCCAGCTGGGAAGGTCCGTACGTCATTGAACGGAAGCTTGGAGAGGGAACATTCAAGCTAGCGACCGTTGATGGCACGACACTCCCCCGAGCGTGGAACAGTGAACATCTGCAGCATTATTACATTTAGCATGTTTTCCTTTCTTGTTTTAGGCACTGATATTTCCTATGTGTTTTCGTTCAGTTGTAGTTTAGTTTCTTTTTAACTATGTAATCAAGCAGTCTAGTTGTTTTTCATTAATAAAGGCTTGAAGCCGTATTTTCCACAGATCACTAATGTTTCTATATCTCATGACCGGATGACGAATTACATTATCCTATACGGTGTACGGACTCGTGTAAACGACCTCAAATCTCCGAATCCCCAGAGCGCGGATCGGAGTACTCTAAGTCCCCGGAGCGCAGACTAGAGTATAAACGCTTTCAAATCTCCGAATCCCCAGAGCGCGGATCGGAGTACTCTAAGTCCCCGGAGCGCGGACTAGAGTATAAACGATTTCAAATCTCCGAATCCCCAGAGCGCGGATCGGAGTACTCTAAGTCCTCGGAGCGCGGACTAGAGTATAAACGATTTCAAATCTCCGAATCCCCAGAGCGCGGATCGGAGTACTCTAAGTCCCCGGAGCACGGACTAGAGTATGAACGATTTCAAATCTCTGAATCCCCAGAGCGCGGATCGGAGTACTCTAAGTCCCCGGAGAGCCGATTCAGAAAAGAGTCCAAGTACTCGAGAAATGTGGAACAAGAAGTATGCCACGTCTGGAAATGTAACAACACAAGAATGGATTGGGAGATAATGCTACTCATAAGAACTTGAGTCATGACTACAGTTAGTCAGCACACCAAAGCAAGAGAATCATTCAAACAAAAAAGAAACTAAACTTCATTCAGTAGTTCAAAATGGGGTTACAGAGTTACTCCTACAAAACTCAGAGTTCGAGACCTATCTATACAAACTGCAAGCCACAAAAGATAAGAGAAACTACAAGACTTAAGCAAGAAGCTTGTTGAACGAGTATATCGATTGTTTCTTCGGTTTCTTCTTCTTGTTGCCTTTGCTTTTTCCGACGACTCCTCTCCTTCACGCTTTTTCTTGGATTTCTTGCTTGCTAAGGAAGCGGAGTCAGGAGTAGGGGATGGAACATCCAATGGTTTGGACCTGCCTGGGAGAATGATTTTCAAAGGTCTGTTCCGCGGATCGGTAAGTTCCAGTATCTCGGATTCAACTTTGACCTTGACCTTTTTCTTCTCCTCGTCGGCGAGGCGGTCCTTCATGCTCATCTTTGAAGTATGCTCAGAGGCGCCAGTGATTTCAATTTCATCACTCCCTTCGGCAGGAGACGAAGTATCAAGCTTGTCATCATCTAGCGCCCCGATCACTTGAGCGTCAGGACCAGGAGTTACTCCCGCGTGAGCAACATCGCTTGTTTTCTTTGCTTCCTCCTTGGCGTCATCGCTCCTCGGAGTTGGCTTGGGATCGGAGCAGCCTGCATGAAAGCATAAAAAGTGAACGTCAGAATGAATAAATGCTGAAAAATAACAAAATCCTTTGGCTTCTAGAAAAGAAGAGTTTCCTACCGGGTTCTGGTTGGCTATCGGTTGCGCGTGGGGTCTCACCCTCCAGAATAGGAGATAGCACGTGAACGCCAAGCCCGGGATCTTCAGGATCATAGCCGGCGTGCTGCTCAAACGGGTCAAGTGTCGACCGACGAGCCGGTTGAGTAGTGGTAGGAGCAGTAATATGAGGAGCCGTAGTCTCAGCCCAAGACGTGCCAACTTCGTCATTTCTCTCTTTCGATAGGGGAGGGCTTTTACTGAAAAGCGCCAAAGCTGCAGATAAGTCCGATGGCTCGTTCCCTCTAAGAAATTTCTTCACTAGGGCATCCTCATTGACTTCCTCGGAGCCCGACTCGATTTTCACGATCTTTACTAAAGTTTCCCAGGCCTCAACTAGGGATTCGAGATAGCCATCGCCCAAGAATGTCAAGTCGCGATGCATAAGGACGCGGGCGCCATACTCGGAAATTAACGGATCAAACAAGCGTTTGACCTCTTCCCTGCCGGCCTCTGCGGCCGCCTCAAGACGAGAATCAATCTCCACCGCAGCTTCTTTTTTGCCCTCCTCACGAGCTTCATCTTTCATTTTTTTCAACCCCAGCCAGTTCACCGTCGAGCTTCGTCTTCAAGAGCCGAGTAGCGACGATTTCATCGCAGTATCGTTGTGACTCTTCCTGAGCGGCCACTCTATCCTCTTTCTCTTTGGAGAGTAATTCTTTCAACTCTTTTACTTGTATAGCAAGCGCATCCCTCTCTTTTTGGATGGAATCTTTTTCTAAAGAAAGGGCGCCGCTGCGTTGGACTGCTACGTCGAGTTCCTTCTTGTGGGTTGCCTCCAAACGAGTGACTGCCTCGGCGCTTCTAATTTCAAGTGATCAATTTCATGCTGTCGCTCAATGGATACTTCAGAGACCTTCTCGACCAGATGGGCAAACGCGTCATGTTGAACATAGACGTCGTTATTGCAAGCAAGAGCGCTTTGTTTAACATGCCCAGGGATGTGGTGAATAGCTGGGAGAAATTTCAGGCCGTCGAAGCAGATTTTTGGGAATTTGGCCTTGAGTTCGACCATTTTCTCTGCTATGGTTGGGTCAGCCGCAGGAATAGGAGGAGGAGGCTTTGAAAACTCTGATCTTTTTCGTTGCTCCCGAACTTGCCTTGTACTCGATGAACCGGAGTGTTGTTCTCGAGGAGCATTAGATTGGTAACCCTTCTATGAAGACTTCTCTTTATCCGGCTCGGTTGGAGGAAGAGGGTCACGGGACTGTGAAGATTGAGAATATGCCTTCTTACGGTGAGACGACTCGTGAGGACGATTGTCCCTATCTTCATAATCGTCTCTGTCCCTGCGTCTGCCCGAGCCTGAGTCCCGTCCGGAATGATGAAATATGGAAGAGCCGTGAAGGCGATCGAATCCGTGAGAACGCCCCAAGTCACCTACAAAGAATAGAGATAACAACGAGTTAAGAAAGACCCGGAAAACAAGAAAAAACTTGAAGTGTATGATGGAATGCGTATGTGTGTGTGTGTCCTAGTGTTCCCCCCGACGGACCAGTTCTTTTGTCTTTACTAATCGGAGTATTGTCTCCCTGGACTGGGAGTTGAACTCCCGCATTGCCTCTAGCGGGCGAAGAAAACTTGAGGGCTTCAGGATCGTCGAACCCGTAATTAAGTATATCGTCGGGGATAGAAAGATTCGACAAACCCCTTAGAGAACTCTCCAGGTGCTGCGAGGAAGCCTCTTTCTCAGGCGGGATAGGCATGACTTTTGAAGTGCCACCAACTTTCTCCTTCTGAACTTTATATTTTAATTTCTTCTTTCCCTTCGAAGGGGAGGATGACGTCTCAATGTCTTGAACTTCGACTGCTGGATTCCAAGCGGGACCCACATTCTCGCCTTGGGTCTCAGGAGCTTCATCTTCTTTGCGCTCACCTTCTTCGTGCGTGTCGGGAGTGCGGCGCGACGACGATCCGGCCTATTTTTTCCCTTTACCGGATGGAGGTTTGGGGATGGTGACACCTTCTGGAAGGCTGATCCGACGACCAGGGGCTAGCAAGCCAAACCCCGACAGTGATTCATTTGAAACGATAGTTCGGATGTCTCGTTCCTCGGCAGGAAGAGCTCTAATGGCTTCAACAGCCTCAGAATATCCTCGGCCTTCCGGACGCGGGTTGATGCCTGGAAAGATGAAACAAAGAGTTAGGAAAAACATGACTCCAGTTATATGCGAATAGTGACTCAGCAGAGAGACTTACTGCCTTCAACCCATCTCCTCGCAAAACCAGGAGGGCAGCGCACATAAAACCATTCTTGTTTGTACAGGGCGAATTTACTACATGCCCCTGTCAAGATTTGGCATTTGTGGTACGGCTCGAGGAACATAAAGGAAGGACTGTCTTTCCGTCTCTTGATCATATAAATGTATCTGATATCGCCAGCGGTTGGAGGTCTAGAGAAGACGGCCATGAAAAGTAAGTAGGTCCCGTATAGAAACGCATGGCCGTTCGGGTGCAGCTGCGACGGAGCTATGTCGATATACTTCAATACATCCTGAAGAAATAAATTGAACGGAGGCACGCTGCCCATCCAACACATGAACTTGTTACAGGCGGTATACCCGACTGGGGGCAGATGAGGACGATCGTGTCGCGAAGGGACCAACACGTCGGTGAAAGGGATCCCATGAATGGAGCATATCCGTCGGAGAGCGGCTTCATTGGTCTTCGAAGCTTGTGAATCGATCGGATTGTCTAGTAGAATTGTTGCCTCCAGGGCATCGGGTGCTAAGTTATGAGCAGGAGAAGTCGACGGATTAGAAGTATCAGCAGCTTCTTGCCTTGATGACGGCCCAGGCCTGTCGGATATAGTGGCGGAGCTAGACTTTCTTGACATCCCCAATAAATAACGAACCTGGCTAAGTGCTTGAGAAACTATACCTAAAAAACGTTGAACGTTAGAATTAGCCACACAAGTTTTCCCCCCACGTGGTGTGTGAACTAGTGCAAGCAATTGTGTACAAGCAATAAGAATATGAAGATTTCAGAGATATAAAAGTGAGCTTCGAATCGTCGCCTTCGAAGACCGTCATCGCTGACCGTCTCGAAAAGCCCGCCTTGAGGTGATTACAGTTTCAAATTCAGAAAACGAATGTTAATCAAAGTCCGGGTTTAAGTCTACTAAAGCTAGGGAGTTAGCGATCCGGGTCAGTTTCACATGTTGGTGTGCTTAGATCTTTGTCCTTGTATTGATTGGGCAAGGCAATTGTTCGTTCGGCATTTACAGTGTTCGGCTTTAGTATGGTTCAACATTTATCATTGGTCGGCATTTATAATTGTCCGGCATGTACATTACTCGGCCTTGATATTGTTCGGCCTAGGTGTAGTATTCGACATGTATGTTTGTTCGGCAGGTCAGTTATCCAAAACGTATATTGTTCGGCAATTGTATTGTTCGGTCTAAGTTCTGTTCGGCATGTGTGTCTGTTCGGCATGTCAGTTGTTCGGCACATACACTATTCGGCATTTGGGTATTGTTCGGCCTTAGTTTGTTCGGCTAAAGTAGCGCTCCACCCTCGATTACCGTTCCACCCTACTCCTTCGCCATCTGCGCCAAACAACAAGAACAGATCGCTCGGCGAAGATTACGCCGTTCGACACCCCATCTTTCTGTTTCTTCCAGTCTTGTTCGGCACGAAGAAACTAGGCCTAACTACCATGCACCGTTTGACAACTCCAAATATGCGAGCCATTTCTACTCGCCACACATCATACAACCACAGAAATGTCCAGTTTTCCACGTGCCTCTCTCGGCTGCATATAAACCTAAATCTCGTGTTGAAGTAATTTAATCGTGGAAGGGATAATACCTAGTTCGAAGATCGAAACTGAGGAAAGATCGATTAGGCTTTAGATCTAATAGGCTGGCGAGAACTGCAAGTCTCTAGGGTGTGACAGAAATGAAGGTGTAAAAGGAAAATAGTGGAAGGATGCCTGGTTTTATAGGGAGAAGATAGAAGTTGAAAAGGCTATACCCGGTAGAACCGATCAATGTCGTAGCGTTCGGCTTCAAAGCGAAGTGTCGCTCGGCACATGAGGATTGTTCGGCTTCGAACGCATCGTTCGGCGTCCAAACCACGCTCGTCTCACACCTCCGTCACTAATATTCTCGAGAAGGCATCTCCAAGGTAAGCTAAACTAGATCCAAAGTGCATCACGTTCAGTCACGTAATACACTTTGGGGGGCAAGTGTTTCCTGGAGAATTGACCAGGCAACTAGTGCTCGGCCTCCAGGAGTACTCGGCATAATACTCGGCATCCAGGAGTACTCGGCGTAGTACTCGGCATACAGGGCTGCTCGGCATTAAGCAGCACTCGGCGTAGTACTCGGCATACAGGGCTGCTCGGCATCAAGCAGCACTCGACGTCAACTAGTGCTCGGTGTCAGCTAGTGCTCGACATCAGTAGAACTCGGCGACAAGAGTATTCGGCATACAGGGCTGCTCGGCATCAAGCAGCACTCGGCGTCAACTAGTGCTCGGTGTCAGCTAGTGCTCGACATCAGTAGAACTCGGCAACAAGAGTACTCGGCATCCAGAAGATGTTCGGTGTACATAACTATTCAACATGACACTAGCGTTCGGCCAGAATGCGTCGTTCGGTCTGAAGGCATTATTCGGTCAAGAGCTTCAGACAGGGGCACGTTCGGCTTCGAATAACAACCATCCTGTACTTCCCACACATCAAGCATGCTGTTCGGCATAGAAAGGTTCGTTCGGCATTAGGGTGTTCGGCATACCTGGTTCGGCATGCAGCGACCACTGTACTGGGGCTAGAGTGTTCGGCCATCCAGCCCACTTGGGAAGTCCAGCCCATATTTGTCTATAAATAGAGGGGCAGGGTCACAGTGAAAAGGGATCTTTTTTGGAGAACACTGGGGAGACTCTGCAATTTTGGAGACTCACCTTCTCTACTTAACAACTTCATTCAAGCATTCGATTTACGAATTGTATTTGTAATCAATCATTAAGGAGATCAATAAAGTTTAATCTCAAAGTGGACGTAGGCAATTACGCTGAACCACTATAAATTTGGTGTTCTTACTTTCTGCATTTAAATTAGCATTGTCTTCTCTGTTTAATTTACCTTCATCACTTATTTCTCCACACAATCTTTTTCTACGAGGTTAGTGACCAATTTTGGTGCTAACAGGGAATATGTAGGAATGCAACATTTTAGATTGCTGGTATTGTTACATACCCCACTTGCATACATATATGAAAATAAAATTCAGTACGTAAACAACAATATTAAAAAATCAAGCAGTTGTCACATAGAAATAAGGTGTTAGTAGGTGTTAAATAAACCCTTTCTACCTGATTTTTAACAATTTTAGTCTACCTGATTGAATTTTAAACCCAGAAGACGTGCTAATTTGTAGAGTTACCATCTTTCATTTATTTCGATCCAATTGTTCCACTATTCGACCTGCTCCTAAATTCTGATGGAGTTCCATCTTACAATGATGGTGCATCTGTCCACTATGAAGTGTTAGAAAGTAATAGTGAATTTTGAACACTACTACTCCGTCTTCTCCATGCAATTCTTATCTTTTTTCCTACCAAAATTTGAATCCCCTACAGATGATTGTAAAAATGTTGCATTCGTATAGATATACAAAAACATGATTTGGTTTATGAGAATAATCCAAGGCATTCTACCTCTGGTATGAGTTTACTATTGGCTCCATGCGGCAGTGAGTTGCCACTGTAGACTGGCAATAGCTTTTGACTCTTTTTATCATGGAGCCTATATTTGTTGACTGTAAACTCAATGGATCGATTCCAGTTATAAACCAAAACATCCCATGAAATAAATTACAATATCAATGTAACATAAACGTACCGTGAATTCAGTCGATAATAACACAGAACAAATTAAGAGCAATCAGATTGAAGGCCGATATGAGAATATATCCACGTTAAATTCAGACATGTATCATCTCATCATCCTGCAATATGAAAATTTGAAACAATTCCGTTTTCAAAATTGAACATGTAACAAACACTGAAAATTAAACGAACTTCAATTTAACCAATGGGTGCAATTGCAATTAGTCAGAAGTAGCAGGTTATAATCTCATTTTCATTTGACGATAGATCAATGGGAATTCGAATGATTTTCTTCATCACACAAATCACGCCAAAAATAATAAATTGAGAAAAATTAACTATGCTAGTTGAATAATATAAATTTTGCTTACCCTATTACCCAGAATTCTGTGAAATGCAGAAAAATCGGATCTAAAAGATTTTAGCCTAATGAACAGAAACGGGTTCGCATCTTTATTTGTTTCCTAATCCAATTGAACAAAAACCTAATCAATTATAAGATGTTTGAAATCGGTAATTGGTTTTGTTTACCCAGGGGGATAGACTTACCATGAATTGGGAACAAATATCGACGACAGTTGGGATTTGCTAATTTTCTGTTTAAGGAGTGGAAATAATTTGGGAAAGAAGGAAGAGGGAAGAAGAAAAGAGGGAAATAATTTTAGGAGGAGGGAAGAGCAAAATAATTAGATGAGTACGCGGCCAAAGGAAATAATTGGCGGTAGAAAGCGTTACGCAACCAAACACTGGTTCCAAATAAAAAAATGGAATAAACAATAACACAATGAAACAACGCGTTATAAATTAGCGTTACAAAAGACTATTTTTCTTGTAGTGACTAATTCTACGCAACATCAATTTCCATCTTCAACCTTTATTATCTGTCGAATAACGGTGAAATCACCTTTTAAATTCACACAGATAGTATAGGTTCCCTCCTTGGAATTTAATACCAAGTGTAAGAAGATTATTTCTATACAATTCAAGTTGTTTAAATTTGGAAAATTGAATCTTTTATACTTGTCTCGTTTCTGACATTTTGACCTTATCTATTCCTCGCCCAGGAAAAAGGCCACATGAGCTAGGACACTGGTTGCTCCTGAACATCTCCCTTGTTTAAGCACCTCACATCCGGATCTCACGAGTAGAAAAATCCAGTATACTCATCGGCTTTTAGAGCCTAGATTAAATCACTTGATTTTAACAGCTTTTCTTTAAACCATTTATTTAAACCTTTTAAAATAAATTATAAAACCTTCAAATCATCTTTAAAATACTTAATTACTTATTTAAAAGATTTGGGAAAGAATACTTAAGTTTAAAGCCATATTTCAAAAGTTATTTAAAGTGCAGCAAAAAGTGCTACGAATAGTGTTTTTAAGGCTTATTTGATCAAAACAACTTTTTGATCATTTAGAAATCCATTTTTATAACTAAAATCTCTTTTAAAACATTTTAAAATATTTATAGAATTTATTCCATATTTTTAAAGAATTAAAAATATCAATTTTCGAAGAATTTGTCGCTTTGGTTTCCGAACTGCCAAACCGCGACTATTTTGAAAAATTGTTTTGCTCATATTTCAAAATCTTACGCGAAATCTCGATCATTTTTTTTTGAAAACTATAATTACAAGGGTTCGGAAAATTCTTATTACAAAGAATTCCAACTCTAAATCCATGTATAAATGGATTTAACTTTCTGCGGCTTGAAACCGCGAACTACCATTATGCGACGCGCCTATTTTTGACTCAACTTTCATAACATATCAAAACTTCACCAAAGTAGATTTTAGTGTTTATAAAACATTTATAAATCATTTTAAACTATTTTAAATAGGTATAACAATCTCATATACACCATTTCATTTAAAGGAAAGTGATTTCCTTTGTGATATTCGACCTGTATTAAATGTGAATCATTTCAACATTAAAATAAACATATAACCAACATCCAAAATTGATGATCAAACATAGTAATTAACCATAGAAATCATATCACATCATCATATTTATAAAATAAATTAGGAAGAGTTTCTCACTTGATTTTCGATCGGACTAACTTTAAAATGACTATAGTTCAGCTACGATCACACTGGAGCCTATGGAATCAAGCCTTAGACCTTTGGGAAGGCTCCGCATATGCTTGCTAATGGAGGTGGGCTCGTCCTTGGGTGGTGTATGGTGTGGCGTGGGTTGTAGAGGTGGAAAGGAGTAGATTTGCTTTGGTTTTGAAGAGTTTTGATAATATATACTTACTATATAATTTTAATTTCTTTTTGCCATACTTTTTGACATAGCTTTCTTTAGGAAAGAAGCCATTAATGTAGAGTTTAAGAAGTGAAGAAGCTTAGGAATTTTATAAAGAAGAAGTGTGAATGAAGTATAGAGAGGTGGGTGTTATTTATAGGCAAATGTAAGGATGTAAGTATCATGATATTTCCACACAAACACATCACCATTTCATCACCACCAACTTCATCCCCTCCCCCTTCATCATGTTCGGTTATGTACCCACCCATGTGTGTACCCATGTGCTTGTACTTAGGGTGTAAGAGTTTGAATTTGGATTTTTTTAAGGGTTAAGTTTTAGGAAAATATTTGGATATTTTGTAATATATATATATATATATATATATATATATATATAATTGTAACATCCCCGTTTTTAAATCAAATTTAAATTAGTAATTAATTTAATTTTTGGAATTAAATTGTGGATAAATTTGAATTTTTCCAAAATAAATAATATATGTTGTTTATTTATATATATGTATACCAATTGATTTTAAATTGAATTTTGAATTTGAAATTCAAAAATAAATATTTTAAAAATAATTTGGATTTGAAAATACTATGTTTAGAATTAATAAAATTTGTTTTATAATTATAATATAATTTTTTGGAAGTTATATTTTGAAATTAATATAATAATTTTCTAAAAGTTAAATTTAAACATTTTCAACACTAATATTATTTATATAAATTTAAGAATAATAACTTAAGTTTAATTTTAAATTTATACATAACTAAATATAATTTGTATGTATATATATACATTTAAAAGTATAATAAACTAAGTTTAAAATAGTATTGGTTATAAAGATTAGAACATTTTCTTTTTTAAAAAATATAGTTTGTAAATATATAAAAGTATAAATAAGAAAAACATAAAACATAATTTATAAATAAATTAGGGAAGAGGGCTAAAGCATAAATTTACTTATCTTAAACAAGTGTAGGCTAAAGAAAATAGGTAATTTACAAGTGTCAATATAAATGAAAAAGTGGCAAAACTAGTATTTTCTTTTAATTTGAATTTTAAGTAAAATAGGCTTAAGAGTATAACCAGGCTTCTCAAGTTTCTTTGATTCATTTCCAAAACTAAAAAACTAGAAGAACAAAAGCAAACAACAAGATCAAAAGCAAGTTTAAATCAAAACCCGAAAGCTTTTAACCTCAAATCATAAACCTGGAAAATGAAAATCAAACCAAATTACAACCTGAAAAAAAATAGATCAGATTTAAACTAATTACCAGTTTTCAAGATCAAGTAAATCTGGAGCATCTCAAAGAAAATGTGACGCCCCACCTCTATGCTCACAATATCAAAGGTTATTATAAGAAATAACGTCCGCTATTGCGAAGAATAAGGCTTGTTAGAGACGACCATCCGTAAGTTATGCCTTAGACGAGTATTGATTACATCGATAAGAGTTGTATAAATTACTCCCAAAGGTATATTCAATACAAATCTAAAACGAAACTACATTGGCTTAAGAAGAATCCAGAACAACTCATAATAACAACAACACTGATAGTATAACCACATCAGAACAGAAATATCAGATATATAGCGGAAGACAAGTCTGGAATACATGATACAACAATCGATAGTTCACATGAGCCAAATGTACATATACATATACATCAACATACATAAGACGATAGTCAGTAATCCAAAAGAACTCCTCGAAGGCTAGACAAAAGATGATGCGATATCCCAAAAGCTGAAGCTGCTACTGAATCAGAGATAGAGACTGTAACGACCCGATATTTTGGACCATTCGCATCCATTATAAGTGTATAGGTAGACACTCATGCCGGAGTTGAATTGCTCAAAATACCGCGTTGTTAATTTAAATTGGCAAAACTGAACATATATAGTAAATAAAATAATCACAGATCACAGACACAGAGTAATAAGTTGCAGCGGAAATAAAAAGATAGTAGTTCATGAAGCTACTATATGAATATATAAAATACATCAGAGTTTACAACAGAAGAGTAATATGATACATCAGAGTTAAACCAGATACAACGGAAGAGTAACAGATACAAATCAGAATACATCACTGGAATCATCGAATATCTGAAAGCTGGATAAATAGCTGGATCTCCAAGCGAAGCTCCAACTCCAAAGGTGAGTCTCGAAAGCTGAACTACTCAGTCTGACCCGAGCGTAAAGCAAAACACAAGACACTCGAGTCAGGATTAACATTCTTATATTAATAAATCCAACTCAAGTGAAATAGCAATTGAAATACAAGTAACTCAAAGGATGTTTGGAATAACCATCCTTTAAGGATCCGTTAAACTATCTACTAGTAGTAATGTACGCTAAGTAGATAATGTCTATCAGTAATATAAAGATATCAAAGTAGGGTTAAGCAGGGCCCATACACCTCTTAACCTGTTTATTCCCAAAAGCATATACAAGACCGTAGTTTCCCCAAAACCGGAAGTCACCAGAGGGCAATCCATATACTAAAGGTACAAATCAAAATCGTAGTGGTCGCGAATAGGATAATCAGTATGACAAGGTACATGAGGCGATACCAACTAGGATACTAGTAGTTGCGTGATCCGGACTGATGTTGGGCATAGCAGCTACCACCCCAACACCGCGAAACAACACTCCCATAATCGAGGGGTGCACCCAAATCGAATCACAAAAGTAATAGATATGGTATCGAAGAAGTGTGTCCGCTAGAGATGGCGATCCTCAATGGCCCGGCGCAGCTCCTGTTTTAGTCATGTCAAGGGTCATCCAAAATCGTTCTCTTTCTTCAGTCAACGCGTTCACCAAATCCATCCACTTCGTTCTGGATCAACACTCCGCGTATAGTTATTAAAGTGGTTTCGGTTCAGATAGAGAGTATATCCATTACCGATCCCGGTCTCTTTAATAACTTTCGTAATTATTACACCGATTGGTCGTTTATATATTTCAAAAACCAAATCAATTTCAATTTCAATTAGAATTCGTAAATCAACATTTCATTTGTCTTTCTAAACCAATTTCCAATATTTACGTTTCAAAAATTCCAAATTCACAATTTCAAAATCTTATAATTCAATTTCAATTTCTATTTAAAACAATTCAAATATTGATTCAAGTTCGTAAATAAGTTTCATTCCAAAATCATTTAAATTAATTTAATTTAACATTCAAATCAATATAACTCATTTATCGATTTCATTCAGTATTCGTTAAGTTACTTTATCATTCAAAACAATTTCTATTAAATTTCCAATTTATTAAATCAATTCTTAAGTTCAACTTCATCAAATCAAAACTTACAATTTTGAATTAAACTAAATTCGTCAAATCAATTCTTTCAATTACAAGTCTTACATTAATTCCAAAATATCACATTTTTATTTCTTGTTAAAGAAATTCCATTTCACTTATTTACTTTCTTAAATAATTTTCCAAAACTTACTTAATCAAGAAATCTCAATTTCAATTATTTACGAAGTAAAATTCACTTATTCAAAAGTTCAATTTTTCTTATTAAAGAATTTCAATTTAATTTAATCATTAAATAATTCAATCTTATTTAATTATTAAATAATTCAAAACTTAATTATTAAATAATTTCAAAGTTTAATAATTTCAAACTTAATTATAATTTCAACTTAATTCTTAAATCATTTCAAAGTTTAATAATTTCAAACTTAATTATAATTTCAAACTTAATTCAATCGTTTCTCAAATTAAACATCGTTCTTTCATCAATTTCATTTTTAATATTTTGTTTCAGATTTTTAAATATTAACCATTTCCTTTCATTAAAAATTCAAATTTCAACTTCATTTCAAAACCATAATATTTATTCAAATAAAATCTTCGTTTAATTTCAAATCAAATTATTGACCAATCGGGTTTTTATTTAATTTTCTATCCTAAGTCAAAGTTCAATTTGGGTATTTATCATTTCAACCCGATTCCAATTCAATTCAAAATCAAAACATATCAAAGGGAACTTGCAGTGTGATAACTGGGATGGTGTCAAAGTAAATAAACAAGCAATAACAACAATCAATAACAATCCAATAATCAATTCAAATAATCCCGAAATAACCCTATTAATTCGCATTGTTATTTGTACGAATTAATATAATTATTTCTAGAATCTACACTATCATTTCATGTAGATTAAAGATTATTACATTACGGTTTTCACTTGTCATCTATTTACAATTTCATACATCATCAATTTAACAACATACATTCACTGGTTCAAAATGAAACTAAACAAATCCTACGTGTCGATAATTTCAGCAGTTAAAGGGGTCATATTATACAAATGTCAGTTAATCAAATTTAACATTTAATTATCCTATATCAAATTCAATTTCATACTATTTATCATTTTAACATAAACAATTTAACGTCCAATATAAACATTAACAATCAATCAATTATCAGCCAAACTGTATTATCATTGCATAAATAATTAACAGATAATGGTGTCAGATGTCACAGGTGAACTGATACAGGTAATAACATATATAACAGTGTCATTAACTAATAGCAGCATATTTCAATTGTCGTTTCAATTGAAATCAAATCTAATAAATAAAAGAACGTTAATCGTGAGTGAGTGCTCACCTTTCGAGGCTAGAGAGTTCACAACAGAGCAAGCTACGAATTCCAACGCAAAGTGAGATGGGCACGAATTTTGACGGATAAAGCTGATAATCAAGAATTGATACAACGAATCAGAACGGGCCGATGAAGATAATGGTATAAGTGAACTTATATATACATCAAAATCATTGTTTAAATTGTATTACATAAATTAAAATCAAACATACATACCATATATGATCTTAAATAAACACACACACATATATATAATATCTTGAAATCAATATCATTAATTTCAAGCAAATATGAAAATAAAATAAATATATGTAAAAAAAATCATTGTTTTTAAATTAACATCACATATACAAAAATCAAATATGTATACCTACTATATTTGAAATAAATACTTAGGTGGATATACACATATCACCTATACAAATAAACCAACAAACTGATAAATATAAACATCATCGTTCTATAATTAAACACACATATATTTTGAAACCACTACTTATAAATATACCCCTATGCATGGAATATATACTACTTTATAACTATCATAAACTAACATGTTGTATTGAAATATTACACTACAACACGAACTGTAAAAAAAAAAACCGTATAACAACCTATAATATAATGTATATAAGCTGAGATAAACCCGTATATATTTATATATATATATAAGCCAATCAAAACCCAAATATGTAACTACATATATATAAAACTTATGCAGACTTAGTTATTATTATAGTATAACTGCAGCATGACTGATGTATACATAGACATCGACGTTCTCTATACATAAACAAGCTATGCAACCATATGAACATTTATATACAAGATTTATATATAACTTTCAATAGTTTATTAAATTAATATATATAACTTAAAGTAAACTATACATACTAGACATAGGATAATATATAAACTGTAGATGTATATACTTAACAACTTAATATACTTCATATAATGACACAGATATAATATATACCTTATAATATAAAATTGCAATATAACATTATAGATTATAACTAATATACTTAGAATATAACGAAACTGCTATATATATTTACTATAATATATATTTACTTAAACATACCTTTACAAAGAAGAAAAGAAGGTGGCTTGATGTGTGCGTGAGAAGAGAGCAAAGGAGTTCGACCGCGATGAGTGAAGGATGAGCGCGTGGCGGAGGAGCATATCAGGTCGGTGGCGGGTGCAGATGGTTCCTGGAGGCGAGGCTTGTAGGTTGGGTTTTCGTGGGCGGATCCAGGTAGGCGGCGTGGGGACGGTCAGTGGTGATGAGTAGTTCGCCTACGACAGTGGTGACAAGAGGCGGGGAAGGATGGTGGCCGTGTGTGGGTTGGAACTTGGGTTTGCCGATGCTCGGTTGGAGGGTGGAAGTGGAATCACGGTCAGAGGCGTTCGGTGATAGGAGAGGCCGAGTTGCTAGGTGGTGTGGGTAGGTTACAGGCGAAGGTGGATCTAAGATTTGATGGGTGGCTCGGGTTTGAAGCAAAATGAAAGCAACATGTGTCTATATTAGTTTTCATAGAGGGAATGGTAGAGGGGAAAAAGAGCTTACTGTATAATTTTGTCAGAAGAAGAATGTGAGAAGGAAGTAGAAAGAAATGAGAAGTAAATGAACGTGTATTCCAAATGTAAAGATGTGGCTTCTCATTTCCCAACATCCATTCACGTGACCTTTAGAATGCCAAGTCCATTGAAATAAAAGGTGAATTTATGAAGGGTCACAGGAAATCCAACGGACACGAATCCGGTACCGATACGGTAGGCGTTACGTAAAGTGCAACGTCCATCGGACTCCGAATTTTACAATCAAGTATACCGTAAGGATCAGCACGACGAGACGATCAAAACGGTATAAAAATGTCAGTTGTACGAATATCCGATCAAAAGTCGATATCGGTACCAAAGTGCTGTTATTTTGCAGAAAATAAGAACGACGGAGCAATAGGTGTCCGAATTTGGAAAAATGACGAACTGACATCTTGCTCAGAAGATGGTTTAGAATTTTTCTATGTAAAAATATTTAGGTTTCGAAAACATTTTATTTTCAACGCTTTTTAACTGATTAAATTGAAGTAAATTTACGCGCGAAATAAACTTTCATATTTTTGGACGAAAATTTACCAGTTGCTATGTTTAACTAGACGTATTCCAAATATAAAGTTTTTATTTCAAAATTTTATCGCTTAAAATTTCACAAAATTTCAACTAATTACGTTATTAAAACAGTTGAAATTTACGGGTCGTTACATTCTCCCCCACTCAAAACTTTTCGTCCCCGAAAAGGAACGAGGTAGGAGAATAGAAACAACCAGAAAGAAAACAGATTTGAAATACAAAATAACAATTAATTTAAACCATATAAATTCAAATTTAAATTAATTGATATTCAATAATTGATTTAATCCATTTGATTTCACTAAAATCAATCTCAACTATTTCTAAATTCATTATCTTATTATCCAGTTATCATAAATTTACAATTTCTAAAACCATAAATTTGAATAGTCTTTTATTATAATCCTTTTTATTTTCAATAGATTTAATCCTTTAATTCCAAATTATTATTAAATTTTATTTCACTTAATATATCTTATCACATATATTTAACCCATATAAATTAATTTAAACCATAAAAGTTTTGATTTAAATAAATTTATATTCACTAATTGTTTTTAAATTCAAGGTATTTTCATAAGTTGATCAAATTTCAATTTATTAATTCTTTCAAAACAAATTTTTTTTTTATTCTTTCAAAACAAAGTTATTTCATTATTAACTGAATTTACTTATTATCTTATCTAATTCTATTAACATCTTTATAATCAAAATTTAGTGTATAACATTTATTATAAACACTCAAATTTTATTTATAAATTCAATTTATCTTATATATTATACAATTACATATTCAACTTCTGAATGATTTAGGTAAGTTGTATTAGAATGCAGTTGAACAATATAAATAAAATTTTCCCAATTCAATTATTCAAGTTTAAATTTTTATTCCAAATTTTGGTTTTATTTATAATTAAAATCATCCTTTAACAAAATTTAAGAATTAGATTTCCGATTAACTTTAAACAATTCAGAGATATATATAATATATTTATATCATATCAAATTAAATTTTAAAATAAGATACCTATATATATGTGAATCAAAATATACTGACGAAATTCAAATCAAAATTTTTTTTTCTCAAAACAAACCCGTAGCAAAGCTACAGAATAGTATCTCCACTTCGAAACTCGAAAATGAATGTCGATGATGCGGCCGCCATCACCGAAATTATTTTCCAGCGACAAAGAGAAGAGCACTGATTTTAATATTTTAAAAATTCTTTGAAAACGATTTCTATTCGAAAATACTTCCAATAATATATACTTTAAAATTTTAAAACCAAAGTTCGAAATCACCGGAAACTAAATTCTCAAATTTCTGAATTAAATTCATTTCAAATTCCAAATCAATTTATAAACCATATTTATAAATTTATTTAGAACAATAAATGATAATCAAATATTATCATTTCAAACAAACAATTTAATTAACCTATTAAATTCCAGAAAATTTTACTTATATTTTCACAATATAATCAAACAAATTTATTTCATTTTCCAAATTTGAAAATAATATTGTGTCAGTTTGCTCTGTTCAAGTGTTTTGAAAATCCTATCGATAGCGTTGATCAGACGAATCGATCGGAAACCCAAATCAACATTAACAACTCAAACAACACAATGTATATTAAACATTTTAAAATATTAATTTACAAATACACTTCCTCGCTCGACGATACAATAATGGATTCTAAAGCAAGGATATAGATTCAAATTTGATGGACTCAAATCAAAGAGAATTTTGATTCGAAGATAGATTCGAAACAAAGGTACGATGTTGAAATAACGAAATAGAAAGATGGATAAGTTTATATAAATCGCAGGCGACCTTAACCGGGTCGACCGTGACTTCAAGAATAAGATCGATGTGGAATTCCGAGGTAGATCGACATTCGATCTCAAGAAATAGAATTCAGGTATAGCAGGAGATAGATAGCATCGTAAACCGAGGATACAGAAATCTCCGGTAAATCGGTGCCTATTATAAAGGAGTTTTGCTCCGTTACGAATCATTCGAAGATTGGCGAGACCGCCGATTCATTATAAGGGTCATTCGAAATTGAGTTATGCGATGCTCCAGAATTGAAAGAAGACGAATAGTGAGGGACACGAATGAAATTTGGAACCGCAGGGAACGTTCCAAAATTCAAACGAATCGAGTCGAAAGGAAGAGATTGAAACTCGAATGAGAGTGATTCTGTAAATGCATTTACCCTATATGTTAAGTTTTGCCTAGAGCTACCAAAGCTCCGATACCAACTGTAACGACCCGATATTTTGGACCATTCGCATCCATTATAAGTGTATAGGTAGACACTCATGCCGGAGTTGAATTGCTCAAAATACCGCGTTGTTAATTTAAATTGGCAAAACTGAACATATATAGTAAATAAAATAATCACAGATCACAGACACAGAGTAATAAGTTGCAGCGGAAATAAAAAGATAGTAGTTCATGAAGCTACTATATGAATATATAAAATACATCAGAGTTTACAACAGAAGAGTAATATGATACATCAGAGTTAAACCAGATACAACGGAAGAGTAACAGATACAAATCAGAATACATCACTGGAATCATCGAATATCTGAAAGCTGGATAAATAGCTGGATCTCCAAGCGAAGCTCCAACTCCAAAGGTGAGTCTCGAAAGCTGAACTACTCAGTCTGACCCGAGCGTAAAGCAAAACACAAGACACTCGAGTCAGGATTAACATTCTTATATTAATAAATCCAACTCAAGTGAAATAGCAATTGAAATACAAGTAACTCAAAGGATGTTTGGAATAACCATCCTTTAAGGATCCGTTAAACTATCTACTAGTAGTAATGTACGCTAAGTAGATAATGTCTATCAGTAATATAAAGATATCAAAGTAGGGTTAAGCAGGGCCCATACACCTCTTAACCTGTTTATTCCCAAAAGCATATACAAGACCGTAGTTTCCCCAAAACCGGAAGTCACCAGAGGGCAATCCATATACTAAAGGTACAAATCAAAATCGTAGTGGTCGCGAATAGGATAATCAGTATGACAAGGTACATGAGGCGATACCAACTAGGATACTAGTAGTTGCGTGATCCGGACTGATGTTGGGCATAGCAGCTACCACCCCAACACCGCGAAACAACACTCCCATAATCGAGGGGTGCACCCAAATCGAATCACAAAAGTAATAGATATGGTATCGAAGAAGTGTGTCCGCTAGAGATGGCGATCCTCAATGGCCCGGCGCGGCTCCTGTTTTAGTCATGTCAAGGGTCATCCAAAATCGTTCTCTTTCTTCAGTCAACGCGTTCACCAAATCCATCCACTTCATTCTGGATCAACACTCCGCGTATAGTTATTAAAGTGGTTTCGGTTCAGATAGAGAGTATATCCATTACCGATCCCGGTCTCTTTAATAACTTTCGTAATTATTACACCGATTGGTCGTTTATATATTTCAAAAACCAAATCAATTTCAATTTCAATTAGAATTCGTAAATCAACATTTCATTTGTCTTTCTAAACCAATTTCCAATATTTACGTTTCAAAAATTCCAAATTCACAATTTCAAAATCTTATAATTCAATTTCAATTTCTATTTAAAACAATTCAAATATTGATTCAAGTTCGTAAATAAGTTTCATTCCAAAATCATTTAAATTAATTTAATTTAACATTCAAATCAATATAACTCATTTATCGATTTCATTCAGTATTCGTTAAGTTACTTTATCATTCAAAACAATTTCTATTAAATTTCCAATTTATTAAATCAATTCTTAAGTTCAACTTCATCAAATCAAAACTTACAATTTTGAATTAAACTAAATTCGTCAAATCAATTCTTTCAATTACAAGTCTTACATTAGTTCCAAAATATCACATTTTTATTTCTTGTTAAAGAAATTCCATTTCACTTATTTACTTTCTTAAATAATTTTCCAAAACTTACTTAATCAAGAAATCTCAATTTCAATTATTTACGAAGTAAAATTCACTTATTCAAAAGTTCAATTTTTCTTATTAAAGAATTTCAATTTAATTTAATCATTAAATAATTCAATCTTATTTAATTATTAAATAATTCAAAACTTAATTATTAAATAATTTCAAAGTTTAATAATTCCAAACTTAATTATAATTTCAACTTAATTCTTAAATCATTTCAAAGTTTAATAATTTCAAACTTAATTATAATTTCAAACTTAATTCAATCGTTTCTCAAATTAAACATCGTTCTTTCATCAATTTCATTTTTAATATTTTGTTTCAGATTTTTAAATATTAACCATTTCCTTTCATTAAAAATTCAAATTTCAACTTCATTTCAAAACCATAATATTTATTCAAATAAAATCTTCGTTTAATTTCAAATCAAATTATTGACCAATCGGGTTTTTATTTAATTTTCTATCCTAAGTCAAAGTTCAATTTGGGTATTTATCATTTCAACCCGATTCCAATTCAATTCAAAATCAAAACATATCAAAGGGAACTTGCAGTGTGATAACTGGGATGGTGTCAAAGTAAATAAACAAGCAATAACAACAATCAATAACAATCCAATAATCAATTCAAATAATCCCGAAATAACCCTATTAATTCGCATTGTTATTTGTACGAATTAATATAATTATTTCTAGAATCTACACTATCATTTCATGTAGATTAAAGATTATTACATTACGGTTTTCACTTGTCATCTATTTACAATTTCATACATCATCAATTTAACAACATACATTCACTGGTTCAAAATGAAACTAAACAAATCCTACGTGTCGATAATTTCAGCAGTTAAAGGGGTCATATTATACAAATGTCAGTTAATCAAATTTAACATTTAATTATCCTATATCAAATTCAATTTCATACTATTTATCATTTTAACATAAACAATTTAACGTCCAATATAAACATTAACAATCAATCAATTATCAGCCAAACTGTATTATCATTGCATAAATAATTAACAGATAATGGTGTCAGATGTCACAGGTGAACTGATACAGGTAATAACATATATAACAGTGTCATTAACTAATAGCAGCATATTTCAATTGTCGTTTCAATTGAAATCAAATCTAATAAATAAAAGAACGTTAATCGTGAGTGAGTGCTCACCTTTCGAGGCTAGAGAGTTCACAACAGAGCAAGCTACGAATTCCAACGCAAAGTGAGATGGGCACGAATTTTGACGGATAAAGCTGATAATCAAGAATTGATACAACGAATCAGAACGGGCCGATGAAGATAATGGTATAAGTGAACTTATATATACATCAAAATCATTGTTTAAATTGTATTACATAAATTAAAATCAAACATACATACCATATATGATCTTAAATAAACACACACACATATATATAATATCTTGAAATCAATATCATTAATTTCAAGCAAATATGAAAATAAAATAAATATATGTAAAAAAAAATCATTGTTTTTAAATTAACATCACATATACAAAAATCAAATATGTATACCTACTATATTTGAAATAAATACTTAGGTGGATATACACATATCACCTATACAAATAAACCAACAAACTGATAAATATAAACATCATCGTTCTATAATTAAACACACATATATTTTGAAACCACTACTTATAAATATACCCCTATGCATGGAATATATACTACTTTATAACTATCATAAACTAACATGTTGTATTGAAATATTACACTACAACACGAACTGTAAAAAAAAAAAACCGTATAACAACCTATAATATAATGTATATAAGCTGAGATAAACCCGTATATATTTATATATATATAAGCCAATCAAAACCCAAATATGTAACTACATATCTATAAAACTTATGCAGACTTAGTTATTATTATAGTATAACTGCAGCATGACTGATGTATACATAGACATCGACGTTCTCTATACATAAACAAGCTATGCAACCATATGAACATTTATATACAAGATTTATATATAACTTTCAATAGTTTATTAAATTAATATATATAACTTAAAGTAAACTATACATACTAGACATAGGATAATATATAAACTGTAGATGTATATACTTAACAACTTAATATACTTCATATAATGACACAGATATAATATATACCTTATAATATAAAATTGCAATATAACATTATAGATTATAACTAATATACTTAGAATATAACGAAACTGCTATATATATTTACTATAATATATATTTACTTAAACATACCTTTACAAAGAAGAAAAGAAGGTGGCTTGATGTGTGCGTGAGAGGAGAGCAAAGGAGTTCGGCCGCGATGAGTGAAGGATGAGCGCGTGGCGGAGGAGCATATCAGGTCGGTGGCGGGTGCAGATGGTTCCTGGAGGCGAGGCTTGTAGGTTGGGTTTTCGTGGGCGGATCCAGGTAGGCGGCGTGGGGACGGTCAGTGGTGATGAGTAGTTCGCCTACGACAGTGGTGACAAGAGGCGGGGAAGGATGGTGGCCGTGTGTGGGTTGGAACTTGGGTTTGCCGATGCTCGGTTGGAGGGTGGAAGTGGAATCACGGTCAGAGGCGTTCGGTGATAGGAGAGGCCGAGTTGCTAGGTGGTGTGGGTAGGTTACAGGCGAAGGTGGATCTAAGATTTGATGGGTGGCTCGGGTTTGAAGCAAAATGAAAGCAACATGTGTCTATATTAGTTTTCATAGAGGGAATGGTAGAGGGGAAAAAGAGCTTACTGTATAATTTTGTCAGAAGAAGAATGTGAGAAGGAAGTAGAAAGAAATGAGAAGTAAATGAACGTGTATTCCAAATGTAAAGATGTGGCTTCTCATTTCCCAACATCCATTCACGTGACCTTTAGAATGCCAAGTCCATTGAAATAAAAGGTGAATTTATGAAGGGTCACAGGAAATCCAACGGACACGAATCCGGTACCGATACGGTAGGCGTTACGTAAAGTGCAACGTCCATCGGACTCCGAATTTTACAATCAAGTATACCGTAAGGATCAGCACGACGAGACGATCAAAACGGTATAAAAATGTCAGTTGTACGAATATCCGATCAAAAGTCGATATCGGTACCAAAGTGCTGTTATTTTGCAAAAAATAAGAACGACGGAGCAATAGGTGTCCGAATTTGGAAAAATGACGAACTGACATCTTGCTCAGAAGATGGTTTAGAATTTTTCTATGTAAAAATATTTAGGTTTCGAAAACATTTTATTTTCAACGCTTTTTAACTGATTAAATTGAAGTAAATTTACGCGCGAAATAAACTTTCATATTTTTGGACGAAAATTTACCAGTTGCTATGTTTAACTAGACGTATTCCAAATATAAAGTTTTTATTTCAAAATTTTATCGCTTAAAATTTCACAAAATTTCAACTAATTACGTTATTAAAACAGTTGAAATTTACGGGTCGTTACAGAGACTACCCTGAAATAACTCGGTCTGACCCGAGTATTATTTAAAAGAAAATAATAAACGGATCAGTCTAATTTATTCTTAGAAGTGAAAGCATCATAAATAACATCAAAGCCAAATGATAATAATCTCGAATGAGACTATTCGACAAAAGAAATCAACATAGTTAAATGAAGAAATCACATCAAACTCCATCAAAATCAACTTTCAAATTCACAATTGAATTCAAAACAACAATTCACCAAAATCTAGAAATCAAAAATAGACAACTAGAAAATCAACATAAAAGTGGATCGATCCCAACAAATGGCGAGTTTTAGCTACGCCGCACGTGCATCAACATATGGCCGAAGCCTACCAAGTACTGTCAACATAATTTTTGGCGCCCAACATATGACCCGAAGATCTAGTACTGGTATTTGACCCGAAGGTCCAACATACGACCCAAAGGTCCAACACAGTGGCTCGAAAGCGCACAAAATCATCAAACAACAAATATTTCAATTAACGAGTCCGGATTTAACCGAAATAGTAAAAGTGTGGTTCCATACTCCGCACTTTTGCTAAATCGTTTAAATCTCTTCATCGTTTCCTTGAAAGTGCAAAATTGTGTATTTTATAAAAATACATTTTTACGCTCTCAAATGGACAAGTCCGGAATTAAGCGAATCAGTAAAAGTAAGGGTTCATAGTCCTCAATTTTGCTGAATCGTTTAAATCGTTTTCTCATTCTTTTGAAAGCGCAAACTGAAAAAATTTTGAAAACAATTTCAATTTAAAACCATTTTTAAAACACGTGATTAAAATAGCAACATCTGTAGCAATTTCGTCAAGGAAATTGCATTTCACAAAACACCATAAAAACGGATACCAAATCAGCGTTGCGGGATAACCGCTTTAAAATTCACTTTAAAATTGACGGTTACTGAAGTCAAAACAACAGTAATTTTTATTCGTCAAAAATGTCACCAAAACAACACGCTTCAAAAATATATTACTGGAATAAAAATTCCGTTATAAAATAACGACGCAAAAATACGTTTTAAAACCAATCATCGGTTCAAAGCAAATTAAATATTTGTCTACACTGCTATATCTGCCTCAAAATATGGCACTGCCTGGACTTAGTTACGCAGACTCAAATTTGCATGCACATAACCAATAAATATAAAGTAAAGTTGGAAATGGACTTAGTTTTAGTGCCACTCCTATTTGCATACTAGTATGCACGACATGAGTTGAAGTAAGTAACAGGTTCTCAAAAAAAAATTTTATACCCTGAAGTGCGAAACAAACTAGGCAATGCTACACGTACACCCGTCCAAAAATGAATTGGACTTGGTCTCCACATATAAAAAAAAAGATGGCCCCCTTACGTGTTTTACATAAACCCACCTAAAAGAATATAAAAAAAAGTGGAAAATAGGCACAAGGACAAATTTTCATAAAATTTTTGACTGAAGGACAACAAGTTTTATTTTTAGGCTGAAGGACAAACTTTGGAAGATAATTAGGCTGAAGGACAATGCTAATACAACTAGCATTTTGTACAATGTAAAATTGGATATAATGCTAGTTATAATTAGCATTTTGTACAATGTTTGCACTGTACAAAATGCTAACTATATTTAGCATTTTCCTTCAGCCTAATTTTCTTTTAAAGTTTGTCCTTCAGCCCAAAAATGAAACTTTGTGTCCTTCAGCCTAAATTTTTTTCAAAGTTTGTCCTTTTGCCTAATTCCCTCTAAAAAAACAACCTGCAACTATTTCATATGCTACTTACTACTTGTAGCCGTGGTCCCACTCTCATGCACGCAAGAGTTAATATAAAGGTCTGAACACAATTTAGTGTAATTCAACATATACACCTAAACAAAATTTTAAAATGAATACCTAGCAAGGAAAATGGTCACAAACTCATACAACTACTTCACCACACCTCTAGCACGTGACTAATATAACAAACGAAAGTGATTATATGCATGCACGCAAGATCAAAATGACTCGGCTAATGGATTTTCACGCAAATGAATTTTCTTATTAGCATTAATACGCACATTTTTAAATTCGAAACTAGACCTGGCTACCAAATTTACACACACAGAGAAGAAATAAAAGTGATGACCTGAATAATATTCTTTGTACACACACGGCTGCATCAATGCATGCAAATATGAAATATACAACCAAGTGATTGGACCTATCTTGTTAAAATGCAACATACACCCATGAAATAAAATTTAAAGGCTCGGACTTCATTTGTGAACAATACATTTTGTATGCAATTAATGAAGTAATCAATAAATTAGAAATGTGAGTTTAAAACTCACCAAAAATTTGTTACGAAATAATTTAGCAACCGAGATCTGGTAAGGAGCGAAAAAATTTTGTAGCTGCCATTAAAGCTTTTTGGTGAGCTATTTGAAAGATGAACCCAAGATGGATCTCACTAAAGAATGAGCAAAAGAAAAGAGGCAGGCATTTTCTTTTTCTTTCAATTTGCACAAGTCAAAGAAAAATGAGTGTTGGCCTTCATTTTGTACACATGCAATTAATGTAAACGTGCTCATGTAAACAAAAAGGACACAGCTGCAAATAATATGATGATGGCAAAAAGAAAGGCTACACACTCTAGCTTTATAAATATTGTTAACAGCAAGTTCATATATTTTATTAAAATGAACTATCACTAGCTTTTGAAATAAAAGCGACAGCATGTGCTCTCATTTTTGATATGCATAAGACCCAATTCCACATACAGGTGCAGGCTAGTTGAAATATAACACAACTCTATTATTCAGTGCAACTTGAAATTGGCAACTGATTTTGCATCATTTTTAAATTTCCAAATTTCAATTTAAGAATTTCTATTTAAAATATTTACTCCGACCGTAACACAAAATCACGGTCTTTACAGATTTTAAAAATATTTATTACGACAGTAATTTTTAAAAATCATGGTCGTTACAGACTCCTCCTCTTATAAAAATTGCGTCCCCGCAATTTTCATACTAGAAGCAGTCAATAACTTAAATAATTCATCTTAATAAAGATTCAAAATAGAAAAGATAGATATGAATGCTCACCTCCACCCGAAGAGGAGAGAAAACCCGAATAAGAACGCTCGATGAATTCTCTGGTTTCCCAAGTGCAATCCTTGGGGTTTGCGGACCATTGAATCTTTACGAGCGGAACTTCTTTGTTCCAAAGGCGTTTCACCTCCGTAGCTAGCACACGAATAGGATTTTGCACCATAGACAAGTCGGGTGAGATCTCAAGATCTTGCAACATAGGAGGATCAATGATAGAATCTGAATCTCGAAGACATCGACGAAGCTGGGACATATGAAATATGTCATGAATTCCCGAAAACTGAGTAGGTAGCAAAACACGATAAGCAACTGGGCCAATGCGTTCCGTAATAGGAAACGGTCCAACATATCGAGGAGCCAATTTCCCGGAGTGACTAAAACGCACCAAACCCTTCATTGGGGAAACACGAATGAATACGAGATCGCCAACAGAAAATTCCAAAGGCTTCCTACGATGATCGGCATAAGATTTCTGCCTATTCTGAGCCTCTTTCATTCTCTGTCGTATAATATCAATCCTCTCCGAAGAATCACGAATATAATCGAGGCCGAGAACTAACTTTTCCCCCGATTCCAACCAACAAGATGGTGATCGACACGGCCTTCCGTAAAGAGCTTCGAACGGAACCATACCGATACTTGATTAAAAACTGTTGTTATAAGAAAATTCAACAAGAGATAAGTGGTCTTCCTAACTACCACCAAAATCAAGAATGCAAGCTCGAAGGAGATCCTCTAAAACCTGATTCACCCTTTCAGTCTGACCATCAGACTGTGGATGATAAGCTGTACTGAGATTGAGCTTAGTGCCCAAAGCTTTCTGAAGGCTCTACCAGAAACCACTAGTAAAAAGCGGATCTCTGTCACTAACAATAGAACTAGGCACACGATGAAGTCGAACGACTTCCTTAATAAACAGCTTAGCCAACAAAGGAGCGGTCTGATTGGACTTGATAGGAATAAAATGGGCTGATTTAGTCAATCGATCAACAATCACCCAAATACTAGTATGGCCCGACCTCGAACGAGGTAGACCATCAATGAAGTCCATGGAAATCTGATCCCATTTCCATAATGGAATCTCAAGAGGCTGCAAAAGACCACTGGGACGCTGGTGTTCTGCTTTAACCAGTTGACAAGTCATGCAACGACTTACATAGCTTGCAACTTCACGCTTCATACCTTCCCAATAGTATAAGCGTTTCATATCAGCATACATCTTGCTACTGCCCGGATGGATAGTATACTTAGAACGATGACAGTCCTCAAGAATGTCATTTCTAAGATTAGAAATATCAGGCACGACCAACCTACCCTTCTTTCGAATACAACCACGAATATCAATATCGAAATCCTTCAGATCATCACTTCGGGATTCCGATTTACAGCTCTGAAAAAGATAAGCAAGATCTGGATCTTGCTTCTGGGCTTCGGCAATGCGATCTAACAAATTAGGACGAGCTTCCATGCTAAATAAAAGCATGGGAGAATCAGAAACTGAAGGACGGTCTCTAATATCACAAAGAGATAAAGCTTTCAAAATATTCCATTCTGCTAGCATCATGGAAACAACAACTTGCTGCTTGCGACTAAGCGCATCAGCAACTCGATTACCCTTACCAGGGGTATACAGAATATCGAAATCATATGAAGCAAGAAATTCGAGCCAACGCTGTTGCCTCATATTAAGCTCTTTCAGAGTAAATAAATACTTTAGAGATTTGTGATCAGTGAAGAGAATAAAACGCTCGCCCAATAAATAATGTCGCCAAATCTTTAAAGCAAAGACTATGGCGGCCAATTCCAAATCATGGGTAGCATAACGAATCTCGTTAGGCTTTAGCTGTCTAGAAGCATAGGCAACTACTCTATCCTTTTGCATGAGAACAACACCGAGTCCATAACCACTGGCATCGGTATAAACAACAAGATCATGATTCCCTTCGGGAACCACTAAGATAGGAGCATGAGTAAGGAGATCTTTTAACTTCAAAAAAGAATTCTCACACTTATCCGACCAAATAAAAGGAACAGCTTTTCTCGTAAGAGTGGTAAGAGGTAAAGCAATACGAGAAAAGTCCTTAATAAACCGGCGATAATAACCCGCCAATCCAAGAAAACTACGGATCTCAGTAACGGTCTCGGGCCTCTTTCAATCCTGAATAGATTCGATCTTAGAAGGATCGACAGAAATACCATCGGAAGAAACAATATGACCGAGAAATTTCACCTTATCCTCCCAGAAGTGACACTTGGAGAATTTGGCATAAAGCTGATGCTGACGAAGAGTACTCAAAACAATCTCCAAATGCTGAATATGATCGGCTTCAGATTTGGAATAAATAAGAATATCGTCAATGAAAACCAAGATGAACTTATCGAGATATTCCCGGAATATCCGATTCATAAGATCTACAAAATACGCCGGAGCGTTCGTCAAACCGAACGGCATAACAAGCCATTCGTAAGAACCATAACGAGTACAACAAGCGGTAAGAGGAATGCTATCTTCCGCCATTCGTAACTGATGAAAACCGGTAGCAAGATCGAGTTGGGAGAAGACCTTGGCACCACTTAGCTGATCGAACATGTCATCGATCCTAGGTAATGGATACCTATTTTTGATAGTAAGCTCGTTAAGCTTGCGATAATCAATGCAAAGCCTAAGAGTACCATCTGGCTTCTTAACGAAGACAACAGCGGCGCCCCAAGGAGAAGAGCTAGAACGGATAAAATGTTTGGCTTCCAACTCAGATAATTGTTGCTTGAGTTCCTCATTTTCCTTAACAGACATCCTCGTGGGAGGACGACTAACAGGATGTGCACCGGAGATAAGATCTATACGGAACTCAATTGCCCTTTTCGGCGGCAAACAAGAAACAGGCTCGAAAACATCAGAAAAATCACAAACAACTGGAATATTAGCAATGAAATCCTTCGACTCGAGGGAAGAAATAAGTGCATTCGAAGTATGATCCATGCTTCGAAATATAATAGATAACTACTCACTAGCATCGGGTTGCTTAAGACATAAAGTTCTTTTGGGACATAGAATTTGAACTTCATAACGGACGAGCCAATCCATACCCAATATCATATCAAAACCAAGATGATCCATGACATGCAGATTCGCATGAAAGGAAAAACCACAAAGAATAATCTCAACATCAACACACAACAAACCAAGAGTAGCGGATCCACCAATAGGATTTACGATCCTCAAAGGGTCACAAAGAGTAATAACATCCAAATGAATAGTATCAACAAGCTACTTCGACACAAATGAATGTGATGCACCCGTATCGAAAAGAACTCTAACAGAACGGCCATGAAATAAAATGAAACCTTCCAAAACAGAAGGAGTAATACCTTTGGGCTGAGAAGAATCACCAGAAGCTTTAGCAATATTAAGCTTCCCCGGTTTGAAACTATTAGGAGCAATAGGACAATCAAAAACCCAATGACCTTCTTTCTTGCAATAACGGCAAATGCGAGGCTTAGTACAATTGCGAAGAAGATGATCCAACAAACCACAATTATAGCACGCCCTTTGAATAGAAGGTGCACTACTAGGCTGAGAACTAGAGGCAACCTGCTTCTTCTTTTTCTGATTAGAATTTGGCTTACGAAATGAAAACCTCTTCTTGTTGGGGTTTTTAGAAACCTCAACATCATCACAACTTTCACGTTCCTTTTCAACAGCTTCAAGACAAAGAGCCGAATCAACAAGCTCCTCAAAAGAGAGCTTAAGCTGGAGCAAAAGAACTTTCTTCAAATACTTCTTCAAACCATCAACAAAACGAAGATTCTTCTTACGCGGAGTATTAATGAATTCAACTCCGTATTTGGATAAGGCCTCAAAAGATGCAACATAATCAGAAACAGAGGACTTTCCTTGCTTCAACTCAAGGAAACTACGAGCAAGATTAGCCTTTTCTGATTCAGGAACGAACTTAAGTTTGAAACGTTCCTTAAACTGAACCCAAGAGAGAGCGGACTCATCAACTTCCGAAATAAAGAGCTCATACCAATCAAGTGCACGCTCTTGCAACATACTAGATGCCACGAGAACGCGATGATGATCCGAAAGATCCATCCGAGAAAATATGCGCTCACAAGTGCGCAACCAAGTCTGAACTTCCATAACAATTTCCGATCCCTTGAAAGGCTAACCTCCAAGGTGGGAATAGTCGCTACACATGCGGGCGAAGGCAGACTTGTGATTAGGGGCTGCGGGAGTAGCAACAGGAGGCTGAGTACCCCGAAATAGCTCCATAAACTGATCAGCTGACATATAAACACCGTCCGGATGTGAACTACTAGACGAGCCTGCAGAAGGACGCTTCCCTCTACCTCTTCCAGCCATAGGCTGAGAGACAAGAGAAGGCACAGATTAGTTAAAACAATACACAATTGATAAGAAGTTTAACCAATGGAATACTACGAAGTATAAAATTTATTCCTAGACGTACTCCACATGTTAAGTGGAAAGAATAGATTAGAAAGGCACGAATAAAACCCTCGAATAGTTGTAACACATGTTCCATTCTATTTCTGTTCTGTGTATATTATAATTTGTTCTGAATTTCAGCTCTGATACCAAGCTGTGACGCCACACCTCTATGCTCACAATATCAAAGGTTATTATAAGAAATAACATCTGCTATTGCGAAGAATAAGGCTTGTTAGAGACGACCATCCGTAAGTTATGCCTTAGACGAGTATTGATTACATCGATAAGAGTTGTATAAATTACTCCCAAAGGTATATTCAATACAAATCTAAAACGAAACTACAGTGGCTTAAGAAGAATCCAGAACAACTCATAATAACAACAACACTGATAGTATAACCACATCAGAACAGAAATATCAGATATATAGCGGAAGACAAGTCTGGAATACATGATACAACAATCGATAGTTCACATGAGCCAAATGTACATATACATATACATCAACATACATAAGACGATAGTCAGTAATCCAAAAGAACTCCTCGAAGGCTAGACAAAAGATGATGCGATATCCCAAAAGCTGAAGCTGCTACTAAATCAGAGATAGAGACTACCCTGAAATAACTCGGTCTGACCCGAGTATTATTTAAAAGAAAATAATAAACGGATCAGTCTAATTTATTCTTAGAAGTGAAAGCATCATAAATAACATCAAAGCCAAATGATAATAATCTCGAATGAGACTATTAAACAAAAGAAATCAACATAGTTAAATGAAGAAATCACATCAAACTCCATCAAAATCAACTTTCAAATTCACAATTGAATTCAAAACAATAATTCAACAAAATCTAGAAATAAAAAACAGACAACTAGAAAATCAACATAAAAGTGGATCGATCCCAACAAATGGCGAGTTATAGCTACGCCGCACGTGCATCAACATATGGCCGAAGCCTACCAAGTACTGTCAACATAATTTTTGGCGCCCAACATATGACCCGAAGATCTAGTACTGGTATTTGACCCGAAGGTCCAACATATGACCCAAAGGTCCAACACAGTGGCTCGAAAGCGCACAAAATCATCAAAATCATCAAACAACAAATATTTCAATTAACGAGTCCGGATTTAACCGAAATAGTAAAAGTGTGGTTCCATACTCCGCACTTTTGCTAAATCGTTTAAATCTTTTCATCGTTTCCTTGAAAGTGCAAAATTGTGTATTTTATAAAAATACATTTTTACGCTCTCAAATGGACAAGTCCGGAATTAAGCGAATCAGTAAAAGTAAGGGTTCATAGTCCTCAATTTTGCTGAATCGTTTAAATCGCTTTCTCATTCTTTTGAAAGCGCAAACTGTAAAAATTTTGAAAACAATTTCAATTTAAAACCATTTTTAAAACACGTGATTAAAATAGCAACATCTGTAGCAATTTCGTCAAGGAAATTGCATTTCACAAAACACCATAAAAACGGATACCAAATCAGCGTTGTGGGATAACCGCTTTAAAATTCACTTTAAAATTGACGGTTACTGAAGTCAAAACAACAGTAATTTTTATTCGTCAAAAATGTCACCAAAACAACATGCTTCAAAAATATATTACTGGAATAAAAATTCCGTTATAAAATAACGACGCAAAAATAAGTTTTAAAACCAATCATCGGTTCAAAGCAAATTAAATATTTGTCTACACTGCTATATCTGCCTCAAAATATGGCACTGTCTGGACTTAGTTACGCATACTCAAATTTGCATGCACATAACCAATAAATATAAAGTAAAGTTGGAAATGGACTTAGTTTTAGTGCCACTCCTATTTGCATACTAGTATGCACGACATGAATTGAAGTAAGTAACAGGTTCTCAAAAAAATAATAATTATACCCTGAAGTGCGAAACAAACTGGGCAATGCTACACGTACACCCGTCCAAAAATGAATTGGACTTGGTCTCCACATATACAAAAAAAAGATGGCCCCCTTACGTGTTTTACATAAACCCACCTAAAAGAATATAAAAAAAAAGTGGAAAATAGGCACAAGGACAAATTTTCATAAAATTTTTGGCTGAAGGACAACAAGTTTTATTTTTAGGCTGAAGGACAAACTTTGGAAGATAATTAGGCTGAAGGACAATGCTAATACAACTAGCATTTTGTACAATGTAAAATTGGATATAATGCTAGTTATAATTAGCATTTTGTACAATGTTTGCACTGTACAAAATGCTAACTATATTTAGCATTTTCCTTCAGCCTAATTTTCTTTTAAAGTTTGTCCTTCAACCCAAAAATGAAACTTTGTGTCCTTCAGTCTAATTTTTTTTCAAAGTTTGTCCTTTTGCCTAATTCCCTCTAAAAAAACAACCTGGGACTATTTCATATGCTACTACTTGTAGCCGTGGTCCCACTCTCATGCACGCAAGAGTTAATATAAAGGTCTGAACACAATTTAGTGTAATTTAACATATACACCTAAACAAAATTTTAAAATGAATACCTAGCAAGGAAAATGGTCACAAACTCATACAACTACTTCACCACACCTCTAGCACGTGACTAATATAACAAACGAAAGTGATTATATGCATGCACGCAAGATCAAAATGACTCGGCTAATGGATTTTCACGCAAATGAATTTTCTTATTAGCATTAATACGCACATTTTTAAATTCGAAACTAGACCTGGCTACCAAATTTACACACACAGAGAAGAAATAAAAGTGATGACCTGAATAATATTCTTTGTACACACACGGCTGCATCAATGCATGCAAATATGAAATATACAACCAAGTGATTGGACCTATCTTGTTAAAATGCAACATACACCCATGAAATAAAATTTAAAGTCTCGGACTTCATTTGTGAACAATACATTTTGTATGCAATTAATGAAGTAATCAATAAATTAGAAATGTGAGTTTAAAACTCACCAAAAATTTGTTACGGAATAATTTAGCAATCGAGATCTGATAAGGAGCGAAAAAAATTTGTAGCTGCCATTAAAGCTTTTTGGTGAGCTAGTTGTAAGATGAACCCAAGATGGATCTCACTAAAGAATGAGCAAAAGAAAAGAGGTAGGCATTTTCTTTTTCTTTCAATTTGCACAAGTCAAAGAAAAATGAGTGCTGGCCTTCGTTTTGTACACATGCAATTAATGTAAACGTGCTCATGTAAACAAAAAGGACACAGTTGCAAATAATATGATGATGGCAAAAAGCAAGGCTACACACTCTAGTTTTATAAATATTGTTAACAGCAAGTTTATATATTTTATTAAAATGAACTATCACTAGCTTTTGAAATAAAAGCGACAGCATGTGCTCTCATTTTTGCTATGCATAAGACCCAATTCCACATACACGTGCAGGCTAGTTGAAATATAACACAACTCTATTATTCAGTGCAACTTGAAATTGGCAACTGATTTTGCATCATTTTTAAATTTCCAAATTTCAATTTAAGAATTTCTATTTAAAATATTTACTCCGACCGTAACTCAAAATCACGGTCGTTATAGATTTTAAAAATATTTATTACGATAGTAATTTTTAAAAATCACGGTCGTTATAGAAAATCAAACAATCTTCATAACATTTCAAGCCTAAAATAAAGCCTGAAACAAATCTTCAACCTGAGAAAATAAAAGCATTTGAAGCTGAGATTTTCAATCTGGAAGCAATCAAACAAGTCTAGTTCAACATCAATAAACAAGTGGCAGTTCAATTCCAAATGGATTCAACTCAAAATACATTCCAGTTTTCAACTTGAAGCCTGGCATTATATCAACTCAGTTTTATCAAGCAAGGATCAACCCAGTTCCAGGTCTCTGTCTTCATTTAACTGGTGAGCAAACTCCCCTTTTTAAACTTGATCTTCCTTATTATCTTAAGTCTGCGATGATGATAACTTGGTGTAACGACCCGTATTTTACGGATCGAAACATCGTAAAACAGTTGACAATTGGTTGCATTGTTGATAAGTCGTTCAGAATTTTTCTAAGTCCTAAGTCGGTTTGGACGAGTTAAGAGATAAGTCTGGGTCGAGTTGCCGACTTAAGGAATTAACTGGGTTAAGGTGATGGCCGACATAAGACATAGACGATTTAAGGAAATTTGTGACTTATGAGTTTTGGCTAAATTTCTAAGTCCTAAGTCGTTCACGACTTAGTATAGCTCGTAAGTCGTATACGACTTAGGGGATAGGAGCGACCCAGGGATATGGTGAGTTAAGTTGTTGCCGAGTTAAGTGTTTAAGTCGTGGTAGACGACCTAAGGCAGTGTAGCGACTTATGGGGTTTGACGACTTAAGAAGTTGTTAGGTCACGTGAAAGCAGTTAAGTGTTAGGTCGTGTGATTGTTAAGTCGTAGGTCGTAGCCTACCTGTTAAGTCATAGGTCGCTGGGTTGTAGCCTTGTAGTTAGGTCGTAACCCTGATAGATCGGCTAAGCTGCTAAGTCGTAAGTCGTAACCCAACTGAGTCGTAGGTCGGCATAGTTATTAAGTCGTGTCCCAGTTAGGTCGTGACTTTGTTAAGTCGCGATGGTGTTGTGTCATAGGTCGTAACTTCGTTAGGTCGTTGTAGCGCCTGGATGATAAGTCGTTAGGTTGTTAGGCGTTGTTGTGCTAGGTCGTATCCTCTTAAGTCTTAGGTCGAAGAGGCGCAAGCGATAGGTCGTTGAGGAGTTAAGTCGTAGCTGTTAGGTCGCTGGGTACTTGGATGTGCAGAAGTGTTAAGTCGGTGAAGACTTAGGTCGGAGGGGTCTTAGGTCGTAAGTCGGAGACGACTTATGGAGATAGCCGAGTTACGACTTAGTGAATTTTCAGCTATAAATAGAAGGGGTTGGCTTCATTTTTGGGATCCGGATTTTGAAGCGACGAAGTGCTGCCATTTTGAGAGCTCGACTTCTACACTTCTTCACTTCTTTTCTCCACTCTAATCTAGTGATTCCATCCATCCAAGTTGAAGATCAAATTGAAGATTCAAGAGCTTAGATTGAAGATCTTCATCCATTGAAGTGAGATTTCATCGTTTGAAGCGGATTCGTGATAGATCAAGCTTGATCCTTCGCTGTCCAGATCTGAAGCGTGTTGATTTGTGGTTGTTTAGGTGATTTGGTGAGTGGTGATTATCTCTCACACGGATCCAAAGGAGTAGATCGGATTGTTGGCTTGATTTGGTGTTAAAATAGTGATTTCTATGCATTTTTGTAAACCTAAGTGTAGATCCATGTAGATCCATTGTTCATGATGATTTGATAACCATTTTTGTACATGATTAACCTATGCAAGTTCATTCATCAAGTTGTAGAGATAATTCTCATGTTTTCATGCTTGTTTGACTTTCAACTCTTTAATTACGAAATTGCCATTATTGCTATAATTGTCCATTTTGCTTACATTCGAATGCTTGATTACTTGGATTGATGTTTGACATGATTGATTGCTGTGAATTAGATGATTGTTGATTGGTTTTAGACAAGATGGTCGAAGATGATTCAAAAGCCAAGGGAAAGGCTCTTGAATTGGGAAAGCTGCTCGTGGCATATGTAGCGGGATGATGAAGCTCTTATGCATAGATTTGATGATGTAATTTTGAGATGAGGCTTTGCGAGGATGTGATGAAGCGAGGCATCATGTGATGAAGACTTGGTTTAATCCAGACGGGATCATCCCAAGCATGTTGATAACTCGGTGAAATAGTTCGAGTTGAGGATAATGGATGGTTATGGGAACAGTCGTCGAGGAGGATGACTAGGAGGCTTGGGTCTCATCGTTGTTGAAGGTTCTAGCATGCTCAAAGCAAGAGTACGTTTGGGCAGATTCGATAGTCCCAATGACTAACTGTTGATGGTCGAGTACTCTGGGCAGGTTCGATAGTCCTAGGCACGG
Source organism: Allium fistulosum (assembly GCA_030737815.1). NCBI lineage: Eukaryota > Viridiplantae > Streptophyta > Magnoliopsida > Asparagales > Amaryllidaceae > Allium > Allium fistulosum. Next base: position 1,081,778,222 of record CM060906.1, on the reverse strand, counting down.
GTCACGATGACGTGCGGGAGTTATGTCTAGAACCGGGGTTTCCATTAACCCTTGACGGATGGCTGAAAGAATGTGCCGGTCATTCAATTAACGGTGATACCGAAGCAGTGATAACAGTGATAGCCAGAGTCATGGATGTTTGGTTGTATCGTCATTCGGACTCAAGAGCGGTATTTTCTGGGTGCTTATCTGATTTAGGCCTTGGTACTTGATAAAACATCGCCCTTGACTCGAATGATTATTACTTTACTTTAAATTGTATGTTCTGCTATGTTGCTTCTGCTTAGTGTGTGTCTGGGGGCTATCACTATAGAAAGAGGTGGAGTGGGAGGGTTGTATTCCTATTCCTTTTCCTTTATGTTCTTTTGGTATGTTGTTAGTTAATTTACTTCTCACTAAGACTGTTGTCTGACTCAAGGCTTTATGTTTTAAATCTTATTGCCTTGGGTTATTCGTCCATTTTGGGACAGGCAGACTAGGTAGCAGGTGACAGGTGCTGTTCTTGCTTTCCACGCTGCTGATGACGAAGACGAGCTGGAGTATTGCATATTATATTTTTACTATATGTACTGGATGTTCCGCTGCTTTGTATTCTCTGAGTGATATGTAGTGAGGCTTGATGTATTGACTGTTCAGATGCTTGTATTCAACTATTATGAAGTTTTATATGATGACATTTTATTCTGTAAAGCTTCCCTATATATATGTTCTATTGTATTTTGTCCATGCGCTGTGAGTAATACGATAGATCCTGTTGTTTTAATTTACCCTGGCAATCGTCCATGGTCGCCTGACACACTTTACAGCGCACTATCTCTAGATTCGGTGCAGGGGTCATGAGCGGTCGTCACACTTGGATATGGTTTGTATGAATGTGAAATGTGATTGCATGCCTGGGAATATGAAATGATTGGGTTGTGCATGTCTGTGTAAAGGATTGAACCTGTTCTGTTATTTTACAGGCTCCACTTTCATATATATATATATATATTTGTATCTTCCTCTGTAATCAATTTTAGGCTAAGATATATAAATGAAAAATGACTATTATAATGTGTTATAAATTTTAAAAATAGTAACTAGTATTTACATTTAGTAATTATTTCAAAAAGAATATAAATTACAGAGATGATTTTATTAAGTCAAAATTCAATGATTTCCATTTCATGTTTTGACTTCACAAACAGATTCGTAATACAAAATCATGAATTTAGGTAATCAATTCATGATTTTTAAGTCGATAATTGTTGTGATATCTTAAGTTGAACGAAAAAGGTATTATTGTCGATTGCCGATGATCGGCAAGGTTATGGTCGTCGAGCTTGAGCCTAGAGGTGGCCGGTATGTTGATAGTCATCGGAAAAATATTAGGTGGATTTTAGTCCACCGTGGTGGCCTGGCTGAGTCAATGTAGGGTTTTAGGTCGTTTTCTGGTCGAGGTCGAATTCAGGGTGATTACGGCACTATGGTGGCATCGAGCTGTGCCAGGATAAGGAAAAAGGAAGAAGACCGTATGGCGAAGGTCTGGGCGAAGTAGCAAGGTTTCTGACGATCTTAATCATCGTCAGCAGGTGGTTTTTCTTGATCGAGTTTGGGTTTCTGTTATGTCGAATAGCTTGTATTCAAATTCGAGGTAAAATCATGGACCTGGGTGGTCGGGGAGTTCAGTAGGATCATCAGAAACGTGTTGGTGGCGATGAAGTTGATCAGAACGGTGGCAAAGTCATGTATACGTGCACGCGTAGGATTGTGTATCTGGGAAAAAATTTGTTTGGGGAAGAAGCATAGTTCTTGGGTATGACTCGAAGTAATTCGCGTGATGTCTCGGGGAAAAGAAGGTGGGAGAAAGACTCGAAGTAAAGCTCGGGCTTAACCGGTGTTCGCCTTGGGTTTATGATTTTACAAGTTTTAAAAAAGTTAATTTATTTAAAGGTTTAAGTTAATGGAATGATGATAATTTATTTTCAAAGTTTATGGAGTAATTAATGAAGATAAATTGGTTTATCTTTTAGTTAATTAAAGATCTGAGGTTGTTAATGATTTATTAATTAATGAAAGTAATTTAAAAGGATAATTACTTAATGATAGTAATTAAAGAATAATTAATTAATTTCTTAATCGATGATTAAAGAGTAATTAATTACTTAAAGGTAAATTACTTAATGAAAGTAATTTAAAAGGATAATTACCCAACGTATTTAAAAGAATTAATTATTTAATTACTTGAAGATTTATTAATCAAGGTGATTAATTTATTTATGTAATTAATTAAAAGTTAATTAATTAAGGTAATTAATTAAAAGATAATTAAATTAATTAATGTGATTAATTAAGATTAATTTAAGGATAATTAATTAAATGGTAATTAATTAAGGGTTAATTAATTAATTAATTAAGGATAATTAATTAAAGAATAATTAAATAATTAAAGGTTAATTATTTAATGATAAAAGGTGGATTGATTTATTAATTAAGGTTAATTAATTTATCATTAAAGGTTAATTAATGATTAAGGTTTGTAATTAATTAATATTAATTAACCAGGATTTGTAATTTATTCATAAGTAATTAATTTGATTTAAATTAATCAGATGATTAATTGATCTTACTTATGGATGTTTGGATTGTATGGAATGCTTTGAATTGTTTGATATCCCTGATGTGTTATGCTTTGTGATATGAATTATTCTGATTTGAGCTGTGAACTGTGATGTAATTTATTTATCTATGAATCTGTGAATGAAGATAAGCGTTATAGGATCATACCGCTTATCGATATTGCTGTGCTTGGATTGTGATGATTGATGATATTGTATTGTTGTGTGTAAAACCCTTGGACCACACCACAAGCACACAAATATGGATTGCACGAAGAAATTGGTTAAGTCACAGATATTTGAATTTAATATTATGAAATGGTTTTAAAGATTGAATTATGAATCCAAAATGGTTTTGGAAATGGAATTGGGTTGAATATGAAAAGCTTTTGAAAAAGGAAGTTTGAAATTGGAATTTAGTTGGAATAGAATATATCTTGTTTAAGTTTTGAAATTGTTTTGGAAATTTGGTTTGAAAGGTTTATACAAGTTATATAAAATATATATATGGATTTTAAACCATCTTTAAAGTATTTTAAATGTATTATTTTAAGAATTTAAATTTAACCCAAGTTTATACTTGAAAGACTTTAACTTGAGCAAATGTAATTGGATTTTCCCAAAATGAAAACTCTTCGTTTCCAAATAATAATAGCTTTCAAATAAAGAAAGGATTTCCAATTTGTGTTGAAAGTATTTCAAGTTTGAAATGAAAATAGTTTTGAAAACTATGAATGAATCTTTTTTAAAGATTGATGAACTTTGTTTTTAAATTAAAGAAGATCTTAAAGGGGTATCTTTTGTATCAAAGATTTGAAAAGGAAATTGTTTTGAAAGCTATGAATGAATCTTTGTGAAAGATTGTTGAACCTTGGTTTCAAATTAAAGTGGATTTTAAAGGGTGAATCTTTTGTTTAAAAGATTAAAGTGGAAAATTTGTTTAAACCATTTGAAAGAAAGGTTTTGGGTAATAAGTTGTGACTTAACTAAGATCCCAATTTATCCATATGGTTTTAAAATTAAGCGCTTATTATTCGGTTTAGCCGGGAGAGGACTTTATGTCAGAAAACCCATTCTGAATAATGATACGATGAAATGGATAGCATTTGAAGACCGGTGGTGAAGACCGGGTATTTTCGAGAACGAATGGATTACCCGTCGAATGTCTCTGCACTGAGTCGCGCCGGTATAGAGATCTCCATATGTGATGGGGAGTCCGATCGGGATTGTGAATACCCGAATTGCAAGGGCTTCTTTGAAGTGCCTTCGGTTCTTTCGAACCCGGAACAGACTTATATGGATGTGTGTCTGACATTACACTTCGAGATGTAAAACTGGTTTCTATCAAATGCATTTATGTTTGGTGGCGTAGAATTTATTCTCTTAGCTTAACACCCTTCTCTGAGACGTACGAGCTCAGAAGTTATGTAGTTGATGGTTACCAGTGATACATTCCCAATTCGGTAATGTGGTATACGAAGTGTTGCTGATCATTTGTTGATCGAAGCATGGCTTTTGTGAAAAGCGTAGCTTTGTGGATGTGACCTCGTCGGACCTCACAACCCGGAATGGTCGAAACAGGAAAGATGCGGCAAGGTTATTAGGGGTAGCGCCCCTTAGGGTATGTCCATTTCCTTCTGGATAAAAGGTGGTATCATGGTATGGAGCCCAGATATTTAACCTATGTGGTTGCTGCAAACTTATTGTTTTGTGGTTGTTAGTGTTGAGAGCTCTCGGATAAAGGTTGGTAACGACCGAGGGATGGCATACTCGTGTAGTAGTTACCTAGTTACAGAGGTAACCCGGCCTTGTGTTGGCAGAGATCCAGTTAGGTTCTCGGGGCGTCCCTCCAGAGGTGTACCCATGTGGCCCAGGAAGTTCCTTAACCTGACCATTTATTGGAAATCCAAAGAAACAATACGCGCCCTGTACGGTTTTAGTTGTATAACCTGCCATGGAATGTGGTGGTAACCTGCTATTGAACATGGTAGCTATAGTAGGCATACAATAATGGTTGTATGCTGGCTAAGATTAATATTATACTTTCGAAAGGTTTTCTACACTATGCACTAATAATAATATCAAAAGGTTTTCGCGTATCAAACATGTTTGACTATCATAATGAGAAATCTCCTCCAATTGTGCGCTTGCATTGTGTGTGTGGCGGGAGGCCTTTTGGTAGTTTCATTTTCCAAAAAGCATTGCGGATTTCCTTTTATTTCTTTTTAAAGATAAATTGTTTTGTTTGCTCATACCAGTCCTATGACTAACCTGGAGTTTACTGTTCCCTTTCTAAACTCTAGGTGCCCACAATTTTCCACACGGGCAGCCTAGAGTTAGATTTTCAAATAATCAGCTAGTAGATATAGATTCGGTATCCTTTAGCTTTCTGTTTGGAATTCTTTGGAGTCTTTGGATTTTGGCAATCGCATTCATTAGTTACCTGGTTTGCTACATTACAACTTGATGGTGGTTCGAGCTTGAAGTTTGGAGCTTCGCATTGAAGATGTTGTTTTTCCGCTGCTGTTGTTGCTGTGTCATATTCCGTTGTTGTATTCTACTCCGATATTTATGGATCTATTGTATCTTATTGTATCGGATATTGTATCCATTGTTGTATCAATTTTTGTATCAATGATATATTATTTTTCTTCCGCTGTGTTGTTTACTTAATGTGTTATAAGCTCCGACGAATCGGATTTCAACGTTTGAATCTGCGGCATTCGAAAATGAGTGAAGTATGGATGTAGATTTTCGAACGTGAAAATCCGGGTCGTCACAATAAATGTAAAAGTATATTTGTGTGTGTATATGTTCATGTGCATGTGCATGTGTTCATGTATATGTACATGTATGTGTGTATATGTATATCTCAAATGATTCACGATGTTGCAAAAGTTTTCTACGTTGAATCGTTACGGATTTCGATTTCGATTTTCGATCATATTTTCACTTCTTATTTAATATATATATATATATATATAAAGTTTGATAATAATATTTATATCATTATGTAATTATTAAAAGGGCTTATTTAATAATTAAAATAATTATTAAATCATTTAAACTCAATTTAAATTCAAAAATCATTTATTCCAAAATAGTGATATCATTGATGATGTCATAAAGAGATTTTATTTTCAAAAATAAAATAAATAATTTTATTACATATTCTCACTCATATACATAAATGAGTGTATGTATCTAGCTCCATGCATGATGTCGGATGGTCTAAGAACTGTTTGTTGATATAACGGTTTTCGATCATTTTGTCGATATATCTTCCAAAGTATATATTTTTGTAAATATTTATTCAAAATAAGATTACCAATATTGTATATTGTTCAAAGCATTATCATTTATGTTAAAAAATCTTATATTTGAATATTTCAAAAAATTTCTAAAGTGATGAATTTACAGGTCATTACGGTATTCATATTTTTTGGCTACTTAATGACACAAACAAAGAGAGTCCCTTGTATTAAACCCATTTACTTATAATTAAAAGCCGCTTTTAAATAAAACTGATCCTTGGAAATAAAGTAATCAAAATTAAAATAATTATTTAATTAATTTAAAATAAGTTTATACCTTGATTTAATAATAATTAAATCTTAATTAAAACTTAATTAGATCTTAATCAATTATCAATTAATGAATAATTAACATTTCCTGATTAACAATTAATTAATAATTAAACCTTAATTAATAATTACTTAAATCACAATTAATAAAAATCACATATGTAAAATCACAACTTTCCATCTTCACTTAACATACAAACTATATTTCCAAGATCCATAAACACATATTACATATAATTACACATATGTAAAGCAAACAACATTATTTTTCCAATTAACAACCAACGCAATAACTAGCAACATATAAAGTTAAAACTTTTAAATTTAAAAGTGAGCTAGCTCACACGAAAGCTCACAGAAACAAACCAACCCCCACTATAACTTAGATCGGCCTTAGATTTTGGATTTACTTTGCAAAAGATTTGTTTTTGAACCTTGGAAAATGCTTTTGGGTTTGGGCTTGAGGATACATGGGCTCGCCTAAGGTGGTTAAGGGAGATGCAGGCTTGTTTTGTGAAGGAGGATGTGTAGAAAGAGAACAAAATGAGTTTAAATGATTTTTAAGAGTTTAAAAGTGGAAAAGGCATGATTTTTAATTTTTGGAATAGACATGGAAGACATTAAAGAGGTTTTAAAAAGCTTAGAAAGGAGATGGAGTTTTAGAAAAATATGAAATAAAATGGAAAATGAGAGAGAGAAATTAATGGAATTGTTTTTATATAAAATATAAAATGGATTTAGAAAATTACTAAAAAGCCCTTTAATTACATACCCTCTATTCGTTTTTTAGCTACACCACCCACCTTTTCCTTGTTGAACACGCCAAACCCACCCCCTACCACATTCCATGATCGCATCAAAGTACTAAGCAAGGATTACAGGTTGGATAATAGGGTGAATTATGTACTTAAATCAGTTTTACACTTAAGGAGTCTCTTTAAATTTCACATCTCCTTTATATTTAATTAAGTGAATATATTTTTACCATATTAGTATTATTAACCATACTTAGGTTATTAATATATATGTATGTATATATGTTTACTAAAATGTACACTACATTTTCGACAACTTTTAGACGATGAAAATTCGAAATTCGGAAAACAATTTTCGGCCACATCTTTTGTTTTTCTTCGAACTAATTATTTATATAAACACATTTTGAAAACCATTTCATCATAAGTAGTTATTAATTAAAATAGGGTATTTTAATTATTAAAACCATTTATTAAAGATTTAAAATTAATTAAATATTCACATATCAAAGTGATAAAATTCTGGGTCGTTACATTCTCTGCCTTTAAAAGAATTTCGACCCCGAAGTTTCACCACATGAATACCCAATATTATTCATAAGTCTATATGACGTTCATAGATCATCCTTAGGTAAAATCTAATTCGATCTCTACTCAAATACATACCTTCACTTCCGAACTAGTATCAGTCACCCGATTCTCTAGTGCGGGCTCCGATCAGGCTTCTTGATTAGAAACCTATGTTCTCCTTACATAGTAATATACTATGATAGAAAATTTTGGTCCATATCTAGAAGTCTCACCAAGCCTTCGCTCTCAAGAATCGAGTGATAGATCATTATTTGGAACAGTGTGAAACACCTCAAAGTCATTACTCGAATCTTGGATCAAAAACTATGTTGAAAATTGAAATGTTCTATGTCCAACTTACGTAGTTATCCTTATTGGTTCTTACTAATACCAATTCTTTTACCTCTAATATTTTTTATGGAAACATTTCATAAATCTAAACTCAAAAATTTAACTTGTATAATACTCTACTACATTCTGAGAGTATATACCACTATCTGGTTCAAACTTTTCCCTTTTGAATTTATTAAGTAAACTCAAAACCAAAAATACGGTTTTATTCCAAAATCACTTTTGAAATAAAACTATATATTCAACCATAGAAAATGCATACATATAGCCCGAATAACCCCAAAATGATACTAAGAAATTGAATACTACCAAATAGTATCTTATATTCCCTTACTAAGAAGGGTAATACTTAAGAGAAGTGTTTACCATCCGAACACATCTCTTTTCCACTTTTAGTTATTTTGCGGGCCACTCGAACTAGTTAACATAAAAATACTTCTTCCTTTTCAAAATCCCCATTTTGAAACAACACTGTATATATTTCCAACAAATAGTTTTAACAAAATCTTCATTTCCAACTTTCTTTGGGTTTGTTCGGATTTGAACTCTTTTCGATTGCACAATGATAAAGAGAATAATTTATTTAGTGCACTACAACATTCGCATAAGCAAACATCTGATCACCACTTAGAAGATTATTCCAATCATCACAAAAAAATCAAGGCCCATTTCCCAAACCCATCCAAAGAAAATATTCCTTACTTTAAAATCTCTTTACAAAATACTCGTACTTATAAAAATTCTCAAGAAAAACTATTACTACTTTCTTCAAAAATCTAGTTTATCACACAAATTTTGTAACAAATTCCTACGGTGGCGTTTCCTTCCTTAAAAACTCGAAAATGAACATCGATGATGCTGCAATCATCATTGGAATTATTTTACAGTGATAGATATGAGTTTAGTGCTTTATGTCTTCTTCAAATTCCCATAGAAATATTTCTGTTCATAAATACTTTCAAATAATACTATTATTATTTTTTCCCAAAATCATGTAAACCATTTTTTAAAAGCACCAAGATTTAAATCCTTAAGTTTTATATTTGAATCCTTTTTTATTTATAAATCAATTTTATAAAATCAATTTCTTCTATAAAATCACTTCTCAAATATTTATTTCAAAATATTATAGCCTTCTCCTAATAAACATCTTTATTAAAATCCAATCTTAACCCAACATTATCATTGAACGGCATATAGTCAAATTGTGAAACTTTACTCACAAGGTGTTCATTTCAATGTTCCTAAAATTTAACCAACCCAACCCATGTTTTAAAAAGAAAAATTACGTATAAATCAACAAATAATAATTAATGCTCTTAAACTAGACAAGGATGACTAATCAAACCTTAAAAGATAATAATTGAATATTATCAATTTTCTTACAAACAAACACATCAAAACTATATTAACTTTTGCAAATTATCCGTTTATCTATAAAATATACTCCTAGGTAAAATTATTTCATTTATCGATTTTGAATAATACCATATCGGTTAGCCTTGTCTAAGTATTTAGGAATCTCTATCAATAACGTTGGCCAAAACGCATCGACCAGAATTCATAAACCACTCTATCGATCAAACAATACAATATAAAGCATTTTTATATCACTAATATATACGCGCTCTTATATATACACTCAAACTCATTCTAAGGTGTTATTGACACTATCTCTAATGAGTTTACCCCCAACAAAGCCAAGGTTCTCTCTTAACTTTCAGCTCTGATACCCAATATAATGCCATGCCTTTTCGATCCTTAGAAATCGACTCTAGTACATCCACGGTATTCACATGCCGAACATCTAAGTACCGAAAAGATAGATTATTGGGGTGAAAGAAAAAGAAAAGACAGAACATAATCTCACAACGTAATAAGTAATACGAAATATTCCAATGATCTTTACAAATAGAAACTGAATTTTAACACACATACATAAAATCAGAGTACAATTATCCTATCATCAGACTCTGGACAGTTATAACAGCCTGTCCTTACAATTGCTGATAAATACTGTGAGCCCCATCTCTATACCCACGCTAGCCAAGAACACTACAGAGTAATGTCGTCAACTAGCACGGAGAATAAGGCTATTGAGGAGTGACCATCTGTATAATTGCTTTGTGCGAGTACCGATATGCCAGATAAAAATATAACTTTTCATCTCAAGAGGAAATCCGACACACCGATACAAACTCAAAGCTACTACATGGTGGCTATGTATATATACTTCGGAAACAAATATAGAAATAAATATAACACAAATCAGTCACAGATAATTCATATCAAAAGGCGGAAATAGATATGAATATAACACATGAAAGTGTTCATCAGAGTAGTGGTCATACAAGATTCACAATATCAAAAAGAATATATACAAGTGCGAGACAAAAGAATACGTATACATCAAGGAGTCTATATCTCAAATGTATACAACCAAAAACTACTAAACTAGAGTAGTTAGCCAAAAGATCAGATGATGGTCCGATAAGGAGTCAAGCGGAAGCACCTGTAAAATCTCAGTCTGACCCAAGTATTATTTAAGAAGAAAATAATAAACGGATCAGTCTAGCTATAAATATCATAAAAAGCGATATAGAATAAGAGATATGACAAAAACGTATGATAACCATAAAGCCATATTGTGATAAGTGTCTAATCGAAAATCAATCCAGAGATTAATCAATATCACAAGAATCTTCTCAAAGATTAAAAAGAATGTCATATTCTTAATTTAATTCACCAAGCCACAATAAAGGACATACATATCAATGCCAACTGAAAAAGGTGGTGAAACATAAATTCCAGAAATCAATAATTAGAAATCCAGAAATCACAAAAATAAGGGGATGGCCAATCCCAAGCTGAACGCGATTCCGTAGACCGAACATCGACGCACCTAGAAAGATACGCCCCATGCACAGTCGAACATCGACACACCTAGAAAGATACGCCCCATGTATAACTAAACATCGACGCACCCAGAAAGACACGCCCCATGATTAGTCTAGCATCAATGCACCTAGAAAGATACACCCCATACAAAGTCTAGCATCGACGCACCTAGAAAGAAACGCCCCACGCATAGACGAACATCGACGTACCTAGAAAGATACGCCCCATGTAATGTCTAACATCGATGAACCTAGAAAGATACACCCCATGCAAAGCCGAACACCGACGCACCTAGAAAGATACGCCCCATGCATAGACGAACATCGACGCACCTAGAAAGATACGCCCCATGCACCGACTTATTGAGCCGATTGCTCCACGAAGTAAACAAACATCGACGCACCTAAATAGGTACGACCCATGCGAGAAATGAAACGAAGCTCAAAAAAATGAAGTACAGTCCTCCATGTGGACAAAGAGACATCGCACATTGCTAGTCTAAACCATAAAATGATCATCATCGATCATCAAGAAGTGTCAATTACAGTAAGCTAGTAAATATATGAGTTTAGCTTCATGTCCCATAACCACTAGCTTAACTTAAATATTTACGAACAAATTGTAGATCTCCACTCGAAAGTTGTCACAAGAGTTTCAATCGAACAAGTCCAAGAATTAACCGACGAAGTAAACGCAAGCGTTTCATACCAATTGTTTTACTAAGTCGTTTAATTAGATTTCTCATACGAGTGAGGTAAAGGTTTGTATATACCAGTAGATTGGAAAACGGTTTAAGAAACGAGATTTGTAATGAAATAGTGTTGAAATCGTTTTAATGAAAGAGTTTTGATATCTACTACTAGTATAGAAAACCTTTATATTTTTACAGTGAAAAATCATAGAAATGAATGTAGAAACAATCAATCATAAAAATTCACATTCGAAGACGTGAATAAAATCCAAAGAAATCGATACCAAATCCATCAAAATGGACGTTCCCAAAAATCCCGAAGAAGAAGTCATCAAAGTCAATAAAACTGTTAACAACTAATCGGATCAAGTAAAATCGATAAACAATGGAAATTCAATCTAGAAAAGCTTAAATAGGCAGAAATGCATGTTTCCAGACGTCTGATTTGGAATCCAGACGTCTGGATTTGTTTTCTGGAAATAGTTCAGAAAACCACCCAGACGTCTGGAATAGCAAATCAGACGTCTGAGCCATGGCCAGACGTCTGGTTTCGTTCTCTGGAAAATTATCCAGAGAACACCCAGACGTTTGAAACCTCAAGTCAGACGTCTAAGACTCTTCCAGACGTCTGATATCGAATTTCAAACGTCTGAAAATAGTTTCTGGCATTTTTTAATAATCTGCGTGCATACACTTTTCTCTCCAGGTCCAAACCAGACGTCTGGACTTGGTCACCAGACGTCTGGTCACCTGGTCTGGGCAAAATTTTGCCTAGGCCAAAGTGGCCAAAATGTATCGGAAGCGATCGGATGAGCAACGGCGACTAAGGATTTACGCCCAGCGACAACCCGGCCTTAAAGGCTCCTCGATACACTCCGAATATCAATGTCCAAATATCCATAGAAGGATTTTCATAAAATTGGACCAAAACACCAAAATTAAAGAATTCACAAAACCAATTAAAATCACAACAAGTGAACACGAAATAGATGATAGGAATTCATACCTAACAACAAAGATAGTTATAGGCATAGATGTGAGATAAAAATCTCACCTTTATACACGAAAACACAAGAGAGAAGCTTTGAAACAAAGGATAGACCAATTCCTCTTCAATCTCAACTCAAGAAGCTTGAATCTAAGCTTAAAAAAGAAATATTTCCTAAGTTAGGTTTAGGAATTTCTGAAATTGAAAGGAGAATGAGTTGGAGGAGAAGAAGAGAAGGCTTACCAAGGCTTCTTCTTTGAATTTGGAGCTAGAAGAAGGATTTGCAAATGAACTAAGACTTGGAGTTTTAATTTCCCATTCCACTCTCCATTTTTGATGAAGCTTAAGTGTTAGGAAATGAAAGTGAAGTAATGAAGGGGAGAGGGAGTGGAGCTTGAGTTAATGAAACCAGAATTGGGCAAATGGGCTGAACCAAACCCAAAGTCCAAAGTGAAAAAGTAGCAAAATTCTACTAACTCCAAACATATCGAAGTTTATACTCAAAAAGGTCGCAAATGGCATTTTGAACTCAATGGAAGTGGTCTCGAGTCCTAATTTGACAGTTTGCAAAAAGTAGCTTTTCGGACCTCAATTCGATTAACGATTCTATATTTAAATAAAATATTTAAATTTGCAATCGAAAAATATGCGGGTTGTTACAGACTCCCCTTCTTAAAGAAATTGCGACCTCGCAATACTTAAGAAGAAAATAAAGAGTAACAACCATAGAAGCATATCAACACAAAAGAAAATTTGAAATAAGAAGTTCGCCATAAAGAGCACGAAAGAGTTAGCCCGAACGTGTTCGCTCGATGAACTCTCTGGATTCCCAAGAGAAATCCTTAGGATTTGAGAACCATCGGACTTTCCCAAAAAGAACATCTTTATTTCGAAGGTACTCAACCCCCGAAGAAATGATGCGAATAGAATGTTGCTCAAAAGTCAAATCTGGTGAAACTTCAATCCTTACTATAACACCAGGCTCAAGAATAAAAATCGGAAACCTAAAATCATTTCCATAGTTAAAAGACGTGGAAAACGTCAAGAGTAGCAGTAAATTGAGCCGGTGCAACGACGTAGTACAAAAACGGTACGCCCAAGAAACTAAAAACTCGAATAATTTGGAACAACAGCGTAGTACAATAACGGTACGCTAGGTGAACCAAAGCTCAAATAATTCGGAACACCGACGCAGTACAAACGATACGTCCAATGAACCAAAGCTCAAATAATTCGGAACACCGACGCAGTACAAACGATACGTCCAATGAACCGAAGCTCATAAAAGAACATCGGACGCTAGTTTGTAAAAGAAATGAGACGAAGCTCACTAAAACGAAGTACATCGAAACGTCCGATGAACTTGGTAAAAAGATTATTCCTTTCGGACATCATCAAAGAAACAACCACTTGTTGCTTGCAACAACGATATTGGCAACACGATTTCCCCTTTTGAGAGTATAAAGAATATCAAGATCATAAGATGTAAGGAACTCGAACCAACTTTAAGTTCCTTATGAGAAAATAAACATTTCAAAGATCTTTGATCGGAGTGGAGAACGAATTTCTCCCCCAAAATAATGATGCCAAACTCTAAAAGTGAAAACAATAGCCGTGAGCACTAGATCATGAGTGGCATATCTAGTCTCGATAGGCTTTAATGATTTAGAAGCAAAAGTGATAGCACGTTTTCTTTTGCAAGAGAACGACATCTAAACCAATACAACTAGCATCGGTATAAGCAATAAAGTCTTGGTTCCCTTCGAGAATCACAAGAATAGGAGTATCGAAAAGAATGAATTTCTTTTAAATAATCTTCTTTTCCGAAAAGCTAAAACTTTTAAAATTACAATTATCTTTATGTAATAATCTTTTCATAAAAACTTTTATTTTACAAGTCAATTTACTGTGTCTGATTGTCTCATCGTAGCGTTTAGGAGATTCCTATCGATAACGTTGATCAAGCGCATCGACCAGAATTCTTAAAGCACTCAATGGGCAATACAATCACAAAATCATCTTCTATGTGATAAACATGTTTTCTTAAAAACCTTTAAGAATATTCTTTGCTCGTTTAAGAGAAAAATCAAATTGTACTTATAAATAAATCTTATGAAAAAGATTTGCAAACTTTAAATTGTTGTTTTCATCCAAAATCAATATATACAAGAATGGAGTCATCGAGATCGTAAAATACTCGATTCATAAAATGGATGAAATAAGCTGGACAAACTGAATGACATAATAAGTCATTCATAAGTTTCATAACGAGTGCGGAATGCGGTAAATGGAATGCTAACTCCCGCAACTCGTAGCAAATGAAAATCGGTGGCAAGGTCGAGCTAAAAAGACCTTATCACCGCTCAAAAGATTGCTTAGGTGACAATCCTAAGATAAACTCAAACATACCGGAAAATTCTCAAACTACATGAATGAGAGAAATAACACTTTCCTCATCATGTGAGCTTAAAGAATAAAATGATGCCATCAAATTGGAATCAAAATCACAAAGGAAAAACAGAAATCTGCTTAACAGATTGAAAATGTCGAAGATGAATAGTCCACACGGGACAAAGGATTTGGCTTCATAATAATTAAGCCAATCCTTACAAAAGTCAATTCCGAAGCATAAGTAAAAATCGGCTCGGAAAGAAAAATCACATAAAATAATTTCGACATCAATAAAAAGCAAATTGAGTGTTGCGGATCCACCAATCCGGATTCGCAATCCTCAAAGAAGACATCAAGCCCAAATTGTTTTTAAAGAAAATGAATCGCAAGTTCTTTTGATATAAAAATAATGAGATGAAACCCATATCAAAAAGAACTCCAATAAGATAATCACAAAATAAATGTCATCAAGGATAGAATGGATACCTTGACTAAGAGAAGAGTTGCTAGGGGCTTGCACAATATTTAGCTTTCTCATGTCCTTGTTCAAAAGTTTGGGACATGCAGATAAAAGATGGCCCGAACTTTTGCAATAACGACAAAAAATGGTTTCGGGCACTCATTTGCATAGTGGTCCTTAAGACCACAATTGTAGCATCGTCCACGACTAGAGATAGGAGTCTTTGCTACAAAAGTAGTTTGCTTCACTCTCTTATTGGGATTAAGGCTCTTGAACTTAATATGCCTCTTCTTGGAAGTCCCGATATCACAAACAATTCCTTTACCAACCTCTTCATGCCGAAGAGTGATATCCACAAGCTGATTGAAAGGAACTTCAAGTTTCAAAGGTAAAATCTTTTCAGGGTTCTCACCCAAAGCACAGATAAACCTTTGATTCTTTACAAGATCCAAAAGTTGTTGGGCCGACATGAATACGCCATCCAGAGAAGGACTACTGGATTGACCAGCGCTAGGACTGCCAGAACCAACCATTTCTTTTCTTTAAGAAAGAAAGAAAAGAAGAAGAAAAGGTTATTCTTAGAATGAATATCAAACAATCATGATTGATAAAACAAGGAATCATAAAAGAAAATAGGATAGAACGGGTCCAATTGACTCAAATAAATTCCTAAAGCATGACTCCTAAGAAAGACTTAGGACAATGATCCTTGCTAGATTATTCTATATTGTTCCGAAGTTTGGCTCTGATACCATGCTGTGACGCCCCACCTCTATACCCACGCTAGCCAAGAACACTACGGAGTAATGCCGTCAACTAGCGCGGAGAATAAGGCTGTTGAGGAGCGACCATCCGTATAATTACTTTGTGCGAGTACCGATATGCCAGATAAAAATATAACTTTTAATCTCAAGAGGAAATCCGACATACCGATACAAACTCAAAGCTAGTACATGGTGGCTATGTATATATACTTCGGAAACAAATATAGAAATAAACATAACACAAATCAGTCATAGATAATTCATATCACAAAGGCGGAAATAGATCTGAATATAACACATGAAAGTGTACATCAGAGTAGTGGTCATACAAGATTCACAATATCAAAAAGAATAGATACAAGTGCGACACAAAAGAATACGTATACATAAAGGAGTCTATATCTCAAATGTATACAACCAAAAACTACTAAACTAGAGTAGTTAGCCAAAAGATCAGATGATGGTCCGATAAGGAGTCAAGCGGAAGCACCTGTAAAATCTCAGTCTGACCCGAGTATTATTTAAGAAGAAAATAATAAACGGATCAGTCTAGCTATAAATATCATATAAAGTGATATAGAATAAGAGATATGACAAAAACTATGATAACCATAAAGCCATACTATGATAAGTGTCTAATCGAAAATCAATCCAGAGATTAATCAATATCACAAGAATCTTCTCAAAGATTAAAAAGAATGTCATATTCTTAATTTAATTCACCAAGCCACAATAAAGGACATACATATCAATGCCAACTGAAAAAGGTGGTGAAACATAAATTCCAGAAATCAATAATTAGAAATCCAGAAATCACAAAAATAAGGGGATGGCCAATCCCAAGCTGAACGCGATTCCGTAGACCGAACATCGACGCACCTAGAAAGATACGCCCCATGCACAGTCGAACATCGACACACCTAGAAAGATACGCCCCATGTATAACTAAACATCGACGCACCCAGAAAGACACGCCCCATGATTAGTCTAGCATCAATGCACCTAGAAAGATACACCCCATACAAAGTCTAGCATCGACGCACCTAGAAAGAAACGCCCCACGCATAGACGAACATCGACGTACCTAGAAAGATACGCCCCATGTAAT
This sequence comes from Allium fistulosum, assembly GCA_030737815.1. Taxonomy (NCBI): domain Eukaryota; kingdom Viridiplantae; phylum Streptophyta; class Magnoliopsida; order Asparagales; family Amaryllidaceae; genus Allium; species Allium fistulosum. The sequence continues at coordinate 1,081,761,065 of CM060906.1, read as the reverse complement.
GTCTAACATCGATGAACCTAGAAAGATACACCCCATGCAAAGCCGAACACCGACGCACCTAGAAAGATACGCCCCATGCATAGACGAACATCGACGCACCTAGAAAGATACGCCCCATGCACCGACTTATTGAGCCGATTGCTCCACGAAGTAAACAAACATCGACGCACCTAAATAGGTACGACCCATGCGAGAAATGAAACGAAGCTCAAAAAAATGAAGTACAGTCCTCCATGTGGACAAAGAGACATCGCACATTGCTAGTCTAAACCATAAAATGATCATCATCGATCATCAAGAAGTGTCAATTACAGTAAGCTAGTAAATATATGAGTTTAGCTTCATGTCCCATAACCACTAGCTTAACTTAAATATTTACGAACAAATTGTAGATCTCCACTCGAAAGTTGTCACAAGAGTTTCAATCGAACAAGTCCAAGAATTAACCGACGAAGTAAACGCAAGCGTTTCATACCAATTGTTTTACTAAGTCGTTTAATTAGATTTCTCATACGAGTGAGGTAAAGGTTTGTATATACCAGTAGATTGGAAAACGGTTTAAGAAACGAGATTTGTAATGAAATAGTGTTGAAAGAGTTTTAATGAAAGAGTTTTGATATCTACTACTAGTATAGAAAACCTTTATATTTTTACAGTGAAAAATCATAGAAATGAATGTAGAAACAATCAATCATAAAAATTCACATTCGAAGACGTGAATAAAATCCAAAGAAATCGATACCAAATCCATCAAAATGGACGTTCCCAAAAATCCCGAAGAAGAAGTCATCAAAGTCAATAAAACTGTTAACAACTAATCGGATCAAGTAAAATCGATAAACAATGGAAATTCAATCTAGAAAAGCTTAAATAGGCAGAAATGCATGTTTCCAGACGTCTGATTTGGAATCCAGACGTCTGGATTTGTTTTCTGGAAATAGTTCAGAAAACCACCCAGACGTCTGGAATAGCAAATCAGACGTCTGAGCCATGGCCAGACGTCTGGTTTCGTTCTCTGGAAAATTATCCAGAGAACACCCAGACGTTTGAAACCTCAAGTCAGACGTCTAAGACTCTTCCAGACGTCTGATATCGAATTTCAAACGTCTGAAAATAGTTTCTGGCATTTTTTAATAATCTGCGTGCATACACTTTTCTCTCCAGGTCCAAACCAGACGTCTGGACTTGGTCACCAGACGTCTGGTCACCTGGTCTGGGCAACATTTTGCCTAGGCCAAAGTGGCCAAAATGTATCGGAAGCGATCGGATGAGCAACGACGACTAAGGATTTACGCCCAGCGACAACCCGGCCTTAAAGGCTCCTCGATACACTCCGAATATCAATGTCCAAATATCCATAGAAGGATTTTCATAAAATTGGACCAAAACACCAAAATTAAAGAATTCACAAAACCAATTAAAATCACAACAAGTGAACACGAAATAGATGATAGGAATTCATACCTAACAACAAAGATAGTTATAGGCATAGATGTGAGATAAAAATCTCACCTTTATACACGAAAACACAAGAGAGAAGCTTTGAAACAAAGGATAGACCAATTCCTCTTCAATCTCAACTCAAGAAGCTTGAATCTAAGCTTAAAAAAGAAATATTTCCTAAGTTAGGTTTAGGAATTTCTGAAATTGAAAGGAGAATGAGTTGGAGGAGAAGAAGAGAAGGCTTACCAAGGCTTCTTCTTTGAATTTGGAGCTAGAAGAAGGATTTGCAAATGAACTAAGACTTGGAGTTTTAATTTCCCATTCCACTCTCCATTTTTGATGAAGCTTAAGTGTTAGGAAATGAAAGTGAAGTAATGAAGGGGAGAGGGAGTGGAGCTTGAGTTAATGAAACCAGAATTGGGCAAATGGGCTGAACCAAACCCAAAGTCCAAAGTGAAAAAGTAGCAAAATTCTACTAACTCCAAACATATCGAAGTTTATACTCAAAAAGGTCGCAAATGGCATTTTGAACTCAATGGAAGTGGTCTCGAGTCCTAATTTGACAGTTTGCAAAAAGTAGCTTTTCGGACCTCAATTCGATTAACGATTCTATATTTAAATAAAATATTTAAATTTGCAATCGAAAAATATGCGGGTTGTTACAGACTCCCCTTCTTAAAGAAATTGCGACCTCGCAATACTTAAGAAGAAAATAAAGAGTAACAACCATAGAAGCATATCAACACAAAAGAAAATTTGAAATAAGAAGTTCGCCATAAAGAGCACGAAAGAGTTAGCCCGAACGTGTTCGCTCGATGAACTCTCTGGATTCCCAAGAGAAATCCTTAGGATTTGAGAACCATCGGACTTTCCCAAAAAGAACATCTTTATTTCGAAGGTACTCAACCCCCGAAGAAATGATGCGAATAGAATGTTGCTCAAAAGTCAAATCTGGTGAAACTTCAATCCTTACTATAACACCAGGCTCAAGAATAAAAATCGGAAACCTAAAATCATTTCCATAGTTAAAAGACGTGGAAAACGTCAAGAGTAGCAGTAAATTGAGCCGGTGCAACGACGTAGTACAAAAACGGTACGCCCAAGAAACTAAAAACTCGAATAATTTGGAACAACAGCGTAGTACAATAACGGTACGCTAGGTGAACCAAAGCTCAAATAATTCGGAACACCGACGCAGTACAAACGATACGTCCAATGAACCAAAGCTCAAATAATTCGGAACACCGACGCAGTACAAACGATACGTCCAATGAACCGAAGCTCATAAAAGAACATCGGACGCTAGTTTGTAAAAGAAATGAGACGAAGCTCACTAAAACGAAGTACATCGAAACGTCCGATGAACTTGGTAAAAAGATTATTCCTTTCGGACATCATCAAAGAAACAACCACTTGTTGCTTGCAACAACGATATTGGCAACACGATTTCCCCTTTTGAGAGTATAAAGAATATCAAGATCATAAGATGTAAGGAACTCGAACCAACTTTAAGTTCCTTATGAGAAAATAAACATTTCAAAGATCTTTGATCGGAGTGGAGAACGAATTTCTCCCCCAAAATAATGATGCCAAACTCTAAAAGTGAAAACAATAGCCGTGAGCACTAGATCATGAGTGGCATATCTAGTCTCGATAGGCTTTAATGATTTAGAAGCAAAAGTGATAGCACGTTTTCTTTTGCAAGAGAACGACATCTAAACCAATACAACTAGCATCGGTATAAGCAATAAAGTCTTGGTTCCCTTCGAGAATCACAAGAATAGGAGTATCGAAAAGAATGAATTTCTTTTAAATAATCTTCTTTTCCGAAAAGCTAAAACTTTTAAAATTACAATTATCTTTATGTAATAATCTTTTCATAAAAACTTTTATTTTACAAGTCAATTTACTGTGTCTGATTGTCTCATCGTAGCGTTTAGGAGATTCCTATCGATAACGTTGATCAAGCGCATCGACCAGAATTCTTAAAGCACTCAATGGGCAATACAATCACAAAATCATCTTCTATATGATAAACATGTTTTCTTAAAAACCTTTAAGAATATTCTTTGCTCGTTTAAGAGAAAAATCAAATTGTACTTATAAATAAATCTTATGAAAAAGATTTGCAAACTTTAAATTGTTGTTTTCATCCAAAATCAATATATACAAGAATGGAGTCATCGAGATCGTAAAATACTCGATTCATAAAATGGATGAAATAAGCTGGACAAACTGAATGACATAATAAGTCATTCATAAGTTTCATAACGAGTGCGGAATGCGGTAAATGGAATGCTAACTCCCGCAACTCGTAGCAAATGAAAATCGGTGGCAAGGTCGAGCTAAAAAGACCTTATCACCGCTCAAAAGATTGCTTAGGTGACAATCCTAAGATAAACTCAAACATACCGGAAAATTCTCAAACTACATGAATGAGAGAAATAACACTTTCCTCATCATGTGAGCTTAAAGAATAAAATGATGCCATCAAATTGGAATCAAAATCACAAAGGAAAAACAGAAATCTGCTTAACAGATTGAAAATGTCGAAGATGAATAGTCCACACGGGACAAAGGATTTGGCTTCATAATAATTAAGCCAATCCTTACAAAAGTCAATTCCGAAGCATAAGTAAAAATCGGCTCGGAAAGAAAAATCACATAAAATAATTTCGACATCAATAAAAAGCAAATTGAGTGTTGCGGATCCACCAATCCGGATTCGCAATCCTCAAAGAAGACATCAAGCCCAAATTGTTTTTAAAGAAAATGAATCGCAAGTTCTTTTGATATAAAAATAATGAGATGAAACCCATATCAAAAAGAACTCCAATAAGATAATCACAAAATAAATGTCATCAAGGATAGAATGGATACCTTGACTAAGAGAAGAGTTGCTAGGGGCTTGCACAATATTTAGCTTTCTCATGTCCTTGTTCAAAAGTTTGGGACATGCAGATAAAAGATGGCCCGAACTTTTGCAATAACGACAAAAAAATGGTTTCGGGCACTCATTTGCATAGTGGTCCGTAAGACCACAATTGTAGCATCGTCCACGACTAGAGATAGGAGTCTTTGCTACAAAAGTAGTTTGCTTCACTCTCTTATTGGGATTAAGGCTCTTGAACTTAATATGCCTCTTCTTGGAAGTCCCGATATCACAAACAATTCCTTTACCAACCTCTTCATGCCGAAGAGTGATATCCACAAGCTGATTGAAAGGAACTTCAAGTTTCAAAGGTAAAATCTTTTCGGGGTTCTCACCCAAAGCACAGATAAACCTTTGATTCTTTACAAGATCCAAAAGTTGTTGGGCCGACATGAATACGCCATCCAGAGAAGGACTACTGGATTGACCAGCGCTAGGACTGCCAGAACCAACCATTTCTTTTCTTTAAGAAAGAAAGAAAAGAAGAAGAAAAGGTTATTCTTAGAATGAATATCAAACAATCATGATTGATAAAACAAGGAATCATAAAAGAAAATAGGATAGAACGGGTCCAATTGACTCGAATAAATTCCTAAAGCATGACTCCTAAGAAAGACTTAGGACAATGATCCTTGCTAGATTATTCTATATTGTTCCGAAGTTTGGCTCCGATACCATGCTGTGACGCCCCACCTCTATACCCACGCTAGCCAAGAACACTACGGAGTAATGCCGTCAACTAGCGCGGAGAATAAGGCTGTTGAGGAGCAACCATCCGTATAATTACTTTGTGCGAGTACCGATATGCCAGATAAAAATATAACTTTTCATCTCAAGAGGAAATCCGACATACCGATACAAACTCAAAGCTAGTACATGGTGGCTATGTATATATACTTCGAAAACAAATATAGAAATAAACATAACACAAATCAGTCATAGATAATTCATATCACAAAGGCGGAAATAGATCTGAATATAACACATGAAAGTGTACATCAGAGTAGTGGTCATACAAGATTCACAATATCAAAAAGAATAGATACAAGTGCGACACAAAAGAATACGTATACATAAAGGAGTCTATATCTCAAATGTATACAACCAAAAACTACTAAACTAGAGTAGTTAGCCAAAAGATCAGATGATGGTCCGATAAGGAGTCAAGCGGAAGCACCTGTAAAATCTCAGTCTGACCCGAGTATTATTTAAGAAGAAAATAATAAACGGATCAGTCTAGCTATAAATATCATATAAAGTGATATAGAATAAGAGATATGACAAAAACTATGATAACCATAAAGCCATACTATGATAAGTGTCTAATCGAAAATCAATCCAGAGATTAATCAATATCACAAGAATCTTCTCAAAGATTAAAAAGAATGTCATATTCTTAATTTAATTCACCAAGCCACAATAAAGGACATACATATCAATGCCAACTGAAAAAGGTGGTGAAACATAAATTCCAGAAATCAATAATTAGAAATCCAGAAATCACAAAAATAAGGGGATGGCCAATCCCAAGCTGAACGCGATTCCGTAGACCGAACATCGACGCACCTAGAAAGATACGCCCCATGCACAGTCGAACATCGACACACCTAGAAAGATACGCCCCATGTATAACTAAACATCGACGCACCCAGAAAGACACGCCCCATGATTAGTCTAGCATCAATGCACCTAGAAAGATACACCCCATACAAAGTCTAGCATCGACGCACCTAGAAAGAAACGCCCCACGCATAGACGAACATCGACGTACCTAGAAAGATACGCCCCATGTAATGTCTAACATCGATGAACCTAGAAAGATACACCCCATGCAAAGCCGAACACCGACGCACCTAGAAAGATACGCCCCATGCATAGACGAACATCGACGCACCTAGAAAGATACGCCCCATGCACCGACTTATTGAGCCGATTGCTCCACGAAGTAAACAAACATCGACGCACCTAAATAGGTACGACCCATGCGAGAAATGAAACGAAGCTCAAAAAAATGAAGTACAGTCCTCCATGTGGACAAAGAGACATCGCACATTGCTAGTCTAAACCATAAAATGATCATCATCGATCATCAAGAAGTGTCAATTACAGTAAGCTAGTAAATATATGAGTTTAGCTTCATGTCCCATAACCACTAGCTTAACTTAAATATTTACGAACAAATTGTAGATCTCCACTCGAAAGTTGTCACAAGAGTTTCAATCGAACAAGTCCAAGAATTAACCGACGAAGTAAACGCAAGCGTTTCATACCAATTGTTTTACTAAGTCGTTTAATTAGATTTCTCATACGAGTGAGGTAAAGGTTTGTATATACCAGTAGATTGGAAAACGGTTTAAGAAACGAGATTTGTAATGAAATAGTGTTGAAAGAGTTTTAATGAAAGAGTTTTGATATCTACTACTAGTATAGAAAACCTTTATATTTTTACAGTGAAAAATCATAGAAATGAATGTAGAAACAATCAATCATAAAAATTCACATTCGAAGACGTGAATAAAATCCAAAGAAATCGATACCAAATCCATCAAAATGGACGTTCCCAAAAATCCCGAAGAAGAAGTCATCAAAGTCAATAAAACTGTTAACAACTAATCGGATCAAGTAAAATCGATAAACAATGGAAATTCAATCTAGAAAAGCCTAAACAGGCAGAAATGCACGTTTCCAAACGTCTGATTTGGAATCCAAACGTCTGGATTTGTTTTCTGGAAATAGTTCAGAAAACCACCCAGACGTCTGGAATAGCAAATCAGACGTCTGAGCCATGGCCAGACGTCTGGTTTTGAATCCAGACGTATGGTTTCGTTCTCTGGAAAATTATCCAGAGAACACCCAGACGTTTGAAACCTCAAGTCAGACGTCTTAGACTCATCTAGACGTCTGATATTGAATTTCAGACGTCTGGAAATAGTTTCTGGCATTTTTTTTAATAATCTGCGTGCATACACTTTTCTCTCCAGGTCCAAACCAGACGTCTGGACTTGGTCACCAGACGTCTGGTCACCTGTTCTGGGCAACATTTTGCCTAGGCCAAAGTGGCCAAAACGTATCGGAAGCGATCGGATGAGCAACGGCGACTAAGGATTTACGCCCAGCGATAACTCGGCCTTAAAGGCTCCTCGATACACTCCGAATATCAATGTCCAAATGTCCATAGAAGGATTTTCATAAAATTGGACCAAAACACCAAAATTGAAGAATTCACAAAACCAATTCAAATCACAACAAGTGAACATGAAATAGATGATAGGAATTCATACCTAACAACAAAGATAGTTATAGGCATAGATGTGAGATAAAAATCTCACCTTTATACACGAAAACACAAGAGAGAAGCTTTGAAACAAAGGATAGACCAATTCCTCTTCAATCTCAACTCAAGAAGCTTGAATCTAAGCTTAAAAGAGAAATATTTCTTAAGTTAGGTTTAGGAATTTCTGAAATTGAAAGGAGAATGAGTTGGAGGAGAAGAAGAGAAGGCTTACCAAGGCTTCTTCTTTGAATTTGGAGCTAGAAGAAGGATTTGCAAATGAACTAGGGCTTGGAGTTTTAATTTCCCATTCCACTCTCCATTTTTGATGAAGCTTAAGTGTTAGGAAATGAAAGTGAAGTAATAAAGAGGAGAGGGAGTGGAACTTGAGTTAATGAAACCAGAATTGGGCAAATGGGCTGAACCAAACCCAAAGTCCAAATTGAAAAGGTAGCAAAATTCTACTAACTCCAAACATATCGAAGTTTATACTCAAAAAGGTCGCAAACGACATTTTGAACTCAATGGAAGTGGTCTCGAGTCCTAATTTGACAGTTTGCAAAATGTAGCTTTTCGGACCTCAATCCGATTAACGATTCTATATTTAAATAAAATATTTAAATTTGCAATCGAAAAATATGCGGGTTGTTACAAATACAGACAAGAAATAAGCAGCGGAAGATAAAGAAAATACCAGAGTACGTCTTAGAGGCATCCAGCTCATCTCTTGAAGCTCCAAAGTGTCTAACTAAATCTGGAAAATATGCTCGGGCAGACCCGTAATGTCAAGGTAAAATAAATATTAATCATAGGAAATTGTTACATTAACTAAATTCCAGCATAATAGGTTTATAACTAAATCTATAAGGGCATGTTTTGGAGATTGTATTTCCATCAATAACAGGGCTACTGGGGTATTGTTTGCCACAATACACCTCTAGAAAAATGTACCGAGGTCAAACCTATTGACCCCTGTGAATCAGAGCCGACCTAACCCTCTAACATAAGAAGCCAAATTACATCATCCATGGGTACTAGCTATGGAAACCTATTCCAGACTGTTGCCCCAGCCGTGCGTGCATACCAATACCGTAAATGTTGCTTCTTAATCGGGGAATGATGCTCCAAATGGTAGCAAACCACATAGCTCCGAAGCATATCCTATATTTTAGTCATTACCGGGTTATGAGGCTTGTGTGGACACGATTAATTTTTTCCTCTCTTAGCAATTCCCACTTGGAATACTAGCACTGCCTTATAAGCATAATGCAATGCCAGCATTCATTCATACAAGTAGTTCAAGATATGAACAAATCGAAGGCACTATTTCTAATACATCCATTTTGGAATCACCCTTAGGATTACTAGCAAGTATCCCTTGCACTTCAAAAAGCTCCGTCTTTGATTCCATTATCTTCAAGATGTCTTCAATACGACGCTTGAATTGGTTCGAAGTGGTTTTTGGGTAATTCGTACTTATCTGATCTCGGTTTCTTCGAACCTACATTCAATAGTTTTGGCAAACTTAACCCTATCAGACAATACATAAGAGAGGAGATCACCCTCTAACCATTTAAGTTGATGGATTTCCTTATCATTTGTCCTAGGAGAACAAAACAAGATTTATACGCACAGTACAACATCATCGAAGATGACCATGCCATATAACTCACGTGCTTCTCCTAGATATTTCTAGAGTTATATTTTGGCAAAAATTTAATAGTCGGTTATTTAACTATCAAATAAAAATGGAAAAAAATCAAACATAGATTTAATTTGTTAACTGGGTTTTTAACCCAGCAGAATTCAATGGGAGTTAGAAAAATCAGATTAAACCAGAACGATTCGAAACTTGATCGGAAGGCACAAAAATACAAGACAAAGGACTCCAGGAAGTTTGGTTGAAAATATGCAATCTTTTTGGATCGGCACCGATCCGATTCAATTGGATTGGTACCGATCCAAATTGATAGTTCGTGGTGGCCCCAATCCTCTTGTATTGTGATTCTATGCTTCAACTAAGCTCACCCAACAATTTTGGTAACTTTCAAGCATCCGAGTTCAAGAAGTGAAGGTTCATCTAATCCAGAGTACAGTTCAATCTAACCTACAGGAAAATCATCATTAAAACAATTCAACACAAGCTACGAAATTATACAGAGAGCACCACTATGAAGAAAAAACATAACCAAACAAATCGAAGCCAAAAATTGGCTAAGGATTTGGGTCGGACCAATCCAATTGGATCGGATTGGTACCGATCCAAAAAGATGGCCAATTTTAGCTCCAAACTTTTTGAGCTCTCTCTGCATGGTGATTATAGACTTCTTACAAAGCAATTCATGGCCCAAGAACTTTCCAACCCCTATAAGTACCATCTCATCTGCAATAGAAAAGGAGATCTGATTTAATCTCTACTGAAACTTTGCCATTGTTTCTTCACTCTTCTTCTCCCTCACGACAACCATTAAAGGGAAACTGAGATCCTTTCGGTTGTCTCTAACAATAGTGGCTTGATCTAACTTAGGAAAGAAAAATCATATTGTAATCCAAAATCCTTTGTAACAACAATTAATCAACAAAAGCTATAAAGTGGACGTAGGATTCGTTAACAACCGAAGAACTATAAAAATCTCTTGTATCTTTACTTTTTTTGTAATTTACTATTGCTTTTTCTATTTTATTTTCCTTGATAAACAGGGCCGGTGCTTTCACACTTAATCCACGGTGTTGATCCATTTTTCGTGTTAATATTTTGGTGCTTTCACAGAGAAGGATTCAACTCAAGCTTAGATCTAGCTATCTACTTTGGATTAGATAGGTTCAGAAGTTAGATCCTCAATCTCTGCTTAGAAGATCTGCTACTGAAAATCAATGGCACCGGGAAGAAAGAGAACTGCTTTTGGAAGATCCATAGAAGAAGTAATAGCTGGAGAAAAAACCAATCCTCAGTAGGTTGAGGTCAACGGGGCCAATAATCCATTAATCAGAGCAAATTCTAGAGCCAACACAAGAGATCGGGTACCGGGATCTTCTATTCAGCATGAAGTTGTCAATAGAGTCGAATTGAATAGGATGGTTGATGAAATCAACCAAAAGGTGGAGAATAGCCAAAAAGCTCTTATGGAAAAATTAAATGCCTTCATGACCTTGCAATCACTAGCTACTCCAAGAACTATGCCAGAGCCTATGGCTGCCATGGAACAGGTGAACTCTTCTGTTTCTGGCCTAAACTGGTAAAACGGAAGGCAGAAGCAAAGAGGAGTAGTCGGTGAAGCTGCGGGAATTGCTATAGAAGGAAACACAAGCCCAGCTGCAAAGCAACCTACCATGAACTTGAATCTAGGGGTGAAGACCCCACAGGAAGATATATTAGTGGATCTCTCCAACTTTAATGATTGAGAGCAACTTGACGACGACGAGTTGGAAGAAAACACTAATGCACTCAATACCGATAGAGAGGTCCAAACTGCCCCTACTCGACCAATTGCAAGCCAATGAAAATCTGAGGGAATGGTTGTCCCGAAGATAGGAGAGCCTAGGCTTCAGCCCACTTACCAAGATCTTTTGCAAAATCAAACACTTGGTATAGTCACTGACAGCCAACTAATGGACTACCGGACATTAGAGGCATATATCGCGGATATGATCAAGCGCTTGATGGACGAAAGTAAGGATAGAAGAGATGATGAATGCGGATTTTCTTCAAGCTGGACTCCCTTCACTGATGACATTCTAAAAGAACGATACCTCAAAAAGTTCACTATGCTGACTATTCCATCTTACGATTGAACTGGAGATCCGAAAACTCACTTGTACAAGTATGGTTGGTACATGGACGGCGCAAATGCTTCAAGTGCTGTTCGATTCAGATGTTTTCCAATCTTCCTAGAGGGAAATGCTTCCATGTGGTTCACCAGGCTCCCACCAAAGTCCCTCTCCACTTTCAATGAATTAGCAACAAAATTCCTTGATCAGTTTAGACTTCACACGACACAACCAAAAGACGTGATGTCCTTATCTGGCCTATTCCAGGGATGAAATGAATCTTTAAAATCCTTCATGAGTCGGTTCAACAACGCAGTGACTGAAGTAAGTAACCCAAGCGAAGATACGATCTTCATGGCCCTGATCCACGCCATCTACACCGACATTGAATTTGAAAAATGGATCAAAATGAAACAACCTACCACTAGGAAGGACTTTAACTGAAAGGCGAGCCAGTCCTTAAGATTGGAAGAGGTAGAGGAGCTAGAAGAAAAACCTGCTAACCTACAACCAACCAGCAGTGGCCAGAATGGAATGGCAGCTAACCAAGACACAAATACCTCCGAGACCGCTGCAACAAACGCGGGGAAGGACGGGAACTAGAATTCCAACAAGTGAAATGGAGGAAACAAACGACTTAAACGCTTGAGGCCCAAAGCCTAAAAAGGAAGCAACCGAATAGCAAAAGTGTTCCAAAAAATACAACTGCTTCCATGAAACACAAGGTCACAACATGAATGAGTGTCATCACCTAAAGAACCTGATTGAAGAGCTGATTCGGGAAAATAAGCTTCAGCAATATGTGAGAAAACCACAAAATCCTGACCAGCATGCAGCACTCCAAGCTCCTAGTGACTGGGAAAACCAAGCTGGAACCAGTGAAGAGGGATCCAGATGGACCGACCGGAGATTAATCATCGGAACAATATCTACAGGACCTCACCCCGCATAAAAGAGTTGGGGAGAAATGAAGCGGTACATAAACTCACTAGGACACTCCCTAAAAGGTTCATGCTTCACGATCGAAGATGGAACTCCTGCCAAGCAGCAGAGGAACCTGAACGATGACATAGTGTTCTGGAATCGAGACACTAAAGGAATAGAAGCTCCGACCCTTGACTCTATGGTCATGATGGTAGGAATCAGACCAGCCATGGTCCGAGAGTATTGGTGGACAGTAGCAGCTCTGTGAATATCCTATTCAAACACACGTCTGATCAGTTGAAGATCAATATGAAATTCGTATCCGCTTGCCGAACAAAGAACCAGGGATTCTCTGATGAACCTAAGCAACCTATTGGAACAATTGATTTACCAGTAGAACATAGGGAAGGCGACCAAAGAGTCATTCTCATTTAGACCTTTGTGATTGTAGATGAAATATCTGCCTACAATGCTTTCTTAAGTCGGCTCGCTTTAGCAGATTAGCTCAGTGGTGTCTAACCATGAAATTTCCGACAGAGAATGAAGTTGGGGTGATCAAAGGAGATCAAAGTGCCGCTAGAGAATGCTATATCGCAGAACTGCACGAATCTAGAAGAAAAGAAAAAGGGAAGAATGTGGGGAGAACTCTCCACATTTATGAACCTACCGAATAGCAACTATAGAGCCACCTTGGCTTGGGGACCATAACCGATTCAACAAGGCTTTAGACCCTAGAAAGAAGCGTTTAGGGGAGGATCGGGCAGCACTGGAAGAATTGACGATGCCTATCCCAGTCGATATGGATGACCCAACTCGGGTCCTGAAAATTGGATTACATCTTGGAAACAAGATGCAATAGGAACTAATCAAATTTCTTCGTGCCAACCTGGACGTATTCGCTTGGACACATTCCGATATGTGTGGGTGTCACCAGAGATTACATGCCACACACTTAATATTGATCCCAAGTATACACCTGTGAAGCAGAAGAGACGCAGCCTAGGACCCGAACGGTCTAAAGCGCTGAGTGAAGAAGTGGATAAGCTAATGGCGAATGGTTTTATCCATGATGCAACCTACCCCAATGGGTATCCAACCCGGTCTTAGTCAAGAAGTCTGGTTGAGAAATTTATATAATGAGTTAGAAGTGAATTTCTTGCTTTTATCCCAATACCAATCAATAATATTATTTTCATTATCAATATTATATAATTCAATCTTGCACATAATAAAGCATATTGTCTAAGAGTTGTACCTTCTAAGATTCTATTAAAACTAAAGTTCCACGGAGGATCATAATCTAGTGAAAAAACATATTTAATTAAAGCATTTTTAAAGTTACAAATTTCAAAAGGTTCTTTAAATTCCACTTTAAGTGGAATGGCAGATAACCAACGATCATGCCAGAAGGTTGTATTATTTACATAATGTACAATCGTTTTAATACCAAGTTTAAAAATATCATGACATTTTAAAATTGATTTTCAAAAATTAAACAAGTTATTATTAACAATAGGTGTAATTTGATATAGATTATAACTACCATTATAATAACATTTAGAGATAATTTCTTTCCAAAAAGAGTTATCATTTATATCCTTAAATTTCCACAACCATTTCCCTAGTAAGGACATATTCATGTTACATAAATTAATTACACCTAGTCCACCTTCCTCTTTCGATTTACATACAGTGTCGTAATTAACTAAACGTTTTAAACTGTTGTTAGGATTATCACCACTCTATAAAATAATCCGGAAAGTGGTTCAAAACTGTATAAATGAATTTAAGTGCAATAATATGTTTAGGTAAATGTGAAGTAAATAACACGGTGTCATCTGCAAATTGTAAAATGGAAAGACCATTACGTGTAATTTCACTACCTAAACGCCCTAAAGTTCCATTTCATACAGCTTTTTAATTATTCTAGCGAAAACATCAGCAGCAAGATTAAACAGAAGAGGCAATAAAGGATCACCCTATCATTGACCCCGCTTTGATTGTATTTTATTTCCCAGTACCCAGTTAACCATTATACTAGAATTACCGGTTTTAAGCAATGTCATAATCCAACCTATTTGTAATAACCCAAAATTATGGTCATTTGATATTTAAATAATTGAATTTTGGAATTTAATAATTTATAATTCAAAAATAGGGAATAATTAAATATTGAATTTGTGAATTAAATGTTAATTAAATGGATTTAATAATTTTATTGAACTCCTTTTAACCAATAAATAATATTGGTGAATTCAATTCGTAAATTTATTTACAAATATAAATAGATTGGCTAAATATCTATAATTAAAATATAAAATCGGTGAAATTTTCGTTCCGGGACACAGTCTCGGATTTCGATGAAACCAGTTTCATTGGAACTGTAATGGCGATTATATTACGCCATCGAATTTCTTGGCAATCCAACATATCGTTTGGTCACGCGAGTTCGAAACACGTTGAAATTAATATCGAGAATTTAATATAATAACTAGGTCCAAAAACCTACCTTTTGCATACGATCGAATTAGGTCTCGAAACAAGTTCCATTGCGCTCGAAATAGGGGTGTAACATATAGAACATCGGGTGACACGCCTCGTTTGGAGTTCGAAATTTTCAGGTTTGTTTTATTGAAAATTTTAAAAGATAATAAAAATAAAATAAACATAGGTCAACATCATAGGCCAACACTTAACATCAGCCCATAAACATTTTCCCTTGTTTCTTGGATTGTCCCCTCTACCTTTGTCCTCTGCCATTGTCCTTACAACCGAGCCTCTTCTCTAAAATGAAGGATTCAAAAATCAATAACTAAAATTTTACCCATCTAAAAACCATGGAAAAAATATATTTAAGCTCGTTTCGAGTTGTGCTTCAATCTGAGAGTGTTGTGGCGTTGTTCGAACACGAATTGAGGGTGGACGTTTTTGACATTGCAGCTAGGGTTTTAGTTTTCGAATGATTGAGGCACCGTTTGGCGAAGCTAAGCTTGGAATCGAATTTCTCATATCGAAAGCCATCTTGTAGCCTTTTATGGGAGGAATGATCATGTTTGGGGGGTTGCGTCCCCTGTACGGATGGCAACGAGGGAGAGCAGGTCGCGATTTGAATGGGAGGCTTTTGGGCATGATTTTTCATTCAGTCGAGTTGAGTTTGCGGAGAGAAGGCCAACGATGCGATCGACTTTGGAATTCGTCGAGTATGTTGCCGTGTTGGTGCCTTGCGTGCATGGATTCGATGAGTTCTGTGTTGTGTCAATGTGCACGTTTTAGGATTTGGGGAAGAAGAGTATGAGGGGTAATCTTGTAATTTATATCAACTGTTTATTTTTAATTTTTAAAATATTGTTTACTTATAAAATTCGTATCTCCTTCATACGAGGTCAGATTCGAACGTCGTTTTTTGTGTTAGGTTTATGTCATTGAGATCTTCGCGATGGAGTTGGTTTGGTTGGATTTGGAGCAAGTGAAAATTTAGGCTAAAATCGGACAACCGTTCGGTTTTAGTTCGAAATCGGTGCGTTCGGTGGAAAAGAAAATCAATGTGAGTTTAACTCGCATTTATTTTATTATATCATATTGATGATGTTAAAATCGTTTATTGTTTGTTTGGATGTTAGTTAAACTGTTTAATTGGTTGAATTTCCATTTAGAAAATGGATAACGTATTATAAATTGATCGTTACAAACCCATGTGATTATCTATTCATTATCCATAACCATTAATTTGTAGGGAAAAATCTATAGAGAGGCCCAAAGGGGGTTTCTCGCCCATAAATTATTTATTTACATCCAAATGCTGTTATTGATGGTTTATTGAAATTAATTTTTGATATTCCATTTAATAGTTTAAATGTTATTATAGTGATTTTCGCTATACCGTCGTTTATTAAATTTCATCCCCAAAACCCTTTCATATGAACTTGAGCTTGTATTGCTACTAAAAAGAATATTGAAAATTTATTAATCATTTTGATTAATGATAATTTAAATTAATTAATCATTTTGATTAATGATAATTTAAATTAATCAATTATTTTAATTAATTAATTTGAGATTAATTAATCGATTTAATAAATGATGTTTAAAATTGGTTTATCTTTAGATTTAATTAATCATTTTTGCTAATGATGTTTTAAACTTAATTAGTCATTATAACTAATGATTATTTGAGTCTAATTAATTATTTTAATTAATGATGATGGAGTTTAATTAATTAATTATTATTTTAATTAATGATAATTGAAATTAATAATCATTTTAATTAACGATATTTAAAAGTAATTAATCATTTTAAATAATGATATTTGAATTTAAATTAATCATTTTAATTAATGATTGTTTTAAATTTAGTTAATTATTTTAACTAATGATATTTGGAATTTAGTTAAATCATTTGAATTAATGATGTTTTATAATTAAATAAATCATTTCAACAAAGGATGTTTTTAATTTATCGTTTTGACTAATGAAGTCTGAATTTAATTACTTATCATTTTAATTAATGATGTTTGAGATTAATTATTCATTTAATTAATGATTATTTGAATTTAATAAATCTTTTTAGTTAAGGTATTTAAAGTCAATTAATTGATTTAATAAAAGTGATTTAAAGTAAATTTACTAATGTAATAAAATTGCTTTAATAAACCGATTTAAAGTCAACAAGCTGATTAAATAAAGATTTTTAAAGTTGATTTACCAATGTTATAAGTGTTTGGAAATAGTTATCTATTTTATCATAGATAATGGGTTTGTTATTTGAAAAGAAATTTTAAATGTGATAAATTATCTTTCGGGATAGTTAATATTGTTTAAAGTTATAAAAAGGAATTAGAACTCAATTATTGGGATGTTAAGTTGGATAACCTTTTGGGTGTTCGGTCTGATGTTGGTTTGGGCCTTCGGGGTCGTGCACTTGGGAAAAATGATTCTCTTAACGTTTTAACGATCAAGAACTAATTCTAAAAGTGTTTTACCAATATGGAAATCAAGCAACAAGTTCTATTCGTTTTTAAAAGTAAAAGTTTGATTCAGTTATGGAAATAAATTATTTTCCGTAAAGCGAATCACTTATATGGAAACAATTTATTTGTATAATTAGCACTAAGCATCGAAGAAGTAAACTTGTTGCTATTTTAAAAGTTATGAATAATCGTTGGACATGACTTTGAGGTTACCTTGACCTGCCCGGTATTATTTTTAACCAAGAAAAAAGTACAAGTTTGAATTCAATGAGTAGTGATAAGTATACAAGGCTTAACTTCCATATATGATCGTTTTATATCTTCGATAGTTGGTATCTCACGGTTACTTCAGCTACTTTATTTTCATCATTCTAATATAATTTATTGCTCCATTGAGCATTACTATCCTTTATTGGAAATTACTAAACCAAAATCGTGAGAGGAAGCCAAGCTATGTGGGGTTGCCCCCATTAGGGTATTTTCACATCTCATCTAGTTTGGATTCGGTTGTGCACTTAGATGTGGAAATATTCGAATACTCGGTAAGGTATGGCAAGGTCCAGCTTGGTATTGTACGAGAAGTGTCACAGAGTAAATGAGCTACTCAGAAGTACATTATTAGAGGTATACTTCAAGGGGGGTGCACCTTCCTAGTCATTTGTTGGAAAATTTTCTTTCCTTATTTGATTCAAAAACCCTGAATCCATTTTAGCTTTAAATTTCCATGAGTAGAACTAACTCCTTATTACAGCATTTAAGTGTTGATTTAACCCATTCTATCGAGTTTGGACTGTTACTTTATTTAGTCCATTCTATCGAGTTTGGACTGTTACTTTATTTAGCCCATTCTATCGAGTTTGGATAGTTACCTTTTTAGTCCATTCTATCAAGTTGGACTGTTTTCCTTATTCTCTCCATTTTATCTAGTTTGGATTTTACTCGGTTTATTTCCATTCTTTCAAGTCTGGTTTAATATTATTTATGCTCAATTATATTTGAGTTTGTTTTCTGATATTTATTTCTGCTCTTGCCTATATGGATGTTATTCTTGTGAGGTAAGAACCCATTCTGCGTTAGCGGCGTGGTCTCATATAATTTTTATATATGTTCCCCATTATTCGAGTTATCTTACGGTGGTATTGCCAGATTGATCCGGGTGTTATTTATTTATAATGCTTGGGTCAGACCGAGTATTTTCCCAAATTGGCTTTGGTGTTATGGGATTCATGGAAGAGAGCTGAAGATTCACTTGTCGTAATATTTTATTTTCCATTGTATTATATAGTATAGCTATCGGGATTTGTAAGGTCAGCATTTTATAACTGTCTAGCTGATAAGGTTTGTTTTTAACTCTGATATACTTTGTATGTTTGGAGTGGTAGTTTATACTGTCCTTGTTATATTATATGTTGTCGATTCTGTTGTGAGATTCTGTTTTTCTCTGTTCTCTGTTATTTTCTTTTTATTTACCCTAACAATCTGCCCTTTTATCGATTGGATGCGCGACATTTGAACTCAGTGGTAGTGTTTGGTGTCGACTTTCAATGGTCAAAAGGCAGGTCGTTACACTATCCATCTATGGCTAAATCCTCTAGCCATTAACATATCTTGTAGGAAATCCCAATCAACCGAATCAAAAGCTTTCGCAAAATCGAGTTTTAAAAGTGCACATGTAATGTTATTCTTACAACAGCGATTAATGTACTCTTGAACAATTGCAACACCATCCGTGGTGTTTCTACCCTTAATGAAAGCGGTTTGTGAACAATCAATCAAATCATTCATTACTAAATTAAGCCTATTTGCTAAAACTTTAGAAATAATTTTAATTGAGCAATTAATTAAAGAAATAGGTCTAAAATCTTTCAAATTATTAGCACCTACTTTTTTATGTGATAGAATGACGTTTGCAAATTAAATCTTCCTAATTGTAATAGACTATTATAAAATTCGTTAAACAAATTAATTGTAACGACCTGCTATTTCGAACCATTCAAATCGATAATCATCCACACATGTCAGACATGAATTGCTCAAAACAACATATTCTTAATTTTATTTGGCACAACTTAGCATGTACAGTAAATAAATCAATCACGTAATCACAGACACAGAGTAATACAACAATAAGCAGCGAAAATAGATAAATAGTAGTTCATGAAGCTACTACAGAACATTAGAGTCTAAAACAAGATACAACAGAAATCTCAAATACCAAGTAGTCTCAAATACAAAAGCAACTGACAAGTCTAAACATAAACAACTAGAAATAACTGGAATAATTGAAAATAGAATAGATAAAGGATGGATCTCCAAGCATAGCTTTAAGCTCCAAAGATGAGTCTCAAATGCTGCGACACTCAGTCTGACTCGAGCATAAAGCAAAACACAAAACACTCGAGTAAGGACTAACATTCTTCTGCAAGTAAATCAACTCAAGTAAAATGTCCAAGTGAAATGTAATATAACTTAAAGGATGTTGGGATTCCATCCTTTAAGGACCCATCAAACTATCTAAATACATAGTACAATACACTGCATAGATAATGTCTACAGTAAAGTAAAATATTAAAATAGCGTTAAGGCATTACCTATATCCCCTTAACACATTTTATATAAATGTCGTAGTCTATACAGTACTGTAAACTCCACCAAACCGGTAGGCTATCAGGGAGCACTCCATAGGTACGACACAAACCAAACTCATAGTGGGCGCGATAAGGCATGTGACAAGGCACGCGAGGCAATGCCTAGGGTAGGATTCTACCATTTTGCAGAAACGGCTGGTGGTAACGCATATCAGCTACTACCACCCACCTCGAGACACACTCCCAAAATCAAAGGTGCACCTAATTAAATCACAAAGTAATAGAATGGTATCGAAGAAACATGTTCGATCCGAGGTGTGACTTCACTTGGCCCAGGTATAGCACCTGTTTTAGTCATATCAAGCTGACTCACGGGAGTCAAGGCAGCGTTCATACCTCATGTAGACGTCACCAAACCATCCTACTTCGTTCTGGATTCTCCACCACGTACACAGTTGTTAAATTGGTTTTCGGTATTGGCAGAGAGTATGACAATATCTGATCCCGGTCTCTTTAACAACCAAACGCTTATTTCACACCGTGGTCATTTTCATTTCAAACAGTTCATACTTCATATCAAAATATCATAATCATTTCAAAATCATATTACTTTCGAAATCATTATTCACTTTCGAAATCATATTCATTTCCAAAATCATAACCACAAAATAGGTTTAAACATCATATCAAAGTATTCGCATTTAAATCCATTAAATCTTAAATCATAACAGTTCCAACTTAAACAGTTTGAATATTGAAAGTAGTTTATATATTTTGGAATAGTTATACATTAAAAATAGTTTATATTTAAAAATAGGTTATATCGAAAATAGTTTCAAATTAGAATTGTTTCTTCCAATTTCACAATTCAATTCAAATCAACTTTAGTCCAAATGCAATTTAAATCATTCTCTAAAACAATTTAAATTAAAACGGAAAGGTTCAATTCAAATTCTCATTAAAACCATTTTTAATTTATATTGATTTCAAATCCAGGTTTGAACTACAAATTCAAATCACATCCAATTCAAAAGGTTTCAAAGTTTAAATATTCAAAAAATTTATAATAACTCAATTTCATTTATATTTCAATATTTCAACTTTAGTTATATTTAAATTTGAAAATACTCACTTAATCATTTTTAATAACATTTAAATAAAATCTCAAATTACAAATTTAAATCAATATTAAATATTCAATATTCAATATTCAATCTCAATTTTATTTAAATTTGAAAATATTCATTTAATCACCTTAAATCAAAATCCAGTTATCAAGTTATAAAAATCATATCTTTAAAATCTTACAATTAATAAATTTCAAATCATTTCACTTTTTAAATAAAATTCTTAAACAAATAAAATTTCAAATCAATTTCAATTCATCTTTCCAACCTTAATTTATTAAAGTTATTACAAAATCTATTTTAAAATATATATTTTTGGCAAAGCCAGTCGCTTTAGAGTGGGCCATGCCATTATGAATATAAATAAAGAATAGGTGTTTTGTACATGTACAGAACAGTTATAATCTGGTTTTATAGTGGCCAGACCACTTAGAACAAGAAAAAAAGAAAAAAAAGAAGCTAGACTTATAGACTAGACTACTATGGAGGGACAATACCCCCCTTGTCGTGACTGATATCAACATCAGTACCAGGAACTATGACATGCTGAACTGCAGAAAAGTATGTAGCCAGATTCGGATCAAAAGACCTCGAGAGAGGTGAGTATAGATAAATCCGGTCCCAAGTCGGATCTAAGAATTGCCACCAATTCCTAGCACCAACAATCCCAGTGGTCGTCAGAGACAGACCATCACCCTCAGCATGGTACACTAACCTCCTAGACTCATCAAGATCACCTAAGAACATGTGATAACTATGCATCTGTGGATCATACCTCATTTCTGATGGCTCATGAATCCAAGAACATTCTTCTGGTTCGGATACAACAACATCATCATCAGAATCGCTAACTGCATCAATTTCTGTCTCCATAACGGGAGAAACAGAAACAACAGGATCAGAGGGAGGCGGAGTACTAACCTTGGGAACCCATTTCATTTCCATCCTAGGGAGGGGGATTTTATCGGTAGGAGATGGTGGGGCATTCCTATAACATTTCCCCTCAGTATGACCAAATAAATGGCAGATAGAATGTATGTCAGGCTTCCGACTGTAATTAACTTTTATTTTCACCTCATGACCTTCCTTGATTCTTACTTTCAATATCGACGGTAATGGATTCTCTAGGGTAATTTCAATCAACGCCCTAGCATATAAAAGATTCTTGTGCTACGGTATTTGCATCAAAACATTTGAAATCCCCAATAAGGCTTGCTAGCCAATTCAAACCAATAAGAGGTTGAAGGACAGATGGCATATCAGTGAACGTGGCCCAAACCGGAATAGAAAGGATCTGCTCTCTATCACCGTCAATACCAACACTCCAAGGAGTTACTATAAAGGATTTCCCCTCGATAATGAGAGGGCTAGTGTTAAGCGCTATAAGACGGTCTTCCTTAGAGCCAAATTTAAAAAAGAAAAAGGAGTTTAGGAATTGTACATGAAGCGTTCCTTTTAGTTTTCGCCTATGGTGCTCGCGTACCACTGAGTAAGAAGAAGAAGCATCAAGGAAAAAACCAAGAAGGTGGTCAGACCAATGGCTCTTCACCTCCCTAAGAACAACTGGTGGAATCACATTTATTCCATCAATAACCAGTGTGTTGAATTTCTGCGGTGAGAAAGCACCGGCATTCCTTGGCAATGACTTGAACAGAAACGACCAAACCAGTTTGGCAACAGAGTTAGAAGTGGTATCACAACGACCCATAGAGGACGCAATAACTACAGGAATTTCACAGGGAACAGGGATTTGTGCAGTAACAGTTGGTAGAACACAAGGAGTAATATCACAACCTACGGTAGCAGGCTGACCACAATTCTCAGCAATAGCTGATTCTGATGTATCCATGGCAACAGAGACAGTCAAATTAGACTGTAAACCATCATTCAACATAGCAGGAAGATCGAGTCCAAGGCTAACGGTGCTATAGTCACTAACCCAATTACCACCTGATGTTACCAAATGCATAATAGGTGACGTTGGCTTTATCGAGGCAATACCTGACAGTGGAATTGCATTAACCGGGGATGCGACAAGGCTAGCAGCAAGCGACGAAAATTGATTGAGAGTAGCACAGTCATAAGCAATGGAAGGCAAAGGAGGTGACTGTATCGGAAGCGGTAGAGGGATTTCATTATTGACAAGAATCAAAGAGTTCACCGCGGTTGAGGGAAGCGACTCAAAAATCGAAAAGCTTCGACCAGATCTGGTATGATATGAAGGACCTACGGAGGCAGCAAGGCGCGGTTTATCCTTGCGATTCTTGGCCATCAAGACGATGCGGTGGGATTAGAAGAGACGAGAAAGGGGAACGAAGACGATGAGGAAGAGTGGAGGCCAAAAAATCGCCATTTTAATCGCCAGTGAAGGCCAGTAAATTGCCATATTATATATACTAATTAAATTAAATTATATTAAATTAAATCTTATTATTATTAAATCAATTTTAAATCTATTTTAAAAATAAAAAAGTTATAAGTAAAATTTTATAATTTACATTTTAAGACTTAAATTATAATTTTAAAATTTCCAAGACATATAATTTTAAAAATCTAAATTTTACATATATATTTAAATTAAAATATCTTTATATTATATTCTAAAAACCAATTTTTATTAAAAACACATATATTTCCTTTTACAACTTTGGAAATCATTTTTCAAAAATAGACCACTAGTGTCTGTATATATTTTTCTATCCTATGGTTAAGTGATACAAATATTTATCATTTCAATCCACAATAATTTAAAATTTATGGATATATATACCATTTCAACCCGCGATCCCAAAATTAAATTCAATAAAATTGCCTGGGTTTATCATTTCAACCCATAACGATTTTCCCTAATCTATAATATCGTTCGAGTATGTATCATTTCAACACATAGGGATTTTTCCTAACTAACAAGGAACTTGCAAAGTGAGAACAATAAAATAATAATATAAAATAACATAACATCTCAATTACAGCATGAATCATAATTAACAATTTATATATATATATATATACACACAACATGGTGATGGTGTCATATGTCAATTACAAAGGTGAACAGTTTTAACTATAACATATCATACTCAACAAATTTAATTACTAACAAAATTAATTTTAACAACACATTTAAATCGTCATTTCATGTGAATTAAATTTACTAAATATAAGAATGTTAATCATGAGTGATCGCTCACCTTTCGAGGCTATAAAAACAATGATGGCGACGAGAATGACACGCACACGGATATGAACACGAACAAAAGATGGCTGCGACAAGTTCTAGATAGCGGCGAGCTAGATGACTAGGATTCAATGGAAATAAATATATAATTAAACTTATATATAAGTTTGGATTGAAGGAAATAATATATATATATATATATATCCATTTTTCTTAATATCAATATTCAATTTGAAACACATATTTAAAACAAAAATCTTCATATTATATTTTTAAAAATCAATATTTATTAAACCCATATTTTAAATATTCTTCAAATAATATATATATATATATATATTAAAGTTATTACAAAATCTATTTCAAAATATTAACATAAATTTAAAAATACCTTAAACATATGTTATATATACCTTCAATGAAATAACTGGAATGTAAGAGGCGAGGTTCGGGAAGAATGCAGTAAGGGCTGACGATGGCGGTGGATCTGGTTAGAGCAGCTGCTGTTAGGCAGAGGAGGAAGCGAGGCCAGAGGGAAGGAAGCGGGGTTGGCTGTATTCGGCACAATATGGCAGGCGGAGAGGCTGTTGAGAGGGGTTGTGCGAAGGTTGCATGTTATTGGGCATGCGCTTGCAATAGGGTGGCCAAAGTGTGGAGTGAAGGGACTGGGTGTTGTTGCGTGAGGGATGGGCGCGGATGATCGGCAATAAGGCTACAAGGTGTTGTGCGTGGTGTGGCGGAGGAAAGGTGGGTCGGGTGAGGCGGCGGAGAGGGGTTTCACGACAAAAGTGGGAGGGGATAATGCTCTTGGCTACTAGACAAAGTCGAGCGGATGGCGGCAAACTATGGAATGGCGGCTGACAGGTGTTGTGATAGGAGCGGGCTTTGTTTATCGCGTGGAGGCTGGCGAGCTGCCAGGTTGAGGTGGCGGTTGAGGGCAGAGGCTGCATGATGGTGCTTGGTTGCATGTGGGTGACGTGGAGAGGTGAATAGCTGTGGGTGAGCGAATGGCCGTCAGGGAAACATGGGTTGTTGGCTGGAGCATTGGGTGGATGAAGATTGGAGAGGCTGCGGCATCACGGCACAGCAGAGGCTGACTTGCTTGGGTCAGCTGCAGGCCATGGTGTGGAGGATTGTGGCAGTCGAGGGCGAGCAAAGAGATGAGGCTTGACTGCTTATGGCACGGCAGTGGTGAGGGGGTTTAAGGCGGATCTGGGTGTGTGGATTGGGTGGCGGATGCGTTTGGGTCGGCAAGGTTGGAAAGGTGGTGGAGCTGCTCACGGCTGTCGGTGGATAAGCAGGAGATAAGGCGTGGGCTTGTAGAGAGAGGGGTCAAGGATGAGCAGGTTGTTTGCAAAAATATAAACAGGCAAAATATATAAGCTTTCCCTCTTTTATATATATTTTTATATTTCTCAGAAAAAGTCAGAATGAATCCAAATGAAGAAGATGAAAGAAGGGGAGAGAAAAGGAAACGAACCAGTAATATATTTCAAACAATGGGAATATCAATAGTCAAAGCTGAATTTATGGAAATAATAATGATAGTGGCCATTTTTTTTTCTCTGGAAACAAACGAATGGGCACATGAAACCCAAAAGGCTCAAATGTGTACTGATACGGCTAATTGTTTTGTAGATTTCGCCACATACCGGACACCGAAGTGCACAAATGAATATACTGTGGAGATCAGCACGACGAGACGAACAGAATGGTGCAAAAATATGAGAGATACGACTATCCTATCAAAACTCGATATTCGTTGCCGAAAATGCTGCTAAAATGCCAAAAATAAGATAAACGGGGCTAGAGCAGTCCAAATTTGGCGAAACGAAATATGACTTCTCACTCAGAAAATGATTTACATTTTTATTATGTAAAATTATCAAGATTTTGAAAACATTTTATCTTCATCAAATCAACTGATTTTAAATTGAAATTGAAAATTACACAACAGAACTAACTTTCATATTTACCAGTGAAAATCTACCATTTGCTATGTTTAAATAGACGTATACCAAATATCAAATTTTCATTGCTAAATTTAATTGTTTAATTTTTAAGAAAAAATTAGTTAATTACGTTATAAAAAACGTTAAAATTTCCGGGTCGTTACATTAATTAAATCATGTTTTAAAACATTCCAAAATTGCTTGTAAAATAAAACAAGAAAATCATCGGGTCTTGGAGCTTTATCACTAGGCATATCATTAGTAGCCTTCAAAATCTCCTCTTCCATAAAAAGGTTAGCAATTCGTTAAGGTTAATTCTAGTTTCAATAAGATATAGCTTAATCCATCTAGCGTTAATTCTATGTTTGTGACGACCCATCTTTTTGGACAATTCAAGTCGACAATAAACCACACATGTCTAACTCAAACCATTCAAAAGGGCAGATTATCAATGGGGTTTAATAAAGAAAATAAGAGAAAAGAAGGAAAGCAATACACAGAATCTCGCAGCCGAACGATAAAATATAATAATCAAATAAAATAGTTCATGAAGTTGTTTTACAATATACATTTGATTACACATTTTTACAACATTAATCGGAGTATAATAAACAAAACATATCAAATAATGCAGCGGAAAAATAATAATAAATACGATCACTAATCTTCATCTTCATCTTCAAGGAATAATGTCTTCAAAACACAGAAAAACTCAGGCTGACCCGAGCATAATGAAAAACTATACACTCGAGTCAGAACTAAAAATTCATATGTAAGTCAAATCAATATCACGTAAAATATGAGTGTAACAGCTTTAGGATTTTTTATAGGATTTTCCATCTCCTATCAAGTGCATAACGTGAGTCCAATAACTTAAGAGATGTTACGGGATTTTCCATCTCCTAATCAAAATTCGAGATACCAATTTAAACCACTTTAATTTAAATAAATCCAAAGTTTAAATTAAAACTTAAACCTTTTAAATAATTCAATTTCAATAAATTTAAATCATATCTCTACCTCAACTTTAAAATTCCAAGTTAAATCCTTTAAACAATTTCATTTAAGCAGTTTCAATTTCCACATTTCAAGGCATGAATTAGAAATTAATTCAGTTTATATAAATCCAAATTATTATTTTATTTAAAACAATATCATTTAACAAAAATCCAAATTCAAGATTCTAAACCAGTTAAATTAACCAAATCCGATGTCTGTATATAATTTTCTACCCTATGGCCAAGTGATCATTTTTTTCAAGTTCCAATTGTATGGGTGTATATCATTTCAACCCATAATATAAATGTCACGGGTATCAAAATTTTAAAATGCATTAAATGGACATTTAAATGATGTCAATAATATACAAGGTGATAACAGGGATATATCAAAATCAATAAACAAACATACATCCAACATATCAATCAATAAGCATCCATATCAAACAACATCCAAACCAACCAATATATCACAACAGTTACTAGTTATCAATTGTCGGGGTGTTAGACTAGCAATTAAATTTCAATATCAATTTAAATGTCAATTCAATTAAATGTCAAACCGGATTCAATATCAATTCAAATGTAAATTTAAATCTACAAACAGCAATCAAAATTTTTATATCACATCATAAATTTGATTTAGCTTGCAATGGAAATTTTAGTATTGCGTGAGTGGGTTAAATCACTCACTTTTTGATGTATGGCCCATTAAAAATCCAATAAAAGGACAAATCTTCAACAGTCTCCAAATTCAACAAAACCAGTTTCATGTTGTCTAGAATTTCGATACGAATCCAATGGAAGAAACCACGCATCAATCGAAGTGCGTATGCAAAAGTTATGAATGTGAGAACAATTGAAATTTAAATTTAAATAAATCACAAGGGCAAGATTGTAAATACGCTCACCTTCCTAACCCTATCACTTCAGCACGCTCGCTCGACCAGACCCAATAGCCATCGATCATCGTTCCTTGTCGTCGATGCCTAGATGTGCCACCACCAAGATCAGACCTCACCAACGTGAAGCCCTGACCGAGCCAACCTCCTCCACCACGCGCGCCACTCTGAGGCGCCGCCAAAGCCTGTCCGCCGCCGCCGTGTTTCGAGGCCAAATCTGGCGATCATGTGCGCCTCTAACAAGATCAAATATGATGGATGAACGCTGCTCATCCTGCTTTACAAGCCAGTGCCTCCCGATCGGCGTATGGTTGACGATCCACCGTTGAATCAAAACCCTAAAATGGACGGCCGAGACCGTTTCGCCCAATTCTGGACAAACCGAGCCTCTAATCGAAAAATGAATTGCAGACATTGATTCCATTCGTTAAGAGCTTCACTACTGTATATAATTTGATATGATTTGAGCAATTTGAATTTTTGGATTTGATTTTAAATTGTAATTAGGGTTTTGGGATATTTACCATTGAGAAGAAGCGTATTAGAACTGAAATGTACATATAGAATAGAAGGCTGCTAGGGTTTCATAACAGCATATATATAGACAAAGATTGAATAGGAATGGATGGAACAAATCGACTGGTTCAAAGCGATAACGGAGACCCGTAAAGCCCGTTTCGTTCCCGAAACGAAAGTAGGTCGTCCTATATGCCGAAATATAGGTTTTCAATATTTTTAAACTCAATGAAACTAATTTCAAACCCTAATTCTATATATAGAAGTTAGCTTTAAAAATCAAATCAAATTTATTTTTACATGTTAATTAAAACAAATTATTATTAAACTGATTTAATCACTTTTAAATTCCAAATTAAAAATTTTCAATCACCATCCTTGATTAAACAGGAATTGATAATCTTTTAAAATTAAATTTTCCATGTTAAATCCAAGATTTTAAATATTAAATTAATTTCAACGTTTAATTACAACTGTAATAAATCAATTCATTATAGTTTAAATTCTAAACAAATTCTTTTATTTTAATTTAAATGTTCTTATTATGAAATCAACCAATACCTTATGTATTAATTAAACATAAGTTTCCACTTCACACTCATATTCCACAGTTAACGTCTTTCCTTCTTTTAACTGCAATATTTTAGGTACATTAAATTTCATTGATTTCCAATTTAATTTCACCCGGATTTAATAATAAGATGAAAAATAAAACGACTATTACATCTTAATAATTCATATCTATTAATTTATTGTTTACAAACAAGGATTATTAATTGCTTACCACATAACTGATTTCATATTCTATATTAAAACCTATTTCAATTAAATAACATATAATTCCACCATTAATCCATCATTTATTTATTCCTTATTAAACTTTACAATTATAATTGATTGGAATTAGATTAAAACAGTTGTCAATTACATTCAATTAATATTATTAAATTATATCCTGATACGCGTTACCATCTTTTATCTCATTGAAATTTGTTGTTTTAGAATTTATCTAAGATCATATTTTATATTCTAACAAATTTTTTACATTAATAAATCATAAAATCATTATTTCTAACCATTTTTAATCAACAAATATATTAAATTTGATATTTCTAAATGGTTGAAAATACGGGTCGTTACAATGTTTGTTTTTATTACCAAAAATATCTCTATAGTAATAAGTAAAGGCCTTATTTAAATCACTTTGATCAACTAATTCAACATTATTCACAAAAATAGAATTTATTGTATTACTACGCTTTCTACCGTTAGCCATGTTATGAAATTTTTTGTATTATTATCACCTTCATTAATCCATTGAATTCTAGATCTTGTTTCCACATAACCTCTTCTTTTATTAAAATTGAATTAAGTTCTTCATTTTAATTAGCAAGAACATTACGCTCCACCAAATTAATTTGTCTTGTTACTTCAATCTTATTAATTGTAAGCATTTCATTAAGTAAATTTTCCTTTTTAATTTTAATATTTCCAAATACATTCTTACTCCAATTTTTAAGAAAACTCCCTAAGACATCTAAGTTTTAAAACAATTTTTTTTGCTAGGTTACCTATATTTCTAATATTATAAAAATTCATTGATATCCATTTATTATTAATTAAATTAGAGAAATTGGATTTTAATAGCAACATGTTTTCAAATTTAAAAGTTTTAATAACCTTTCTATAATAATCACACGTAAGTATGATATGGTAATGATCCAAATACATATAAGGCAACCCAGTGACTCTACAAATCGGAAATTTTTCTTTGATTTCATCACTAATGAAGAACCTATCTATTAAGGCCATTGAAGGGATTTCTCTAGAATTGGTCCAAGTAAATTCTCTATTGGTTAGTGGCAATTCAATCAAATTGCTATAAATAATGAATTGATCGAATTCTTCCATAGTAGAGAAATCACCTTCCCAAGGTGATTTTTCTCCTAAAAATCTCGTAACGTTGAAATCCCTTCCTATAATCCAAGGACCAGGAGTAAATGATCTAAATTCTAAACACTCATTCCAAAGAACTCGACGACCAATTTTTATGTTCGGACCATAAACGTTAGTTATATTTAATAAGGAATTATCACTAAGATTAATTAGAATAATATGTAAAGAGTGTTGTTTAGTAATAGTTTGAAGAAGTTAAAAGGAATTTTCACGCCACCCTATAAGTAATCCTCCGAAAGAGCCAATTGAAGGTAAACATGTCTGATGATGGAAATGATAACCACCTAATCTTCTGTAAAAACGAAGATCGGGGCATTCTATTTTCGTTTCTTGTAAAAGGGCGATATCAATAAAGTAATCCTTGAAAAAAGCTCTAAGTCTATCACATTTATCTAAAACATTAAGATCACTTATGTTCCAGCTAATAATCCTCATGACAATCCTGATGATTTAACCCTCTCTAGCTCCCTACTCCTAATATATTCTATATCTAACTCAACATCAGTGAACTCAAAAGTAGTATTCTCAGCTAACTGACAATACTCTCTAGTAGATAATCTACCTAAAGCATAAGTGAAGTAAGTACTACCTAAATCAAAAATCATACCTGAGCCTGAATTCGTAGTGCCATTTGTAGCACTCGAATCAGGTAACTTACCTCTAAACAATGAATGTGTACCACGAACCCTCGCACTATGCCTAACAACTCCACAAGATGCTAACAATTTCCTTGGTCTACCTCTCTTCGATGATGTGGATAATAGAGCTTCATCATTTCGACCATCAGCAACTTTAGCAATTTGAAAAATATCATGTGCATGCATATTGTCTTGTACACAAACTTCAGTTTCCATAAATCTGCATCCATTGTTTTTAGATGCAGATTCACATTTCACCTGCCCTTGTGAATGCTTTTCAAGAGTCATCATATAATGATCAGATGGTTTCTCAACTATCCTATTGTACTCACATATAACCCCATGAGTAAAATCATCTATCTTATTAACATACTTATCATTCACTTGCCTAGAGCCAAGCACATCCATAGTAGTAGCTTCTATATTATCCATCTTACAAGGCATATATTCTATAATACTACCTGCAGCAACTTTAGCATTTTGAAAAATATCATGTGCATGCTTATTGTCTTGTACACAATCTTCAGTTTTCATAAATCTGCATCCATTGTTTTTAGATGCAGATTCATGTATCTTCTGCCCTTGTGAATGCTTTTCAGGAGTCATCATATTATGATTAGATGGATTCTCAACTACCCCATTGTACTCACATATCACCCCGTGAGTTAAATTATCCATTCTATTAACATACATATCATTCACTTGCCTAAAGCCATGCACTTCCAAAGTAGCAGCTTCTGTATTAGCCACCTTACAAGGCATATATTCTATAATACCACCTACAGGATTTAGCATACCAAATACCCCAGAAGAAATAGCATCATCCCCATTTACAATCACATCTTTCATGTGCCTAGAGTCAAAAATTTCCAACCTCCATTCAGATAGAAGATCAGCAGCAGTTTCTCTTTCATACACATTACAAGGCATATGATCCATAATTCCATTATCAGAATTAAACTTACCAACACCCATCCTTACACGCTTATCTTTCAAATGTCCAGTTGCATTGGCATGTATATGCTCTAATTCATGCTCCTTCTTAGATTTTTCGGGTGGGATGAGTTCACTTTCATAAGGTTTCATAAAGAAAGACAGTTCTACTTTGGCATGCACATATTCAAAAGACTTTACCAATGCATGCACTATATCAGACACATGTTTACTGGCATGAACATGTTCAGAGGCTTTGATTAATCTAATCTGATATGCTGATGATAAGCCATCAATTGGATGAAATTAACAAACAAACTTGTTGCCTTCCATGCACCCTTATCTACATATCCAATTTCAGAAGCATTGTCAGTTGCATCACCATTTTCTAATGAAGATACAATTCTGTCATTAATGAAAACATCTTGATCTATCTCAAGTTTAAGCTCAGATTCATGTTTATCCCCTCAGACATCATCAAAGGCTGGCACACTTTTATCATTTTAGAATTAAGATACACTGTCATAAACCTGAACTCTTTCACATGAATGCAATGTTTCATTATTTCCATTAGTTAAACCTGCATACTTAACCGTGACAATATCATAATTCACCCCAATTTCATTGTCTAAGCTATTGACTATGGCCTTATTAATTCCTTTAGCATTAACACAGTCATTATTAACAATCATTAAGTCAAGATCATCATCTTCATCTACCAGATCATATAAGATATTAAATTTATTAGAGAGTGTTAAATCCATTCTATGGCCAAGATCACTATCATCCTCATCCACCAATTCAACCACCAATTCATCATTCTGCAATCTTTTTCTAGTAAATCTCTGTTCTAAAGTAGTATCAAAATCTTTATTAACAGCAAAAAAAAAGTTCCATATTCTCAGTCATATTCACTTTTAAACTAGGACAGATCCCAATAATATGAATATCCTTTTTACTGTGATTTGTTATCCTTTCAGCATCAAAGATTCTAGACTCAGAAGTTTTATCAATGTCAAACATTTGCATTGTAGAGGCATAATGACTGAACCAGTCATTAAGATTGTTCAAATTTTCTATATCACTATATATCCTAGCAAATTCTAGATTTATTACACAGGATACACCATTAATGTTTGTATTATTAAAATTTGGTATTGAATAGTCCTTAATAGTAAGAATTTCAACATTAATGAAAGAATAATCATATTTCAATTTCAAGTCTTCTAATCTCAAAACAATACCAATCCCACTCAAAGCAATTCTTAAAAATGGCAAATTCCAAAATGAACAGGGCAAACCAGATAGTTTAATCCACATTTTACTGTCAAAAACACTTTGTTTCAAATCATAATTAAATTTAAATTCATGAATGCCAATGATTATATTTTCTTTGCAAATAAATTTTTGAACCAGAGCATCATAAAGTATTTAATTTGAAGGAAAGTTAACTAAAAATTCATCATTGTATTTCTTAATATTCCATTTATAAATTCCAAAGTTTTCGACAAGAATCCTTGCAATATCATAAATTCTAATTGATCCTTGAAGCAAACTAAGAACAGCCCAACATGAATTGTCCAAACAATCTGATATTTGGTTCAATTCATTGTTGTTTAGAAAGAAATTCTCGAAAGCATCATAATTTGACATATTTAAGGGAAAGAGTTTACCATGATTCCTACTAAATAAATTGGATGAAAAGGCAAACCGTTTACATTTTGATCTCTTATGTCCTAGCAAACCACATTCAAAACACCCGATAGGATCTCTACAATTCTTCGTTATATGCTTCAAGTCATCACAACGATAAAAGAATTTTTTTCCCAATCATTTTTAAATCCAAGAAGATGAATGAACAAACCCGACATTCTTTGATGGGTTCGCATTCCTTTCAGAGTAAACGGAACGATTCTTGAAAATTTTATCGTTGCTAGTTTCCGAACATACATGGGAAAAAGAGCAATTCTTGCTTCCTCCAAAAATGAATAATGGAAGTTCATCGATAGATAAGTGCGAATGAACTATATAATTGATCAGAGGAAACTCCTTTTGAAAGTTGAATAACTGAGATTGATTGAGAATAGTTGTTGATACGCTATATTTTGATCAATGACAATGTGCTTCAACAAAAAGGAAGAGATATGTGCAAAGCTAAAGGGAGAACTATGAAGACCAAAGATACCATAAGTATGATTTAAATATAGGTCTTAGTCTTAGTTTTATTGTTAAAATCTATCCTCAAGAAGCTTGCACAAACACAAGAACACATTTCATAACTTAATTTTTTAGTTAAGTGTTCACTGTGCAGAAACTACCAGTTCAGTCGACTGAACAGGAAATCTCAGTCGACTGAACCTGTTACAGAATTACAACATGCACAGTTTCAGTCGACTGAAATTCCGTGTTCAGTCGACTGAATTCGAACCTGCGAATTTTTAATGAAAAGACACCTTCTTCTTCCCAAGAGTTGCAACCATTCTCCAATGGTAATGGATGCATCTCTTGCCTGAATCTTTTGCAAGTAGATACACCTCTTCTACACCTATAAATACATGTTTCTATCATTTGCAAATCACTAATTCTAATTGCTTTAATCTCTCTATTTTCTCGAACATACTTTCAGATTTCTTAAGATTTCAAAAGCAATCACAAACCACTTCAATTGCTTGAATCTCTGATTTATCTTAAATACTCTTTTGATTCATAGCAATTTATATTTCCTAAATCTTCATAAACACATTTCATATTCTTGAGGATAAGATTATAGGAAAGTTGTACTCAATTAGACTCATTATTGTTATCAAGAACACAACAAGTCAGAAATACTCTTTGTATCTAGTTGAAGTTCTCTTCAGTAGTTGAGGCAAGAAATCCCGTTCGGTTGTTCGGGTAAGTTGTAAACCTATTCCTCCGGGTTAAGTGAGGGTTGTTGGTTAGTTGAATTCCTAAGAGGAGCTTAGGGACTGGACGTAGGACAAGAGGTCCGAACCAGTATAAAGTCTTGGTGTCTACTTTACTTACTGCTTATTGCTATCTACCTAGACCATTCCACTATTCCATATTATACGATCCTACCGCATAGCCTCTTTCAATTGGTATCAGAGCAAGGTTGTCTTATAACCATAACACCGTTATTTGACATATTGATAATATGGAAAATAACACAAGCACAACAACTGCCTATAACTCTACATTTGCGGAAGGACAATCTACCCAAAGACCCCCACTATTCAATGGACTAAACTATAATTATTGGGCTACAAGGATGAGGATTTATATGCAAGCAACAAGCTTTGAAGCCTGGAATGCAACTCAAGCAGAGTTCGTTGTTCCCACAACTGATTACTCTATATGGACACAAACTCAGAAGAATGAAGCTAGTGCAAATGCCAAAGCTATGAATATGCTATTTTGCGCTTTGGATAGAAATGAGTTCAATCGTGTTAGCATTTGTACTACTGCACATCAGATATGGGATACACTTAGAACCATACATGAAGGCACAAACAAAGTCAAACAAACAAAGATCTCCATGCTAAAGAACCAGTTCCAAAACTTTAGAATGCAACAGAATGAATCCATCAATGACATGTACTCGAGATTTCAAGACATTCATCATGCCTTAATAGGACTAGGAGAAAAATACACGGATTTTAATATTGTATCTAAAGTTCTAAATTCACTCGCTGATGAATGGGAGAGAAAAGTCTTAGCAATCGAAGAAGCAAATGATCTATCTACAATGAAACCAGAAGAATTAATTGGAAATCTTATGTCATATGAAGTAAATATGCAAGCTAAGAAAGATCAAGCACAAGAAAGAAAGAATGTAGCCTTTCATGCGAAAAAGGAAGAATCAGAATCTGAAGATGAGGATTTAGCATTTATAGCCAAAAATTTCAAGAAATTCTTAAGATATAGAAAAGGAAAAAAAAACGGATTCAAAAAGAATTTCTTGAACAAACCTACATCCTCGAATATAGAATGTTTCAACTGTCACAAGAAAGGTCACATGCACAAAGATTGTCCAGAGAAAAAGAAGGAGAATCAGAGAACTCTCAATAATAAAAACAAGAAAGAAAAATTCAAAAAGAAGGCATTCTCTGTAATATGGGACGATTCAGATTCATCTTCATCTAAAAGTGAAAATGATAGCGACAATGAACAAGCGAATGTATGCTTTATGGCTCAAGAATCTGAGGTTAGTAATTTAACTTTCGACGATTTAATTGATGTAAACACTGAACTTTTGAGCACAATAAAACTCTTAAAAGGAAACTCAAGGAAACTCGTGAAAATCAAAACAAAGCTGAATTTGAAAGAGATATGTTAAAAGATGAAAAGAAAATTCTAGAAGAAGAACTTGAAAAAGTTCAAGAGTCTCTTTCAAATTCGAAAACTCAATTATCACTTTTAAGTCAAGAAATTGAAACTCAAAAGACAAAGAATGATATAATTGTTTCTTAAAATCATGAGTTAAAAACTAAGATTAGACAAGTTGAGTTAGAAAATAATAGTCTTCAAGCTAGATTAGATAACATCACTAAAAATGTCTCTAATTTTAACAAAGGAAGAGAAAACTTATCTAAGATTTTAGAAAATTCTCAATCCTCCTCAAATAAACATGGATTAGGATATAAAAAGGAGTCAAAATTTCCTAAAAAGAAAAATACAAATTTTAAGAGGAATATTGATTCAAAACAACAAATGTTATTAAGAGAACCTATTAGAACAAAAGAAGAAACTAAGATAGTTAAAATTTGGGTTCCAAAGACTAACAATATTTCAATTAGGAATAAATATATTAAATCATTTATGGATAGTGTTCATAACAATAAAAATTATATTTATAAAAAGGATACTGAACCAAATTGGGTTTGGTTTCCTAAGTTCTAACTTTTAGGACCCTATTGAAAGGTGGGTACCAATAATTTTGTATTTATTTTCAGGTCCCATTCAAAAAGAAGAAATGGATACTAGACAGTGGTTGCTCAAAACACATGACCGGCGACAAAGATATGCTTACAAACATCACATACTTTGATGGTGGCTCAGTTACCTTCGCAGACAATTCAAAAGGCTATATCATTAGCAAAGGAGATGTGAGCAATTACGGTACATCGAATTTACCTTTTATTACAAATGTTTCATTAGTTAAAAATCTAAAACATAATCTACTAAGCATAAGTCAACTTTGTGACAAAGGTTTTAAAATAACTTTTTCAGAAAATAAATGTAGTATTTTTGATCAAAACCAAAATCTTGTTTTTGAGGGAAATAGAGATAGGAATATTTATGTTCTAAATATGAAAATTAATCATAATACAAATATGTGTTTACTAGCCAAAGATAATGATCCTTGGTTGTGGGACAAAAGATTTTGTCATGTTAATTTCAAAACTATTAGAAAACTTTCTAAAAATGAATTAGTAAGAGGTTTACCTAAGATAAACTTTAAAATAAAAAATCTTTGTGATGATTGTCAAATAGGAAAATTAACAAAATCATCTTTCAAATCTAAGAAAAATATTTCAACTTTACAACCACTAAAATTACTTCATATGGATCTTTTCGGACCAACACAACTTCAATCCATTAATCATAATCGATATGTATTTGTAATAGTTGATGATTTTTCAAGATATACATGGACTATTTTTATGAAAAATAAAAGTGATACATTTGAGCATTTTAAAACATTTGTCAAAAGAATTCAAAACACTAAAGATTTTAAAATTAAGAATATTCGAAGTGATCATGGTGGCGAATTCGAAAATGAAGCTTTTGAATCTTTCTGTAAAAAGAAAGGAATAAATCATAACTTTTCATTTCCTAGAACTC
This sequence comes from Allium fistulosum, assembly GCA_030737815.1. Lineage (NCBI taxonomy): Eukaryota > Viridiplantae > Streptophyta > Magnoliopsida > Asparagales > Amaryllidaceae > Allium > Allium fistulosum. The sequence goes on along the minus strand of CM060906.1, from coordinate 1,081,723,128 downwards.
CTCAACAAAATGGAGTAGTAGAAAGAAAGAATAGAACATTACAAGAATGTGCAAGAACATTATTAAATGGAAGCCTTCTACCAAAACATTTTTGGGCAGAAGCCGTAGCTACTGCATGTTATGTATTAAATCGTATTTCTATTAGACCATTAACTAAAAATACTTCATATGAACATTTTAACAATAGAAAGCCAAATATATCTTATTTTAAAATATTTGGATCAAAATGTTTTATTTTAAATACAAAAGACCAACTAGGAAAATTTGATCCGAAAGCTGACGAAGGAATTTTTGTAGGATACTCAGAACGAAGTAAGGCATATCGAGTTTTTAATAAACAAACAAATATAATCGAAGAAACTTTACATGTATCTTTTGATGAAAACTTTAATAAAAACTTGAGTATAAAAGATGATGACGAATTTATAATAAATACAGACAATACAAATCTTGAAAATATGAATAATACCGAACTTAGATCTCCACCTAGAATCTTATGAGATCACCCTGTACAAAACATAATCGGTGAAATTGATTCTCAAGTTAAAACTAGAAGTCAACTAAACCAAATGGGACATGTTGCTTTTATTTCTACATTAGAACCTAAAAATCCTAAAGAAGCATCAACAGACGACTACTGGATTGTTGCTATGCAAGAAGAATTAAATCAATTCGAACGTAACGATGTTTGGGATTTAGTTCCCCGTCCTAATAATCATTCTGTTATAGGAACAAAATGGGTTTACAAAAATAAAGTAGACGAACAAGGAAATATAACTAGGAATAAAGCTAGACTAGTAGCACAAGGATATAATCAAGAGGAAGGTATCGACTTTGAAGAAACATTTGCTCCCATTGCAAGACTTGAAGCAATACGTATTCTATTAGCCTTCGCGTGTTTTCACAATTTTAAACTTTATCAAATGGATGTTAAAAGTGCTTTTCTAAAAGGTTTTATAAAAGAAAATGTGTACGTAGAGCAACCCCCTTTATTTATACATAAAAAATATCTGGATCATGTATATAAATTAAAGAAGCCTCATATGGTCTTAAACAAGCACCTCGTGCTTGGTATGAGAGACTTAAAAGCTATTTACTAGATTCAGGATTTCAAATCGGAAAAGTAGATCAAACTATAATCATTAAAAACACTACTAAAGACATTCTAATAATTCAAATATATCTAGATGACATTATATTTGGTTCAACTAATGAAAACTTGTGTAAAGAATTTTCAAATAAAATGACTAAGGAGTTCGAAATGTCACACATGGGAGAATTATCTTATTTTCTCGGATTACAAATTAAACAATTAACAAATGGAATTTTCTTAAATCAAGAAAAATATTGTGCTAATCTAATTAAACGTTTTGGAATGGAAAACACTTCTGGAAAACCTACTCCTATGAGTACCATAACTCATCTCGATCGAGATGAAAATGGCAAAAGTGTAGACCAAAAGTTGTTTAGAAGTATGAAATGACCTTTACTATATTTAACCGCGAGTAGACCGGACATAATGATGAGTGTATGTTTATGTGCACGTTTTTAAGCTAATCCTAAAGAATCACATTTAAGAGCCGTAAAACGAATTATGCGATATCTTAATAATACTAAGGACTTTGGTCTTTTCTATCCAACAGATTGGCCATTCGAGTTAGTGTCGTTTAGTGATGCTGATTTTGGTGGATCTCGAACTGATAGAAAAAGTACAAGTGGTACGTGCCATTTCATTGGAAAATCACTTGTATCATGGTTTAGTAAGAAACAAAATTGTGTTTCACTTTCAACTTGTGAAGCAGAATATATATCTGCTGCTTTGGCTTGTACCCAAGTCATATATATGCAACAAACACTTAAAGATTTTAATATAAATTTAACAAATTCTACAATATATTGTGACAATACAAGCACAATAAATTTGTCTAAAAATCCGATAAATCATTCTCGTACAAAACATATTGATATCCATCACCATTTTTTACGTGACAATATCAAAAAAGGAATTACCAATTTAGAGCATATTTCTACCGAAAACCAAATTGCCGATATATTTACTAAACCATTACTAGAAATCTCGTTTATAAAATTACGAAGAGAACTAGGAATAATTTCTTTCAAAGATATTTAATAGCAAATATGATAATAAACATAATATTTAAATATACTTCATCTAAACAAAAGTCAAACAAAAATTAAGTTCACTTAACTATAGGTTTAAAAACTTAATCTACTCCTAAGACCATTCATTTCAAAGTAAATATGAACCAATAACATAATTTCTGGTTCTAAATCCCTATTAACTCTATTCCACACATTTTTAAACCACTAATTCTATATATATACATGCTCATATGATTTCTCAAAAACTAAAAATTTCAAACTCTATAGAAAAAAATGTCTTCCAACAATTCAAACTCTCCAATCAACATAACCTCCTCAACCGATATCTCACCTACATCACCACATCTTCCTACTCCAACACCAAAACACGAGCCGGTTTATAAATGGGAAAATTATCGAACTGGCTATACACCAGATTCGAAGAAGGCCAAACATGGACTATTTACCTCTCCTGATACGGAAAGAAAAATTGATGAAATTCATCATTATCAACAGCAGCAAATTGATCTTCAACGTGAATTATATTTTGAACAAAAATTAACTGCTAGACGTTTAAGCTTTCTTGAGCAAATTGGTTTACGATTTTATAGCTCGAAGAAAAATGATGTGAGTGAGCCCCTACCTCGACCAGTTAGTTCGTTTGATCCATCTTCATCATATCGTACACCAAACGATCCGATAAATCCTTGGGTATCGCCAAAAACTCCTCAATATAGCCCAAATTCATGGGACAGGAACTATATGGCGAATGAAGGAAATAAAACACCGAAGAACATTAGTCCTTCTCCAAAGAAATGATTTTTTAATGTGTTATATTGTAATATGTTTGTACAATTGTAATCATTTCTTTTAATAAAACATTTGCATTCAAAAAAGTCAAGAAAAACCAAAATTGCAAAATTAAGTCGACTGAATAGTTCTGCACAGTCGACTGAATATATGGCAGAAACTTTCAGCCAACAGTTCAGTCGATTGAAACTCTTTGTTCAGACGACTGAATTTTACCCAGAAAACTTTCAGGTTCTAATTCAGTCGACTGAACAGATAATTCAAGTCGACTGAACACGGTTTACCAGAGCTTTTTACCCTACTTATCCATCTTTCTCACTTTTTACTTTCATTTTTTTACCGATTCCAAACTTCATCTTCCCCATCTCAAAGAAAACCGTAGCCCCCAATTTCTATTTTTTCACAATTTCTTCCTCAAATTTCCACAATTATGCCTCCTAAATGTTCTAGAGCTTCAACTTCAACCTACTTCGACTCAATTGATGCTCAAATCGCTCAATGGCTTTACAATGATGTTGCGGTCACTCGGTGGAACAAGATGAAGAATTCAAGGATCTTCGAGCACCCATTTGTAGATTTCCAAGGTCTTCAATCCTACAATATTCAAGCTTTAACAGACCAGGCAAGTTTGACATCACTTTTAGAAATTAATCGGAATGACCATGCTATCAACCATATTATGGTCAAATTATTCTATGCCAACCTCAATCTCGGACACCAAACTCCACGAAATCCGAACGATGGTATTTGGAGTATGGTATGCGGGAAAAAGGTATGGTTTTCACTTGATCGCATAGCTCATATTCTAGGATCCCCAAACATTGGCATAAAGCTTGAGGACATAGATTTCAATCCACATATTCATGATAATATAAATCATCAATTTTTAGACGATGAAATCAACGTCCTTGATATTAAATCCACCTCCTTAAGACCAAGAGCTAGGCTTCTACACAAAGCACTTATGAGGACCATTAACCCCCGCACCGGCTCCTATGAAATAGTATACCCGAATAACTACCGGGCACTATATGCAATATGGGGAAATATTAAAGTAAATTGGGTGCAATTGATACTTGATGAATTTCTTTCCTTCAACAATGGTAAAATGAGAACGATATATTTTGGCGAATACATAATGAAACTTCTAATAGACATTGATACGCCACTACCGGACTCAGAAAATACGATGGTTCATCAAATCAACCATCGGACTATAAGCCTCATGCAACTACCAGTAAGGCCTCCTCGTATCATGTCTCTAGCCGAATGGGAAGCACGTCATCAAGAACCTCACCAACCTCAACCTCCACAACAAGAACCTCGTGATCACGATGATGAAATCCGTCTTGTTCAACCAGATTTTACTACAAACCAATCGTTGGGAATTCTATCAAGAAATCAACAAATCCTTGCTACTCATCTCAAAAAGGTTGATCACAAACTTGATAGGGTAAAAGGGTTCTTCACCAAACTATGGGATGCTATTTCATGCACCAGCAGCACTTCTGTTTCAACCTCACGCGGCAAGCGTCCAGCTCCAACGTTCACGTGGACATCTTCCGAGGAGAATCCGAGCAGCAGCACTGGTGGTAACAATGATGGTCAAGGAGGAAGAGCTTTTAGACAACCAACCGGTGGCCCTGTTATTCGTGAACCAGAAGGAGATCGTGAAGGCTCTTATGATTGGGACAGGGATCCTTGATCATTTTGATGGTTTGATTTCAGGAACTCTTTATTAATTTTTAACTGCTTCTAAAAAGGCTTGTATAAATAGTCTCCTTTTATTTCTGATACTCCATGGTTTGTATGATTCACACTGTTTTTTTATGCATGTGGTTGCTTTGTTGCTTGCCAATTATATACTTCTACATATTCTTATTTTCTTTTTGTCGATGACAAAGGGGGAGAAAAGTCTATGTCACTAACTTTGTTTTGTAGGAAAGACAGTGCATATATTCAGGGGGAGGAAATAATTACACACATAAGTATTGTCATCAATCAAAAAGGGGGAGAATGTTGATACGCTATATTTTGATCAATGACAATGTGCTTCAACAAAAAGGAAGAGATATGTGCAAAGCTAAAGGGAGAACTATGAAGACCAAAGATACCATAAGTATGATTTAAATATAGGTCTTAGTCTTAGTTTTATTGTTAAAATCTATCCTCAAGAAGCTTGCACAAACACAAGAACACATTTCATAACTTAATTTTTTAGTTAAGTGTTCACTGTGCAGAAACTACCAGTTCAGTCGACTGAACAGGAAATCTCAGTCGACTGAACCTGTTACAGAATTACAACATGCATAGTTTCAATCGACTGAAATTCCCTGTTCAGTCAACTGAATTCGAACCTGCGAATTTTTAATGAAAAGGCACCTTCTTCTTCCCAAGAGTTTCAACCATTCTCCAATGGTAATGGATGCATCTCTTGCCTGAATCTTTTGCAAATAGATACACCTCTTCTACACCTATAAATACATGTTTCTATCATTTGCAAATCACCAATTCTAATTGCTTTAATCTCTCTATTTTCTTAAACATACTTTCAGATTTCTTAAGTTTTCAAAAGCAATCACAAACCACTTCAATTGCTTGAATCTCTGATTTATCTTAAATACTCTTTTGATTCATAGCAATTTATATTTCCTAAATCTTCATAAACACATTTCATATTCTTGAGGATAAGATTATAGGAAAGTTGTACTCAATTAGACTCATTAGTGTTATCAAGAACACAACAAGTCAGAAATACTCTTTGTATCTAGTTGAAGTCCTCTACAGTAGTTGAGGCAAGAAATCCCGTTCGGTTGTTCGGGTAAGTTGTAAACCTATTCCTCCGGGTTAAGTGAGGGTTGTTGGTTAGTTGAATTCCTAAGAGGAGCTTAGGGACTGGACGTAGGACAAGAGGTCTGAATCAGTATAAAGTCTTGGTGTCTACTTTACTTACTGCTTATTGCTATCTACCTAGACCATTCCACTATTCCATATTATACGATCCTATCGTATAGCCTCTTTCAATAGTATCCAATTCTGATCGACGAAATAAAGAATGAAGATATTCCATAGAGTCGAAGTCCGCCATTTTTGAATTCTAGCACAATTTTGATTTACTTAATGAGAATCCAAAATCCTTTTAAGTTAGAACTTTCTAACTCAACTATTTATTAATTATAAATCTCCAAATTTCCTTGCTCTTTTTATAAATAATAGCTTACAACTTTATAAAGTAGAAGAACTCATAAAAAAATAGAAGAACTCAAAAATGAAAAATCCAAAAGTTGATAACTTTTAGTTCAACAAATTTTAAATTGAGAAGTTAACAAATGAGAACCTTCTCTTTTTTTCAACTTTTCAAGTAATTAAAAATCATTCACCATTTTTTTTATATGTTTCACCACTTCTTTCTAAAGTTTAAAAATGGTAGTATATTTCTAAAGTTGTCAAAAATCACTTTCGATCAAAAAAATTCGACTAGCAACACATAAGTTTCCACCTAATAATCTTTTGAAAAAGCTTATTAAAAACTTTCAAGGAGTTTCCAAAAATCTCTTTACCACATTCTTTCTCAAAGGATAGGATTTCAAAAAAATTGGCTTTGATTGTTTTTCCCTTTGAATTCCCTATTCAATTATCTAATCTAGTTATCTTCTTGTGGTGATGAATGTTCATCTTCTTACGGAAGCTTGTTTCACTACTATATTTCTTACTTCCATATGAATACTATGCCTTATAACATCTAATATTACCTAACATTTATATTTACTACTCTCATAAATGTCACTTTGTTTGTATTAAATGGTTGCTACCTTAACGAACGTTTCCTAAAGTTATTTATTTGCTTATTCAATTTTACCTATTTAATTTCTTCCTTGTCTTCCCATAATTACCTTAATGGTCTCATTAATCTACTTATTTTCTTGCAACTCCTTACTTATTACACATTCATTACATATTAAAATTTTAGAGTTACAACCTTTCCTTCTACGATTCCTATCCTTGTTATTTAATACACTTATAGGGCCCACAAATGATAAGGAAGTCTAGGTCCAACAAAGAGTATAAATTCAACTCTATTTATTTTTCCAACTCATAGTTGCTTCGCCCACCCATTCAGAATATGTTAGCCACTACTTTTATAGTCACAATTTATAGAGTTATGTATTATATATGTGTGAGTATATTTATATATAGTAAGGTTTTCCAAAAATATTTTCAAAAATAACAAATACGCCACTCATACAGATAATTTTCCCTGTTGATCGGGTAAGCTAAGCTCTAATACCAAATGAAACAACCGTCTCCAGAGCAGGCCTAAATTCCGATCCAGTAAAGGCCTATAGAACTTAGATCCATTCTAAAGCTGGTTGTTAGTTGGTGAAAATAACAAAATAGAGCCATCTATCTATTCTTTCAAAACTCACGGTGAAAGGAATAAAATATAATAACAATAGTAGTACCCATTTATTTCAAATCATTTCAAATGTCATAAAACATTACATAATGTCAACCGTTACAACATTTATTCAAAAATATTGTAACGACCCGTATTTTTCGGTAATTAAAATATCAAAATTTAATAAGATTTTGAAATATTAATATAGTAAGAAATTAAAATTTATGATTTGTAATGATAAAACAATTAGAATGTAATATAGTAATGTTGATTTAATGTAATTGATAACCATTTTAATCCACTTTCAATCAATGGATATAATTGTAAGGTTATTTGGTTATAATTGTAAATAATGAAATAAATTAAATGATGCATTTAATGATGAGATTATATGTAATTGATTGGAATAGGTTAATATAGAATATAAAATCATTTTTTTATAACCCTTGGTTGTAAATGATAAGATAATGGATATGAACTATTATTATAAACGATGGTTGTAATTATCTTTTCATTAATTTGTTCGTTTGAATATTAAATGGCTAATTAATGGAATTAAGGCAATTGAATGTTGGAATTATATGTTGTTAATTGAAATTGAATATAATCAGTGATGTGTAAGTAGTCATAACATTTGGTATAGATAATAAACTTACAAATATGATTAAATTACTTAAAGGTAATAATTGTTCATTTATCATCTCATTATTTAATATGTTTGAAATTAATTTGGAAATCAATGAAAATTTATGTAATTAATTATTGCAGTTAATATGGAAAAAGGTGTTAACGGTAAAATATGAATGTAATAAAATGTAAACTTATGTTAATATAATTCATAGGGTATTGCTGATTGAATAATAAGGATGATAACATAGGTTTGAATGTAATTGCATGAGAATTGGATGCGAAGTTAATGGCATTTAACCTTTTAAACATGATAAGGGGAAACAAATTAATATTGCATTAATTTATATTACATCTTTTAAATAAGATAAAGTGTAACAATCCATAACTTTTAACAACTTTAAAATGGCAGTATTTTGAATTTAATAAAAATTAAATAAAAAAATTTGAATTTGTGATGTTCAGTGTTTTATTTGAGCAAACTTAATAGAATAAAAATTTTGTGAAATTTCAAATTTTGGTCAAACTTAGTCAAAGATTGACTTTTGGTTGAAAATTTTAAATTTGAATTTTAAAATTTTATTCTTTTTATATGATACTAGACTGAATTCTGATCTTCCCTCCACTTTTCGTTTCATCAAAATCGAATTCTTATTGCTCTAAAAATTTGAATTACTATGAAAAATTGACATGAATTGGTAGTGTTTAGTTGTGTTTTATTTGGCTAAGGCATATTGGGTTTGTTTGGTATAATGGGCCTTGGTTAACCAAGAGACTCTAGTCAGTCATGTGACCATTACTTTGCCTACGACCTTATGGTTCTTATCTGATAACATCTACGTACATAATTTTTCTCTTGAGAAACTTTCTCTACATACTTCTTCTTTCTCCTAAAAATCTACAGAGAACTCTAGATCTAAAACTCCAAAACCTCACAAATCAAAACTCCTTTCCTCCTCTCCTTCAACCCTTCCTCCTCCCCTATAGCCGCCGTCCTCTCCACCATCTCCAAGGCCATCTCCTTCCACCTTCCCTCTCCTCTTCTTTCTTCTTTTTCCCTTCTTTTCCACTACCCTATTTTCCCTCCTTCTTCTCCTTATTTCCATGGCTTCTATATTCCACTAAACTACTTCAAATCAAATAATTGTTTTTTTGAAACCATGTGTAATTTAATGGCAACAACTTTGTTGTTGAACCCTTCTTCTCATTCTGAATAATTCTATATTATAAACTCCATTTTTCAAGTCCTTTCTCGGGTCCAGTTTTGACCGAAAATACCCCATATTGTATCAATCATATTTCCTTCGGGAATGAATCAAATTATATGATTCATTTTTTCAAACCATTTATTTTTCGAGTGGCTTCAACTTTATTTTATATAAGTTCTTCAAATTCCTTAATTTGCTATGCCAAAAACTCAAATCTTTTCGAAGTATTTTTGAACTCGGATTTTCAACTCAGAAAACACTTCTGTTTGTTATGACCATAACTTCCTCAAGATAGAAGCTTTTTGAGTGATTCATTTTTTAAAAGTGGAGAGAAAAGAATTTGTAACAACGTTCTAGTTAGTCACTTTTATTGATTCAGTAATATTCTTGTCCGAATATTTTCTTAAAGATGACCTAGTTTCAGATTTGTCCGTAGTTTGGATCTTGGGTTGTTTGGAAGTTGGAAGTAGTTGAAACTTGTTTATTGATATGTGTTCCTGTTTAAGCTTTGTTGGATTTGCTTTGCATTTGGATCTTTGCCAGGAATCTCCATATTGCTCCATTTTTATCATCATCTTCGTAGCCACGAAAGGTCAGCAAACACTCACAACTACTAGATTTTCTTATGTTAGTTAAATTGAATTTACGATGTGATTAGAAATTGATTGGTTGTTGTTTAGTATATTTTAAATTTTCATTCCAGTTAAATCTGACTTTTATTGAATTTAATTTAATATTGAAATTTAAATTGCCAGTTAAATACCTGTAATGATAACCAGTAAATTGTTGGTAGTTATTGGTTGATTTCAATGATGATTATGCTGTTTGTTCAATTGTTGACATTTGGGTGATTGGATGGATGTTATTGGTTGACATTTTGGATGATTGTATGTTATTTATGTCTATATCTCTATTATCCCTATGGGTTGAAATGATACATACCCAAACGATCTTATAGATTAGGGGAAAATCGTTATGGGTTGAAATAATAAACCCGAGCGGTTTCATTGATTTGGAAATGTTGATTTTTGATACTGGTTGAAATGACATATACCCATATAATTTATTGAATTTGGATTTTATTTGGAATTGAATTATTCGAAGGGTTTAAGTTAATTCAAACTTCAGATCTGTTTTAATTAGATGAATAAGATTGATATTTCGAATTATTTGAAACCCTTAAATAATTATATTCACGTTGTACGCTTGATAGGTGATGAAAATCCCGTAACAACTTTGAAACCATTGCACTAATATTTCTATTTTACTTATTTTGATCTGAATTACATAAGATCTTTTAGTTCTGACTCGAGTGTTTTGTCTTTTCATTATGCTCGGGTCAGTCTGAGCTTTTTCAGTGTATTGAAGACTATTTTCTAGAGGACGAAGACGAAGATTCGCTATGTATTGCTATTTATTATTACACTGCATTCTGTGTTCCGCTGCATTATTTGTTAATTTCTGATGTATGTATAACTCTGATTTGAATTGTAAAAGTGGAATCAAATGTTATTTGTAAAACAGCTTCATGAACTGTTTATTTGATTATTATATTTTGTCTTTCCACTTTGAGATTCTGTGTTTTGTTTTCCTTTTTTTCTTATGTACCCCACTAACAGTCCTCCCTTTTGAATGTTTTGAGTCCGACATGTGTGGTTTATTGTCGATTTGAACCGTCCAAAAAGGTGGGTCGTTACAGTTGGTATCAGAGCCAGGTTTAGACATACCTTAGCCTGTTGGGGGTTAATTCATTAGAGATAAGGTAGTAATATCCTAGAATGAGTTGTCTGAGTGTATATACGAGAGCATGTATTTGTTATTGTTATAAAATGTTTATATAAGTTTTGAAATGAAATAATTTTTCCTAATATTATATGTTATATATAAAGGAATAAAAATATTATAACTATTATAGTTATTTGTAATGTGTTTGATTTGTGAACCGGTAATATTTAATTACTGTCATTTATTGTTGATTTGTTGTATTTAGTCAGTTTATAAGCATTGGCTAATTATTGTTGAGTTAATTTATGGACTAAACACTAGTTTAGTAATGGTGTATTAAAGAGAATAAAATGAATAATTAGGATATGTGGTTATGAAATTGAAATGTATGGTTGTGAATATTGTTGTTTGTTGATTGGTAGTTTCAAATATTGAAATAAAATGGAATATCTGGATATTTTGGATAGTCGAAATGTAACGACCCGTTATTTTGGACCATTCGCATCCGCACATGTCGGACTTGAATAATTCAAAATACCGCGTTGTTAATTTAAATTTGGAAAAACTGAACATATACAGTAAATAAATAATCATAGAGCACAGACACAGAGTAATAAATGCAGCGGAAACAAAAGATAGTAGTTCATGAAGCTACTATATACATATCAGAGTTAAATAAGGTACAACAGATGTCTCGAATACAATAATCAAATACAATATCAGAATACATCACTGGAATCAACTGAATATCTGAAAGCTGGATAGATAGCTGGATCTCCAAGCGAAGCTCCAACTCCAAAGGTGAGTCTCGAATACTGGTACACTCAGTCTGACCCAAGCGTAAAGAAAAACACAAAACACTCGAGTCAGGATTAACATTCTTATATCAATAAATCCAACTCAAGTGAAATAGCAACTGAAATACAAGTAACTCAAAGGATGTTTGGAATAACCATCCTTCAAGGATCCGTTAAACTATCTACTATGTACTAGTGTACGATAAGTAGATAATGCCTATCAGTAATATAAGATATCAAAATAGTGTTAAGGCGTTACCATTATCCCCCTTAACACATTTTATATAAGCGTCATAGTCTATGCAGCACTGTAAACTCCACCGTAAACTAGTGGGATATCAGGGAGTACTCCATAGGTATAACACAAAACAAATCGTAGTGGTCGCGTATAAAGGGATACAAGTATGATAAGGCACATGAGGCAATACCCAAGGTAGTGAAACTACCGTTTGCCTGATCCGGACTGGTGAGAACGCACCGCCGCAGCGGTCGCAACACCGCGAAACAACACTCCCAAAATTTCGAGGGTGCACCAATCGACAACAAGTAATGAATAGTTTTCGAAGAAGTGTGTTCGCTCGAGGCAGCTAACTCCATTTGGCTCGGCACGGCTCCTGTTTTAGTCATTTCCAATTTGACACAAGTGTCAAGGCTATCCATTATCGTTCTCTTTCTTCAGTCATCACGTACATCATTCCAACCACTTCATTCTGGACCACACTTCGCTTATAGTTATTAAAGTGGTTTTTGGTTTAGACAGTGAGTATGTCCCTAACCGATTCCGGTCTCTTTAATAACTTTCGTAATTATTACACCGATTGGTCGTTTATATATTTCAAAAAAACCAAATCAATTACAATTTCAATTAGAATTCGTAAACCAACATTTCATTTCTCTTTCTAAATCAATTTCCATAATTTACGTTTTCAAAACTTCCAAATTCATAATTTCAAAATCTTATAATTCAATTTCGATTTTTATTTTAAAACAATTCAAATATTGATTCAAGTTCGAATATAAGTTTCATTCCGAAATCATTTAAATTAATTTAATTTAACGTTTAAATCAATTTAACTTCATTAATCGATTTCATTCAATATTCCTTAAGTAAATTTATCATTCAAACAATTTCTATTTAACTTCTAATTCATTAAATCAATTACTTAAGTTCAACTTCATTATATCAAAGCTTCAAATTGAATTAAATTAGATTCGTCAAATTAAATTCTTTAGATTTACAAGTCTTACATTAATTTCAATAAATCACATTTTATTTCTTGTTAAAGAATTTCAATTTCACTTATTTATTTACTTAGTTAGAAATTTCAAAACTCAATTAATAAAGAAACTTAATTTCACTTATTAAAAAGTTCAATTTCAATTATCGAAGAATTCGATTTTATTTAATTGTTAAATAATTAAATCTCATTAAATTATTAAATAATTCAAAACATAATTCAATCATTTCTTAAATTTAAACAACATTCTTTCATCAATTACTTTGTTAATATTATGTTTCAGATTATTAAATATTAACATTTAAATTTCACTAGAATTCACGTTCCAACTTCATTTTAAAACCTTATTATTTAATCAAATAAAATCTATATTTTATCTTTAAATCAAATTATTGACCAATCGGGTTTTTATTTAATTCTCTATCCAAAGTCAAAGTTCATTTGGGGTATTTATCATTTCAACCCGATGCCATTTCAATTCAACAATTTAAGCATAGCAAAGGGAACTTGCAGTGTGATGATTGGGATGGTGTCAAAGTAAATAAACAAGCAATAGCAGACATCAATAACAATCCAATAATTAATTCAAATAATCCCGAAATAATCGTATTAATTCACATTGTTATTTGTGTAAATTAATATAATTATTTCTAGAATCTACACTATCATTTCGTGTAGATTAAAGATTATTACACTTATTATTCTATGCAATTCTACACTTGACATCAATTATTCAATTTCATACTTCATCAATTAATACAACATAAATTCAAATGGTTCAAGGGTAATTATCTATTTTCTACGTGTCAATTAATTTTAACATTTAAAGGGGTCATATTATACAAATTAGTCTAATTAAATTCAACATATATATCAATTTCAAGTCGCTAACTATCCTACGTCAAATTCAATTTCATATCTTTATCACTTCCTACATTAACAATTTTAACGTCCAATATCAATATCAATCAATCAATCATCTATCAACCAAACTTGATTATCATCATATAAGTAACAGGTAATGGTGTCAGATATCACAGGTGAACTAATACAGGTAATAACATATATAATAGTGTAAACAACTAACAGCAACATATTTCAATTGTCGTTTCAATTGAAATCAAATTTAATAAATAAAAGAACATTAATCGTGAGTGATTGCTCACCTTTCGAGGCTAGAGATAAACAATGAAGTTGTGTTACGAAATCCAGGCACGAATCTCAAATAAGGCAAGGTGGGCACGAATTTGGCGAACAAGGATGATAAATAAAAATGGATGACAATAGATCAGAAATTGCTTGATGTAGACCAAACAAAATATATACTATTCTAATATTTTATTTTCTTAACCAAAATAAATTTTGAAGCTCGTCAAAATTATATATACATACGTTTTCAAAAGTCATAGTTTTAAACTAAAACACACATATAAATCAACGTATATACATTATATATTTTGAAATAAATATTTATAAATAAATAAAAATGTATATATAACAGTAGAAAAATATAGTCGAGACTATTAACCCTATAGCTTACTTTAATACAAGACATACATATAAACTCACGCACTGATAAAGTTTAAAAATCATGCAAACTAACACAGTAGCCCAAAGGTATAGTAGCTAACGTGATGCACTACAGTAGCTCACGCAACATCCTATATAAACTATAAATTAAAGGTTTTCATGGCTGTATATATACAGTAATTTCATCATTTTTAAAATTATATATATATATATATATATTTACAAATGTACCACTATAAAATTTTATAAACCAACACTCATCTTACCGTTCTATAATAAAATGTGCTATAAACTTTATACAGATAAACTTAGTTACTTCAGACTATTTGAAAAGTGAACCATATAACATAGCATTCATATAATAACTCCTGTACAAACTAATATAATATAAAACTACTATACTTTAAAGTAACAGGATTATAAAATACACAACTGACACCTAAGTGTATAAGCGGAACTAACTGTGCATAAATTGACAACAAACAAATATCGTAACTATATAATAATATATATTTTTAATATATACGCGTTGACTATATAGATGAAATAAAAAAAACAACTCTTTAACTAATATATATGTTGATCTGGTACATATAGCAACACCTTTAACATAGAATATATATATTGATAAAGCCTTTGCATTATACGAAACTATTCCAAGGATACATATATACATATATATATATATATATATATATATATATATAAAACCATGGCTTGTATACTTATACTATAAAACACTGCCATTTTTTTATACTCAGTAAATAACATATACAAATAGGTTATATAACTTTATACCTATACTTCGATATTTACTTCAAAACCCCACTCAAAATAGATCTTCATATACGTATTATATATATATATATATTCAAGATCAATAGTTAGATGATGAAACAAAAACAAACCCGCATAAACTTTATATACAAACATCAGTTAAGAAACAGGCTTGTACAAATTCTTTATTTTTTTATAATCAAAACTTATGTACGTATAATTTAAAATATAAGATACATGTACATACCCTTTCAAACAACAGAAGGCTACAGATCTTGAAAATATATATATAGGATCAGCAAAGAAAACGTTCATATGCAACAAATAAATAAAATATACAACATTTAAACATATTTTATATAAAGCTTACTTATATAAGACATTGGTACAAAACATGATATACTATCACTGTAACCTATATTTTATGTCCACGCAGAACACTAAAAGGCATACAGTTATATATAAACAGAACTTGTATAAGAGTCAATATCAAAAACTGTACTAACAAAAAAAAACAGTTGAAAGCTTAGGCTTGGTGGCGGAGAAAGCAAGGGCGGAAGGAGGGAAGATAAGCGGTTCCGTGGGTGGTAGAGGCCGATCAACTCAGGTGGTTGGGGCCGCACTCGGCTATTGGTGGTCAGGGTAGGCGAAGGCCGACGTCGGGGTGATGCAGGGTAGTTGGTACGGTGTTTGATCTTGGGTGCGAGGAGCTGGAGCCTGCGCGCATGCTAGGAGAAAAGGTGGAGAGGTTATAGGCAATAGTATACGGCTTTGCATAAATTGTTACTTGTTTTCAATTAGCATAGAAGAGAAAAAAAAGGAGACGAGTAGGCAGACACAAAAGAATGAATGCACGTTGGAACCAGAGTAGAAAAGCATTGTTGATTTAATTTATGGACTAAACACTAGTTTAGTAATGGTGTATTAAAGAGAATAAAATGAATAATTAGGATATGTGGTTATGAAATTGAAATGTTTGGTTGTGAATATCGTTGTTTGTTGATTGGTAGTTTCAAATATTGAAATAAAATGGAATATCTGGATATTTTGGATAGTCGAAACTTCAGAATTAATACGTGAGTTGAAATGTAGAAATTTTGTTGAATTATGCAGTTGAATTTGGTAACCTTAAATTGAAATCAAGTGAAACAAGGTTAAATTTGTTATATCTATGTTAGTAATTGAATAGAATTGTTGTATACATTATTGACACGAAATGTAATAATATACAATTGTGAACTTTAAGCCTTGGCATGTTTAAATCGAAATTGTGATTAAGGAAAAGCTATAAATGAGATTTTAAAAAGTGTTATGAACTTAATTAAATTTATGAAATGTGGAATAAATAAATTTGAAAAGTAAGTGAAAACTAATTGGATAAACGAATATGAACTAAAAGTGAAATGATTTTAAATAAAGTCACGACTTGTAAATTGTTTATAAAATAAATGGATGTTGCAATAAATGTAGTATTAAATGAGAAATATTACATGTGAAATTGAATTTAATTTAAAAATGAAGAGAAATACAAGCAATGTTATGAGAATGAATATATTAATGTTTTATATTAAATGGAGAAATTCTGTGAAACAAATATTAAAGTATGAAGTGATATTTGTGTTAATCAATGGGATTAATAATGAATTTAAATCAAAATTTAATGGTGATGAAACAAATTGGAATAAGTATGTAAGTTGTACGTATATTGTTTTATTCGCATAATTAATTTGATCCGGATTTGAGTACACAAGTTCAAGGTGAATTACACCATTTCGTATTAGGATTTTTCATTCGTTCTTGATGGCGAATATTTGATATGGACTTTTGATTTGATTCTAAAATTCTCTATCATAGTGTATGGCTATGCAAGGAGAATGATGGTTTCTAGTCAAGAAATCTTATCGAAGTCTGCATTAGGGAAGTCGAATGAACAATACTAGTTCGAAAGCGAACTTGTGTGATCGAGCGAGCGATCGAATGTGATTTTGCAAAATGAAGACATATGTACATCTTATGTTCTAATATTATTGATATGCTTTGATATTGAAATTGAAAGCTGTTGGGTTGGATATTCTTTGTAATTTAAATTGGAATTTTTCTTTTATGCAAAACTACTATTAATTTAAAACCATTTTGCAAAACTATTTTCTTTTATTTTTCTTATACAAACTAGTTTATTCTATTTTATATACAAAAATATTTTACAAACTATTTTATTTACAAACTATTTTTCAAACTATTTTATATACAAACTATTTTACAAACTATTCTATATATACAAAACTATTCTAAATTCAAAACCTTTTATAAAGTAAAGATGTTCAATCCCATATGGCTCTTCATACAGCGGAATTGATTTTGAGAAAATTTGATTCTTATATAAGATGGACTATATATAAGTGTATGGTGATTTGGAGACTATTGATTTTGGAGGGTATTCGATCTGAAGAGATAAATCTTATATACAACGAAATTTAATAAGAATGATTTGGTATATTCGAGACTATTGACTTTGGAAAGTACTCTATCTGAAAATAAAATCTTAT
This sequence comes from Allium fistulosum, assembly GCA_030737815.1. Lineage (NCBI taxonomy): Eukaryota > Viridiplantae > Streptophyta > Magnoliopsida > Asparagales > Amaryllidaceae > Allium > Allium fistulosum. The sequence continues at coordinate 1,081,705,368 of CM060906.1, read as the reverse complement.
GTATAATGGAATTTATATAAGTGTGATATTTTAAGTTATTATTTTGAAAGAGTACTATATATGGTATGTTATTATTTTGAAGTAAAAGGAATGGGGAAGTACCCTCCGCGAAGAAGTATAGTATGATATGCTTCGACCCAGATGGACTTGGGGAATGCAGGAATGGATTCGATCGATAAACCCAGATATACTTGGGTGAATTTCGAAATGGATTCGAACCGATATGGTTGTCGGGACTTAAACTCATGGGTTCCTCGATTTTTTTTTCCAGGGTAGATGGTTCTTTAGTTTACCCAATGGAGGCTGTAACAACCCAACATTTCATACCCATTTAATTATCGCCTCTTGACGATCTAATCTGGTTGCTAATAAGCTATTGGCATTTTGATCGAATTGAAATTCTCTTCTTATCCGGTTTGAATTCTTTTCAAATTGGATTGAAATTCAATTATAAGATTTTTGTTAAAAGGATTGTTGGGCTTTATAAAAATCGTGGCCCATATGTGTTTGGGGCCGTGAAAATTTTCAAGACAAATAATCGATCCCCCTCTCAATTTTTGTTCATTCAATAACTCGTTCCCTCCCTCTTTTTATTATTTCATTTTCACGAACCCTAAATCACAAACGAAAAGAATGGCGGCCACAATCCTTTTCGTTCGTTCTCGCGTGTCCCCCTGAATCAAGTTAGGGCATCAGAATCGAAGACAACGGCCTCAAGGGGTTCGAACTTCGCTCGTCTTCCCTCGATTTCTACAGCTTCGACTCGTTTCTGGACTTCGTGTAGCATCACTCGAGACTGCTCCAAATTGTGGCTAAGGTGAGTGGCTTACCACTCACATCTAATTCAAGTCGTCTTGATTCATTTGTTGTTTTGATTACTCGACTCTTGTCTTTGAATTCGTGACTAGTATGGCTATTTCTTGCATTTGCTCATTAAGTCGACACTGTCTTCATGTACTGTACACTGCATATGTGTTCGCTGACCTGAGTGTTGCCTTGGTTATCCACTTGACTTTGTTGGGCTAATAATTGTGATCACACAAGTCTGGTCGGCATTTATGAAGTACTCATTTCTGATGGTCCTGCCCAGCGTAGTTGAGACTATTTACTTCGAGACAGTATTACTTGGGTACTACCAGGCCCATATTGCATTTACATTTGGTCATATGCTAGAAACAGATACCTTGCATTATTCATTTGCAGTTGCATTTAGTTATACTGACTTCGTACCCACCTGCTTGCAATTGCAGTCACTAGTATAACTGTTTATACCGGTACATTGGTTATCTTATTCATGTCATGTGCATTGTCACTGCATATTTTGTTGCCTCATTAACCTGGTCGTTCTGTTGTTCATGGTTGCCAGTTACATTATAAAGTATTGTGTAGTCCCAATCCTATCGCACTTGGTTGCCAGTTACATTGTAAACACTTGTACATGTTTTCACTGTGCATATCACTGCCTAGTTTTGTTTTCATGAGCACTACTTGATGGCATTGGTTTTGGTGATCACTTGATTACTGAACTGCATTAGCATTGCTTCATGTCATTGAGTAGAGTGTTCATGCAGTCGACCTTTGACCAATGTCTATAGCATGAGCCATTAGTTTGCACTTTTGAAATGGTTAGTATTTTTGGGCAGTCTTTACTTTATCCTGCATTCATGTCTAAGTCTGGGGTTGAGTCACTGTTCTCCGTAGCATTTCGGTATCACTTGCCTATTGTTGGTCGAAAACTGATCATTCATTTGTATCACTGGTAGCTGTATGATTAACTGTCGTTGAGTTGTATCCATGTGTTAATATGAGCCTGCTGCAGTGTTCAATTGTGTCGTATTTGCCTATTCGTTCTTGCATCTCGATTCATGTATATTGTCACTAAATTCATTGTGTCGGGATTTGTATTCTTTATTGTCTTTATGTGCTGTTGGCATGTGCATTTGTCCTTGAGGCCTGCTCTTGCACTGTCTCTGAACTGTTGGCACTTATGTAGCATGTTAAACTGGTTCGAGCTTCTGTACTTCACTTGCATTTGATATCACTTGATTTTGATCGTGATAATAGTTTTCATGGGCATGACTGTCACTACCTATTTAATTCTTACACTTGTATATCCTCAATTGTCACGGCCTAATTCAATTTGCACATGGAGTTTGAGTTGTAGCTTAGTCCCTGTCCACTGTTTAATTATGGTGCCCCTGTAGTTGTTGGTGTCTCTGTACGTTGCCTGAGTCACTTGTACCTGCTGCATACTTGTAGCTTGTAGTTGTATTCTTATGTAGTTGCAGTTGTACATTTGACTTCCCTGTTTACTTTGTTGACATTGCAACTGTGTAGTCGAACAAATTGGGTCCTTCATTCCAGTCTTCATGTTGCTCTGTGCATACTTGTCTTGTACACTTGAAGGTTGCTGTGTACATGCGTTGATTTTGACTAGTTCTATTTCACTGGTCATTACGTGTTATATACATGCTGTATTTCCTTTTTCTTGGAATTTGGCAGTTTCTATTTTAGTGGTACCTGGGTATACACTACATATTCATGTGTCATTCTTCACTTGCATCTGTTCATCCCTGAGCACTTGCTGACCTGCTGCACTGCCTTGTTCTCGAATCTGATACATTGCATTGATGCCTTGTATCATTTGCATTTTTGTCATTTTGCTTCACTGATGACCTTATCTTCTAATGAGGCTGATTTGCGTCTTTTCTGTTGAGTGTTGTAGTGCCATATCTTTGGTGCTCTCGCCTGCAGTTTGCTATTTCCCTGTGCCTTGCTTTGTGACATGTTGAACTTGTTTCACTTGTTGTCTCTTTCACCGGGTACACTGTTTCATTTCACTGATGCAGCCTTGCTCTTAAATACAAGTGGTGGCTGCATTTTCGTAGCAGTTTTACCCTCATCCCTTGTGGTGACTTTATATTCTGTTGTGGCGAGGCGGTGCACGCGTGCGTGCACTGCAGCCACACTGAATTGACAGATTTTAATCGATATTTCTTTTGTTCTTGATTCACCGACCTGTTGCGAAATTCGTAGGCTGTATTGGCGAGGCAGTACACGTTAGCGTGTACTGCAGCCAATTAGCATTGATGTTTTAAATTGACATTTCAATTGTTTAAACTGCTTTGGATTTCTGTTTCGTGGATTAACACTGTTTAGGGATATATCTGCCGTTATCCGGTTCTCTTATCGAGAAGTTGGATATACGAGATTTCTGTGACTGTCATCTATATTGAGATTGATTATTATTGCTTCTATGCTCTAATAACTGATTTTGAATTAGACTGATCCGAGTATTATTTTCTTTTGAATGTAATACTCGGGTCAGACCGAGTATTTACAGGTTGTAGATTTTTAGCTTTGGGTTGCTGCTAGAGCTATGAAGACTTTTTATATCATTTGAAGAGGTCTTCGTCGTGTTGTAGTAGTCAGTGTGTCGGTTTTAAGATGATAATGTATTCATGTATATTAGTCGATAATGTACGTGTATATATAACTTTTTGAGTCGACAGTTGTAGTTGTATCATTTGTATTGTGTCAAATGTATTGTAACTGATATCAGTTATTATATATATGAGACTTTTCGTTTCATCTGTATTCCGCATTTATGTTATCTGTGTTATTTTTATATCTATTGTCCTAAACTATTATAGCCACTGTGTAGTAGCTTTGAGTTTGTATCGGTATGTCGGATTTCCTCTAAAGATGAAATGCAATGTTTTATTATCTGACATATCGGTGCTCGCAGAAAGCAATTACATAGATGGTCGCTCCTCAACAGCCTTATTCTCCGTGCTAGTTGACAGCACTACACCGTAGTGTTCTTGGCTAGCGTGGGTATAGAGGTGGGGCGTCACAGCTTGGTATCAGAGCCAGGGGTTTAGGACAATTATAAAACATAACTTAGATGGAGCATGTGTTACAACTATTTGTCGATGTTTTATCTCTCATCTTTACATATGATTATTTTTGACTGTTAGGTATGAATTCCTAACGCTTATTCTTGTATTTTCGGCTTTGAATTGATTTAGCCGATGTTGATTTTGTTTTAATTTGGCAAATTAAAGCCATTTTGACTTTTGGACTTTGTTCCACTTTTGTTCTATGCTATGAGTGTCATTGTGTACCTGTTACACTGTGATGAAAAATAGCTGGACCAGTTGCAAATTGAGTGATTTTGATTTCTCATTCACGTCTTCGAATGTGAATTTTAAGTGAATTGATTTGTTTCCTAATTTAATCGATTCTTGATCATTTCCCCGATTTGTGCTATCATTTATTAGCAACTTCGATGACATTTTCTTCGGGATTTTTGTGAACATACTTTCTGATGGATTCAGTATCGATTTCTTTGGATTCCATTCACATCTTCGTATGTGAATTCTTGTGATTGATTGTTTCTACAATCATTTTTGTGATTTGTCACTTTAAAAATATAAAGGTTTTCTATACTAGTAGTAAATATTAAAATCCTTTTCTCCAAACGATTTCAAAAATTATTTTACTACAAAGCTCTTTTCCTAAATCATTTTCCAATCTATTAGTATATACAAGCCTTTATTTCACTCGTATGAGAAATTGAATTAAACGGCCTAGTAAAACAAGTGGTATGAAACGCTTGCGTTTACTTCGTCGGTTAGCTCTTGGACTCGTTCGATTGAACCCTTTTTGTGACAATTTCCTAGTGAAGATTTACAGCTTGTTCGTAAATATTTAAGTTAAGCAAGTGGTTATGGGACATGAAGCTAAACTCATATATTTACTAGCTTGGTGTGATTGACACTTCTTTATGATCATGACGATCATTTTTGTGATTTAGACTAGCAACTGTGCGATGTCTCTTTGTCTGCGAGGGAGACTAGACCCCGCTTTGTGTGATGTTTCGCCATCACATATGTAGGGTAGCGCCCTACGGTCTTCAGGCCATTCCTGTGTGAAATTTAATGGATGGCTTCCATGAGATAGCGTCTCGTCATGTGATACCGGTCGGTGAGTTTTCATACTCCCATTTTTGTGATAGGCCTTTCCCCTTTTCTTTTTATGATTTAGACTAGCGATTATGTGATGTCTCTTTGTCTGCGAGGGAGACTAGACCCCGCTTTGTGTGATGTTTCGCCATCACATATGTGGGGTAGCGCCCCACGGTCTTCGAACCATTCCTGTGTGAAACTTTATTGGTTAGCCACCATGAGATAGCGTCTCATTCATGTGATACCGGTGTTTTGGAGTTTTCATACTCCCGTTTTTATGCTAGGCCTCCCCCCTTCATGTGTTTTCTGGATTTCTTGTGATGATTTCTAGAATTTGTGCTTCACCAATTTTCGTGATTTCTATTGACAAGTTTTGTCAATTTTTGTGTATTGGTGAATTCATGTGTTATTAACTTGTTATGAATACAAGTTTAGGGTATGATATCCCTTTCTATCTTTGAGAAGATTCTTGTGACATTTTTGATGAATGAAAATTCATTTGGTATTATATTTTGATGCTAGTTATTTTGATGAGATTTTGACGTGTTAACTTCAGTAACCGTCAATTTTGAAATGAATTTACAAGCGGTTCTCCCGCAATACTGATATTGCTAATTTAATCACGTATTTTCAAAATTCGTTATTTTTAAAAGTTGTGTCAAAATATAAATTAAAATTGTTTTCAAAATTCTTACAGTTTGCATTTTCAATAAAATGAGGAAGCGATTTAAACGTTTCAGCAAAATCGAGGACTATGACCCCTTTCTTTTACTGGATCGCTTAATTCCGGACTTGTCCGTTTGAGAATGTGAAATGTTATTTTTAAAACACACAATCTTGCACTTTCAAGGAAACGATAAAGAGATTTAAACGATTTAGCAAAAGTACGGAGTATGAAACCATACTTTTACTACTTCGGTTAATTCCGGACTCGTTAATTGAATATTTATGACTTCTGATTATCGTTTTTGATAATCAGATATTTGTGAAATTTGATTATCGTTTGAGATAATTAAATATTTTTCGATTTGATTAATCGAATGTTTGTGTTTCTGATTATCGTTTTTGATAATCAGATATTTGTGAAATTTGATTATCGTTTGAGATAATTAAATATTTTTCGATTTGATTAATCGAATATTTGTGTTTCTGATTATCGTTTTTGATAATCAGATATTTGTGAAATTTGATTATCGTTTGAGATAATTAAATATTTTTCGATTTGATTAATCGAATATTTGTGTTTCTGATTATCGTTTTTGATAATCAGATATTTGTGAAATTTGATTATCGTTTGAGATAATTAAATATTTTTCGATTTGATTAATCGAATGTTTGTGTTTCTGATTATCGTTTTTGATAATCAGATATTTGTGAAATTTGATTATCATTTTTGATAGTTAAACCTATTTGCGATTTTTAAAAAAAAAATCGATTATCGTTTTTGATGATTGAATATTTACGATTTTGAGATTCGAGCTTCGTCTTTTCTCTGGCCATTCAGGTGAGTAATTTGATTTACTCACATTCAATTCGTGCAGTACGTGAATTCTGCTCTGTTTTTTTTTTCTTTTCTATTAAATGCTGGAACTCGATTGATTCTTGCTTTTGTTAGTCGAACCTTTTGATTTTGTAATTCTAATACTTCCCTGTTGGCCTTTGCTTTGCTTTGCTTTGCTTATGCATTCGACATTGTTATGTTCTTATGGTTGTTACCACTTTCCCACTTATCTCTTAGGATTGCGAGGACGCAATTTCTTTAAGGAGGGGAGTCTGTAACAACCCAACATTTCGTACCCATTTAATTATCGCCTCTTGACGATCTAATCTGGTTGCTAATAAGCTATTGGCATTTTGATCGAATTGAAATTCTCTTCTTATCCGGTTTGAATTCTTTTCAAATTGGATTGAAATTCAATTATAAGATTTTTGTTAAAAGGATTGTTGGGCTTTATAAAAATCGTGGCCCATATGTGTTTGGGGCCGTGAAAATTTTCAAGACAAATAATCGATCCCCCTCTCAATTTTCGTTCATTCAATAACTCGTTCCCTCCCTCTTTTTATTATTTCATTTTCACAAACCCTAAATCACAAACGAAAAGAATGGCGGCCACAATCCTTTTCGTTCGTTCTCGCGTGTCCCCCTGAATCAAGTTAGGGCATCGGAATCGAAGACAACGGCCGCAAGGGGTTCGAACTTCGCTCGTCTTCCCTCGATTTCTACAGCTTCGACTCGTTTCTGGACTTCGTGTAGCATCACTCGAGACTGTTCCAAATTGTGGCTAAGGTGAGTGGCTTTCCACTCACATCTAATTCAAGTCGTCTTGATTCATTTGTTGTTTTGATTACTCGACTCTTGTCTTTGAATTCGTGACTAGTATGGCTATTTCTTGCATTTGCTCATTAAGTCGACACTGTCTTCATGTACTGTACACTGCATATGTGTTCGCTGACCTGAGTGTTGCCATGGTTATCCACTTGACTTTGTTGGGCTAATAATTGTGATCACACAAGTCTGGTCGGCATTTATGAAGTATTCATTTCTGATGGTCCTGCCCAGCGTAGTTGAGACTATTTACTTCGAGACAGTATTACCTGGGTACTACCAGGCCCATATTGCATTTACATTTGGTCATATGCTAGAAACAGATACCTTGCATTATTCATTTGCAGTTGCATTTAGTTATACTGACTTCGTACCCACCTGCTTGCAATTGCAGTCACTAGTATAACTGTTTATACCGGTACATTGGTTATCTTATTCATGTCATGTGCATTGTCACTGCATATTTTGTTGCCTCATTAACCTGGTCGTTCTGTTGTTCATGGTTGCCAGTTACATTATAAAGTATTGTGTAGTCCCAATCCTATCGCACTTGGTTGCCAGTTACATTGTAAACACTTGTACATGTTTTCACTGTGCATATCACTGCCTAGTTTTGTTTTCATGAGCATTACTTGATGGCATTGGTTTTGGTGATCACTTGATTACCGAACTGCATTAGCATTGCTTCATGTCATTGAGTAGAGTGTTCATGCAGTCGACCTTTGACCAATGTCTATAGCATGAGCCATTAGTTTGCACTTTTGAACTGGTTAGTATTTTTGGGCAGTCTTTACTTTATCCTGCATTCATGTCTAAGTCTGGGGTTGAGTCACTGTTCTCCGTAGCATCTCGGTATCACTTGCCTATTGTTGGTCGAAAACTGATCATTCATTTGTATCACTGGTAGCTGTATGATTAACTGTCGTTGAGTTGTATCCATGTGTTTAATATGAGCCTGCTGCAGTGTTCAATTGTGTCGTATTTGCCTATTCGTTCTTGCATCTCGATTCATGTATATTGTCACTAAATTCATTGTGTCGGGATTTGTATTCTTTATTGCCTTTATGTGCTGTTGGCATGTGCATTTGTCCTTGAGGCCTGCTCTTGCACTGTCTCTGAACTGTTGGCACTTATGTAGCATGTTAAACTGGTCCGAGCTTCTGTACTTCACTTGCATTTGATATCACTTGATTTTGATCGTGATAATAGTTTTCATGGGCATGACTGTCACTTCCTATTTAATTCTTACACTTGTATATCCTCAATTGTCACGGCCTAATTCAATTTGCACATGGAGTTTGAGTTGTAGCTTAGTCCCTGTCCACTGTTTAATTATGGTGCCCCTGTAGTTGTTGGTGTCTCTGTACGTTGCCTGAGTCACTTGTACCTGCTGCATACTTGTAGCTTGTAGTTGCATTCTTTTGTAGTTGCAGTTGTACATTTGACTTCCCTGTTTACTTTGTTGACATTGCAATTGTGTAGTCGAACAAATTGGGTCCTTCATTCCAGTCTTCATGTTGCTCTGTGCATACTTGTCTTGTACACTTGAAGGTTGCTGTGTACATGCGTTGATTTTGACTAGTTCTATTTCACTGGTCATTACGTGTTATATACATGCTGTATTTCCTTTTTCTTGGAATTTGGCAGTTTCTATTTTAGTGGTACCTGGGTATACACTACATATTCATGTGTCATTCTTCACTTGCATCTGTTCATCCCTGAGCACTTGCTGACCTGCTGCACTTCCTTGTTCTCGAATCTGATACATTGCATTGATGCCTTGTATCATTTGCATTTTTGTCATTTTGCTTCACTGATGACCTTATCTTCTAATGAGGCTGATTTGCGTCTTTTCTGTTGAGTGTTGTAGTGCCATATCTTTGGTGATCTCGCCTGCAGTTTGCTATTTTCCTGTGCCTTGCTTTGTGATATGTTGAACTTGTTTCACTTGTTGTCTCTTTCACCGGGTACACTGTTTCATTTCATTGATGCAGCCTTGCTCTTAAATACAAGTGGTGGCTGCATTTTCGTAGCAGTTTTACCCTCGTCCCTTGTGGTGACTTTATATTCTGTTGTGGCGAGGCGGTGCACGCGTGCGTGCACTGCAGCCACACTGAATTGACAGATTTTAATCGATATTTCTTTTGTTCTTGATTCACCGACCTGTTGCGAAATTCGTAGGCTGTATTGGCGAGGCAGTACACGTTAGCGTGTACTGCAGCCAATTAGCATTGATGTTTTAAATTGACATTTCAATTGTTTAAACTGCTTTGGATTTCTGTTTCGTGGATTAACACTGTTTAGGGATATATCTGCCGTTATCCGGTTCTCTTATCGAGAAGTTGGATATACGAGATTTCTGTGACTGTCATCTATATTGAGATTGATTATTATTGCTTCTATGCTCTAATAACTGATTTTGAATTAGACTGATCCGAGTATTATTTTCTTTTGAATGTAATACTCGGGTCAGACCGAGTATTTACAGGTTGTAGATTTTTAGCTTTGGGTTGCTGCTAGAGCTATGAAGACTTTTTATATCATTTGAAGAGGTCTTCGTCGTGTTGTAGTAGTCAGTGTGTCGGTTTTAAGATGATAATGTATTCATGTATATTAGTCGATAATGTACGTGTATATATAACTTTTTGAGTCGACAGTTGTAGTTGTATCATTTGTATTGTGTCAAATGTATTGTAACTGATATCAGTTATTATATATATGAGACTTTTCGTTTCATCTGTATTCCGCATTTATGTTATCTGTGTTATTTTTATATCTATTGTCCTAAACTATTATAGCCACTGTGTAGTAGCTTTGAGTTTGTATCGGTATGTCGGATTTCCTCTAAAGATGAAATGCAATGTTTTATTATCTGACATATCGGTGCTCGCAGAAAGCAATTACATAGATGGTCGCTCCTCAACAGCCTTATTCTCCGTGCTAGTTGACAGCACTACACCGTAGTGTTCTTGGCTAGCGTGGGTATAGAGGTGGGGCGTCACAGCTTGGTATCAGAGCCAGGGGTTTAGGACAATTATAAAACATAACTTAGATGGAGCATGTGTTACAACTATTTGTCGATGTTTTATCTCTCATCTTTACATATGATTATTTTTGACTGTTAGGTATGAATTCCTAACGCTTATTCTTGTATTTTCGGCTTTGAATTGATTTAGCCGATGTTGATTTTGTTTTAATTTGGCAAATTAAAGCCATTTTGACTTTTGGACTTTGTTCCACTTTTGTTCTATGCTATGAGTGTCATTGTGTACCTGTTACACTGTGATGAAAAATAGCTGGACCAGTTGCAAATTGAGTGATTTTGATTTCTCATTCACGTCTTCGAATGTGAATTTTAAGTGAATTGATTTGTTTCCTAATTTAATCGATTCTTGATCATTTCCCCGATTTGTGCTATCATTTATTAGCAACTTCGATGACATTTTCTTCGGGATTTTTGTGAACATACTTTCTGATGGATTCAGTATCGATTTCTTTGGATTCCATTCACATCTTCGTATGTGAATTCTTGTGATTGATTGTTTCTACAATCATTTTTGTGATTTGTCACTTTAAAAATATAAAGGTTTTCTATACTAGTAGTAAATATTAAAATCCTTTTCTCCAAACGATTTCAAAAATTATTTTACTACAAAGCTCTTTTCCTAAATCATTTTCCAATCTATTAGTATATACAAGCCTTTATTTCACTCGTATGAGAAATTGAATTAAACGGCCTAGTAAAACAAGTGGTATGAAACGCTTGCGTTTACTTCGTCGGTTAGCTCTTGGACTCGTTCGATTGAACCCTTTTTGTGACAATTTCCTAGTGAAGATTTACAGCTTGTTCGTAAATATTTAAGTTAAGCAAGTGGTTATGGGACATGAAGCTAAACTCATATATTTACTAGCTTGGTGTGATTGACACTTCTTTATGATCATGACGATCATTTTTGTGATTTAGACTAGCAACTGTGCGATGTCTCTTTGTCTGCGAGGGAGACTAGACCCCGCTTTGTGTGATGTTTCGCCATCACATATGTAGGGTAGCGCCCTACGGTCTTCGGGCCATTCCCGTGTGAAATTTAATGGATGGCTTCCATGAGATAGCGTCTCGTCATGTGATACCGGTCGGTGAGTTTTCATACTCCCATTTTTGTGATAGGCCTTTCCCCTTTTCTTTTTATGATTTAGACTAGCGATTATGTGATGTATCTTTGTCTGCGAGGGAGACTAGACCCCGCTTTGTGTGATGTTTCGCCATCACATATGTGGGGTAGCGCCCCACGGTCTTCGGACCATTCCTGTGTGAAACTTTATTGGTTAGCCACCATGAGATAGCGTCTCATTCATGTGATACCGGTGTTTTGGAGTTTTCATACTCCCGTTTTTATGCTAGGCCTCCCCCCTTCATGTGTTTTCTGGATTTCTTGTGATGATTTCTAGAATTTGTGCTTCACCAATTTTCGTGATTTCTATTGACAAGTTTTGTCAATTTTTGTGTATTGGTGAATTCATGTGTTATTAACTTGTTATGAATACAAGTTTAGGGTATGATATCCCTTTCTATCTTTGAGAAGATTCTTGTGACATTTTTGATGAATGAAAATTCATTTGGTATTATATTTTGATGCCAGTTATTTTGATGAGATTTTGACGTGTTAACTTCAGTAACCGTCAATTTTGAAATGAATTTACAAGCGGTTCTCCCGCAATACTGATATTGCTAATTTAATCACGTATTTTCAAAATTCGTTATTTTTAAAAGTTGTGTCAAAATATAAATTAAAATTGTTTTCAAAATTCTTACAGTTTGCATTTTCAATAAAATGAGGAAGCGATTTAAACGTTTCAGCAAAATCGAGGACTATGACCCCTTTCTTTTACTGGATCGCTTAATTTCGGACTTGTCCGTTTGAGAATGTGAAATGTTATTTTTAAAACACACAATCTTGCACTTTCAAGGAAACGATAAAGAGATTTAAACGATTTAGCAAAAGTACGGAGTATGAAACCATACTTTTACTACTTCGGTTAATTCCGGACTCGTTAATTGAATATTTATGACTTCTGATTATTGTTTTTGATAATCAGATATTTGTGAAATTTGATTATCGTTTGAGATAATTAAATATTTTTCGATTTGATTAATCGAATGTTTGTGTTTCTGATTATCGTTTTTGATAATCAGATATTTGTGAAATTTGATTATCGTTTGAGATAATTAAATATTTTTCGATTTGATTAATCGAATATTTGTGTTTCTGATTATCGTTTTTGATAATCAGATATTTGTGAAATTTGATTATCGTTTGAGATAATTAAATATTTTTCGATTTGATTAATCGAATATTTGTGTTTCTGATTATCGTTTTTGATAATCAGATATTTGTGAAATTTGATTATCGTTTGAGATAATTAAATATTTTTCGATTTGATTAATCGAATGTTTGTGTTTCTGATTATCGTTTTTGATAATCAGATATTTGTGAAATTTGATTATCATTTTTGATAGTTAAACCTATTTGCGATTTTAAAAAAAAAATCGATTATCGTTTTTGATGATTGAATATTTACGATTTTGAGATTCGAGCTTCGTCTTTTCTCTGGCCATTCAGGTGAGTAATTTGATTTACTCACATTCAATTCGTGCAGTACGTGAATTCTGCTCTGTTTTTTTTTCTTTTCTATTAAATGCTGGAACTCGATTGATTCTTGCTTTTGTTAGTCGAACCTTTTGATTTTGTAATTCTAATACTTCCCTGTTGGCCTTTGCTTTGCTTTGCTTTGCTTATGCATTCGACATTGTTATGTTCTTATGGTTGTTACCACTTTCCCACTTATCTCTTAGGATTGCGAGGACGCAATTTCTTTAAGGAGGGGAGTCTGTAACAACCCAACATTTCGTACCCATTTAATTATCGCCTCTTGACGATCTAATCTGGTTGCTAATAAGCTATTGGCATTTTGATCGAATTGAAATTCTCTTCTTATCCGGTTTGAATTCTTTTCAAATTGGATTGAAATTCAATTATAAGATTTTTGTTAAAAGGATTGTTGGGCTTTATAAAAATCGTGGCCCATATGTGTTTGGGGCCGTGAAAATTTTCAAGACAAATAATCGATCCCCCTCTCAATTTTCGTTCATTCAATAACTCGTTCCCTCCCTCTTTTTATTATTTCATTTTCACGAACCCTAAATCACAAACGAAAAGAATGGCGGCCACAATCCTTTTCGTTCGTTCTCGCGTGTCCCCCTGAATCAAGTTAGGGCATCGGAATCGAAGACAACGGCCGCAAGGGGTTCGAACTTCGCTCGTCTTCCCTCGATTTCTACAGCTTCGACTCGTTTCTGGACTTCGTGTAGCATCACTCGAGACTGTTCCAAATTGTGGCTAAGGTGAGTGGCTTTCCACTCACATCTAATTCAAGTCGTCTTGATTCATTTGTTGTTTTGATTACTCGACTCTTGTCTTTGAATTCGTGACTAGTATGGCTATTTCTTGCATTTGCTCATTAAGTCGACACTGTCTTCATGTACTGTACACTGCATATGTGTTCGCTGACCTGAGTGTTGCCTTGGTTATCCACTTGACTTTGTTGGGCTAATAATTGTGATCACACAAGTCTGGTCGGCATTTATGAAGTATTAATTTCTGATGGTCCTGCCCAGCGTAGTTGAGACTATTTACTTCGAGACAGTATTACTTGGGTACTACCAGGCCCATATTGCATTTACATTTGGTCATATGCTAGAAACAGATACCTTGCATTATTCATTTGCAGTTGCATTTAGTTATACTGACTTCGTACCCACCTGCTTGCAATTGCAGTCACTAGTATAACTGTTTATACCGGCACATTGGTTATCTTATTCATGTCATGTGCATTGTCACTGCATATTTTGTTGCCTCATTAACCTGGTCGTTCTGCTGTTCATGGTTGCCAGTTACATTATAAAGTATTGTGTAGTCCCAATCCTATCGCACTTGGTTGCCAGTTACATTGTAAACACTTGTACATGTTTTCACTGTGCATATCACTGCCTAGTTTTGTTTTCATGAGCATTACTTGATGGCATTGGTTTTGGTGATCACTTGATTACTGAACTGCATTAGCATTGCTTCATGTCATTGAGTAGAGTGTTCATGCAGTCGACCTTTGACCAATGTCTATAGCATGAGCCTTTAGTTTGCACTTTTGAACTGGTTAGTATTTTTGGGCAGTCTTTACTTTATCCTGCATTCATGTCTAAGTCTGGGGTTGAGTCACTGTTCTCCGTAGCATCTCGGTATCACTTGCCTATTGTTGGTCGAAAACTGATCATTAATTTGTATCACTGGTAGCTGTATGATTAACTGTCGTTGAGTTGTATCCATGTGTTTAATATGAGCCTGCTGTAGTGTTCAATTGTGTCGTATTTGCCTATTCGTTCTTGCATCTCGATTCATGTATATTGTCACTAAATTCATTGTGTCGGGATTTGTATTCTTTATTGCCTTTATGTGCTGTTGGCATGTGCATTTGTCCTTGAGGCCTGCTCTTGCACTATCTCTGAACTGTTGGCACTTATGTAGCATGTTAAACTGGTCCGAGCTTCTGTACTTCACTTGCATTTGATATCACTTGATTTTGATCGTGATAATAGTTTTCATGGGCATGACTGTCACTTCCTATTTAATTCTTACACTTGTATATCCTCAATTGTCACGGCCTAATTCAATTTGCACATGGAGTTTGAGTTGTAGCTTAGTCCCTGTCCACTGTTTAATTATGGTGCCCCTGTAGTTGTTGGTGTCTCTGTACGTTTCCTGAGTCACTTGTACCTGCTGCATACTTGTAGCTTGTAGTTGCATTCTTTTGTAGTTGCAGTTGTACATTTGACTTCCCTGTTTACTTTGTTGACATTGCAATTGTGTAGTCGAACAAATTGGGTCCTTCATTCCAGTCTTCAAGTTGCTCTGTGCATACTTGTCTTGTACACTTGAAGGTTGCTGTGTACATGCGTTGATTTTGACTAGTTCTATTTCACTGGTCATTACGTGTTATATACATGCTGTATTTCCTTTTTCTTGGAATTTGGCAGTTTCTATTTTAGTGGTACCTGGGTATACACTACATATTCATGTGTCATTCTTCACTTGCATCTGTTCATCCCTGAGCACTTGCTGACCTGCTGCACTGCCTTGTTCTCGAATCTGATACATTGCATTGATGCCTTGTATCATTTGCATTTTTGTCATTTTGCTTCACTGATGACCTTATCTTCTAATGAGGCTGATTTGCGTCTTTTCTGTTGAGTGTTGTAGTGCCATATCTTTGGTGCTCTCGCCTGCAGTTTGCTATTTCCCTGTGCCTTGCTTTGTGACATGTTGAACTTGTTTCACTTGTTGTCTCTTTCACCGGGTACACTGTTTCATTTCACTGATGCAGCCTTGCTCTTAAATACAAGTGGTGGCTGCATTTTCGTAGCAGTTTTACCCTCGTCCCTTATGGTGACTTTATATTCTGTTGTGGCGAGGCGGTGCACGCGTGCGTGCACTGCAGCCACACTGAATTGACAGATTTTAATCGATATTTCTTTTGTTCTTGATTCACCGACCTGTTGCGAAATTCGTAGGCTGTATTGGCGAGGCAGTACACGTTAGCGTGTACTGCAGCCAATTAGCATTGATGTTTTAAATTGATATTTCAATTGTTTAAACTGCTTTGGATTTCTGTTTCGTGGATTAACACTGTTTAGGGATATATCTGCCGTTATCCGGTTCTCTTATCGAGAAGTTGGATATACGAGATTTCTGTGACTGTCATCTATATTGAGATTGATTATTATTGCTTCTATGCTCTAATAACTGATTTTGAATTAGACTGATCCGAGTATTATTTTCTTTTGAATGTAATACTCGGGTCAGACCGAGTATTTACAGGTTGTAGATTTTTAGCTTTGGGTTGCTGCTAGAGCTATGAAGACTTTTTATATCATTTGAAGAGGTCTTCGTCGTGTTGTAGTAGTCAGTGTGTCGGTTTTAAGATGATAATGTATTCATGTATATTAGTCAATAATGTACGTGTATATATAACTTTTTGAGTCGACAGTTGTAGTTGTATCATTTGTATTGTGTCAAATGTATTGTAACTGATATCAGTTATTATATATATGAGACTTTTCGTTTCATCTGTATTCCGCATTTATGTTATCTGTGTTATTTTTATATCTATTGTCCTAAACTATTATAGCCACTGTGTAGTAGCTTTGAGTTTGTATCGGTATGTCGGATTTCCTCTAAAGATGAAATGCAATGTTTTATTATCTGACATATCGGTGCTCGCAGAAAGCAATTACATAGATGGTCGCTCCTCAACAGCCTTATTCTCCGTGCTAGTTGACAGCACTACACCGTAGTGTTCTTGGCTAGCGTGGGTATAGAGGTGGGGCGTCACAGAGGCGCTTTCGATCCTGGGATCTATTGTTTATGGATCTTCCGGGAAGGAAGTGCATCCATTGTGTAAATCACTGAATCAGCAGTTACCACTACAGCAGGGGTCGATGGTCCCTTGTTTACGAAATGGCTACGATATTTTTCTGGAAGCCGGAAGGTGGAAGGATCTTTTGAAAAGTTTTGTGTCCATTGCGTAAACACTGGATCAGCAGCGGGCCACTACTATCGTAACATCATCATTTGACATCAGATTTTGAGTGGTACTTCTCATACCTGTTTTTAAGTATTTTAACTGGGTGTTGAAACAAGTCTACTAAGTACTTGGAGATTTCTAGTCTTACGCCTGATCAACGTACGACTAGAGTCTGCAAGAACAAGGATAAACCTGTTAAAACATCGAGTTATAAAAGTATTTTGATAAAGTATTATATAAAAGATATTTTGGTCATTTTTTCCATTTCTAAATACTTTAAAATGTTTAAAATATTGTTTATTTATGTACAACATGGTTTAGTAGTAAATTATTAGTGTTGTAAATATTGTGAGAAGTTATTAATTAAATAAAACATATTTAAAATTAATGATTATTGATTTATTAATGATGTTTAAAAGTATTTTGAGATTTAAAACTAATAAAATTTATAAATAATGGATTTAAGGTTTTCAATAACTTCTTTTTAAATATAAGTAATGATGTAAATAATTGTTTTCAAATAGTTTACATATATATATAAAGATGTTATTTAAAAAAATTATGTGGTTTTTATAAATGAAGCAAGAAACTTTACAGATGAAATTTTTTCGTAAAGTATTAAAGATGATTGATTTGCAAATGAAATTTTCAAATGAATATTTCAAGTAAAATTTATATAAGTTTCTTTGAATGTATAATTTTAAAATATTATATAAATGAAAAAAAATGATTTTCGAAGTTTTATTTACGGTAATATACTTGACCAATAAATTTGAATCTCTATTTTGGAACTATGGTTTGAAATATTTACTTGATTTCGAAGCACTAACGGTAAATTTATAGGTTTATTCACTATTTGAATTTTTGTATTAAACCATAATAAATGTTTTTCAATGATTTGAATATTAATTTTAAAAAAGTGTGTAAAATTAATTATGAAATTTTATACTTTGATTTGGATATTTAATGTAAGATTTGAGTATACTATTAGTTTCAGTTTAATAATCTCGGATTATACTTATTTTAAAATAATGCATCTAATAAATTATCGGATTTAAGGAACTTTATTAAAAAGGGTTATCCTAATGTTTTGATATAAACTTCTAACATTGTTTAAACTTTTTGGAAAATTCTTGAATAATGTTATGATGATGTTTTAAATATATCTTATATTCTTACTAAGTGAATGAGGTTAACTATTTTGATTGAATTTTTAGATATATTGAAATATTTCTTTCTCTTCAAGGGCGAATACCAAAAACTTGTGTAACATTCAATTACCTTCCTAATATATATATATATATAAAACTACCATAAATGTTTAATAAGTTGAAATGTTAATAGAATATGTAATGGAATATTATACAAGTAAAACTTAAGTACTGGAAGTGTTCAATGAAATTATTTCTAAATAAGAATTTTGATGTACAAGAAATGTTATGAATGTAAGTTAATATTGTGAAATAATTTATGTAAGTATATGAAAGAAAGAAAAAGACAATGTATGAATGAGAAAAAAAAGAAGAAGAAAAAGTTAAATAATGATGTGAAAAGAAACCAATTAAATAAACTTAAATAATGTACGGAAATTTTTGGATATTTTGGCTTATGAGATGTTTGGAAAAGATACTTCTAATTGTTTAAGGTTGTATGGATAGTCTATTGAGTAATTACCAAAGGTTGTTGTAACGTTTCGACTTTTCGACGCTAGAAAGTCGACATTAATACGTCCACTGTATCAAATGCCGTGCAATCGAATGCCGGAAAACCGAATCATTAGGGTTAAAAAGAAGAGATAGAAGAAGACAGAAGAAAAATAAAGGAGAAGAAACAGAAACAACAATAGAATCTCACATTCGCAGCGGAACAATATACAATAGATGAATGACTAATCTTTTAAACAAAGAACTATATCATTTTATACAATACAACCATGAGAGTCAATATACAACTCAATACAACAATGGACAGTTATATAAACTTGTCCCCATACAGAATACACAGCGGAATAAATAAACAAGTACGGGAGTACGCCTCGCCATCCAGCTCATCTCCAAAGCTCCAGAATATCCTGATAACATAACTCTAGGCTGCCTGTGTGGAAAATTATGGGCACCCAGAGTTTAGAAAGGGAACAATAAACTCCAGGTCAGTCATGGTGACTGGTGTGAGATCGTAAAACAGCTATTTTCACAAAGAAAATAAAACAGATTCGCAATGCTTTTGGAAAATGAAACTAGCATAAGACCTCCCGCCACACACACAATGCAAACGCAGAATTGGAGGAGATTTCTTCTTATGATAGTCAAACATGCTTACTACGCAAAATCATTGGATATTATTATTAATGTCTAGTGTGGAAAACATTTCGAAAGTATAATATTAATCTTAGCCAGCATAGGCATTCCGCACTTATGCCTACTATAGCTACTATGTTCAATAGCAGGTTACCGCCACATTCCATAGCAGGTTATACAACTAACACCGTACAAGGCTCGTATTGTTTCTTTGGATTTCCAACAAATGGTCTGGCAAAGGAACTTCCTTACACCGTAATGGAAACGCCTCTGGAAAGACGCCCCGAGAACCTAACTGGATCTCTGCAAACACATGGCCGACGCTACCTCACGCTGTACAGCGGTAACTAGGTAACTAACACACAAGCTATGCCATCCCTCGATCGTTACCGACCTTTATCCGAGGATCCTCAACCATAAAGTATAATAAATTTGCAGCATCAACATAGGTAAAATATCTGGGCTCCATACCATGATATCACCTCTTATCCAGAAGGAAATGGACATAGCCTAGGGGCGCGACCCCTAAAACCTTACCGTAACATTCCTGTTTCGACCATTACCGGGTTGTGAGGCTCGACGAATTCTCATCCACAAAGCTACGCTTTTTCACAAAGCCATGCTTTGATCAACACATGATCAACAACACTTCGTATGCCACATTACCAAATTGGGAATGTATCACTAGTAACCATCAACTACATAACCTCTTAGCTCGTATTTCTCAGAGAAGGGTGTTAAGCTAAGAGAATAAATTCTCCGCCACCAACAGAAATGTATTTGATAGAAACCAGCTTTACATCTCAAAGTGTAACGTCAGACACACATCCATACAAGTCCGTTCCGGGATCGAACAGAACCGAAGGCACTTCCAAAGAATCCCTTGCAATCCGGATATTCACTAATCACGTCCGGACTTCCCATCACAAGAAGAGTGATATAAATCTCTATACCGGAGCAACTCAGTGCAGAGATATTCGACAGGTTGTCCTTTCATTTTTGAAAATACCCAGTCTTCACACCGGTCTTTAAATGTTATACATTCACGTCGTATCATTATTCGGAATGGGTTATATGACACAAAGTCCTCTCCCGGCTAAACCGAATAATGAGCGTTTGTTTTAAAAACAAATTTAAGTGTCATTTCAAAGACAAATATTGATAGTCGGTTATTTAACTATCAAACAACATTCACAAAAATCAACCAATTTAAATAATTTTTCCCAAATTATTAAATTTCAAATATCTTCGTAAGATATATATTTTCCCACACTTCAACATTTTGAAAACCAATTTCAAATCATATTTTCACTCGCGAAATAAAATTCCTGAATGTTATTTATTTTCACCTTTCCTTTACAAATTCCATTGTGAATTTAAATTTTCCAAATTTTCACCGATATATGATTTTCAAATCGATTTTCAAATCGATTTCCAATTACTCACTTCCAAACACCAAATCAATTTCAAAATTGATTTCAAATTTCATTTCAATCACCAAATCAAATTCCAATTTGATTTCTGAATTTATTTCAACACCAAATCAATTACAAATTGATTTCTAAGTTTATTTCCAAATACCAAATCATTTGCAAATCGATTTCTAAATTCATTTCAACACAAAATCCATTTTAATAATTTCCAATTTTATTTCAACACAAAATCCATTTTAATAATTTCCAATTTTATTTCAACACAAAATCCATTTTAATTCAACACTAAATAAATTTTCATATCGATTTCCCAAAGATTTAATTTCAAATACCAAATCAAATATCAATTTGATTTCTAGAAATTTATCGCCTTTTAAAATAAATTCCTTAATCTTTTCCAAACCATTTAAAATTCCATTTTTAATAAATTATTCAACTTTTAAATAATATTACTCAAAATCCTTCTGTTAAAATTCTTTCCCATATTTTGGAAATAATTCGACAAGATTATAAAAATCAACTTTATGCTTTTAAATTCCTTCTTTTAAATTCAACCAATTCTTTCAAAAGAAATTTATTTAAAATTTCCAACTTTAATTTCAAAAATCCAATTTTATTATTTTTGGTATCCAACGATACCAAAAAATACATTCGGCTAAATTATAGCCTTCAACAAATTCAATCATCAATATAATCATTCACAGATTATAAATAAATTATCACACAGCATATGAAACAAATTCATACAATATATGAAACAAGTTCATATAATTTGAGGAATGCAGTTGGATCCCTCCAACCCGTTTCCCTGCATCCACAGATGTTAGCACAATACCAATTCCACTTCGAGGTGGAATATCGCGGTATATAGGATTTATAAAATATCATCCGCTATTAAGCGGCGCATAGGGTCTCATCCGCTATATAATGCGGGAAATCAACAACTCCAATATATATATATTCCAATATATATATATTGCTATATACTATTATATATACTATCGCAATCAGGCAATCAATCAATAACTGCAATTCAAATTTTTATTTGAGTGAGAAGATCTCACCTTAGCTTTTTATTTTGCAATCCATTTCCAATTCGACTTGTTTTCTCGATTTATAGACCTTGTATAAACAATTATAAAATTTTATTAATATTCGAACAAATCGAATAACTCAATTTCTATTTAACAAATTTTTTTTAAAACTAGTATGTATTTTAAAATTCCTTTTTAACCATATATATTTCTCTTTAAACCTCGTAACAAACATTATAAACTTTTGTAAATATTCGAATTAGTTGAACAAATTAAATTTTCATTCTATAATTTGATTTAACTAAAAATTTGTTTAAACTAATAATTTGATTTTAATAAATCTTCCCTTCACTAAATTATTTTTAGTAACAAAGATACTTTAGATTTCAATTAAACAAAAAATAAAATTTTAAACTTTCTTTACAATTCAAAACATTTAAAACTGCTGCATACGAAAATCTTATATATATTTATATATTTCGATTTTTTTTAAACATGATAAACCAGTACAGAATCTTCTACATGTATATAAATCTGCAATTAATCTCACTGGAATATTTTTTCTTTCTGTTTACATATGCAAATTTTTAAATTGAAAATAACAAACAGTTTTATACTTTACTGTATATACTTATTTTATCTATTTATTTATTTTTATGTACATGTATTTACAAATCAAGATTTAGATCGAGAAAAATGAAGTTCGAATACCTTCAGCATCGACTGCCATCTCGCCTGACGAGCTTCCACGGCTTTAATTCGATCACGACGAACTTTGAGTTCCACGAACTTGCCTTCTTCGATCGTGCTTCCTTCGGCCATGGTGATCACGACAATGTTGCGACTAAGAGATGGTTCGCGAATCCCCGTACTCGTCGCCCATCGTGGCCACTAGGAGCGACCCACTTCGCCAACGTTCTTCGACTACACCCTAAAACGAAACCCTACCTTGATCTCAATTTTTCGAGTTCGCGTCTAACCTCTAAACAAACACGAATAAATGCTTCGCTCTGCCCTTCTTCTTTTTTTCCCGATTGCTCGATTTTGAAAATGGACGAGGGCGGCCATGGATTTGATTTCGTGAATTTTGTTTATCTGAAAATGAAAAGGAGATCGATTTGTATTGATAAATAAACGACGGCCATTGTTTGATTTTTTTCTTTCTCTGTTCGAACTGTATGATTCGAGAAGTAAGGAAAAGAAAAGGAAGGGTACGAAGGAGACAACGTGGTGGCTGGTTGTACCAATGGTCGGAATAAGAATAAATAAATATAATTTAAATTGATTTCAAATTGTCTCGAATTTGTAGCTTAAATTTTTGACCTCCTATCGAGGCATGCCGCTAGGCGTTTATAATGTTATACGCCTATTCCGAACGCAATGGAAAAGGTTTCGAGTCCTAATTCGATCGTATGGAGAAGATAGCTTTTTGGACCAGTTATTAAATTGAATTTCAATATAATTTTCAACGCGTTTGCTTATCGTACGGCCAAACGATCACTCCAAACATCACGAAAATTGAAATCCGATAATAATATAATATTACGGATCTAATGGAACTGGTTTCGTCGAATTCCGAGACTGTGCCCCGGAACGCTATTTTTAAATTCAATTTAAACGATGAAATTCAAAACTGAACAAAACAATTTCAAATTCAATTCTGAAAGTTCCATTACCTTCAGTATAATCAATACGAATTTCCTAAGCCATCAAATCATTTTTAACAGGATTAAAATTGAAGATTCAAATTTTTACCCAATTGCAATAAATTAAATTCAATAATTAAATTGCCAAATTCATTCTGATATTTGAATTTCAAATTAAACTATCATTCAAATATTTAAAATCAGTTAAATATTCTGATTTCCAATGTCAAAAATTCAGGGTCGTTACAATCTTCCCCCCTTAAAAGAATTTCGTCCCCAAATTACAAGTCAAGAAGAATGATCCAATCCCCGTTAAATATTTTCTCAAATCCAAATAGTTTTAAACAATTTTCCAGAATAATCTTTTATAAAGACACACTAATCTTTTTCTAACTTTCCAAACTTATTCATAAGTTCAAACAACTTTATTTTACTTCACAATTCAAATTCAAATTTAAATTCAAATTATAAATTATCCAAAATTTCTCAAAAATTTTCTAACTCTCCAAATTTCCGAAAAATTTCGCCAGCGTCTCCTTTGCGCGGCTAACTCGGTACAACTACAAAATGTCCCTACGGACTCCCAAATTCCAATAGAAAACAAAATGCCAAGTGGCTAGATCAAAAACTCAATCAAATTTCATATATAAATTTTAAATATATACCTTTTGTCAAGAAATTCAAATTCATCTTCGAAATCAAAATCCAATTTTCTTTTCCTATAGCTTTATAATCCCTATATACTTTACTTAACAACAATGTCCAAATTTACTTATTGGATTCCCAATACCCATTTATTTAAGAATTCCATTATCCATTTCTTAAGTTCAATATAAGTATTTACATACTTCTTATATTTATTTTGACTTCGCTAACAAAGTTATATATTCATTTCCATTCAACTTTGCATTTTCAATTCCATTTGAATTCAATTTACAATTTCAAATCTATTTGAATTCATTTTATCTTCAAACTCCGAATATTGAACTTTATCAATTATCTTTCATTCACAACTGATTCACCTCATTGTTTAAATTAGTTTCATTTACTAATTTTTTCAATACTTTGCTTCATTTGATCCAATTTGACAAATTTTCCGTTAACAAAAAAAATTTCCAATTTTTTTTTTCAAAATTTTTTCTAACTCCCAAATTTTTCAGAAAATTTTGGCGGAGTCTCCTTTGTACAGAGAAGCTTTTGCAATTTGACAAAAGATATAAATATATATACATCGACCCACTAGGTCGAAAAAGCAAAAACAGTTCATATTTTCTATTTTGTATTGCGTAGGCGTACCTTTATTAGCATTTTAAGCAAAGCGGTTTATTTATTTAGCTATTTGTGCAACCAAAATGCAGCCAAACGGCTTCCAAAAACCTGCACTTATCAGTTTAAACACGTAAGTGACATATATAGAAAATCTATTAACATTTCACTTATTTTCAATAGTAAACACATAGTTTTCATAAGCAATGCATTCAAAATAAATTCCATTAGCAATGTATATGGTTTCAATACAAATTAAATTGCTTTCATTTATATCACACATCATTTCTATTCAATTCAAGTGATTTACAACTCACTTTCTTACATTCAATACATTTTTAAGTGAAACAAATTCACATCCATTTCAATTGATTAAAAATCAATTTTATTTTCTTTCATTAACTCATAGATTTTATACAATCTCGTTTGCGTCAAACAACAACCATTTATACGCAAATTCAACGATATTCACTTAATAGAATATCCATTCTAGTTTATAACTAATTTAAATTGATACCAACTCAATTTATTTTAATTCCATTTCATTTCCAATTGATTCCATTCCATCTACTAACTTAATTCAATTAGTTTATTCACTTATCCTTTTTAAATTTCAAATTTCCATATTCAATTCATCTTGAATTTACTTTATTTTTATCAAGGAAATTTCAATTAATTTCTACTACTTACTTGAATTTATATGCAAATTCAAACCATTTTAATTCAACTCACAATTCAATTTTTAATTTAACTAATTCAACCTTCAATTCATTATTTCATAAATTAATACATTATCAAGTTAATTTACTTGAATTCAATCCATTTTCTTTTCTTTTCCCAAGTTTGGATTTTTATTCAATTTGATTCAAATAAAATCTCATTCCATTTTTCAATTCCAATTCATTAATTTACAAACGTAACCTCATTTGTTCATTCACAAATTCATTCCTTATATTTGAAACTTATTCCAATCAAATTTCAAATATTTTATAAGTCTTCAAACTTATTTACATTTCATTAATGAATTTATTTCAAATATTTCTCTGGAATTCCATTTCAATTTGTAAATCACATTTACAATTCACATTCCCAAATCTCATTCGTATATGGATTTATTTCCTTATCTTTTCAATTCATATTTATAAATTTCATTTGTTAAATGAATTTATCTCCAAATCTTTGGTTATACCATTATTTCTTATTCAATTTCCATATAACAATGATAATAATTCAATATTATCACTTCCTAACAACCAAGCAACCATATACTATAATAATTCATAGAAAATCACTTCTTTTTCTATACAAAAATAGTTTTGGGCAAAATTATTTCATTCGCCCTATTTTAAAACAATACTATGTCAGTTTATCTTGTTTAAGAGTTTAGAAACCCCTATCGATTACAGTTGGCCAGACTGCACCGACCAGAATCTATAAACAATCAAACGATAAGTCAACACAATACAAAACAAATTTTGTATTCACTAACAAATACGCGCTCATATCTATTATTACACTCACACTCATTCTAGAGTACTACCGACTTTATCTCTAATGAGTAACACCCAACAGAGCCAGGGTTGACGCTTAACCAACAGCTCTGATACCACATGTAACGTTTCGACTTTTCGACGCTCGAAAGTCGACATTAATACGTCCATTGTATCAAATGCCGCGCAATCGAATGCCGGAAAACCGAATCATTAGGGTTAAAAAGAAGAGGTAGAAGAAGACAGAAGAAAAATAAAGAAGAAGAAACAGAAACAACAACAGAATCTCACATTCGCAGCGGAACAATATACAATAGATGAATGACTAATCTTTTAAACAAAGAACTATATCAGTTTATACAATACAACCATGAGAGTCAATATACAACTCAATACAACAATGGACAGTTATATAAACTTGTCCCCATACAGAATACACATCGGAATAAATAAACAAGTACGGGAGTACGCCTCGCCATCCAGCTCATCTCCAAAGCTCCAAAATATCCTGATAACATAACTCTAGGCTGCCTGTGTGGAAAATTATGGGCACCCAGAGTTTAGAAAGGGAACAATAAACTCCAGGTCAGTCATGGTGACTGGTGTGAGATCGTAAAACAGCTATTTTCACAAAGAAAATAAAACAGATTCGCAATGCTTTTGGAAAATGAAACTACCATAAGACCTCCCGCCACACACACAATGCAAACGCAGAATTGGAGGAGATTTCTTCTTATGATAGTCAAACATGCTTACTACGCAAAATCATTGGATATTATTATTAATGTCTAGTGTGGAAAACATTTCGAAAGTATAATATTAATCTTAGCCAGCATAGGCATTCCGCACTTATGCCTACTATAGCTACTATGTTCAATAGCAGGTTACCGCCACATTCCATAGCAGGTTATACAACTAACACTGTACAAGGCTCGTATTGTTTCTTTGGATTTCCAACAAATGGTCAGGCAAAGGAACTTCCTTACACCAAAATGGAAACGCCTCTAGAAAGACGCCCCGAGAACTTAACCGGATCTCTGCAAACACAAGGCCGACGCTACCTCACGTTGTACAGCGGTAACTAGGTAACTAACACACAAGCTATGCCATCCCCCGGTCGTGACCGACCTTTATCCGAGGATCCTCAACCACAAAGCAACAACCACAAAGTATAATAAATTTACAGCATCAACATAGGTAAAATATCTGGGCTCCATACCATGATATCACCTCTTATCCAGAAGGAAATAGACATACCCTAGGGGCGCGACCCCTAAAACCTTGCCGCAACATTCCTGTTTCGACCATTACCGGGTTGTGTGGCTCGACGAAGTCTCGTCCAAAAAGCTATGCTTTTTCACAAAGCCATGCTTTGATCAACAAATGATCAACAACACTTCGTATGCCACATTACCAAATTGGGAATGTATCACTAGTAACCATCAACTACATAACCTCTGAGCTCGTACATCTCAGAGAAGGGTGTTAAGCTAAGAGAATAAATTCTCCGCCACCAACAGAAATGTATTTGATAGAAACCAGCTTTACATTTCAAAGTGTAACGTCAGACACACATCCATACAAGTCCGTTCCGGGATCGAACAAAACCGAAGGCACTTCCAAAGAAGCCCTTGCAATCCGGATATTCACTAATCACGTCCGGACTTCCCATCACAAGAAGAGTGATATAAATCTCTATACCGGAGCAACTCGGTGCAGAGACATTCGACAGGTTGTCTTTTCATTTTTGAAAATACCTGGTCTTCACACCGGTCTTTAAATGTTATACATTCACGTCGTATCATTATTCGGAATGGGTTATATGACACAAAGTCCTCTCGTGGCTAAACCGAATAATGAGCGTTTGTTTTAAAAAAAATTCAAGTGCCATTTCAAAGACAAATATTGATAGTCGGTTATTTAACTATCAAACAACATTCACAAAAATCAACCAATTTAAATAATTTTTCCCAAATTATTAAATTTCAAATATCTTCGTAAGATATATATTTTCCCACACTTCAACATTTTGAAAACCAATTTCAAATCATATTTTCACTCGCGAAATAAAATTCCTGAATGTTATTTATTTTCACCTTTCCTTTACAAATTCCATTGTGAATTTAAATTTTCCAAATTTTCACTGATATATGATTTTCAAATCGATTTCCAATTATTCACTTCCAAACACCAAATCAATTTCAAAATTGATTTCAAATTTCATTTCAATCACCAAATCAAATTCTAATTTGATTTCTGAATTTATTTCAACACCAAATCAATTACAAATTGATTTCTAAGTTTATTTCCAAATACCAAATCATTTGCAAATCGATTTCTTAATTCATTTCAACGCAAAATCCATTTTAATAATTTCCAATTTTATTTCAACACAAAATCCATTTTAATAATTTCCAATTTTATTTCAACACAAAATCCATTTTAGTTCAACACCAATTAAATTTTCATATCGATTTCCCAAAGATTTAATTTCAAATACCAAATCAAATATCAATTTGATTTCTAGAAATTTATCGCCTTTTAAAATAAATTCCTTAATCTTTTCCAAACCATTTAAAATTCCATTTTTAATAAATTCTTCAACTTTTAAATAATAATACTCAAAATCCTTCTGTTAAAATTCTTTCCCATATTTTGGAAATAATTCGACAAGATTATAAAAATCAACTTTATTCTTTTAAATTCCTTCTTTTAAATTCAACCAATTCTTTCAAAAGAAATTTATTTAAAATTTCCAACTTTAATTTCAAAAATCCAATTTTATTATTTCTGGTATCTAACGATACCAAAAAATACATTCGGCTAAATTATAGCCTTCAACAAATTCAATCGTCAATATAATCATTCACAGATTATAAATAAATTATCACACAGCATATGAAACAAATTCATACAATATATGAAACAAGTTCATATAATTTGAGGAATGCAGTTGGATCCCTCCAACCCGTTTCCCTGCATCCACAGATGTTAGCACAATACCAATTCCACTTCGAGGTGGAATATCGAGGTATATAGGATTTATAAAATATCATCCGCTATTAAGCGGCGCATAGGGTCTCATCCGCTATATAATGCGGGAAATCAACAACTCCAATATATATATATATTCCAATATATATATATTGCTATATACTATTATATATACTATCACAATCAGGCAATCAATCAATAACTGCAATTCAAATTTTTATTTGAGTGAGAAGATCTCACCTTAGCTTTTTATTTTGCAATCCATTTCCAATTCGACTTGTTTTCTCAATTTATAGACCTTGTATAAACAATTATAAAATTTTATTAATATTCGAACAAATCGAATAACTCAATTTCTATTTAACAATTTTTTTTTAAAACTAGTATGTATTTTAAAATTCCTTTTTAACCATATATATTTCTCTTTAAACCTCGTAACAAACATTATAAACTTTTATAAATATTCGAATTAGTTGAACAAATTAAATTTTCATTCTATAATTTGATTTAACTAAAAATTTGTTTAAACTAATAATTTGATTTTAATAAATCTTCCCTTTACTAAATTATTTTTAGTAACAAAGATACTTTAGATTTCAATTAAAAAAAAAATTTAAACTATCTTTACAATTCAAAACATTTAAAACTGCTGCATACGAAAATCTTATATATATATATATATTTCGATTTTTTTTAAACATGATAAACCAGTACAGAATCTTCTGCATGTATATAAATCTGCAATTAATCTTACTGGAATATTTTTTTATTTCTGTTTACATATGCAAATTTTTAAATTGAAAATAACATATAGTTTTATACTTCACTGTATATACTTATTTTATCTATCTATTTATTTTTCTGTACATGTATTTACAAATCAAGATTTAAATCAAGAAAAATGAAGTTCGAATACCTTCAGCCTCAACTGCCATCTCGCCTGACGAGCTTCCACGGCTTCAATTCGATCGCGACGAACTTCGAGTTCCACGAACTTGCCTTCTTCGATCGTGCTTCCTTCGGCCATGGCGATCACGACAATGTCGCGACTAAGAGATGGTTCGCGAATCCCCGTACTCGTCGCCCATCGCGGCCACTAGGAGCGACCCACTTCGCCAACGTTCTTCAACTACACCCTAAAACGAAACCCTATCTTGATCTCAATTTTTCGAGTTTGCGTCTAACCTCTAAACAAACGCGAATAAATGCTTCGCTCTACCCTTCTTCTTTTTTCCCAATTGCTCGATTTTGAAAATGGACGAGGACGGCCATGGATTTGATTTCGTGAATTTTGTTTATCTGAAAATGAAGAGGAGATCGATTTGTATTGATAAATAAACGGCGGCCATCGTTTGATTTTTTTCTTTCTCTGTTCGAACTGTATGATTCGAGAAGTATGGAAAAGAAAAGGAAGGGTACGAAGGAGACAACATGGTGGCTGGTTATACGAATGGTCGGAATAAGAATAAATAAATATAATTTAAATTGATTTCAAATTGTCTCGAATTTGTAGCTTAAATTTTTTACCTCCTATCGAGGCGTGCCGCTAGGCGTTTATAATGTTATACGCCTATTCTGAACGCAATGGAAAAGGTTTCGAGTCCAAATTCGATCGTATGGAGAAGATAGCTTTTTGGACCATTTATTAAATTGAATTTCAATATAATTTTCAGCGCGTTTGCTTATCGTACGGCCAAACGATCACTCCAAACATCACGAAAATTTAAATCCGATAATAATACAATATTACGGATCCAATGGAACAGGTTTGATCGAATTCCGAGACTGTGCCCCGGAACGCTATTTTTAAATTCAATTTAAACGATGAAATTCAAAACTGAACAAAACAATTTCAAATTCAATTCTGAAAGTTTCATTACCTTCAGTATAATCAATATGAATTTCCTAAGCCATCAAATCATTTTTAATAGGCTTAAAATTGAAGATTCAAATTTTTACCCAATTGCAATAAATTAAATTCAATAATTAAATTGCCAAATTCATTCTGATATTTGAATTTCAAATTAAACTATCATTCAAATATTTAAAATCAGTTAAATATTCTGATTTCCAATGTCAAAAATTCAGGGTCGTTACAGTTGTTGAGCGTAGAATACACTTGATAGTTTATTCGTCACCCTTGTACGATTAAAGGTTTCTACACTAAACAAACCATTGATTTTGGTCACTATGAATGTATGATGGATTATGTGGTTGCATATAAAGGTTGTCTTGTTTCTTTGTATATGTTTTATAGTGATTTTCTTATGTTGCAAATTAAACAACTTAAATATTTCTCTTTTTGCATAATTATTAACCTATTTTGGATTATATAAGTGAAATACAGGTTTATGGAAGCAATAGCTATTGCTTTTGATTTCATAAATAAGCGTTGTTTGCCCAACAAATAGATACATTTTCGGATTACAATTTTCTAGCGATATTATATTTTTTTCCGTGATTAGGATATTTTATTTTCAAATATGATATATATATATATAGGGTTATTATTGATATTATTATTATTTTCCGGACCTCTCCGTACAAAGGAGATTCTACCGAAATTTTCTGTGAATTTTAGACTTAGAAATTTTTTGTGGAAGTGAAAATATTTTTTTCTAACTTTAGTAAACTCGAATATGAAGATTTGATTGTTTATTAATTAGTATATTTTATTTAAAATACTTAATTATGTAAATTGTTTATAAATTGAATACTTTGAGAAAAAATATTAATCCCTTAATTCCTCCTTTTCCCTTTTCGAGGATGAAATTTTTTGAGTGGAGGAGAGTTTAACGACCCGTATTTTTCGATAATTAAAATTTTAAATTTAATAAGATTTTGAAATATTAATATTGTAAGAAATTAAAATTTATGATTTGTAATGATAAAACAATTATAATGTAATATAAAGTTGATTTAATGTAATTGATAACCATTTTAATCCAATTTCAATCAATGGATATAATTGTAAGGTTATTTGGTTATAATATAAATAATGAAATGAATTAAATGATGCATTTAATGATGAGATTATATGTAAGTGATTGGAATAGGTTAATATAGAATATAAAATCATTTTGTTATAACCCTTGGTTGTAATGATAAGATAATGGATATGAACTATTATTATAAACGATGGTTGTAATTATCTTCTCATTAATTTGTCCATTTGAATATTTAATGGGTAATTAATGGAATTAAGGCAATTGACTGTTGGAATTATATGTTGTTAATTGAAATTGAATATAATCAGTGATGTGTAAGTAGGCATAACATTTGTTGTAGATAATAAACTTATAAATATGATTAAATTATTTAAAGGTAACAATTTTTCATTTATCATCTCATTATTTAATATGTTTGAAATTAATTTGGAAATCAATGAAAATTTATGTAATTAATTATTGCATTTAATATGGTAAAAGATGTTAATGGTAAAATAATGAATGTAATAAAATGTAAACTTATGTTAATATAATTCATAGGGTATTGTTGATTGAATAATAAGGATGATAACATAGGTTTAAATGTAATTGGATGAGAATTGGATGCGTAGTTAATGGCATTTAACCTTTTAAATATGATATGCGGAAACAAATTAATATTGCATTAATTGATATTACATCTTTTAATTAAGATAAAGTGTAACGATCCGTAACTTTTAACAACTTTAAAATGACAGTATTTTGAATTTAAATAAAAATTAAATAAAAAAAATTTGAATTTGTGATCTTGAGTGTTTTATTTGACCAAATTTAATAGAACAAAAATTTTGTGAAATTTCAAATTTTGGTCAAACTTAGTCAAAGATTGACTTTTGGTTGAAAATTTTTAATTTGAATTTTAAAATTTTGTTCTTTTTATATGGTACTAGACTGAATTCTAATCTTCCCTCCACTTTTCGTTGTGTCAAAATCAAATTCCTATTGCTCTAAAAATTTGAATTACTATGAAAATTTGACATGAATTGGTAGTGTTTAGTTGTGTTTTATTTGGCTAAGGCATATTGGGTTTGTTTGGTCTAATGAGCCTTGGTTAACCAAGAGGCTCTAGTCAGTCATGTGACCATTCCTTTGCCTACGACCTTATTTTTCTTATCTGATAACATCTACATACATAATTTTTCTCCTGAGAAACTTTCTCTGCACACTTCTTCTTTCTCCTCAAAATCTACATAACTCTAGATCTAAAACTCCAAAAACCTCACAAATCAAAACTCCATTCCTCCTCTCCTTCAACCCTTCCTCTTACCCTGTAGCTGCCGTCCTCTCCACCATCTCCAAGGCCATCTCCTTCCACTTTCCCTCTCCTCTTCTTTCTCATTTTCCCCTTCTTTTCCCCTTCCCTATTTTCTGTCTTTCTTCCTCTTATTTCCATGGCTTCTATATTACACTAAAGTACTCTAAATCAAATATATATTTTTTTAAATTGTGTATAATTTCAATGGCAACAACTTTGTTGTTGAACCCTGCTTCCCATTCCGAATAATTCTATATCATAAACTCCATTTTTCAAGTACTTTCTCGGGTCCAGTTTTGACCGAAAATACCCCATATTGTATCAATCATATCTCCTTCGGGAATGAACCAAATTATATGATTCATTTTCTCAAACCATTTATTTTTCTAGTGGCTTTAACTTTATTTTATATTAGTTCTTCAAATTCCTTAATTTGCTATGCCAAAAACTCAAATCTTTTCGAAGTATTTTTGAACTCAGATTTTCAACTCAGAAAACACTTCTGTTTGTTATGACCATAACTTCCTCAAGACAGAAGCTTTTTGAGTGATTCTTTTTTTAAAAGTGGAGAGAAAATAATTTGTAACAACTATCTAGTTAGTCACTTTTATAGATTCAATAATATTCTGGTGCGAATATTTTCTTAAAGATGACCTAGTTTCAGGTTTGTCTGTAGTTTGGACCTTGGGTTGTTTGGAAGTTGGAAGTAGTTGAAACTTGTTTATTGATTCGTGTTTGTGTCTAAGCTTTGTTGGATTTGCTTTGCATTTGGATCTTTGCTAGGAATCTCCATATTGCTCCATTTTTATCATCACCTTCGTAGCCACGAAAGGTGAGCAAACACTCACAACTACTAGATTTTCTTATGTTAGTTAAATTCAATTTATGATGTGATTAGAAATTGATTGGTTATTGTTTAGTATATTTTAAATTGTCATTCCAGTTAAATATGACTTTTATTGAATTTAATTGCCATTTAATTTAATATTGAAATTTAAATTGCTAATTAAATACCTGTTAATGATAACCAGTAAATTGTTGGTAGTTATTGGTTGATTTCAATGATGATTGTGCTATATGTTCAATTGTTGATATTTGGGTGATTAGATGGATGTTATTGGTTGACATTTTAGATGACTGGATGTTATTTATGTCTATATCTCTGTTATCCCTATGGGTTGAAATGATACATACCCGAACTATCTTATAGATTAAGGGAAAATCGTTATAGGTTGAAATGATAAACCCGAGCGGTTTTCATTGTTTGGAAATGTTGATTTTTAATAATGGTTGAAATGACATATACCCATATAATTTATTGAATTTGGATTTTATTTGGAATTGAATTATTTGAAGGGTTTAAGTTAATTCAAACTTCGGATTTGTTTTAATTAGATGATTAAGACTGATATTTTGAATTATTTGAAACCCTTTAAATAATTGTATTCACGTTGTATGCTTGATAGGAGATGAAAATCCTGTAACATCTATGAAATCATTGCACTAATATTTCTATTTTACTTATTTTGAATTGAATTTGAATTGAATTTGAATGACGGTTTTGAGTAATTTCTTTGATTTCGAGCACGGATTTTTCCAAACGATTTTGAAATAATTTTTAAAATTATGGGACAATATCTGCGTTAAGTGAGGTATTGGCTGTTACATTGCTATCACTTGACTTAAATAAGATCTTTTAGTTCTGACTCGAGTGTTTTGTCTTTTCATTACGCTCAGGTCAGTCTGAGCTTTTTAGTGTATTGAAGACTATTTTCTGGAGGACGAAGACGAAGATTCAGTATATTATTGTTATTTATTATTCCACTACATTCTGTGTTCCACAGCATTATTTGTTTATTTCTGATGTATGTATAACTCTGATTTGAATTGTAAAAGTGGAATCAAATGTTATTTGTAAAACAGCTTCATGAACTGTTTATTTGATTATTATATTTTATCGTTCCGTAGTGAGATTCTATGTTTTGTTTTCCTTTTTTTTCTTATTTACCCCATTAACAATCTTCCCTTTTGAATGGTTTGAGTCTGACATGTGTGGTTTATTATCGATTTGAACCGTCCAAAAAGGTGGGTCGTTACAAATATATATCATAGGTACAATAGAAAATAACATGAAAAGATATATAATAACTACAACAAGTTTCACTCTCGCTGTAACGACCCGTATTTTTACGGATCGACAAGTTCGTCAAAATCTGGAAAATTTAGCATTTTAAGTCATTTCAGATTTTGGGCATGATTTTTCTAAGTCCTAGGTCGTGAACGACCTAAGAAATAAGTCGTAACCGACTTATAGATTGAACGACTTAAGAGAGCGTTTGGAAGCTTAAGTCGTATAGGAATTAAGTCATGGTGGCTTAAGTCGTAGGGTATTGGAGCGATCTAAAGTCGTGACCGAGTTAGAGATAGATCGTAGGCGATTTAAGGAAAGTTGGCGACATATGAGTTTTGGCGAAATTGCTAAGTCCTAAGTCGTTCACGACTTAGTATAGGTCGTAAGTCGTATACGACTTAGAAGAGGAGTGACCCAGTAGTTACCGACTTATAGAAGATAGTGGTTGGCCGACCTAGTGGAGTGAGCGACCTAGGAGGTAGTGCGACCTAAGTTTGGGAGTTAATTGTTAGGTCTAGATGACCTAAGGAAGTAAATTGGCTAAGTGTTAGGTCGGTTGGAGCGACCTATAGAATTAGGCGACCTATAGGGGAGCGACCTAAGGAGCATGCGACTTAAGAGATAGAGGTATAGGAAGTAGGATAGGTCGGCAACGACCTAAGGAAGGAGTAGTTAGGTCGCTAAGCTATGAGGTAGTTAGGTCGCGTATGTGTTAGGTCGCGTGAGTGTTAGGTCGTTGATGCGCTATGTTGTTAAGTCGCTAAGTTATAGGTCGTAACCTCGTTAGGTCGTAAGATGTAAAGCTTTGGTAGGTCGCTGGGTGCTTGGATGCGCAGAAGGGTTAGGTCGTTAGGCCATTAGCTAGTTAGGTCGTAGCCTACCTGTTAAGTCGTGGGTTGCGGATTTTTGTTAAGTCGAAGTCTTTAGGTTGTTGAAGCGCCTGGGTTGTTAGGTCGAAGCTTTAGGTCGGTAGGGGTTATAGGTCGTAGGTCGTGGCTCCATAGGTCGTGTACGACCTAACTCCGAGCGACCTAGGGGTGATTTCAGCTATAAATAGAGGGGGTTGGCTTCATTTTTGGAATCCGGATTTCGAAGCGACGAAGTGCTGCCATTTTGAGAGCTCGACTTCTACACTTCTTTACTTCTTTTCTCCACTCTAATCTAGTGCTTCCATCCATCCAAGTTGAAGATCAAATTGAAGATTCAAGAGCTTAGATTGAAGATCTTCATCCTTTGAAGTGAGATTTCTTCGTTTGAAGCGGATTCGTGATAGATCAAGATTGATCCTTCGCTGTCCAGATCTGAAGCGTGTTGATTTGGGGTTTTTTAGGTGATTTGGTGAGTGGTGATTATCTCTCACACGGATCCAAAGGAGTATATCGGATTGTTGGCTCGATTTGGTGTTAAAATAGGGATTTCCATGCATTTTCTTCATCCTAAGTGTAGATCCATGTAGATCCATTGTTCATGATGATGTTACATCCATTTTATCATATGTTAACCTATGCAAGTTCATTCATCAAGTTTGTAGAGATATTGTTCATGTTTTCATGCTTGTTAGACTTTCAACTCTTTAATTACGAAAATGCCATTATTGTTATAATTGTCTACTTAGATCATATTCGAATGTTTGATTGCTTGGATTAATGTTTGATTTAATTGATTGCTATGAATTAGATGATTGATGGTTTGATTTAGACCGAAGGTGATTCAAAAGCTAAGAGAAAG
The DNA here is from genome assembly GCA_030737815.1 of Allium fistulosum. Taxonomy (NCBI): domain Eukaryota; kingdom Viridiplantae; phylum Streptophyta; class Magnoliopsida; order Asparagales; family Amaryllidaceae; genus Allium; species Allium fistulosum. Next base: position 1,081,668,178 of record CM060906.1, on the reverse strand, counting down.
GCTCTTGAATTGGGAAAGCTGCTCGTGGCATATGTAGCGGGATGATGAAGCTCTTATGCATAGATTTGATGATGTGATGTTGAAATGAAGATTTGCGAGGATGTGATGAAGCGAGGCAATCATGTGATGAAGACTTGGTTTAATCCAGACGGGATCATTCCAAGCATGTTGATAACTCGGTGATATGATTCGAGTTGAAGATAATGAATGGATATGAGAATAGTCGTCGAAGAGGATGACTAGGAGGCTTGGGTCTCATCGTTGTTGAAGGTTCTAGCATGCTCAAAGCAAGAGTACGTTTGGGCAGATTTGATAGTCCCAACGGCCAACTGTTGATGGTCGAGTACTCTGGGCAGATTCGATACTCCTAGGCACAGGCTGCGACGACGTGCGGGAGTTATGTCTAGAACCGGGGTTTCCATTAGCCCTTGACGGACGGCTGAAAGAATGTGCCGGTCATTCAATTAACGGTGATATCGAAGCAATGATAACAGTGATAGCTAGGGTCATGGATGTTTGGTTGTATCGTCATTCGGTCTCAAGAGCAGTGTTTTCTGGGTGCTTATCTGATCTTGGTTTAGGCCTTGGGGGTTTGTGCTTGGAAAACATCGCCCTTGACTCGAGTGATAATTTCTTTACTTTACATTGTATGCTCTGTTAAGTTTGCTTCTGCTTAGTGTGTGTCTGGGGGCTATCACTGTAGAATGAGGTTGGAATGGGAGGGTTGAATTCCTATTCTTTTTCCTTTATGTTCTTTTGGTATGTTGTTAGTTAATTTACTGCTCACTAAGACTGTTGTCTGACTCAAGGCTTTATGTTTTTAATTCTTATTGCCTTGGGCTGTTCGTCCATTTTTGGGACGGGCAGACTAGGTAGCAGGTGACAGGTGCTGTTCTAGCTTTTCACGGTGCTGATATCGAAGACGAGTTGGAGTATTACATATTGTTTCTTTCTTACTATATGTACTGGATGTTCCGCTGCTTTGTATTTTCTGAGTGATATGTAGTGAGGCTTGATGTATTGACTATTTGGATGCTTGTATTCAACTATTATGGAGTTTTATATGATGGCATTTTATTCTGTATAGCTTCACTATACATATGTTCTATTGTATTTTGTCCATGCGCTGTGAGTAATACGATAGATTCTGTTGATTTAATTTACCCTGGCAATCGTCCATGGTCGCCTAGCACACTTTACAGTGCACTATCTCTAGATTCGGTGCAGGGGTCATGGGCGGTCGTCACATTTGGTATCAGAGCTTTGGTTAATCGATTTTACCCAACGCTCACTGACGTAACTACGTATGAGAGACGTAATTGTATTTTGATGGATGAATACTATATATAATATAGTAGCTTAGTAGAGTTTGAGTCCTTTATGCGGTTGTTTCTCTAGATGTTCTAATCATTCCTTTTTATAGATATTGAGAATGAGTCGAAGAGGGAGACCAGCTGCTAGGGAAGGCCGTGCTACTGAGGGAACTGTTGATTATGCAGCTATGTTCGAAGCTATGATGACTTCGATCATGAGAAGGATACCAGTTTCGGGGGCAGCAGTTGATGTTGGAGTTCAAGTCCAAACTCCAAAACCAGTGGATTTTGCTAAGTTGTGCAAAGACTATACTGCTCTTGGAGGGAAGGTTTTCTTGGGAACAGAATCAACTATTGAGGTCCAGAGATGGATAGATGCTTGTAGAAGGATCTTTGGTGATTTGGGAATTGATGATGCAACTAAGAGGAAGTTGGCATCAAGGCAGCTTCAAGGGAGAGCTTCTGATTGGTGGAACTCTATTACCATCAATACTCCGGAGGAAGAGATTACTTGGGAGCAATTCCAAGTCAGATTTGAAGCTAAGTTCATTTCTACAGCTCAGAAGTCTGTTCTGTTCAAGAAGTTTGTGGAGCTCAAGCAAGGTGGAAGATCAGTCCTTGAGTATGTTTCTGAGTTTGAAGCTTTGTCCAAGTATGCCCGGTCATATATTGAGTTTGCATACCAGAAGAATGAGAAGTTTGTGACAGGCTTGGACAGTTATCTTGGGAGGCAGTTGGTGGATCATTTGGATGATTCATTTGAGAAGCTTGTGGAGAAAGCTCTCAGGCATGAGAGTCTGTTTCCTAAGGAAGGATCTGTTGTTGCTGTGACCAGGGAAGAGTCTAAACCCCAGCAGGGTGGAAACAAGAAGAGGAAGCAGCAGCAGCAAAAGGGTAAGGATGGCCAGAAGAAGCCGAAAGGCGAGGTGACTTGCTACAATTGTCAGCAGAAGGGCCATTTCTCGAAGGATTGTAAGAATCCGAAGGCACCGATGAAGTGTCACAACTGTGACAAGCCGGGGCATTTCAGGAAGAATTGTCCAGAACCGAGGAGGGACAAGCAGATTGTGCAAGCTTATGCTTTGGGAGCTGTTCCGTCGTCTTCGAAAGCTCCTACCGCTGAAGAGAAGGGAAAGAGTGTGGTGGTTCAAGGTACTTTTTTTCCTATGTGGTGTTCCAGTTAGAGTTCTGTTTGATACTGGGGCGTCGCATTCGTTTGTTTGTAGTGAACTCGTAGGCCGGTTAGGTTTGGAACCGGATATTGTTGATAGGCCATTGGTTGTGACTAATCCAGTTGGGGGTTCGTCTTGTTTGTGTATGTTATGCCGTGGTCTGATTGTATTGAGTCATGGTTGCTCTTTTGCTTGTGATTGTTTTGTTCTGAACTTTGCGGGGTTCGGAATTATTTTGGGTATGGACTGGCTTAGGAGGTATGCGGCAAAGGTTGATTGCGAGAGGTTGGAAGTGACAGTCGAGAATGTGGAGGGGCGAAAGGTTGTGATACGATGTAAGCATGAAGAAGGCGTCTTCATGAGCTTCATGTATTCGCTAGTTGTTCCACGGGATGGACTGTCATTAGTGCCAATCGCGAATGGATTCGAGGATGTCTTTGACGAAGTCAAAGGATTGCCGCCGCATAGAGAGATCGAGTTTCGTATAGATCTAGTTGAAGGAGCCAGACCTGTTGTGATGCCTCTTAGGCGGATGGCGCCTAGGGAACAACAGGAGTTGAGGGTGCAGGTTGATGATCTTTTGCAGAAAGGATTCATTCGGCGTAGTGTGTCCGAATGGGGTGCACCAGTTGTGTTTGTAACCAAAGCGGATGGATCGCTGAGATTGTGTGTGGATTATCGTGAGCTGAATAAGGTGACTAAGAAGAACAAGTATCCATTGCCGAGGATAGATGACTTGTTTGATCAGCTTCACGAAGCCAAGGTGTTTTCTCAGATGGATTTGGCAACGGGATTTCACCAGTTGAGAGTGGCTAAGGATAGTGTGCCGAAGACTGCTTTTCGAACACCATCCGGTTTCTTTGAGTGGCTGGTAATGCCGTTTGGGTTGACTAACGCGCCAGCATATTTTGTGGATCTTATGAATAGAGTGTTCAGAGATCAGTTGAACAAGTTTGTACTTGTGTTCGTGGATGATATTCTGATTTATTCCAGAACTGAAGAAGAGCACAAGACGCACTTGCGTAATGTTTTGGAAATCTTGCGGAAACATCAGCTGAAGGCTAAGTTTTCGAAGTGTCACTTCTGGAAGAGTGAAGTGAGGTTCTTAGGCCATGTTATTTCTGGAAATGGAATAGCGGTTGATCCCGCTAAGGTGGCAGCAATCCAGGATTGGGTTAGACCTAAGAATGCATCTGATGTGAGAAGTTTTCTTGGATTAGCAGGATATTATCGACGGTTTATCAAAGACTTCTCCAAGACAGCTGCACCGTTAACAGGATTGATGAAGAAGAACCAAGTGTTCAGTTGGGATGCTAAGTGTGAGCAAGCTTTCGGAATCCTGAAAGAGAGATTGACGAGTGCTCCTGTTCTGACTATTCCTAGTGGGAATGATGAGATGGTGGTTTACACCGACGCATGTGGTACTGGACTTGGAGCAGTGCTGATGCAGAGAGATAAAGTTGTTGCGTATGCCAGTCGACAACTGAAGCCGCATGAAAGGAATTACCCGACTCATGATTTGGAGTTAGCGGCAATTGTTTTTGCTCTGAAGATGTGGAGACATTATCTATTGGGAGTTCGATTTGAGTTGTTTATGGATCATAAGTCGTTGAAGTATCTTTTCTCCCAAAAGGATTTGAATCATCGGCAGCAACGTTGGCTAGAGTTTTTGGCATCATATGATTTTGATATAGCTTATACTCCGGGAAAAGGTAACGCGGTGGCAGATGCGTTAAGTCGAAGACATGCAGGATTGGGAGCCATGTTTTCAGAATGGAAGAATCTCGAGTATTTAGCTGGATTTGACTTCAGGCCTAGATGCGAATTGGAACCTGAGATGTTGGCAAACTTATCGATAAGACCTTCTCTTGTGGAAAGGATTGGCGAGAGCCAAAAGCGAGACGATAAGCTTGTCAGGATTATCCGTGATTTGGAATCTGGATTGGATCCAAAAAAGGATAAAGGATTCGAGGTCGATCGAGAGGGTTGGCTTCGGAAGCAAGGACGACTAGTTGTTCCCGATATAGATGGATTGAGAGATGAAGTTCTGAAGGAAAGTCATCACTCGAAGTTGACAATTCATCCAGGTGGAAATAAGATGTATCGGGATATGAAGAGAACCTACTACTGGGAAGGTATGAAGAAGGATGTCGGAAATTTTATTTCCAAATGCATGAACTTCCAGTTGGTTAAAGCCGAACAGAAGAAGCCAAGTGGATTGTTTCAGCCATTAGAAGTTCCTACATGGAAGTGGGAGCAAGTGTCGATGGATTTTATTGATGGATTGCCTAGAACCAGAACGGGAAATGAAGGGATTTGGGTCATTATAGATCGTCTGACTAAGAGTGCAAGATTCATTCATGTTCGATCGACTAGGACTGCATCAAAGTTGGCTGAGTTGTATGTTAAGTGGATAGTTCGATTCCATGGTATTCCGAAGAGTATAGTGAGCGATCGAGACCCATTGTTCACTAGTGGATTTTGGAAGAGCTTCCAGGAAGTTTTGGGAACCGAGTTGTGTTTAAGTACAGCTTATCACCCTCAAACAGATGGTCAGACCGAGAGAGTCAACCGAGTTTTGGAAGATCTTCTTAGAGCTTGTGTTTTGGATTTTGGAGGATCATGGGAAGATCACCTTCATTTGGTGGAGTTTGCATACAACAACAGTTACCAGTCAAGCATTGGTATGGCACCGTATGAGGCATTGTATGGAAGATCGTGTAACTCTCCGACATGTTGGATAGAAACTGGAGAAAAGTTGATACTTGGGCCAGAGATGATTCGACAGACTTCGGATTGTATAGAGATCATTCGGCAATGAATGAAGGCAGCCCAAGACCGTCAGAAGAGTTATGCCGATAAGCGTCGTAAGGATTTGGAGTTCGACGTTGGTGATATGGTTTTTGTGAAGGTTTCTCCACTGAAGAATGTTATCCGACTTGGGAAGAAAGGGAAATTGACTCCGAGATTTGTTGGACCATTCCCGATCATCGAGCGAATTGGAAAGCTCGCCTATAGATTGGAGTTACCTGAGAAGATGTCGAGTGTGCACAATGTTTTTCACGTATCATATCTACGGAAGTATGTGCACGACCCGAGTACAGTGGTTTCTGCTGATAGCTATGAAGATTTCGAAGTTGATCCAGTCGATAGAAGACCTCGTAAGCCGCTTCGTGTTGTGGAAACCGACACGAAACAGCTTAGGAGAAAGGTAGTTAAGTTGCTCAAGATACAATGGAGTGATGATGATAACGACTGTACGTGGGAGGTGGAAGAGAGGATGAAGGCAGCTCATCCTGAACTCTTCAAGGTATGGCCCTAAGGTGTCGTGTCATCTCACGATATTGTAACTTGTTCTAAGTTTTAGAATTCTGTACGCTAAGCTAGAATTGGATGTATGGTTTGTTGATTGCAATGGATGGTAAGCGTACAGAATAGTCTTTGATTGCTTTGTTTGCTTGGAATTTCGGGGGCGAAATTCCTAAGGGGGAGAGAATGTAACGACCCATATTTTTACGGATCGACAAGTTCGTCAAAATCTGGAAAATTTAGCATTTTAAGTCATTTCAGATTTTGGGCATGATTTTTCTAAGTCCTAGGTCGTGAACGACCTAAGAAATAAGTCGTAACCGACTTATAGATTGAACGACTTAAGAGAGCGTTTGGAAGATTAAGTCGTATAGGAATTAAGTCGTGGTGGCTTAAGTCGTAGGGTATTGGAGCGATCTAAAGTCGTGACCGAGTTAGAGATAGGTCGTAGGCAATTTAAGGAAAGTTGGCGACATATGAGTTTTGGCGAAATTGCTAAGTCCTAAGTCGTTCACGACTTAGTATAGGTCATAAGTCGTATACGACTTAGGAGAGGAGTGAGCCAGTAGTTACCGACTTATAGAAGATAGTGGTTGGCCGACCTAGTGGAGTGAGCGACCTAGGAGGTAGTGCGACCTAAGTTTGGGAGTTAATTGTTAGGTCTAGATGACCTAAGGAAGTAAATTGGCTAAGTGTTAGGTCGGTTGGAGCGACCTATAGAATTAGGCGACCTATAGGGGAGCGACCTAAGGAGCATGCGACTTAAGAGATAGAGGTATAGGAAGTAGGATAGGTCGGCAACGACCTAAGGAAGGAGTAGTTAGGTCGCTAAGCTATGAGGTAGTTAGGTCGCGTATGTGTTAGGTCGCGTGAATCTTAGGTCGCTGATGCGCTATGTTGTTAAGTCGCTAAGTTATAGGTCGTAACCTCGTTAGGTCGTAAGATGTAAAGCTTTGGTAGGTCGCTGGGTGCTTGGATGCGCAGAAGGGTTAGGTCGTTAGGCCATTAGCTAGTTAGGTCGTAGCCTACCTGTTAAGTCGTGGGTTGCGGATTTTTGTTAAGTCGAAGTCTTTAGGTTGTTGAAGCGCCTGGGTTGTTAGGTCGAAGCTTTAGGTCGGTAGGGGTTATAGGTCGTAGGTCGTGGCTCCATAGGTCGTGTACGACCTAACTTCGAGCGACCTAGGGGTGATTTCAGCTATAAATAGAGGGGGTTGGCTTCATTTTTGGAATCCGGATTTCGAAGCGACGAAGTGCTGCCATTTTGAGAGCTCGACTTCTACACTTCTTCACTTCTTTTCTCCACTCTAATCTAGTGCTTCCATCCATCCAAGTTGAAGATCAAATTGAAGATTCAAGAGCTTAGATTGAAGATCTTCATCCTTTGAAGTGAGATTTCTTCGTTTGAAGCGGATTCGTGATAGATCAAGATTGATCCTTCGCTGTCTAGATCTGAAGCGTGTTGATTTGGGGTTGTTTAGGTGATTTGGTGAGTGGTGATTATCTCTCACACGGATCCAAAGGAGTATATCGGATTGTTGGCTCGATTTGGTGTTAAAATAGGGATTTCCATGCATTTTCTTCATCCTAAGTGTAGATCCATGTAGATCCATTGTTCATGATGATGTTACATCCATTTTATCATATGTTAACCTATGCAAGTTCATTCATCAAGTTTGTAGAGATATTGTTCATGTTTTCATGCTTGTTAGACTTTCAACTCTTTAATTACGAAAATGCCATTATTGTTATAATTGTCTACTTAGATCATATTCGAATGTTTGATTGCTTGGATTAATGTTTGATTTAATTGATTGCTATGAATTAGATGATTGATGGTTTGATTTAGACCGAAGGTGATTCAAAAGCTAAGAGAAAGGCTCTTGAATTGGGAAAGCTGCTCGTGGCATATGTAGCGGGATGATGAAGCTCTTATGCATAGATTTGATGATGTGATGTTGAAATGAAGCTTTGCGAGGATGTGATGAAGCGAGGCAATCATGTGATGAAGACTTGGTTTAATCCAGACGGGATCATTCCAAGCATGTTGATAACTCGGTGATATGATTCGAGTTGAAGATAATGAATGGATATGAGAATAGTCGTCGAAGAGGATGACTAGGAGGCTTGGGTCTCATCGTTGTTGAAGGTTCTAGCATGCTCAAAGCAAGAGTACGTTTGGGCAGATTCGATAGTCCCAACGGCCAACTGTTGATGGTCGAGTACTCTGGGCAGATTCGATAGTCCTAGGCACAGGCTGCGACGACGTGCGGGAGTTATGTCTAGAACCGGGGTTTCCATTAGCCCTTGACGGACGGCTGAAAGAATGTGCCGGTCATTCAATTAACGGTGATATCGAAGCAATGATAACAGTGATAGCTAGGGTCATGGATGTTTGGTTGTATCGTCATTCGGTCTCAAGAGCAGTGTTTTCTGGGTGCTTATCTGATCTTGGTTTAGGCCTTGGGGGTTTGTGCTTGGAAAACATCGCCCTTGACTCGAGTGATAATTTCTTTACTTTACATTGTATGCTCTGTTAAGTTTGCTTCTGCTTAGTGTGTGTCTGGGGGCTATCACTGTAGAATGAGGTTGGAATGGGAGGGTTGAATTCCTATTCTTTTTCCTTTATGTTCTTTTGGTATGTTGTTAGTTAATTTACTGCTCACTAAGACTGTTGTCTAACTCAAGGCTTTATATTTTTAATTCTTATTGCCTTGGGCTGTTCGTCCATTTTTGGGACGGGCAAACTAGGTAGCAGGTGACAGGTGCTGTTCTAGCTTTTCACGGTGCTGATATCGAAGACGAGCTGGAGTATTACATATTGTTTCTTTCTTACTATATGTACTGGATGTTCCGCTGCTTTGTATTTTCTGAGTGATATGTAGTGAGGCTTGATGTATTGACTATTTGGATGCTTGTATTCAACTATTATGGAGTTTTATATGATGGCATTTTATTCTGTAAAGCTTCACTATACATATGTCTATTGTATTTTGTCCATGCGCTGTGAGTAATACGATAGATTCTATTGATTTAATTTACCCTGGCAATCGTCCATGGTCGCCTGGCACACTTTACAGCGCACTATCTCTAGATTCGGTGCAGGGGTCATGGGCGGTCGTCACACTCGCCATCTTCAAGCATCATTAACTCCTCTAATTTGTGTTGTAATGAGGAGGAAGTCAGAACAAGTGTTCAGTGAATAGAAATCTCGAGCCTTACTACTTCAGTACTTAGGCAGTATAATTTAAATAAAAGTATGCCTTAAGTATTTAAACCATATAATACTTCATGTAAGGAAAGGAGTCGGGTCCTCGATTAACCATTTAATACCTTCTATTCTCAGAGTAGGTTTCTAAATCCCATAACCTATATCCCACGTCATAAATGTCTAATCGATGCAGATAGTACCCAAGCCACTTAATACATTTTATTATAAAAAAAATAATGAGACCCTGGCCATTTAAGACTCCAATTAAGGCAGACCCCATCATTTAATGCCTATTCCCAAGGCGAACCCTCAATGGTAACTATCTAGCTGACATCATATGGAATCTCTCAAGCCACTTAATACTTCTTTATAGAAAGGTGCACCCTTAATCGGTCACTTAATACCTTATTCGAAAGCGGACCTCTGTCAAGATACCACCTATCATACCTAGTAACTAGCCCCTTGGCCATTTAAAACTTTATGTAGGTAAAAGAGGCGGGCCCTCAAACAATCACTTGATACCTCATGACTCCAAAGCTGGCCCTTCGTATTTTCACCCGTACTCATAATGACGTCTTACATTAGTATGACTATTCGTAAGAACTGGTAGCCAGATTAGCTGGGCACACTTCTGTATGTCTTTTGACTGACCTCGCATCCCTATGACTCAGCCATAATTTAAATACTCTCCATATTCTCATCTCATCTTTTCATAATTAAGGCCTTACAAGGAATCTTCCTTATTACCCTTAAAACATCAATTACTTCCCTAAGGGAGATTTAATGATAGTTATTGCCTAATTAACTACGCAATTATACATTATAATTATATGTTTATTACACAATTAATACATAAATAAATATGCACTTATTATTCTATACGTGGAAGATTATGCGCTAACTAATGTTAAATGTTAATTCCTTTAACCATAATAGTACATGTCTTTCCTTTTTCTTCCATCTTACCAAAAATGTCCAAATTCCAATATCCATAACAAGGGATTCTAATATCCATAACAAGGATTCAATACTCATATCCAAAATTGCAATAAATAGATTTGTATATAGAATCTAAATCCAACTTATCTCATTTTAAAACAATGGAATAAACTAAAAATGGAAACTTACAATTTAATCAATTCTACGCTCTATTCAACTTCTTTTATATGAATTTACATAAGGGAAATTCTATTAAATTTTATAGAAATAGGCGATATAAGATACGAATAAAGACTCATCCTTTACACACCATTTCTCAATTAAATGTCTTAATCTAAAATGGAGAAGAAGAATAAGAAGTGGAATAGAAAGTAGAGCACATAAATTGCAAAATTCACAAAACTCCATTATTTTAACATAAAACAATGAAGATTGGCATTTTGCTTTGGGGGAATTTTGATGATGTTTAATATGATGTTTTCATAATCCAAAACTCTCCAAGGCGTATATCAAATCCAACCTATACTATTCAACTACTAAAATAGAAAAGCTAAGATTTCCACTCACAGTTGGTCCTTAGTTTTGCTTCTCTTTTGATTTACAACGCCCATTATAATCTCCTTCAGATTCTTCTTTTTGATACATACAACAAGGAATTTGTATACATATTAGGTTCAGAAAGGTTGGAGGAGAAGAGATTTACAAATTAAATAATAAACAAAGATAGGTATATATGATTTCTTACCTGAAACTCTAATGAAGTTTTTTGAATCAAAGGAGAGATGTACTGACAGAGTTTCGCTGATATTTTCAAAATATTTGTGAATGAAAGTGGAGAGGGTAGAGTTCTATTTATAGGGGTTGAAATGTACCAGAACTTTAGGATAAAACTAGGTTAAAAACGGATAAATCTGGAATGTTTAATAGCACAAACCCTAACCGCCACTTTAAAGTAGCGGTCGACTGCCTATACCGACCGGTCAACCAGTTGGGTCTTATAGGTCGACCGCTCCTCTTATTTTGCGAAAGTTTGGTTTTTTTTTCCGTTGTCTAATTATTTTATTCCCTAATTAACTTTTAACGTTAATTGTCAACTTTAACGTTTACTTAACCGCCAAGTCTAGTCATAGTTAATTTTTAAAATTCAAACTTTAAATCTAATTGCTCATTTGAATTTGAATTCAAATTAAACTAATTTAAATCTGAAAACTTCAAATGCTCATAACTTCTTTGTTGAGCTCTGTTTCCAGCATATTATATATGAAAATTGATCAAGTTTCATCATGAACGCAATGGAATAACTTTTGTGGTCAAATTCCAACTTTTATATAATTTCAATTTTTATCTATACCCTAATTAATTAAATTTCTCTTAATTTACATATTTAATTTGGGTTGATTTTACGGAGTATTATATAAAATCTTCTCATAGATATGTCCTAACCTAGGATGCCAAAGACATGTAGCATCTATATCCTTTGAAATGCAATGCCCACACAATCATCACACATAGCTGTTTGCCCCTTAAGGAAATAAAGATTGTCCCAGAGCTTCACTCTTTTAATCAACCCAAGTACTCCTAGAGACCTTCTTGCCACCTCCCTCAAAACTATTCTTGCAACCAATAGATATCAGCTATCCAATAGAAATAGAGACATCGTCATAGATAAAATATATCACATATCAAAACTAGTGCATGCATAAACACCATCAAACATATTGATCCTTGTGAATCCAGTGCCCGTGCATCCGCAAGAAGTATCGTTCCCATCATAATATTGTTTCCCTCCTCTTCCACAAAGGTATATATATATGATTCCTATCACATGTCATATGGAACGAATCACTTGAATCCAAAACCCAATGGTTTTCAATTTGAAGGAACTACTACTCAAAGAGCATCATCATTCACTGCAATTGATGAAGAACTAGATGTCTCCTCTTCAACCCCTCACCTGGTGGCCAATCCTCTTGAAATATATGCACTTGTAATCCCTTGGATTATCATTTCTAGACTTACTCCTCTATCCATGCCTAGACAGTGAACACCCTCTAAACTTCTCCTTCTTCCCACTTCGTTCTCACTCGTTAAACAAGTCATGACTTCTAGCACCTCTACTCTCATCACTTAACTCCTTGATCTGATCTCTTAACTCCTCACTAAGAAGATCGATTTTGACATCCGCTAAATTTAAAGTGTATAAACCGTAAATAAGACTGTTGGCAAATCACGTGAACCTTCCAAGATGGAAACAAAGAAAAACCATTGCCTTTTTCTTGTTAAAACCACTCAAGCCAACGACCTTCATCTTCATATGTAGGTTGTTAAACACCCACAAATATGCCTTAATAGAAGAACCTTCCTTCATCTTGTGTGTAAAGGTCTTCAACAAAATCAATAGAATAGAAAGAGATTTATTCATGTAGAGCCTCTTCAACTTATCTCAAATGTACTTGGTCGTAGTCTCACCACTCACCTTAGAAATAACACTCCGAAAGGAAGATATAGAGTGTTGTATACCCTCATTCTTCTATCTCTCTTTTCTCAACAATAGAAATATCATCGGGCAATAATCACAATAAAACACAACATTATAAACACGGTTTCTCCTCAACACCGCCTTAATCTTCCATTGTCACTTCATAAATTCTCTTTTGCCATTCCATTTATCGATAATCAACTGTGATCCTGCTACAGCATTACTGAGAAAACCTAGCTCCTAGATCCCTGAAAATTGACACTAATACATCCACGGTATTCATGTGCCGCAAATCCAAGTGCCGGAGAGGCGGATTATCATGGGTAAGAAAGAAAGTAAAGACAGAACAGAATCTCACACAAATGGAATAACATATATAATTTCAACATATAACCTTTACAGCGGAAATTTTAAATACATTTATCAGAGTTAAAAATGGACAGTTATAAATATCTGTCCTAACAAATGCGGAATACAATACTACACAAGTGTGGTGGAAACAGATAACAATCTTCAAAAGAATCTTCTAACTCTATATTTAGAGCTCCATCCAGATTTCTTCTAAGTAAACTTGACAACTAGGTTGCTTGCAAAAATTAGGCCACCCAAAGTTTAAGGGAAAATGAAAATAAACTTTGGATCAGTCATGGGACTGGTGTGAGAAACTCAGAATACGCGGTTTGAAAAGAAAACGTATCTCATAAAACCACGCCGTACATAAACACAGAACAGATTTTTACCTTATGATAACCAAAACATTTGCTACACAAAATCATTTTATATTATTTTTAACGACATTTTTTTAGGAAAATAATTTTCAAATAAACTTATGAACCTTGGCCGAAATTGTTACATTATTAAATTCCAGCATACTAGCTACAAAGTAGGTTCTACAATCAAAATCCGTAGGCACTTATTAGAGAATGGATTTCCATACAACGGTAGTTAAGGGACTACCTTCTGTATAGTACATCTCTAGAGGAATGTATCGAGAATATACAAACAATCCTCCGCATCTGGCAAGACAGGTCTATCCTTATTTGGCACTCATACATGGCCTGGATAAAAATCGAATATGACATCTCTCGGTCGTTATCGACCTATCCGAGACATCTCATAGCATACACCACATACCCAAAATATAGAGGATTATCCAGAAAGGTGATGACCATACCTTAATGGGTGCGACACACTTCGCCTTACAACGTACCCTGTTTAAGCTATTTTCGGGTGATGAGGCTTAAGGTAACGATTACCTTTCACATAACACATTTCACTTTGAATGCCACACTGCCATTCCATGGTCACACAACTAATTTCTACAAATGTATAACTCCTGAGCTCGTACATCTCAGAAAAGGGTGTAAAGCTAAGAAAATTTGCTTTCTCCGCCACCAAACAGATGATACGTTCATAGAGATCAATTGATGTAATTAGAAATGAAACGTTAGACATTCTTCCATACAAGTTTTCCAGGAACAGGACTAACCGAAGATACTCTCCTACTACATCGTGTTGGGAATTACACCTAGGATTAGTAGCGTGAAGTCCTTGCATCAAAGATCCCAAATGAAGAACTACTGCCACATAAAATGATATGGCAAATTTTCCCCAAGGATTAGTGACAAGCAGCCCTACATTCCATCTTCCAAATCATTTCCATGTCTTCATTTCAAATATGTAAATTGGTTCGAAGTGGTCTTCAGATAAGAATCACCCAAATCCGACCATGGTTCCTTCGAACCAATCATCGATAAAAAGATGTTAAGTGAATAGGGAATTATTCTTTGATTGTTTAATTTCTTTTTTTGCAATATCTTCTGGAGATATATATAACTTTATAACATGCTTTCCAGTATATACAGAATCATTATACCGCATTTATCAAATCATTTGATTATTTAAAACCCTTTTAAATCTTGGAAAATTTCTAAATTATTTCATTTTTCACTTAGGAAAATATTTCCAAATCATTTCATTTAAATCTTAACAAAGATTTCTTAATTCAAAACTCAAAATTTTGATTGAGTTGAAACCATGTTTTCTAGGATGTTAATCCAAAACCAATAAATATTAAGTGAGCAGAATCTATAGAAATCATCTAATACAATATCAATTTTCATACTCAACAAATAGTATAGGCGTAATATAGGCGAAATCACCTTTAAATCCCACAAATAGTACGAGTTCCCTCTTCGGGCTTTAACACTAATTATAAGAAGATTATCTCCATAAGATCCAAGTTATCTATATTTGGAAAATCATGTCCTTTATACTTTAGAAAATTTTGATCCGAGTAAATCAAATTTACTATCCCCTCCGTCGGGTCAGTCTGGATAGCCAGGGAGAGCAGGAAACTGGTTTTCCAAACTCAAGCCTAAACACTATTTCTCGGGCACCCATAAGGCGGTTAAGTTATTTGATCGACTCTAAATCATTGAACATTTATTTAACCATTCCATAAATTCTTTAAATCACCTTTAAAATACTTAATTAATCATTTGAAAACATTTACAAAATATTTGAAAAAGAATGGTTGCGTCTAAAATTATATTTCAAAAGTTATAGAAAAGTGCTGCGAAAAGTGATGCGGAAAGTGGTTTTTAAGCTATATCGACCAAAACAACTTTTCTATCATTTGGAAACTCAATTTTATAACTCAAATCACTTTTAAAACAATTTAAAATATTTTTAGAATTTATTTCATATTTTTAAACAATTTTAAGATATCATTTTTAAAGAAATCCTTTTATAGATTCTGAACTGCAAAACCGCGATTTTTCCAAAAACTTGTTTTACTCATATTTCAAAATCTACTTATCTAAATCTCAATTTTCTTTCCCTGTTTGAAAACTATGGATATAATAGTTCAGAAAATTCTTATCTCGATGAATTCTGAGCTATATTCCATTATATATATTTACACATTTGACTTTTGCGGCGCAAAATCGCGAATTACCGTTATGCGACGCGCCTATTTTTGACTCAATTTTCAACATTCATTTAAACTTTGCCAAAACACTTTTAAATGTTTCTAAAACATATCTAAATCATATTAAACCATTTTTAAGAGGTTTAAACATTCCATATACACCATTTTATTCAATAAAGAAAAGCGATTTCCTTTATGCTTATCGATATGTATTAACGTGACTTGCATATATATTCAATAATCATGTTGTAACGACCAGTATTTTTCCAATAATTAAAATATTAAATTAAATAAGATTTTAGAATTTAATATTATGTGAAATTAAAAATTTATGATTTATTAATGAGAAAACAATTAGAATGTAATTTAATTATGTTGATTTAAGGTAATTGATAACTATTTTAATGCAAATTTAATCAATTGGAATAATTGTAAAGTTAATTTGGTTAGAAACTGTAAATAAGGGATAAATTGAATGTTGGATTTAAATGTTGTAATTATATGTTATTAATCGGGATATGAAAATAAATTAACTAGTTTGTAAATTTAGTAGCTTTCGTTTGTGAACAATAAACATAGAAATGTGTTTGAAATTGTAAGTTGTAATAATTGTTTAATTATTATTTTATTACTTAATCCGTTGAAATTAAATTGTAAATCAATTACGATTAAGTGTAATTAAATACTATGTTAATATGAATTAAGGTGATAACCATAGAATATTGATGTAATAAATTGTAAGCCAATGTTAATTATATCAATAGGGAAAAAATTGATTTAATAATAAGAGTGAAATCAAAATAAATGAATGTACTTGAATGAATTTATTTTAATTGAAATTGAACACAATAATTAGTGCAATATTTAACATTGGATTTGACATGGAAATTTATTTTAGAAGATTATAAGTTACTAGGTAATCAAAAATGATAAATTTGTTAGTTATAAAATTAAAATTTAAAAAGTGATTTAATCAATTTAATAATAATTTAATTAATTAACGTGAAAATAGCCATTTTGACCACTATCTCAGATTTCGACGAAACCAGTTTCATCGAATCCGTAACAGTGAATTATTATAGGATTTCAAGTTTCATAACGATCGGACTTGTCGTTTGATCGTGCGGACTCGAAACGCGTAGAAATCAATTTAATGAATTCAATTTAAATTAAACAGATTTTAAAAGCTAACTTCTGTATACAATTGAATTTAGGTTTGGAACCCGTTCCATTGAGTTTAAAAATATCAAAAACATCTATTTCGATATATTGGATGACCCACTTTCATTTCGGAAGCGGAACGGGCTTTTTGGGTCGTTATTGTCGTTTTGAACTAATTCGATATGTTCATTCATTCTTATCGGGCCTTGTCCATATAAATAGATTTTTCTAACCCTAATAGCCTTTCTATTTCTTATTCCTATACGTACAAATCTGTCTATCTATTCCTATCTCCTCTCTCCAGTGGCAGAAACCTATTTTCAATTCCAAAAACCCTAATTCAATTTCAAATTCAAATCGAAAATCAAACTCCTCAAAACTATATCGAATTATATATCGTTGGAAAGCTCTCGACAAGCGTAATCTATATCTTTTGTTTGTTTTTGCAATCGAGTTTTGGTTTGTTCAGAAATGACCAAAACATTCTCGGCCATCGATCTTGGTGGTTGATCAACGGCGATGGATCATCGATTCGGGGGTACTATCGTGTGGAGATTGGCGAGGGGAGTGCATCAGAGTGGTTCGCTCAGCGGAGTGATGGTCAGATCGACGTGTAAAATTTTATTAGGGTTTTGATCAATAGGCGTCGGCTGGATGTTCTTGGTCGACCTGAGGTGATTGATGGCCGTGGGGTGGGGGGTTTGCCGCAAGTGGAGGCGACCTTTATGAGGGAACGGCGTGGTCGTGTTGTGTCTGGAGGCGCGCGACATGTCAGATGAAGGTGGCGGCATCAGTTTCATGCATGAGCAGGGTAGCGTGTTCGAACGATGGAGGAAGGATTTCAGCAGGTGACGTGTCCTTCTTCTTTTAATTTATTAATTACTTAATTTAATTTTTCAAACGTTCTAACTGTCATAACTATTGCATGCGAACTCTGATTGATGCGCAGTTTTCTCCATTGCGATCATGTCGAAATTCCGGACATTACGGAACTTATTTGGTTAAGATTGTTCAATTTTGGGCCTTTAATTGGATTTTAAATCGATTTGAAATCAAAGGTGAGTGTTTTAACCCATTCAAAACTACTAAATTGTCTTATGTTAGTTAAATTAAATATATGATATGATTAGAAATTGATCGATTGTTGTTTGGTATATTTAAATTGTCATTCCAGTTAAATCTGACTTTTATTGAATTTAATCGCGATTTAATTTAATACTAAATTTTAAATTGCCAGTTAAATACCTGTTAGTGATAGCTAGTTAATTGTTGTTATTTATTGGTTGGTTTGAGTGATGATTATGATGAATATTTAATTGTTGATATTGGATGATTGGATGTTATGTTATTTTATATATATTGATATCACACTACAAGTTCACTTAGTTTATTGTTAGTAAATCACTATGGATTGAAATGATACATACCCGAATGATATATAGATTAAGGAAAAATCATTATGTGCTGAAATGATAAACCCGAGCGATTTTATGGATTTTGAATTTTATTCGAGATTGCGGGTTGAAATGATATATGCCCATAAAATTTAAATTTATTGCAGATTGAAATGATATATATCTGTATCACTAGACCATAGGGTAGAAAATTATATATGGACAACGGATTGGTTAAATTAGATGATTTTAAATCCTAAATTTTGAATCCCGTTAAATGATATTTTGAAACAAAATTTGATTTATATAAACTGAATTATTTTCGAAATTCCAAGCTTTAAATGTTGAAATTGAAACGGGTTAGAATGAATTTTTTAAAAGAATTTTAATTGAAATTTCAAAGTTGAACCTTAAAATATAAATGAAATTCATCGAAATTGAGTTATTGAAATGTTTGAATATTTAAACTTTGAAATCTACTAAATTTGAAGTAGTTTAAATTTATAATTCAAACATGGTTTTAAATCGATATAGATTTAAATGGTTTTATTGAGAATCTGAATTTGAAAGATAAAAATTGAGTTTGTAAATTTGAAAGCTGGATATGGTCCAGATTTGTTGAAATGGAAGAAATAGCTAAATTTGATATTACTTTAAAATTAAATATTTTAACATAAACTGTTTAAAAATACTTTATTTTAAATTCAGACTTATTTAGATTTTCAAACAATTTTATATTAAACTATTAAACTATATTAAACCTATTTTAACTATTTTAAGCTATTTAATCTATTTTAAACTATTTTAATCTATTTTAAACTATTTAAAAACTATTTTAAACTATTTATGACTATCTAAATTATTTTCAAAAATTCAAACTGTGAAGGCTGAATTGTTTATATTTAAATCCTTGATTTGAAAGCGAATATGGTTAAATGATGTTATAATCTAAGTTGGGATTTGAAATGATATTTTCTAGTGAAATGACATATTTGAGTAAATATGATGATTTTGAAATGAGGGTTTAACCTATTTTGAAAATATGATTTGGAAAGTGAATATGTAATTATTGAACATATTGTTAACAAAGTGAATAAGATAAACTTGTGTAACATTCAATTACATTCTTAAAACACACACACACACACACACATATATATATATATATAAAACTTACCAGAAATGTTTAAAAGGTTGTAATGTTAAATAAGAATATGTAGTAGAATATTATACAAGTAAAACCTAAGTAATGAAAGTGTTTAAATGGAATTATTTCTATAAATAAGAATTTTGATGTATAAGAAATGTTATAAGCATAAGTTAATGTTTTTAAATTCTAATAATTAGATTGAATAGTAAAAGTGAATACTATATTAAGAAAATGATCATAACTTCAGAAAATGTTGACATAATTCAGAAATAGAATTAATTATATATGAAAGAAATAAATGTGAAAAGAAAAAGAATTAAAAAATTTAAGTATGAGCTGCTTCACAAATGAATATTGATATAAAAAGGAAATCAAAGTAAATAATAATGGTGAATTAAATTTGCAAAGAAACTTAGATAATATTTTAAGAATTAATTATGGATGATCTAAATAATTGAATGGAAATAACTTATGTAAGTAAATGGATGTAAAGTAATGGAAAAAGGCATTGTATGAATGAATGGAAAATGAATTTTGTAAGTAATGAATGTAAATTAATGAAAATAATCATTGTATGAATGAATGAAAACAGATGAACAGTAAATAATGTGTACTTGAAATCCATGGTTTTTTTGGTTTGTGGGATGTTTGGGGAAAGGATACTTCTAACTGTATGAATATGTATAAATAATTTATTAAGTTATTACCAAAGGCTGTTGAGCGTAGGATACGCTTGATAGTTTATTTATCACCCTTGTACGATTGAAAGTTTCTGAGCCTGAACAAACCATTTGTTTTGGTTGCTATGGATGGATGATTAATTCCTTGTTACATATGATGGTCGTGTTATTCTGTTTGCTTGTGACTATTGTTATGTTGTGTTGGTTTGTTTTGCTATTGATTGAAACAACTTAAATATTACACTTTTACATAATTATTAACTACTTTGGATTATATAAGTGAAATACAGGCTTATGGAAGCAATAGTTACTGGTTTTGGTTTCATAAATAAAGCGTTGTTTGCCCGACAAATAGGTACGTTCCCAGATTACGGTTTTATAGCGATATTTTATTATTATTTTCGTAGTTTAGGATATTTTATTATTGAAATATGATATATATATATTATATCATTGATATTATTATTTTTCCAAACCTCTCCGTACAAAGGAGACTCTGCCAAAAAAATTCGTGAATTTAGGACTTAGAAAATTTTGTGAAAGTGAAATATTTTCAACTTTTATTAACTTGAATATGAAGGATTTAATTGCTTATAAATTTATATATTTTATTTGAATACTTAATTATGTAAATTAATTGTTTATAAATTGAATACTTTGAATAAAATATATTAATCCTTAAAATTCCTTCTTTGCCCTTTTCGAGGACGAAAAGTTTTGAGTGGGGGAGAGTGTAACGACCCGTATTTTTCTGAAAATTAAAATATTAAATTAAATAAGATTTTAGAATTTAATATTGTGTGAAATTAAAAATTTATGATTTATTAATGAGAAAACAATTAGAATGTAATTTAATTATGTTGATTTAAGGTAATTGATAACTATTTTAATGCAATTTTAATCAATTGGAATAATTGTAAAGTTAATTTGGTTAGAAACTGTAAATAAGGGATAAATTGAATGTTGGATTATATTGTTGTAATTATATGTTATTAATCAGGATATGAAAATAAATTAACTAGTATGTAAATTAAGTAGCTTTCGTTTGTAAACAATAAACATAGAAATGTGTTTGAAATTGTATGTTGTAATAATTGTTTAGTTATCATTTTATTATTTAATCCGTTGAAATTAAATTGTAAATCAATTACGATTAAATGTAATTAAACACTGTGTTAATATGAATTAATATGATAACTGTAGAAT
The DNA here is from genome assembly GCA_030737815.1 of Allium fistulosum. Classification (NCBI taxonomy): domain Eukaryota; kingdom Viridiplantae; phylum Streptophyta; class Magnoliopsida; order Asparagales; family Amaryllidaceae; genus Allium; species Allium fistulosum. Next base: position 1,081,647,235 of record CM060906.1, on the reverse strand, counting down.
ATTGATGTAATAAATTGTAAACCAATGTTAATTATATCTATAGGGTAAAACTTGATTTAATAATAAGAGTGAAATCAAAATAAAGGAATGTATTTGAATTTAAATTATAATTAATGAATTTATTTCAATTGAAATTGAACACTGTAATTAGTGCAATATTTAACATTGGATTTGACATGGAAATTTATTTTAAAAGATTATAAAGTACTAGGTAATCAAAAATGATAAATTTTGTTAGTTATAAAATTTAAATTTAAAAAGTGATTTAATCAATTTAAAAATAATTTATTTAATTAACGTGAAAATAGCCATTTTGGCCACTATCTCGGATTTTGATGAAACTAGTTTCATCGGATCCGTAATAGTGAACTATTGTAGGATTTCAAGTTTCATAGCGATTGGACTTGTCGTTTGATCGGGCGGGCTCGAAACGCGTAGAATTCAATTTAAATTATGCTGATTTTAAAAGCTAACTTCTGCATACAATGGAATTTGGGTTCGAAACCTATTCCATTGAGTTTAAAAATATCAAAAACATCTATTTCTATATATTGGATGAGCCACTTTCGTTTCGGAAGCGGAATAGGCTTTTCGGGTCGTTATTATCGTTTCGAACTAATTTGGTATGTTCATTCATTCTTATCGGGCCTTGTCTATATAAATAGATTTTTCTAACCCTAGCAGCCTTTCTTTTTTTATGCATGTACGTAAAAATCTATCTGTCTATACCTATCTCCTCTCTCCAATGGTAGAAACTTATTTTCAATTCCAAAAACGCTAATTCAATTTCAAATTCAAATCGAAAATCAAACTCCTCAAAACTATATCAAATTATATATCATTAGAAAGCTATCGACGAGCGTAATCTAAATATGCTATTCATTCTTGCAATTGAGTTTTGGTTTGTTCAGAAATGACAAAAACATTCTCGGTCATCGATTTTGTTGGTTGATCAACGACGATGGATCATCGATTCGGGGGTACTGTCGTGTGGAGATTGGCGAGCGAAGTGCATTGGAGTGGTTTGCTCGGCGGAGTGATGGTCAGATCGACGTGTAAAATTCGATTAGGTTTTTGATCAATAGGCGATGGCTAGATGTTCTTGGTCGGCCTGAGGCGATCGATGATCGTAGGGGGGGTTTTGCCGCAGGTGGAGGCGACCTTTATGAGGGAACGGCATGTCTGGAGGCGCACAGCGTGTCAGATGAAGGTGGCGGCATCAGTTTCGTGCACGAGCAGGGTAGCGTGTTCAAACGATGGAGGAAGGGTTTCAGCAGGTGACGTGTCCTTCTTCTTTTAATTTATTAATTACTTAATTTGATTTTTTAAACGTTCTAACTGTCATAACTTTTACATACGAACTCTGATTGATGCGCAGTTTTCTTTATTGCGATCATGTCAAAATTCCAAACATTATGGAACTAGTTTGGTCGAATTCTGAGACTGTTCAATTTTGGACCTTTAATTGGATTTTAAATAGATTTGAAATCAAATGTGAGTGTTTTAACCCACTCACAACTCCTAAATTGTCTTATGTTAGTTAAATTAAATTTATGATATGATTAAAAATTGACTGCTTGTTGCTTGGTATATTTAAATTGTCATTCCAGTTAAATCTGACTTTTATTGAATTTAATAGCTATTTAATTTAATGATGAATTTTAAATTGCCAGTTAAATACCTGTTAATGATAATCAGTTAATTGTTGTTATTTATTGGTTGGTTTGATTGATGATTGTGATGAATGTTTAATTGTTGATATTGAATAACTGGATGTTATGTTAATTTATATATATTGATATCACACTGCAAGTTCCCTTAGTTTATTGTTAGTAAATCACTATGGGTTGAAATGATACATACCCGAACGATTAATATATTAAGAAAAAATAGTTATGCGTTGAAATGATAAACCCGAGCGATTTTATGGATTTTGAATTTTATTCGGGATTGCTGGTTGAAATGATATATACCCGTAAAATTTAAATTTATTGCGGATTGAAATGATATATATCCGTATCATTTGACCATAGAGTAGAAAATTATATACGGATACCAGATTGGTTAAAATAAATAATTTTAAATCCTAAATTTCGAATCCAGTTAAATGATATTCTAAAATAAAATTTGATTTATAAAAACTGAATTAGTTTTGAAAATCCATGCTTTAAATGTTGAAATTGAAACGGGTTGAAATGAATTGTTTAAAAGAATTTAAATTGAAATTTCAAAGTTGAACCTTGAAATATAAATGAAATTCATCGAATTTGAGTTATTGAAATGTTTGAATATTTAAACTTTGGAATCTACTAAATTTGAAGTAGTTTAAATTTATAGTTCAAACATGGATTTGAAATCGATATAGATTTAAATGGTTTTATTGAGAATCTGAATTTGAAAGATGAAAATTGAGTTTGTAATTTTGAAAGCTGGATATGGTCCAGATTTATTGAAATGAAAGAAATAGCTAAATTTGATATTACTTTATAATTAATTATTTTAACATAAACTATTTAAAAATATTTTATTTTAAATTCGGACTTATTTAGATTTTCAAACAATTTTATATTAAACTATTAAACCTATTTTAACTAGTTTAAGCTATTTAATCCATTTTAAACTATTTTAAACTATTTAAAAACTATTTTAAACTATTTATGACTATCTTAAACTATTTATGACTATCTAAACTATTTTTGAAAATTCAAACTGTGCAAGGCTGTATTGTTTATATTTAAATCCCGGATTTGAAAGCGAATATGGTTAAATGATGTTATAACCTAAGTTGGGATTTGAAATAAAATTTTCTAGTGAATTGGCATATTTGAGTAAATATAATGATTTTGAAATGAGGGTTTAACCTATTTTGAAAATATGATTTCGAAAGTGAATATGATTTCGAAAGTGATGATTTTTGAGAATATGATATTTTGATACCAAAATGAAATGGTTTTGGAAATGTAAAAGAACCATCTGGTGTGAAATAAGCGTTTGGTTGTTAAAGAGACCGGGATCGGATATTGTCATACTCTCTGCCAACGTCGAAAACCACTTTAACAACTGTGTACGTGATGGAGATTCTAGAATGAAGTAGGATGGTTTGGCGAACGATTCTGTATGAGGTATTAACGTAGCCCTGACCCCCTCGGGTCAACTTGATGTGGCTAAAACAGGAGCTATGCCAGGCCAAGTGAGGTCGCACCTCCGATCGAACACATTTCTTCGATACCATATTACTTTGTGATTGATTTGGTGGCCACCCCTCGATTTTATTTTGGGAGTGCGTTCCGAAATGGGCGGTAGTAGCTGCTATGCGTTACCACCAGTCCGGATCCGCAAAATGGTAGTATCATACCCTGGGCATTGCCTCGCGTGCCTTGTCACATGCCTTATCGCGCCCACTACGAGTTTGGTTTGTACCGTACCCATGGAGTGCTCACTGAGTAAACCACTAGTTTGGTGGAGCTTACAGTATCTGTATAGACTATGGAAATATATATAATGTGTTAGGGGAGATATGGGTAACGCCTTAACACTATTTTAATACTTTACTTTATTGTAGACATATTATAATAGCGTATTGTACTACATAGTAGATAGTTTTACGGATCCTTAGGAGATGGTAATCCCGAACATCTCTTAAGTTATTGCACGCACGTTAGACACTAGATAGGAGATGTAAAATCCCGTAAATATCTCTGAAGCCGTTACACTCATATTTATTTACTACTGGTTTAACTTACATAAGATCTTTTAGTTCCGACTCAAGTGTTTTGTCTTTTTATTACGCTCGAGTCAGTCTGAGCTTTTCAGTGTATTGAAAACCTTATTTCTGGAGGACAAAGACGAAGGATTTGTATACCATATTATTTCATATATGGTCCACTGCATCATATTGTTCCGCTGCATATTTATTTATTCCTGCTGTATGCATAACTGTGATCTATATTGTAAAAGTGTAATCAAATATTATTTGTAAAACAGCTTCATGAACTGTTTATTTGATTATTATATTTTGTCATTCCGTTGTAAGATTCTATGTTTTGTTTTTTCTTTCTTTCCTCTTCTTTTTCTTATTTACCCCATAACAATCCTCTCTTTTGAATGGTTTGAGTCTAACATTTGTGGTTTAATGTCGATTTAAACTGTCCAAAAAGGTGGGTCGTTACACATGTTAAACAACCATCATCAACAGTTATATCCAAATATATATATCATCCAATAACATATATAACTATAGTTTAGGAGTTTCCCACATTGACTTTCTATTGGAAAAAGGCTATAGCTTCACTAACTCGCGATCCGAGCTCACGAACCCCAACACCTTGCCTCCTAGCATGTTCGGCCATTCCATACCAAAGTGGTGCCCGGCCAAGCATGGGGAATGAGGTGTAGGACTTTGAATTATTATTGAATTTACCAAAAACTAGACCTAAAAATAATTTATTTTCTCTCGGGTTTTTGGACATTCTTCTCTCTGAATTTGGAAATATGTTCAATGTGAAAGTTGTAAGAATTTTTTTTCTAAGGTTTCAAAAAAAGAAACACTCGATTTAAATTAGTTTTGAAGAAGTTATGATCAAAAGAAGAGAGGGTATTCTCGGATTCATAAAAATGAAGCTCGAAAATGCACTGTAAAGAAGTGAAATTTTGACATAATTAAACTCAAAAATGGATGAAGCGCTAAACATGAAAGTTGTATCCACCAGAATTCTACATGGTTTGAAAAAAAGAATTACTTCATTCCGATCTGGTTTGCGGAGTTATACTCAAAAGAAAAAGGTATTGTAACGACCCGTATTTTTACGGATCGAAAAGTTCGTAAAAATCTGGAATTCTTAGCGTTGTTAAGTCGTTTCAGATTTTGGGCAGAATTTTGTTCAAGTCCTAAGTCGCGACCGACTTAAGGGGTAGGAGCGACCTAGGAAGACTGACCGAGTTAAGAAAATAGGCGACTTATAGAAACTGACGACCTAAGGATTTTGGGGTTAGGTCGTATGATTGATAAGTCGTATGATAGCTTAGGTCGTGGGATAGGTTAGGTCGGTTGGAACGACCTATAGGATGTTAGCGACCTAAGGTTTCGAGCGACCTAAGGGATAGGTCGGCAATGACCTAAGGAGAACTAGTAGTTAGCGACCTATAGTAGTTCGTGACCTATAGGAGTTAGCGACCTAATTGTGAGCGACCTAAGATGTTAGGTCGTATCCTAGCTCAGAGTTAGGTCGTGAGTTCTGTGTTAGTTAGGTCGTAAGCAACCTTTGTTAGTTAAGTCGTTCAGACGACTTAAGTGTTAGGTCGTAACCCAGCTAGGTTGCGTGAGTGTTAGGTCGTATCTGTGTTAAGTCGCGTGGTGATAGGTCGCGCACCTGCATTGTGTTAAGTCTTAAGTCGTTGCATTTTTAGGTCGTAATGTTTTAGGTCGCGTGAAGGCTTGGGTTAGGTCGTTGAGTCGTGAGCGACCTAGAAGTTAAGCTGTTAAGTCGTAGAAGGTGTTGAGTTGCTAAGTCGTAGGTCGGCATAGCTGTTAAGTCGTAGAGTTGCTAAGTCGTTAAGGCGCAACTCTGTTGAGTTGTTAGGTCGCTTATGGATGCGCCTATCTGATAGATAGGTCGTAAGTCGCGTCTTCATTAGGTCGCGTGGATGCTCGCTTATGCTAAGCAGTTAGGTCGTATAGGTGCGCATGAGCTTAGGTCGTAGGTTGTGGCTCTATAGGTCGTGTACGACCTAATTTCGAGTGACGACTTAAGGAGATTTCAGCTATAAATACTTGTCCATTTCTCACTTTTTGGGATCCGGTTTTCGAAGCGACGAAGTGCTGCCATTTTGAGAGCTCAACTTCTACACTTCTTCACTTCCTTCCTCCACTCTAATCTAGTGATTCCTTCCATTCATATTGAAGATCAAATCGAAGATCGAAGAGCTTAGATTGAAGATCTATATTCTTCGAAGAGAGATTTCATCATTTGAAGCTGATTCGTGATAGATCGAGTTAGATCGTTCGCTGTCCAGATCTGAAGTGTGTTTATTTTGGGTTGTTTAGGTGATTTGGTGAGTGGTGATTATCTCTCACACGGATCCAAAGGAGTATATCGGATCGTTGGCTTGATTTGGTGTTAAAATAGTGATTTCCATGCATTTTCTTAATCCTAAGTATAGATCCATAGAGATCCATTGTTCATGATGATTTGACAACCATTTTACTACATGATAACCTATGCAAGTTCATTCATCAAGATTATAGAGATATTTCTCATGTTTTCATGCTTGTTAGACTTTCAACTCTTTATTTACGGAATTGCCATTATTGTTAATATTGTTCATTAGATCATATTTGAATGCTTGTTTACTTGGATTAATGTTTGACTTGATTGATTGCTATGAATTAGATGATTGATGATTTGATTTAGACCGAAGATGATTCAAAAGCTAAGGGAAAGGCTCTTGAATTGGAAAAGCTGCACGTGGCATATGTAGCGGATGATGAAGCTCATATGGATAGATTTGATGATGATGTTAAGATGAGGCTTTGCTATGATGATGATGAGGCGAAGCATGATATGAGGTAGCCTTGGTCTAATCCAGACGGGATCATTCCAAGCATGTTGATAACTCGGTGAAATGGTTCGAGTTGAGGATAATGGTTTGCTCGAGAGGCGCTTGAGCTAGTATGGAAATAGTCGTCGAGGAGGATGACTAGGAGGCTGAGATCTCATCGTTGTTGAAGGTTCTAGCATGCTCAAAGCAAGAGTACGTTGGGCAGATTCGATAGTCCCTAAAGGCTAATGATTGATAGTCAAGTACTCTGGGCAGATTCGGTAGTCCTAGGCACGGGTCACGATGACGTGCAGAGTTATGTCTAGAACCGGGGTTTCCATTAGCCCTTGACGGACGGCTGAAAGAATGTGCCGGTCATTCAAATTAACGATGGTATCAAGGCAATGATAACAGTGATAGCCAGAGTCATGGATGTTTGGTTGTATCGTCATTCGGTCTCAAGAGCAGTGTTTTCTGGGTGCTTATCTGATCTTGGTTTAGGCCTTGGGGGTTTGTACTTGGAAAACATCGCCCTTGACTCGAGTGATAATTGCTTTACCTTAAATTGTATGCTTTGCTATGTTTGCTTCTACTTAGTGTGTGTCTGGGGGCTATCACTGTAGAAAGAGGTGGAGTGGGAGGGTTGTATTCCTATTCCTTTTCCTTTATGCTCTTTTAGTATGTTGTTAGTTAATTTACTGCTCACTAAGACTGTTGTCTGACTCAAGGCTTTATGTTTTAAATCTTATTGCCTTGGGCTGTTCGTCCATTTTGGGACGGGCATACTAGGTAGCAGGTGATAGGTGTTGTTCTTACTTTCCGCGATGCTGATGACGAAGATGAGCTGGAGTATTGCATATTACTTTCTTACTATATGTACTGGATGTTCCGCTGCTTGTATATTCTCTGAGTGTTATGTAGTGAGGCTTGATGTATTGATTGTTCAGATGATTGTATTCAACTATTATGAAGTTTTATTGATGAGATGCTATTATGTGAAGCTTCACTATATATATATTATATTGTATTTTGTCCATGCGCTGTGAGTAATACGATAGATTCTGTTGTTTTTATTTTACCCTGGAAATCGTCCATGGTCGCCTGGCACACTTTACAGCGCACTATCTCTAGATTCGGTGCAGGGGTCATGGGCGGTCGTCACAGGTATTCTCGGCCTTTAAAACTGGGCTCGACAATGTACTTAAAAGAATGGAGTTTTGAGTATAGCTAAGCTTAGAATGGGAAGTTGTCAACTAGAAAGCTGTAGCAACTGAAATTTTGAATGGTTTGAAAAAATGAATTGCACAATTTGATTCAGGTATGAAGGAGATATTGTGAAATGAAGAAGAGGAAAAAGAGTGGATATTTATAGGAAAGGTTCACATCCAAAATATCATGATATTTCCCTCACCATACATCACCACTTCATCCTCCACCACCTCCCTTACCTCACCATTTCAGCCGAAATGACCCCCCATGTGAGTGTGCCCATGTGCATGTCCTTATGCATGTGCATTTACTTTTGTAAAAGCTTAAGTATTAAGTAAACTTAAAATATCTTAGATTTGTCATGTGTATATGTATATATATATATGTGTGTGTGTGTGTGTGCATGTATATTTGTATGTTTGTATATATATTCATGTGCATGTTAGGGTGTGTATGTGCATGTTGTATATGTACACATGACACAAAAACAAGGTTACAATGATATAAAACTAGGGCTGCAATGGGTACCCGAAAAATCCGATATACGTCCGAATCCGTATCCGGAAATATGAAAAATATTCGTTATTCGAAAAGCGGATACGGATATCCGATATCCGAAAAGCTTTCCGAATACGGATATGGTAATTGTGGTATCCGTATTCAAAAAATATCTGTCTGATTAACTAATGCATATATATATATATATAATTAAAATTATATTTATTTAACATATATATTTTCAACTATTTCCTAACCATGGATGTTATTACGATATGGTTTTTTGCTCATTTTTAGTGAAAACAGACAGTTTAAGTATTTAATTTTTGAATATTTTTGGATAGCATACGGATATTAGAATAAAACAATGTTTTATCATCACATTTTTTATTCCTTGGTTTTTTTATGAACATTAGTACAAAAACTGTTTTATGTTGATCCAAACCTTTTCATTTATACTTTTAAACTTATTGATTATGGACGGAGTGGATAAATATCCGGTATCCATCCGTATCCGAAAATTAAGCGGATATGGATATCCGATATCCGAAAATTAAGCGGATATAGATATCCGATATCCAAAAATGATTTTGAATACGGATACAGATATGGCACTATTCGTATCCGAAAGTATCCATTGACAGCCCTATATAAAACAACTTTCTTTCATTAAACCGTTGTAAATCGAAAAACCGATTATTGGTCACATTTTCACTTCTTAGTTAACGTACATATATTTAAAAACAAATTTGAAAATTATTTTCTTATCATTTTAGATGAATTAAAATGATCATATTTGGATTATAAAACCATATAAATAAATATTAAACCGTTGTTTACAAAAAGTGTTATTATACCGATAAACCGATATCGATTTTCCTTATAATTTCAAATTACTTTTATAACTTTATAAAACCATTATAAATCATTCATTATTACTTCATAACTAATTAAAAGGAATTATAATCATTTAAAACCATTATTTAAATAATTAAAATAATTATTAAATAATTAAATCTCAATTTAAATTTAATAAATCAATTATTAAATATAAGAGCATCACTAATGATATCATATATACATTTAATTTCCAAAAATAAAATAATTGATTTTATTTCATATTCTTGTTTAATTATAAAAATAAGTGTATGTATTCAGCTCCGTGCGCAACGTTTTACGATTATAGAGCTGTTTATCGATAAAACAGTTTTCGGCCATTTTATTGGAATATTTCCAAAGGAAATATTTTTGTGGGCATTTTTCCATAATAAGTTCATTATTATTATTTATCACTTAAAACTTGATTATTTATGAAAAATAATCTATATTTGAATATTTAAAATAATTTAAATATCTTTAATTAAAGGGGTCAAATTGTGGGTCGTTACATACTTCCACCCTTGAAAGAATTTCGTCCTCGAAATTACTCAAAACAAAAACCCGGTAATTGTTACCTAGGAAATTATTTTGTATACTCAATTCTATATGATATACATAGATCATCCACAACATCCGATTTGATCTTTTATTCGAATCCACAACTTTTCTTCCGAACTAGTATTGATCCTCCGGTCCTTTAGTGCGGACTTTGACCAGCCTTTTTGATCAGAACTTTAGTTTTTCCTTGCATAGCTCTCAACTATGAAAGAAAAATCAAGTATCTAATCACAAACCCCCATCAATGTTCATCATCAAGGATCGAGTGTTAAATTCTTTTTCGGACCGGTGTAAACACCTCAAAGTTCTACACTCGAATCTTAGATTAAATCGTGCGATGAAATAATCCACATACTTCATATGTATTTATTAAGCTTTCCAAAAATTTTAATGAAAACATTTCATAAAAAATTCATTATTTATTCAAACATTCTTATAAATATGCTTCTTTATATTTAACTATTTGATGATATTTCTAAGAAATTGTTCAAGTTAAAGATAACTTACATTTTATTATAATATACCGCTTGTATTATAATTTCCTCCTTTTAACCAATGATAAATGCAAACACCTTTGTATTTAATAGAACTTATTTTGTTGGTTGATACTCATTTTATTAATTAATACTCCTTTTATTAATTATCCACTTATACCAGTTTCAATACTTAAAAGTATTCACATACTTATTCAAATGTTTTAAGTATATTCATAATTTACTTAACAAGTTTTACTTAATTTAAAATATAATTAAAGAGTTTGAAACAATTACTACTAAACCATTGTTATAATAAACGTCTTTTATAAATTTAAACATATAACATTTACTATCTTTTTATAAAAGATTCCAATACTTACTTTTTATCTTTAAAATTCCATTATTAAAGACCTAAATATACCCATGAGATTTCTTCCAAAGTGGCATTCAAGGGTTTTAAAAACAAATGTTGCTAAAACATCGTTTACTACGAACCCAAAACCGTTCATTATTAACTTTAACTATTTCTTTTAAAGATCAAAGCATACCTATGCTTATCAATTAAGATAATACACTTTGATAAAAATTGACAACCACCAAGTAATTTATCAATTAATGATTCACATTATCCCTTTTTTACTTTATAAAATTATACATATCGAGTGACTCAAAAATGATATTAAGGAACTGGGTACTACTAATAGTATCGCATATTCTCTTAACAAGAAGGGGAATACTTAAGAGAAGCGTTTACCATCCGAACACATCTCCTACCCATTTTTAGTTACGTTCGAGCCACTCGAATCAATTAATCATAAGATTGTTTTTCGTTTTCAAAATCACATTTTAGAAATAATACTTTTCCAAAAATCATTCGAAATTCCTTTCAAAAATACCGAAATTTAAATTCTCAAAAATTACTTTATAAAGCATGTTTTATAAAATCACTTATATAAAATGTAAAGATCCCGGACTCGGCCTTCGAAAATCGGCACCCGTACTTCACTTGTACTCAAAATGCCGCAGATTCAAACGTCGAATCTGGCTCTCCGGAGCTTATAACACCATTAGGTATAACAACACAGCGGAAGAAAGAAATAGATGATATCATATACAACTCCAATAAATAAAATATCCAGAATGATACACAACAATGATATCAATAATACACAGCAATATCAGAGATATGATACAATGCTACAGCGGAAATAACAACAATGGAAGAGATCACTCCAAATGATCTACAAAAGAGAATGACTCCAACAACTCTAACATCAGCTCGAACCACCATCACGTTGCACAAAGATAAGCAAGTGTAGTCATCCGTGAACTCCGAAAAATGAACTAGCTCCCGATAATCTACTAAACCTGACTATCTGAAAAACCCAACTCTAGACTGCCCGTGTGGAAAATTGTGGGCATCCAAAGTTTAGGAAGGGAACAATAAACTCCGGGTCAGTCATGGGACTGGTGTGAGTAACAAAAACAGTTTATATTTAAAACAAACAACAAAAGAATTTTAAACATTGAAATCCGCAATGCTTTTTGGAAAATGAAACTACCATAAGACCTCCCACCACACACACAATGCAATCGCAGACTTGGAGGAGATTTCTTCTTATGATAGTCAAATATGCTTACTACGCAAAATTCTTTTGATATTATTATTAGTGCATAGTGTAGGAAACATTTCGAAAATACAATATTAATCTTAGCCAGCATAGGTACCATTATACTATGCCTACTATAGCTGCTATGTTAAATAGCAGGTTCTACAACTAAAACCGTACTGGGTTCGTATTGGGAATTAGATTTCCAACAAATGGTCAGGCTAAGGAACTTCCTATGCCACATGGAAACGCCTCTGGAGGGACGTCCCGAGAACCTACCCGGATCTCTGCCAACATAAGGCCGGTTACCCCCTTCCCGGGTAGTAAACCTGAGATATGCCACCCCCGGTCGTTTATGACCTTTATCCGAGGGCCCTCGATCACACAGCAACAATCACATAGTAAATGAGATTGGAGCAACCACACAGGTAAATATCTGGGCTCCATACCATGATACCACCTTTGTCCAGAAGGAATGGACATACCCTAGGGGAGCTACCCCTGAAACCTTGCCGCATCTTTCCTGTTTTGACCATTTCCGGTTTGTGAGGTCCGATGAGGTCTCGTCCACAAAGCTACGCTTTTCCACAAAGCCATGCTTTGATCAACAAATGATCAGCAACACACAGCAACACTTAGCATGCCACACTACCAAATTGGGAGTATATCACTGATAACCTTCAACTACATAACCTCTGAGCTCGTACGTCTCAGAGAAGGGTGTTAAGCTAAGAGAATAAATCTCCGCCACCAAACAGAAATGTATTTGAAAGAAATCGGCTTTATATCTCAAAGTGTAGTGTCAAACATACATCCATGTAAGTCTGTTCCGGGTTCGAACAGAACCGAAGGAACTTCCAAAGAAGCCCTTGCAAATCCGGAAAATTTCTAATCACGTCCGGACTTCCCATCACAAAGGGTGATCAAATCTCTATATCGGGGATCAGCCGATGCAGAGACATTCGATGGTAATCCTTTCGTTTTTGAAAGTATCTGGTCTTCACCACCGGTCTTCAAATGCTATCCATATACGTCGTATCATTATTCGGAATGGGTTATATGACACAAAGTCCTCTTCCGGCTAAACCGAATAATGAGCGTAATATTTAAAAACATATGGATATGGGATTTCGATTAAGTCACAAATTATTACCCAAAACTTCTCTTCAAATGGTTTAAACAAATTACCATTTTAATCTTTTACACAAAAAGATTTATTCCACAAAGTTCACCCAGTTTCACAAACATCTATTCATAGATTTTCAAATTGATTTCCATTTCAATTTGGATTAACTCGTTCAACCTTTAAAACAAAGGTTTAACTGATAGCTTTCAAAACAATTCCATTTCGACCTTTTATACAAAAGGTACACCTTTCCAATTTCAAAACAAAGTTTAACATTCTTTCACAAAGATTTATTCATAACTCGAAAACCCATTTTCATTTCAAACTTGAGATTCTTTTGACACAATTTGGAAATTCATTTTTTATATGAAAGCTTCTATTATTTGAAAACAAATAGTTTTCATTTCGGAAAATCTGATTCATTTATACGTGTTAAAGTCCTTGGGTTAAATTCAAATTCTCAAAACCATACTTTTAAAATGGTTTAAATTCATATAAACACATTTATAACATCTTTAACCATAATTTCCAAACATGGAATTCAATTCCAAATTTTGAATTCAAATTCAAATTAAATTATTTAAATTGGAAAACTTTACCAAGTTATTCAAAATAACTTTTATCTTTAAAACTCCTTTTCAAAAGCTTTAACATTTAACCCAAAGCCATTTCGAAAATCAATTGAAATTAAAATTTCAATTTCAATTTCAAAAAAAAAAAAAATTTAAATCATCTGTGACTTAACCAACTTCCATGTGCAATCCATATTTGTGTGTGTATGGTGTAGTCCAGGGGTTTCACACAGTAGTGCAACATCATTTAATCATCACAGATCAGAATACAGAAATATAGTTGATAAGCGTTATAAACTATAACGCTTATCTTTCATTCACAGATATATAAGTCACAGATAATAATTTACATTCACCCCAGATAAATAACTACAGTACAGATCACACACAAATCAGAATATATCACAAAGCATTACAGATCAGGGATATCAAACAATTCAACAACTAATATAATCCAAACATCCATGAGTAGGATCAATTTAATTATCTGATTGATTTAAATCAGATTAATTTCTATGAATAATTTTACTAGTCATGGTAAATTAATGATCAATTAATTTCAAAACATTTAATAATTTCCCTTTGATTTATCATTAATTAACCCTTAATTAATTACTTAAATGATTATCTCTAATCACGAATTAATTACATTGAGCAATTATCCTTTAATCATTTAATTGATCAATTTTAATCATTTAATTACTTATATTACATTCAGAATTTATCCATAAATTACTTACATTAGGTAATTATTCTTTAAGTAATTAATTATTCTTTAAATTAATTACATTAATTAATTATCCATTAACAAATCATCTTAATTAATGAAATTTAGTAATTAACTCTTTAATTAATCCCATTGAGTAATTATCCCTTTAATTACTTCCATAAATTAATTATACTTTATCAACTACATTAAGTAATTGTACCTTAGTTACTTAAAACTTTAATAAATCAAAGGTAAACCATTTATCTTACTTAATTACTTTTAATTATCATTCAAATCAAATGCTTGAAGTCATTTTATTTTGAAAACAATTAGAGATTAAATAAGATAATTAGTCTAATACATAATTATATAAACCAAAACAATTTTAAAACATTAAACCTTAAAATTTAATATTTGGAACTTGTTTAAAACTTGTTTTAATAAACTTATTTTGGAAAACCTGGTTAACATTTCTTTGAAAAACTTATACACTTTAAAACCTGATCATGTTTTTATTTAAAAATCCGGTTATTCAAAACTTTGGACACCTGGTTAACTAAAAACGACCCGAGCCAAACTTCAAATTTCCCGAGCCAAACTTCAAATTTCCCGAGCCTTTCCCCGAGACCCATCCTTCTTCCCCAAAGCCACAATCGAAACCCAGACCAACACTGACACGCGTGCACGTGTCCAAACACTCCGACCATCTCCAGTCGACCTCGCCGTCTTCCATAAGTCAACGATCATCCACACTATCGCTCTGACCACCCAGCACCTCGAAACGACGATGAACTTGAAATCGAACAACTCACCACATCCTCGACCTCAAACTGGATCACCAAAACTGCCTCTTACTCGAATCTCCGACCACCAGAGTGCCTATACTTCCGGTCACTCATTCGCCGTCAACTAAGCTTCCATTCACTTGAATCTGGTGGCACTCGATCCAACCTAAATGCCGTGGTGAATCCAATTCCGATCGAGCTCCAAACTAGGTTTACAGACTAAAATAATCAACCCCCACCGCCACCGTGCCTGGATCACCTTCCTGGCATTTTTTTTCCAAACCTCCGATCACTCTACTACCACCAAAGGGAACCCTGACCTCCCAGACCGTCGAGATCGCCAGAAATCATCAAATTACCATTTTCTGTTCAAACTAGAACTGCACCCTCAAACTAACACTAAAAATTGTGATTTTAGTTTTAAATTTTAAGTTTTTATATAAGGTTTCAGATCACAAGCATGAATCACTGAATTGGAGTATTTGGAATTTAAACAAAACTCAAGTCTTCCTGTCCATTTTGGTTTCCAGAGCAAGTTTAAATTTATTTTTGACTTAATTAAATTTTAAACTTTAAGTCATGATAAAACAAACAATTTTTGTTTATAACTTAAATCATAACAGCGACTAGATTAAGAGATACACAATTTTAAATCAAAACTTGAGCCTGAAAACTGGGAACAGAGATGTCACAGGCAACAGACATGCTCACATGTATACACAGAAACTCACTTATGTATATTCACACAATCATACTTATCCACAGATATATAAGCAACAGGTTATACTTTTAAATTAATTTAAAGTGATGTTACTCACATTGATTTCCAGGAAGAAGAATAGAGTGTGAAATGTGAAACCAGGCTTGAGCTTTGCTTGCTGAAGCTTTCCTCTAATCCTCTGGTTTGCATTTTATTTGTTTTGATGTTTAAGTTGAAGTTTTGTTTTAGGTTTTGAAATGATATTCACTCCAGATTTTTTTCTCAACTTTGATGGACGAAATGAAATGAGAAGGCTAATATGTGAGAAAGCAAGTTTACAGGTGATGATGTTATTTGTACAAGTTGATATAATTTTGTACAATAGAAACCAGAGATTTTTCTTTAGCAAATGGTGGCTGATAGATATGGCATTAATTGCCATGTACAAACTTGAATATATATCATACTTATCCATTTTTTTATACGGTATGTACAAATATGAAGATATTTACTTTGGCTTCCTTTGCAAGCTTTTACCTATCTTTTTTTTCTCTTGTTTACTTGTTTTCATACTTATGTATATTTTTTGTTTCCTTCTACAATTGTTCATACTTTCTATTTTTATTATAATTTATCTTATATTTATTTCTATTTCTAGTTTAAATATTTATTATTATTATTTTACTCTAATACTTATCGTCTTGTATTTATTTTATAAATTCAAATCATTATTAACCATTTACTTGAAATTTAAATCTAAATCACATATATACAATATTTAGATTTTAATTGATTTAACATAGAATTTATTTGAATTCGGGGAAACTCGCTTCAATTTACAATAAATTTACAAATTTAATTCAAAAATTAAATTAATTATCAATTTGAATATATATAAAATCCGGGGTCGTTACATAAAACATATTTAAAGATTTATTTATCTTAAATAAATTCTTTTAATCTTAAACCAACATTATTATTTATCGAATACCCCATATCAAAATGTGAAACTAAATTCATGAGGTGTTCGTACTTAAACTTTTAAATTAAACAACCAATGAATCAATGATAATAACCAAGTATTATTATTTTATTAATTAAATAACTATATTATTTGAAAAGTATTCTTTATATTCAAAATATAATCGTAGGTAAAATTATTTCAATTATAAATTTTCAAAACCAAAATCTTTTGTATATATCATTAACAAATACGTGCTCATATATAATACTCTCAAACTCATTCTAGGGTGTTGCTAACCCTATCTGTAATTAGTTACTCATCCTAGGGCATTAAGCAAGGTTCTTGCTTAACCTTGTGCTCTATACCAAATGAGATGACCCACCTCCTTGATCCTCAGAAATCGACACTAATACATCCTCGGTATTCACATGTCGCAAATCCAAGTGCCAGAGAGGCAGATTATCATGGGTAAAAAAGAAAGTAAAGACAGAACTCTCACATGAATGGAATAACATATATTATTTCAACATATAACCTTTACAGTTGAAATTTTAAATACATTTATCAGAGTTAAACATGGAAAGTTATAAATATCTGTCCTAACAAATGCGGAATACAATACTACACAAGTGCAGTGGAAACAGATAACAATCTTCAAAAGAATCTTCTAACTCCATGCTTCGAGCTCCTTCTAGATTTCTTCTAACTAAACCTGACTACTAGGCTGCTCGGGAAAATTAGGTCACCCAGAGTTTAAGGGAAAAGGGAAATAAACCTCGGGTTAGTCATGGGACTGGTGTGAGAAATTCAAACTATGCGGTTTTAAAAGAAAAGGTATCTCATAAGACCACGTCGCACATAAATACGGAATGGGTTTTTACCTTATGATAACCAAAATATTTGCTACGCAAAATCATTGGATATTATTTTAATGACATTTTTTGTTTGGAAAATACTTTTCAAATAAACTTATGAATCCTAGCCGAAATTGTTACATTATTAAATTCCAACATACTAGCTACAAAGTAGGTTCTACAATCAAAATCCATAGGCACTTACTAGAGAATGGATTTCCATACAATGGCAGGTAAGGGACTACCTTCTATATAGTACATCTCTAGAGGAATGTACCGAGAATACAGAAACAATCCTCCGCATCTGGCAAGACCGGTCTATCCATATTTGGCACTCATACATGGCCTGGATAGAAAGCGAATATGACATCACCTCGGTCGTTACTGACCTATCTGAGACGTCTCATAGCATACACCACATACCCGAAATATAGAGGGTTATCTAGAAAGGTGAAGATCATACCCTTATGGGTGCGACCCACTTAGCCTTACGGTGTATCCTGTTTAAGCCATTACCGAGTGATGAGGCCTAAGGTAACTGTAACGATCCAGATTTTTCCGTCGTTTGATTTTGAATATTTAAACGGTTTTAAATATTGGATTTTGAATATAAATTGATTTTCGAATATGAAAGGATTTTGGTTGAAATAATAGAATGAATTTAAATTTCAAATATAACAATTTATCGTAATACGGAAATGGCGAATAATTGAAAATTTAGTTGAATATGAATCGAAATGATTTCTAATGTTGATATAAATTATATTTGAATTAGAAGTGAGTTAGTAAGTTTAAAAACTGAAATTCCAAGTAATTTCGTCGATTTTGAAAATCGTCAATTTAATCGACGCGTTAAGATAACGATCTAGGGCACAGTCTCGGAATTCAACGAAACTAGTTCCATTGGATCCGTAATAGTGTATTGTTATCGAATTTCAAATTTTGTAGCATTTAGAGTTACTGTTTGGTTGTATGGAATAGAAACGCGTTGAAATTACTATCGGTAATTTCATTAAAAATAGTCGATTCAAAAGCTATCTTCTACATACAATCGAACTAGGTCTCAAAACTTGTTCCATTGCATTCGAAATAGGGGTATAACATTAAGAACGCCAAATGGCAGGCCTCGATAGGAGTTCGGTATTTCGAGATATGCTAAGCGAGATATTTTTGAAATTTAATAATATTAAAAATTTGAATGTCAAACTAGCCACCCTATACTCATACTCGAGCCACCTTAACTGAAATCATGCCACCCTATGATTAAACCAGCCCGCCCCTTTCAGTTTAAAATCACGAGTTCCCCTTCGTATTTCTCTTCAGATCGACATCACGAAAAAAAGAAAAAAATATAAAACGCGATAAATCACGATGGTCGCAAGGAGAGCGCGCACGTGGGAGGTCGAAGATAGATGGCGGCAGCGACAGTGGAGTGGCGAGATGGTAGAGGCTCGCGTTGATCGCTGTTAGGGTTCTTGGGTGTGGGATCGCGCGCGAGCAAACTAGGTTAAAGGCGGTGGTGTCTGGGCACGGCAGCGGCGATGTGGCGATGGTAGGCGATCAAAGTTTGGTAGCCTGGATTTGCAAATGAACGGGAATTAGGACAAAGGAGAAGTGGGAAGAAGGAAGGGCCGTGATATGCTATTGCTGGAGTGTGCGGTCCAGATTAGCCGAGGTTAAATAAATAATAATTATTATATTGTGTAAATTTAGAAATCTTATAAATGCTATATTTCATTCATACAAGGTCGAAATCAAACGGGATAAGTTGCGTTGCGCTCGTGGCATCGAATTCTACGCATAGGAATTGGTTTGGAATTTTTTTCAGTCAACTAGGATTTTAGATTAAATTGAGCATCAGTTCAATTTAATTTAAAATTGGAACGATCAGCAAATTAAAAATCAAGGTGAGTAAATCTCACTCATTTGGATTACCGGATTTTATTTATAATAATTAAAATTAATTATTGGATGATTGGTTGAATTTATATATCATTATCAGTTGAATGTTATATTATATATATTAGTAGTTGGTTATATTTCCTGCCGATCGGAGCGGATGAGACACTATGCGCCCCGCATAATAGCGGATGATCCTATATTACCGCGATATCCCGCCTCGAAGCGGGATTGGTATTTTATATTGTATAACATCTGTGGTTACAGAGAAATAGGTTGGAGGGATCCAATTGTATTTCTCAAATATATTGATTGTTTTTCATATAGAACGATATATGATGTGATTGAATAATCTGTTTTGGATTGTTGTGTGATTTGATTATTGGATGCTATACTAGCACTGGCCTTAATTTTGGTATTTTAAATACCATAAATATTATTTTTGAAGTTAAAGGAATTAAAAGAAGATTTTGGATATAAAAATATTTATATCGGAATTTGTATTATTTTAAAGGAAATTTATTTGGATAAAACAATGATTTGATTTTGGGTTGTACTTAACTATCGTAAAATCTTTTAAATAAGAGGTTTTAAAATAATTTATATAAGGGATTTTTAGCAATGGATTTTTAAATGATATTTTTGAAAATATGGATAAGGAGTTGAAATCAATATTTAAAATAGGTTTGAAAAATAAAAAGGATTTATAAAGAAATGGATTCATAAAATGAAACTTTATAAATGAGATTATTTTTATAAATAAGTGAAACCCAAATGAGTTTATAAATTTATAAACGATGTTTATAAATAAGGGAAAATGATATCAGTCGATAAATTGAGAAAATAAATTTACAGTGTGAATTTTTATCAAGATATGGAAATGGTTTTTGGGAAAAATAGTGGATTTTATTTTAGAAATGTGAGAATGGTTAGGGAATCGGAATGGAATCGATGTGTTATGAATCGAGAGGGATTTATAAATTGAAGTTTGTTATTGGAACTTTAAAAAATCATTTTTGTCCAGAAATTTAGTTTGTTTAAAATGGGATATTTTATTAAACTATATAGCTACGGATGTTTTAATATTGAAATGTTTTGGGAAGTGGATATTTTCAAATATCTAATATTAATTTTAAATGAATTCAAATTTTTATTATAAGCTTTGTAAATCGATTAGTTTTTATTTAAAAATAAATTGGAAATTAATTATCGATGTTTATTTAAAATGTTTTAATATTTTAAATAATTACTTAACATGTTTTCAAAATAAATTATTATTCTTCAAAAATACTTATCATACATATAGAGTTTTGAAATGATTAAATTTATTTATAAATTCTCTTGAGATTTGTAAACGGGGTTTATTTAACGGATATGATTTTTATAAGTGAAATCTTATAACGGAGTTTTGGAAACTTAAGGAATTTTCAAAATGGTTAGATAAGTGAACTTCGAAAAATGAATCTGAATTCATAAAAGAAGTTATAAATTGGTGAATGGGATTTTAAACAAGTAAAATCAATTTTGGAAATTGTAGAAGGAATTACGAAAATCCCGAAGATTTATGAAATGAATTATAATGAGTTATGACTTTACAAAAAGGGTTGTAAATGGTTTTATGAAGTTGGAATATGGGAAGATTTCCTCGTTGTGAATATACCTATAAATCGATAAGACATAAGTATTTCCTAAGTGTTGAGAAGTAAGTGATTTTGGAAAATATATTTATAAATATTTTTCTAAGTATTAGAATAAAATGATTTAGGGATTTTTTGACTATGGGAAGGTTATACGAGAATGTTTCTAAGTGTTAATATGGGTTGAAATATTCCGTTAAGGATATAAGGATTTGAAACTCTTTTCAAACGTTGGAATACCGGAGAGGTTTGAATATATATCTTGGTAAAGATATTTTGAAATGATTGTTTGAAAGATTTATAAAATTAGGCCTAGTGACTGTTATGTGTGTTATTTGATAGTTAAATTACCGACTATCAAATCTGGCCAAATTCGTTAATCATTTCAAAGAGACCGGGATCGGATTTAATTATCTAAAAACCACTTCAATCTGATTTGTGCGTACGAATTATGATATCGTGAAGATAATGAAGATGGTGATTTTGGAGATTCGATTTTTTCAGACCCAGAACAACTTGTATGGATGAATGCTATCATTTGCTTCGTTGCCTGGAAGGCAGTGTTAGCGTTCCAAGTATGAATGCTATTTAAAAGTTAAAACGTTAGCCTTAAGCCTCATCAACCGGGAATGACTAAAACAGGGGAGATGCAGCAGGGCTAAGTGGGTCGTACCCAAGTAGGTTATGTTATCACTTTTCTAGATACCCTCGGATATATTATAATTATGTATATGGTTGTGCATGAAAAAGAGAGTGCTCGAATGGGGTGGGAAAACCCGGAGTGATAACATATTCGGTACTATCTAGTAAGGGGTAGGCCGGTCCTGTGTTGGCAGGGATCGTTACGTACGATCTCGGTACATTTTTCTAGAAATGTACTGTGACGGACGGTATTCCAGTAGCCCGATCATTGTATGAAATCCAATATCCACCACGAGCCTGTACGGTTTTGATTGTGCCCAACTATGCTGAAACATGAGATGCAAGCATTTCAGCTATTTTATAGTTTATTTTCTATAGACACTATTATAATATCAGATGATTTTGATATAAAATGTTTTGGTTATCGTAAGGTAAAAATCCGTAGTGTTTATGTGTGACGTGGTCATACGAGATACCTTTGTTTCCAAAGTATTTTGATAACAGTAATAATTCAAATTGAGTGTGTTTTCTCATGCTGGTTTCCCAGACTGACTCGGATGTTCCTTTATTATAATGCTCAGGTCAGACCGAGTATTACAGATTTAGGTTAGGATGTTTTGGAGCACAGTAGTCATGCTGGAGGAGTATCAGGCGTATTCCACGTATTTGATTATATTCCGTTGTGTGTGTATGCTACATACTCAGCACTTATGAGGACAAGTTATTATAACTTTCTAGATTGATTTGTTAATTGTTGTACTATGATGGTTGTGTGTATATTACAGCTACAGTTCTCTTTGTATGAAGATCTGTTATTATATATGATATTTTGTTCCCCTGCGATTGTGAGATTCTGTATTGTTGTTTCTGTTTTCTTCTTCACCCCTAATGATCTGGTATTTCCGGCACTTGATTATTCGGCATGCTATATATAGAACGTATTGATATCGATTTTCGAGGGTCGAAAATCTCGGGCCATTACAGTAACGATTATCTTTCACATAGCACATTTCACTTTGAATGCCACACTGCCATTCCACGGTCACACAACTGGTTTCTACAAATGTATAACTCCTGAGCTCGTACATCTCAGGAAAGGGTGTAAAGCTAAGAGAAGTTTCCTTCTCTGCTACCAAACAAATGATACATTCATAGAGATCAATTAATGTAATAAGAAATGCAACGTTAGACATTCGTCCATGCAAGTTGTCTAGGAAAAGGACAAACCGAAGGCACTCTCCTACCACATCGTGTTAGGAATTACCCTTAGGTTTAGTAGCGAGAAGTCCTTGCAAAGAAGATCTCAAATGAAGAACTACTGCCACATAATATGATATGGGAAATTTCCCCCAAGGATCAGTGACAATCAGCCCTACATTCCAACTTCCAAATCATTTTCATGTCTTCACTTCGAATATGTAAATTGGTTCGAAGTGGTCTTCTGATAGAATCACCCAAATCTGACCCCGGTTCTTTCGAACCAATCTTCGATAAAATGATGTTAAGTGAATAGGGAATTATTCTTTGATTGATTAATTTCTTTTTTTTCTTCAAAATATCTTCTAGAGATATATATATCTTTAAAACATTCTTTCCGGTGTATACGGAATCATTATACCTCATTTATCACATCCTTTTAAATATTGGAATAAATCTAAATTATTTCATTTTTCACTTAGGAAAATATTTCCAAATCATTTCATTTAAATCTTAACAAAGATTTCTTAATTCAAAACTCAAAATTTTGATTGAGTTGAAACCATGTTATCTAGGATGTTAATCTAAAACCAGTAAATATTAAGTGACTAGAATCTTTAGAAATCATCTAATTCTACTCAATGTCAATCATATTCAACAAATACTATGGGCGGAATAACGGTGAAATCACCTTTTAAATTCCATAAATAGTACGAGTTCCCTCTTCGGGCTTTAAGACTATGTACAAGAAGATTATCTCCATAAAATCCAAGTTATTTATATTTGAAAATCATATCCTTTACACTTTAGAAAAATTTGATCCGAGTAAATCAAATTTACTATCCCCTCCGTCGGACCTGTCCGGATAGTTAGAGAAAGTAGGAAACTTGATTTTCAAACTCTAGCCTGGAGACTATCTCTTTATCACCCATAAGGCGGTCAAGTTATTTGATTAACTCTAAATCCTTCAAATCATTAATAATACTTTATAAATCATTTGAAAACATTTACAAAAGACTGGGAAAAGAATGGTTGCGTTTAAAACTATATTTCAAAGTTATAGAAAAGTGATGCGGAAAGTGTTTTTTAAGCTATATCGATCAAAACGACTTTTCTATCATTTGAAAATTCATTTTTATAACTCAAATCACTTTTTAACAAAATTTAAAAGATTTTTACAATTTATTTCATATTTTTAAACAATTTTAAGATATCATTTATTAAAGAACCCCTTTTATTGATTCTGAACTGAAAAACCATGATTTTTCCAAAAACTTGTTTTACTCATATTTCAAAATATACTCATCTAAATCTCGATTTTTTTTCTTTGTTTGAAAACTATAGATATAATAGTTTGGAAAATTCTTATCTCGAATAATTCTGAGCTATATTCCATAATATATATACACGTTTAACTTTTGCGGCGCGAAATCGCGAATTACCGTTACGCGACGCGCCTATTTTTGACTTAATTTTCAATATTCATTTAAACTTTGTCAAAACACTTTTAATGTTTATAAAACATTTCTAAATCATATTAAATCATTTTTAAGAGGTTTAAACATTCCATATACACCATTTTATTCAATAAAGGAAAGTAATTTCCTTTGTGCTTATCGACGTGTATTAACGTGACTTGCATATATATTCAACAATCATATTAAACAACCATCATCGACAGTTATATTCAAACATATATATCATCCAATAACATATATAACTAGTTCAGGAGTTTCTCACATTGATTTTCTATTGGAAAACGGCTATAGCTTCACTAACTCGCGATCCGAGCTCACGAACCCCAACACCTTGTTGTTAGAACTACTATTCTATGATTTTGATGACAATACCTATGCAATCATGCACAAACAATATATATTCAATCTACTTGCAGGAAAAAGATTTTAGAATTCAAAGTGAAGACGAATAACAAAGGAGAAGAATCATCAGTATTAGAAAAGCTAATATAATGCTGAGATTTTCATAGATATAACTTGTAAAATCTCCTTTAGTAGTTGTTTTTAAACATAAACATTGCATGGAAAAATTCTTTCAATTCCTCATATAACAAAAAGCTTAAGAAAAGAATACAGCATATGTCATACGTCTGACACTACATATCAGACGTCTGACTAAAGTTTCTGTTTTTAAACCAAACTTACACCAGACGTCTATTAAAACCTTCAGATGTCTGTGCTTAGCTTCTGATTAAAAAAATATAAGCTCAGATGTCTGAACTTATTGACAAACGTCTGTTCTGAGTAACGACCACTTAAAATGAAAGGTCATCTGCTTCATTCTAACGGCTGCTTTCACAACTCTTCACTGCATCTCTTTCTTCTCAATGATTGCAACCTTTAGATTGAAACAGAAAACTCTAATGGATATTACTCTTCACAAAAACTATTCATCATCTATATATATGTGAAGATTTTAAGAATTAAAGACATGAATTTTCTGAATCATATATCTACTTTCTTTCGCATACTCTGATTTCTAAAAGCAAACCATATCAGTCTTTATCACTTCCTGAAATCAAAAGCTTCACGTACGCATACTACTCAAAAGAGATTATAGGAAGATTTGTATTGTGCAGTCAAAGTCAGTGTTTTCCAAAACACATGCTTGTCTCAGAAAGAACTTTTGTATTAAGTCTATTCCTCCGGACAAAGCGGAGGTTGTTTACTAGTTAAAGCCGAGGAGGAGCTTCGGGACTGGACATAGGACGGAAGGTCCAAACTAGTATAAAAACTCTGGTTTGATTGTTTCCTTACTATTATTTACTTTACTCTGTTAACTATAAGCTAGCATTTTGCTACACTTGCATATTAGATATAAACATATGATCCATACATCCTTTCATTTGGTAATAGAGCAGGGTTATCTCAATTCAAAGTAACACGTGATTGAAACATATTTAGTATGACAAGTACATTTCAAGAAGGACAATCAACTGCACGTCCACCACTATTCACTGGATCAAACTATGCTTACTGGTCTACACGAATGCGTATTTTTATGGAAGCAAATGGCTTAGAAATTTGGCAAGCAACACAAGTTAAATATGTATCACCAGAAAAAATATAAGCACTTGGACAGATGCTCAAAAGAACACAGCAACAAACAATGCTAAAGCTATGAATGTTTTATTATGTTCACTTGACAAAAATGAATTCTTACGTGTCATGTTGTGCACTAATGCATATGATATATGGTGTACACTACAAATCACTCATGAAGGCACTAACAAATTAAACAAACAAAGATTTCCATTATATAAAATCAATTTTCTTCATTTAAAATGAAAGTAAATGAATCTATTGGTGATATGTATGCTAGATTTCAAACTATAAAACATGAATCCTATATGTACTTTCTTTTGCATACTCTGATTTCTAAAAGCAAACCATATCAGTCTTTATCACTTCCTAAAATTAAAGGCTTCACGTACACATACCACTCAAAGGAGATTATAGGAAGATTTGTACTGTGCAGTCAAAATCAGTGTTTTCCAGAACATATGCTTGTCTCAGAAAGAGATTTTGTATTAAGCCTATTCCTCTAGGCAAAGCGAGGATTATTTACTAGCTAAAGCCGAAGAGGAGCTTCGGGACTGGATGTAGGACGAGAGGTCAGAACCAGTATAAAAACTCTGGTGTGATTGTTTCCTTCCTATTATTTACTTTACTTTGTTAACTATAAGCTAGCATTTTACTACACTTGCATATTATATATAAACATACGATCCATACATCCTTTCACTTGCCTCCTAGCGTGCTCGGCCATTCGCCAAAAGTGGTGCTCGGCCAAGCATGGGGAATGAGGTGTAGGACTTTGGATTATTATTGATTACCAAAAACTAGATCTAAAAGTAATTTATTTTCTCTCGGGTTTTTGGATATTCTACTCTCTGAATTGGAAATATGGTCAACGTGAAAGTTGTAGGAAATTCTTTTCTCTACGGTTTAAAAAAAGGAAACACTCGATTTGTTTTGAGGAAGTTATGATCAAAAGACGAGAGGGTATTCTCAGATTCGTAAAAATAAAGCATGAAAATGCACTATAAAGAAGTGAAATTTTGACATAGTTAAGTTCAAAAATGGAAGAAGTGCTAAACATGAAAGTTGTAGCCACTAGAATTTCACATGGTTTGAAAAAAAAGAATTACTTCATTTCGATATGTTTTGGAGGATTTATACTCGATTTAAAATAAGGTATTCTCAGCCTTTAAAACTGGGCTCGAGAATGTACTTGAGAGAATGAAGTTTTGAGTATAGCTAAGCTTAGAATGGGAAGAAGTGGTCAAATAGAAAGTTGCAGCCACTAAAATTTTGAATGGTTTGAAAGGAAGAATTGCATAATTTGGTTCGGCTATGAAGGAGATATGGTGGAATGAAGAAGAGGAAAATGAGTGGGTGTTTATAGGCAAGGTTCACATCCAAAATATCATGATATTTTCCTGACAATACATCACCACTTCATCATCCTCCGCCACCTCCCTTACCTCACCATTTCAGCCGAAATGACCTCCCCGCCCCCTCCCCCCATGTGAGTGTGCCCATGTGCATGTCCTTATGCATGTACATTGACTTTTGTAAAAGCTTAAGTATTGAGTAAACTTAAAATATCTTAGATATTATCATGTGTATATGTATATGTATATATGTGTGGGTGTGTGTGTGTACATATATTTGTATGTTTGTATATATGTTCATGTGCATGTTAGGGTGTGGATGTGCATGTTCTATATGTGCACATGACAGAAAAACAAGGTTGCAATGATTTAAAACAACTTTTGTTCATTAAACCGTTGAAAATTGGGAAACCGATTACCGGTCACATTTTCACTTCTTAGTTAACGTACATATATTTGTAAACAAAATTTAAAAACTCTTTTCTTGTCATTTTAGATGAATTAAAATGATCATATTTGAATTATAAAAGCATATAAATAAATATTAAACCGTTGTTTACAAAAAGTGTTATTATACAGATAAACCAATATCGATTTTCCTTATAATTTCAAATTACTTTTATAACTTTATAAAACCATTATAAATCATTCATTATCACTTCATAACTAACTAAAAGGAATTATAATCATTTAAAACCATTATTTAAATAATTAAAATAATTATTAAATAATTAAATCCACTTTAATTTAAAAAATCAATTATTAAATATAAGGGCATCACTAATGATATCATATATACATTTAATTTCCAAAAATAAAATAATTGATTTTATTTCATATTCTTGTTTAATTATAAAAATAAGTGTATGTATCCAGCTCTGTGCGTGACGTTTTACGATTATAGAGATGTTTATAAATAAAACGGTTTTCGGCCATTTTATTTGAATATTTCCAAAGGAAATATTTTTGTGGATATTTTTTTCAAAATAAGTTCATTATTATTATTTATCACTTAAAACATGATTATTTATGAAAAATAATCCATATTTGAATATTAAAATAATTTAAATATCTTAAATTAAAGTGGTCAAATATGGGTCGTTACAATAACTCCTAGCATAGGGCTCATCTTCAGATTTGGAAGTGGTCTCAAATCCGTCATCATCTGAATTTGTCATTTCACCAAACACTTTATACGCAAATGGCGATGCATATGCTTTGATCACAAATTGTTGAGGTAAAATCACCTAATAACGATGATATACCCAAACAAAAATTCCACTATCAATGTTATAGTGTGCGTCCACTTTGTGGCGAGTGATATTTTATTACTTTGTCAAGAAAAATATTGATTAGAAGCTTTTCATTGGTGAAGGAATTCACAATGAAGAGGGAAAAATGAGAGAGTTACAATTTCTCTTTAGACTGGCTTCATATAAACATGGGTTTTGATATTTGGGAAGTAATCTTGGGACTAATTACAAATCAATCTACATGTCACATATTTTAATAAGAGGGCTTTAGAAACAAAGCAACTGTACGCATACTCGAGCATTCATTGGCAAATACAATTAATTTAATTTTTAATGAAATTCACGTTGGTCCCTTAATCAATGTATTAGCCAATAGCATAAGAGACTGCAATTCACTGTATTCACTGTCCCGTGACTGTTCATAGCAAAATGATAGATTTCATGGAATCTAACAATCAAAACAACTACAGAATTAATAAAATGAAACTAAAAATATTCACCAATGATTCCGCCATTTTTATTAACAGAAAAGAATGAGGAAAAAGTAAAGTAACAGTCTCTCTCTATACCTATTTATACAATAAGCTGAAACAAACAAATTTGCTATGAACCAATAAAATGTGCGCAGCCTTGCCACGTAAGCACAAGCAATGTTGACACAACAATAACAGCATATACCAACACCCCCCCTCAAGTTGGAATGTCTAGGAAGACATACCCAACTTGGACAAAAGCTCTCTGAACTGAATTGAAGGCAAAACTTTTGTAAAAACGTCAGCTAATTGATGTTGAGTTGGAAGATAAGTAAGTTGAATCAGCCCTTCAAGAATCTTTTCACGAGTAAAATGACAATCAATTTCAATGTGTTTAGTCCTCTCATGGAACACTGGATTGTGAGCAATATGTAGTGCAGATTGATTGTCACAATGTAGAATAACTGGTTTAGAAATTGTGACTCCCAAATCCTCTAACAACCTTACAATCCAAGTGACTTCAGAAGCCGCTGCTGCCATAGCTCTATATTCAGCTTCAGAAGTTGATTTTGATACAGTGCTTTGCTTCTTAGACTTCCAAGTAATCGGAGAACCACCAAGTAAAAGAACAAATCCAGTTATGGATCTTCTTGTGTCCAAACATGCAGCCCAATCTGAATCAGAATACGCCTGCAAACAGAGCTGATCTGAAGCTTTTAACAAAATTCCCTGGCCTTCAGTATGAGCAAGATATCTAAGAACATGAATCAAAGCTGACTGGTGAGAATTTCTAGGTGATTGCATAAATTGACTAAGTGTTTGCACTGCATATGCTAAATCAGGTCTAGTGTTGGTAAGAAAATTAAGTTTACCAACAAGTGACCTATAATGTTCAGCATCAGAAAGTAGTTCACCACAATCTGCTTGTAGCTTGGCATTTATAGGAAGAGGGGTTACAACTTTCTTTGATACATCAAAACCACATTCTGCAAGTAAATCTCTAGTGAACTTCTTTTGACTTAAAATTATTCCATTATCTAAATAACCAACTTCAATCCCTAAAAAATAACTCAATTTGCCAAAATCTTTGATGCCAAACTCATTTTGCAGATGAACTTTTAAGTCTTCAACAGCACTTGAATCTGTTCCTGTTACTATAACATCATCCACATAAACAGCAGCAATGCAAATTTTACTTTCAGATTTCTTGATAAAGAGACTATGATCATGATGAGATTTAATAAATCCTAACTTGTGTAAAAATCGTGACAATTTTTCATGCCATTGTCTTGAAGCTTGCTTCAGTCCATAAAGAGACTTTTTCAACTTGCAGACTTTATTATCAAGATTCAAAACACCATTTGGAACTCTCATATACACATCCTCCTTAAGATCCCCATGGAGGAAAGCATTATTGACATCTAATTGGAACAAAGACCAGCCTTTATTAGCTGCTACAGCAACAAGAGTCCTTACAGTACTCATTTTCACCACAGGACTGAAAGTTTCAGCATAATCAATTCCATATTTTTGAGTAAAACCTTGTACGAATAATCTTGCCTTACACCTCTCCAATTCTCCATTTGACTTCAGTTTAACTTTGAAAACCCATTTACAACCAATTGCCTTTTTTCCTTTTGGAAGATCAACAAGTTCCCATGTATCATTTGCTTTAAGAGCTTTCAGTTCAGTTTCTATTGCCTTCACCCAAATTGGTTGTTTAATTGCTTCTTCATAGTTTAAAGGCTCTTTTATATCACAAATTTGAGATAAAAAAACTTTGTGCTGTTCAGGAAATGTGGTATATGCCACTAAATTGCACCAATGCTCTGACTCAAAATTACTTGCAGCTGTATTACATGTATAATCTTTCAGATAAGATGGAGTTTTATGAATTCTTGTTGATTTTCTAAGAACTGGTTGTTCAATAGTTGCTGAATCACTAATATCAACAACTGATGTAGTCTGCACAGGGGCAACAGTATCATTTGATGGAAAAATAGCATTTGAAGAAGAAAAATCAGGTGCTTCATGAAAAATAGGTGCAGAACTTGCTGGTAAATATATGGCATTTGAATAATTGGAATGTGGATATTTTGATTTATGAAATAAATGATAAGGAAAATGCCTCTCATAAAACTTCACATTTCTAGTAATATTTATTTTGTTTGTATCAATATCCAAGATTTTATAACCTTTCTTGCTGTCAGAATAACCAAGTAACATGCATGGTTTAGCTCTTTCATCCATCTTTGATCTCTGCACTCTTGATGTACTAACATAACAAAGACATCCAAAAACTCTCAAATGATCAACTTTAGGCTCTTTCCCATGTAGTCTAAAATAAGGTGTATCTCCTTGGATAGCTTTTAATGGCATTCTATTAATCAAATACGTTGCACACAACACACATTCACCCCAAAATCTGTCTGGAATTCTGGACTGAATATACAAAGCTCTAGCAGTCTCTAATAAATGTTTGTGCTTCCTCTCAACTACTCCATTTTGTTGTGGTGTGTCACTACAACTCTGCTGACTTATAATACCATGATTTTGAAACAGAATTTTCATTTCTCCTTCACATAATTCTCTTGCATTATCTGATCTTATACATTTCACAGAAGTAGTGAATTGAGTTTGTACCATTTTTAAGAAATTTTTTATGACACAAACTGATTCATTTTTATTTCTCATCAAATGTATCCAAGTAAATCGACTAAAGTCATCTACAATAGTCAAGAATTGATTACAACCAGATGGAGTTTTTACACAATGAGGACCCTAAACATCAATATGTATCAATTCAAAAGGACTTTTAGTCTTTATTGTACTAATAGGAAAAGCTAACCTGGTTTGTTTTGCTTTAGGACATACTTGACAAATAGTATCACTCAAACAAGACTTTATTTCAAGATCAGAAACAGCTACTTTTAATTGATCAAAAGGTAAATGTCCTAATCTAAGATGCCATAGTTTTGCATCTTCAATAGCAGCAAGACAAACTTTATTATGATGATGAAATTCAGCACTTTTCACATTATTCTTCTGTTCTTCAGCAGTATAAAGACCAGCTCTCAATTTACCAACTGGAATCAATGTTTCCTTCTGATAATATACAAAGCATTGATCATGAGTAAAATGAAGTTCACACTTTAGATCCTTGCATAATTTGTGAACTGATATCAAATTGAATTTGAATTCAGGAACATGTAATACATCATGTAATAGTATATTATTGTTCAATTTGACCGTCCCAATGTTTCTAACAGAGACTCTTGTACCATCAGGTATGGTGATATAATTAACATCATTGTTAACTGATTTATGTTCAGAGAAAAATTTCAAGTCAGAGCAAATGTGGTCAGTGGCACCACTATCAAATAACCATTTCGAATTGGAACATGATAAGAGACAAAAATTACCTGCCATCAAAGCATGTTTGTTAGATGATGCAGCTTGATCCTCAGTTTTCTGTGAATTCAGAATGCTCATTAGTTGATTGTATTGTTCAGCAGTTAGAACTCTATTTTCCTTCATGTCAATAGCATCATTGCAGGCCATACAGCAACTTTCTTCTCTTTGAATCCTCTAAAATTTGGTGGATAACCATGAATTTTGAAACATCTATCAATGCTATGCCCTGGAACTTCACAATTAGTGCAGTAATATTTGAAACCAGGCTTGTTCATTTTAGCTTCATTGCCTTCCTGCTTGTAATTACTTTGTTCTGAAAATTGTTTTGTCTCTGAACATTACCATTACCAATATTTTGACTCTTATTGTTTCTGTTCTGAAAATTATCATTGAATCTTCTCTTCTCAGCAGTAAAAGCCATAGAATCTGTACTTGAATGCATCTGTGAAATCTCTTTATGTTTCTCCTCTTGTGCAAACATTCTATATGCATCAGTAACCTTTGGCAAGGATCTCATCATCAGCATATTACCTCTAATTGTTGCATACTGTTCAGATAGCTTCATCATAAATTGTATAACCATTTTCTGTTGGTGTCTATCATAGATTTTTTTCGTGAGATTGCAAGTGCAATTATTACAAGTGCAATAAGGTAATGGATGTGCTTCATCAATAGCATCCCAAATAGCTTTGATTTCAGTAAAAAACTCTGATACAGATTTTGATCCTTGTGTAATTTCTGCTAACTTTAATTCTAGAGCATAAATCTGAGCTGAAGATGTATATCCATACCTTTCTTCCAGATCTAGCCAGATTTCTCTCGCAGTTCTCCTAAACATGACACTTCCTGCTATGCTTTCATCCAGATTAAACAATATCCATGAACATACAAGATCATTGCACCTTTCCCATGCTCTGAACTCAGCACTGCTTTCATCAGCTGGTTTTTTCATAACTCCATTGACAAAACCTGTCTTATTCTTTGCAGACAAGGTTAATAGCATAGCTCTTTTCCAACTAGTATAACCTTCACCATTAAATTTGAATGAAACGAGCTGAATCGAATTCGCATCTGATGGATGTATATAGTAAATACTAGCAGGATTTTGATTTAGAGGAAGATTAGAGGTGTTTTGTTGAGTTTCAGACATATTGAACAAACGAAAAACAAATCAGCTATAAAAAAAATAAAAAAAAATAAAAATCTGGATCTGAAAATAAATCGGAGAAAATAAAATGCAGAAGAAGAATTAGGATCGAAATCGCTCTGATACCATGATGGATTTCATGGAATCTAACAAAAAACAACTACAGAATTAATAAAATGAAACTAAAAATATTCACCAATGATTCCGCCATTTTTATTAACAGAAAAGAATGAGGAAAAAGTAAAGTAACAGTCTCTCTCTATACCTATTTATACAATAAGCTGAAACAAACAAATTTGCTATGAACCAATAAAATGTGCGCAGCCTTGCCACGTAAGCACAAGCAATGTTGACACAACAATAACATCATATACCAACACAAAATCCTTTTAATAAATTCTCGGGTTCTTTGTATTTGTAACTTTTCTTATTTAGCCATTTGTGGTGGTGGTGTTGTTGATTATTGATTTTTTAACAAAACATTATTTTCTATTCTTAATTTACTGTAATAAACATCGCACAGTTACATTATTTTTGTACAGAAGATGCAGGCATATCATAAGCTATTGAAACAAAAAAAATCACTGCACTCTAATAGCATTCATCAGTACATAGACAAAATATCCCCATCTTCAATTTCTGCATCAGTCAAAGTGAGAGCTTTTTGTAGTTTTCTATGTGAAAATACTTCAACTTCAACCATGTAAGTAGCAGTTACCGGACGATGATCTGAAAGTTTCAGTTCACTTCTTCTGTAGTTTATAAGTTTCATTCCAGTTCCGAACGAAAGAATACGATCACACCTAATAATGTATAAATATTAAACTATTATCAAACAAAACCAATAAACAGTTGGATGTAGCGCAGTAGAGAAAACAAGAGGATGAATCACAAACCAAGCAGGAGTTCTTCTTCCACCCTTTAAGTCGTCGCCGATATATTTATCTGAATTAAACTCATATTTATAAGTTGGTGGAAATTTTATAACACCTTCAGACCACCCATCAAAAACACGCCCTTTCCTTAGCTCTCGCCTTAGCTGCAATAAAATTCAAACAAAGGTCCTGGTCTTAGATTCAATTTCTTTAAGTACATACACATATATACATACATTCATGCATGTATTGTTGTATATTGATCAATAAAATAAGCTTACTTGATCGCCTTCAAATAGTTCAGACCACTTCTTCTTGGTTACGAGTTTGTGTGTTGTTTCGTATGGCAAGTTGATTCGATAATTTAGATCACCAAACCAGATTATCCTTCTGCAATATTTCTAGCACATTTTTAATCAATTTTACATATACTAGTTTCGTTTGAAGATTCAAGAAAACACGCACAAACTTAGATAAATTCTTCACAACTTACTCGTGGTCGAGGATTGTTTGAGGCAATCCGACTCTAGAATTAGTAGAAAACCGTGTTCTCCGATGAATTTCTTGCACATCCGAATTTCGTCTGATTTCATCTCCATTTTTCTCACCTGAAGATAGATGTGTACATATAAAACAGCACGGTGTCTGATATACTGACATGCTCACTGATACTGAACCCTGAGAGAGAGAAATAACATATAGAACGGTCAATGCACACTACTTACTCACAAATACTTACATACATCATAATTGGATGGACTTGTGACCAATGTAGAGGGTTTATGATCATGAATCTAAGCAGTTATGTTTTTGATCTAGCAAGTTTTATGTTTGGATGAACCATCTCCAAAGGGTACTTAACATTGAGATGTCTAATTAGAAGTGCAATGGTTAAATTCCAATAGTAGAGTAAATTTCTTTAAATAACCTGAAGTACGGGTTGTGAGATCAATACACTTCTTCAAAAATTTATGAAAAATGTCTGATCTACCTGGATGTTATATAGAGGGATGGACTTTTGTGATTTAGCAAAGAGGTTCATGCATTAATAAATGTAAACCAAACTGTTTTGAATATAGTATCGATATAAAAATTATACACATTGATTAGGACCTTAGAATCATACCTTGTTTCCTATGTATCCCATAATACCCACCCCAACTGTAGACACCTTCAAATTCTGAATATGTTTTCTCAAACTCCTTCGAACCCAAACCGAAAGAAATATACCAACCATTTGTTTACTTACAATCCTCACATAAGATGACCTTCTCTTCTTATTTACAAAACTACTCCAATCATACTCATGAATCGAATGAATATCTGTAAAGCCTTTTACATTCCGATCTACTTGCTTAAAAGATTTGTACGTTCTAAAAGACTTGCATGAGCGCAAAGGATTATTCTTGTTAGCATCACCAATGCTTTTTGCTAACACATCTAAAGATTGCTCTGGCCATACAAGTCCGATTCTTTCCGAACTACTAAGTGTTTTTGTCAACTTTTTTTCTAGAACACTGCTTATTTTTTCTGAATTATCAACATCATTGACAACATTATCAACTTCTATTTCGCCTTCGTCTATGATTGGTGTGAACTGATGGCATCTACGCAAACTTTTCATCGAATTTGAACTAAGATTAGGAGAAGTTCCTTCGTTCATTGGATGAACTGCTTCATTGTCGTTGTCTGTATCGGTATCGCTATTGAGTAAATATTCATCTACAGTTGATTCTTGAATGTAATCTGGGTTGAACCTTGAAGGGGAAGTAGGTTCACTGTAACTTTTGTAACTCGGTTTTTCTGTGTGTATTTTATTTAGAGTGTCACGAATTAGGCATTCCCATTGTTGTACTGGTGATTTGTCTTCTGCGCCGAATATGTTTCCTGCGTTTAGAGGAACTAGTTCTTGAAGCCTGCAATTACAGATGTTTTTTTAGAGCAGAGGATTTAAAATACGAAGATGTATTGTACTAGCTAATTTACTTAAAATTCGTATGTAGATTCAAATTTTATGCTACAAGAATTCAATTTAACTAACAAAGATAAGAACATTTTTTGAACTATACGACACCTAAGATGAAATATAACCCACTAATTTCTGCTATACTTGTTTATAAACTTAGCTATAACATATATGTAGTGAAATTAAATTCATGATCTTTGGATGTACATAGTACATACAACTGTTTTGGAGCTATTATCAGTGATCATTTAGAAATTCACTATAATTATGATTGGTTTTAAAAAATTAAGTTAAAATACCCAAGCACGTAGATATCTGCAGGCTCGTGCATGTCGAGCCATTCATCAATATCAAGATCATCGGATGGTAGTTTTCCTCCTGCGTTCCAAGTCCCGACACAAAGCCTGCAATATAAGATTTGCATCAGCTATGATTTCTCATTTCAAATTTAAAACAAGCAAAACCAAGGTAATTATTCATTAAAACTCTGTAAGAAAAAAGTAACCAAACCTTAGTTCTTTTGTGTTTATGTATTGTGCGCGTAAAGTTTCTGAGTTTCTTCTTCGCAGTTTGCCAGGACTATTAGCTGCAATAACAGATTCATTTTTATAATTTGAGAACCTCAATTTAGAATGTGTATAATTTTATGAAGATCGAGAAGAAATGATATTATCATCTTGGTGTGCATAAGATGTAGAGTGCTTGTGCATGTCTGCACTTGTGTGCATGTTATTATGGTGCGGAGCACATGATTTATGAAGCTTATATATATATATATATAAGCTATATATATATATATATATAGGGGCCGGCTATTTGGACACAAATTGATGACACAAAAGATCTGAACCATCGGATCTTTTTGTCTTTACATGAAAGGTGGAATTCGGGGGGCAATCTAATGATAGAGATCCATTGTGTCACTAATTGTGTCATCAAATTGTGTTCAAGTAGACTTTCCCATATATATATATATATGAACTTAAAATTTGAGTACTTGCCAACAGGGTTGTCGCAGTTGGTTAATGGTTCGGACTGCAGTGCCAAATGTCGTGAGTTGGAACACCGAAACCGACAACCATGTAATAAGTACTCGAGTATATATTTGGCTGACACATACTTCCCTAGAATTTATAAACGAAACTTGGTTCTCTAGGTAATATTTTAGAAAAAAAATTGAGTACTTATAGTCGAAATGTTATATTTATAGTCAGCACTGACTAAAATTTTTATGGTTGTTAGACCAGTAAATTTCTGAAAGAGTATGTGTTCTAATGACACTTATTTTGGGTAATTAAAAGACGAGTATTGATGATTAGAAGAAGTAAAACGCAATTATGAAATCTGTATTTTGTACAAACCCTCTTCGTCATCATCGTAATCGCTATCATTGTCACCTTCATCAGCGCTATATTCTGCATCATCTTTACTGATGTTAAGCAATTTCTTGATCACTGTTTTAGGCCATGAATGCTGAAGAAAAAAAAAAATTGTCACGTTAGCTATTAAGAAATTGTTTCGATGTGCAAACTGTTGTTTAAGTATTGACATAAACTACATGTGCTATCGGTTTTGAAGTACATATGCCACATATATAGATATGCAGTCATGGACTAACAAAAACTTAAATAGATGTATTTTTGTTACTAAATTTTCATACCTCTCCTTGCTTTCTTGCACTGTTGTTCTTCATTTCCTCTTTTTGCTTTTAATTCTTCTGCAGAATATTTATAGAGACTGTAGAATAATATAGGATAAGAAAATTTATGGACTCTACAATGGTTGCTATAAGAGTTAATATATTTAACAAGTGGGACTTTGAAAATTCAACAAAAGCCAAATGCAGTGTGTTCAGTTTGCCTACTTGGTTTGTTGTGTTTTGATTATTTTATACAATTTATTCAACTTTGATGACCATGTCGATCAAATAGTACTAAATTGTTAATAATAGTTTAACTATTACCAGTATTTTTGTCCATGCATTCAAAGTTTTATATTGTTTATGATTATAATTTCTACAAAACCGCGTGTATGTAATCAAATTTCAAACTTCAGAGAAAGAATAGGAAGATAGATGATGGATCAAAAAAGATCGTGTAAATATGTACTAGTGTGGGTGGTCCTATAATTCCATAAACGAGCAGCATATTGTTTACATGTGATTTAGTTATTTGGTGACAGCACAGTGTATTTAACACGAAGAAAATGAGAGCTATATTTTCTGATAGAGATCATATATATTGACTAATTTTACTTGAATTAATTCAGTCAATTCTTGATGTTCAATTCTTTTTCAAATAGGATGGACTCTAGAAGATGGTTAGGTTAGTATTTGAGAAAAAGATGAAGCCAAAATCTATTGTATGATACATTTACACTTAAGTGCTGTGAAGTTTGGTCTACATCAATTTGCATTCTAATTACATGATAGACAAATTATATTGAAATTTTAGCAGATAGTTTAGTTAGTAGTAAGAATTTTAGTAGATAGTTAGTAGCAAGGGAGGAATTAGGAATCTAGTTAGTAGCAAGGGAGAAACCAGGGAGACAGACAAATTAATTTGAAAAAAGATTTGTGTTCTAGGTACATCAAGTTTTGTTTTTGGACTGAAGGACGGATGCTGGTTATAACTAGCATCGTATTCAATTTTTTACATTATACAAAATGCTGGTTATAATTAGCATTATATTCAATTTTACATTATACAGAATGTTAGTTATAACTAATATTATACTCAATTTTACACTATATAAAATGTTAGTTATAATCAGTACTGTTCTTCAGTTCAAAAAAAAATCATCGTTATTCTTCGGTCTATATATTTTTATTAAAGTTTGTCTTAATGTCTATATTTCTGTTTTTTTTTAGTTTTATGGGTTGTTATATATGATAACTGAAAACTGTGTTTGTAAGAGAAAAATCTGTAAATTTACACTGTAAATAATATAAGTTACCGGAGATACAAAGAAGAATAGCACGCAAGTAAAACATGAAACGCATTTTACATACTCTTCCCAGCAGCACAGGTGCAAATTCAGATGTATCTATGTCACCTACACTACTTTACACCACTGATACTGTCATAAATGCTATTGAGTTTGTAGCTACAGATACACCAATAATACAGACTCATTTAGCTCACATGACAGGATATTGATGTTTGAAAATATAATTATAGGTTAGTCCAGGAATTAGAGATTGGAAATCAAATCAAAAATTCAACAAGGAATTTGAACAACTAGATCAAAACTTTAGTCCCAATTTTGACATGTAACAACTGATATGATTTGATGAACATGCTTCATTATCAGTAGCCAAATGGTCAATCCTATTCAGATTAAAAATGAAAATCATGTGAGTTCTAACTGCAAATGCGTGACATTGATCGAAAAAGAAAATCAGCACTAGACTTCATTCATTGAATAGGCTGCAGAAACTACTATGCAATTGCTTTATTACTGATGCATAAATTCCAACCGACTATTTAAACGTTGCAAAAGGATGTACATGTATATATGACATATCTGGTATTTTGGGCCACAAAAATTAATTATTAAACCATATTTTTGGAACTTTCTTATTATATTTAATTTTCAGTTGGCAAGGGGAAGTAATCAAGCTTTACCAGTAAGAAAATCCTAATTAGCTTACATAAGAATAATCAACATAACGAATTCAGATATTATTATTTTTACTGTAAAAAACAATAAATAATAAATTGTTTGCCAACCTGCGGAACATGTAGAGTGTATAGAAGAATAATTGTTTAACTTAAATAATTGAATTGGCATTGCGCCAAAATTAATGAAGCTGAAATAGTGTTTCTAAACGAGTAAAACAGTCATAACAATATCTATGTCCCATAAATGTCTATAAAGTACCACAACATTACTCAGAATTATATGATATTGCTTTTAGTAAATAATTATCATTTTTAAACTTTTTAAACAGCCATTTTTGGTATATAATTATCATCTTAACCCCATAAAATCATAGAGTCATTGGTTTTAAGCTAAAACAAAATATATCTGAAAAACTGATGTTCGGATTATCTCTTTCAAATACAAAGACGACCGTCTAAAAGATCAAAGCACACAAGAAACAACGATAATTTCTTAATACCTGAACGAAGGGAAGAATATGATAACAATCTCGATTGATGGATAACTAATTACAAATTTTGATAAAAGAATTATCTTACCTTTCTTTGTTTTTTCTTCTCCTTTTGGTTTTCTTCAGATGTTCGTTCTCCCAGAACTTGATTCATCTGGTTTTATACTAGACTCTGTTAAACTATTTTGCGCCACGTGGACTTTGCTTTTAATGTATACAACACAGTTTAAAAAATGAATCCAGCAGTATAA
The DNA here is from genome assembly GCA_030737815.1 of Allium fistulosum. Taxonomy (NCBI): domain Eukaryota; kingdom Viridiplantae; phylum Streptophyta; class Magnoliopsida; order Asparagales; family Amaryllidaceae; genus Allium; species Allium fistulosum. The sequence goes on along the minus strand of CM060906.1, from coordinate 1,081,606,476 downwards.
AGTATAAACAAAAGTCAATACAACGGGCCTATGGCCAAATCACAGCTTGCTTTCATGCGGCAGTGACACTAATAATCAAGTAGTTTGTGAACTGTCTGCTTAATATAAAAAAAATTAAAAAAGAAAATAAGGAAATGCAAAAACAATGTTATCAAACCAGGAGGATTCAAGGTTTGAAATTCTGACGGTTCAATCAATTGAACAACTCCAACAGTGGATTTAACCTCCATCCAGGCCCGGCCCAAGGCCAAGGCCCATCAGCCTTTTGAATTGGGCAACCCCCTTAGGGGGGCAACAGGAAAAAAAAAGAAATGTTAGTTGTTTACTTGTACTCCAAATAAATTACTGCTATACAACATTTAGAAAACAGTGCTTGTTCAAGTGGTTTAGAGGCTTTCTTTGCTCTGGTTTGGTGCAGGTTCAATTCTTAGTTGTTGCTAAATTTGACCTGTTTTATCCTAACTTTTCTATTTTTTTTTCCTAGGCTTTAAATTAGCCTAGGGCAACCCACTTCAACGGGCCGGCCCTGCCTCCATCAGAAGAGCTATATTTAAACTAAATGGTATAAGATGTCAATTATAATTATATATCACTTACCGCATATTGGCCAAAAGTGCACTAAGTTATCGCATTATTCACATATTTGCAGAAGATGCACAAATTTATCGCATTATTCATATCATTGACCGCAATTTAGCAGAAAATGCACAAACTTGCCATCAATTATTTCATTACTTCTTGTTTATATTACCTAAATAAAGTTACACTAATTGGACAATTATACACATAAAGTTGATTCTCCACTATATCTTTTAATCTGCTACTAAAAAACTATTTTAACAATGAAAATTTAATTTTTATAACAATATTATCATTAATAGCATTTGAATGTTCAAAAACTATACAAAAATTAACTTGCTGTTTATATCAATCTAATTATAAATTCTCTACCATATCAATACATTGTTATACCATTAATTAAGTTACACCAATAAGATCGGTTTAAAATTTGAAAACTAAAATTGATTCATGCATATTCAGCAACGATAACACACAACAGTATGGAAAACACAAGGGTTTGTGATATGTCCCACATTGTAAAATATGTGATACATTGGTTTGTATATAACCCATTAGGCACCCTCCCCTTACAAGCTAGCTTTTAGGGGTGAGTTCTACCTAATGAGGTCGTATCAATTGGTGCTTTCACCGAGAATCAGTGTCGATAGAGTGGGCCGACGTGGACGTCGGACTTTCGAAGAGCGGTGAAATGATATGTCCCACATTGTAAAATATGTGATACATTGGTTTGTATATAACCCATTAGGCACCCTCCCCTTACTTGTGATGATTGAGTTTGCAGAGGTGGGTTTGGAAAACACAATAGGTCGATCGGTGGTAATACAGAACGCACGGTGAGAACAAAGGCAACGAACAGCCATATTTGTTCGAAGAAGAGCAATTCTTTTTAATGGATGTTGACATCTGATATCTTTTCTAACAGTTTTTGTAAAGAGAAGCAATCCCTCTTCGCTTCCACCGTCATTTATATGAGCACCATTAGTACCCTGCTATTAATACAATCAGATTTTGTGATAAAATCATTTTCTTCTCTCTTCACTATTCGCAATTATTAGAAATACTTTATTCTATATGTTCTTGGATTGATCGAAGTGATACAAAATTTTGTACCAAGTAACGTCGTTAAAATACTATTGAATCCTGACGGAATAGTTCGATAGTCGTTTTCAACTCAATAGAACGGAATCATTTTCTGAAAAAAATCTATAACAGATCCTCCAAGTCAAAAGTACGGCAACGGTATCCACACTATATTCCAACAATTTTCAGAAAATAGTTCAACCGGTAGAGGGTTCAAGCAACTACAACGCACTTTAAGTCATGAATCAACATTTAACAAGGCTACAACATTTTGATGGCGAAAACTTTACTCGTTGGTAGGAGACGATGAAGTTTGTTCTCGTTACTATGAAACTTTTCTACATACTACAGGATTGCTTGGAAGAATTACCGACTGAAACTCCACCGGACACTATTGAATTGAAAGCTAAACGACAGAAGGGAAAGGAGGATGACTTCATCTGTAGAGGATGCATATTGAATACACTATCTACATCTATCAACATTGCATATCGAAGCTTGGAAACTGCGAAGGTGTTATGGACTAATTTGGATAATAAATACTGCATTTTCGAGGCAAGTAATAAGAAATTTCTTATTAGCAATTTTATGAAATTTAAGACGAATGACAATAAAATGATCATCGAACAAGTAAATGAGATTCTACTTATTGTCAATCATCTTAAAGATGCCAATATAAAGCTTCCTGAATCATTCATAGTAGGGGTTATTATATCTCGACTTCTCTCTTCTTGGAGTGATTACAAGAAGAAACTAAAACATGCTGAAGTGGACTCTATGATTTAGAAGATTTACAACGTCATCTTCGCATAGAAGAAGACTCACATAAACATAAACAAATCAGTAATCAGCAAACTGAATTTCATTCCAAGACCAACAATGTTGGAGAAATTCATCCATCAAAGCCAAAGAATGAAAATAAGAAAAGAAAAACAAAAAATGACAAAAAGAAGGGTGCTTATTATTTTTATAACAAATTCGATCATTATGCTCGTGACTGTTGTCAACGAAAGAAACAAAAAATGAATGTGGTCTAAGAAAAGCCTGCAGTTGTAGTACAAGAGCAAACCCCGTTAGTGGCATAGAAAATGATCGGTGACTCGATACTGGAGCAACCATACATATATGCAAAGGCTGTAGTCTTTTTAGATCTACGATGAAACAAACGAAGAAGAAAATGAAGTTACCGAGGCAAATAAAGCTCATAGGAAAGTCATTGAGAAAGGCACTGTTGAAATTTCATTCACCTCGGAAAAGTTCTTACTTTGATTAGTGTATTTTATGTACTTGATATTTGTAAGAATCTTGTATCTGGATACCACTTTAATAAGTTAGGATTCAAGATGGTGTATGAGTCTGATAAGCTAGTTTTGTCAAAGAATGGTAGTTTTGTGGGTCGGGAATACTGTTGTAACAACATGATTAAGTTGAGTATAAAAGACAATGTTGTTATATAGTTCACTCCTCTAATTAGTGGCATGCAAGATTAGGACACATAAACTATAATTTCCTTAAATCTATCGAAAAGTTGGAATTAATTTTTGATTGCAATTTTGAATCCATTGATAAATGTGAGATATGTATTAAGCAAAGATTCATCGAAAATCCTTCAAAACCATTGAAAGAAACACTAGTTTGCTTGACTTAGTTTATAGTGATGTTGGTGATCTTAAAAGTCACACAATATAGGAGGAAATAAATGTTGTGTTACATTTATTGATGATTACTCTATATATACATATGTATATCTAATGAAAACCAAAGACGAAGCATTTGATAAATTCAAAATTTACAAAGCAGAAGTGGAAATTAAAATTAAAATTTTGCATTCGGACCGAGGCGGTGAATATTTTACGAATGAATTCACCTTATTTTGCAAACAACACTGCTTGATTCACCAATGTATAGCCCCATGAGCTCCATAACAAAACGGCATTGCGGAACGGAAAAATAAAACATTAGTAGAAATGGTCAATGTAATGCTTATTAGTTCTAAATTACCAAACTCATGATGGAGTGATGCTACGCTATTAGCTTGTTACATTCTAAATAGAGTTCCTTTTAAACAAAAGGATGTATCGCTTTATGAACTATGGTTTAATTAAAAACCAAGCTTATCAAAACTTAAAGTCCGAAGTTGTTTATTTTATGTCAGAAAACCAAATCCTAAAAGACCTAAGTTAGGAAACAAAGTTTATAAATGTGCTTTTGTTGGATATTCTCAAAATAGTAGTATTTATAGATCCATTATTTTAGGTACCTTAGATGTTATAGAATCTGTAGATGTAGAATTTTTTGAGAATAAGTATGTATCACAGGGCCAAAATAGTGATGAACCATTAATATCATCTAGATCAAAACATCGTGGGACCAATGATGATATTGATGATGATTATATCTCTAACCAAAACAACGAGGAAATCTTAGAGCCTGAAGAAGATTTTGAACGGAGAGTAAAAGAGCAAGAATATAAAAGAATTTTGGTCCCGACTTTATTACATATCTTATCGAAGGCACTAAAGATGAAATCCATAGTATTATTAAATATGTAATAAATATCAATGATGATCCTACAAACTATTCTGATGATATGACTTCCAAAGATGCAAAATTTCTGGAAAGATATAATAAACAATGAATTGAATTATGTCAAGCCAAACTACAATTTTGACGGATTTACTTCCTCGCGTTAAGCCAATAAGATGTAAATGAGTATTCAAGAAGAAATTGAATACAAATGGATCCATTAATAAATTCGAAGCCAGATTAGTTGCAAAGGGTTATAAAAAAAGACAAGGAGTAGATTATTTTGACACATATGCTCATGTTGCTTGCATTACTTCTATACGTTGTCTGATAGCACTAGCGTCCATGAATAATTTAATTATACATCAAAAGAATGTAAACACAACATTTCTAAATGGCTTCTTAAAAGAATAGATATATATGGAACAAACTCGAAGGTTTCATATTGCCAGGCCAAGAAAGAAAAGTTTGCAAATTTGTCAAATCTCTTTATGGTCTGAAGCAAGCTCCTTTGCAATGGCATGAGAAGTTTGATGAAGTACATTAGCATATGGACTTAAAGTTAACGATGCCAATAAATGTATATATAGCAAATAGGATAAAAACGGTTATGTTATATTATGTTTATACATTGATGATATGCTAATTTTTGGGTCTGTTATATCTTATGTAAAAGAAACAAAGAAGTTTCTTCCTTGAAATTTGATATGAAAGATTTAGAAGAAGCTGATGTTATCTTAGAAATTAAGATTCTAGGAAAGTCGAGGGAGTTTGTGTTAACACAATCTCATTATGTTGAGAAATTTTTCAATAAATATGGTCGTTATAATGATAAACCAGCTCCAACTCCTTTAGATCCTAGTATTAAATTAAAGAAGAATACTGGTTATACTATTTCTCAACTAGAATATTCTAGTATTATTGGGTGTCTTATGTATGTTATGCATTGCACAAGGCCTAATATAGCACATGTTATTAGCGTATTATGTCGTTTTACGAGTAATCCAGGCATAGAACTTTGGAAAGCAATTTCAAGAGTTTTAGCATATTTGAAAGGTGCCATCAACTATGGTCTTTCTTATAAAGGATACCTTGTTGTATTAGAAAGATATATTGATGCTACTTGGAATAATGTAGAATCCAAATCCAAATCTATGACTGGATGGATATTTACATTAGAAGGAGCTGTTATGTCTTGGTGTTCCAAGAAGAAGACTTATCTTTCTTACTCAACTATGTTGTCAAAATTAATTGCATTAGTAGAAGCATGTAAAGAGGCAGAATGGCTAAGGAGTTTTTTAATAGATATTCCTATATGGACCAAGCTATTTCCGACATGCATAATTAATTGTGATAATTAGACTACGATATATAATGTATCTAATAAGACTTATAATGGGAAGTCTAGACATGTGAGTCTAAGACATCAGATGATAAGACAATTATTGAAGCGAGGAGTAATTACAATCGATTACATAGAAATAAAGATGAACTTGGCTGATCCGTTTAAAAAGAGTCTCCCAAAAGTGAGTGTTTCTATAAAATCAAGAGAAATGGGACTAAGGTTTGTGAATAAAGGTTGATCATTGACAACGGTGTTATCCCATCTTTTGGCCAGGCAGAATACAAACGAACCTAACAAGTCAAATCGAAGTTATCAAGACAAGACATCCGGAGAGGATATCACAAAACTTAAAACCAAAATATAAACAAGATCATAGTGCAAACACAAAATCAACGAAACAACTTTGGAGACCGAATCCCCACAAGTGTGGAGTCGGTACTAACTCTCACCTGGGGATCGGTACTGACTCCTAACCCTTGGCTCGGTGGGGCACATCTTCCGCCTGTAGACTCGCCTTGGTGTCCTGACCCTACTTCTAGTGTGGTTACGCTGGTTCAATGCGAACCTCTATCAATCTCCATGATCTCTTGAATTGGCAACTTTGTTCTTCTACAACTTCTACATTTGGACTCCGAAACAAGCTATTATTGATGCAAACAACTATGGAATCATGAAGCTAACCTTAGGATGATACGGGATGAAGAGTCAAAGATGTTCATTTTGGAATCTTGTGGATCAGTATCGACTCCCACCCAGGGATCAGAACCGACTCCCAACTCTTGCTGATGTGACACTTATTTTCGTGGAAGAATCAGTCTAACTTGGGTAAAGTGGGTTGGAGATATTTCTGAACGAGATTTTAGCTCCCCATCTCAATAAATAGAGGGGTAGGGCTCAATTTTTAGGATTTTTTTGGCACTAACTCCATTATTTTTTCATATTCTTGCAACCCTGAAATCCTAAGTGTGAAAGTTGTACCAAGTCCTAAGAACTTCTGCCTCCAAGTCAGAAATAGGCAATAAAATCATTAAGTGGACGTAGGCCAGAGTTTGCCAAACCACTATAAAACTTTGTGTGTTCATTTTTTACTTGTTTTTCATTTACTTTCTTCACTTTTATTTCTTTATTATTACTTCCGGGTTTTTGAACCATTTTTGGTTCAAACAAATGACAACCCAACTTAATTCTTGAAAAGGATAGACGAAGATCAATGGGTATCAACAAGTTAAAGGAATGATTATGGAAAACTACACCAAATTTCCCATAAGTTAGTATTGAGCATTCTGCATGAATGAGGATGGATTAAATTCATTAATAAGTTTATACACAAGTGTATTGCAGAAGCACTTAAAGACTTACATATATGAGTGTTGAAATCAGGTCGTTTCCTAAGAAAGTAAGAATGCTTTCTAAGTAGACTCATGAAAAATCAAGGTTAGAGCACATGACCATTAACGTGCGGAGCAAACAAAACACAGTAACATTTGAAAATCAATAAAAGTGATTCTTCCGATCATATCACTAGGGGTACTTGGTTCAAGACTCGTTCGCCATTGAACCTCGATACCGCTTTGAAGAGTTTACACTAAGTGTAGAGTTCAAACCCAAAAGGTACTCATCATCTAGGTTTCGGTTTCATGATAATGCCAATTTTGTCCTTGAACTACGTCAGCTTGATCCCACTTGGGTACGTAGGCAGTCACTCAAGTGATGCAACCATTCTAAATATTTAAAACTTTGAAAATAGGGGAAGAATGTTGTATATTTTCAAACCACCTCTCCATAGGTCGATTACTAGAGGCCCATCGGTGGGATACCACTGGTCGACGGTGGTAATACATAAGGCACAATGAACAGAGGCCACGAATGGCCATGTCTATTCGAAGAGGTGCAATTCTTTCTGATGGACGTTGCACTTTGTTTGGTGCATTTTCTAACAATTTTTCTAAAGAGAAGCAACTTCTCTTCGCATCCCCCGTCATCTATATAAGCAATATTAGTCCCTGCTTTTAATACAATTAGTTTTTGTGATAAAATCATTGTCTTCTCTCTTCACTCTTGGTGATTATCAGAAACATTTTATACTGTGTTCTTGGATTAACCAAAGTGGTACAAAATATTTGAATCAAGTAACGTCGTTAGAAGACTTTGTTGAATCCTGATGGGAATAGTTCGATAGTCTTTTTGTACTCGATGGGGCTGAACTATTTTCTAAAAAAATCTATAATAGATCCTCAAATTTAGAAGTGCAACAATGATATCCGCACTATATTCCAACAATTTTCAGAAAATAGTTCAGACGGTAGAGGGTTCAAGCAACTATAATGCACTTCAAGTCATGAATCAACATTTAACAAGGCCGGAACGTTTTGATGGTGAAAACTTTACTCATTGGCAAGAGACGATGAAGTTTTTTCTCATTATTGTGAAACTTTTCTACACACTAGAGGATGGCTTGGAAAAATTACCGGTTGAAACTCTAGTGGATACTGTTGAATTGAAAGCTAAACAACATAATTGAAAGGAGGATGACTTACCATGTAGAGGACATATATTGAATGCACTATCTATATCCATCTACAATGCACATCGAAGTTTGGAAACTGCGAAGGCATTATAGACGCTTCAGAGAATAAATACCGCATTTTTGAGGCAAGTAACAAGAAATTTCTTATTAGCATTTTTATGGAATTTAAGATGAATGACAATAAAATGATCATTGAACAAGTAAAAGAGATTCTTTTTATTATCAATCATCTTAAAGATGCCAATATGGAGCTTCCTGAATCATTCATAGTAGGGGTTGTATTCCGACTTCCCTTTTCTTGGAACGATTACAAGAAGAAACTAAAACATGCTGAAGTAGACTATGATTTAGAAGCTTTACAACTTCATATTCGAATAGAAGAAGACTAATGTAAATGTGAACAAATCGATGGTCAACAAAGTGAATTTCATTCCAACGCCAATAATGTTGGAGAAATTCATCAATCAAAGCCATATAATGCAAATAAGAAAAGAAAAGCAAAAAATGACAAAAAGAAGGGTGCTTGTTATTTTTGTAACAAGCCCGGCTATTATGCTCGTGATTGTCGTCAACGAAAGAAACAAAAAGTGAATGCGGTTTAAGAAAAGCTTACAGTTGTAGTACAAGAGACAAACCCCGTTAGTGGCATAGAAAATGATTAGTGACTCGATATTGGAGCAACAATGCATATGTGCAAAGACTGTAGTTTTTTTAAGACCTACGACGAAACAAATGGAGAAGAAAATGAAGTTATCGAGGAAAATAAAGCTCGTCGAAAATTCATTGGAAAATGCACTGTTGAAATTCCATTAACTTCAAGAAAAATTCTTACTTTGATCAATGTATTTTATGTACCTGATATTTGTACGAATCTTGTATCTGGATACCTCTTTAATACGGCAGGATTCAAGATGGTGTATGAGTCTGATAAGCTAGTTTGTCAAAGAATGATAGTTTTATGGTCAAGGATACTCTTGTAACGGTATGATAAGTTAAGTATAATAAAAGATAGTTCTATTTATATTGTCGACTCCTTTAATTTATGGCATGCTAGATTAGGACACGATAACTATAATTCCCTTAAATCTATGCATAAGTTAGGATTAATTTCTGATTGCAATTATAAATCTATTGATAGATGTGAGATAAGTATTCAAGTAAAGATTCATCGAAAATCCTTCAAAACCATTAAAAGGAACACCATTTTCCTTGACTTAGTTTATAGCGATGTTGGTGATCTTAAAAGTCACAACATATGGAAGAAATAAATACTATGTTACATTTACTGATGATTAATCTAGATATGCCTACGTATATCTAATGAAAACCAAAGACGAAGTGTTTGATAAATTTAAAATTTATAAGGTAGAAGCGGAATTTGAATTAAAATTAAAATGTTGAATTCGGACCGAGGCGGTGAATATTTTTCAAATGAATTCAGCTTATTTTGCAAACAACACAACTTGATTCACTAATGTACGGCCCCTTATACTCCACAAAAAAACGGCATTACGGAATGAAAAAATAAAACATTGGTAGAAATAGTCAATGCAATGCTTATTAGTTCTAAATTACCAAATTCATTATGAGGTGATGCTATGCTATCGGCCTGTTATATTCTAAATAGAGTTTCTTTGAAATAAAAAGATGTATCACTTTATGGATTATGGTTTAATTGGAAGCCAAGCTTATCAAAACTTCAAGTCTATGGTTGTTTAGCTTATGTCAGAAAACCAGACCCTAAAAGATCCAAGTTAGGAAATAGGGCTTATAAATGTACTTTTATAGGATATTATCAAAATAGTAGTACTTATAGATTCATTATTTTAGATACCTTAGAAGTTGTAGAATCTGTAGATGTAGAATTTTTTGAGAATAAGTATATATCATAGGACCAAAATAGAGATGAACCATTAATATCATCTAGATCAGAACATGCTAAGACTAATGACGATATTGACGATGATTATACCTCTAACCAAAACATTGATGAAATCACAAACCCTGAAGAAGATACTGAACGGAGAAAAGTAAAAGAGCAAGACTAGAAAAGAATTTGGTCCCGACTTTATTGCATATCTTATCAAAGGCACTGAGGATGAAATACATAATATCACTAAATCTGTAATAAATGTTGATGATGATCCTACAAACTATTTTGACGTAATGAGTTCCAAAAATGCAAATTTCTGGAAAGAGACAATAAATGGTGAAATGAATTCAATAATGTCAAACCAAACATGGATTTTGATGGATTTACCTCCTTGTTTTAACCAATAGGTTGTAAATGGGTATTCAAGAAGAAATTGAATACAAATGGATCCATTAACAAATTTAAAGCTAGATTAGTTGCAAAAACAATCACATATGCTCATGTTGCTCGCATTACTTCTATACGTTGTTTGACAGTGCTGGCATCCATATATAATTTAATTATACATCAAATGAAAATAAACACAGCATTTCTAAATGGTGTCTTAGAAGAAGAGATATATATGGAACAACTGGAAGGTTTCATATTGTTAGGCCAAGAAAGAAAAATTTGCAAATTAGTCAAATCTCTTTATGGTCTGAAGCAAGCTCCTAGGCAATGGCATGAGAAGTTTGATGAAGTAGCATTATCATATGGACTTAAAGTCGACGATGTTGATAAATGTCTATATCGCAAATCAGATAAAAATGGTTATGTTATATTATGTTTATACATATGCTAATTTTTGGATGTAAATGAAACAAAGAAGTTTCTATCCTTGAGATGTGATATGAAAGATTTAGGCGAAGCTGAGTAATCTTAGAAATTAATATTCTAAGAAAACGGGGAGAGTTTATGTTAACAAAATCTCATTCTATTGAGAAATTTTCCAATAAATATGGTCATTATAATGACAAACCAGCTCTAAATCCTTTAGATCCTAATATTAAATTAGAAAAGAATACTGTACGAACTATTTCTAAACTAGAATATTCCAGTATTATTGGGAGTCTTGTGTATGCTATGCATTGCACAAGGCCTGATATAGCACACGCTATTAGTGTATTAAGTCGTTTTACGAGTAATCCAGGTACCAAACATTGGAAACAAATTTCAAGAGTTCTTGCTTATTTGAAAGGTACCATCGAGTATGGTCTTTCTTATAAAGGATTCTCGTTGTATTAGAAGGATATATTGATGCTACTTGGAACAATGTTGAATCCAAATCCAAATCTACGACTGAATGGATATTTATATTAGGAGGAGCTGCTGTGCCTTGGTGTTCAAAGAAGCAGACCTTTGTTTCTAACTCAACTATATTATCCGAATTAATCGCTTTAGCAGATGCATGTAAAGAGGCGGAATGGCCAAAAAAAATTTAATAGATATTCCTATATGGACCAAGCCATCTCCGGCAGTCATGATTAATTGCGATAATCAGCCTACGGAATATAATGTGCCTAATATGACATATAATGGAAAGTCTAGACATATGAGTATAAGAATCGGATGATAGGACAGTTACTAAAGCGAGGAGTAATTATAATCGATTACATAGAAACAAAGAAGAAATTGGTTGACCCATTTACAAGGAGTGTTCCAAAAGAGTGTGTTTCTATAAAATCAAGAGAAATGGGATTAAGTTCTATGAATGAAGGTTGATCATCGACTAACAGCAACCCAACTTATGGCTTGAAAAGGATAGACAAAGTTCAATGGATATCAACAAGTTAAAGGAATGATTATGGAACACTACACCTAATTCCCATAAGGTAGTGTTGGGTATTCCACATGAATGCAGATGAATTAAATTCCTTAATAATTCTATACACAAGTGTATCGCAGAAGCACTTAAAGACTTACCTATATGAGTGTGAAAATTAGGTCGTTCCCTAGGAAAGTAAAATCTCTTTCTAAGTTGACTCATGAAAAATCAAGGTTAGAGCACATGGCCATTAATGTGTAGGGCATGCAGAACATAATAGCCTATGAAAATCAATATGTGTGATTCTTCCGGTCATATCACTAAGGGTATTTGGTTCAAGACTCATTCACCACTAAACCTCGATACTGCTTTAACGAGTTTACACTAAGTGAAGAGTTTAAACCCAAAAGGTACTCATCACTTAGTTTTTGGTATTCACTATAATGCCAATTTTTTCCTTGAACCATGTCGGCTTGATCCCACATGGGTCGTAGGCAGTCAATCAAGTGATGCAGCCATTCCAAATTTTTTAAACTTTGAAAATATAGGAGAATGTTATATATTTTCAAACCACCATGCCCACTGGTGATTACCACTAGTGAGATACCATCGGTCGACCGGTGGTAATGCAGAACGCAAGTGAACAAAGGCCACGAATAGCCATGTCTGTTCGAAGAGGTGCATTTCTTTCTGATGGTTGTTTCTCTTCATCTGGTACCTTTTCTAACAGTTTTTCTAAAGAGAAGCAACTCCTCTTGCATCCCTTATCATCTATATAACACGGTTAGTCTATGCTTTTAATACAATCAGATTTTGTGATAAAATTATTTTCTTCTCTCTTCACTCTTGAAAATTATCATAAATGTTTTATATTGTGTTTTTGGCTTGATCAAAGTGGTATAAAAATTTGAATCAAGTAACGTCGTTAGAATGCTTTGTTGAATCCTGACGTGAATAGTTCGATAGTCTTTTTGTACTTGATAGGGCTGAACTATTTTCTGAAATAATCTATAACAGATTCTCAAAATCATAAATACAACAACAGTATCCACACTATATTCCAACAAAATAATGGAACAGTTAAGCACATAAAATAAAATGCTTCATTCAACATATACGAGACACATTATAATTGACAACTACATTGTAGTAAACTTCTAAAAGAGAAAAACTCTAAATAATAAAAGTAAGCATATGGTGGGCTCATCTCGCATGTGGAAATAGAAACGGTAGTTTGAAATTAGTATAGCATCACATCACTAAAATTTGATGAAGGTGTGATGTATATATATGGATTTGTAGCATGTGCACTAAAAGAAATTCACTGTTTATCGCTAATAAAGTGTCATCCAAATGATGAAGGCATTTCTATGACATGTTGACACCTTATCGACATCATACGGAAGCTTTATTGATACTCCTTTAAAATGCTAAAATTGGACTTTCTGATGCCATAGATGAAGCATTTCTACTGCATTTTTTACGTCAATCACAAGTTCATTTATGTTTGACCAATAATCATGTTGGATCGAGTTAGCCAAAAGGGGGTGAGTATGGGTTATTATAAATTCACAAGAATAATGAAATCGTAGCACATATAATGACGGAGTAAATGTGAAAATGAAAGCAACACACAAATTTACCCAGCTTCGACAAAACTTGCCTACTACTGCTCCAAAATTTCTATTAATATTAAACAATCGACTTCTTACAAATACATTATGAACTTGCGACTATCACTAACCTAATTGTTCTAACCCTATGTCTAGAAACCTATCTCAACTCTATCCCCATGTTGAGAATTTTCCGGACACAAACCATAGTTCAATGCTAGTAACAAACTAGAGTTTTTAAAAAGAAAATTACAAAAATTAAACAAAATGAAAAACCCAAATTAATACAAGGTCTGGCCCAAGTTTAAAAACACTTCCCTTTATTATTATTTTAGTCGATCCCCTTTTTCCTTTGTTATTCATCCGTTAGGGTTCCTTCTTTTGGAAGTCACTACCTTGCAAACTCGTCGCTGTAATATTGCCTTTACTTCACTATTCATTTGTATCTTTGATTTCTAGGCGTATGCAATTTGTGATTGCTTCATAGGTCGAGTTGCTTTGTGATTGAAAATTTGGTATGAATGTTATTTTCTGATTATGCTTAAATATCTGGTTTATACTCGACTTCAATTCATTGTTGATGATGAATTGGTCTTTATATAGAGAGTGATTTATTAAAATATCTTCTCGGATTTCCATATACTTCATGATTTTATTTTTTCTCTATCAATTCTCGATTTGGCTTTAGTTCTGGCTTTTGATTTGTCAATCTGGAACTTTGATTTTGCTTGATATTTGTGAGTTCTTTGGCCTGATATTCTTAAGATAACTGGTGATCTTGGCCTGACATTTTTGACTTGTTCAATATTTTGGTTTAGGGCTGATTTTGCAGACTTGTTCAAACTTTTTGTTTGTGATGGATTAAGCCTGACAATGTTGACTTGTTCAATTTTTGAATTATTATTTTGCATACTCCGTATCTTTTCCTGGAATATTCAACCTGACCGTGTGTGTATTTATAGACGTGTGTGTGTATACATATATATGTATGTATGTATGTATGTATACATACATATATATATACATATATAAATACACACATATATGTATGTTTTGTTGAGAGATTGCTGTCCACTTTAATATTGCATTTCTGTCTTTGGTAGTGTCTTGAGGTCGCACTACGTGATGTGTGTGGATTTGTGCACCCTTTTGCACATTACCTGAACATGTTTTGTTTTGCACTATTTATGAATTTGAGTTTTGGCTGAAACTATTGGTGTGTGCATGACCTTACAATGTATATCTAGATTGTGCACTACTCTTGCGTGTTTCTGACCTTGATTATGTGCGTATGTCTTATGTGCTTGCCATGTGTGCTTCCTTCCCTTGTGTGCTTGCTTGCGAGCTTGCCTTATGTGCTTGCCTGTGCCGATTTGTGATGTTGTTGAATCTTGTCTTGTGTGCTTGAGGTTAACATTGTGCTTGCTTTGCCTAACTTGTGTACTTGCCATGTCCTTGCCATGTTTGGTCATGATGTGAGATTATGAGCTAATCGGTGTGCACTTGCACTTGCTCTTGAACTTTAGGTTTGAACTTGTTTTTTACTTGTTCTTTGTACTTGAGCTAGCTTGTGTGTTGTGGCAAGATGCTTTCACTTTGTCGAGCCATAATTTATGAATTTTGTTGGTCTGTTATCTGTGTGCCTTGTGCATGCCCTACCTGGTTTGATTTTCTGAAATTGAAGTGATTTCTTCTTACCCTTACATGTTTATGGTTTTTGGCACCTTTTTGCCTTTATGGCCTTGTTTATTTGAGATTGGTCAGTCTTAAGACATGTATAGTGATACAGTGTGCATATCTTAAGTTGCCCATACACATATTAACTTGATTTTGAATTTCTGTCCCACAAGGACATGTCATACTGGTCCTTGTATATACATGTTGTGCTGGTCCATGTTCGTTATTTCTTGTGCCTATTTAAAATATAAAAACAAAGCCAATAAACTGAGGTAAACATCGAGTTTAAATACATTTTTATTTTTTGCAGTTTCAATTTATTCTTGTATGCTTTTACTATTTCGTTGTTTGTTAATTAAAACAGATTCTATCTAGATGAAGGCTAGAGCAAGAAGATGAAAATCGTATTCGAATGAGTGAGGATAAATGTAGAGTGAATACTATATTGAAAGTGTTGTGAGTTAGAGAGTGCAAATTGATGTATATGAAGGAGTATACAATAATGATACAAAACATTGTATTAAAAATATTATGCGATTTCTTGTTGTAATTATTGTAATATTAAAAATTTTGTTGAAAAATATTTATTTGCTTGTTTCTTTCTATGATATTGTAATGGTACTACAACAAACACACACACACACACACACATATATATATATATATACGTACGTACGTACACACACACATATACACACACATACAACCACACATAAGTTTATTATGATCAAACAAAAATCATAGATTACTATATTCTACAATCTCCCTCTTTTGATAATAACAAACATATATTAAAATTTTCTAACCAAGAAATGTGTTGGATGTGCCGTGAATATAAGATTTCCCTATTTAAATACCCCCCCAACTATACTCCCACTACATAGGCGCATGCATTAAAAATAAAAGATCCTTATGCTTAAATGCCAAAGAAAAAAGTGGAAATTAGGGAGGCATCCCTATCATACTTTCATATTGTAAAGCGGGTCCCTGTCAAAGTTTCATTGTAAAGCGGGTCCCTGTTTTCTGGAAACGAAGAAAAATTATTGCTGAAATGTCAGCAACTTTTATAATTAAGTGCTGATATTTCACCAACTATATGTGTCAAAGTTTTATTGTAAAAACAAAGAAAAATTATTGCTGAAATGTCAGCAACTTTTATAAATAAGTGCTGATATTTCAGCAACTTTCATAAACTGTGTTCACAGTGTACATAAATGTTGCTGAAATATCAGCAACTTTTATAAATAAGTGTTGATATTTCAGCAACTTTCATACACTATGTTCACAGTGTACAGAAATGTTGCGGAAATGTCAGCAACTATTATGAAATGTTGCATCATGCTCTGCAATAATCGTGAATAAAAAACAGGGACCTAATTTACACTGAAATTTAGTGAAGGACTTTTCGTGAATTTTGAAACTTAATAAGGACCTGTGCCAAAAGTACCCAAGAAAAAACTTAGATGACAAAAGAAAATAATTGTTGTGTATGCCAAAGGAAACTAAATCTTAAATATCAGCAAGGTTATTACTCAACGGTCAAAATCTTAACATGTCACCCTATTTTGTTTTCATCAAAAATTAAAATAATAATCAACATAGTGGTAGATTTTGATTGGTAATATAAATATTATAGAGGCAAGAGTATTAAAAATTTCAATCAATCAAACAAAAATCATAATATTTTATTAACTAGACACATATCCCATTTAAGAGTAATGATCGAATTGTGCTTTAGGAAGAAGTTTATATAGTGACAGGCTGTATGGTATTTTTTTGATAAATGAAAATTCTTAAAAATTAAATTAAGAAAATAGAAAACAAGAATGTTAAGCACTTTCTAATCATGCATAACCATTAGGACTTTCGAATAAGGTTAGTATTTACTTGAAGAAAGAATGTCAAGCACTTTTTAATCATGCATAACTGTTTGAACTTTTAAATGAGATTAGAAGTTACTTGAATATTTGTCCCTCTCTTATGTACATGTTTCATCAATGCTTAATCGAAAGGACTTTTAAATAGGAATGGAAGCATCTATTTTTAAATTATAAGTTATTCGCCCCTGCATGACCATGAGGAGTTTTACAGGAGAGTGAATACTTTGGTATAGAATAAAATATTTAAATCAAGTTAAAAGATATAATTTTTCATTTTTGGAAATACCAACTACTGCATACTATATTAAATTATGGTGTATGGATTGTAAGAATGATGATATAAATAGAAATAGAAATGATCATGGTGTATGTATTAATTAAAAAATACAATAAATTGTTCGATTTTCAAGAATTTTTAACATATCCTTCCTCTAGTTATGAAGTATAATTATTCATTACCTATAACTTCCTCAATCACTACTGATAACTTTTGATAGCTTTCAAAAAAGTTCAAGCGGTCAAGCATCATCTTTTCCAGAGTAGATTACTTACTAGAAAACCAAAAAATCAAAAACTGAAATGGAAAAAAATCCAAGTCATAAGAGATTGCATAATGTTCCACTCGATTCGTCCCAAAGGGTGATGATCCCCCTTTGGAGCCGACAGTGCCCAAGACTGACCAACTAGATAAAAGACTTCCCCAATGAATCTAATTCTAGAATAGGTTGAGCTGCAAAGCTCAGATTCTTGAATAAACAGTATGTCTACGTGAAGAGGCTGAATAAGATTTTTATTAAGGCACACTTATCTAGACACCCAAGCATCCTAACATTCTAAGTCAGTAACTTCATAGGGAATCTTAGGTCCTATGCCTTTTCTTCTTGATAAGAGATATGGTTTTCGATGATAGGCTAATACTAATATTAGATGCAGCAAATATAATAGCAGAATGATTAAGAGAACATCGAGTGTTAGGAACAAATACACCACCTTTCAGAGGATGACCACCACTTTGGGAAAGTAGGTGACCACTTCGCTTAACAACAAGCACATCACTATAGGGTGTAGGAGACCTCCAGAAGCAATAGACTGGGCTGTCGAGACATTCTAGACATGCGATGTTGGCGTGCTAAACAAGTGCTAGTCTATTTCAATATCCATCATGAGTGCACTATCCTGCTAAGCACCTAAACTGACGTTCATCTGCTAATCTGGGTCCATGTCTTGGTTTAGATAGAAGTCCCTCTCATCGGAGTCCATTAGAGCAGGCTGCATATTGAGTGGAGGCCATCAAGTAGATGGACTAGGCTAATTAGCGTGGAAGCATTCATGATGTTCGGATGATGTGATTGCCACCACTATTTTTCCCTCGGCTATTTCATCATGCCTACCATGTAACTCAGCCTCCTCGTATATAACATCATCGGTAAAACTAAATGGAGGAAAAGGCATACCTGATCAAGTTTGCAAACTTTTGTTATTGAATAAATACACCGACTTTTCAGCTTAGAACTTGAGGCAGTCAGCTTCGCCCAGAATAATGTTTTCTGGTCCGATTGGAGGATGTCGATGGATGCAGTGCTCGTAACTAATTATAAAATCATGACTGAAGGCATGAGTAATGAGGGATCTAACTAAGGCAACAGATTTATCAAGTTTGACTTATGCAAAAGTAAAGTGATGATCTGTCAATGGGCGGGTTTCGGTCTGCATATCTTAAAATCCGGATCCAAGCCCGATTACAATAATCAAAACCCGAACCTGACTCAAACCTGCTGGGTATTTCAAACCAATACCCAAACCGACCTGTCAGGATTTTCAAACCCGCTGGGTAATACACTTATATCTAACCCAAAATATCTATGTTAAAACCATACCCTAAAATTGCAATTTTTATAAAACTTATAGATAAATAATTGTTAACATACAAATTGGGTAGTGACGTATCCAAGTTCACAATAATATAGTGCAAAAATATCTATGTGAAAACAAACAAAGTGGTAAAAAATCATATATACTCATGTTTATAAACTACGAAAAACAAATAATTGGGTCGGACCCAAACCAGATCGGGTTTTGACTAAACCGTACCCGACCCTAATAGTAATTGGGTCGGGCCTAGGTAGTTGGAGTCAAAACCCATTCTGGCATTTATAAGGCAGGTTCAACTCGGGTTCGAGACAAAACTCGTACTATTGACAGGCCTACCTAGGTGTAATGGTTTGCTGAAATGAATTCATCAATGGGGTAAATTAAATGTCGAAGCTCAACATCATCACATAGAAAAGGTAAAAGCCCAGAAATGCGGATCCATGATGGTTCAAAAAAAGCCTTTGGTGAAGCACTCGCGCTCAAGCGACCATTGTCCAGCAAAAACGGTGCTATTTTCATTGTGGAAGAAGCCATTCTTGAGCGAGATAGTAAGAAGATGGCAGTTGGGAAAGCGAACTATAGTTACGAATAGAGATGTGCTAGCTTCCAAGCCTAAAATGTAAATCCAGACATCTATGGAGGTCTTCCAAAGACCATAGGTCAGTGACGACTGAGAGGATGACATGCATTTGGGTGTCCAACAATTGCCATATGCTTGCATGCATGGTGGAAGAGGAAGACAACAATTTAGGTTGGGAATATTCTAATGTTTTTTTAGGGATATTAAAATTTGGTGGGGAAACCGATGGGTCCAGAGAAGGTTTAGGAACAGAATCACCAAAATCTGAAGGAGAGACATTGTAAATGGTTGCACACGTGGGTTCTAGTTGATTTCTTCCTTTTATCACTTTCAAATTAATGCACCGGGTAGAGAAATGCCCCTATTTGTTACACTAAAAATGCAAAACAACATTGCGACAAAAGAAAGCTAGGCGTCATTGGAGCCCACACCTGAACATCTTTTTTCTACAACAATCTTTGCCACGTAGGCGAATACACATCCCTTTCTGGCTATAGAAGCCGTTGGAGCCTATTCTGAATTTGAATTCGATTGCACTACAGCATGGATTGCGGAGATGAGCGGACAACATCAGCAAAAGATCGATGGATAATAGGATCCCAGGATGAGGAATCAAAACAAGGCCAACGGTAGACGAGATGCATGCTTCATCAATCATAGGGTCAGAATAAGCGCCATCGGATTCAGCCAGGTTAGATACACCAACTACAAGACACAAATAGTTTAGCGACAGCTACTTTCCGTCAACGAACGTTGCTAGCCGTCTCTAGCTGAAGAAAATAACCATCGGTATTTTACTCGTCGACCAAAGAAAGAGTGATGACCTTAGCGATGGCTTTGTCGACATCTTTTCGACGGCCATCGATAATGTAGCCGTCACTAACCGTCGCTAGTCGAAGGACACGTGTCAAGATTCTACGCATCACAAGTTTGCCATTGGGTAGTCGCTATCTGTCGCTAACCACCACTAGCCTGCTACCATTAAGTCGTTGTTAGTCATCGCTAACTTGGAAGTGTTGTTTACAAAACAGCCGTTGTTTCATCCATCAAACCACACATATATATTTATCCATCTATTCACCTCATATACAACACATATAAACCTAATTTCACAACTATAAACATCACATGCATTACATAATAACATATATATCAGGAAAAACCAAGTTTATATCACAAAAATCAATATTTACATCAACATTCCATCAAACAACACAACCATACCTGCGAATCCTCATTTCCATCAAACAACACAAACATCCATAAAAAACCAAGTTTAACCTATATAATCCAATTTTAAACTACATAAACAATCATACATTCCAAAAACACAACCATACCTACTAATCCTCATTTCCATCATTTCCCGACCCTTGGAATGGAAATGTCCCATGCTCTGCTATGTATGCCACAAACCGTTCATCTAGTAGCATGTCAATCCTCAAATCTTCCCATAATCATTCAATTTTGTTGTCTTGGCTCTAAACTGTGTTATCTCCTCCTTAGCCTGTGATTTCCTATAATCGACCTAAGAAGTCCTCGTCTATAAATTAGTTAATAGCTAGTTATAATTTATACATAATATTAAATAAAATTTATAAATTAGTTAATGAAGTAGTTAAACTCAATAAACATTACCTCCTGACTGTCATAACCACAGTTTCCGTTGCATGTCGGCATGTCGGTCGCAACATCAAAAATCCTATCCTCCTCCTTGACAGTCAACTCCTTTCAACTATTTGCCTCCAGCACTCGAGCTTGCTCCATATCAAAATTTTCTTGTAATTATAAATAGAATTTTACCAAAATAAATATTCAATTTATAATTTATGTAATGTGAAATAAGAGAAAAAATTAAAGCAAGTTTACCATGATAACTTCTGATTTGGGGTCTGTCCAAGTAAATGATACTTAGCCACCTTCATTAGTGTGCTTGATGGCATGCGCGCGAGTGAACCTCCAAATATGTAGGGTCATGACCCTTCTCCTTTGCCTGATATAATACATGATTAAACAATGTATATATATGGTCAAACAATGTTATAAGTATTTTATCCTTGCCAAAAAAATGTTATAAGTATTTTATAATCATAATTTATGAGTCTACCATTTCCTTCCAATATTTTTGGAAGTTTTGATCCACCGCGGTGTGTAACATGATTTTTATTCCTGTTTGTCGAGTTTCGCTCAGACACTTCCTGTAAATTTAACATAAAAGTTATATTTACCATCTATAACTACTTAAATATATGATTTATTAAATTAATGTAATTATTATACAAACTTTAAACTTATAATAAACATATGAAACTAGAAAACTTACTTTCGCGGTGGGAGTTTGCCGCTACTCAAGAAAATCTTTCCAAATAGTAGCCCTCATCCAATCAAGTTTTTTATTTTTTTGTTTTGCACCTGAGAGGTGTCCCTGTAGTTTTTCCTCATCTTCTTATTACAGTGGTTACTAAACAGCTCTCAATCTTCCTCCTCTACAACAACTGCAGCCTACAAATTGAAATTAAAATGAATTAGACATAGTATATTAATTTTCAAAGATAAAATATGTCATTTTCAAATGAATTATAAATTTATACTTACCAACAAGTCAGCCCATATAGAATCTTTAACATAAGATGGGATATTATCCTACTTCGGCCAACAACCCAACATTCGACTGATATACGCCTTCCTAAAGACAGCCAGAATATAATCAAAAGGCTCCAGCTCAAAACCCCTATATTAATTTTGATGTAGACATTTAATAAACATAACTAAAATAAATGCACCAAATATTAATGATGTTACAATAAATTTGATGCTTACCTTCCATTTTTGGGAGTCATACTCACCCTTGGGCATAAATCAGACGAGCCACTAGCACCCTCACTAGTAGTAGGAGAACCCGAAGAATGAGATCCAAAAGGTCTCCTACGGGACATAAAATATACCATAAACATATAATTTCATATAATGAAAAAACATATCATTTTATTATTAGAAAACGTGTTTGATTAATAATCACATAACTTCCATTTAAACTACAAAAATGGAACATGATCTCTTAAATATATAGAATTATTAAAACAAAATAATACATAGCTCACAACATAGACATTATCATTAATAACAGCAAAAACTCAAAATTAAATTATACAACAGCGATGTAAATATCCATCATATATACATTACATCATCAGTAATTAATAATCAGTCTTCGTTGTATTTTGATTCAGACTCGGTCTCATACTCAATTTTGTTTCTTTCTATACCCTCAAATACTTCTATTAAAACATTTGACTCATTGTTCGAAGGCCCTAAATCAGTATGATCATCAGTTGTTGTTATTTCATTATTTGGCTCAAGATCTGCTTGACAAGCTGCTTCACCAGAATATTGTAACAACCCGCTATTTTGGACCATTCGCGTCCATTATAAGTGTATAGGTACACTCATGCCGGAGTTGAATTGCTCAAAATACCGCGTTGTTAATTTAAATTTGGCAAAACTGAACATATACAGTAAATAAATATAATCACAGATCACAGACACAGAGTAATAATTGCAGCGGAAATAAAAGAGATAGTAGTTCATGAAGCTACTATATGAATATATAAAATACATCAGAGTTTACAACAGAAGAATAATACGATACATCAGAGTTAAACCAGATACAACGGAAGAGTAACACGATACATCAGATACAAATCAGAATGCATCACTGGAATCATCGAATATCTGAAAGCAGGATAGATAGCTGGATCTCCAAGCGAAGCTCCAACTCCAAAGGTGAGTCTCGAAAGCTGAACCACTCAGTCTGACCCGAGCGTAAAGCAAAACACAAGACACTCGAGTCAGGATTAACATTCTTATATTAATAAATCCAACTCAAGTGAAATAGCAATTGAAATACAAGTAACTCAAAGGATGTTTGGAATAACCATCCTTTAAGGATCCGTCAAACTATCTACTAGGTAGTAATGTACGCTAAGTAGATAATGCCTATCAGTAATATAAAAGGTATCAAAATAGCGTTAAGTCATGGCCCATTCCACCCTTAACACATTTTTATTCCCAAAAGCATATACAAGACCGTAGTTTCCCCAAAACCGGAAGTCACCAGAGGGCAATCCATATACTAAAGGTACAAATCAAAATCGTAGTGGTCGCGCATAAATGGAATACAAGTATGACAAGGCACATGAGGCAATACCCAAGGTAGTGATACTACCGTTCGCCTGATCCGGACTGGTGAGAACACAACGCCGCAGCGCCCGCAACACCGTGAGACAACACTCCCAAAATCAAGGGTGCACCAATCGACAACAAGTATAAGTAGTTCGAAGAAGTGTGTCCACTTGAGGTATCAATCCTCCATTGGCCCGGCACAGCTCCTGTTTTAGTCATTTCCAATTTGACACAAGTGTCAAGGCTATCCATTATCGTTCTCTTTCTTCAGTCATCACGTACATCATTCCAACCACTTCATTCTGGATCATCACTCCGCGCATAGTTATTAAAGTGGTTTTCGGTTTAGATAGAGAGTATATCCATAACCAAATTCCGGTCTCTTTAATAACTTTCGTAATTATTACACCGATTGGTCGTTTGTTTATTTCAAAACCAAATCAATTTCAATTTCAATTCGTAAATCAACATTTCATTTGTCTTTCTAAACCAATTTCCAATAATTTACGTTTCAAAAACTTCCAAATTATCATTTCAAAATCTTATAATTCAAATTCAATTTTTATTTAAAACAATTCAAATATTGATTCAAGTTCGCAAATATCAGTTTCATTCCGGAATCATTTAAATCAATTTAGTTTTAACATTCAAATCAATTTAAATTCATTTATCAATTTCATGCAATATTCGTTAAGTTACTTTATCATTCAAAACAATTTCTATTAAATTTCCAATTCATTAAACCCATTATTTAAATTCAACTTCATTAAATCAAAACTTACAATTTTGAATTAAATTAAATTCATCAAATCGAATTCTTTAAACTTCAAGTCTTACATTAATTTCAATAAATCGCATTTTATTTCTTGTTAAGAAATTCAATTTCAGTTATTTACTTACTTAAATAAATTTCCAAAACTTAATAAATAAAGAAACCCAATTTCATTTATTAATAAAGTTCAAATTTCACTTATTCAAAAGTCCAATTTCTCTTATCAAAGAATTCAATTTCTATTCAATTATCAAATGATTCAATCTTATTCAATTATTAAATAATTCAAAACTTAATTATTAAATAATTTCAAAATTTTAATAATTTCAACTTAATTATAATTTCAAACTTAATTCAATCATTTCTCAAATTAAACAACCTTCTTTCATCAATTTCTTTATTAATATTTCATTTCAAATTATTAAATATTCACATTTAAATATCATTAAATTCAATTTCCAACTTCGTTTCAAAACCATATTATTTATTCAAATAAAATCTTCATTTTATTTGTAAATCAAATTATTGACCAATCGGGTTTTATTTAATTTCCTATCCTAGGTAAAAATTCAATTTGGGTATTTATCATTTCAACCCGATTCCAATTCAATTCAAAATCAAAACATATCAAAGGGAACTTGCAGTGTGATAACTGGGATGGTGTCAAAGTAAATAAACAAGCAATAACAACAAACAATAACAATCAAATAATCAATTCAAATAATCCCGAAATAACCGTATTAATTCGTATTGTTATTTGTACGAATTAATATAATTATTTCTAGAATCTACACTATCATTTCATGTAGATTAAAGATCATTACATTATGGTTTTCACTGGTCATTCAATTACAATTTCATACATCATCAATTTAACAACATACATTCAGTGGTTCAAGGTGTAATTAAGCAAATCATACGTGTCAATAGATTTAACAGTAAAAGGGGTCATATTATACAAATTTAACTAATCAATTTTAAACATTTAACTATTCTATATCGAGTTCAATTGCATACCATTTATCAATTTACATTAACAATTTAACGTCCAATATAAACATCAACAATCAAACAATTATCAGCCAAACAGTATTATCATTGCATAAATAATTAACAAATAATGGTGTCAGATGTCATAGGTGAACTGATACAGGTAATAGCATATAAAACAGTGTCATTAACTAATAGCAGCATATTTCAATTGTCGTTTCAATTGAAATCAAATCTAATAAATAAAAGAACGTTAATCATGAGTGGTGGCTCACCTTCCGAGGCTAAAGAGTACCGAAGATGACCCGGATACGCACACTGATACGGATACTGAAATTAAATTACGAATCTAAGCACGGGTCCCAAAACAAAGCTGGATTGGCACGAATTTGACGAACAAAGCTGATGAATAGGAAATTGACGAAATCAAATCTGGACTGGATCGATAAAGATAAATGGTATCAGTAAATTTATATATAAAACTATATATATAATTATATATATACCAAACCATATTCTAAATAACATATATATTTCAAAATCCATTGTTTCAAATTAAAACACATATATTAAACTCAATATATATACATAATATATTAAAAATCAATACAAATAATTTATTATTATATATGTAGAACTTAGACAGTAACGAGAAAGAAATTTTAAAATTTATGAATAGCCTATTGTAGGTACTATATACATCAACCTAAATGCATGACTTAACAGCTGTATATACTCGCAGACCATACTAATATATGCAGACTTTGAAATCTGTATACCCTTATATGGACAGAATCTATACACTATATTTTTATACGTGAACTTTGACAGAATACAAAACTCAAATAGCTTTTTTTTTTAAATAATATATATATATATATATATAATACTTACATCTATATATACCATACATGTTCAGAACCGATACTCACATCAACACTTCTAACCCACATCCATCTTTCTAGACCAAATGTGTATATATAAATTTTAAACGGTATGTACCTAGAACACTCAACCGTATATATATAAATATATATATATACTATCTTTCAAAATCAAACTCACATAAATCACAGATCATATGGTTAAGGATGTTCGCATTAACTAAATACTGGAAAAGTATATATATACACCTATATACTTTATAAGTTAATATATATCCCATATAAATCGACAGTTTTTCAAAAAATTATCTAAAACTTTACATATAAATATGTACTATCATACAGCATGGATATATTATATACTTTATATAACTTACATATAGTATAATATAATGTACTTTACTATAATTGCTGAGGCTTAAGCACAATATATATATACACACCTCCAATATAAACTTCCTTCCAGCAAAAAAAATCTTAAAATATAGGTATAACTTTATAATATACACATACTATTTCCATAAACATACAGTAACATATAAACTACATATTAAACTTATAACTGTATATATAAAATTTATAAACTAATATGTAATATGTTTTTAACTAAAATGAATGCATATTCGAACCTGAATATACAAATAGATTTCTAAACTAACTTATGTGTAGGCAAACGAGTATAACTTTATACGTATATACATACCCAACATATTTTGTACAAACCTTTATAAGTATATATATATACAACAGATTTTCATATACATACTTTTATATATGTAATACTTAAAATCGAGAGTATAAAACATATATAAATATATATAAAATTTTCTTTCGGCTGAGGCCACATATCATATTGTATATACAAACTTATATCATATATAGATATATTACCTCAATATAGAGAAGCACGGCATGGATGACGAGGATAAGACAAAAGAAAGTGGAAGTAGAGTGAGTGGGAGGAGGGAGGTGAGGCAGGCCTTCGGCTTGGTGTGGGTTCGAGCTGCCGGCGTTGCTTGGGTTGCTGCGGCCAGGTGAAGGAGATCAAGGGAGAGAGGGGATGCAAGGATTTACTGCCGAGGCCATGGGAAGGAGGAAGTGGTGACAAGCTCGAAAGGATTGGGCAAGGGATATGGCGGAGAAGGCAGTTCGAAGTTCGCGGAAGGTAAGATGGAGGAGGTAGGTCGGTTGACGTGGTGGGGAAGGCCATGCGTGCTGTGGGCGAACATAAGAGGTGGAAGGAGAAATGATGGGTCTCGCGTAGCAAGCTAGGGGAAAGAAAATGGGCAGGTGGAAGAGTTTGAAATCAACTTTAAGATGTAAATATTTTCCTTCTCCATTCAAAATGATCAGTAGACGAAATTATTTGGGAACCGATTAAAACCAAAGGGCATGACTATTGAAATCCAGAATACTAATAGTCAATGGCTATTAGTATTACCTGATGGACAACGAATGGCCACGGGGTATTCAAAAGTCAAATTACGGAACCGATACAGACATTGTTCCGTAGATTTCGCTGTCTCTCGGACTTCGAAAGTTGCAATCGAATATACTGCGGAAATCAGCACGACAAGACGGTCAAAATGGTATACAGATATCAATGATAGGACCATCCTATCAAATGTCGATATCCGGTACCGGAAATACTGCAAATTTGCCGAAAATAAGAACGACGGAACAAAGATGTCCGAATTTGGAAAAATGACAAACTGACATCTTGCTCAGAAGATGGTTTAGAATTTTTCTATGTCAAAATATTTGAGTTTCGAAAACATTTTACTTCCAACGCTCTTTTAACTGATTAAATTGAAGTGAATTTACGCGCGAAATAAACTTTCATATTTTCGGACGAAAATTTACCAGTTGTTATGTTTAACTAGACGTATTCCAAATATTAAATTTTTATTTCAAAATTTTATCGTTTAAAATTTCATAAAATTTCAAATAATTACGTTAATAAAACAGTTGAAATTTTACGGGTCGTTACAAATATTATTTCCATCAAACATAAATCTTGTCTTTGTTTTAAAAACAGCCTACCAATCTACTTTATATTTTTCTAGGGATGGAGACAAAGAAAAATAAACTTGTAATGCTTATTTGGCTAATACGAAAGGATCATACTTATAATAATGCGAGTTATGTTTTATTTCAATAAGCTTATTATCTTTGTGCACGTTGATTCCAGAACCAGGAACATTGCCGAACCAATTGCGTTGAATAAAAAAAGCTTTTACTCTAGGTCGTATAAAATATGTCAATTCTTAAACCTGTCTTAAGACATCATAAAAATCTTTTATATGTTCATCTGGATCATCGCTGCCTTTGAAAAATACACAACCATTATAGGTTAATTTTTCAGCATTATATTCCTTGGTGTTGAATTTAAATCCATTGACAAAAAATATTGGATAAGTTTTGATATTTATTTTTGGTCCTATCGCAAGACGTTTCAATCCATCATTACTAACACAATTTCTTGGATAATAAATGTAGTTCGAAAACCAATTAGCAAATTCTTTACTGAGATCGCCACTTAAATGTTGTGATTCGTATATACTGCAAATATATTAATATATTATATTATAATCTATAAGTATAATTGAAATAAATATGAATTTAGAAATTCATATATTGAGAATTATTATTTAATATTACCTAACAAATGGTGCAACTTCGGCACAATTAAGAAGAACATATGTGTGCGCTACATGATAATCTCAATCGTGTAAGCATAGTTCCACACATTTTCCAGCAGGTCGGCCATGTTGTCTAAAAATAGATAACATTGCTTGAGGATAATCTTGTTCAATGGCTTTATCATTATGAAGAACACTTGCAAATGATAAGTTCACATGGTCACCAAAATAATGAGAGAAAAAGAATGAAGCGTCTTTTTCAAGATATGATTTGCAAATCAAACCTTCAACTTGTGTTTTTCGTCTAACTTTTCTTTAGATGATTCAAGTACCTATTATAAAATTAATTTAATTTAAATTTGCTTATGTAAATTAAAATTTGAAATTAATATTACCGATATTCAATATCACCTCTCAAATGGATACATCCATCCATATTGCACAGGACATCAAAGAAGTGTTTCGAATAAAATATGAACAGGTAAATGCTCCATTACATTAAAGAATCCTGGAGGAAATATTTCCTCAAGTTTGCATAGCAGTATAGGGATATCCCCTTCAAGTTTAATTATACGCTCGACTTTTATCGTAGTCGAACAAAAAGCTCTATATAAAACAAACTTAATTCAGTTATAACACTCCATACTTTTATGGGCAATAGTTCTTTGAAAATCGTAGGTTATAAATTTCCATTATGACATGGCAATCGTGATTTTTTATCCCACTCGGTTTATTGTTTTTAAATTCAACACATCTAGGGAGATTAGAATAAATCCCATCAGAAAATCTTAGTCCTTCCACCCACTTTAACACAATTTTTACTTGCTTGCTATCAAGCTCATTGCATGCTTTGGGTTTTTTCTAGTGCCATTAGGTTACATATAAAGTTCAAGTAATTTACATAATTCTGCTATATCATGTCTTGAATTCAGATTGTCCTTATTTTTCCCCTTAACATTCAAAATCGTGTTAAACACATTACTAAACAACTTTATTTTGTTATGTATCACGTCAATATTATGTCAAAGTAAGAGATCTTTCAAATAAGGTAAATCCCAAAATATACTTTGTTTGCACCAATTATGAATTATCAATTTACGTGGAATTTCATTTTGTACTCCAGTTTCATGTATTTTCATATATTCGTTAGCAAGTTCATATATTTCTTGGCTTGAAAATGTCATTGGTCATTGTCTAGTCTCTGCTCTGTTAGCTATGAAGTTTTATTTATTTCTTCTAAAAGTATGATTAATATGGAGAAAACATCGATGACAATCAAATAATGTAATTTTCCTTCCATTCGGTAATGAAATGCTTGCGTTTCTTCCATGCAATAAGGACAAGCTTGACGACCAGCCATACTCGAACCTAAAAGCATTGCACAAGCCAGAAAATCACCACTAGTCCATAATAATGATGCAAACATACGAAAATTTATTTTTAGAAACATAATATGTATCAACCCCTTAATGCCATAATGATTTCAACTTTTCAATTGATGTTTGCAAATAAACATCAATTCCTTGTGTCAGATCATCGGGACCAGGGACGACAATAGTGAGAACCATATATGGAGTTTTCATACACATCCATGGAGGTAAATTATAAGATGTAACACTAATAAGCCAAGATGAATATTTGCTACAAAATTGAGAGAATGGTGAAAACCCATCCATACATAAACCAAGTCTGACATTACGGTTCTCTACAGCAAATGTGGGATAAGTCTTATCAAAATACTTCCATGCTTCTTCATCAAATTGATGTGTCAAAGTTCCATCTTCCTATGTTCTCACACTATGCCATCTCTTATAAAATGCGATATCAGAAGACACATATAACCTTTGAAGTCTAGGAGTGATGGGTAAATAATGCATTATCTTGTATGGAAGTTCTTTTCCTCATTACATATTTTGCATTTCCTAAGGTTAATGTCATCTTTCCAATACAACATGCAATCATTTATACATGTATCTATCTTTTGGTACGGCAGACCAAAGTGGACATAAGTTTTTTCTCATTATAATAATTATCGCACATCAGATTATTGGATGGCATATGTTATTTTGCAGCTTGTACAATTGCTGTAAATCTAGCTTCTATAAAGTTAAATTTGGATTTCATAGTCATGTATTCGGCAATTACTGATAATTCGGTTATGCTTTTACAACCATCCCATAACGGCCTCTTAGCAGCATTCAATAAATCATAGATTCTTTTTGCTCCCACGATCGATTCATCTTCGATATTTACATCTTCATCATCAACTTGAATGGTAAGGAACATTGATCATGTTGCATCTTCCACCATATCTTGTATTGGATTCGCTGTAACATAATCGTTATTCACATCGTCCTTTGACACTACAGGATTAGATGCAAAAGTTCCCCATGACGATCCCATAAACAATAATCTAGCACAAAACCAACTTGACACAAATGTACTATAACCATATCTGGTTTCCAATGCTTCAAATGTTTGCAGTTAATACATGGGCAATGAATTTCTACGTCATTTCCATTATTAGATTTTGTGAATCTAATAAATTCATTTACACCATTATAGAATTGTTCCTTCACTGAATGTTTCATACTAGTTTGGTCTTCAAACACCCATCCATGTTCGAGAAAATAATTGAAAATTTTCTTAATTTAAAAATATATGTTAGAAATTTCGACATCACTTCACTTCTTTGTATTGTACGCATAACTTTGCATCCAAGGGGTGTGTTGTTGTTGTATTTTCTAAAGTAATATTTGCAAAAATAAAGCCTTTTGGGACTAAAGGCTTTGTTGTTGTATTTGTTAAAATAATATTTACCATTTATTTTCAAAGTAACATCATATTTATTAAAGTAGCTAGCCTTATATACAAGTTTGATATACTATTTTACCAACTACAAATTAAATTTTAAACCATATTTTATAATTCATTTAAGTATTTAATTTTTTTGTATAGCAATATGGCGCCTCAAACTACAAAAATAAGCACTCAAACTGCAAAAAGATGCATGACGACCTAAGCCTTTTTTGAGCCTAGGCGTACTTATATAACACTAATATTTATCTCTTAATATTTATGAATTTAATTTAATTGAATATTTGTTTCAAAAACAATTTATTATTTAAATTTACTTCCAAAACATGTACACTTATTAACATAATAAATGTATATGAATCAACATACACATGTATGCATTAAAAATAATTAATTAGTAAAAATACCTTTATTTTATAATTACCACTAACACTTATAAGTAACACATTCACTAATTAACATAAAATTATATTTAACCACAAGATTATATTTCGCATATTCACTATTTAAGAATACATATTAGCCCTAAAATTATTCTAAACTATAATAAAGAATCGCATATGCTAATCTACATATATATATTAATCAATAATTACATACTAATTTTCGGATTTAAAAGTAACCTTAATTTAAAATGTAGAATTAAACAATTAAATCCCAAATTAATATCCTCAAATCAGCAAATACACTAATTAGCAACATCTATACCCAATACTCATCATATTTATACACATATTCACATCAAATTAGGTAAAATCCGAATTTAGGGTTTTAAAATTACCAAATTAAGGAAGAAATGGATAATCCGACAAGTTGTGGTGGCCAATGACTACGGCGACGAGTGGCGGCACCTTTCGAAGGGTAGTGGTGGCTGGAGGGAATTTTTTTTCCTTTTTCGTTTTCAGTAAAAGAAGTAGAGCAGGAAAAGTAAGGAAGAAGAGGGATGCGCTGTCTGTACTTGATATACCGACGGCTAGCGATGGCTACCATCGACTATCCTTTTCTTTTTCATTTTTTACATTATTTTAAATTCCTATTACGTTTTAAAATGTTTAAAAATACTAGTTTAATTCCTAAAAAATAAAAATAGTATTTTAGCTTAGCCTTTCAACCTAATGATGGGTTGTGATCGATTAGATTACTATTTCGATAATCTATCTTCATGTAGTTCGAATATTTCTCATTACTTAAGGGTGAGCATTTACTGGTTAAAACTGAATAAACCTACCAAACTAATTAAGTTTGGTCGGTATGGTTCTGTTTGCTAGTTAATTGGTTAGATTTGGCTTTTTTATGTTGCTTTGGTTTATTGGTCAGGTTTGGTTTTCAACCGAACCAAACAATTAAATCAAATTTAAAAATTAAGTTATTTTTAGGTTAAAAAATTACCACACACAATGCTATCATTTACAATATTTTCGTAACAATATTATTTTTCTTTTAATTCATATTAATATTTTTAGAAGATGAGTTTGTTTTTCAAAATGTTTGCATCATATAGACTCAATTAATTGCTTTAATCTTATATTATATTAACACCTAGAAGACCAATTTCATTTTAAGATAAACAAAATAAACTAACCAAACCAAATTAAATTTTATCGATTTGGTTGGTTTCGGTTTTAAAAAATATCGGTTTGGCTTGGTTGGGTTTATGTTTCTTGAATGGTTATTTTGGTTTCAAACCGAGCCAACCATTTACTCATCACTATGCACAACATTACTGAAATTCTAACTCGCACGACTAATCTATGCAACTTTTAGTCGATCCATTATGCAACTTCGATAAAGTTGATTATGTGTAATATTTTTACGAATTAAAAAATATTTTTTAAACCATTGGGTAGTTAGTTATGAATTTTTACATGTATTTAGTATAATGAAATTATATAAAACAAAATATTCGGTAGAAAAATATATTTATCAGATATTATGTCGATCTAAAGTATTTTGGACCTATTTCTAAAAGATGATTAAAATATAAATAGTTGTAGGGTGTCGATGTTGAATTTTAAATTTATAGTCGTTCATTGACATTTGGACTAAAATCCCTTCATACGAAGGGCAGATGACCTTCAAACAAGACCAAATTCGAAATATTTATAATTTCTAATGTGTTTATCCAATCCGTAAGGTTGGATTCGAAAAAAATGGCTGGACTAAAAATAAGCTCAAAATAGATTATTTTGTCGGGAGTTGTATAACACTTTTAACTCCATGAAAGTATGTGGTACTGAGGTCGCCCTCCTTTAGCCACTGTGATCTTGTCCTTTGCTTCTAAGTCAACTCTTCCGGTCTCATGATGTGACGACCGCCCTATACCATCGACATTAATAATATCCAAATAGTGCGTTGTAGTCATGCTCGGTCGATATAGGACGATCATCAATGTTGAAAATGATACAAATACAACATATAACCTGTCGTAGACCACATAGCATATGGATAAAATATAATATCACATATATATATAATAAGAGAGATAGTAATAAATATGTGAACAATCATCGAAACACAGAACCACGGAGTTATATACAAATGTAGTAGAGTTTATACAAAGTAAATAAACCCGACAACTGTCTCATAACAAGGAAATAAGAAGTCATTGCTAAGGTTCCCCAGTGGTACAAAGTGGACTAAGCATAGAAATCCATATAAGTATAAAATATGAGATAATTCCATCCAGCTCGTTCTTCGCATATCAACTGCGTCACCTGGACCTATTATCTAGTCTACTCATTTAAGAGTATCCAAGATAATAAGAAAGAAAGCATAAAACCTTGGGTCAGACAACTGTCTGGTGTGAGTGGTAAATGAATCTAGAAATTCTATGCATGTAAATATGGTAAGGAACAGAGGTACATGAATCATTCCTAATCTGTCCCTACAACCAAAGAGCTAGCATAAAATATCATAATATGCTACTCTACAAACAACAAAAGGTACTCTACTCAAAACAAGGATATCAACTCTCCAGGTATTCCTATCTCTAATACCTATTCCTAATGATATCTCCAAGTAATAGCCTAAAAATAAAGCAACCACAGTGACCATAACATCCATCAAGAAATCCCCACTATCACTACATGTGCCTGGAATATATGTTAATTTGTATGGCCTCCTTACTACCAGGGACTAATGTAAATCCCTGCTTTCAATGTACTCTCTTATAATGTAGCCCAAAGCTAGATACGTGTCTTGTAGCCCAAAGCAAAAAGCTAGACCCAAAGCCACTGGTCCAGGGTATTTAGATCCAATATTCCATAGGCATCCCCACTTATAATACCCTTGCATCAAGTACAATAGAAAACACTCCAAGTATCAAAGATTCCTTAGCACATACATTAGAGCCCTCTTTTGCTCCATTTGTATTCGAGCCCTTCCTATGCTAAATCCAGTTTCCATTATTCGGAACTCTTCACGTTCCCCATCCATGGCTCCCTCTTTTATCGAGCCATCATCTTCGGCACCTACTCCCTTCATGAGTCACAAACCAAAGATACAAAGCTTTTATCATGATGTTATATCACCATCCAATACTCAACGAACGAGCCAACACCTCCAGCATAATCTAAAGAGTCCCCTGCTTCCTCATTGTACAAGCCTAACCCCCACACATTCACCCAAACAACTCGGTAACGAGTCAAAATGACTCAGCATTGAGTCATTTACGTAGCCAATTTTGGCTAAGTAAATCACTCTACCTCTAGTACTTGCTTCTCAAGTGCTTTAGACCCTGACCCATTCATCAAAACAACTCGACCCCCAATCTAAAGCATTCAACTCCAAGTTTTAGAAACAACTCGGCATAAAACCCAACACTTAGCCAATGCTTTGAAGCTTGCCTTGGTCCATCTCTACTAGCCAACACATAGAGATCCCCAAATTCGCCGACCTAACCGAGTAATGGAAATGACTCGGTATCGACTCTTTAACTCGGATCCCAGTTAAAACCTTAGCCAATATTAAGGTGTGAATTATACTACAAGCTCCTCCCATGCTCTAGAGCGTCTCCTCCAAATTTCATCTAATTTTGACCAACTTTGCTTCTGATTTTGCCAAATTCGCCAACCTATCTTCCTAAAAATCCAAATCACTAGCAAACAATATCAAAGCACAACATACAAACATAGAATAACATGCATATACATCTATTCATACAACCAATACACAATAATGTGATAAACAAGCCAATTCTAATCTAGATCTATATATTACATGCACATATGAATATGAATAAGGAGAATTACTAAATCATTTTTGAAAACCATTTCAAAGATTTACAAATTTAGGTCATAAACAAATGATAACATGTAATTAAAGTTAGAAAAGATTTTACGGCCAAAAATCATGTTAAAACATATAAATATGCATAGGTTAGTGAGAAGGCATAAACTACTCACCAACTATCAAAATCAACCAAATCTTGCCTAGATCTAATGTGGATAGCAATAGAAAGCAATGAAAATCAATCAAAATGATGATCTCTAAGTTTTATTTGATAATCTCCTCTCTAATTAGTGATTTAGTAGGTTTAGAGAGTATTTTTTGTGATTTTGGATAAAATTAGGGTTAATGGGTGTTTGGATCTAATTTAGGAAAGAGAGAAAAGTTTCAATTTGACTACTATAACCCCCTATTTTTAATAATCTTGAATTAGACTAATGGGCCTACTTATGGGCTTAATTAATTACATACTAATTGTGACGAACCGACATTTCGACCTTTGAATGTCGAGACTAAATACAACCATGGTCGGTATACATGTGCCGAGCACCCTAGTGCTGGAAATACAGTAGGTTAGGGTAAATAAAAGAAAATAGAATAGAACAAGAAAGAAATAACATAACATCAGAATCTCACAATGGAGTGATAATATATAATATCAAAGGAACAGTACAAAGGGTTACTCTGAATACAGAAATATCAAAGTTATTAAAACCTAAATACTATCATCAACCTGAACAGTTATAACAACTTGTCCTTACATATGCTGATATACAGAAATGCAGTGGAAATTAGAATACTATGGTTGATAACCCTTCAGCTCTTCTCCATAAGCTCTAAAGCGTCCAAATCTAAATCTGGAAATATACACGACGCTGACCCGGGGATTATAAGAAAATAACACCTAGACCCGTATGGTAAACCAGCGTGAGAAACTCAAATCATATGTGATAAGTAACAATAATCATTGAGACCATATGAATTTCCATAACTGTATTCCCCTCAAAGAAACCAACCATTTATTAAGTTTAATATATAGTGATATGAGAGATAACGTCTAGAGTGTAGCACATAAATCATATCAAATAGTGTTGTGTGAATGCCACAACAATACTAGGAATACAATCAATAACGCTAAGGCACGTTCGCATAATGGATTTTCCCGTAGAGATCTCCTCGGATCTAGCCGAATCCAAACTCCATGATAAGGATCAGAAACTACCTTCCGTGCAACGTATATCTCTTGATAGGACATACTCTAAGGTAAACATAAATGGGCCACCCTTTGAGTGTGATCCGAGCCAAACCAACTCCCAATACAAACAATATCGATAAGCATCTCTAGACATGGAGTTGATATACCCTTGAGGTTGCTACACCCCCAGCCATGTCCCTTCTCTGTTTTCTATCATTTTCCTAATGTCGAGGCTACGTTCGACATCTCTCATACGAATTTTCATCACTCGAACAGAACATGAATCCTCAAATAGATTTCTTCATCTCGAACAGATCACGGGTCACTACATGGATTGAAGCATCTCGAACAGATCTCGAAACTCCACATGGGTTCCCTACATAAGTCCTTTGACGAATGCTAACGATGTCTTCTCTCTTGGAGTACTTCTCAAGATAGACAGTCTCACATGATAGCATCGTTCGAAATGTTAATGCTGACCTTTCCCTTGGACTTCACCTTTGAATTGTCAGTTCAACTTTATAACATTCCACTTCAAAACCGCTTCTAAAACATAGATCACGTATATGGTTTTGAAGTGGTTTTGGTTTCAAATCATCTCATATAAATACACTCTCCTCACTTACCGGACTCTTCAAAACCATTCGAGGAATTTTCGGTTAACGCAATTCCGATTCTCTTTGGTATGAAATCGCAAAGCCTTTCGATAAATTCTTAAGTCAATATTTGGTCAAGTTGGATAATCGACTAATCAATTATTTAGTTAAAACAATTGCTTATACAAATCACGATTCGTATGTTTAACTCATTTCCGATAATCCAACTTAACTATTCCTCGCCCAAGTGTGAAGCCAGGTAAGTTTGGGCACTGGTTGCTCCAAGCCTTTCTTAGACACTTTAGTCTTTAATCTCACAAATAGATAAGTCTACCTCGTTGGTTTTAGTGTTAAGTATAGTATTAATGATTTCCATAACAAACAAGAAATCAACACAATTAACACATTTCCAACATTTTCCACTTACCTATTCCTCGGTTAAGAGGGAAGCCTGGTAGGTAAGTGCTCTATAGCTTCATCCTAACTCGACATCAATCTTAACTCTTACAAATTGATATGATTACTTCGTCATCTTATTGGTGTTAGGCATAGTTTATTACTTTTCAAATAAGTAATTAAACAATCAACCATTTGGCCATTTAGCGATTCTAGCCCCTTTCTAAACCTTTTGTTTATACCTTAAAAAATACTTGAAAATACTTATAATATGTTTTGAAACATATATCCAAAATATTACTTGAAAATAACAACTTTACAATTTTCCTTAAAACTTGAAAACAACATGTTTCCAACAAAATATATCTTCTTTTAAAATTCACAACCAATTCTTAAGAATTCATATAAATCTCAAACTAATTTTAAAATACTCTAATATGAGTTAAGAAATACTTTTGAAAAGAATGAAACAAATCACTCAAACTTTAAGTCCTTTTTCAAACATTTGAAGTTCAAAAATCAAGGTTAAATGGGGCAGTTTTATACTAGTGATGTTTTGGCCGTTTTTGAGATGTTACTTAACTTTTTACTATTCAAGCTTTTAATAGAAATAAACATACATATAAAACATTGCAAATATGGTGAGAAATCCCTATGGATCCCTCTACAAAGTTCCATAACAATTGCCAAGAACAAGGCAATTCTGAACTACATCTATAGCGACTATAGCTATAAGTGCACTTCCAAATCCGAGTCCAATCTAAACCAAAGTCCATCTATAACCTATGTGCTTTGTTAAAGGTCTAGTCACATGTCATATAAGTCCATTCAAATCCATTCCAAGTTTGTTCAAGTCCATGTACATGGATCTTAAGTGTCACTTGTTTTCAAAATAAGAATCTAAATCAACGTTTTAGCATATGTCACTTAACAATTCAAACAATATTTAACATAGTCAAATATCAATATATGTGATATTTTCCATTCAAATTGAGGTGTTAACTCACCTTTAACCACACAATCAACTAAGGTCCAAGAACTAAATTCTGAACCCAAGCTAGCAACATTCCTTTCCTTTCTTGCTTTCTTGCTTTTGCCTTGCTTCTTTGCCCTCTTCCCTCACTTATAGCTCACGTCCTCAACTCCTAGGGTGAGTGTGGCTTTTCTTCTTCAAAAAAAACTAGGTAGAAGGTCTTCTAATGTCGTAGTAAGGTCTCATTTCAAATTTGAGATGATTTTGAATTGATTTGCAAATGATTTGCTTTAGGAATTTAAGATAAAGAAGAAGATGATAACATTGAAATTTTAGCTCAAAGCTTAGGAATATTTATGATATATTTCCTAAAGTTGTACCCCTCCTTATATAGGCGTAGGAATGATGATGTAAAAAGACCAAAAACCCCTCAAAACCCTACTATCATTAATTACACACATCACTTCTCCTTTATCATATGCTTAACACTTAAGCATTTCCATATTTGCTCATTTCCTAACATCCTCCCTTAGCTCATGCATGACCTCATCCATAAAGTTTATTTCCATAAATGGAAAAAAAATACTTCATTAAATTTATTTCCTAAGAAAATAAGTGTATGTAAAAAAAATCTGAACAACTTCTGACGGTTAAAAGGCAGTTTATTGGTAAAATGATTTTCGCTCACATTATTAATTTTTTTAAAGAATATATTTTTGTAAACAATTTTCAAAACTTAGTTTATTATCATTTTTTATTAATTAAATGATGCTAAAAAAGGTTATAAAATCATATTTATAATATTAATTATATTTCAAAATGTATTGATACTTGAATATAAAGTGTTCGAATTTTTGGGTCGCTACATTCTCCCCAACTTAGAACATTTCGTCCTCAAAATTCAAACAAGAACGATAATCAGAAAAGATAGAAGAAAATGATATATATATATAGCATTGCTGAAACTATATAAAAACAAAATCGCAAACCAAAATGCATACTAAGTGACTCCGCCTCAAGCGGTATGTACACTACAAAAGATATACAATACTAAGATAAGAGTGAAACCCTAGTCTATAAGCAATACTAGATGGATCTCCTTCAAACTTCCATCCTTCTTCCTTGTACCACTCCAGCATCCTTGCCCTATAGAACTTCTAACCTTAACAAAGAGATAAGCACACAAATACTCAAAATAGCATTCATAATCACTAACAAACAAAGCTCATGTTTGTTCAGGTTCAAACTCTCCAATCGTCCTAGGACGATAAATGATGTACTAAGCATACCTTACGCTCAACAGCCTCAGGTCATCACTTAGATGATCATTCATGCTACCTCATAGAAAATTGATGAGTCATTCCCTAAACTCTTCGTAAGTCAACATACATCATAAATTGTACTAAAGCCCATACGATGCACATGAACCATCCATACGGAATATCTGATCTGATCACTTGCTCGATCACATAGATTTCACTTCCTAACTAGTATAGATCACTTGACCTCTCCAGTGGAGACTCTGATTTGGTTCCTTGATTAGAAACCTTCATTCTCCTTGCATAGCCATATATTATGATAGAAAACATCGGGGTCGTACCATAAACCCGTATCAAGTGTTCTCCATCAAGAATCGAGTGAAAAATCCTTGTTTGGACCAATGTAAACCACCTTGAAAAGATGTACTTAAATACTGGATCAAGAACGGTCATGCAAATAAAATTATCCACGTACAACTTATGAATTTGTCTTATTGGTTTCTTAACTACACCAATTCCTTTTTAATCTTATTCATTTATTCAATCAGTATGTCTTTTTAATACTAAAATCATTTACGTATCATTTCATAAAGCAACAATTTATAATCATTTTATAACTTAAGTTCATACTTGTTAATACTCCATTATTTCCTAAGAGTATATACACATCAAATTTGCAACAAGTATGATCAATAAATTTTGAACTTGTTTTAACTTGCTATCTTCTCAATTCTAGTGTTATATAAACACAACTTTATATTTTCAAAAATACTTAACTACAAATTTTATAACAACTCAGAAGTTCCAAACTATCCAAAACCATCGAAAATTCCATTTCATTGTAACAATGAAAACTATCAAACAACATACCATATCATGATGCACATACCATACTTTCCTAATGCATAGACTACATATGTCCATGAAATATCTTAATAAGAGAACTTTTAAACTAAACATTGGTTTTATTTCAAATCATTTTTAAATAATATATACATATAACTTTTGTATATCAAATCTTACTTTGTGATTAAATCAAAATCTGTTTTACCAAAACAACTTGTAGCACCCATATTCAGAAACCCGAAATTGAATGCCAGTGATGTTGAAGTAATCACCAAAATTATTGTCAAGCGACATGAGTGATTTCAGTATATCCAAACCATACTTTTGGTATTTAACCAAAATAATTTCAAAGCGGTATCAAATACTTCATATAATAATACTAAGTATCGTGATGTTAATTTCCTAAATCAATTTCCCAGATATTTACTTTCAAATAATAATGATATTATTTCCTCCAAAGTCTTAAAAAACATTTTCAAAGATACCGGGATTCACATTCTCTATTTAAATCCTTTTCGTTTATAAACCACATTTTTTAAACCATACTTATATAGAATTACTTTCTTATTTAAATCATTTCATAAATATTTATTTTTAAAATATTCTATCTTTCTCTTGGATTATAGTAAACATCTTTTACTAAATTTTAACTTCTAACCCAACATTATCACCGACGCCTTATAGTCAAACCGTGAAACTTAATTCACAAGGAGTTCGTTCAATGTACCCACAACTACTGTCTACCCACCCCACTATTTAGAAAGGTAAAACTACTTATAAACTGGTTGAGCACAAATCAACAACAAACAATAGTCAATGTTCCTAACATGCCGAGCATGACTTAAACAATCAGGGTTACGGGGTATTTAACTATGAGAAGCACTAATATCTTAACAAACACGAATAGGTAAACCATAAATAAATAGTATACCCTTTAGAATCTGCTTATCCTTCTCAGCTGCAGGAATAGTAAAGACCATAGGCTGCTCCACTTTCTTGAGCATAGAACAATCCTTGACAAAATGGCCTGGCTGGTGGCAACCGTAACAACCCTTCGATGGAAACTGTGGTTACCTCCTTTGTTGATGCCTTTACTAACTGCCCTCCACCACCCTTCTTATTTTTCTTAGCTAAGTGGCACTTCTGCCCACACCTATGGCAAACAAGATCAAACATAAACATCAAATGTTGAAACTTCCTCTTATAGATCCTAGCTGATATAGAAGCAACAGACTTTGGATCGAAAACAACAAGCTTCGGTGCCAAACTCTCAACCTTAAACCCATATTCACCAAATTCTAAAAGACCCAAAAGGTGATTGGTCATATCCCTCTGGAACTCAGGGCGCATACCTACAATGAACATCTCGTTCTTCTTCAACAACGTATCAACCAATCCTAACCCAAACCAAGACAATGCAATGGACCGGTTTACATAGTCTGCCACCGTCATGGCCCTCTGCTTCAGATCCAAGAAGCTTCTAAATAACAAAGTCTTTTCGGCTTCCGAAATAAACTTCCTCTCAAACTCATCTTTAAATTGGGCCTCAAGTGAGGTTATTCTCTTCGTAACGACCCGAAATTTTCAACCATTCGCATCCATACATGTCAGATTTGAATTGCTCAAAATATCGGATTGTTAATTTAAATTTGGCAAAAATCAATATATACAGTAAATAAATAATCACAGAATCACAGACACAGAATAATATAACAATAATGCAGTGGAAACAAAAGAATAGTAGTTCATGAAGCTACCATATATATATACAGAGTTAAACAAGATACAACAGAGGTCACGAATACAAAGATGTCTCAATACAATAGTCAAATACAAGATCTGAATATATCACTGGAATCAACTGAATGACTGAAAGTAGAATCAATAGATGGATCCAAGCGAAGCTCCAACTCCAAAGGTGAGTCTCGAATACTGGTACAACTCAGTCTGACCCGAGCGTAAAGCAAAACACAAAACGCTCGAGCCAGGACATACATACTTATACAATGTAAACCAACTCAAGTGAACTGTAATAGAAATGCTCAAGTAACTTAAAGGATGCTTGGGATCTCCCATCCTTTAAGGATCCATTAAACTATTCACTATGTAGTAATATACGCTATTATAATAATGTCTAAAGTAAAGTAAACTATTTAAAAATAGCGTTAAGGAGTTACCCATATCCCCCTTAACACATTTTATAGTGCCAATAGTCTATATAGTACCGTAATACCTCCAGATCGGGAGGCTACCAGAGGATACTCCATAGGTATGTCACAAATCAAACTCGTATAAGGCGCACTAGGGTAGGTGACAACACAACTAGGCAATGCCAGGGTAGATATACCAATTACGCGTCCGGACTAGTGGTAATGCATAACAGCCACTACCGCCCACCTCGAGCCACACTCCCAAAAATCAAAGGGTGCACCCAATCAATCACAAAG
Source organism: Allium fistulosum (assembly GCA_030737815.1). Classification (NCBI taxonomy): domain Eukaryota; kingdom Viridiplantae; phylum Streptophyta; class Magnoliopsida; order Asparagales; family Amaryllidaceae; genus Allium; species Allium fistulosum. The sequence continues at coordinate 1,081,562,891 of CM060906.1, read as the reverse complement.
TAATAGAATGGTATACGATGGAATGTGTCTGATCAGAGGGGCTACCTCATTGGCCCAGAATCGCTCCTGTTTTAGCCACCTTTTGCCAACTCACGGGAGTCAGGTCCACATATATACCTCAATAGGATCGTCGCCACCATCCTATTTCATTTTGGAATCTCCACCGCGTACACAGTTGTTAAAGTGGTTTTCGGTATCGACAGAGAGTATGTCCATATCTGATCCCGGTCTCTTTAACAACCAATCGTTATTATAACCCGTGGTTATAAATTTCAAAATGGTTTACATTTCAAATCAAAACATATTCATTTAAACCATTAAATTTAATGTCAATATCTTTCAAAATAATATTCATTTCCATAGTCGTATCATTGCTAAGTTCATTAATTCAATTATACTTTTCCAAAACATTGTATTTCAGCATTCATAGCACTTGGAAAATGTGATAATACATATAGTAGTAGTTCGAAAATATTATCTTTTCAGAAATATTGTCTTTTTAGAAACAGCAGCACTTATAAAATGTTACTGTAGGTATAATAGAAATTCAGAAATACAGTTCATTTCAGAAACAATAGCACTTATAAAATGTTACAGTAGGTATAATAGTATTTCAGAAATACAGTTCATTTCAGAAACAGCAGCACTTATAAAATGTTACAATAGGTATAATAGTAATTCAGAAATACAGTTCATTTCAGAAACATCAGCACTTAGAAACTGCCACCTTAAAACCATGGTATTTTGGAAATGCTGCCAATACAAATCTAACATTTATTATAACATTTCAGAAACATTATAATTTCAGTTTTCACCATTTTTAACATATAAAACATATCTCACTTTTCAGAAATATTTATTTGGATATCATTTAACATATGATTTAAATAAAATAAAATTTATAAATAAAATATCCAAATTTAACCAAAATTCATTTATTAAGTCGAAATTACATTTATATTGCTTAACTTTACTTTAACAAATAACTTGATACTTTATTTACTTTAAAAAATATATACATTCCATAAATAAAATATTTTAATTTAAATAAAAATCCAATCAAATTAAATTATTAAGTTAAATTAACTTTAAATAGTTTCTTATGTTACAATTTAAAACCATTTATCATCTTATAAAAATTTTAACTTATAAAACCAATTTATATTTAAATCACTTAAATCAACTTTACATTAAAATTATTAAGTTAGATTAATTTAAAATAAAGTCATAGGTTGTACAATAAAACCATTTATAAGCTATAAGTTTTTAACTTATAGAAACCAATATATACATTTATTTAAACCATTTAAATCAAACTTAAGTTCAAATCTACATATAACTAAATTTCAAAATACTTAATAAAATTTAGAAAACTATTATTTAAAATTAACCATGGGTCTTTATAATATTTTCTAACCTAGGTCAAGTGATACGGATATGTATCATTTCAATCCGTGAAATAAAAATCCCGGGTTCTATCATTTCAAACCCGCAATCCCAAGTTAAATACAAATAAAAATAAAAATCGCTCGAGCCTATCATTTCAGCTCATAACGATTTTCCCTATTCTAAAATCCGTTCGGTTATGTATCATTTCAACCCATAGTGAAAGGGAACTTGCAGTGTGAGAAACAGAATATAAATGAACAGTATAGCATAGCATATCATATCAGGTGATGCAACAGGTATATAATCAGGTTATAACATCATATAATCATATCACAGGCATATTTGAACATATATCAACATAGCATATCAACTACTACACATTCACATGTCATCGTTTCACAAATATATAAGTACAAATGTCGAGAGTGATAACTCACCTTTTAAAGCTAGAGACGACAATTTCGAGACACACAACCAAACTCCGAAAAGCACGACAAAGCATGCCTAGATTCGAGTAGATGGAGAGCTAAGATTCAAATCTTGCAAACAACAAATATACAACATATATAAGTATATGATTGTACAAAAGAATTTAGACTTAAACAAAATCAAAATATGAACAAAGTGAAGCAAGAGGACTTAACCAAATCAAGTGGGCTCGGCCACATCACAATTGGGCTTGACCATCACCAAACATGGCTTGGCCATGATTTGTTTTTGAAGCATATGTGTTCGGCCAAGGCAAGCAAATAGGCACGGAATAGGGTAGGTGAAAGGATGGCAAGCCAAAAGTCATTTGGAAGGCAAAACGTCAAGGCATGTGAAAGGTTAAGTGGTTCAATGGTTCGGCCCTATGCTAACATGACTCGGCCCTATGGCTAATGTGCTCGGTCATGATAAGTTTGGACTAGGTAAGCTCGGCCCTAGGCTTGTGAGATGGCTACAAAGGCATGGCTATGGTCCAGTAATGGAATGGCAAAGCATGGGAAGGCAAAAGGACTTGGGCAAGTGCATTTTGGTTCGGCCTATGCTGATTTGGGTTCGGCCACATGACTAATAGGTTTGGCCATGTTGTGTTATGGGTCAAGAAACATGGATTGTGAGGCTTTGGCAAGGAGATGGTCATGGCATAAACAAGTGGAGATGGTGGAATAGGTGGTGGCCGAGGCTAGCAAAGAGGGAAGGTGATCAAGGAAGGCTTGGCTAGGGTTTCAAGCCTAGTTTGGTGATGGGTTTTGGATCTATGGGTCACGGCATGGCATGGGGATGGCCGGTCATAGGTGGTGGTGGAGTGGTGGATATGGTCGGCTAAGGGAAATGGTTGATGGTGGCCGAACATGCTTACAACAAAAAGAAAAAGAAAAGAGAAAAAGAAAAGAGAAGAGGAAGCCATGGAAAACTTACTTTGAATTGTTTGTTAGGAAATGAAAAATGAAAAGGGAGATGGAAGACAAATGATATGTACGGCTATAGGGGAGGAAACACACGGCTAAGAAAAGGAAAAGGAAGAGACACAAATCACAATAAAGAAAGAAAACTTAAGTCTTTTGAATTTCCAAAGCCATTTGTCAAGCCCAAAACAAATAAGTTCAAGACAATAAATAAAATTCAAAAGCCCAAACAAATAAAAGATGGAAAAATAAAATAGAAAATAAACAATGAAATACTAAAAATAATTTCTTGTAAAACGCTGAATTTATCAGATTTTAAAAGTATAAAATAGAATTTAACAAAACGAAAAGTAGAACGAATATCAGAACAAATACCGTTTCAAAGAAAAAGATTGGAAATTTAAAATTCAAATTTAAAATTTCAACTAAACTCAAAGTTTGACTAAAGTTGAACAAAATATAGTATTTCCAGAAAATCGTTATTTTATCATATTTGGAAAATAAATTATAAACAAAAATCCAAAATACATTGGAAAATCCCAAAATTTCAAATTTAAATGATTTAAAATCCATGTTTTCAAATAAATTAATTTAAAATATTTGTTAAAAATATGGGTTGTTACACTCTTGGACATCTGCAGTGATATAATTCCATCAATCCATAACTACATTTGTTGGATGTCGTGATGCCAACCTACGCTTTACTATGTCACCAAGCTCCATATCTCCAAATATCTAATCACACAACTTGATCCAAGTATGGACTTCTATAATAGTCTACGTGCCACTAAACCTCTTACCTCCCAGCCTTTTATAATCATGGCAAAGCAAAGCAAAACTCGTCTGAGGTTTGATCTGCATGACCTCCTCTACGACATTCCTCCTTGGTTCCTCATCTGGAGCAACATTCCTTGGTGCTCGATTCTTGCCATTTGTGACAGTACTACCTTGACCATCTCCACCTTTACCTCCTCGAGAATTAACAGCTCTAGTACTCATAGTCTTTACTACCTAATCAAAGCAAATTTTTTTAGGATATGAAAGGATAGAGTTATTTCAAAGAAAGAATTCCAAGAGAGGATTGTGAAAAAGAAGATATTCCTAAAGAATATTTTAAAAGTCTAGTTTTCAAAATACAAATACGGTTTCATATGTATAGTACACTCGACTCATTCTATGGTATCGCTTACCCTATACCTAATGAGCCATACCCAAGCCAAGGCGTTCACTCAACCTTCAGTTCTGATACCAAACGTAACGACCCAACTTTTCAATCCTCGAATATTGACATTAAATACATCCACGGTATTCATGTGTCGAGCACCCAATTGTCGGAAAGATAGAAAGTTAGGTAAAATAAAAGAAACTAGCATAGAACAAGAAAGAGAGAACACAACATCAGAATCTCACAACGGAATGATAATATATAATATCAAAGGAACAGTACAAAGGGTTACTCTGAATACAGAAATATCAAAGTTATTAAAACCTAAGTACTATCATCAGCCTGGGCAGTTATAACAACATGTCCTTACATATGCTAATATACAGAAATGCAGCGGAAATTATAATACATTGGTTCATAACCCTTTAGCTCTTCTCCATAATCTCCAAAGAATCCAAATCTAAATATAAAAACATACACGAGGCTGACCCAAGCATTATAAGAAAATAACACCTAGATCAGTCTGGTAAACTAGCGTGAGAAACTCAAATCATATGTGATAAGTAACAATACCCATTTAGACCTTACGGATTTTGTAACAGTTTTCCCCTTAAAGAAACCAACCATACATTACGTTTAAAATATAGTGATATGATAGATAATGTCTAGAGTGTGCACATAAATCATATCAAATAATTGATGTGTGAACGCCACATTAATAATAGGTATACAATCAATACTGCTAAGGCACATTCACATAATGGATTTTCCTACAGAGATCTCCTCGGATCTAGCTGAATCCAAACTCCATGACAAGGATTAGAAACTACATTCTGAGCAATGTATGTCTCTAGATGGGACATACTCTAAGGTAGACATAACTTGGCCACCCCCAATATGTGATCCGAGCCATACCAACTCCCGCTACCAACAATATCGATAAACATCTCTAAACATAGAGTTGATATACCCTGGAGGTTGCTAAACCCCCTGGCCATGTCCCTTCTCTATTTTCTGTCGTTTTCCCAATGTCGAGGATACGTTCGGCATCTCTCAAAGAAGTCTTCATCACTCAAACAGAACACAAATCTCCAACCGGGTTCCTTCATCTCGAACAAATCACGAATCAATATATGGATTCGAGCATTTTGAATAGATCTCAAACTTCCACATGAGTTCCCCTCATAAGTCCTCTGATGAATGCTAACGTTGTCCTCTCTCTTAGAGTACTCCTCAAGATAGGCAGTCCCACATGATAGCATCGTTCGAAACATTAACGTTGACATTTCCCTTGGACTTAACCTTAGGATAGTCATTTCAACTCTATAACATTCAACTTCACAACCACTTCCAGAACATAGATCGCGTATATGATTTTGAAGTGGTTTTGGGTTTGAGTCATCTCATATAAGTACACTCTTCCCACTTACCGAACTCATCAAAACAAATCAATGAATTTCCAGTTAACTCAACTTTGGTTCTCACATAAGTAATCAAAATTAGAGTTGTTTTGTACCAATACTCCTCTTGGGGGTTCTTATTGGTATGAAATCACAAGGCCTTTCGATAACTTCTTAAGTCAATATTTGGTTAAGTTGGATAATCGACTAATCGATTATTTAGTAAAAACAATTTCTTATACAAAACACGATTTGTACACTTAACTCATTTCGGACATTCCAACTTAACTATTCCTCATCCAAGAGTAAAGCCAGGTAATTTGGGCAATAGTTGCCTAATCCTTTCCTAAACACTTCATCTTAAATCTCACAAATAGATAAGTCTACCTCGTCGGCTTTTAATGTTAACTACAGTGTTAATGACTTCCATAACCAATAAGAAATCAACATGATTAACACGTTCCGATATTTTCCAGTTACCAGTTCCTCAGTTAAGAGGGAAGCCCGGTAGGTTAGAGCTCTATTGCTCTGTCCCTACTCGACATCAATCTTAACTCTCACAAATAGATAAGATTACTTTGTTAGCTTATTAGTGTTAAGCATAGTTAATTACTTTTCAAATAAATAATTAAAAAAATCAACCATTTGACCATTTAGCAATTTTGACCCATTTCTAAACCTTTTGTTTATACCTTCGAAAATAATTGAAAATACTTATAATAGGTTTTAAAACATTTATCCAAAATAATACTTGAAAATAACAACTTTACAATTTTCCTTAAAACTTGAAAACGACATGTTTCCAACAAAATATACCTTCTTTAAAAATTCACAACTAATTCTTAAAAATTCATATAAATCTCAAACTACTTTTAAAATACTCTAATATGAGTTAAGAAATACTTTTAAAAAGATGAAACAAATCACTCAAACTTAAAGTCCTTTCTGAAACATTTGAAGTTCAAAAATCAAGGCTAAACGGGGTAGTTTTGTACTAGTGATGTTTTGGCCGTTTTCGAGATGTTACTTAACATTTTAGTATTCAAGATTTTATAGCAATAAACATACATATAAAACATTGCAAATATGGCGAGAAATCCCTATGGATTCTTCTACAAAGTTCCATAACAATTGCCATAAACAAGGCAATTTCGAACTACATCTATAGCGACTATCGCTATAAGTGTACTTCCAAATCCGAGTCTAATCTAAACTAAAGTCCATCTATAACCTATGTGCTTTGTTAAAGGTCTAATCACATGTCATATAAGTCCATTAAAATCCATTCCAAGTTTGTTCAAGTAGATGTACATGGATCTTATGTGTCACTTGTTTTCAAAAAAAGAATCCAAATCAATGTTTTAACAGATGTCACTTAATAATTCAAACAATAATTTAACATAGTCAAACATCAATATATATGTGATATTTTCCATTCAAACTGAGGTGTTAACTCACATTTAACCACATAATTACTCAAGATCTAAGAACGAAAGTTCGAACCCAAGCTAGCAACACCTTTCCTTCCTTTCTTTTTTTGCTTTTGCCTTGCTCCTTTGCCTTCTTCCCTCACTTATAACTCACGGCCTCAACTCCTAGGGTGAGTGTGGCTTTGCTTCTTCCAAAAAAAATTAGGTAGAGGGTCTTCTAATGTTGTAGCAAGGTTTCATTCCAAATTTGAGGTGATTTGGAATTGATTTGCAAATGATTTTCTTTAGGAATTTAAGATGAAGAAGAAGATGATGACATTGAAATTTTAGCTCAAAGGTTAGGAATATTTGTGATACATTTCTTAAGGTTGTACCCCTCCGTATATAGGCTTAGGAATGATGATGGAACAAGACCAAAAACCTCTCAAAACCTTACTAGCATTAATTACACACATCACTTCTTCTTTATCATATGCTTAACACTTAGGCATTTCCATATTTGCTCAGTTCCTAATATCCTCCCTTAGCTCATGCATGATATCATCCATAAAGTTTATTTCCATAAATATAAAATAGCTTTTATTTCATTAAATTGATTTCCTAAGAAAATAAGTGTATGCAAAAAAAATCTGAACAACTTTTGATGGTTAAAAAGTTGTTTATTGATAAAACGATTTTCGATCACATTATCGATATTTTACCAAGAATATATTTTTTTAAACAATTTTCAAAACTAGGTTTCTTATCATTTCCTATTAATTAAATAATGCTAAACAAGGTTATAAAATCATATTTATAACACTTAATTATATTTCAGAATGTATCGTTATTCGAAGATGAATTATTTCGAATTTTCGTATCGCTACACTAATACTGGCCAGCAACTGTCTAAACTTAAAACAAGCATAATCTCCTAACCGTAAGTCATTATCTTATTATGACCACTCTACGGAATGAGAAACCATCATCCTGAAGCAATGGATTTGGTTGAGATCCTAATTCGACTTCTATCAAAAGTTATGTCCCAAATAAGATTTCCAAGGTCAAAATTATCACATAGAAATTCAAGAAAATTCATAAGTGTGTAAAATGTCACTTAGAGTCGTATCCTAAAATTGTAGAATCATACAACCTCGAATAAATCTATAATGCATGCTCGCAAGAGATCTTCCAATATACAATTTACTATTTTGGTTTTCCCATTAGTTTGTGGGTGGTAAGCCATAGTAAGATGCGGCTCAGTCCCAAACGCCCTTGTAAGCTCTTCCGAAACCCACTGGTGAACAACAGGTCTCGGTCGCTCACAATGCTCTTTGGTACACCGTAAAATCGTACTATCCATTTTACATACAACTCCACTAGCTTAGATGCCATTTTACTTGACTTGACATGTATAAATCTAGCATTATTGGTCAACCGGTTAACCACAATACAAATACTATCCCATGTTCGAGTCCTCGGCAGTTGTTATCCCGCCTTTTGGCAAGGCCGTGATACCGTAGATTTGACTAAAAACGAGTGGTTACCAACCGTGAGAAACAATGATATACAAGATTATGGACGATGGTCGAGCATATTCAGACAAGGTCCCGATCAAGGTGCAATCAATATGAAGTAACAAGGAAGGCCCCATGAGGCTGCATTTTAGATTTCAAGTCAATCGGAGTTTGTACGCTCGAGTTGTGGACAAATGAAGAATTTATATGGATCGATCTAAAACAATCCATAAAACAGCATAGATTGACGAAGATCAATCAATATCTCAAAATCTACAAGCCAATGCAGTTGAAACTTTCAAAGCATCAATATATTAAAGAGTGGAGCCCACAAAAATAATTGCATGACAAAACTCCCAAATCTTGGAAAGACATACCGATCGTTCCATAACGATCGTACAAAATCAGTAAGAACGATCCATAGTTTCTCGGAAAATGAGATATCTCACAAACGGTAAGTCGGAATTGCACGAAATTTGGAGAGCAATTATCTTACATCATGAAGAGCCTACACTAACGATTGCACATCAATCAGGGGCCACAATAACGATCGACTAAACTTTGGCCGATCATTCCAAAATATCGAGTTATGGCCACCGGTCGTTATGGTGGGCCCCTACTGATCTAGAGTTCTTCTTGCAAAATATCAGCCAAATCCATGTACTTCTCCTCCTATAAATACAACGGCCATTCTCCATAAAGAGGATCCTTCTTTAAGCTGCCTAGGCTCTGCTATTTTTATTCTTCACTCTTGTATTAATGGATTCTAGCTGATCCAAACATTCTTATAATCATGATCCAGTGCAAAATCAATAAAAATATAAAGTGGACATAAGCCAAGATTGCCAAACCACTATAAAAATCTATGTGTTGATTTACTTTTTCTGTTATGTTTTTAATTTCATTCATCGTTTAATCTCTATGAGATTCTATTGGGTGTTGATGCCCATTTTTGGCATCAACATTTTGGCGCTTTCACTGAGAAATGAATTCTCAGCTTGATTGGATCTCATCTTCTACTTGTGCACTTTCATGTTCGCGAGATAGATCCAGATTTTGATCGACAAGTTTCCTATTCTACTCAGATTTGAAAGAGATCTACAAGGAAACTATTACCATGACCAGAGAAGCCAAGCCTACTTCCCCTACATAAGAAGGAAATCATGATATTGGTGATCGATAGTCATATGTTTGATCAGTGTGCATATATTTTCAAGTTTTGAAGCATCTGTGAATGATCGGTCATCGGCCATGCTCCATACATACTCAATGAACAATCGTTCCCTACGAATCCATACACTGCCTCATCATGTACGATCGTTCCTATAAGATCGCTCCAGCCTATAGTTTACACCGATCATTCTTCCTTACCGATCGTTCGTTACTCAACCGATTGTTCCTTCCTCTAGCATCATATGATCGTTTTTGTACGATCATTCCATTGCTATATGGATTTACACCGATCGTTTCTATACAATCATTTCAGTTAACCTTTTCACCGATCGTTATTTTCATCGATCGTTCCAACAGATCGTTCCCACCGGTCATTTACACCGATCGTTTATATCCGATCATTCCCACCAAATATTTAGACCGATAATTATTTTAACCGATCGTTGTTTCCATAACATCACACCAATCGTTCCAAGATCATCTCCACCGATCGTTCCAGTTAACATTTTCACCGATCGTTCGAACTGCCTTGATATTTTAACCGATCGTTACTACAACCGATCATTCCACTTCTTTAGCATTCCAACCGATCATTTTCAACCAATTATTGTTGCAACTAATTGTTTTCATAATCGATCGTTTTTCAAAAATAAAAAATCGAGTACTATCCAAATTTTAAGAAAAAGGCTCTAAAAAAATTTGGCCCAGAATCGGGGCATAGACAATCAAGTGACAACTTCTGAGTGGCAACCAAGGAATGGACAAGCAATTGCTACTTAAATGATACTCCCAAAGGTTGGAGAACATAGGTGATGTGACTCTAAGCAAACCCAAGAAACTTTGATCCACAGCCAAACTCGGGTAAAACCAAGATTTTCTCCAAGCAAACGCCAAGATGACTCCAAGCACCATTCTTCACTAACCCACCACTTTGAATTCAGTGAACCCAAGTAAACCAGGCTCTGACTCCAAGCAAATAGCAGATTTTCTTGGGTCCGACTCCAAGTAACTTGCCACCAATCTGTCAATACCGGTCCATCTTGCTTTGCTCATATCTCGGGTATACGAACTCCAAATGACTTGAAACTTGGTGTTTAGCCTCAAGAGGCCCTCCTTACTGCCTTATATGGATCGCCCTCTATTTGGGTGAGAATTTGGGGATCATCACTGATCAACAACCCCATCCTAACTGATTCGCCATTCGACCGACATTCTCAACTATTCAAATGTTGGACAACCATGCATACATCATTCACAAGCATAACAAGTAGCTATAACTTGAAAACGAATCGGATTGATGATGATTGAAGCATCTCCCCCAGTCGAAGCCTATTCATTGAAGCCGTTCAGTGTGAAGAATATCTGAGGAGATTCAACGTACCAATCATATCGGTTTACTCAGGGAAAAACGACCCTGGACTACATCTCATGAAATTCGAGTGGCATATGAATTCAGCCAGAGCGATATGTGCCATCGAAAGCAGACACTTTCCTAAATTCCTCGAAGGCGTAGAAATTATGCAGCTTATGCGATTATCGCCCAAATCCATCTCCTCATTCAATCAACCAGATCATAAGTTTATCGAGCAGTTCTGAATGCATGCGACTCACACCAAGGATGTGATGTTAGTATCCAATTTATTCCAGATGCTAGGTGAGTCGCTTAAAGACTTCCTATAGAGATTAAATGTCTTCATCGTCGAGAAAGAAGAAATCACAACGAGAATATCATACTGATGTCGTTAATGAGGGGAATCGACCCCTATATAGATTTTGGAAGCTATTTAGTTGGAGAGACTCCTACGACCTTGGAGTGTTTCTATTACAAAGTGAATCAGAACCTAAGCAAGAAGGAGATAGAGCAGACTAGGAGAAAGAACAATATTGCTCGTTGATCGACTCAAATACTCCTTTGAACGATTCAATCAATACATTTGCTTGAAGACTCACGACTCAAAGAAGTACTGAAAACCAGCCTCGAGAAAGTCCACCGAAGCCTAGAGGAAATCCAGTAAAGGTTGTATATCCCAAGAAACACATGGTCCTAACACTGGCGATTGCAAACACCTCCGAGATATGATCGAAAAGCTGATCCGGAAAGGAAATTTTCGACAATATGCACAAGCCCCACGGAATAGCGGACAGGGAACATCAAACCCCTATCAATAAAGAACTTTGATTATTATTTGGACCACCTATGGTTGACTTCCAGTTGAGAAGGGCTTGGACAAAGTGGAATAGCGAGCATACGACATTGCTTCACTTATCAATGAGATTTATTCCGATCTTCTTTGAATTATTTCTATTTCAATTTTGTTGTGAATTACGACCAACTTGAACTAAACTACTTCCAAATGATGCAGATGACCCATCATAAAACTCTGGTCCTTAGAGTGCGGATCGGAGTATAAACACAAAAATATGGACGCGGTTCGACCGTCCATCGATCAACTCTGGTTCCCAGTGCACGAACCGGAGTATAAACATCAAATGGGTGTGACTGACCACCCATCATAAAACTCTGGTCCACAGAGTACGGATCGGAGTATAAGCACAAACAGATGGGCGTGGTTCAACCATCCATTAATCAACTCTCGTTCCCAGAGCGCGAACCGGAGTACAAACATCAAATGGGTGTGACTGACCATCCATCATAAAACTCTGGTCCCTAGAGTGCGGATCGCAGTATAAACACAAAAGGATGGACGTGGTTCGACAGTCCATCAATCAACTTTGGTTTCCAGAGCACGAACTGGAGTATAAACATCAAACGGGTGTGATTGACCACCCATTATAAAACTCTGGTCCCCAAAGTGCAAATTGGAGTATAAATACAAAAAGATGGACGCGGTTCGACCGTCCATCGATCAACTCTGGTTCCCAGAGCATGGACCGGAGTATAAACATCAAACGGGTGTGATTGACCACCCATCATAAAACTCTGGCCCCCAGAGTGTGAATCGGAGTATAAACACAAAAAGGATGGACGTGGTTCGATCGTCCATCGATCAACTTTGGTTCCCAAAGCGCAAATCGGAGTATAAACATCAAATGGGTGTGACTGACCACCCATCATAAAACTCTAGTCCCTAGAGTGCGGATCGGAGTATAAACACAAAAAGATGGACGTGGTTCAACTGTCCATCGATCAACTTTTGGTTCCCAGAGCCCAAACCGGAGTATAAACATCAAACGGGTGTGACTGACCACCCATCATAAAACTCTTGTATCTGGAGTGTGGATCGGAGTATAAACACAAAAAGATGGATGCGTTTCTACCGTCTATCGATCAAATCTGGTTCCCAGAGCACGGACCGAAGTATAAATATCAAACAAGTGTGACTGACTATCCATCATAAAACTTTGGTCCCCAGAGTGCGGATCAGAGTATAAACACAAAAGGATGAACGTGGTTCGACCGTCTATTGATCAACTCTGGTTCCCCGAGCGCGAACCGGAGTGTAAACATCAAACAGATGTGATTGAACACCCATCATAAAACTCTAGTCCCTAGAGTGCGGATTGGAGTATAAGCATAAAAAGATGGATGTGGTTCGACCGTCCACTATTCAACTCTGGTTCCCAGAGCGAGAACCGAAGCATAAACATCAAACAGGTTTGACTAACCACCCATCATAAAAATCTAGTCTCCAGAGTGCGAATCGGAGTATAAACACAAAACGATGGATGCGGTTCGACAATCCATCGATCAACTCTAGTTCTAAGAGCACAGACCGAAGTATAAACATCAAACGAGTGTGACTGACCACCCATCATAAACCTCTAGTCCCCAGAGTGTGGACCGGAGTATAAACACAAAAAGATGGATGTCGTTCGACCATCCATCGATCAACTCCTGTTCCCAGAGCGCAGATCAGAGTATAAACATCAAATGGGTGTGACTGACCACCCATCATAAAACTTTGGTCCCTAGAGCGTGTGCCGGAGTATAAACACAAAAAGTGGACGTGGTTCAACCGTCTGCTCCTCAACTCTTTCCCTTTACTTGGGGGCAAACACACGACTCAAAGTGGATGTGATTTGACCATCTCCTTCTCTGCTCGAGCTCAATGTTCTTTAGAACACTCATCTTACTCCCAAAGCTCGGCAGAAACTGGATTCAAATGGAAGTGGACGTAGTATGACCGCCCACGCATCAACTTGTGCCCTAGATGTGGGGAGCAGTTTAAGAGCCCAAGCCTAAATTAGATGTTATTCGACCATCCAATCCAACGAGAATGTGATACGTCCATTCATGACCTGGTTTGCGCCTGAGGTACGGAAAACTATCCAGGCCTCACTCGGACATCGGCAAGCCCAAAATCCAAACCATGACATGGACGCGGTTCGACCGTTCAACAAATAACTCTGGTCGCCCAATGCGGATTGGAGTATAAATACAACTTGGGTGTAGTTTGACCACCCGCCAACAAACTCTTATCCCTAGAGTGCAGATATGAGTATAAACAAATAGATGAGTGTAGTTCGACCACTCAATATTCCATAAACTCTAACCTGAACTCGACAGGAGGAGTATAAACTCACTACGATTGGAATTCGACCATCCACGAACTAATTCTGCTAACCGAAGAATGGGAACGAGAGTACAAACTACTACAAGCTGAATATGACATCTTACTATAGCTCCGGCTGGGTGATCTTTACAACTTAAGGCAACAACCGCAAGAAGGCCTCAATACAAGACCAATTAGAATGACGTTCGAAGTAATGGGAGATCAATTATATCATACCTTTGGATTGATAGGAAATATTAATCCAAATTCTCTATACCGTTCCATTGGATCGATGGTCAATATTGATCCATACCAAACACAAACGGATATAACCCGGATGTCCTTCGAAAAACACCGATCATCAGAGCGTGGATAGGAGAATAAACCAAAAATGAGTCTGACTTGATCATTAATTCTCCAACACCCTCCTTCGATCAGTCAGAAAGAGTATGGAACCGAGTGAGCATGACCCGACTTCACCTGAGCCAACTCTATCCCTAGATTTGACGGGAGAATATGAATCAAAATGGACATGATTGACCATCCAGCTCCAAATGAATGTGATGCGATCGTTTATTCGTTGACCCTTACCATGATCCGACTAGAAGAGAAATACAAAAGGATGTGACTCGACCGTTATCAAACCGATCCTTGCCCTTTGTCTCACAGGGAGAGCATCAATCACTATTTAGATGTGACTTAACCATTTATTCTTTGGTCCTGCCTAGAGTATGGTGACATCTACACTAAAAATAGACGTGATTGACCGCCCAGTACCCAACTCATTCTTGAAATCAGATGGGGAATCAAAGCCTTTCCTCGGGAAGGAAAAACCAAAATACGTGCGACTCAGCTTTCCATCAACTAGCTTGATCCCATGGTTTAATGGGAAAGGGTATAAAGCTAAAGTGAACATAACTTGCCTACCTACTTATCGATGTATACCCCAGACTTGGGGGCACGAGCGAGAAACAAGATGAATGTGAACCGACCATTCATCGATCAACTCTAAGTCTTCAGAGCTTAGGTGGGAATATAAACACGACTAGGACGAGACTCGGCCGTCCATGTAGTACATTTACCAACCCGAACCGGAGGTAAAAGTGTGATCATCCAAAGACTGACAGCGATAGCTTGATACCATGACTCATACCTAGTGTTTACAACGACTCGAGGCTACGACCGAAAGGATGCCTAAAGATAGAATCATCGAATCGATGCCCAAGCTCTTGGGCAACTGACCATCACTCCAACTCGAATGATGAGTAATAGACCGTGAGTACATTAATCAAAAAGCGCGTTACTCGAATATACAAGCAGATTCAAACTCAAGCAAGAGCCAGCTATGCATTTGTGCACAACACGAGGTTGAACCCTACTTGACACTTGATACAATATGCTTCTAAGCCTAATCTTCAGTCATTTGCAGGTAATCGCTCAAAGCATTTAGAGCCCTTCACTATCAGACCCAATTACTCATGACAAGACTCTATGATTCGACTGGAGTGACCATCATCATTAACCATCCCAATCGGATTTCACGTCCATTGTTATGCGAAACAGTTACGTTTGAACTCAAGGGATCCAAGGCTACACCCACTGAGCTAACGATCGACATTACGGTCAGCCATGGTGACCCATCATGGGTACTGAAGATCGGATCACAACTTACTACAACGACGATGAAGGAATTACCTAGCTTTCCCTGAATGAATCTTGATGTGTTCGCTTGGACCCATTCGGAAATGTGTGTGATCTCACCGACTATCGTGAGCCATGCATTGAATATTGACCCGAGGCATGTCCCAGTGAAATAAAAGCAACGCGGCATGCATCCGGAAAGATTTGCTGCACTTAAAGTGGAAGTGGATAAACTCAATAATAATAAGTTTACCCATGACACCCTCTACACGAAATAGGTATCCAATCCAATTCTTGTGAGAAAAGCTAATGGAAAATGGTAAACATATGTTGACTACTCTAACCTAAATAAGGCATGCCAGAAAGACAGCTTTCCACTTTTGAGGATCGACCAGCTGGTAGACTCAACCGCTGGATATGAACTCCTTTCATCTATGGATGCGTACTCCAGATACAACCAGATCTCGAAACACGTCCTCGACCTAGAGGACTCCAACTTCATTATAGATCTAGGGTTATATCGTTATGTTGTGATGCCATTTGAATTGAATAATGCTGAAGCTACTTACCAGAGACTAGTCAACCGGATGTTCAAAGATCAGATCGGGCGAACAGAAGTATATGTGGATGACATGCTCATGAAGTCATGACGATCAAACAACCACATCGATGAATTAGCGGAGATGTTCAGTTTCTCCAAAAATATGGAATGAATTTGGGGTTTCATCGTCAACTCTCGTGAAATCGAAGCCGATCCCGAGAAGATTCAAGTAATTCGAACCATCAAGGTACCAAAGATGATTAAGCAGGTCCAGAGCTTAAATGAGAAGGTTGCCGCCCTAAGCCGCTTTATCTCCAAGGCCACCAACAAGTGTATTCCTTTCTTCGACTTGATCGGGAGAGGGAAAATGAACTTTGAATGGATGCAGGATTGAATAGATGCATTTCAAGCTCTAGTAGATCAGTTAGAGAGACCTCCCATCCTATCTGAGCCACTGGATCGAAAAGACTTATACATCTATTTAGTGGTGTCAGTACACGCCATAAGTGCCATACTGTTACGTGAAGAGAATCAGAGCTAGCGAACTGTATATTATGTTAGCAAGCAATTGACAAGTGCTGGCAGAAAGTACCCAAAGCTAGAAAAGCTCGCGTATTGCCTGTTGATTGCATCACGAAAGATTCACCACTACTTCCAGGCTTACCCCATCAATGTCTACACCGACCAGTCGTTACGACACATCCGATAACAACCCAGGACGCCTAGAAGGTTGCTCAAATGGAATATAGAGCTAAGCCAATTTGATATCACTTATCTCCCTCGGAGAGCTATCCAGGGACAAACATTGGCGGACTTCATAACTGAATTCACTGCACCAGACGACTCTCTGGAGAGCAGTGGAGAATCAACCAATGATGGAAAATGTACATGGATGGAGCATCCAACGATCAGTGTTTTTGTGCCAGAGTCGTGTTAGTGACTCCTGAGGGAACAATCGATCTGCTACACCTTGAAACTCGACTTCCTTGCAATAAATAGCGAAGCTGAGTATGAAGCCTTGATCGCCGGGCTAAAATTTGCTAGAGAAATGGAAATGAAAACTTTATAAATCTTTTATGATTCCCGGTTAGAAGTATGCCAAGTCAGGGAAGATTATCATACTAGGGGCAACAACTTTCTCCTTATCTTGGATGGGTCCAAGAGCTACTGGCCGACTTTGAGTATTACACCATTACACACATCCCCAGAGATATAAAATGAGAAAGGTGACTCACTAGCCAAGCTGGCCAGTCCCGGGAATGCGCAGCGAATAGACTTTGTCCTAATTAAAGTACTAGATGCTCCAGTATCAACCAGATGGAGATTAATAGGGTACTGGAGATGGAGCTGGAAAGGGAGTTGTAGATGACTCATGTCAAAGGTTATCTGCAACGAGGGATCCTTCCTGGATAGAGGAATGAAAAACGACAAATCTTCCATAAAGCTTCATGCTAATCATCCAAAAAGGAGTCAAGTATAGAAAAGGCTTCTCCATTCCCCTACTTCGGTGTATCACCCATCATGAAATCAAATGAGTCTTGAGAGAATTCCATGAAGGAGAATGTGATGATCACACCAGGGGTAAACCCTGACAAAGAAAATACTCCGCTACGGGTATTACTAGCCAACTGTCAAACGAGATGCAGCTGATCATGTTAGACAATGCGATGAGTGCTAGATGTTTGCAAAAAAATCCAAGTGCTCTGCCTATGGAAGTTACATAAATGGGTATTGATATTATCGGTTCCTTACCGATCTCTAAAGACGGAGCGAAGTACACCATCGTTGCACTTGATTACTTCACCAAATGAGCTGAAGCTGAACCTTTAGCCATGATCACGATGAAGAAAGTAATCAACTTCATTATCCGGAGCATCATCTATCGTTTTGGCCTTCCTTGAACCATTGTAATTGATAATGGAACCCAATTCTACAGTGCTGAATTCAAAGACTTCTGCCATCGGCATCATACTAAAAATAGATTTGTGACAGTTGCTCACCCTCAAGCAAACGGACAAGTCGAAGCTGTTAACAAAATCATAAAGTCCATTTTTAAGAAACGTTTGGAAAAGGCTAGAGGCAAGTGGGTGGATGAAATCCCAACAATATCATGGGCTTACAGAACCACCACAAGTCCACGACTGGTCATACTCCATTTGCCTTTGCTTACGACTCTGAGGCTATCATCCCTGCAGAACTTGAAGTCCCATATCATCGAGTGACTTATTACGACCCATATTTCATTAATATATGTATGTATGTATGTATAAACAAGGAATTGCAATCCAACTACAATTAAACTATAAGGAATTGTGATGACTCGTGAGCCTACAAGCGCATCCGGGAGCCAATGACAAGAACGTATACCTGAACATGCATGTGTGTATTCTAGAAATTCGATTTCTTGAAACCGACGGAAATTGAATTTCCACCTGGAGTTCTTAGAGAAAAGACCGGATCAGATAGCCAAAGCTAGAACCGAACACGAATAACAACTGATAGAATACAATCTTGAATTTATACTGTTGGAAATCGACTAATAGTCATGACGAATAGAAAGAAATGCAACTACCATTAAAGACGACTCAATGGAAGGATAGCGACCATTCAATAAACTGAATAGAATCCTTTTCGACGATTGAAGCTTTTGGTAATTCAAAGCATGTCATGTTCAAATAAGACGTACTTTGGGGGAAAATGTTATCTTGCCTTTTGGCAAGGCCGTGATACCATAGATTTGACTAAAAATGAGTGGTTGCCAACCTTGAGAAACAATGATATACAAGACTATGCA
The DNA here is from genome assembly GCA_030737815.1 of Allium fistulosum. NCBI lineage: Eukaryota > Viridiplantae > Streptophyta > Magnoliopsida > Asparagales > Amaryllidaceae > Allium > Allium fistulosum. The sequence continues at coordinate 1,081,543,957 of CM060906.1, read as the reverse complement.
CAATTTTCCAGCATATTCAGATCGGGTCCCGATCAAGGTGCAATTAAAATGAGGTGACAAGGAAAGCCCCGTGAGGCTACTTTTTAAATTTCAAGTCAATCGGAGTTCGTACATTCGAGTTATGGAAAAATGAAGAATTTATATGGATCGATCTAAAACGGTCCATAAAACAGCATAAATCGACGAAGATCGACCAATATCTCAAAATTTGCAAAGCCAATGCACTTGAAACTTTCAGAGCATCAATATATTAAAGAGTGGAACCCACAAAAACGATCACATGACAAAACTCCCAAATCTTGGAAAGACATACCGATCATTCCATAACGATCGGACAAAATCAGTCAGAACGATCTATAGTTTCACAAAAAATGTGATATCTCACAAACGGTACGTCGGAATTGTACGAAATTTGGCAAGTAAGTATCTTACATCATGAAGAGCCTATACTATTGATCACACATCAATTAGAAGCTAAAATAATGATTGGCTAAACTTTGGTCGATCGTTCCAAAATATCAAGTTAGGGCCACCGGTTGTTGTGGTAGGCCCCTACGGATCTAGTGACTCTTCTTGCAAAATTTTAGCCCAATCCATGCACATCTTCTCCTATAAATACAGCGTCCATTCTCCATAAAGAGGATCCTTCTTTCTGTTACTTAGGCTCTGCCATTTTTATCCTTCACCCTTGTATTGATGGATCCTAGTTGATCCCAACATTCTTGTAATCATAATCCGGTACAGATCAATAAAAATATAAAGTGGACGTAGGCCAAGATTGCGGAACCACTATAAAAATCTGTGCGTTCATTTATTTTTCTACTATGTTTTAATTTCATTCATCATTTAATTTTATGAGATTCTATTGGGTGTTGATGCCCATTTTTGGCGTCAACAGCAGTCCATCAATAAAATCCATCAATACTTGCTTCCATTTCCACTCAGAAACTTCTAGCGATTGCAAAAATCCACTAGATTTCTTTTGCTTTGCCTTTACCAATTGGCATTTCATACATTTTGAGCTGAATGTCTCAACATCCTTCTTTATACCTTCCCAATAATAGGTCTGGTTCATATCCCGGTACATCATATTACCTCCAGGATGTATTGTCAACCTAGAATGATGACATTCTTATAGCACTTCATCTTGCAATCCATCAATATCGAGAACAAACGGTCTTTCATCCTTACGAAGTCAACCTTCTTGGTCGAGTTCATATTGCTTCATATCCTTAGGCTCTACTCCTCATATTATCTTCATTATGATCTCCACTAGTCTAGCATCTTGCTTCTGACTAGCACCGATCATTTCTATTAGAGTAGGTCGATAGACTTGCCAACATCTCTGGTTCTGGCTCGCAATGAGGCTTGAAATCATACCCAATAATATACTCAATCTGTTTCCATTCCAAGAACATTGCTCCCAAACTAGCATGTCTTCTACTCAATGCATCGACAACTACATTCCCTTTTCCTTATGTATAGGAAATGCTAAAATCGTAGGAGGTTAAGAACTCTAACCACCATTGCTGACAAAGGTTGAGATCCTTCCAAGAGAAAATGTACTTCAAGGATTTGTGGTCCGTAAATAACTCAAACCTTTCTCCTAGCAGATAATACCTCTAATTATTCGAAGATAAAGCTATTGCCGCCAATTCTAAATCACAAGTCAGATATTCTTTTCTTATGGCTTTAGCTGCCAAATGGCATAGGCAACAACTTTCCCATTTGCATTAGCACTACACCCAATCCAGTACCACGTGCGTCTGTATATTCTATTAACTCCCCATTTCCACTTGGAATGGTCAACATTGGTGCACTCGTCGACCTCTCCTTTAGAATAACAAATGCATGCTCATACTTTGCATCCTATACAAAAGTTTGATTCTTCTTCGTCAAATTGGTCAACGGTGCTGCTATCTTCGAGAAGTCCTCAATGAAGCACCTATAGTATCCTGCCAATCCTAGGAAACTTCTTACATCCATAGCATTCTTGGGCTGGTTCCAATCTTGACTGCTGCCACGTTCGCAAGATCCACTACTATACCCTGTTCAGAAATGATGTGACCCAAGACCTCACTTCTTTTCTCTAAAAGTGACACTTAGAGAACTTCGCTCTCAACTTGTGCTTCCTTAACACCTCTAGCATAATCCTTAAGTGCGTCTTGTGCTCCTCTTCAGTTCTGGAATAGATCAGAATATCATCCATGAACACTAGCATGAACTTGTTCAGCTAGTCTCTTAAAACGTGATTCATGAGATCCACAAAGTATACAGGAGCGTTGGTTAACCCGAATAGCATCACCAACCACTCATAAAAACCATTTAGCGTACGAAACATAGTTATAAGCACACTCTCCTTTGCTACTCTAAGCTGGTGAAATCCCGTTGCCAAATCCATTTGAGAGAACATCTTCGCACCGTGAAGCTAATCAAACAAATCATCAATATGTAGGAGTGGATACCTTTTCTTCTTCGCTACCTTATTCAGCTCACGATAATCTACACCTCAAAGAGTAATCTGCTTTAGTCGCGAATACTACAGATGCACCTCACTCAGACATACTCTTTGGAATGAACCCTCTCCCTAATAGTTCATTCACTTGCACCACTAATTCCTTCTTCTCTTCGGATGCCATACGCCTCAAAGGCATAACTATAGGTTTGGGTTCCTTCACTAAGTCTATCCAAAAATGAAATCTCTCCATGTTGTGGCAATTCGGTCACTTACGCAAATACATGCGGATACTATCTAGCGATAGGCACATATGACAACCCCTCTTGTGGAACTTCAAGTGAATATAGAAAGCTAACCATTACCCCATCCTTTGGTAGGCAGCCAATCACTAACGTTTGCCCTTCGACATCTCCGATTGTCACCGATAGCTTCTTGAAATCCACTATCTCTTCATAATTCTTAAGCTAGTCTATTCCTAAGATAATTCCGAACCCAACTAAATTCAAGACAAAACAATCACAAACAAAAGAGCATCCATGACTCGATAACACTAAGCCACAACAAACCATGCAAAGGCTAGTAGAGCCTCCTACAGGGTTCATCACAATCAGGGGACGGTTTACTATCTCAGGTCTAAATCCCAATCTATCTACTAAGTTACTGGAAGTGAACGAATGTGATGCCCCAGTATCAAACATAACACGAGTGAAACACCTTCAATGGAAATAATACCTTGAATAATGACTCTCTTTCCCTTCTCCTTTGCCGAGGGAGCACTCGATGAAGTCGGGATAACGTCCAAAGCGTATTCTTTCACAACCTGCTTATCCTTTACCGATTTCAAATAATCCTTCATCAAATGCCCAGGCTTGTCACAATTGTAGTATTTCATCTTCTTGCTCACTTTGCAATCCTTAATCAAGTGATCCTTCTCCTTGCACCCATACCAAGTAGATTCCCACTTAGTTTTCTTTTGACCATTTTTCCCTTGAGCATGCTTCCTCTTTTCGTTCCACTTTTTCCTACCTCTACCGCCTTGCTGCAGTTTTGGCTCTAACTTCTCAGCAGAAACAACGGTTGTTCTAGTCTTTGCATACAGATTCTCATGATGGAGAGCTTTCTCAACAAGATTATCGAATGGCTCATCTATGTGGTCTACTAGCTTCTCTCCAAGATAGTCATCCAAACCAATGATGACCTTCTCATTCTTTCTCAATGGAGTGTCGATGACCAGCAAACTTCCTAAACAACACCAACTTCTGAGTAGATGGAATGAACTTCTCTTCAAACCTTGCTTTGAACCGGTACCAAGTAAACTGATCTTCTGGGGTAGCAATGGTAATGGTGTTCCATTAGTTCATAGCTCATCCTTGAAGTTGTCTAGAGGCCAGTTTCCTCTTAATAGCATCATCCACTTCAATATCACTAAAGATGCGCTCGTAGATATCCAACCAATCTTGTACTTCTATAGCTGACTCCATGAAATGGTTTTCCTTTTAGAGTAGAATAGTCTTTGCTTAACTTGGCGAAATCAGCCCTAGGAGCTTGCATGGGAGCACCTCCTCCAACAGCCACACCAAGAGTAGTAGCCTGAACATTCCTCATCATAGTTGCCATCATAGCATTCAACATCACTTGAAAGTCGGGTGTAGCAGCTCCCAACCCTACTCCCTCCTCAACTCCTAAAGCAGAATTCCTCACAGTGTTTCTTGTATGCTGGCTCATTATTAATCTATAACAAGAATGATCAATCTCTTATAAAGAAAATTGTGTTTAGGTGCACGTGCATGCGACTTACGCTATATAATATATATTACTACATAGCTTTGCAAACCAAAACATATAACAAATATGCATTCTCTTGTTTAAACACACACACACTCTCTCTCTCTCTCTCTCTCTCTCTCGATCCATTCTAAGGTGATAACTCCTTCATTATTTCTACTAGATTGCGGTATCAACTCAGGTTAATCATGTAACCAAGCTCTGATACCAATGTGACAGTTGCCCTATACCACCGAGACTAATAATATCAAAATAGTGCACTGTAGTCATGCCCGGTCGATATAGGATGATTATCAGGGTTGAAAATGAAAAAATACAGCATATAACCTATTGTATAAAATATGATATCACAGATATAATAGGGGAGACTGTAATATCTACGTGAACAAATCATCAAAACAAAGATCCACATAGTTACATACAAACCTAGTAGAGTAGATACAACGGAAACAAACCTAGCAACTGTCTTATAACAAGGAAATAAGCAATCAATGTTAAGGCTCCTTGGTGCTGCACAGCAGAATAAGCGTAGAAATCCATATAATTATATAATACGAGATAGCATCATCTAGCTCATCCTCCACACAGCTATTACGTCAACTAAATCTGTTATCTAGTCTACTCATTTAAGAGTGCCTAAGATAATAAGAAACAAAGCATAAAACATAGGTCAGACAACAGTCTGGTGTGAGCGGTAAATGAATCTGAATTACTATGTAGGTAAATATCATAAGGAACAGAGGTACACGAATAATACCCGACCTGTCCCTGCAACCAAAGAGTTAGCACATAATATCATAATATGCTACTCTACAAATAACATAAAGGTACTCAGTCAAAATAATGATATCAGCTCTCTAAGTATTCTTATCTCCAGTACCTACTCCTAATCCCCTATTCAGGGCACATGGAGTGATAGCCTAGAACATAACGACCATAGCAACCATCAAGCAATCCCCACTATCACTCTATATGCCCCGAATATATGATAACTCGTATACCTCCTTATTGTCAAGGAGTAATGAAAATCCTAGTTTTCAGAGTACTCTCATATCATGTAGCCCAAATCTAGATACGTGTCTCGTAACCCAAAGTTAAATATTAGACCCAAAGCCACTAGTGCAGGGTATTCAGATCCACTTCATTAATCCATGGACATTCCCACTTATAAAACACTTGCTTCGAGTATAATAGAAAATACTCCGAGCATTAATGATTCCTTATATACATCCGAGCCCTTCCTTTGCTCAGTCCAATTTCCATTATTTAGAACCCTTCACATTCCCTATCCATGGCTCCCTCCTTTATCGAGCTGCCACATGTTAGGAAATCCAATATACTGTTTCGATGACAACAACTATACAATGGAAATCAAATATACATATATATTTATATATACAGGTACTTGCTAGAACAACATCACTATAAGGACAAGAACGAGGCTCAAAGGACACTACAAGAGACTACAAGTCGATAGGTACAAAGAAGCAAAAGAAAAGGTGCACAAAAATTGATATGCACAATATCAGATGTCTGGGTGCACAAGCCAGACGTCTGAATCAGTTCTCTGGAATAACAGACAGTCAAAACCAAACGTCTAGTATTAGCACTCAGACTTCTGATATTCTACCATATTCAAAAAATATATGGTATCAGACGTCTGATACATATACCAGACGTCTGAATTCGATCTCGGATTTCAAATAAGAACTTCAACTGCCACATTTGAATGGACATCTCTGCTTCTCTTCACTGCAACTCTTCATCATCAACAATAGCAACTAAAGGACATTTGTTAATGGACGTAACTACTCAAGATACCTATCTACAACTATATATAGCATCAAGAATCAAGAGAAAGAACCCACCTTACATACTTACGCTTTCTAATTCTATACTAAATTCTTGATCTCTGCACTCTAGCAATCTTTACTTGTATTCACTCTTTCATATACTCAGTTCTTCATAGACAATATTCTTTAGAGATATATATTGGAAGAAATTGTAGAAATTAGTCAACATCCGTGTTATATTAGAACACATATTTGATAAGAACAACTCACTGTAACCAAGCCTATTCCTCCGGGCGAAGCGAGGGTTTTTGATAGTCGAATCCTGAAGGGGAGCTTCGGGACTGGACGTAGGACGGGAGGTCTGAACCAGTATAAAATCCTGGTGTGCTTATTATATATTTACGTAGATTAATATTGTTTTAGTTGCATCATATATTTTGTCACATATACTTGCATATACATTACACGATCCGCCTCGTAGACTTTCACCATATTCGGCACCTACTGCCTTTACGAGTCACAAACCGAATATACAAAGTTTTATCATGCTGTTACATCGGCATCCAATACTTAAGTAAATGAACCAACACCTCCAACACGATCTATAGAGTCCCCTACTTTCCTCTTGTACAAGCCTGACCCCCACATATTTACCAAAACAACTCGATATCGAGTCAAAATGACTTAGCATTGAGTAGTTTACTTAGCCAATTTTGGCTAAGTAAATCACTACTCCTTTAGTACTTCCTTCTCAAGTGCTTTAGACCCGACCCATTCATCATACTAACTCGGCCCCCATTCCAAAGCATTTAACTCTAAGTTCTAGAAACAACTTGGCATAATACCCAACTCTTAGCTAATCCTCTGAAACTTTCCTTGGTCCATCTCCACTAATAACACCTAGAGATCCCCAAATCTGCTGACCCAACTAAGTAATGGAAATGACTCGACACCGACTCTTCAACTTGGACCTAAGTTAAAACCTTAGCAAATATTGAGGCACAAATTATTCTGCAAGCTCCTCCCATGCTCCAAAGCCTCTTCTCCAAGTATCACCCAATTCCGACCAACTTTTCTTCCGATTTGCCAAATTCACCAACTTATCTTCCTAAACATCCAAATCACTAGCAAACAACATCAAAGCATAACATACAAACATAGAACAACATGCATATACATCTATTCATACAAGAAATACATGAATATGTGATAAACAAGCCAATTCTAATCTAGATCTACATATTACATGCACATATGAATACGAATAAGGAGAATTACTAAATCATTTTTGAAAACCATTTCAAAGATTCACAAATTCAGGTCATAAACATATGATAACATGTAATTAAAGTTAGAAAAGGTTTTAAGGTCAAAAATCATGTTAAAACATATAATTCTACCATATAAACATGCATAGGATAATGGCTAAATTAAGTACACACTAACACTGACCAATAGCTATCTAAACTTAAAACATGCATAATTTCCTAACTGTAAGTCCATTTTCTATTATGACCACTCTACGGAATGAGAAATCATCATCCTGAAGCAATGGAATTGGTTTGAGATCCTAATTCGACAACTATCAAAGTTAGAGCCCATATAAGATTTTCAGGGTCAAAATGGTCATATAGAAATTCGAGAAAAACCTTAGGTGTGTAAAATGTCCCTAAGAGTCATACCCCAAAATTATAGAATAATACAACCTCATATAAATAAAATAAAAATATTTTACAATCCTTCGATACGTAAAATACGGGTCGTTACATATGATCCTATCAAGTTCAGACTCCATCTCCTTGAGAGCAGACCTATCGGTAGTAGAAAGGGTAAAGGACTCTTCTTTAATATATATATATATATATATATATCCAAGATCTCATTTTAAAACTGTTCCTTTCTAAGCCTAATGGATCCTCATAAACCAACAGACCAATGTTTCAATAAAAGTCTTAGCATAGTGACCAGAACCTTAATGGAAGATCCCGAGGTTTTAAAGGATCCCCATAACCTTTCAACCATTCCATCAAAACTAAGCTTGAGAGTCCATAAATTTTCAAACTTAAAGTGAGGGTAATGAGAGAAGCCATCGCCCGTGCTGAGGAGAACACGACAGTGGTCAGAAATAATGGAATTCCTCGCTGGAAGGAAAAGGGATGCATGTCTTTGTAGGAAATATTGAGAAAAAATCTATCAAGTTTAGCAAGAGAGAGGATCATTTATTGGACCTAGTGAAGGAAATATTATTTAAAGACAAGTCAATAAGGTAACAAGAGTAGATGAAGTCATTAAACGCATCCATACTCGGGCTCGAACTCAAGTTATTTATTTTCGATTGGAAATGAGTCACTGTAAAATCCCCTCCCAAAATCCATGGACCATTAATGTTGGAGGAAAAATCCACACAAGAGTCCCAAAGAGAAATATGATCAGTAGAGGTACGTGGTCTGTAAATGTTGGAAAGGAAGTAAAGGATCTTAGTAGATTTAATTTTCAAAATCACATGTAAAACGTGAGAGGCAATAATAGATTGCATAAGGGTACATTTCGACTTGTACCAAAGGGTAATGATCCCCCTTTGGAGCCGACAGCGTCCAAGGCTGACGAACCCGATAAAAGACTACCTCGAATGCATCTAATTCTAAAATGGGTTGGGTTGTAAAGCTTAGATTCTTGAATAAATAGTATGTTTATGCAAAGAGGTTGAATAAAATTTTAATTAAGGCACACTTATCTGGACACCCAGCCCCCTAACATTATAAGTCAGTAACTGCATAAGGAATCGTATGCCCTCTGACTTTCTAATTTCTTGATAACATATACAATTTTCTACGATAGATTACTATCGAAATTAGATGCAGTAGATACAATAGTAGAATGATTAAGAGAACATAGAATATTAGGAACAAATACACTAACTTCCAAAGAGTGACCACCAATTTGGGAAAGTAAGCGACCACTTCGCTTGATAGCAGGCATAACACTGGAAGGTGCAGGAGCAATGGACTGGGCTTTCGAGACATTCTATACATGCGACGTTGGCGTGCTAAACAAGTGCAAGTCTGTCTCAATATCCATCATGCATGCATTGTCCTACTGAGCATCTAAACCAACGTTTGTTTGATAATCCAGGTCCATGTCCTAGTTTAGATAGAAGTCTTTCTCATCGAAGTCCATTAGAGCAGGCTGCAGATTGAAAGGAGGCCACCTTGTAGATGGACCAAACTAATTAGCACCGAGGCATTCATCATGGTTGGATGATGCGACTGCCATTAACTTTTTACCCTCACCATTTCATTACGCCTGGCTTGTAACTCAGCCTCCTCAAACATAGAATCATCAGCAAAACTAAATGGAGGATAAGTCATTCATGACCAAGTTTGCAAACCTTTGTCGTTGAATAAATATACCGGCTTTTCAGCCCAAAACTTGAGGTAGTCAGCTTCGTTTAGAATAATGTTTTCTGGTCTGATTGGAGGGTGTCGATGTATCCAGTGCTCGTAACTAAATCTGAAATCATTGCCGAAGGCATAAGCGATGAGGGATCCAGGCAAGGCGGCAGATTTATCAAGTCTAATTTTTACAAAAGTAAAGCAGTGATCCACATAGGCCCATGAGCAATGGTCTGATGCAATGAATTTGTCAATGGGGTAAAGTAAATGTCAGAGCTCAACATGACAATGTAGAAAAGGCGAAAGCACATATATGTGGATGCATGATGTTAACCCAAAAAATGGATCAACACCCTGGTTTGAGTATGAAAGCACCAGCCCTGTTCTGATAGAGCAATAACATAGATAATAAGTATAGAAAACGATAGTAAAAGAAAGAAGACAAGGAATTTTTATAGTGGTTCGGCTGTTAATGAAGCCTACGTCCACTTTATAGTTTTATTATAGACTGATTGTTGTTACAAGTATGTTTGATTACAAGGCTTTTGATTATCTTAGCTAGATTGAATCCCCAGGGTTGAAATCCACTGGAGAATCACATTGAACCCCTTTGAAGATTATTATGAGGGAGGTAGTGAGTGAAGAAAGTTTCCAGTAGAGCTTTAGCAACCAGTTCAGAGAAGACCATGTTTATGCTGCAGGCAGAACGGTATTTATAGAGATCGGAGAGCCTTTGGACCAAACCCGCTTGTCAGTCACTTGCAGATGAAACAGGACGACCTAAAGTAGTTTAGCTCATGACCCAAGCCAAAACCATGGATCGCTAGCGATCCATAGACTTAGCTCGTGCATAAGCTAATTGCTTAGCTCCTATCTCATTTCTTTGCCTAGCTAGCTCATTGAAGATCCATGGACAAGTATGGATCGTTGGCGATCCATGGTGTATGGTTCGCTAGTGAGCCATACACTTAGCATATTTTCTTACTTTGCCTCTTTTGGCCTCTTTGCTTCCATGTGTCATAGCGAACCATCATGTTGCATGGATGGATGCATGGATCGTAGGCGATCCATAGAGTATGGATCGTTGGCGATCCAAGTACTAGGATTATTTTTGGTGTTTGAAGTTTGGAATGCTTTCGTGGCCTTGTATCGACATTGTTCATGTAGTCTCGTTGCACGTTCCTCCGTTTGGATTACGATCTTATAGTATTTCTTCGTTAGGTGCCCCGAAGGGTTTAACCATCTTTAGACGATAGGGGGTAAGTTGCTTTTCATACTTATCGAATTCCGATGCATTGCTATGGAATTTCTAACAAGCTATATACTTCTTGTAGTTATCCCAAGCCCAAATAGGGGTGTGTCTCTTGATGAAGTTTTCCGGACCTTAAAGGCTATTGATGCAGAAGAAAGGTTCGTCAAAGTCTTGCTGACCGATAAGAACTTGCTCCGATATGGATTGCCGCATCCGGGGAGATCTGCTGTTCAAGTTGAGGTCTCCTCCCTTGCTCGGTTCGGGGTTCGCACATGATCTACTTCTTCTTCTCGCAGTTCCAAAGAAGGCGCTTCTCAAGAGAGAGAGGGCTCGTCTAGAGAATCAACCGAAGAGGCCTGAGAAGGAAGAGATGTTACCGTAACAGGAGTTAGTGGCCCGGTCAAAATGCCTCTAATCCTAGAAGAGGGAGAAGGAGAGTTCCAATAGAGGGAAGGCAAGGCCGCATCGAGCTTAGATAAGGAGGAGGGGGAACTCGAGAGTAGTAGTCAGGAGTCCACTTCCAGTGATGACTTCTACGCCGAATACGACGATGGGGATTCAGAATCGTGCGATGAGACTCCAGGCATGAGTAGCGTCCTTTTGATCTCTCCTCCTTCAGATGTGAGCGATAAAGACAATGCCCCAGAAATCAGAGAGCGTCAGGATTCCCCACGTAAAGATGTTGGCATGGAGTTCGGAGATTTGAGTGACGTCTACGTCAATTTCGACGCGCTTATGAGGGAAGATTTTAAATTTGAGGAAGTGCCCCCCCGTTCGGGCAGTACTGTGCCCGAAGTTAGTCTGATGTTTCCCACGACGGCCGCCCAATCCGGTTCGTGACGACGCTTTAGGCCTTTCTCGGAGACACACTACACATCTTATTAGGATTACACTCACTTTCTTACATTCTTTCCGTGCCTATTTTTTGTTTCTAAAACCTTTTATTTATGCTTTGTGTCAGGTATGACAAGAGGACATGGCCTTTATGATGAATTTGAAGAATTCACTGAATCCTAGCGTTGGTCTAAGCGTCCTTTCGGCCGTTACCAGTCCCAAGAAATGGGGGAGGAGTACAGAAGGAGGAAGGAACTAGAGGCCGAAGCCCATCGCCAAGACGAAAGAGATCGGAGCCAGTCATACAAAGGCGGGTGTGAGAAAAGGAGGTATTTTAATGAGAGGGAGGAGCCATCGAAGAGATCGAAGTTCAATCACCGCTCGTACTCTTCGAAACATCAGGTTTTCACTTCGATGCTCTCCGACCTACACCCGGTTCGTAAAGATTTGTACATGCCACACCTTCAGGCTATTCAACATGATTTAGACCAAGCTGAAGGGTGGGAAAAATTATGTAAGCAGCAGACACTAATTGGAATAACTACTAGGAAATCCTCTCTTTCGAGTGATAGAATGATGATTTTGAAAAAGCGTTGTCAGAACGCGACAACAAAATTAAACTACTGGAGGTGGAGAAAGTAGAGGCACTGCAAGAGGGCAACAGGAGCGCCGACTTGCTAAAAGAAGTGAAAGAGGCTCATGCCAGAATTGAGATTGTCTATAGGGACGAGATAAAAAAGGTTCACGCCGAAGAGGCGAAATTAAAATGAGAAGTGGCTACCTGTAACGCAAAGATTGAAGCCCAGAAGAAAACTATCTCTGACCATGAACTATCGTCGAGGGGCACAATAAGAATATCTCTGATCAGGCTGCGACGATCGCCTGACTACAGGAGCAAGTTGCACAGCTTAGTGATAAATCTCGCGTTAAGGTTGAAAAGGCATCCATTACGGTGGATTATCTGGAGCTTTAAAATGCTTTTGAGAGGAAGATGGAAAAGATGGACGCGACCATCCTGAATTTCTACGTTAACTCCTTGTTGCACTAGGGGAGTCTCAGCTACTTAGGCCCGAAATTCCCGCGCAATCTTGCTTTGGTATGGGCGGAAGTCTTACCCCACTTTTATGATAGCGATGATGTCTACACCGAGTGGGAGTTGGAGGACGCTTACCTTAATGCAGAATCAAAGAAAGCGTTGCTCGAGGGCTAGGAAATTTTACGAGTCGAGAGAGCGAAAGAAGCCACTGATGCTGCCGTGACAACTACTGCCGGCGCACTCACCGAGAGACATTCATTTCCGGTGCTAGCGGACCATCAAAGCAGCCCCCACGACCTGCCAACAAGTTCAGGGCTTGAGACTTTTCCTCCGGTAGTGGAACCATCGAAAGAAGGCGAAGGCGGTGAGTATAAGTCGACATTCTTGACCATTCCTCCGGTGTAGGTAATGTTCTTGTTTACTCCGAGTTCGGGAGCTTCCATCTTACGCCACAGGAGCAGGAAGAATTTAATGCTTTCGTTTCTAATCTTATAGGTCCATCTACCATTCCTGTTGATGTGCCAGCTTCCTCGGTGCTCGGACCTGCTGCTATTTTCGTAGTCTCTGTGCTTGTTTCTGTTCCTATTCCTATTTCCATGTCCATTTCTGGCTCACAGCCGGGGCGTAGTCCGAAAAGATAGCCATGCTTTATGGCTTGGATGACCCTTCTATGTCTTTGGAAGGTGACGTGATAGCGACAGAGGCTAAGGAGCAGGAAGTTCAAACGGAGCAGCCTCGTAAGACTTAGCATGAATTGATCGCTATCAAGAAGGAGAAGGTTGAAGCAATCAAGCCTCGAAGAGCTCCCGCAAATCACGTAACCGCAAAGAAAAAGGAGAATCTTTTAAGAAGGCGTCGGAGCAAGGGAAGGACATTGCCACTGATGAATTTGTTGATATCACTAGCAGCGACACCACTCCCGAGACGAGGCATAAACTTCAAATAAAGGGTGGAAAAGGGAACACGTTGCAAGGGTTGTTTTCAATTTTTGTTTGGAGCAACCACTCTTTGTTTGGAGTAACATAATTTATGAACTTATTATTTTCAATTTTTTTTATCTAAGTTGTTTTTATTTAAGTACCGGTGTATGTGCCCCAATTCACAGGACTGTTTACCTCAAAAAACTGGTAACTTATAGTTTAGATAATTTCCATATTAAACTTGAAATATGGCTAAGTCACAGCCTGATTTTCTTTCTTTCGAAAGTTTTGCAACTTTAGCATGTAATCCAAGTTTCTTATAATATTCTGGTAAGTATGCAATATATGCGTGTCTGAGAGGAGCACATTGCATGGGTTAACTGAGGCAGTTTTAATCATTAATTGTCATTAGTTGAAACTTTCCTGTTGGTTTGTAGCACTCCAATTTTGTTGGAGTTATGTCCATTATCCCTAATCATAGAAGTATTTAGATTACATGCGCGGTGTTTGGGATCGACATGGCTCGTCGATCCGGCTTTGATGCTCCTCGGTGCTGCCTATCTTGGGGTAAGGTGAGGAGTTTACGCTTTAGGGGATTGATTTTTCGGCAATGTTCCTCGATGTCACCTATCTTTGGGCAAAGTCGAGGAGTTGGTGTGTGGCTTACGGGCACGTGGCTTTTGATATTCCTCTATGTTGCCTATCTTCAGGCAACACGAGGGGTTTGTGTTGTGAAAGTTAGTGTACGGCTTTTTGGATGCGCGTCTTTTAGTTTTCCTCAGTGTTGCCTATCTTCGGGCAACATTAGGAGTTAAGTTTTTCAAGAGTTAGTGCGCCGCTTACGAAATGCGCGGCTTTTCGTGCTTCTTGGTGTTGCCTATCTTCTGGAAATGTCGAGGAGTGTACGTTTAGGAGTTAGTGCACGACTTATGAAATGCACGGCTTTTGGTACTCCTCGATATTGCCTATCTTTGGGCAACGTGAGGAGCATATGTTTTCGCGCAGCTTATGGAATGCGCGGCTTTTGGTACTCCTCGGTGTTGCCTATCTTCGGGCAACACGAGGAGCGTATATTTTGGCACGGCTTATGAAATGCGCGGCTTTTGGTACTCCTCGACGTTGCCTATCTTCGGGCAACGCGAGGAGCGTATGTTTTGTTGTAGCTTTTGAAATGCGCGGCTTTTGGTACTCCTCGACGTTGCCTATCTTCGGGCAATGCGAGTAGTGTAATTTCGAGCCTTCCCGATGTTGCGGGAGCAACATCAGTTTTTAGAAGGCAAGGATCGGGTTCCGCCGATCCAGCGGTTTGAGTCTATTTGCTTTCGTCGACCCAGCGGGTAGTTATTATGAACACAGTTTTATCGATTCAAAGAGCGAATCGGATTTTAATAAGGAAAGCAAGGCATATTTTTTGCCTATTTACAATGCCCCCGGCATTCCGAGACGGATTATTTGTTGAAAAATAGAGAGTACATAAAGTAGTTTTCAAATGAAGTAACGGTGGAATGATTCGCTATTCCATGCTTTGGGAATTTGAATTCCGTCGACGGTTGTTGGCTTGAAAGTTCCGTCTCTTAGCTTTTGATGGATGGCATATGGTCCCTTCCAGTTTGGTCCGATGGCCCTTGGAACGGGGTAGACTCGCTTGAGCACAAGGTCCCTACTTCAAAGGTTTGGTTGTGGACTTTGGAGTTGAAGTACCACGCGATCCTTTTTCGGTGGGCGGCGGTTCTCAGCTCGGCTTCTTCCCTTCTTTCATCGATCATATCTGGCGATCCGAGTAGGAGCTGCTCGTTTAGCTTTTGGTTGAAATTTTGCCTTCGGTGCGAGGGGACTTTCAATTCAACAGGGATCATTGCTTCCGAACCGTACGCCAGAGCGAATGGAGTGTGGCTGGTTGCCGCTTTGTGGGTAGTTCGATAAGCCCATAGTGCGAGTGGAAATTCATCAACCCAGTTTCCCTTGGCTTTAGTTAGTCGCTTTTTAATAGTAGATTTAATGATTTTGTTTATTGCTTCCACTTGCCCATTTGCTTACGGAGCTACTGCTGAGAAGCTTTTCTCAATTCGAAAGCATTTGTAGAAGTCTTTGAACTTGGGGCTTTCGAATTGGGTTCCATTGTCGGTGATAATTTTCTATGGCACACCAAACCTGCAAATAATGTTTTTACTAACAAAGTTAATGACTTTGTTTGCGGTTATGGTGGCCAGCGGTTCCGCTTCGGCCCATGTTGTGAAATAATCTATGGCAACTATAGCACATTTGGCTTCTCTTTTTCCTATTGGTAGGATTTCAATCAAGTCTATTCTCCATATTGCGAATGGCCATGGGCTGACCATCTGCGTTAACTCTACTGAAGGAATTCTTCTAATTTTGCTGAATCTTTGGTGGCGATCACATCTTCTGGCGTAGTCTAAAAAATTGCGGTTTATTGTTGGCCAGAAGTATCCATACCAGAGGACTTTCTTCGCCAGGGTTTGCCCCCTAGTGTGGTCTCCACATTCACCTTCATGTACTTCCTTTAGGATTCGTCAAGGTTCGTCATCGGACACACGCCTTAGGAGGGGGGTTGAGAATTCCCTTCAGTAGAGTAATCCATCTTGTATCATGAATCGCGGTGCCTTTCGAAGAAGATTTTTCCATTGATTCCGGTCTGTCGGAAGAGTCCCTGCAAATAAATATTCCTTTATTGGTGTCATCCATGTATCTGGTTCGACAGTGGTCTCGAGGATCCAATCGACGTCCATTTCGTCTATGCTTGGGTTGGTTAGAGTCTCAACTGGGACTAGCCTCCCCACGAGCCTGGTACTCCCCTTTTACTTGACAGACGACCAGTTGGGAGTCGTTGTATATGTGAATAGATTTTATCTTGGGTTCTTTCACAACTTTTAGTCCAGCAACCAGTGTTTCGTATTCTGCTTTGTTGTTTGTAGCAGGGAATTCCAAGTGTAAAGCATAGCTAATGGCTCGCCCTTCGAGGGATTCAAGCACTACTCCTGCTCCCGAACAGAGGTTGTTAGATGCACCGTCGCAAATAGCTTCTATTGCGCGTCTACTTCCAGCTGAACTTCTTCCTCATCATCCCATATAGTAAATTCGGCGATGAAGTCAGCTAATGCTTGCCCATTGATGGCTTTCCATGGGTGGTATGTAATATCATATCGACTCAATTCTATATTCCACTTGAGTAGTCATCCGAAAATTTTTGGTCGGCATAACACTTGCTTCAGAGGCTGGTCAGTCAATACTTTAATTGGATGAGCCTGAAAGTATGGCTGTAATTTCCTAGATGCGATCAAGAGGTAATATGCTAGTTTTTCAAGTTTCGGGTAGTTTTTCTCCGCTCCAGTAAATCGCTTGCTAATGTAATACACGGGTCGCTAGATTTTTACTTCTTCATGCACCAGAGCGGCACTCAATGCATGGGGTGAGATTGCTAAGTAAATGAACAGGTCTTCTCCATCCACGGGCTTTGATAGGATTGGTGGAGCCTCCATGTGCCGCAACAGTTCTTCGAATGTTGTTTGACAAGCTTCACTCCATTCGAAGTTCTTCTTTCCTTTCTTTAGCGCATCGAAGAATGGTATACACTTATCGGTGGCTTTTAAGATAAATCGACTTAGCGCTGCAACCTTTCCATTCAAACTTTATAGTTCCTTCTTATTCTTCGGAGCTTGGACTTCTCGTAGTGCCGTTATTTGTTCAGGATTTTCTTCGATGCCCCTGGCACTTACGATGAATCCTAGGAATTTCCCAAAGGCCACTCCAAAATGACACTTGAGTGGATTGAGTTTCATTCCGTACTTTCGGAGTATTTCATCCATTCCAACGAGGTTATCCAGGAGGTTAACAGCTGCTCGCGATTTGACTAGCATGTCATCTACATAAACTTCCATCGTTTTCCCAATCTGACACTTGAACATGTATTTACCAACCTTTGATAAGTTTCCCTTGCGTTCTTCAAACCGAATGGCATTACTCTATAGCAATATAGGCCCTGGTCGATGATGAAGCTGGTGTTTTCTTGATCTGGTTCGTGCATCAGGATTTGGTTGTACCCGGAGTATGCGTCCATGAATGATAGCAGCTCGTGTATTGCTGTTCCGTCCATGAGTTGGTCTATTCTAGGGAGAGTGAAGCTGTCTTTTAGGCAAGCTTTGTTTAAGTCTGAGTAGTCGATACAGGTTCGCCACTTCCCATTGGACTTTTTGACTAAGACCAGATTAGATACCGACTCCAGATAGGTTGCATCACGGATAAAACCGTTGGCCATTAACTTATCCACTTCTTCTCTTAGCGCCTTGGATCGTTCCGGACCTAAGCTGCACCTTTATTGCTTTACTGGTGTGAACTTGGGGTCTATGTTGAGTGTGTGACATGCAATTTATGAAGACACCTCGCACATATTAGAATGTGTCCATCCAAACACATCCAAGGTTGAGTGGAGAAATTTAGTAAGCTCCATACGCATCTTGTTTCCAAGGTGCGATCCAATTTTCAAAACTTTAGTTGGGTCGTCCATGTCGACAAGGACGGACACTGTCATTCTGCCGGTGCCGCCCGATCCTCCCATGAGCTCTTCTTTCTAAGGTCCAATGCCTTGTCGAATCGGGTATGGTCCCCAAGCCAGGGGCAGATCTGTAGTTTCTATTCGAAGGGTTCACGGATGTGGAGAATTCTCCCCATGTCCTTCCCTTTTCCTTTCTTCTAGATTCGCATAATTATGCGATGTAACATTCTCTAGCAGCACACTGATCTCCTTTCACCACTCTGATTCCATTTTCAGTAGGGAACTTCATGGTTAGACACCATTGGGGAAGAGCTATTTTGAAATATGCTAAAGCGATCTGCCCCAAGAAGATGTTATATGCTGACATTTCATCCAGCCCTCTCCAAGCTCCACTGGCAGGTCGATTATTCCCACAGGTTACTTGGGCTTGCCAGTGAACCCTTGGATCTTTTTTTGGTATGTAGACATGCTTTTCATGCCAATTTTCATCTGGTTAAAAGTACGTTTGAAAAGTATATTAACAGAACTGCCACTATCGACCAACACTCGCCGAACTACGGTGGGTCTGATTCCTACTATCACCACCGTCGGATCGAGAGTTGAAGCTTCGATCCCTTCGGTGCCCCGATTTCGGAATACTATATCGTCACTCAAAACCTTTTGCAGCTTGACCAGAGTTTCATCATCTATTATGAGACATGAGTCTTTCGGAGCATGTTTCAAAGAACTTGTGTACCGTTCCATTTCTCCCCAACACCTTTGCGCGGGGTGTGGTTCCCCAGATATCATTCCAATAATAAGCCTTTGGTCGGTTCGTTTCGACCCTTCATCGCTAGTTCCAGCCTGATTTCATCGTTCTCCAGGAGGCTGAGGGGCCGCAGGTTGATTGGGGTTTTGTGGCTTTCTCACGTATTGCTGGAGCTATTGTCTCGGATCAACTCTTCAATAAGATTCTTTAGGTGGTGGCACTCGTTTGTATTGTGGCCATATGTCTCTTGGAAGGGGCAGAATTTCCCTAAGCAGTTTTGCTGCTCGGTTGCCTCCCTCTTGGGGGTTTTCTTGTATTCTTCAATTTCCCATGTTGCCAGATAAATATTTTTCGAAGTGTCATATAGAGGGGTATAATCTTCCTGTCTAAACTCTTTAAATCTTTTGTTGCTGCCATTGCTATTTCTTTTATTAGAGTTCTGATTTTTCCTCTTTTGTTTCCCATCTTTCCCCATGACTCCTTGAGCAGTTCCAGAATTGTGCGTGTTTTGATTCACTGCCACATCGCTCTGTACGATGTTCATCGGTTGCACACTAGTAGACTTTCTTTCCAGCTCCCGCACTTCCTCCAATCTTAAGTACTGATTCGCTTTACGATTGAAGTCGTTCCTTGTGGTAGGCTGCTTCATTTTAATCCACTTCCTGAATTCAGTCTCTGGGTGAATGACATGCACTAACGCCGTAAAAACCATGTCCTCGTTAGGGTTGCTTACTTCCGTCACTACGGTATTGAACCGGTTCATGAAAGATTTCAGCGACTCATTGCATCCCTGGAACAATCCGGATAGGGACATGACATCCTTTGGCTGTGCGGTATGGAGCCTGAATTGGTCAAGGAATTTTGTTGCAAGTTAGTCAAAGGTAGAGATAGATCTCAAGGGATGTCTGATGAACCACATTGACGCAACTCCTTATAGAAAGATAGGCAAGAATCGGCAACGAACAGCCTCTGGAGCATTGGCTTCGTTCATATACCTGCTATACTTGTATATATGGGTTTTCGGGTCCTTCGTCACGTCGTAGGATGGGATAGTTGGCATTGTGAATTTGTCTTGATACTTTTGATTCAAGATTTCATCGATAAAGGGAGTCTGACTTGGAGCAGATCCCCATTCATCATCTCTTCGGTTTTTACTCTTGTCCATCAACCGTTTGACCATGTCTGCTATGTATGCCTCTGATGTCCGGTAATCCTGGGATGGCAATCAGTCACTACATCAAGTGTTTGGCTTTGCAAATGGTCATGACGCATGGGTTGAAGCCTAGGCACTCCTATCTTCGGAAGAGCCACTCCCGTGGGACCCCATTGGCTCGTAGTTGGTCTGATTAAGGCAGTTTGGACGTTCCTGGCATCACCGAACGCGTTGGCATTCTCCTCCAGTTGATTGTCTTACTATCCATCTTCTGAATTGGAGAGATCCATAGCTATATCTTCTTGCGGGGCCTTGGCCCCCTAATTCAAGTTCAGAATTGGTTGCCTTTCGGTAGGTGGAGTATTCACATTTTCTTCCACATTATGTCCTGTTGTCACCCTTTTTGTGGTTGTTTTCCGTTTCTTCTATGTAGACCAGAAATAGAGGAATTTTCTTGTTCTATAACAACCGCGGGTTTAGGCATAGTCCTTGGAGCAGGGTTTGACTATAGGGCTAAGAGAGCATTAAGCTTATCCATTAGAGCCTTTTGGCTACTTTTCATTCTTTGGTTGATCTCACTAACCATCTTATTCAACTCATCCCTGGTGAAAAATTCATGATGGCACCTGATTTTCCAAGTTAGCACCATTTACTTCAGTTTATTGAGGATTAGCATCTTCTCCAGCTATCACTTCCCTTATGGACCTTCCAGAGGCAGTTCTTCTTCTTCTAGGAGACATAGATTCCAAGTAGAGGATTTTTCAAGCAAAGATTGTAGATCTAACTTCTGGGCCTATGGGATCCAACGTAGATAGCTAGATCTGAACCCTGAGTTGGAGTTCTCAATAAAAGCACCAAAATATTAACCCAAAAAATGGATCAACACTCTGGTTTGAGTATGAAAGCACCAGCCATGTTCTGATAGAGCAATAACACAGATAATAGGTATAGAAAAAGACAATAAAAGAAAGAAGACAAGGAATTTTTATAGTGGTTCAGCTATTAATGAAGCCTACATCCACTTTATAGTTTTATTATAGACTGATTGCTGTTACAAGTAGTGTTTGATTACAAGGCTTTGATTATTCTTAGCTAGATTGAACCTCCAGAGTTAGAATCCACTGAAGAATCGCAATAAATCCCTTTGGAGATTGTTGTGAGGGAGGTAGAGAGTGAAGAAAGTTTCCAGCAGAGTTTCAGAAACCAGTTCGGAGATGACCTTGTTTATGTTGCAGGCATGACGGTATTTATAGAGATCGAAGAGCCTCTGGACCAAACCCACTTATCAGTCACTTGCAGATGGACATAAGACGAACTAAAGGAGTTTAGCTCGTGACCCGAGCCAAAACCATGGATCGCTAGCAATCCATATACTTAGCCCGTACGCGAGCTAATTGCTTAGCTCCTATCTCATTTCTTCGCCTAGCTAGCTCGTTGAAGATCCATGGACAAGTATGGATCGCTGGCGATCCATGGTGTATGGATCGCTAGCAATCTATACACTTAGCATATTTTCTTGCTTTGCCTCTTTTGGCCTCTTTGCTTCCATGTGTCATAGCAAACCATCATGTTGCATGGATCGTAGGCGATCCATAGAGTATGGATCACTGGTGATCCAAGTACTTGGATTATTTTTGGAGTTTGAAGTTTGGAATGCTTTCATGGCCTTGTATCGACGTTGTTTTCGATGACGATCTTCTAGCTGGTTGTACTTAGCTGCTGGTTGGACTAAACGAACTTTGGTCCCTTGGTTTAATCAAATCCAATCAATGCTTTAGTAATATGAGTCGGCTCTCTTCAAATTGTTGTTTTACCCTTTTTAGCCGAGTTTTAAGCCATTCTGACCTCATTACCTTATTTCGCCTTTTATTGGATCCTACTGGGTTAAAAACCCGGATAACACATGACGATTCAAAAAAACCTCTGGTGAAGCCCTTGCACTTATTTTGTGGAAGAAGCCTTTCTTGAGTGCGACAAAAAGAAGATGGCGATTGGGAAAACAAACCATGAAGGAGAGATTGCTATAAATAGATATGCGCTAGCCTCCATGCCTAAAATGAAAATCAAGGCACCTATGGAGGTCTTCCAAAGACTATAGACCGGTGATGACTGAGAAGATGATAAGCATCTGGGCATCCAAAAATTTCCCTTTGCATGCATACATAGTGGAAGAGGAAGACAACGGTTTAGGTTGGGAAGATCCGAATGTTTTTTAGGGGCTATTAAAACCTGGTAGGGAAATCAATGGGTCCAGGGAAGGTTTGGACACCGAGTCGACCAAATCTAATGAAAAGACGCTAGAAATGATCGCATACATAGGTTCTAGTCAAGTTGTCCCTTCTATCGCTCTCAAATTAATGCACCGAGTAGAGAAGCTGTCGTATTTGTTACACCGAAAACACAAAATAGTGATACGACAATAGCGTGCCCGGTGTCACTGGAGCCCACACTTGAAATTCTTTATTCTTTAACAATTTTTGCAATCTTTGCCACATGGGCCAATACGCATCCCTTACTGGCTGCAGAAGCCGTTGGAGTCCATTTTGAATTTGAATTCAATTGCACAGCAGCATGGATTAGCGGAGATGAGCGGATAACTTAATTAAAAGATCGACAAATGGTAGGAGCCCAGGATGAGGAATTTAAAGGGCAAACTGCGGACAAGATGCACGCTACATCAATCATAAAGTCACAAGAAGCGCAATCGAATCTAGCCAGATTATATACACCCTACTAGAATCCAGATGAACCGGGAGGAGAAAAGGACATATTAAATGGAGGTCGCTAGGATGAGGGAGATTAAGGAAGTGGAGGGTCGGTTAATGGAAGATGAGGCGAGAGGAGCTCATGAGAATAGCGGGTGGCGGAAGCCAGTACTTTTACCGAACAAGAGAAAGAGTTCTCCCAGTTAAATTTATACGTCTTGTATTAATAAATTAAACAAATTTATTTGAGTTAAAATGTTGATTTTGTCAAATCATCCAGTAAATTATACGAATAAATATGTTAAATCGCTTAATAACTAAACAAATATATACTTAAGCTAAAATACAACTTTTTCCATAAATTAAACAAATTTATTTGAGTTAATATATAGATTAAGTAAAGTGTTT
Source organism: Allium fistulosum (assembly GCA_030737815.1). Classification (NCBI taxonomy): domain Eukaryota; kingdom Viridiplantae; phylum Streptophyta; class Magnoliopsida; order Asparagales; family Amaryllidaceae; genus Allium; species Allium fistulosum. Next base: position 1,081,520,963 of record CM060906.1, on the reverse strand, counting down.
TGCATTTTCTTTGTATGGAAAATGAAATAAAAACAAAGTCCAATAAATTTCTTTATAATAGCTCGAATACACAAATACAATAATTAAATAAAATTTACTTATTATTAACATAAAAATTGGTTAAAATGCAGAGATCATTGTTAGAGAGGAGTGCCAAATTAACTGATGTAGAAGAAGAGTACAGACGTTTGAAGTCACATGTTGGTAAGCCAAAGAAGAAACTTTGTAAGCTCATTGATGCTTTTGTGCAACAGTTCTCACATGTGGAGATTTCTTATTCTTATGATGATGATGATGATGATGATGCTGGTGAGTGTTTGAGGGATTAGTTGATATTAATATTGTCTGTGTATTTATATTTGGATTTTATTTGGATATTTATGCAAACATTTGTGTATGTTGGATATTTGTGATGTTGGATGGTTATGTTTGTATTGATGGGTATTGTGTATGTTGATATTTGTGATGTTGGATATATATGAATTTGTGATATTATTTAATGTTATTTGTGTGGTTAATTATTGATTATATACGAATTTGCAATGTTTAATCTTATTTGGTAATATTTGCATGATTAAATATCGATTGTATATGGATTCGTGATTGAGCTGAGAAAGGCAGCAGAAATGCTATAAACTTGCTTCAGCAAAGACATCGGTATGAGGTTGTCATGACGTTGGCAAATACATTTTATTAATATCCGCTGTTATAGATATGGTGTCGGCAAGAAGGTGCCTAATAATGATATTGTAAAGGAGTAGATCAATATAACACTAAAACATGATTCGGGTACAAGACATTGCAAGCAAGCCCGAGGCTCATCCACTATTATTTCATGACCGTTACAGTATAGCTATATAAGTACATGTTGAAGAGAATATGTATTGTAGTATCATTCTAATTTCTCTGAAATAAAGAAAATTATCATATACAATATTCTGTTTTTTCTAATATGGTATCAGAGCCACAAGCCTATAGGCAAAAGTGCATTTCCATAATCATCATCAGAAGTTAGTATCATCATTTGATGATTGGTTGCATAGTGATTATCATCAATGCATAGCATCATCACTTTAGAAATCTATTCAACATTTCAAATCTTATCAAGAACTTATACACCTCTGTGTGCCTCACCAAGAACCACTAGTCAGAGTCTATTTCATCATCCTGGAGTTCTAGCTACACACTTTGATAATTAGAAAAGTGTTCTTGAAACTTTTCATCGTTTGATTCTCTCTTGGCTACATACTAGTAGATTGTGTGCCTTGCCAAGATTTTTCCTTCAACTATTGTTGTATTAACCAAAGTTATTATCATAGCTGGAGAAGACAATGCTAATTCAGCAACATCACATGTTGAAGAATCTGAAACCACAAGACAAGCAGTGCAACATCTCAACCCAGCCACCCTTTATGTTCATTTGCTCCCTCCACATCACCGCCTTGCCTTCCATTGTCTTCACTGATAATGTCTACCTTTTTATCTTTGATGTGTGAATGGATTTGTTTTTTTAACGCAACATCGCCACCTTGTTAAGTTATAAGTGCATGCATCGGGCAACATTGCAGAGAGCTAATTTTCATCTCTTCTTGTTTTTAATGTTCCAGAGAATGAGAAACAAACATTTCCCCTCATTCAAAAATCTACAACTCCCAATCCAAATGCATCTAGCCAAAACCTCCCACGTAGAAGTTGTCTGTCCTTGTCTCTAGTTTTTTTCAAATTGAAGGCGCTTGATTTCATCAAACGACAATCAAGGAAACGTCAATTGTCTGAAAGAGGGAAGTTTTGTTGATGAAGTTCAAAATTTTATTTTTTCCAATCTAATTCGAATTGGTCGACGTCGTTAGTGTCGTTAGGTTCGTATGGAGGAAGAGAATTCTTGGTGTAAGTTTGGAAGCCTTTGGTGATGGTCATTGATGGAGGTGGAGAACTAGGGTTAAGTTTAGTCAGAGATTTGGTCGACGATGGCGGAAACGGAGATTGGCGATGTGTTCCACGTGAGAAGGCGAAGTAGCAGTGAATTTTTGGCAGAGATTGATGAGAATAAGCGTCTCATTTTCTATTCCTAGATGTGAATTTTGGGTTCGGGTTCAACGGTCAGGAATGGTTCATAGGTGACCGAAGTTGGGGAGGTGGGTGCGTCGGGACGAGGACAAGGTGCGGGACATGTTGGTGGTCTTGGAGTGGACATTGGCGGTCTCAGGCAGTTGTGCACATGCACAATGGAGAGCATTATGGGTTTGGGAAGAAATGGAAACTTGTAATGAATAATTATGGAGGAAGAAGAAGGAGAGGTAAAAGGCTAAGCGGGTCGGGTTTAACCTAGATGAACTGGTCTTTGTTTTGGTGAGAAAACATTATTTGATTGTTTAATTTTATAAATTAAAAGTGGTTAACTTTGAAATGATGTATTTCATTCATGTGAAATCAGTTTGGCACACGAATTGTTGCGTTGGACTCGTATAGTCGAGTACAACATTATATTATAATTTGTTGGTAGGTTTAGGATGCTAAAAAATTATATCATATGAAAATGGATGGAATTTAAATTACGTTATTTTAATTAATAACGTCGTTTAAATTATTATACCTTAATTAGTGATGTTTATTTGGCTAAATAAAATACTATTGAATTAAACCGAATTGAATACCGTAATTTGGACACCTATTTAGCGGAATAAAACATTGTTCCGCTAATTAACTTAATTGGTCATTTAATTAGCAAAATAAATCACTATTCTGCTATAATTAACTAGATAAATTATATTCGGACATCTATTAAATCCATAGTTCTGCCATTACATTAGTGTAGACATATATGTAAATTAAATTCATATTTAACAATCAACGTAAATACCAAGTTTTAAAACTTGGAAAGTTAAATCAAATGAAATGGTAACTTGTTTAAATACCATAGTGGTCGCTAAGCCTCTTTGTAAATGTGCACGTTAATTATGGAATCAAAGTTATTTTGAGAATATGTATTATTTATTAATAAGATTTTAAAGGAAAATATTATTTATTAATAATGTTCTAAAGATAATTAATAATTGTTTTTAATGGTGATTTAAGTTAATTGTTTTATTAATATGGTTCTTAAAAGCTATTTCTTAAAGTTATTTAAGAATATTTAATCATTATTTTAAAGTTATTTAATTATTGTTTTTAAAATGTTTTAATTTTATATTTTAATTATTTATTTAAAATTAAGTATTTAAATTAGTTATTTAAAGTTAATTAGATTATATTTTAAAGTTGATTATTTATTTTAAAGTTATTTGTTATATTATCAATATTTAAAAGATTTCTTTTTATTATTAAAATAATATCATTTTAAAGTTAATTTGATATTATGTTAATATTATTTAAAAAGTTAATTTATTTACATATTAATATTGTTTTAAAGTTATTTAAGTATATTTTAAATATTGTTTAAAGTTAGTTAATGATGTTTTAAATATGGTTTAAAGATAATTAATTATTTATTTAAGATGTTTTTAGTTAATAAATTGTTTTATAAAAAAGGTGTTTAAAAATAAAAAAAACTATTTATTTAGAAGGAAATCATTTTAAATGGAAAGACGTGTATAAAGGTCTTTTTTAGTGAAAAGAATTCACTTAAGGAATTTATAAAATTTGGAAAGAGGATTTGGAAATTGGATAGAAGTTTGGTTTAATGGTATTTGAGATTTATAAAAGGAGTTTCATAAATGATTTTGGAGATTTATAAATAGAGTTTTATGAAATAAACTTGAAGATTTATAAAAGAAAGTTTATAAAGAGAATTGGATATTTATAAAGTAGATATTCATTAAATAAAGGAGATTAATAGAAAGGGAATAGTGTCTTGGGTTATTAATATCTCGGTTTTAATGACATTTGGATTTGATCATTTTAATATGATTTTGAAATATGAAATCTTTTTAAATGTTATGTGAATATACTTATATTATTGTATGAGTATATGGAAAGTTTTCCAAGTTTGAAAGTGAAGGGTTTTGTGAATATACTTATCCCGATGAGATAAGTATATGAATACTTTAATAAATATTTGAAATGTGATTTTAAATTGATGAAAGAATAATTAAGAGGCTTGGTGGTTTTCGTGGGAAATGTAATCTCTGTTTGAAATGTTTGTTTATTTGATAGTAAAATAACCGACTATCAAATCTTGTCCTAAATATGTATTCCTTCTTAATTTTAGTGGTACAGAAATATTCCCTACTTAACACCGAAGAATTTTAACTCTAGAAATATCTAGGAGGAACACGGAAATTAAACGGTACAGTTACGATCAGTGGTGTTATACTGTACGTATAAACTCGTTTCTTCTTCTAGGACAAATGATGAGGAGATCCGTCCACTTAAACGGTTAAGGGGTGACTCTCACTCTTATGTATTATCTGATTGTTTCCTAAAGAAACGGTATTGAACATTCCGAAAAATCGACGATTGGCTTTTGGGGCGTCCTGTAAGTGGGGGAGGGTACTTGTAAGAGATGACTCGTAACGTAACCACTCCAAAAACCATATATGGTTCTATGAAGGAGTTTCGTGAATTGAGATGTTGGAATCCATGTGTGGTTCCAAGACCCATTGGGTATGGAAGTCCATGTGTGATTTCAAGATCTATTCGAGATATGGAAATCCATGTGTGGTTCCAAGACCCGCTGGGGTATTGGAATCCATGTGGGGTTCCATGATCTATTTGGATGGCGGTGCGTAAGCTGGAACGCCTGACATAGCATTATCGGCGGTAATGATTAAAACCAGAGATAGGAGGTATGGCCAGTAGGGTTGGCAAACCTACAGGGTGTAGTCGGCTTTACCTAGACGTTACCTATTGTTGTGCATGCATGGAACGATGCACTCAGTCTTAGCGAGACCAGCTATGTTTTCCCTTTGGTACATCACTAGGGATGTATGCTACTTTGGAAGGATATCTCTGATACTTGTGCAGGAGGACCATTCTCGAAGTACTGAGGACACCTCTATGGAATCCTGCACAATTAGTGAACGCGCCTTATCGGTTTTTGATTTTATACCTATTATTGTTGTGATGTACACTCATAAGCACCACAACTACTTAGTTATTATTACGAGCGTTACGGCACGCGCTTCGCACGTGATGATGGCATGTGCTTTCCACGTGAATTGTTTTTTTACAATTTATATATGATTAACACATTCAAAACAAAATTATTTGTAAAAATATTTAACCATGTTTTTACGTTGAAATCATGTGTAATTAATTTAAATTTTTATTTCTAAGTTGCAACAATTAATTTTTTTATTAGTTTTAATTTTATTTATATTATCAGTTAATAAACAGTAAATTCGTAAATGATGTTTATTTGTTTAAACGATATTTAATTGTTAGATCATATTCTTAAGCGTAGAAGGATAATTTGATTTTGTAAAGAAATTTAATTGTTTTAACTTAGATTGAATCGTTGGTGTAGCCTAGAAATAATAGGCTAAAAATAATAGAAATAATATCTACATCTGATTATAATTATACCGATTCTTATTAGGTACTTGTACGTGGAATAATCTTTATTAATAGTTGTAATAGCTTTGGTGTCACACTTTTTTGGTATCAACGTAAACTGTCAAAAACGTCCTCTATATATTATCAAATCTTAATAACTTAAAAATAGGATCTAATATTAAATTTCTTTTAAAATTCAAACGCCCCTAAAAGTAGGATCTAACAATTAAACATGCTTTAAAAATTCAAAACGCTTCTAAAAACATGATCTAAAATTAAACTTCCTTTATAAATTCAGAGTACTTCTTTACAAATATACAAATATTGATATCACTTGAAAATAAAAAATCATTTTTTTTACTGATTTAAACATATACAATTTATAAGGAAAATAATTCACGCGCGAAGCGCGTGCCGTGACACTCGTAGATAATAAATAAATTATACATGAGTAAAGGGTATTTTGGAAAGTTCATGGTCGGACCAAAAGTTTGCGCTTCTAAACCAACTATTAATAAAGATTTTTACCCTCACACATTATTATAATATCATTGGATTTTATGATATAAACGTTTTAGTTATCGTAAGATAAAAATCCGTCCGTGTTTATGTGTGGTATGGTCTTATGAGATAACTTTGATTTTAAAGAATTTTACAATTTATAATAAATAAAATTCCTTATGATTTGAGTTTCTCACGCTGGTTTTACTAGATTAACCCGGGCGTTGCTTTCTATAATTTGGAGCTTTTAGGAGATGAGCTGGATTCTCCAAGACGTATTCACGTATCTTATATTTTCTACTGTTTTGTTGTTCTTGACTTCTGTATGTATTCATCAACAATTGTAAGGATAGGTTGTTATAACTGTCCAGGCTGAAATAGGTTAGTGTGCTCTGATTTGTGTTATGTATGTATATATAAGACGATTTCATTTTGGTAAAGATCTTATGTATATTATATATTTATCTCATCACGATGTGAGATTGCGTTCTTTCTTTTCTTTCTTTCACCCCAACAATCTATCTTTTCGACACTTGGTATTCAGTACGTGAATATTGCAGATGTATTAGTGCCGATTTCTAAGTGTTGAAAAGACAGGTTGTTATAATTATGAATGGTTTTGATAAAGAATATGAATTAGTTATAGCAGTTATTTCATCAAAAGAGACTCTGCTTAACATGCAACATGTTCACTCTACATTATTGGCACATGAAGGAAGAGTGGAACAAAGAAAGTTAGTCAATACTTATTATTCAATAAACTATGCTTCAAACTTCAGAGTTCATAATCAAGAAAGAGAATCAAACAATAGAAACAATCAAGGCAATGGACAAGAGGTATACAATCAAAGAGAAAATCAATCTCAGAGAGGAAGAGGAAGAAATGGAAGATGGAATAATAATAACAATAGAATTAGATGTTAAATTTGTGAGAAATTGGGTCATACTGCAAGCAAATGCTATTTTAGATACAATTCAAAGAGTAAAAACATGCAAAGAAATCATGGCTCAAGTATAAATATTGTTCAATTGAATCAAAAATCAAAAAGTCAATCTGAAGGTTCAAGAATGCAGCAAATAAGTCCAGAAAATCTCACCAGACCTGAAGGTATTCAAAGTGAAGACTAGTATCCAAGGAGCTACTAATAATCTTCAAAATCTCGATTTCGGTAACAAGGAGTATAAAGGTACGCAAACTATACATATGGGTAATGGTGAAGCTATAAGTATCACACATGCTGGAAATGGTAGCATTAAAGGTAAAAGGCAACTATATCTCCACAATTTATTAAGTGTTCCTAGAATAAAAAAGAACCTTATAAGTGTTTTCCAATTTGGTAATGACAACAATGTGTACTTTGAGTTTCACCCAAGATTTTGTTTAATTAAAGACTTACTAAATCAAGAAAAATTTCTACAGGGTGAACCAGACAAGGGGTTATACAAATTCAGCTTTGCTAACTCAAGAAACTCAATTGATAAGAGAAAATGGTGCAATAACTTCAAATGTAATATAGACAAGAGTAAAAGTGTTTTTGATTTGTGGCATTGTAAGTTGGGACATCCTAGCACTAATGTTGTAAAACAAGTATTGAAAAGTAATAGTATTTGTGACGCCCCACCTCTATACCCACGCTAACCAAGAACACTACGAGGTAGTGCTGTCAATTAGCACGGAGGATAAGGCTGTTGAGGAGCGACCATCCATGTAACTTCTTTGTGCGAACACCGATATGTCAGATAGACTAGGATGCATATCGTTTAAGGAGGAAATCCGACATACCGATATAAACACAAAGCTATCACACGGTGGCTATATAATCTTCGGAAACGAATATAGAAATAAACATACACAATCAGTCACAGACATCCATATCACAAAGGCGGAAAAAGATATGAATAAATATATAACACATGAAAGTGTACATCAGAGTAGTGGTCAGAAAGATCCACGATAATACAAAAGAATAGCATCACGTGCTATACAAAAGAATAAGTACACAACATAGAGTCTATATCTCAAATGTGTACATACAAAAACTACTAATCAATGTAGTTAGCCAAAAGTCAGAATAATCCTGAAGAGAAGTCAAGCAGAAGCACCTGTAACATCTCGGTCTGACCCGAGTATTATTTATAAGAAAATAATAAACGGATCAGTCTAGCTATAAATATCAGATGATATGGTATAAAGTAAAAGACATGGCATGAACATGTAATAACCATAATGGCATACTACTATAAGTATGTAATTGAAAATCAACAGGAGATTAATCAATATCACAAGAATCTTCTCAAAGATAAAATAGGGTATCATACCCTAAATTTGTATTCATAACAAGTCAATGACACACAAATTCACCAATGCACAAAAATTGATATCATATCAATGAAAATCGTGAAAATTGGTGAAGCATAAATTCCAGAAATCAACACACGAAATCTAGAAATCATAGAAAGGGGGAAGTCCGAACACACGGACGAGAAGCTATCTCATGGAAGCTATCCATTTAATTTTTCGAACACACGAATGGAAGTCCGAACACACGGACGGCCCGATGACCATGGGGTGCTACCCCATATATGTGATGGCGAAACATCACAAGAGCGGGGTCTAGTCTCCCTCGCAGACAAAGAGACATCGCTCAATCGCTAGTCTAAATCATAGAAATGATCGTCATGATCATAAGTAAGTGTCAATTACACTAAGCCAGTAAATATATGAGTTTAGCTTCATGTCCCATAACCACTAGCTTAACTTAAATATTTACGAACAAACTTTAGATCTTCACTAGAAAATTGTCATCAAAAGGGTTCAATCGAACAAGTCCAAGAGCTAACCGACGAAGTGAATGCAAGCGTTTCATACCACTCGTTTTACTAAGTCGTTTAATTTGATTTCTCATCCGAGTGAAGTAAAGGTTGGTATATACTAATAGATTGGAAAAGGGTTTTGAAGACAAGCTTTATATTAAAATAGTGTTGAAATCGCTTTGATGAAAGAGTTTTGATATTTACTACTAGTATTGAAACCTTCATATCTTTAGAGTGACAAGTCACAAAACGATTGTTGAAACAAATCGCAACACATAAATTCACGTTCGAAGACGTGAGTAAAGTCCAACGAAATCAATCCCAAAACCATCAGAGTAGGAATTTCTGTTGAATGTTTTTCAGATAAGATCCCCTACGAAGGGGGTACGGGGTTCGACCTGCCCGATTAGGTCGCGGGGGGGTCCAGGGGGCAGCGCCCCGTCCAAAACGGTACGACCTAGTGAAAACGAAGACGTGAATCAATTCCAAAGAAATCGATCCTAAATCCATCAAAATGGATATTCACATAAAATCCATAGAAAGAAGTCATCAAAGTCGATATAAGTGATAACAACTAATCGGGTCAACAAAAATCGATAATCATTGGAAGTTTTACTCAAAATTAGGCAGATAGGCAAAACTGGGAATTTCCAGACGTCTGAGGGGTTGGTCCAGACGTTTGGATTTAGTCTCTGGAAATATTCCAGAAAACTATCCAGGCGTCTGAAACCTAAAATCAGACGTCTGAAAGCATTCAGACGTCTGGGGAAAAGTCCAAACGTCTGGATTTGGTTTCTAGGAATATCCCAGAAAACCAACCAGACGTCTGAAAACATAAATCAGACGTCTGACATCTTTTCAGACGTCTGGAACAATAGTTCAGACGTCTGAAATAAGTCAGTGCCCTTTTTATTTTTCTACCGTATGTTATTTTTCACCAGGAGGCAAAACCAGACGTCTGGCATTGACCTCCAAACGTCTGAACACCCAATCTGGGCAGAAATTTACCTAGGCCAAGATAGCCAAAACGTTATCGGAAGCGATCGAGCAAGCAATGACAACTAAGGATTTACGTCAAGCGACAACCCGGCCTTAAAGGCTGTTCGATACACTCCGAATATTAATGTCGAAATGTCCATAGAAGGATTTTCATAAAATTGGACCCAACCACCAAAATTGAAGAATTCGCAAAACCAATTCAAATCACAACAAGTGAACACGAAATAGATGATAGGAATTCATACCTAACAACAAAGATAGATATAGACAAAGATGTGAGATAAACACAAAAGGATGAACGTGGTTCGACCGTCTATTGATCAACTCTGGTTCCCCGAGCGCGAACCGGAGTGTAAACATCAAACAGATGTGATTGAACACCCATCATAAAACTCTAGTCCCTAGAGTGCGGATTGGAGTATAAGCATAAAAAGATGGATGTGGTTCGACCGTCCACTATTCAACTCTGGTTCCCAGAGCGAGAACCGAAGCATAAACATCAAACAGGTTTGACTAACCACCCATCATAAAAATCTAGTCTCCAGAGTGCGAATCGGAGTATAAACACAAAACGATGGATGCGGTTCGACAATCCATCAATCAACTCTGGTTCTAAGAGCACAGACCGAAGTATAAACATCAAACGAGTGTGACTGACCACCCATCATAAACCTCTAGTCCCCAGAGTGTGGACCGGAGTATAAACACAAAAAGATGGATGTCGTTCGACCATCCATCGATCAACTCCTGTTCCCAGAGCGCAGATCAGAGTATAAACATCAAATGGGTGTGACTAACCACCCATCATAAAACTTTGGTCCCTAGAGCGTGTGCCGGAGTATAAACACAAAAAGTGGACGTGGTTCAACAGTCTGCTCCTCAACTCTTTCCCTTTACTTGGGGGCAAACACACGACTCAAAGTGGATGTGATTTGACCATCTCCTTCTCTGCTCGAGCTCAATGTTCTTTAGAACACTCATCTTACTCCCAAAGCTCGGCAGAAACTGGATTCAAATGGAAGTGGACGTAGTATGACCGCCCACGCATCAACTTGTGCCCTAGATGTGGGGAGCAGTTTAAGAGCCCAAGCCCAAATTAGATGTTATTCGACCATCCAATCCAAAGAGAATGTGATACGTCCATTCATGACCTGGTTTGCGCCTGAGGTACGGAAAACTATCCAGGCCTCACTCGGACATCGGCAAGCCCAAAATCCAAACCATGACATGGACGCGGTTCGACCGTTCAACAAATAACTCTGGTCGCCCAATGCGGATTAGAGTATAAATACAACTTGGGTGTAGTTTGACCACCCGCCAACAAACTCTTATCCCTAGAGTGCAGATATGAGTATAAACAAATAGATGAGTGTAGTTCGACCACTCAATATTCCATAAACTCTAACCTGAACTCGACAGGAGGAGTATAAACTCACTACGATTGGAATTCGACCATCCACGAACTAATTCTGCTAACCGAAGAATGGGAACGAGAGTACAAACTACTACAAGCCGAATATGACATCTTACTATAGCTCCGGGTGGGTGATCTTTACAACTTAAGGCAACAACCGCAAGAAGGCCTCAATACAAGACCAATTAGAATGACGTTCGAAGTAATGGGAGATCAATTATATCATACCTTTGGATTGATAGGAAATATTAATCCAAATTCTCTATACCGTGCCATTGGATCGATGGTCAATATTGATCCATACCAAACACAAACGGATATAACCCGGATGTCCTTCGAAAAACACCGATCATCAGAGCGTGGATAGGAGAATAAACCAAAAATGAGTCTGACTTGATCATTAATTCTCCAGCACCCTCCTTCGATCAGTCAGAAAGAGTATGGAACCGAGTGAGCATGACCCAACTTCACCTGAGCCAACTCTATCCCTAGATTTGACGGGAGAATATGAATCAAAATGGACATGATTGACCATCCAGCTCCAAATGAATGTGATGCGATCGTTTATTCGTTGACCCTTACCATGATCCGACTAGAAGAGAAATACAAAAGGATGTGACTCGACCGTTATCAAACCGATCCTTGCCCTTTGTCTCACAGGGAGAGCATCAATCACTATTTAGATGTGACTTAACCATTTATTCTTTGGTCCTGCCTAGAGTATGGTGACATCTACACTAAAAATAGACGTGATTGACCGCCCAGTACCCAACTCATTCTTGAAATCAGATGGGGAATCAAAGCCTTTCCTCGGGAAGGAAAAACCAAAATACGTGCGACTCAGCTTTCCATCAACTAGCTTGATCCCATGGTTTAATGGGAAAGGGTATAAAGCTAAAGTGAACATAACTTGCCTACCTACTTATCGATGTATACCCCAGACTTGGGGGCACGAGCGAGAAACAAGATGAATGTGAACCGACCATTCATCGATCAACTCTAAGTCTTCAGAGCTTAGGTGGGAATATAAACACGACTAGAACGAGACTCGGCCGTCCATGTAGTACATTTACCAACCCGAACCGGAGGTAAAAGTGTGATCATCCAAAGACTGACAGCGATAGCTTGATACCATGACTCATACCTAGTGTTTACAATGACTCGAGGCTACGACCGAAAGGATGCCTAAAGATAGAATCATCGAATCGATGCCCAAGCTCTAGGGCAACTGACCATCACTCCAACTCGAATGATGAGTAATAGACCGTGAGTACATTAATCAAAAAGCGCGTTACTCGAATATACAAGCAGATTCAAACTCAAGCAAGAGCCAGCTATGCATTTGTGCACAACACGAGGTTGAACCCTACTTGACACTTGATACAATATGCTTCTAAGCCTAATCTTCAGTCATTTGCAGGTAATCGCTCAAAGCATTTAGAGCCCTTCACTATCAGACCCAATTACTCATGACAAGACTCTATGATTCGACTGGAGTGACCATCATCATTAACCATCCCAATCGGATTTCACGTCCATTGTTATGCGAAACAGTTACGTTTGAACTCAAGGGATCCAAGGCTACACCCACTGAGCTAACGATCGACATTACGGTCAGCCATGGTGACCCATCATGGGTACTGAAGATCGGATCACAACTTACTGCAACGACGATGAAGGAATTACCTAGCTTTCCCTGAATGAATCTTGATGTGTTCGCTTGGACCCATTCGGAAATGTGTGTGATCTCACCGACTATTGTGAGCCATGCATTGAATATTGACCCGAGGCATGTCCCAGTGAAATAAAAGCAACGCGGCATGCATCCGGAAAGATTTGCTGCACTTAAAGTGGAAGTGGATAAACTCAATAATAATAAGTTTACCCATGACACCCTCTACACGAAATAGGTATCCAATCCAATTCTTGTGAGAAAAGCTAATGGAAAATGGTAAACATATGTTGACTACTCTAACCTAAATAAGGCATGCCAGAAAGACAGCTTTCCACTTTTGAGGATCGACCAGCTGGTAGACTCAACCGCTGGATATGAACTATTTTCATCTATGGATGCGTACTCCAGATACAACCAGATCTCGAAACACGTCCTCGACCTAGAGGACTCCAACTTCATTATAGATCTAGGGTTATATCGTTATGTTGTGATGCCATTTGAATTGAATAATGCTGAAGCTACTTACCAGAGACTAGTCAACCGGATGTTCAAAGATCAGATCGGGCGAACAGAAGTATATGTGGATGACATGCTCATGAAGTCATGACGATCAAACAACCACATCGATGAATTAGCGGAGATGTTCAGTTTCTCCAAAAATATGGAATGAATTTGGGGTTTCATCGTCAACTCTCGTGAAATCGAAGCCGATCCCGAGAAGATTCAAGTAATTCGAACCATCAAGGTACCGAAGATGATTAAGCAGGTCCAGAGCTTAAATGAGAAGGTTGCCGCCCTAAGCCGCTTTATCTCCAAGGCCACCAACAAGTGTATTCCTTTCTTCGACTTGATCGGGAGAGGGAAAATGAACTTTGAATGGATGCAGGATTGAATAGATGCATTTCAAGCTCTAGTAGATCAGTTAGAGAGACCTCCCATCCTATCTGAGCCACTGGATCGAAAAGACTTATACATCTATTTAGTGGTGTCAGTACACGCCATAAGTGCCATACTGTTACGTGAAGAGAATCAGAGCTAGCGAACTGTATATTATGTTAGCAAGCAATTGACAAGTGCTGGCAGAAAGTACCCAAAGCTAGAAAAGCTCGCGTATTGCCTGTTGATTGCATCACGAAAGATTCACCACTACTTCCAGGCTTACCCCATCAATGTCTACACCGACCAGTCGTTACGACACATCCGATAACAACCCAGGACGCCTAGAAGGTTGCTCAAATGGAATATAGAGCTAAGCCAATTCGATATCACTTATCTCCCTCGGAGAGCTATCCAGGGACAAACATTGGCGGACTTCATAACTGAATTCACTGCACCAGACGACTCTCTGGAGAGCAGTGGAGAATCAACCAATGATGGAAAATGTACATGGATGGAGCATCCAACGATCAGTGTTTTTGTGCCAGAGTCGTGTTAGTGACTCCTGAGGGAACAATCGATCTGCTACACCTTGAAACTCGACTTCCTTGCAATAAATAGCGAAGCTGAGTATGAAGCCTTGATCGCCGGGCTAAAATTTGCTAGAGAAATGGAAATGAAAACTTTATAAATCTTTTATGATTCCCGGTTAGAAGTATGCCAAGTCAGGGAAGATTATCATACTAGGGGCAACAACTTTCTCCTTATCTTGGATGGGTCCAAGAGCTACTGGCCGACTTTGAGTATTACACCATTACACACATCCCCAGAGATATAAAATGAGAAAGGTGACTCACTAGCCAAGCTGGCCAGTCCCGGGAATGCGCAGCGAATAGACTTTGTCCTAATTAAAGTACTAGATGCTTCGGTATCAACCAGATGGAGATTAATAGGGTACTGGAGATGGAGCCGGAAAGGGAGTTGTAGATGACTCATGTCAAAGGTTATCTGCAACGAGGGATCCTTCCTGGATAGAGGAATGAAAAACGACAAATCTTCCATAAAGCTTCATGCTAATCATCCAAAAAGGAGTCAAGTATAGAAAAGGCTTCTACATTCCCCTACTTCGGTGTATCACCCATCATGAAATCAAATGAGTCTTGAGAGAATTCCATGAAGGAGAATGTGATGATCACACCAGGGGTAAACCCTGACAAAGAAAATACTCCGCTACGGGTATTACTAGCCAACTGTCAAACGAGATGCAGCTGATCATGTTAGACAATGCGATGAGTGCTAGATGTTTGCAAAAAAATCCAAGTGCTCTGCCTATGGAAGTTACATAAATGGGTATTGATATTATCGGTTCCTTACCGATCTCTAAAGACGGAGCGAAGTACACCATCGTTGCACTTGATTACTTCACCAAATGAGCTGAAGCTGAACCTTTAGCCATGATCACGATGAAGAAAGTAATCAACTTCATTATCCGGAGCATCATCTATCGTTTTGGCCTTCCTTGAACCATTGTAATTGATAATGGAACCCAATTCTACAGTGCTGAATTCAAAGACTTCTGCCATCGGCATCATACTAAAAATAGATTTGTGACAGTTGCTCACCCTCAAGCAAACGGACAAGTCGAAGCTGTTAACAAAATCATAAAGTCCATTTTTAAGAAACGTTTGGAAAAGGCTAGAGGCAAGTGTGTGGATGAAATCCCAACAATATCATGGGCTTACAGAACCACCACAAGTCCACGACTGGTCATACTCCATTTGCCTTTGCTTACGACTCTGAGGCTATCATCCCTGCAGAACTTGAAGTCCCATATCATCGAGTGACTTATTACGACCCATATTTCATTAATATATGTATGTATGTATGTATGTATGTATAAACAAGGAATTGCAATCCAACTACAATTAAACTATAAGGAATTGTGATGACTCGTGAGCCTACAAGCGCATCCGGGAGCCAATGACAAGAACGTATACCTGAACATGCATGTGTGTATTCTAGAAATTCGATTTCTTGAAACCGACGGAAATTGAATTTCCACCTGGAGTTCTTAGAGAAAAGACCGGATCAGATAGCCAAAGCTAGAACCGAACACGAATAACAACTGATAGAATACAATCTTGAATTTATACTGTTGGAAATCGACTAATAGTCATGACGAATAGAAAGAAATGCAACTACCATTAAAGACGACTCAATGGAAGGATAGCGACCATTCAATAAACTGAATGGAATCCTTTTCGACGATTGAAGCTTTTGGTAATTCAAAGCATGTCATGTTCAAATAAGACGTACTTTGGGGGGAAATGTTATCTTGCCTTTTGGCAAGGCCGTGATACCATAGATTTGACTAAAAATGAGTGGTTGCCAACCTTGAGAAACAATGATATACAAGACTATGCACAATTTTCCAGCATATTCAGATCGGGTCCCGATCAAGGTGCAATTAAAATGAGGTGACAAGGAAAGCCCCGTGAGGCTACTTTTTAAATTTCAAGTCAATCGGAGTTCGTACATTCGAGTTATGGAAAAATGAAGAATTTATATGGATCGATCTAAAACGGTCCATAAAACAGCATAAATCGACGAAGATCGACCAATATCTCAAAATTTGCAAAGCCAATGCACTTGAAACTTTCAGAGCATCAATATATTAAAGAGTGGAACCCACAAAAACGATCACATGACAAAACTCCCAAATCTTGGAAAGACATACCGATCATTCCATAACGATCGAACAAATTCAGTCAGAACGATCTATAGTTTCACAAAAAATGTGATATCTCACAAACGGTACGTCGGAATTGTACGAAATTTGGCAAGTAAGTATCTTACATCATGAAGAGCCTATACTATTGATCACACATCAATTAGAAGCTAAAATAATGATTGGCTAAACTTTGGTCGATCGTTCCAAAATATCAAGTTAGGGCCACCGGTTGTTGTGGTAGGCCCCTACGGATCTAGTGACTCTTCTTGCAAAATTTTAGCCCAATCCATGCACATCTTCTCCTATAAATACAGCGTCCATTCTCCATAAAGAGGATCCTTCTTTCTGTTACTTAGGCTCTGCCATTTTTATCCTTCACCCTTGTATTGATGGATCCTAGTTGATCCCAACATTCTTGTAATCATAATCCGGTACAGATCAATAAAAATATAAAGTGGACGTAGGCCAAGATTGCGGAACCACTATAAAAATCTGTGCGTTCATTTATTTTTCTACTATGTTTTAATTTCATTCATCATTTAATTTTATGAGATTCTATTGGGTGTTGATGCCCATTTTTGGCGTCAACAGCAGTCCATCAATAAAATCCATCAATACTTGCTTCCATTTCCACTCAGAAACTTCTAGCGATTGCAAAAATCCACTAGATTTCTTTTGCTTTGCCTTTACCAATTGGCATTTCATACATTTTGAGCTGAATGTCTCAACATCCTTCTTTATACCTTCCCAATAATAGGTCTGGTTCATATTCCAGTACATCATATTACCTCCAGGATGTATTGTCAACCTAGAATGATGACATTCTTATAGCACTTCATCTTGCAATCCATCAATATCGAGAACAAACGGTCTTTCATCCTTACGAAGTCAACCTTCTTGGTCGAGTTCATATTGCTTCATATCCTTAGGCTCTACTCCTCATATTATCTTCATTATGATCTCCACTAGCCTTGCATCTTGCTTCTGACAAGCACCGATCATTTCTATTAGAGTAGGTCGATAGACTTGCCAACATCTCTGGTTCTGGCTCGCAATGAGGCTTGAAATCATACCCAATAATATACTCAATCTGTTTCCATTCCAAGAACATTGCTCCCAAACTAGCATGTCTTCTACTCAATGCATCGACAACTACATTCCCTTTTCCTTATGTATAGGAAATGCTAAAATCGTAGGAGGTTAAGAACTCTAACCACCATTGCTGACAAAGGTTGAGATCCTTCCAAGAGAAAATGTACTTCAAGGATTTGTGGTCCGTAAATAACTCAAACCTTTCTCCTAGCAGATAATACCTCTAATTATTCGAAGATAAAGCTATTGCCGCCAATTCTAAATCACAAGTCAGATATTCTTTTCTTATGGCTTTAGCTGCCAAATGGCATAGGCAACAACTTTCCCATTTGCATTAGCACTACACCCAATCCAGTACCACGTGCGTCTGTATATTCTATTAACTCCCCATTTCCACTTGGAATGGTCAACATTGGTGCACTCGTCGACCTCTCCTTTAGAATAACAAATGCATGCTCATACTTTGCATCCTATACAAAAGTTTGATTCTTCTTCGTCAAATTGGTCAACGGTGCTGCTATCTTCGAGAAGTCCTCAATGAAGCACCTACAGTATCCTGCCAATCCTAGGAAACTTCTTACATCCATAACATTCTTGGGCTGGTTCCAATCTTGACTGCTGCCACGTTCGCAAGATCCACTACTATACCCTGTTCAGAAATGATGTGACCCAAGACCTCACTTCTTTTCTCTAAAAGTGACACTTAGAGAACTTCGCTCTCAACTTGTGCTTCCTTAACACCTCTAGCATAATCCTTAAGTGCGTCTTATGCTCCTCTTCAGTTTTGGAATAGATCAGAATATCATCCACGAACACTAGCATGAACTTGTTCAGCTAGTCTCTTAAAACGTGATTCATGAGATCCACAAAGTATACAGGAGCGTTGGTTAACCCGAATAGCATCACCAACCACTCATAAAAACCATTTAGCGTACGAAACATAGTTATAAGCACACTCTCCTTTGCTACTCTAAGCTGGTGAAATCCCATTGCCGAATCCATTTGAGAGAACATCTTCGCACCGTGAAGCTAATCAAACAAATCATCAATATGTAGGAGTGGATACCTTTTCTTCTTCGCTACCTTATTCAGCTCACGATAATCTACACCTCAAAGAGTAATCTGCTTTAGTCGCGAATACTACAGATGCACCTCACTCAGACATACTCTTTGGAATGAACCCTCTCCCTAATAGTTCATTCACTTGCACCACTAATTCCTTCTTCTCTTCGGATGCCATACGCCTCAAAGGCATAACTATAGGTTTGGCTTCCTTCACTAAGTCTATCCAAAAATGAAATCTCTCCATGTTGTGGCAATTCGGTCACTTACGCAAATACATGCGGATACTATCTAGCGATAGGCACATATGACAACCCCTCTTGTGGAACTTCAAGTGAATATAGAAAGCTAACCATTACCCCATCCTTTGGTAGGCAGCCAATCACTAACGTTTGCCCTTCGACATCTCCGATTGTCACCGATAGCTTCTTGAAATCCACTATCTCTTCATAATTCTTAAGCTAGTCTATTCCTAAGATAATTCCGAACCCAACTAAATTCAAGACAAAACAATCACAAACAAAAGAGCATCCATGACTCGATAACACTAAGCCACAACAAACCATGCAAAGGCTAGTAGAGCCTCCTACAGGGTTCATCACAATCAGGGGACGGTTTACTATCTCAGGTCTAAATCCCAATCTATCTACTAAGTTACTGGAAGTGAACGAATGTGATGCCCCAGTATCAAACATAACACGAGTGAAACACCTTCAATGGAAATAATACCTTGAATAATGACTCTCTTTCCCTTCTCCTTTGCCGAGGGAGCACTCGATGAAATCGGGATAACGTCCAAAGCGTATGCTTTCACAACCTGCTTATCCTTTACCGATTTCAAATAATCCTTCATCAAATGCCCAGGCTTGTCACAATTGTAGTATTTCATCTTCTTGCCCACTTTGCAATCCTTAATCAAGTGATCCTTCTCCTTGCACCCATACCAAGTAGATTCCCACTTAGTTTTCTTTTGACCATTTTTCCCTTGAGCATGCTTCCTCTTTTCGTTCCACTTTTTCCTACCTCTACCGCCTTGCTGCAGTTTTGGCTCTAACTTCTCAGCAGAAACAACGGTTGTTCTAGTCTTTGCATACAGATTCTCATGATGGAGAGCTTTCTCAACAAGATTATCGAATGGCTCATCTATGTGGTCTACTAGCTTCTCTCCAAGATAGTCATCCAAACCAATGATGACCTTCTCATTCTTTCTCAATGGAGTGTCGATGACCAGCAAACTTCCTAAACAACACCAACTTCTGAGTAGATGGAATGAACTTCTCTTCAAACCTTGCTTTGAACCGGTACCAAGTAAACTGATCTTCTGGGGTAGCAATGGTAATGGTGTTCCATTAGTTCATAGCTCATCCTTGAAGTTGTCTAGAGGCCAGTTTCCTCTTAATAGCATCATCCACTTCAATATCACTAAAGATGCGCTCGTAGATATCCAACCAATCTTGTACTTCTATAGCTGACTCCATGAAATGGTTTTCCTTTTAGAGTAGAATAGTCTTTGCTTAACTTGGCGAAATCAGCCCTAGGAGCTTGCATGGGAGCACCTCCTCCAACAGCCACACCAAGAGTAGTAGCCTGAACATTCCTCATCATAGTTGCCATCATAGCATTCAACATCACTTGAAAGTCGGGTGTAGCAGCTCCCAACCCTGCTCCCTCCTCAACTCCTAAAGCAGAATTCCTCACAGTGTTTCTTGTATGCTGGCTCATTCTTAATCTATAACAAGAATGATCAATCTCTTATAAAGAAAATTGTGTTTAGGTGCACGTGCATGCGACTTACGCTATATAATATATATTACTACATAGCTTTGCAAACCAAAACATATAACAAATATGCATTCTCTTGTTTAAACACACACACACACACACTCTCTCTCTCTCGATCCATTCTAAGGTGATAACTCCTTCATTATTTCTACTAGATTGCGGTATCAACTCAGGTTAATCATGTAACCAAAGCTCTGATACCAATGTGACAGTCGCCCTATACCACCGAGACTAATAATATCAAAATAGTGCACTGTAGTCATGCCCGGTCGATATAGGATGATTATCAGGGTTGAAAATGAAAAAAATACAGCATATAACCTATTGTATAAAATATGATATCACAGATATAATAGGGGAGACTGTAATATCTACGTGAACAAATCATCAAAACAAAGATCCACATAGTTACATACAAACCTAGTAGAGTAGATACAACGGAAACAAACCTAGCAACTGTCTTATAACAAGGAAATAAGCAATCAATGTTAAGGCTCCTTGGTGCTGCACAGCAGAATAAGCGTAGAAATCCATATAATTATATAATACGAGATAGCATCATCTAGCTCATCCTCCACACAGCTATTACATCAACTAAATCTGTTATCTAGTCTACTCATTTAAGAGTGCCTAAGATAATAAGAAACAAAGCATAAAACATAGGTCAGACAACAGTCTGGTGTGAGCGGTAAATGAATCTGAATTACTATGTAGGTAAATATCATAAGGAACAGAGGTACACGAATAATACCCGACCTGTCCCTGCAACCAAAGAGTTAGCACATAATATCATAATATGCTACTCTACAAATAACATAAAGGTACTCAGTCAAAATAATGATATCAGCTCTCTAAGTATTCTTATCTCCAGTACCTACTCCTAATCCCCTATTCAGGGCACATGGAGTGATAGCCTAGAACATAACGGCCATAGCAACCATCAAGAAATCCCCACTATCACTCTATATGCCCCGAATATATGATAACTCGTATACCTCCTTATTGTCAAGGAGTAATGAAAATCCTAGTTTTCAGAGTACTCTCATATCATGTAGCCCAAATCTAGATACGTGTCTCGTAACCCAAAGTTAAATATTAGACCCAAAGCCACTAGTGCAGGGTATTCGGATCCACTTCATTAATCCATGGACATTCCCACTTATAAAACACTTGCTTCGAGTATAATAGAAAATACTCCGAGCATTAATGATTCCTTATATACATCCGAGCCCTTCCTTTGCTCAGTCCAATTTCCATTATTTAGAACCCTTCACATTCCCTATCCATGGCTCCCTCCTTTATCGAGCTGCCACATGTTAGGAAATCCAATATACTGTTTCGATGACAACAACTATACAATGGAAATCAAATATACATATATATTTATATATACAGGTACTTGCTAGAACAACATCACTATAAGGACAAGAACGAGGCTCAAAGGACACTACAAGAGACTACAAGTCGATAGGTACAAAGAAGCAAAAGAAAAGGTGCACAAAAATTGATATGCACAATATCAGATGTCTGGGTGCACAAGCCAGACGTCTGAATCAGTTCTCTGGAATAACAGACAGTCAAAACCAAACGTCTAGTATTAGCACTCAGACTTCTGATATTCTACCATATTCAAAAAATATATGGTATCAGACGTCTGATACATATACCAGACATCTGAATTCGATCTCGGATTTCAAATAAGAACTTCAACTGCCACATTTGAATGGACATCTCTGCTTCTCTTCACTGCAACTCTTCATCATCAACAATAGCAACTAAAGGACATTTGTTAATGGACGTAACTACTCAAGATACCTATCTACAACTATATATAGCATCAAGAATCAAGAGAAAGAACCCACCTTACATACTTACGCTTTCTAATTCTATACTAAATTCTTGATCTCTGCACTCTAGCAATCTTTACTTGTATTCACTCTTTCATATACTCAGTTCTTCATAGACAATATTCTTTAGAGATATATATTGGAAGAAATTGTAGAAATTAGTCAACATCCGTGTTATATTAGAACACATATTTGACAAGAACAACTCACTGTAACCAAGCCTATTCCTCCGGGCGAAGCGAGGGTTTTTGATAGTCGAATCCTGAAGGAGAGCTTCGGGACTGGACGTAGGATGGGAGGTCTGAACCAGTATAAAATCCTGGTGTGCTTATTATATATTTACGTAGATTAATATTGTTTTAGTTGCATCATATTTTGTCACATATACTTGCATATACATTACACGATCCGCCTCGTAGACTTTCACCATATTCGGCACCTACTGCCTTTACGAGTCACAAACCGAATATACAAAGTTTTATCATGTTGTTACATCGGCATCCAATACTTAAGTAAATGAACCAACACCTCCAACACGATCTATAGAGTCCCCTACTTTCCTCTTGTACAAGCCTGACCCCCACATATTTACCAAAACAACTCGATATCGAGTCAAAATGACTTAGCATTGAGTAGTTTACTTAGCCAATTTTGGCTAAGTAAATCACTACTCCTTTAGTACTTCCTTCTCAAGTGCTTTAGACCCGACCCATTCATCATACTAACTCGGCCCCCATTCCAAAGCATTTAACTCTAAGTTCTAGAAACAACTTGGCATAATACCCAACTCTTAGCTAATCCTCTGAAACTTTCCTTGGTCCATCTCCACTAATAACACCTAGAGATCCCCAAATCTGCTGACCCAACTAAGTAATGGAAATGACTCGACACCGACTCTTCAACTTGGACCTAAGTTAAAACCTTAGCAAATATTGAGGCACAAATTATTCTGCAAGCTCCTCCCATGCTCCAAAGCCTCTTCTCCAAGTATCACCCAATTCCGACCAACTTTTCTTCCGATTTGCCAAATTCACCAACTTATCTTCCTAAACATCCAAATCACTAGCAAACAACATCAAAGCATAACATACAAACATAGAACAACATGCATATACATCTATTCATACAAGAAATACATGAGAATGTGATAAACAAGCCAATTCTAATCTAGATCTACATATTACATGCACATATGAATACGAATAAGGAGAATTACTAAATCATTTTTGAAAACCATTTCAAAGATTCACAAATTCAGGTCATAAACATATGATAACATGTAATTAAAGTTAGAAAAGGTTTTAAGGTCAAAAATCATGTTAAAACATATAATTCTACCATATAAACATGCATAGGATAATGGCTAAATTAAGTACACACTAACACTGACCAATAGCTATCTAAACTTAAAACATGCATAATTTCCTAACTGTAAGTCCATTTTCTATTATGACCACTCTACGGAATGAGAAATCATCATCCTGAAGCAATGGAATTGGTTTGAGATCCTAATTCGACAACTATCAAAGTTAGAGCCCAGATAAGATTTTCAGGGTCAAAATGGTCATATAGAAATTCGAGAAAAACCTTAGGTGTGTAAAATGTCCCTAAGAGTCATACCCCAAAATTATAGAATAATACAACCTCATATAAATAAAATAAAAATATTTTACAATCCTTCGATACGTAAAATACGGGTCGTTACATATGATCCTATCAAGTTCAGACTCCATCTCCTTGAGAGCAGACCTATCGGTAGTAGAAAGGGTAAAGGACTCTTCTTTAATATATATATATATATATATCCAAGATCTCATTTTAAAACTGTTCCTTTCTAAGCCTAATGGATCCTCATAAACCAACAGACCAATGTTTCAATAAAAGTCTTAGCATAGTGACCAGAACCTTAATGGAAGATCCCGAGGTTTTAAAGGATCCCCATAACCTTTCAACCATTCCATCAAAACTAAGCTTGAGAGTCCATAAATTTTCAAACTTAAAGTGAGGGTAATGAGAGAAGCCATCGCTCGTGCTGAGGAGAACACGACAGTGGTCAGAAATAATGGAATTCCTCGCTGGAAGGAAAAGGGATGCATGTCTTTGTAGGAAATATTGAGAAAACATTTTTCAAGTTTAGCAAGAGAGAGGATCATTTATTGGACCTAGTGAAGGAAATATTATTTAAAGACAAGTCAATAAGGTAACAAGAGTAGATGAAGTCATTAAACGCATCCATACTCGGGCTCGAACTCAAGTTATTTATTTTCGATTGGAAATGAGTCACTGTAAAATCCCCTCCCAAAATCCATGGACCATTAATGTTGGAGGAAAAATCCACACAAGAGTCCCAAAGAGAAATATGATAAGTAGAGGTACGTGGTCTGTAAATGTTGGAAAGGAAGTAAAGGATCTTAGTAGATTTATTTTTCAAAATCACATGTAAAACGTGAGAGGCAATAATAGATTGCATAAGGGTACATTTCGACTCGTACCAAAGGGTAATGATCCCCCTTTGGAGCCGACAGCGTCCAAGGCTGACGAACCCGATAAAAGACTACCTCGAATGCATCTAATTCTAAAATGGGTTGGGTTGTAAAGCTTAGATTCTTGAATAAATAGTATGTTTATGCAAAGAGGTTGAATAAAATTTTAATTAAGGCACACTTATCTGGACACCCAGCCCCCTAACATTATAAGTCAGTAACTGCATAAGGAATCGTATGCCCTCTGACTTTCTAATTTCTTGATAACATATACAATTTTCTACGATAGATTACTATCGAAATTAGATGCAGTAGATACAATAGTAGAATGATTAAGAGAACATAGAATATTAGGAACAAATACACTAACTTCCAAAGAGTGACCACCACTTTGGGAAAGTAAGCGACCACTTCGCTTGATAGCAGGCATAACACTGGAAGGTGCAGGAGCAATGGACTGGGCTTTCGAGACATTCTATACATGCGACGTTGGCGTGCTAAACAAGTGCAAGTCTGTCTCAATATCCATCATGCATGCATTGTCCTACTGAGCATCTAAACCAACATTTGTTTGATAATCCAGGTCCATGTCCTAGTTTAGATAGAAGTCTTTCTCATCGAAGTCCATTAGAGCAGGCTGCAGATTGAAAGGAGGCCACCTTGTAGATGGACCAAACTAATTAGCACCGAGGCATTCATCATGGTTGGATGATGCGATTGCCATTAACTTTTTACCCTCACCATTTCATTACGCCTGGCTTGTAACTCAGCCTCCTCAAACATAGAATCATCAGCAAAACTAAATGGAGGATAAGTCATTCATGACCAAGTTTGCAAACCTTTGTCGTTGAATAAATATACCGGCTTTTCAGCCCAAAACTTGAGGTAGTCAGCTTCGTTTAGAATAATGTTTTCTGGTCTGATTGGAGGGTGTCGATGTATCCAGTGCTCGTAACTAAATCTGAAATCATGACCGAAGGCATAAGCGATGAGGGATCCAGGCAAGGCGGCAGATTTATCAAGTCTAATTTTTACAAAAGTAAAGCAGTGATCCACATAGGCCCATGAGCAATGGTCTGATGCAATGAATTTGTCAATGGGGTAAAGTAAATGTCAGAGCTCAACATGACAATGTAGAAAAGGCGAAAGCACATATATGTGGATGCATGATGTTAACCCAAAAAATGGATCAACACCCTGGTTTGAGTATGAAAGCACCAGCCCTGTTCTGATAGAGCAATAACATAGATAATAAGTATAGAAAACGATAGTAAAAGAAAGAAGACAAGGAATTTTTATAGTGGTTCGGCTGTTAATGAAGCCTACGTCCACTTTATAGTTTTATTATAGACTGATTGTTGTTACAAGTATGTTTGATTACAAGGCTTTTGATTATCTTAGCTAGATTGAATCCCCAGGGTTGAAATCCACTGGAGAATCACATTGAACCCCTTTGAAGATTATTATGAGGGAGGTAGTGAGTGAAGAAAGTTTCCAGTAGAGCTTTAGCAACCAGTTCGGAGAAGACCATGTTTATGCTGCAGGCAGGACGGTATTTATAGAGATCGGAGAGCCTTTGGACCAAACCCGCTTGTCAGTCACTTGCAGATGAAACAGGACGACCTAAAGGAGTTTAGCTCATGACCCAAGCCAAAACCATGGATCGCTAGCGATCCATAGACTTAGCTCGTGCATAAGCTAATTGCTTAGCTCCTATCTCATTTCTTTGCCTAGCTAGCTCATTGAAGATCCATGGACAAGTATGGATCGTTGGCGATCCATGGTGTATGGTTCGCTAGTGAGCCATACACTTAGCATATTTTCTTACTTTGCCTCTTTTGGCCTCTTTGCTTCCATGTGTCATAGCGAACCATCATGTTGCATGGATGGATGCATGGATCGTAGGCGATCCATAGAGTATGGATCGTTGGCGATCCAAGTACTAGGATTATTTTTGGTGTTTGAAGTTTGGAATGCTTTCGTGGCCTTGTATCAACGTTGTTCATGTAGTCTCGTTGCACGTTCCTCCGTTTGGATTACGATCTTATAGTATTTCTTCGTTAGGTGCCCCGAAGGGTTTAACCATCTTTAGACGATAGGGGGTAAGTTCCTTTTCATACTTATCGAATTCCGATGCATTGCTATGGAATTTCTAACAAGCTGTATACTTCTTGTAGTTATCCCAAGCCCAAATAGGGGTGTGTCTCTTGATGAAGTTTTCCGGACCTTAAAGGCTATTGATGCAGAAGAAAGGTTCGTCAAAGTCTTGCTGACCGATAAGAACTTGCTCCGATATGGATTGCCGCATCCGGGGAGATCTGCTGTTCAAGTTGAGGTCTCCTCCCTTGCTCGGTTCGGGGTTCGCACATGATCTACTTCTTCTTCTCGCAGTTCCAAAGAAGGCGCTTCTCAAGAGAGAGAGGGATCGTCTAGAGAATCAGCCGAAGAGGCCTGAGAAGGAAGAGATGTTACCGTAACAGGAGTTAGTGGCCCGGTCAAAATGCCTCTAATCCTGGAAGAGGGAGAAGGAGAGTTCCAATAGAGGGAAGGCAAGGCCGCATCGAGCTTAGATAAGGAGGAGGGGGAACTCGAGAGTAGTAGTCATGAGTCCACTTCCAGTGATGACTTCTACGCCGAATACGACGATGGGGATTCAGAATCGTGCGATGAGACTCCAGGCATGAGTAGCGTCCTTTTGATCTCTCCTCCTTCAGATGTGAGCGATAAAGACAATGCCCCAGAAATCAGAGAGCGTCAGGATTCCCCACGTAAAGATGTTGGCATGGAGTTCGGAGATTTGAGTGACGTCTACGTCGATTTCGACGCGCTTATGAGGGAAGATTTTAAATTTGAGGAAGTGCCCCCCCGTTCGGGCAGTACTGTGCCCAAAGTTAGTCCGATGTTTCCCACGACGGCCGCCCAATCCGGTTCGTGACGACGCTTTAGGCCTTTCTCGGAGACACACTACACATCTTATTAGGATTACACTCACTTTCTTACATTCTTTCCGTGCCTATTTTCTGTTTCTAAAACCTTTTATTTATGCTTTGTGTCAGGTATGACAAGAGGACGTGGCCTTTATGATGAATTTGAAGAATTCACTGAATCCTAGCATTGGTCTAAGCGTCCTTTCGGCCGTTACCAGTCCCAAGAAATGGGGGAGGAGTACAGAAGGAGGAAGGAACTAGAGGCCGAAGCCCATCGCCAAGACGAAAGAGATCGGAGCCAGTCATACAAAGGCGGGTATGAGAAAAGGAGGTATTTTAATGAGAGGGAGGAGCCATCGAAGAGATCGAAGTTCAATCACCGCTCGTATTCTTCGAAACATCAGGTTTTTACTTCGATGCTCTCCGACCTACACCCGGTTCGTAAAGATTTGTACATGCCACACCTTCAGGCTATTCAACATGATTTAGACCAAGCTGAAGTGTGGGAAAAATTATGTAAGCAGCAGACACTAATTGGAATAACTACTAGGAAATCCTCTCTTTCGAGTCATAGAATGATGATTTTGAAAAAGCGTTGTCAGAACGCAACAACAAAATTAAACTACTGGAGGTGGAGAAAGTAGAGGCACTGCAAGAGGGCAAGAGGAGCGCCGACTTGCTAAAAGAAGTGAAAGAGGCTCATGCCAGAATTGAGATTGTCTATAGGGACGAGATAAAAAAGGTTCACGCCGAAGAGGCGAAATTAAAATGAGAAGTGGCTACCTGTAACGCAAAGATTGAAGCCCAGAAGAAAACTATCTCTGACCATGAACTACCGTCGTGGGGCACGATAAGAATATCTCTGATCAGGCTGCGACGATCGCCTGACTACAGGAGCAAGTTGCACAGCTTAGTGACAAATCTCGCGTTAAGGTTGAAAAGGCATCCATTACGGTGGATTATCTGGAGCTTTAAAATGCTTTTGAGAGGAAGATGGAAAAGATGGACGTGACCATCCTGAATTTCTACGTTAACTCCTTGTTGCACTAGGGGAGTCTCAGCTACTTAGGCCCGAAATTCCCGCGCAATCTTGCTTTGGTATGGGCGGAAGTCTTATCCCACTTTTATGATAGCGATGATGTCTACACCGAGTGGGAGTTGGAGGACGCTTACCTTAATGCAGAATCAAAGAAAGCGTTGCTCGAGGGCTAGGAAATTTTACGAGTCGAGAGAGCGAAAGAAGCCACTGATGCTGCCGTGACAACTACTGCCGGCGCACTCACCGAGAGACATTCATTTCCGGTGCTAGCGGACCATCAAAGCAGCCCCCACGACCTGCCAACAAGTTCAGGGCTTGAGACTTTTCCTCCGGTAGTGGAACCATCGAAAGAAGGCGAAGGCGGTGAGTATAAGTCGACATTCTTGACCATTCCTCCGGTGTAGGTAATGTTCTTGTTTACTCCGAGTTCGGGAGCTTCCATCTTACGCCACAGGAGCAGGAAGAATTTAATGCTTTCGTTTCTAATCTTATAGGTCCATCTACCATTCCTGTTGATGTGCCAGCTTCCTCGGTGCCCGGACCTGCTGCTATTTTCGTAGTCTCTGTGCTTGTTTCTGTTCCTATTCCTATTTCCATGTCCATTTCTGGCTCACAGCCGGGGCGTAGTCCGAAAAGATAGCCATGCTTTATGGCTTGGATGACCCTTCTATGTCTTTGGAAGGTGACGTGATAGCGACAGAGGCTAAGGAGCAGGAAGTTCAAACGGAGCAGCCTTGTAAGACTTAGCATGAATTGATCGCTATCAAGAAGGAGAAGGTTGAAGCAATCAAGCCTCGAAGAGCTCCCGCAAATCACGTAACCGCAAAGAAAAAGGAGAATCTTTTAAGAAGGCGTCGGAGCAAGGGAAGGACATTGCCACTGATGAATTTGTTGATATCACTGGCAGCGACACCACTCCCGAGACGAGGCATAAACTTCAAATAAAGGGTGGAAAAGGGAACACGTTGCAAGGGTTGTTTTCAATTTTTGTTTGGAGCAACCACTCTTTGTTTGGAGTAACATAATTTATGAACTTATTATTTTCAATTTTTTTTATCTAAGTTGTTTTTATTTAAGTACCGGTGTATGTGCCCCAATTCACAGGACTGTTTACCTCAAAAAACTGGTAACTTATAGTTTAGATAATTTCCATATTAAACTTGAAATATGGCTAAGTCACAGCCTGATTTTCTTTCTTTCGAAAGTTTTGCAACTTTAGCATGTAATCCAAGTTTCTTATAATATTCTGGTAAGTATGCAATATATGCGTGTCTGAGAGGAGCACATTGCATGGGTTAACTGAGGCAGTTTTAATCATTAATTGTCATTAGTTGAAACTTTCCTGTTGGTTTGTAGCACTCCAATTTTGTTGGAGTTATGTCCATTATCCCTAATCATAGAAGTATTTGGATTACATGCGCGGTGTTTGGGATCGACATGGCTCGTCGATCCGGCTTTGATGCTCCTCGGTGCTGCCTATCTTGGGGTAAGGTGAGGAGTTTACGCTTTAGGGGATTGATTTTTCGGCAATGTTCCTCGATGTCGCCTATCTTTGGGCAATGTCGAGGAGTTGGTGTGTGGCTTACGGGCACGTGGCTTTTGATATTCCTCTATGTTGCCTATCTTCAGGCAACACGAGGGGTTTGTGTTGTGAAAGTTAGTGTACGGCTTTTTGGATGCGCGTCTTTTAGTTTTCCTCAGTGTTGCCTATCTTCGGGCAACATTAGGAGTTAAGTTTTTCAAGAGTTAGTGCGCCGCTTACGAAATGCGCGGCTTTTCGTGCTTCTTGGTGTTGCCTATCTTCTGGAAATGTCGAGGAGTGTACGTTTAGGAGTTAGTGCACGACTTATGAAATGCACGGCTTTTGGTACTCCTCGATATTGCCTATCTTTGGGCAACGTGAGGAGCATATGTTTTGGCGCAGCTTATGGAATGCGCGGCTTTTGGTACTCCTCGGTGTTGCCTATCTTCGGGCAACACGAGGAGCGTATATTTTGGCACGGCTTATGAAATGCGCGGCTTTTGGTACTCCTCGACGTTGCCTATCTTCGGGCAACGCGAGGAGCGTATGTTTTGTTGCAGCTTTTGAAATGCGCGGCTTTTGGTACTCCTCGACGTTGCCTATCTTCGGGCAATGCGAGTAGTGTAATTTCGAGCCTTCCCGATGTTGCGGGAGCAACATCGGTTTTTAGAAGGCAAGGATCGGGTTCCGCCGATCTAGCGGTTTGAGTCTATTTGCTTTCGTCGACCCAGCGGGTAGTTATTATGAACACAGTTTTATCGATTCAAAGAGCGAATCGGATTTTAATAAGGAAAGCAAGGCATATTTTTTGCCTATTTACAATGCCCCCGGCATTCCGAGACGGATTATTTGTTGAAAAATAGAGAGTACATAAAGTAGTTTTCAAATGAAGTAACGGTGGAATGATTCGCTATTCCATGCTTTGGGAATTTGAATTCCGTCGACGGTTGTTGGCTTGAAAGTTCCGTCTCTTAGCTTTTGATGGATGGCATATGGTCCCTTCCAGTTTGGTCCGATGGCCCTTGGAACGGGGTAGACTCGCTTGAGCACAAGGTCCCTACTTCAAAGGTTTGGTTGTGGACTTTGGAGTTGAAGTACCACGCGATCCTTTTTCGGTGGGCGGCGGTTCTCAGCTCGGCTTCTTCCCTTCTTTCATCGATCATATCTAGCGATCCGAGTAGGAGCTGCTCGTTTAGCTTTTGGTTGAAATTTTGCCTTCGGTGCGAGGGGACTTTCAATTCAACAGGGATCATTGCTTCCGAACCGTACGCCAGAGCGAATGGAGTGTGGCTGGTTTCCGCTTTGTGGGTAGTTCGATAAGCCCATAGTGCTATTGGAAATTCATCAACCCAGTTTCCCTTGGCTTTAGTTAGTCGCTTTTTAATAGTAGATTTAATGATTTTGTTTATTGCTTCCACTTGCCCATTTGCTTACGGAGCTACTGCTGAGAAGCTTTTCTCAATTCGAAAGCATTTGTAGAAGTCTTTGAACTTGGGGCTTTCGAATTGGGTTCCATTGTCGGTGATAATTTTCTATGGCACACCAAACCTGCAAATAATGTTTTTACTAACAAAGTTAATGACTTTGTTTGCGGTTATGGTGGCCAGCGGTTCCGCTTCGGCCCATGTTGTGAAATAATCTATGGCAACTATAGCACATTTGGCTTCTCTTTTTCCTATTGGTAGGATTTCAATCAAGTCTATTCTCCATATTGCGAATGGCCATGGGCTGACCATCTGCGTTAACTCTACTGAAGGAATTCTTCTAATTTTGCTGAATCTTTGGTGGCGATCACATCTTCTGGCGTAGTCTAAAAAATTGCGGTTTATTGTTGGCCAGAAGTATCCATACCAGAGGACTTTCTTCGCCAGGGTTTGCCCCCTAGTGTGGTCTCCACATTCACCTTCATGTACTTCCTTTAGGATTCGTCAAGGTTCGTCATCGGACACACGCCTTAGGAGGGGGGTTGAGAATTCCCTTCAGTAGAGTAATCCATCTTGTATCATGAATCGCGGTGCCTTTCGAAGAAGATTTTTCCATTGATTCCGGTCTGTCGGAAGAGTCCCTGCAAATAAATATTCCTTTATTGGTGTCATCCATGTATCTGGTTCGACAGTGGTCTCGAGGATCCAATCGACGTCCATTTCGTCTATGCTTGGGTTGGTTAGAGTCTCAACTGGGACTAGCCTCCCCACGAGCCTGGTACTCCCCTTTTACTTGACAGACGACCAGTTGGGAGTCGTTGTATATGTGAATAGATTTTATCTTGGGTTCTTTCACAACTTTTAGTCCAGCAACCAGTGTTTCGTATTCTGCTTTGTTGTTTGTAGCAGGGAATTCCAAGTGTAAAGCATAGCTAATGGCTCGCCCTTCGAGGGATTCAAGCACTACTCCTGCTCCCGAACAGAGGTTGTTAGATGCACCGTCGCAAATAGCTTCTATTGCGCGTCTACTTCCAACTGAACTTCTTCCTCATCATCCCATATAGTAAATTCGACGATGAAGTCAGCTAATGCTTGCCCATTGATGGCTTTCCATGGGTGGTATGTAATATCATATCGACTCAATTCTATATTCCACTTGAGTAGTCATCCGAAAATTTTTGGTCGGCATAACACTTGCTTCAGAGGCTGGTCAGTCAATACTTTAATTGGATGAGCCTGAAAGTATGGCTGTAATTTCCTAGATGCGATCAAGAGGTAATATGCTAGTTTTTCAAGTTTCGGGTAGTTTTTCTCCGCTCCAGTAAATCGCTTGCTAATGTAATACACGGGTCGCTAGATTTTTACTTCTTCATGCACCAGAGCGGCACTCAATGCATGGGGTGAGATTGCTAAGTAAATGAACAGGTCTTCTCCATCCACGGGCTTTGATAGGATTGGTGGAGCCTCCATGTGCCGCAACAGTTCTTCGAATGTTGTTTGACAAGCTTCACTCCATTCGAAGTTCTTCTTTCCTTTCTTTAGCGCATCGAAGAATGGTATACACTTATCGGTGGCTTTTAAGATAAATCGACTTAGCGCTGCAACCTTTCCATTCAAACTTTATAGTTCCTTCTTATTCTTCGGAGCTTGGACTTCTCGTAGTGCCGTTATTTGTTCAGGATTTTCTTCGATGCCCCTGGCACTTACGATGAATCCTAGGAATTTCCCAAAGGCCACTCCAAAATGACACTTGAGTGGATTGAGTTTCATTCCGTACTTTCGGAGTATTTCATCCATTCCAACGAGGTTATCCAGGAGGTTAACAGCTGCTCGCGATTTGACTAGCATGTCATCTACATAAACTTCCATCGTTTTCCCAATCTGACACTTGAACATGTATTTACCAACCTTTGATAAGTTTCCCTTGCGTTCTTCAAACCGAATGGCATTACTCTATAGCAATATAGGCCCTGGTCGATGATGAAGCTGGTGTTTTCTTGATCTGGTTCGTGCATCAGGATTTGGTTGTACCCGGAGTATGCGTCCATGAATGATAGCAGCTCGTGTATTGCTGTTCCGTCCATGAGTTGGTCTATTCTAGGGAGAGTGAAGCTGTCTTTTAGGCAAGCTTTGTTTAAGTCTGAGTAGTCGATACAGGTTCGCCACTTCCCATTGGACTTTTTGACTAAGACCAGATTAGATACCGACTTCAGATAGGTTGCATCACGGATAAAACCATTGGCCATTAACTTATCCACTTCTTCTCTTAGCGCCTTGGATCGTTCCGGACCTAAGCTGCACCTTTATTGCTTTACTGGTGTGAACTTGGGGTCTATGTTGAGTGTGTGACATGCAATTTATGAAGACACCTCGCACATATCAGAATGTTTCCATCCAAACACATCCAAGGTTGAGTGGAGAAATTTAGTAAGCTCCATACGCATCTTGTTTCCAAGGTGCGATCCAATTTTCAAAACTTTAGTTGGGTCGTCCATGTCGACAAGGACGGACACTGTCATTCTGCCGGTGCCGCCCGATCCTCCCATGAGCTCTTCTTTCTAAGGTCCAAAGCCTTGTCGAATCGGGTATGGTCCCCAAGCCAGGGGCAGATCTGTAGTTTCTATTCGAAGGGTTCACGGATGTGGAGAATTCTCCCCATGTCCTTCCCTTTTCCTTTCTTCTAGATTCGCATAATTATGCGATGTAACATTCTCTAGCAGCACACTAATCTCCTTTCACCACTCTGATTCCATTTTCAGTAGGGAACTTCATGGTTAGACACCATTGGGGAAGAGCTATTTTGAAATATGCTAAAGCGATCTGCCCCAAGAAGATGTTATATGCTGACATTTCATCCAGCCCTCTCCAAGCTCCACTGGCAGGTCGATTGTTCCCACAGGTTACTTGGGCTTGCCAGTGAACCCTTGGATCTTTTTTTGGTATGTAGACATGCTTTTCATGCCAATTTTCATCTGGTTAAAAGTACGTTTGAAAAGTATATTAACAGAACTGCCACTATCGACCAACACTCGCCGAACTACGGTGGGTCTGATTCCTACTATCACCACCGTCGGATCGAGAGTTGAAGCTTCGATCCCTTCGGTGCCCCGATTTCGGAATACTATATCGTCACTCAAAACCTTTTGCAGCTTGACCGGAGTTTCATCATCTATTATGAGACATGAGTCTTTCGGAGCATGTTTCAAAGAACTTGTGTACCGTTCCATTTCTCCCCAACACCTTTGCGCGGGGTGTGGTTCCCCAGATATCATTCCAATAATAAGCCTTTGGTCGGTTCGTTTCGATCCTTCATCGCTAGTTCCAGCCTGATTTCATCGTTCTCCAGGAGGCTGAGGGGCCGCAGGTTGATTGGGGTTTTGTGGCTTTCTCACGTATTGCTGGAGCTATTGTCTCGGATCAACTCTTCAATAAGATTCTTTAGGTGGTGGCACTCATTTGTATTGTGGCCATATGTCTCTTGGAAGGGGCAGAATTTCCCTAAGCAGTTTTGCTGCTCGGTTGCCTCCCTCTTGGGGGTTTTCTTGTATTCTTCAATTTCCCATGTTGCCAGATAAATATTTTTCGAAGTGTCATTTAGAGGGGTATAATCTTCCTGTCTAAACTCTTTAAATCTTTTGTTGCTGCCATTGCTATTTCTTTTATTAGAGTTCTGATTTTTCCTCTTTTGTTTCCCATCTTTCCCCATGACTCCTTGAGCAGTTCCAGAATTGTGCGTGTTTTGATTCACTGCCACATCGCTCTGTCCGATGTTCATCGGTTGCACACTAGTAGACTTTCTTTCCAGCTCCCGCACTTCCTCCAATCTTAAGTACTGATTCGCTTTACGATTGAAGTCGTTCCTTGTGGTAGGCTGCTTCATTTTAATCCACTTCCTGAATTCAGTCTCTGGGTGAATGACATGCACTAACGCCGTAAAAACCATGTCCTCGTTAGGGTTGCTTACTTCCGTCACTACGGTATTGAACCGGTTCATGAAAGATTTCAGCGACTCATTGCATCCCTGGAACAATCCGGATAGGGACATGACATCCTTTGGCTGTGCGGTATGGAGCCTGAATTGGTCAAGGAATTTTGTTGCAAGTTAGTCAAAGGTAGAGATAG
Organism: Allium fistulosum; assembly: GCA_030737815.1. Taxonomy (NCBI): domain Eukaryota; kingdom Viridiplantae; phylum Streptophyta; class Magnoliopsida; order Asparagales; family Amaryllidaceae; genus Allium; species Allium fistulosum. The sequence goes on along the minus strand of CM060906.1, from coordinate 1,081,485,160 downwards.
ATCTCAAGGGATGTCTGATGAACCACATTGACGCAACTCCTTCTAGAAAGATAGGTAAGAATCGGCAACGAACAGCCTCTGTAGCATTGGCTTCGTTCATATACCTGCTATACTTGTATATATGGGTTTTCGGGTCCTTCGTCACGTCGTAGGATGGGATAGTTGGCATTGTGAATTTGTCTTGATACTTTTGATTCAAGATTTCATCGATAAAGGGAGTCTGACTTGGAGCAGATCCCCATTCATCATCTCTTCGGTTTTTACTCTTGTCCATCAACCGTTTGACCATGTCTGCTATGTATGCCTCTGATGTCCGGTAATCCTGGGATGGCAATCAGTCACTACATCAAGTGTTTGGCTTTGCAAATGGTCATGACGCATGGGTTGAAGCCTAGGCACTCCTATCTTCGGAAGAGCCACTCCCGTGGGACCCCATTGGCTCGTAGTTGGTCTGATTAAGGCAGTTTGGACGTTCCTGGCATCACCGAACGCGTTGGCATTCTCCTCCAGTTGATTGTCTTACTATCCATCTTCTGAATTGGAGAGATCCATAGCTATATCTTCTTGCGGGGCCTTGGCCCCCTAATTCAAGTTCAGAATTGGTTGCCTTTCGGCAGGTGGAGTATTCACATTTTCTTCCACATTATGTCCTGTTGTCACCCTTTTTGTGGTTGTTTTCCGTTTCTTCTATGTAGACCAGAAATAGAGGAATTTTCTTGTTCTATAACAACCGCGGGTTTAGGCATAGTCCTTGGAGCAGGGTTTGACTATAGGGCTAAGAGAGCATTAAGCTTATCCATTAGAGCCTTTTGGCTACTTTTCATTCTTTGGTTGATCTCATTAACCATCTTATTCAACTCATCCCTGGTGAAAAATTCATGATGGCACCTGATTTTCCAAGTTAGCACCATTTACTTCAGTTTATTGAGGATTAGCATCTTCTCCAGCTATCACTTCCCTTATGGACCTTCCAGAGGCAGTTCTTCTTCTTCTAGGAGACATAGATTCCAAGTAGAGGATTTTTCAAGCAAAGATTGTAGATCTAACTTCTGGGCCTATGGGATCCAACGTAGATAGCTAGATCTGAACCCTGAGTTGGAGTTCTCGGTGAAAGCACCAAAATATTAACCCAAAAAATGGATCAACACTCTGGTTTGAGTATGAAAGCACCAGCCATGTTCTGATAGAGCAATAACACAGATAATAGGTATAGAAAAAGACAATAAAAGAAAGAAGACAAGGAATTTTTATAGTGGTTCAGCTATTAATGAAGCCTACATCCACTTTATAGTTTTATTATAGACTGATTGCTGTTACAAGTAGTGTTTGATTACAAGGCTTTGATTATTCTTAGCTAGATTGAACCTCCAGAGTTAGAATCCACTGAAGAATCGCAATAAATCCCTTTGGAGATTGTTGTGAGGGAGGTAGAGAGTGAAGAAAGTTTCCAGCAGAGTTTCAGAAACCAGTTCGGAGATGACCTTGTTTATGTTGCAGGCATGACGGTATTTATAGAGATCGAAGAGCCTCTGGACCAAACCCACTTATCAGTCACTTGCAGATGGACATAAGACGAACTAAAGGAGTTTAGCTCGTGACCCGAGCCAAAACCATGGATCGCTAGCAATCCATATACTTAGCCCGTACGCGAGCTAATTTCTTAGCTCCTATCTCATTTCTTCGCCTAGCTAGCTCGTTGAAGATCCATGGACAAGTATGGATCGCTGGCGATCCATGGTGTATGGATCGCTGGCGATCTATACACTTAGCATATTTTCTTGCTTTGCCTCTTTTGGCCTCTTTGCTTCCATGTGTCATAGCAAACCATCATGTTGCATGGATCGTAGGCGATCCATAGAGTATGGATCACTGGCGATCCAAGTACTTGGATTATTTTTGGAGTTTGAAGTTTGGAATGCTTTCATGGCCTTGTATCGACGTTGTTTTCGATGACGATCTTCTAGCTGGTTGTACTTAGCTGCTGGTTGGACTAAACGAACTTTGGTCCCTTGGTTTAATCAAATCCAATCAATGCTTTAGTAATATGAGTCGGCTCTCTTCAAATTGTTGTTTTACCCTTTTTAGCCGAGTTTTAAGCCATTCTGACCTCATTACCTTATTTCGCCTTTTATTGGATCCTACTGGGTTAAAAACCCGGATAACACATGACGATTCAAAAAAACCTCTGGTGAAGCCCTTGCACTTATTTTGTGGAAGAAGCCTTTCTTAATTGCGACAAAAAGAAGATGGCGATTGGGAAAACAAACCATGAAGGAGAGATTGCTATAAATAGATATGCGCTAGCCTCCATGCCTAAAATGAAAATCAAGGCACCTATGGAGGTCTTCCAAAGACTATAGACCGGTGATGACTGAGAAGATGATAAGCATCTGGGCATCCAAAAATTTCCCTTTGCATGAATACATAGTGGAAGAGGAAGACAACGGTTTAGGTTGGGAAGATCCGAATGTTTTTTAGGGGCTATTAAAACCTGGTAGGGAAATCAATGGGTCCAGGGAAGGTTTGGACACCGAGTCGACCAAATCTAATGAAAAGACGCTAGAAATGATCGCATACATAGGTTCTAGTCAAGTTGTCCCTTCTATCGCTCTCAAATTAATGCACCGAGTAGAGAAGCTGTCGTATTTGTTACACCGAAAACACAAAATAGTGATACGACAATAGCGTGCCCGGTGTCACTGGAGCCCACACTTGAAATTCTTTATTCTTTAACAATTTTTGCAATCTTTGCCACGTGGGCCAATACGCATCCCTTACTGGCTGCAGAAGCCGTTGGAGTCCATTTTGAATTTGAATTCAATTGCACAGCAGCATGGATTAGCGGAGATGAGCGGATAACTTAATTAAAAGATCGACAAATGGTAGGAGCCCAGGATGAGGAATTTAAAGGGCAAACTGCGGACAAGATGCACGCTACATCAATCATAAAGTCAGAAGAAGCGCAATCGAATCTAGCCAGATTATATACACCCTACTAGAATCTAGATGAACCGGGAGGAGAAAAGGACATATTAAATGGAGGTCGCTAGGATGAGGGAGATTAAGGAAGTGGAGGGTCGGTTAATGGAAGATGAGGCGAGAGGAGCTCATGAGAATAGCGGGTGGCGGAAGCCAGTACTTTTACCGAACAAGAGAAAGAGTTCTCCCAGTTAAATTTATACGTCTTGTATTAATAAATTAAACAAATTTATTTGAGTTAAAATGTTGATTTTGTCAAATCATCCAGTAAATTATACGAATAAATATGTTAAATCGCTTAATAACTAAACAAATATATACTTAAGCTAAAATACAACTTTTTCCATAAATTAAACAAATTTATTTGAGTTAATATATAGATTAAGTAAAGTGTTTTGCATTTTCTTTGTATGGAAAATGAAATAAAAACAAAGTCCAATAAATTTCTTTATAATAGCTCGAATACACAAATACAATAATTAAATAAAATTTACTTATTATTAACATAAAAATTGGTTAAAATGCAGAGATCATTGTTAGAGAGGAGTGCCAAATTAACTGATGTAGAAGAAGAGTACAGACGTTTGAAGTCACATGTTGGTAAGCCGAAGAAGAAACTTTGTAAGCTCACTGATGCTTTTGTGCAACAGTTCTCACATGTGGAGATTTCTTATTCTTATGATGATGATGATGATGATGATGATGATGCTGGTGAGTGTTTGAGGGATTAGTTGATATTAATATTGTCTGTGTATTTATATTTGGATTTTATTTGGATATTTATGCAAACATTTGTGTATGTTGGATATTTGTGATGTTGGATGGTTATGTTTGTATTGATGGGTATTGTGTATGTTGATATTTGTGATGTTGGATATATATGAATTTGTGATATTATTTAATGTTATTTGTGTGGTTAATTATTGATTATATACGAATTTGCAATGTTTAATCTTATTTGGTAATATTTGCATGATTAAATATCGATTGTATATGGATTCGTGATTGAGCTGAGAAAGGCAGCAGAAATGCTATAAACTTGCTTCAGCAAAGACATCGGTATGAGGTTGTCATGACGTTGGCAAATACATTTTATTAATATCCGCTGTTATGGATATGGTGTCGGCAAGAAGGTGCCTAATAATGATATTGTAAAGGAGTAGATCAATATAACACTAAAACATGATTCGGGTACAAGACATTGCAAGCAAGCCCGAGGCTCATCCACTATTATTTCATGACCGTTACTTGTATAGCTATATAAGTACATGTTGAAGAGAATATGTATTGTAGTATCATTCTAATTTCTCTGAAATAAAGAAAATTATCATATACAATATTCTGTTTTTTCTAATATGGTATCAGAGCCACAAGCCTATAGGCAAAAGTGCATTTCCATAATCATCATCAGAAGTTAGTATCATCATTTGATGATTGGTTGCATAGTGATTATCATCAATGCATAGCATCATCACTTTAGAAATCTATTCAATATTTCAAATCTTATCAAGAACTTATACACCTCTGTGTGCCTCACCAAGAACCACTAGTCAGAGTCTATTTCATCATCCTGGAGTTCTAGCTACACACTTTGATAATTAGAAAAGTGTTCTTGAAACTTTTCATCGTTTGATTCTCTCTTGGCTGCATACTAGTAGATTGTGTGCCTTGCCAAGATTTTTCCTTCAACTATTGTTGTATTAACCAAAGTTATTATCATAGCTGGAGAAGACAATGCTAATTCAGCAACATCACATGTTGAAGAATCTGAAACCACAAGACAAGCAGTGCAACATCTCAACCCAGCCACCCTTTATGTTCATTTGCTCCCTCCACATCACCGCCTTGCCTTCCATTGTCTTCACTGATAATGTCTACCTTTTTATCTTTGATGTGTGAATGGATTTGTTTTTTTAACGCAACATCGCCACCTTGTTAAGTTATAAGTGCATGCATCGGGCAACATTGCAGAGAGCTAATTTTCATCTCTTCTTGTTTTTAATGTTCCAGAGAATGAGAAACAAACATTTCCCCTCATTCAAAAATCTACAACTCCCAATCCAAATGCATCTAGCCAAAACCTCCCACGTAGAAGTTGTCTGTCCTTGTCTCTAGTTTTTTTCAAATTGAAGGCGCTTGATTTCATCAAACGACAATCAAGGAAACGTCAATTGTCTGAAAGAGGGAAGTTTTGTTGATGAAGTTCAAAATTTTATTTTTTCCAATCTAATTCGAATTGGTCGACGTCGTTAGTGTCGTTAGGTTCGTATGGAGGAAGAGAATTCTTGGTGTAAGTTTGGAAGCCTTTGGTGATGGTCATTGATGGAGGTGGAGAACTAGGGTTAAGTTTAGTCAGAGATTTGGTCGACGATGGCGGAAACGGAGATTGGCGATGTGTTCCACGTGAGAAGGCGAAGTAGCAGTGAATTTTGGCAGAGATTGATGAGAATAAGCGTCTCATTTTCTATTCCTAGATGTGAATTTTGGGTTCGGGTTCAACGGTCAGGAATGGTTCATAGGTGACCGAAGTTGGGGAGGTGGGTGCGTCGGGACGAGGACAAGGTGCGGGACATGTTGGTGGTCTTGGAGTGGACATTGGCGGTCTCAGGCAGTTGTGCACATGCACAATGGAGAGCATTATGGGTTTGGGAAGAAATGGAAACGTGTAATGAATAATTATGGAGGAAGAAGAAGGAGAGGTAAAAGGCTAAGCGGGTCGGGTTTAACCTAGATGAACTGGTCTTTGTTTTGGTGAGAAAACATTATTTGATTGTTTAATTTTATAAATTAAAAGTGGTTAACTTTGAAATGATGTATTTCATTCATGTGAAATCAGTTTGGCACACGAATTGTTGCGTTGGACTCGTATAGTCGAGTACAACATTATATTATAATTTGTTGGTAGGTTTAGGATGCTAAAAAATTATATCATATGAAAACGGATGGAATTTAAATTACGTTATTTTAATTAATAACGTCGTTTAAATTATTATACCTTAATTAGTGATGTTTATTTGGCTAAATAAAATACTATTGAATTAAACCGAATTGAATACCGTAATTTGGACACCTATTTAGCGGAATAAAACATTGTTCCGCTAATTAACTTAATTGGTCATTTAATTAGCAAAATAAATCACTATTCTGCTATAATTAACTAGATAAGTTATATTCGGACATCTATTAAATCCATAGTTCTGCCATTACATTAGTGTAGACATATATGTAAATTAAATTCATATTTAACAATCAACGTAAATACCAAGTTTTAAAACTTGGAAAGTTAAATCAAATGAAATGGTAACTTGTTTAAATACCATAGTGGTCGCTAAGCCTCTTTGTAAATGTGCACGTTAATTATGGAATCAAAGTTATTTTGAGAATATGTATTATTTATTAATAAGATTTTAAAGGAAAATATTATTTATTAATAATGTTCTAAAGATAATTAATAATTGTTTTTAATGGTGATTTAAGTTAATTGTTTTATTAATATGGTTCTTAAAAGCTATTTCTTAAAGTTATTTAAGAATATTTAATCATTATTTTAAAGTTATTTAATTATTGTTTTTAAAATGTTTTAATTTTATATTTTAATTATTTATTTAAAATTAAGTATTTAAATTAGTTATTTAAAGTTAATTAGATTATATTTTAAAGTTGATTATTTATTTTAAAGTTATTTGTTATATTATCAATATTTAAAAGATTTCTTTTTATTATTAAAATAATATCATTTTAAAGTTAATTTGATATTATGTTAATATTATTTAAAAAGTTAATTTATTTACATATTAATATTGTTTTAAAGTTATTTAAGTATATTTTAAATATTGTTTAAAGTTAGTTAATGATGTTTTAAATATGGTTTAAAGATAATTAATTATTTATTTAAGATGTTTTTAGTTAATAAATTGTTTTATAAAAAAGGTGTTTAAAAATAAAAAAAAACTATTTATTTAGAAGGAAATCATTTTAAATGGAAAGACGTGTATAAAGGTCTTTTTTAGTGAAAAGAATTCACATAAGGAATTTATAAAATTTGGAAAGAGGATTTGGAAATTGGATAGAAGTTTGGTTTAATGGTATTTGAGATTTATAAAAGGAGTTTCATAAATGATTTTGGAGATTTATAAATAGAGTTTTATGAAATAAACTTGAAGATTTATAAAAGAAAGTTTATAAAGAGAATTGGATATTTATAAAGTATATATTCATTAAATAAAGGAGATTAATAGAAAGGGAATAGTGTCTTGGGTTATTAATATCTCGGTTTTAATGACATTTGGATTTGATCATTTTAATATGATTTTGAAATATGAAATCTTTTTAAATGTTATGTGAATATACTTATATTATTGTATGAGTATATGGAAAGTTTTCCAAGTTTGAAAGTGAAGGGTTTTGTGAATATACTTATCCCGATGAGATAAGTATATGAATACTTTAATAAATATTTGAAATGTGATTTTAAATTGATGAAAGAATAATTAAGAGGCTTGGTGGTTTTCGTGGGAAATGTAATCTCTGTTTGAAATGTTTGTTTATTTGATAGTAAAATAACCGACTATCAAATCTTGTCCTAAATATGTATTCCTTCTTAATTTTAGTGGTACAGAAATATTCCCTACTTAACACCGAAGAATTTTAACTCTAGAAATATCTAGGAGGAACACGGAAATTAAACGGTACAGTTACGATCAGTGGTGTTATATTGTACGTATAAACTCGTTTCTTCTTCTAGGACAAATGATGAGGAGATCCGTCCACTTAAACGGTTAAGGGGTGACTCTCACTCTTATGTATTATCTGATTGTTTCCTAAAGAAACGGTATTGAACATTCCGAAAAATCGACGATTGGCTTTTGGGGCGTCCTGTAAGTGGGGGAGGGTACTTGTAAGAGATGACTCGTAACGTAACCACTCGAAAAACCATATATGGTTCTATGAAGGAGTTTCGTGAATTGAGATGTTGGAATCCATGTGTGGTTCCAAGACCCATTGGGTATGGAAGTCCATGTGTGATTTCAAGATCTATTCGAGATATGGAAATCCATGTGTGGTTCCAAGACCCGCTGGGGTATTGGAATCCATGTGGGGTTCCATGATCTATTTGGATGGCGGTGCGTAAGCTGGAACGCCTGACATAGCATTATCGGCGGTAATGATTAAAACCAGAGATAGGAGGTATGGCCAGTAGGGTTGGCAAACCTACAGGGTGTAGTCGGCTTTACCTAGACGTTACCTATTGTTGTGCATGCATGGAACGATGCACTCAGTCTTAGCGAGACCAGCTATGTTTTCCCTTTGGTACATCACTAGGGATGTATGCTACTTTGGAAGGATATCTCTGATACTTGTGCAGGAGGACCATTCTCGAAGTACTGAGGACACCTCTATGGAATCCTGCACAATTAGTGAACGCGCCTTATCGGTTTTTGTTATACCTATTATTGTTGTGATGTACACTCATAAGCACCACAACTACTTAGTTATTATTACGAGCGTTACGGCACGCGCTTCGCACGTGATGATGGCATGTGCTTTCCACGTGAATTGTTTTTTTACAATTTATATATGATTAACACATTCAAAACAAAATTATTTGTAAAAATATTTAACCATGTTTTTACGTTGAAATCATGTGTAATTAATTTAAATTTTTATTTCTAAGTTGCAACATTTAATTTTTTTTATTAGTTTTAATTTTATTTATATTATCAGTTAATAAACAGTAAATTCATAAATGATGTTTATTTGTTTAAACGATATTTAATTGTTAGATCATATTCTTAAGCGTAGAAGGATAATTTGATTTTGTAAAGAAATTTAATTGTTTTAACTTAGATTGAATCGTTGGTGTAGCCTAGAAATAATAGGCTAAAAATAATAGAAATAATATCTACATCTGATTATAATTATACCGATTCTTATTAGGTACTTGTACGTGGAATAATCTTTATTAATAGTTGTAATAGCTTTGGTGTCACACTTTTTTGGTATCAACGTAAACTGTCAAAAACGTCCTCTATATATTATCAAATCTTAATAACTTAAAAATAGGATATAATATTAAATTTCTTTTAAAATTCAAACGCCCCTAAAAGTAGGATCTAACAATTAAACATGCTTTAAAAATTCAAAACGCTTCTAAAAACATGATCTAAAATTAAACTTTCTTTATAAATTCAGAATACTTCTTTACAAATATACAAATATTGATATCACTTGAAAATAAAAAATCATTTTTTTTACTGATTTAAACATATACAATTTATAAGGAAAATAATTCACGCGCGAAGCGCGTGCCGTGACACTCGTAGATAATAAATAAATTATACATGAGTAAAGGGTATTTTGGAAAGTTCATGGTCGGACCAAAAGTTTGCGCTTCTAAACCAACTATTAATAAAGATTTTTACCCTCACACATTATTATAATATCATTGGATTTTATGATATAAACGTTTTAGTTATCGTAAGATAAAAATCCGTCCGTGTTTATGTGTGGTATGGTCTTATGAGATAACTTTGATTTTAAAGAATTTTACAATTTATAATAAATAAAATTCCTTATGATTTGAGTTTCTCACGCTGGTTTTACCAGATTAACCCGGGCGTTGCTTTCTATAATTTGGAGCTTTTAGGAGATGAGCTGGATTCTCCAAGACGTATTCACGTATCTTATATTTTCTACTGTTTTGTTGTTCTTGACTTCTGTATGTATTCATCAACAATTGTAAGGATAGGTTGTTATAACTGTCCAGGCTGAAATAGGTTAGTGTGCTCTGATTTGTGTTATGTATGTATATATAAGACGATTTCATTTTGGTAAAGATCTTATGTATATTATATATTTATCTCATCACGATGTGAGATTGCGTTCTTTCTTTTCTTTCTTTCACCCCAACAATCTATCTTTTCGACACTTGGTATTCAGTACGTGAATATTGCAGATGTATTAGTGCCGATTTCTAAGTGTTGAAAAGACAGGTTGTTATAATTATGAATGGTTTTGATAAAGAATATGAATTAGTTATAGCAGTTATTTCATCAAAAGAGACTCTGCTTAACATGCAACATGTTCACTCTACATTATTGGCACATGAAGGAAGAGTGGAACAAAGAAAGTTAGTCAATACTTATTATTCAATAAACTATGCTTCAAACTTCAGAGTTCATAATCAAGAAAGAGAATCAAACAATAGAAACAATCAAGGCAATGGACAAGAGGTATACAATCAAAGAGAAAATCAATCTCAGAGAGGAAGAGGAAGAAATGGAAGATGGAATAATAATAACAATAGAATTAGATGTTAAATTTGTGAGAAATTGGGTCATACTGCAAGCAAATGCTATTTTAGATACAATTCAAAGAGTAAAAACATGCAAAGAAATCATGGCTCAAGTATAAATGTTGTTCAATTGAATCAAAATTCAAAAAGTCAATCTGAAGGTTCAAGAATGCAGCAAATAAGTCCAGAAAATCTCACCAGACCTGAAGGTATTCAAAGTGAAGACTAGTATCCAAGGAGCTACTAATAATCTTCAAAATCTCGATTTCGGTAACAAGGAGTATAAAGGTACGCAAACTATACATATGGGTAATGGTGAAGCTATAAGTATCACACATGCTGGAAATGGTAGCATTAAAGGTAAAAGGAAACTATATCTCCACAATTTATTAAGTGTTCCTAGAATAAAAAAGAACCTTATAAGTGTTTTCCAATTTGGTAATGACAACAATGTGTACTTTGAGTTTCACCCAAGATTTTGTTTAATTAAAGACTTACTAAATCAAGAAAAATTGCTACAGGGTGAACCAGACAAGGGGTTATACAAATTCAGCTTTGCTAACTCAAGAAACTCAATTGATAAGAGAAAATGGTGCAATAACTTCAAATGTAATATAGACAAGAGTAAAAGTGTTTTTGATTTGTGGCATTGTAAGTTGGGACATCCTAGCACTAATGTTGTAAAACAAGTATTGAAAAGTAATAGTATTTGTGACGCCCCACCTCTATACCCACGCTAACCAAGAACACTACGAGGTAGTGCTGTCAATTAGCACGGAGGATAAGGCTGTTGAGGAGCGACCATCCATGTAACTTCTTTGTGCGAACACCGATATGTCAGATAGACTAGGATGCATATCGTTTAAGGAGGAAATCCGACATACCGATATAAACACAAAGCTATCACACGGTGGCTATATAATCTTCGGAAACGAATATAGAAATAAACATAACACAATCAGTCACAGACATCCATATCACAAAGGCGGAAAAAGATATGAATAAATATATAACACATGAAAGTGTACATCAGAGTAGTGGTCAGAAAGATCCACGATAATACAAAAGAATAGCATCACGTGCTATACAAAAGAATAAGTACACAACATAGAGTCTATATCTCAAATGTGTACATACAAAAACTACTAATCAATGTAGTTAGCCAAAAGTCAGAATAATCCTGAAGAGAAGTCAAGCAGAAGCACCTGTAACATCTCGGTCTGACCCGAGTATTATTTATAAGAAAATAATAAACGGATCAGTCTAGCTATAAATATCAGATGATATGGTATAAAGTAAAAGACATGGCATGAACATGTAATAACCATAATGGCATACTACTATAAGTATGTAATTGAAAATCAACAGGAGATTAATCAATATCGCAAGAATCTTCTCAAAGATAAAATAGGGTATCATACCCTAAATTTGTATTCATAACAAGTCAATGACACACAAATTCACCAATGCACAAAAATTGATATCATATCAATGAAAATCGTGAAAATTGGTGAAGCATAAATTCCAGAAATCAACACACGAAATCTAGAAATCATAGAAAGGGGGAAGTCCGAACACACGGACGAGAAGCTATCTCATGGAAGCTATCCATTTAATTTTTCGAACACACGAATGGAAGTCCGAACACACGGACGGCCCGAAGACCATGGGGTGCTACCCCATATATGTGATGGCGAAACATCACAAGAGCGGGGTCTAGTCTCCCTCGCAGACAAAGAGACATCGCTCAATCGCTAGTCTAAATCATAGAAATGATCGTCATGATCATAAGTAAGTGTCAATTACACTAAGCCAGTAAATATATGAGTTTAGCTTCATGTCCCATAACCACTAGCTTAACTTAAATATTTACGAACAAACTGTAGATCTTCACTAGAAAATTGTCACCAAAAAGGTTCAATCGAACAAGTCCAAGAGCTAACCGACGAAGTGAATGCAAGCGTTTCATACCACTCGTTTTACTAAGTCGTTTAATTTGATTTCTCATCCGAGTGAAGTAAAGGTTGGTATATACTAATAGATTGGAAAAGGGTTTTGAAGACAAGCTTTATATTAAAATAGTGTTGAAATCGCTTTGATGAAAGAGTTTTGATATTTACTACTAGTATTGAAACCTTCATATCTTTAGAGTGACAAGTCACAAAACGATTGTTGAAACAAATCGCAACACATAAATTCACGTTCGAAGATGTGAGTAAAGTCCAACGAAATCAATCCCAAAACCATCAAAGTAGGAATTTCTGTTGAATGTTTTTCAGATAAGATCCCCTACGAAGGGGGTACGGGGTTCGACCTGCCCGATTAGGTCGGGGGGGGGTCCAGGGGGCAGCGCCCCGTCCAAAACGATACGACCTAGTGAAAATGAAGACGTGAATCAATTCCAAAGAAATCGATCCTAAATCCATCAAAATGGATATTCACATAAAATCCATAGAAATAAGTCATCAAAGTCGATATAAGTGATAACAACTAATCGGGTCAACAAAAATCGATAATCATTGGAAGTTTTACTCAAAATTAGGCAGATAGGCAAAACTGGGAATTTCCAGACGTCTGAGGGGTTGGTCCAGACGTTTAGATTTAGTCTCTGGAAATATTCCAGAAAACTATCCAGGCGTCTGAAACCTAAAATCAGACGTCTGAAAGCATTCAGACGTCTGGGGAAAAGTCCAGACGTTTGGATTTGGTTTCTGGGAATATCCCAGAAAACCAACCAGACGTCTGAAAACATAAATCAGACGTCTGACATCTTTTCAGACGTCTGGAACAATAGTTCAGACGTCTGAAATAAGTCAGTGCCCTTTTTATTTTTCTACCGTATGTTATTTTTCACCAGGAGGCAAAACCAGACGTCTGGCATTGACCTCCAGACGTCTGAACACCCAATCTGGGCAGAAATTTACCTAGGCCAAGATGGCCAAAACGTTATCGGAAGCGATCGAGCAAGCAATGACAACTAAGGATTTACGTCAAGCGACAACCCGGCCTTAAAGGCTGTTCGATACACTCCGAATATTAATGTCGAAATGTCCATAGAAGGATTTTCATAAAATTGGACCCAAACACCAAAATTGAAGAATTCGCAAAACCAATTCAAATCACAACAAGTGAACACGAAATAGATGATAGGAATTCATACCTAACAACAAAGATAGATATAGACAAAGATGTGAGATAAAAATCTCACCTTTTACACAAAAACAATGAAGAGGAAGTTTGAAGACAAAGGAAGATCAACCACACTTCAATCTCAACACAAGAAGCTTGAATCTAAGCTTAAAAGAGAAACATTTCCTAAATTATGTTTAGGAATTTCTGAAATTGATAAGAGAATGAGTTGGAGAAGAAGGAGATGATACATACCAATGCTTCTTTTTGAGTTTGGAGCAAGAACTTGATTTGCAAATGGAAACTAGGGCTTGGGAATTCTAATTTCCAATCTTTTCCCCCATTATTCTCTTTAGAGCTGAAAGTATTAGGAAAAGAAAGTGTATGAAGGGAGAGGGGTTCAGTTTGGATATTAGAAGGTTGATGGGCTGAAACACAAACCCAAACCCAAAGTGAAAAAGTAGCAAAATCCTACTAACTCCAAACATATCGAAGTTTATACTCAAAAAGATCGCAAACGTCATTTTGAACTCAATGGGGGTGGTCTCGAGTCTCAATTCGACTGTTTGCAAAAAGTAGTTTTTCGGACTAAAATCCGACGAACGATGAAATATTTAAATATAAAATCGACAAATATGCGGGTTGTTACAGACTCCCCTCCTTAAAGAAATTGCATCCTCACAATACTTAAGAAGAAAAATAAAAAGTAATAACCATAAAAGCATATCAACACAAAAGAAAATTTGAAATAAGAAGTTCACCCTAAAGAGCACGAAAGGGTAAGTTCAGATGTGTTTGCTCGATGAATTCTCAAGATTCCCAAGAAAAATTCTTAAGATTTGAGGATCATTGAACCTTCACAAGAAGAATATCTTTATTTCGAAGGCATTCAACCTCTGAAGTAATGATACGAATAGAAGGCTGCTCATAAGTCAAATTTGGTGAAACTTCAATTTCTTCAATTAAACCGGGCTCAAGAATAAAGATCGGAATCCCTAAGGTATTTCCGTAGTAGAGATACGTGGAAAACGTCATAAATAGAAAAAGATTGAGCCGGTAATAAAAAGGCGATAAGCTACAGAACAAATACGTTCGGTGATGGGAAATGGACCATCGTATCGAGGTGCTAACTTTCCCGACCGACTGAAACGCACAACACCTATCATAGGTGAAACATGAATGAACGCCAAAAAGATCTGGACCTAAAACCAGTTCTCACCGGCTTTAAGCCAACACGAAGAAAATCGGCATAACTTTCCGTAGAGTGCCTCGAAAGGTGCCATACCAATACAAGGTTGGAAGTTATTATTGGAAGAAAACTCAACAAGAGAAATATAATTTTCCCAACTTCCACCAAAATCAAGAACACATGCACGAAAGAAGATCTTCAAGAATTTGATTCACTCGCTTGGTTGTCCATCGGATTGAGGACGATAAGCGGTGCTAAAATTAAGCTTTGTTCCCAAAGCTTTTTGAAGACCTTACAAAATCCATTAGCAAAATAATGGATCACGATTGCTAACAATAGAAGTAGGAACTTCATGCAATGTAACTAGACATAGAGTTTAGTAAAAAGAGATACGGTCCGATTGGACTGAACGGAAAGAAGATGGGTAGATTTTGTAAGTCTATCTATAATTACCCATAAACTGTCATGACAAGAACGAGAACGGAGAAGACTGTCAACGAAGACCATGGAAATTTGATCCCACTTCCAAATTGGAATGTCCAAGGTTGCAATAACCCATCGGGCCTTTAATAAGTTGGTAAGTCAAGCAACGCTTAATGAAGTTGGCAATACCAGATTTCATTCCATCCTAATAATAAAGTAGTTACTACTACCGGGATGAATGGAAAATTTAGAACGACGAGAATCTTCTAAAATGTCTTTACGAAGATCACAAATGTTTGGCACAATAAGACTACTAAACACTCGAACGCCACCACGAGCATTGATTTCAAAATCTTTCAAACCATCAACCTTATTTTGATCCCTACAACTTTGGCCAAGAAAAGCCAATTTGGGATTTTACTTTAGAGTTTCAAGGATGCGGTCTAAAAGAGAAGGATGAGCCTCAAGGCTACCCAAAACAAGAGATGAACAAGAATTGGAATTCACGATCTCGAATCTCACAAGTGGAGGAAATCCCAAGATCATTCCATTTGAATATCATCAAAGAAATAACTACTTGTTGCTTGCAACTAAACGCATTGGCAACACGATCTCCCCTTTCGGGAGTATAAAGAATATCAAGATCATAAGATGCAAGGAACTCGAGCCAACATTGTTGACACCAACTAAGTCCCTTATGAGAAAATAAATATTCCAAAGATTTATGATCAAGGTAGAGAACAAATTTCTTCCCCAAAATAATGATGCCAAACTCTAAAAGCGAAAACAATAGCCGCGAGCACTAGATCATGAGTGGCATATCTAGTCCCGGTGGGCTTTAATGATTTAAAAGCAAAAGTGATAGCACGTTCTCTTTTGCAAGAGAACGGCATCTAAACCAATACGATTAGCATTGGTACCAAAGATAAAGTCTTGGTTCCGTTTGGGAATCACAAGAGTACGAGTATCGAAAAGAATGAATTTCTTTTAAATAATCTTCTTTTCCGAAAAGCTAAAACTTTCAAAATTACATTTATCTCTATGTAATAATCTTTCTAGAAAAATTTACATTTTTACAAGTCAATATATTGTGTCTGACTGTCTCATCAAAGCGTTTAGGAGATTCTTATCGATAACGTTGATCAAGCGCATCGACCAGAATTCTTAAAGCACTCAATGGGCAATACAATCACAAAATCATTTTCTATATGATAATAAATATCTCTTAGAAGTTTTAAGAATATTCTTTGCTCATTAAAGAACAAAATCCAATTATACTTATAAATAAATCTTAGGAAAAAGATTTGCAAAATTTTAAATTGCTATTTCCATCCAAAATCAATAAATACATGAATGGTCTCATCGAGATATTCGTAGAATACTCGATTCGTAAAATGGATGAAATAAGCTGGGCAAACTGAATGACATAATAAGTCATTCATAAGTTTCATAACGAGTACGGAATGCGGTAAATGCTAACTTCCGCAACTCGTAGCAAATGAAAATCGGTGGCAAGGTCGAGCTAAAAAGACCTTAACACCACTCAAAAGATTGCTTAAGTGATAATCCTAAGACAAACTCAAAAATACCGGAAAAATTCTCAAACTACATGAATGAGAGAAATAACACTTTCCTCATCATGTGAGCTTAAAGAATAAAATGATGCCATCAAATTGGAATCAAAATCACAAAGGAAAAACAGAAATCTGCTTAACAGATTGAAAATGTCAAAGATGAATAGTCCACACGGGACAAAGGATATGGCTTCATAATAATTAAGCCAATCCTTACAAAAGTCAATTCCGAAGCATAAGTAAAAATCGGCTTGGAAAGAAAAATCACATAAAATAATTTCGACATCAATAAAAACAAATTGAGTGTTGCGGATCCACCAATCTGGATTCGCAATCCTCAAGGAAGTCATCAAGCCCAGAAATGTTTAAAGAAAAAGAATCACAAGTTCTTTTGATATAAAAATAATGAGATGAAACCCATATCAGAAAGAACTCGAATAAGATAATCACAAAACAAATATCGTCAAGGCTAGAAGGAGAATTACCTTGACCAAGAGAAGTATCACTAGGGGCTTGAACAACATTTAGCTCTCCCTCTCTCCTACTTTGGAGTATGGGACATGTAGATATAAGATGGTCCGAACTTTTGCAATAACGACAAAAAAATGGTTTCGGGCACTCATTCGCATAGTGGTCCGTAAGACCACAATTGTAGCATGGTCCCCGACTAGAGGTAGGAGTCTTTGCTACCGAAGATTCTTGCTTCCCTTTCTTGTTGGGATTGGAATTGGGGCCTTTGAACTTAATAGGCCTCTTCATGGTATTGTTGAAGTTCTGTTTGACATGCACAACTTCAACATCACTTTCTCTATCGGCCTCTTCAAATCGAAGAGCGATATCAACAAGCTGATCGAAAGGCACTTCTAATTTCAGAGGTAAAACTTTTCAGGGTTCTTACTCAAAGCACAGATAAACCTTTGATTCTTTACAAGATCCAAAAGTTGTTGGGCAGACATGAATACGCCATCCAGAGAAGGACTACTGGATTGACCGGCGCTGGGACTGCCAGATCTAACCATCTCTTCTTCTTTAAGAAAGAAAGAAAAAGACAGAAGAGGAAAAAGGTTATTCTCAGAATGAATATCAAACCAACATGATTGATAAAACAAGGCATCGCAAAAGAAAATAGGATAGAACGGTACGAAGACTCGAATTAAATCCTATGGCACGATTCCTAAAGAAGACTTAGGACAATGATCCTTGCTAGATTATTCTACATTGTTCCGAAGTTTGGCTCTGATACCAAGCTGTGACGCCCCACCTCTATACCCACGCTAACCAAGAACACTACGAGGTAGTGCTGTCAATTAGCACGGAGGATAAGGCTGTTGAGGAGCGACCATCCATGTAACTTCTTTGTGCGAACACCGATATGTCAGATAGACTAGGATGCATATCGTTTAAGGAGGAAATCCGACATACCGATATAAACACAAAGCTATCACACGGTGGCTATATAATCTTCGGAAATGAATATAGAAATAAACATAACACAATCAGTCACAGACATCCATATCACAAAGGCGGAAAAAGATATGAATAGATATATAACACATGAAAGTGTACATCAGAGTAGTGGTCAGAAAGATCCACGATAATACAAAAGAATAGCATCACGTGCTATACAAAAGAATAAGTACACAACATAGAGTCTATATCTCAAATGTGTACATACAAAAACTACTAATCAATGTAGTTAGCCAAAAGTCAGAATAATCCTGAAGAGAAGTCAAGCAGAAGCACCTGTAACATCTCGGTCTGACCCGAGTATTATTTATAAGAAAATAATAAACGGATCAGTCTAGCTATAAATATCAGATGATATGGTATAAAGTAAAAGACATGGCATGAACATGTAATAACCATAATGGCATACTACTATAAGTATGTAATTGAAAATCAACAGGAGATTAATCAATATCACAAGAATCTTCTCAAAGATAAAATAGGGTATCATACCCTAAACTTGTATTCATAACAAGTCAATGACACACAAATTCACCAATGCACAAAAATTGATATCATATCAATGAAAATCGTGAAAATTGGTGAAGCATAAATTCCAGAAATCAACACACGAAATCTAGAAATCATAGAAAGGGGAAGTCCGAACACACGGACGAGAAGCTATCTCATGGAAGCTATCCATTTAATTTTTCGAACACACGAATGGAAGTCCGAACACACGGACGACCCGAAGACCATGGGGTGCTACCCCATATATGTGATGGCGAAACATCACAAGAGCGGGGTCTAGTCTCCCTCGCAGACAAAGAGACATCGCTCAATCGCTAGTCTAAATCATAGAAATGATCGTCATGATCATAAGTAAGTGTCAATTACACTAAGCCAGTAAATATATGAGTTTAGCTTCATGTCCCATAACCACTAGCTTAACTTAAATATTTACGAACAAACTGTAGATCTTCACTAGAAAATTGTCACCAAAAGGGTTCAATCGAACAAGTCCAAGAGCTAACCGACGAAGTGAATACAAGCGTTTCATACCACTCGTTTTACTAAGTCATTTAATTCGATTTCTCATCCGAGTGAAGTAAAGGTTGGTATATACTAATAGATTGGAAAAGGGTTTTGAAAACAAGCTTTATATTAAAATAGTGTTGAAATCGCTTTGATGAAAGAGTTTTGATATTTACTACTAGTATTGAAACCTTCATATCTTTAGAGTGACAAGTCACAAAACGATTGTTGAAACAAATCGCAACACATAAATTCACGTTCGAAGACGTGAGTAAAGTCCAACGAAATCAATCCCAAAACCATCAAAGTAGGAATTTCTGTTGAATGTTTTTCAGATAAGATCCCCTACGAAGGGGGGTACGGGGTTCGACCTGCCCGATCAGGTCGCGGGGGGGTCCAGGGGACAGCGCCCCCGGCGGGGTGCGGGGCAGCGCCCCGTCCAAAACGGTACGACCTAGTGAAAACGAAGACGTGAATCAATTCCAAAGAAATCGATCCTAAATCCATCAAAATGGATATTCACATAAAATCCATAGAAAGAAGTCATCAAAGTCGATGTAAGTGATAACAACTAATCGGGTCAACAAAAATCGATAATCATTGGAAGTTTTACTCAAAATTAGGCAGATAGGCAAAACTGGGAATTTCCAGACGTCTGAGGGGTTGGTCCAGACGTCTGGATTTAGTCTCTGGAAATATTCCAGAAAACTATCCAAACGTCTGAAACCCAAAATCAGACGTCTGAAAGCATTCAGACGTCTGGGGAAAAGTCCAGACGTCTGGATTTGGTTTCTGGGAATATCCCAGAAAACCAACCAGACGTCTGAAAACATAAATCAGACGTCTGACATCTTTTCAGACGTCTGGAACAATAGTTCAGACGTCTGAAATAAGTCAGTGCCCTTTTTATTTTTCTGCCGTATGTTATTTTTCACCAGGAGGCAAAACCAGACGTCTGGCATTGACCTCCAGACGTCTGAACACCCAATCTGGGCAGAAATTTACCTAGGCCAAGATGGCCAAAACGTTATCGGAAGCGATCGAGCAAGCAATGACAACTAAGGATTTACGTCAAGCGACAACCCGGCCTTACAGGCTGTTCGATACACTCCGAATATCAATGTCCAAATGTTCATAGAAGGATTTTCATAAAATTGGACCCAAACAACAAAATTGAAGAATTCGCAAAACCAATTCAAATCACAACAAGTGAACACGAAATAGATGATAGGAATTCATACCTAACAACAAAGATAGATATAGACAAAGATGTGAGATAAAAATCTCACCTTTTACACAAAAACAATGAAGAGGAAGTTTGAAGACAAAGGAAGATCAACCACACTTCAATCTCAACACAAGAAGCTTGAATCTAAGCTTAAAAGAGAAACATTTCCTAAATTAGGTTTAGGAATTTCTGAAATTGATAAGAGAATGAGTTGGAGAAGAAGGAGATGATACATACCAATGCTTCTTTTTGAGTTTGGAGCAAGAACTTGATTTGCAAATGGAAACTAGGGCTTGGGAATTCTAATTTCCAATCTTTTCCCCCATTATTCTCTTTAGAGCTGAAAGTATTAGGAAAAGAAAGTGTATGAAGGGAGAGGGGTTCAGTTTGGATATTAGAAGGTTGATGGGCTGAAACACAAACCCAAACCCAAAGTGAAAAAGTAGCAAAATCCTACTAACTCCAAACATATCGAAGTTTATATTCAAAAAGATCGCAAACGTCATTTTGAACTCAATGGGGGTGGTCTCGAGTCTCAATTCGATTGTTTGCAAAAAGTAGTTTTTCGGACTAAAATCCGGCGAACGATGAAATATTTAAATAAAATATTTAAATATAAAATCGACAAATATGCGGGTTGTTACAGTATTTCTTTTGAAAATATATCTATTCCTTATATATGCATATGTTGTCAGTTAGGTAAAAGTCATAAATTACCATTTTCAGATTCTCTCACTTGTTATAATAGACCTCTTAAGCTTATAGCAGCATATCTTTAGGGACCAGCTCCAGTGAACTCTGATTATGGGTTCAAATATTATTTCTCGTTTGTAGATGCCTACTCAAGATTCACCTGGATATACTTTCTCAAAGCAAAGTCAGAAGCATACGATGTAGTCATGCAATTTATTACATTGGCAAAAAAACAAACCAATAGAGAACTGAAGGTTATACAAAAAGATGGAGGAGTAGAGTTTAAACCACTAAAAGATTATTTTCAGAAAAGAGGAATCATTCACAGAGCAACATGTCCACACATTTATGAGAAAAATGGTCTAGTAGAAAGAAACCACAGGCACATTATAGAAACAGAGTTAACTCTACTGGCTTAGGGATCACTACCCATGAAATTCCGGTCGGATGTTTTTGCAACATCAGTTTATCTAACTAATAAATTGCCTACCGAGGTTCTAAAATACAAATGCCAAACTGAATTATTACTTAATGTGAAATTAGACTATCATAGTCTAAAGGTATTTGGATGTTTATGCTTTCCCTATCTCAGGCCATACTATACTCACAAATTAAATTTCAGGTTTGATCCTTGCACTTTCTTGGGCTATGCAAATAATTAAAAGGGCTACTGTCTTAGTAGCAATGGTAAAATATTTATTTCTAGACATGTGGTGTTTGATGAAAATGCTTTTCCTTTTGCAGATAAAGGAATTAAAACTACTCAAAAGGTATACAATGCAAGAACTATTATACCATTCATACATGTTCTCTTAGATTGGGATACTAGGCAAAATGACGAAGAAATTCAAGAGGATGCAGGATCACAACACACAGTATCCAGATGTGGATCAGGTCACAATTCATTGAACCTCCTGATCCCTTCAATCACTCAACTCAAAGCAGTCCTAATCCTGAAAGAGGCTCAGAACATGATGAATCACTTTCACCATATTCTTAACAACACAGTGATAGCAATCATGGGGAGATCCCTACAAGAACAGAACATGATATGGTAACAAGAGCTAAAAGTGGAACTTTCAAGCCCAACGTATACACTGCACAATTAAACATCAGAGAACCAAGCACATATGAAGAAGCAGATGGACATAAAGAGTGGAAACTGGCCATGGATGAAGAGTACAATGCACTGAAGAGGAATAAAACATGGAGTCCGGTTATTCCACAAGTCATAAAAACATCATTATATGCAAGTGGACTTACAAAATAAAGAGAAATTCAAATGGTATCATTTCAAAATATAAAGGAAGACTTGTTGCAAAGGATACATACAGCAATATGAGTTTGACTTCAATGAGACCTTTTCCCAGTAGTGAAATCAACCACAACACGAATCATCTTAACCATAGCATTACATAAACACTGGAGAATCAGATAATTAGATGTAAATAATGCATTCTTGAATGGAGAGTTACAAGAGGAAGTGTATATGGAGCAACCAAAAGGATACGTCAAGGCAAGAATACAGATTTAGTGTGCAAGCTACATAAAGTTATCTATGGACTTAACAAGCACCAAGGCATGGTATGAAAAGCTCAAGCTAACTTTGGTTAAACTGGGCTATAAGCCAACTAAATCAGATAATTCTCTATACATAAAGTCAAGTGAATGCAAGACAACATATATACTTGTATATGTGGATGATATCATCATTACAAGGAATAGCAATGAAAAAAATCAACAACACTATTCAACATCTAGATCAAGCATTTTCAATTAAAGATCTTGGCAACTTAAATTATTTTTCGGGAATGGAGGTTACGAGAAAATTAGAGCCATAAATACATATCAGAAATACTTATTAGAGCAAATATGAATTTAGCCAAACCATTACCAACTCCCATGATCAGTAATTTGCATCTTTCAAAAGACAAGGGAGAGCCTATAAGTAATGTTAAACAGTACAGGAGTATAGTGGGAGTCTTGCAGTACGTGACTATTACAAGACCAGAAATATGCTTCAACGTCAACAAAGTGCGTCAGCTCATGCAAAAGCCATTAAATGAACATTGGAAAGCTGTTAAACACATACTTAGGTATCTAAGAGGTACTCAGAATCATAGACTATCATTGAAATCATGTAAAGAATTAAACATAAAGCTTACTTTGATGCGGATTGGGCTACAGATTCAGATGACAGAAGAACCACATCTGGATACTGTATTTACCCGAGCTCCAATATGATACCGTGGTGTTCAAAGAAGCAACTCATCGTATCACGATATAGCACAGAAGCAGAGTATAGATGCGTTGCTAGCACAACGACCGAAATAATGAGGATCGAATCGCTACTTTATGAAATAGGATTCAGATCTACTCAAAAACCAGTTATCCGGTGTGATAATCTAAGCACTGTCTCACTCTCTGTAAATCTAGTTCTTCACTCACGAATGAAATACATCGAAATATATCTCTATTTTGTTTGTGAGCAGACCATGAAAGGAAAGCTTGAAGTAAATCACATTCTAGCCATTTAACAACGAGCTGGCATTCTAACTAAACCACCCTCTAAAAAAAATTATTGCGACTAAAGATGGATCTGAAAGTCGAAGATGATGGCGAGAGAAAGGGGGAAGAAGAAACCCTAGATAAAATTAAGAGGGGGTAATAATGATATTGTAAAGGAGTAGATCATTATATCACTCAAACATGGTTTGGGTGCAAGACATCGCAAGCAAGTTCAAGACCCATCCTTTATTATTTCATGACCGTTGCCTGGATAGCTATATAAGTACATGTATTGAAGAGAATACGTATTGTAGTATCATTCTAATTTCTCTTAAATAAAGAAAATTCTCATATACAATATTTTGTTTTGTCTAATAGCGTCGAAATGACGTTGGTATATGACATCGGTAAATATCCTACGAAAGACGTCAAACTCATGTGGATAAAAAAAATTCAATGTACTGTTTAACGAAGCCTTTTATGGTGTGTTTGCGACGTTGGTAAATGGCGTCCGTAAACGTTTACAGTAGCTCCTATATAAAATCAAAGTCAAAATATTAGATTAACAAAATCTAGACTAGTTTACAACAAATATTACCTTTGTGTCTATTCCGTTGCGAGATAATATATATATTTTTTATATAAATTACCTCACGATAGAAACACTGTTTAATGGCAAAGAAAAAAGGAATTGTTATTTTAACAGTAAAGTCGATGAAATGAGATTTTATCTCAGGACATGCAAATCAACAATTTAATGTTTTAGCAGTGTACCGGCAGTTGTTGTTGGATGACTGGTCCAGCAAATGAATTGTATCCGAACCGTGCACATAATACGAAGATTTTGATGAGTACGTGCATTGTGACTTGTTTAAAATGCGTGGATGTATTAACGTGAAAAGGAAAGCCTTTCGTTTCTTTGGATGCTACCAAATTGTTTGGTTTCCGAACCGTACATAAGTGTCGTTTTCGATTTGTATCCGAGCTCAACCAGTTAGTGCATTTTACATACCATCTCGTCTAATAAATAATTTACTTTGGGTGATTCTCTCTTCTTGTTCGTGGATGGTTTTAATTGGCGTAATTAGTTGAAGGTGATGCATTTGTTTGCACATGTGTTTAGGTTCATAAATACTTGTCCAATGACGATGTTCCTTCTGTAGCCTACCCAGTTCACTTATATTTTAATGCGAACGGCTTATATTCTGAAATATAATTAGCCAACAACACACGTCGAACAGAATCTAAGCACATGTATCGTTGTTACACTTGTAATCAGTAGTTATATGATTTGCTAATTTTTATGGTCCGAAACCAAAATATATAAAAAAAACAAAGAGTTGACTATAAGCGAAATTATAATCACAGCCAAATAAATTAGTGGACAGCTGTTAATCATGTTATAACAATTGTCGCGCAGGGTTGTTTTCAAAGTTAAACTGTTTATATTTATTTGAAGCGAAAGATTATTGTATGCATAATATTGTTTAAGTTATGCACCGTTTAACCATTTTGTGCATGTATAAAAAGTATAGGCTTACGCTAATTTGAATAATTTCGAGTGTAAAACGTCTATGATAAATTTCAACGATGGTTGGTGCTAAATTAAATCAAGCCGTTAATCAGCAAATAGAAATGAAAACGGAAAAGAAGACTAATTTAATTGTCGTACATTTGCTGCAGTTTTATATCGCTGTCGTGGTTGGATTGTCTCGATTTTATTGGATGAGTCAATATATTTAGCTATTTTTCCATTTTCCCACATCGCTTTCTGGAGCAATGATTTTGTATGAACATAGAGTTTCATACTTGATACAATAAAATATTAATGCTGAGTATCGGGCCAAGAGAAGCAAAAGGCCTCCAAATTTCATGGGCCTAACACTTTAAAACATTATATTTTTATTGTCTGCTTTATGTTTTAGCAGTAGTTGTGTGTATTTCGGCGGCATTGGCATGAAGGAAATGGGTTTCAAATCCAGTTAACTCTTATCACTGTTTCAAATACAGCAACTCTAGGGCCTGCGAACAACAACTGCTTAGAGTCCATGCCTTGCACACCACAACAGCACTGGCTAAATGAACGATGATGGAGATTTACGTTCCAAATATAAGCAGAATATGATTGAGTGTAAACCTTGCAAAGCAATTACTAAAACACTGCTTAGCCGGTGAAAGTTGCAGAGTTCTAAAAGGGTTTTAACTTGTACATTCGACGTGATGCTCGTCGAACGTAATAGGATTAGTGAAAATGAATTGTTGCAAATGGTTCCCTCATCTTTCTCAAAGATTCATACATAGAGAAAAATATGAAGAAAGACAATAGACAAACTGTTTCCTTTAGTAGAAAGTCACTAAAAATTGAAAAAAATATATATTTGATCTTCAAAATCCTAGAACAATAACCCTCCTCTTTATTACAATAATCATATACATGTTTATTTATAATTGTAACAACTTGTGAAGTTAGTTTTATAGCGGTGGAGATGTAAAAATTTATAGCGAGAATATAACGAAAAATAGCGGAGGTGCAAAAGGCTTCATTAAGTATAAAAACCAAATATTTTAAGTTAATTTGTTCTCGTTCTCACATCATTTGTGTAGAAAAATAAAATATTATTTAATCTTATATAACAATACCGATGAATATGATTTATGCAATCCAAATCTGGTGACTAAAATCGATTTCTAATTTGTATTGAGCACTTTTGCCTTAAAATTAGGTCTTTACCCTAACTTTATTGCTTTAGTTCAAAAGAGAACTAGTTAAATTAATCTTTTTATATTAATGTTGCTAAAACGGATGCTAAAAAGAGTTGATTTAGCATGTGCAGCGGGGTTTAAAGCAAATCTACTGTTTAATAACGTTACATTCAAAAAGCAAAGCGGTCGAAGAGCACTATGCGCTACAGTGGAAATTTTGCAGGGATTTAGCGGAGTTTTAAACTGTACAGGTAACAACTCACACCTTAGAGTCTGATTTTTTTTCGAATAAACCAAAAAACTCAAGTCCATTAAAATGTGAAACTTTGATGTTGGCAACCTGTAATAAATATAAGTATATCATAGAACTATCTATACGAACACACAGCGGAATAATAAAGTATAATAACACATACACATACTGAATAAGGCTAATACATTGGAACCAATATCATTTCTCGGATATCTAATGCCTTTGACAGTGTAGAGCATGGATGAGAAAATCGGTCCACTCATTGTTCCCTTCTTGTATTTTATTTATAGCACTAGTTTGTGCCGATTTATTTTCATTACGTGTTATGTCTATTATTTATAACTTAGTCATTTGATTTCGTATGCATATACGATATGTCCAACATACTTCAAGATATAAATATAAGTGTACACACACACGTATATACATATAACAACGCGGTAATTGATGAATAAGAGTACACATCAATGTCTAGGCCAAATCACTCGCATACATCGAGTTATTCCCCACCGCTGTCAGTAATTATGCATCGTGTCGAGCACACACAAACAATGTCTAGCCTAATTGCCCACGTACACCAAATCTCCAAATCTCACCTTATAGCTTCCAAATCTCCAAATCCAATCCTGCTCTTCTTACTTGATTCCTTTTTCTTTCCAGTCAAAATATGTATAGTAAATATATACATACTCGTTAGAATTACAGATCTGAGAGTAGATTTGAATTAAGGGAATTAAGACTTTAAATTATTGAATTTACCTTTTTACGCAGAATTCGATTTACTCCTCGTCTCCTCTTTTTATTTTTTTTCGTTCTTCTCCAATATATATATATATATATAATACTTTTATAATTTCTAAAAATAGCGGAGAAAGAAAAATGATAGAGTTTAGCCGTTCTGTTCAGGAAATATGAGAAGAAAAATGAAGGGCTAGGCTTGTATTTATAGGCGTTGGAATCGATTCTATTCATTAGATTAAAATATATTAAATTTGGACTGTTTAGACCAAGGTTCAACCCTTGCCGCCACACTTAGACCGGTCGACCGACATAATAAAGACGGTCGACCGGTGTTCGTGCAGCTGGTCATTAATGTTAACATATCTCGTTAAATTTTTTATTTCCTTAATTAATTTAAAATAAACATTGCTGTTTGCACAAAAAATGGACAAACACCTCAAAGTCATATGATTTAGTAGATCTTATGTTGTTCTTAGTGATTTTGGAGATTTATGCAAATATATGAAAAGCAGGGCTAAACTGTAAAAAAGACACGCAGATTTATAGTGGTTCAGCCAGAATGTGCCTACGTCCACTTTATATGTTATTTCTCTTCTCTCGTTTTGATTACAAGTACAAAGCTTTGATACAAGTAAAAGAAAGTCGTTTGAAAGTCCTATCCGTGCTTGGGCTCTCAAAACTTGTCCCCATTATTGTACCCCTGCCCCTCTATTTATAGAGTGAGGCTGGGGGTAGGGGTCTAGGATGTGTATAGTTGCTGATGGGCCTGGGCTGACGTGATCTGGCCTGGTACGTCTTGGTTCGGCATCGCTTGGTTCGAAGATGGTTGGAGTGCAGAGTGGACCGGTTGTAGGTGATTCGGTGCTATGTGGTAGTACCTTGGTCCGGTTTGGAGTTGGTCCGGTAGGAGCTTGAGAAGGTTGTTCGGTAGGAACATGAGAAGTGCAGTTTGGACCGGTGGTGGGATGGTGAGGTTGGTCCGGTGTGGTATGTTGAGTAAGGTGCTTGGTTCGGTGGTGAGTGAGCAGCTTGGTCCGGTGGTGAGTGAGCAGCTTGGTCCGGTGGTGAGTGAGCAGCTTGGTTCGGCGAAGCTTGGAGGTGGGTTGGTTCGGCGAAGCTTGGAGATGGTTGGTTCGGCGAAGCTTGGAACGGTGGTGAGAATTCACCCAACATTTGCCCCTCAAAGTGGGGTATATGCTGGCATATGATCTACTTTGTTTCCTTCCATTCGATCGCTGAGTGCCGATCCAACTGGTCCGGCATCCTATATTTGCCTATAAGTAGGGGCTGTATACTTTCATTATTCCCTTCCGACCCAAGACAACCGAACCAGACATTCATACCAAATCGAATCAGGTGATACAGCCTTCTCTCGCCGAATAGCCCTTTTAGACAACCGAACGAATCCGGGTATTTCGAGTGCCGAATGAACTATCATCCTTGGATTGCCGGATGAGTTCGTGGATCCTGAGTACCGGACCAGCATTCTCATGCCGAATGAACCCTATAGGGGAATGCCGAATGAACCTCGAGACTCCAAATACCGAATGAATATTCTCATTTGGATCACCGAATGAACCCTATACGGGGAATGCCGAATGAACCTTGAGACTCTGAATACCGAATGAAATTTAACCTTCACCTCACCGAATGACAATAGGAATTTGAGCATTTTGATTTTATGAGTGAAATTCCAGACTGCACGCACTCGCTCCTTTACTTCCTTTATTCTAACGATGCACTTCTTTGTGTTTGCAGATAAATGTCTCGAAAAGCAGAAACTCGATCGGATAAAAAGAAGTCCCAGGGCGAAGGAGGATCTTCCGCAGTGCCCCTTGCTCAGCCAGGACTGGAACGTCACGGAACTGCCCCGAGATCACTGGTGGACGGGTACGGCCCTCAGGAGCTTCTGAACTCCCCGCCCGATTGCTTTCCCAGCTCCCTCAAGGAGGAGCAGCTTGATATCATCTCCCGTTCTTTCAGAATCGATAGAACGCGCATGTTGTTGCCAGGGAGAGAAGTTATGCCATACGACCCTCTCGAAGGGTACTTTGCCTATAGCAGATACCACTGTATGTGTGGTGCCATCCCGCCTCTTAATGCTTGGGTAGCCAGCTTCCTTACATATCTAAAGGTGGCCCCATTCCAGCTTCAACCCAACTCCTATGCTATACTGGTGAGCCTCTTCGTCATCTTCCAGAGGAAGTATGGGCGTGCTCCTTCCAACCGGGAGATCCGGTACTTATATAATCTGAGGGGCTATAAGAAGGGGTCCCCATATATCAGCTTGGAGTCAGCTGTAACCTTCAAGCCGGTCTTGGATCTGTATTCTAAGTTCAGCATGTTCAAGAAGGAGTGGTTCTTCGTCAGGGACGACTCTGTTTCTATTCGGCGTTTCACCTCTGGATGTAAGTCGATGCTTTATTTATAATTTCCATTCGGGTTGCGACGCTTCTTCTCATACGTTTCCATTTTTGCTAGCGACATGTGGCTTTGCGGTTGTGGAGACTGATCGCCTGGTTCAGAGGGCGGCTGAGATAGAAGCTATCCCCGGGAGAGATAGATCAGCTGCCTACCTGATCAGAAATGCGACCCTTCTGGAGTATAACTTGATCCTCCCACAACAGTCAGTAGTCAAGCTGAGGGAAACGGCGGAGGAGAGGGCGGCTGCTCAGGCTAAGGGAGGTGTCACGGTAGAGAGTGGCAAGAGGAAACCTTTCACGAAACCTCCAGCTGTCGGAGGTAAGAAACTTAAGAAGTCGGACGGTCCTTCCCCCAGCAATTGTCCACTTACCCAGGGGGAGGAAGACGTAGAGGAGGAAAGAGGTGAGGGTGGAGATGGTCGGGAAGGTGATGATGGTGGCGATGGCATCGGGGCCTTGCTTCCTGGGCAGGCAGGCGAGATTCAGGAGTGAACGGATGATGCATTTCGTCAGGCTTTTGAGGGGCTAGACGGAGAAACGGCTTGGGTAGAGAAATCCGGGAAAGCCGACAAGGCCGGGACCGGTGCAAGCGAATCTTCTCAGACTACTCCAGCCAAGGTGACTCTGACGACTCAAGGTGAACTTTTGACTCCTGCAGGCTCCATTTATGATAGGGACTTAGGAATATTTTATGATCTGCTCCCGTCCTGGAATGAAATCCAGGACTCATTGCAGTATCCTACTCCTCCCCAGGGTTTGTATAACAGATGTGTTTCCTTCCTTCTTTTAACTTTTAACTTACCGCGTTTCTTGAATTATGGATCAATGTAAGCTTGTGACACTTGTTCTTTATATCAGGAGCAGGTAAAACGGCCAAGGCCTCAGATCTTCGGCACAGGCTTGAACAATACAAGCTCTCCAAAGCTTCCGCCAAGCCGAAGACTCCGACCCACCGTTCCGGGGATGTAGTTGACTACCGTCCTCTTCTCGGGGTTATTGAAGAGGGTATTCAGAAGAGAAAGAGGAGTCATCCCTTATCCGAACCTTCACTCGGTCCCCAGCCCCCAATTCAGCCCCTTCATGATATCATAGAGGAGGATACTGAGTTCGCACTCTCTCCGCACCTGTCTGAAAATCCTACCGTTACGCAGATTGATCGTCCTGGTTTGGCTCGTAATCCATTTGCGGGTCACCCTGATCTGGATCCAGGTTCTCATGATATTACCTTTGACGAGGTTACCGGTGAGCACCTTCTTCCCCGCAATCCCATGGTACGGGTGCTTGATGAGGCTAAGTCCTTAGATCTCGATTTACTTACCACTCGAGTAATTACCATGGGAGACGAGGCCAAGGCTAATATTGATCGGGTGGCGGAGGAGACTAGGAAGCTGATGGGGCATCATGCCCGGCTGGTTAAGGCTGGAGAGGAGATTGGGAGTGCCAACATCCGACTACGATTAATGGTTTCGGATCAGGCCAAACAGCTTGCTGATCAGGCCATTCAGATTTCTCAGCATGAGGCTGCCTCCGGGCGGTTGAGGAAGACTATGGAGGAGGCTAGTAAGGCGGAATTGCGAAAGATGGAGGCTGCTTGCAAGAAGCAGATAAATATGGCCATCTCGACAGTGGACGAGATTCGGAGGGCGGATCTTGAGTAGGTAGAGGAGCTGTCGGGAAAGCTTGAAGCCGCAGAGCTTACTCAGGTCAGGCTAAAGGAGGAGATGGAGGTGATGAGGAGGTCCCTTCAAGCTGACTGCTCGCGATACCGACTGGAAAGGGATGCTACCATTGCAAGGCTATCGGTTTCTGAGGCCCGTATGAGGGAGTTTGAGGAAAATGAGGGGATAATGGACGATATGCTGCAGGACATGTACTTTCGCACTTGGAAGCAGGGCAGCTTATCTTGGATGGACGACTACCCCCGGGTTATGGCTAGGATTTACCTCAGGGCTCTAGAGGAGGCCAAGGCTGAGGCGGATAAGGAGGGTGGAACGGCTTTTAGGATGGATGTGGTCACCGCTCAGTTTACCAAGGAGGAGAAGACAGCGGTGAAAGAGGGGATGCGGTTGTTCGCGGTTGAGGAGGCAGGTGTGGAAGTAGGGGATGATGACCAAGACGATCAAGGGGAAGTTGCTGGTAATCTCTACTTCATTAGTTTCTTCTTTTGTTAACTCTGTTGCTTATCACTAATGATTTCTTTTTCTGACCGGACAGATGGGCAACAGGACAAGGACAAGACTCCAACGCAGCCGGCTCCCTGATTAGACCTGGAGAATTCTTTTTGTGGATTTGACATGGCAGTATATGTTAGTCTTAAAACAGTAGAGTAACTTTTAGGTTGTAATTCTTGCTACTTGTAATAAATAGCTCTATTCTAGATGTGCAATCCTTTAACTTAAGCTGATCTTGTCGTCTTTTGAATGTTTTTGCTATTTTGACATGTTGCCTAAGAAATATAGCTATGCATATTCTTGTAATTAAATTGTGTTTGGTGTCAGGTTCTTGTTTAAAACATAATTTCATGACTTGCAGTGTTAGCGTGAGGTGTGAACAAATTATAGGCATATATGAAAGAAGGAAATACCGCCCTTTATATTTTGCTTGTAGATGGCAACTTTGAATATCCTGTGTGACCGAGTAAGGGATGCGGTCCAGTATCTTGCTGTGAGTATCCGCTTCTATTAGTGAGTGTCTCCTGTTTCGTGTCCTGCACTTCAGGGATTGTTACAGAGGATAGGAGAAAAGTTTCTTTAGTAAAATTGAAATATGTGAAATAGTAAAACTTCCAATCATGGAAGGCCTTAGATGTGCTTAAGTTCGTGGCAAACGGGCTTTGTAGTCACTTTCCCTAGTTGTGGGTCTTGGAGACATTTGTCACCCATCTTACGCCTCCGTGGGGAGTTAATTCTTTTTTACCACAGCCGCACTTAAGACACATCGGAGCCGAGATCGCGCACAGTAACTACCCGGGCCATTATGGCCCGTAATCGTGGGTATTATTCGATTTACTGTGGCCGGCTAGCGTGGGTGTCGATCGTCAACCGTGAACTGCCCCTGGCTGGCCACACCTTATGTTGGGGCTTATAATCGGTTCACAGTTGCCGGCGAGCCGAACGCCGTAATGAGCTGCCTCGGCTATAGTCAGCCTTCTCGGTGGCTTATAATCGGCTCATTACAGTTGGCTTTAAGGGCCGTCGCGAGCAATGAGTTAACCCGCAGCAGAGGAATGCTGGAGTGAAAGTGTCTCATTGGCGAGGGTATATATTCGCATAGTACCTATTAGGTCTTGTCCAGATGAAGTTGTGCTGTGGAGTGCCTCGAATTGAAATGCTGTATGCACAGGATTTTGTCCAACAGAAAAGGATAAAGTTAACAAGCAGCCAAGATATAAAAGAACAAGTTAAAAAAAAAAGAGACAAGGTTTTTTTAAAGTGGTTCGGCACGAAAATGCCTACGTCCACTGATTCTCTTTGTTAATTCACTTCATATGGGCAATACAAGTTAAGAAAAGTATCGACGGAGGTGTTGGATGTTCCATGCCCTCTGGAACACCTCTCCGTCCACTGTTGACAAAATATAAGCTCCGTTGTGGAGATCTTTATGGATTACATATGGTCCATCCCAGATTGGGTCTAGTGCTCCGGGGCGAGGGAAGATTTGCTCGAGGACGAGATCCCCTTCTTGTAAGGTACGATGCTTGACTTTGGAGTTGTATTGTGCCGCCACTTTCTGTTTGTGGGCTGCTGCTTTAAGGATTGCATCATTTCTTCTCTCCTCAACTAGATCCAAAGACATGTGAAGGAGTTCTTCGTTCTCTTCTGGGTTATAGTGGATCCTACGGTGGGAAGGCACAAAGGTTTCAACTGGGAGCATAGCCTCCGATCCGTATGCCAAAGAGAAAGGAGTGTGCCCTGTCCATGTTCTGAAAGATGTGCGATAGGCCCATAGTGCCGTAGGGAGTTCATCCACCCAAGCGCCCTTTGACTTTTCGAGCTTCTTTTTTATTAGAGTTTTCAGAATTTTGTTGACTGCTTCGACTTGTCCGTTTGCCTGGGGATACGCTATGGATGAGAAGCTTTTGTGAATTCCGTGTTCTTGGCACCAGTTGGCGAATTCCTCGCTGTCAAATTGAAGTCCATTGTCTGATATGATTTTGAGTGGGACTCCGTATCTGCACAGAACATTTTTGATCAAGAAGTTGATAACTTTTGTTGAAGATACTTTATTCAAAGGTTCCGCTTCCGCCCATTTGGTGAAATAGTCGACTGCCACTATAGCATATTTGGCCCCGCCTCGGCCCATTGGCAGTTCGCCGATTAAGTCGATTCCCCATATTGCGAAGGGCCAAGGGCTGGTCATTTGAGTAATTTCAGTTGTTGGTAGCCGCGGAATCTTAGCAAACTTCTGGCATCTGTCACACTTTTTGATAAAATCTAAGGCGTCCTTGCTTAAGGTAGGCCAGAAATATCCATATCGGAGTGTCTTCTTTGCTAAAGTTTGCCCTCCGGTGTGATCTCCGCAGCTTTCATGATGGATGTTAAATAAGATTTCCTTGGCTTCCCTCCCAGCGACACACCTTAATAACGGGTTAGAGAATCCGCGCCGATAGAGGACGTCTTCTTGTATTGTGTAGCGGGATGCTTTCCTCAAGATTTTCTTGACTTCGTTACGCCCGTTGAGTAGCGTGCCGCTTTGTAGGTAGTCTCGGATGGGAGTCATCCAAGTTGCTTCTTCGGTTGTAGCTATCAGATTCACTTGCTCAAAACTTGGGGCCAGTTGCTTCGAGATGGTTACTGCCCCGAAGATGGCGATGTCTCTCACACTTGCTTGCTTTGCTAATTCGTCGGCCTCTTGGTTATCTTCCCGAGGGATGTGTTTGACTAGGTAGTGGTCCAATCGGCTGAGAAGTAACTTGGTCTTCTTTAGATATGCTATGAGTCGTTCTTCTCGAGCTTGGAATTCTCCTAGTATCTGGTTAACAATAAGTTGAGAATCGCTATGAAGACACAAAGAATTGGCTCTGATTTCTATGGCAAGTTCTAATCCAGTTATCACCGCTTCATATTCTGCATCGTTGTTGGTGGCAGCGAACTCCAACCTTATAGCATAGTGCAGCTTATTCCCCCTGGGAGTGATTATTACCACACCTGCCCCCGAGCCTTGTTCGTTCGATGCGCCATCCACAAAGAGATTCCACTTGATGTCTTTTGCTATTTCCAATTGCTCCTTATCTTCGTTGGTAGTGAATTCTGCAATGAAATCAGCCATGGCTTGTCCCTTGAGTGCGGTGCGAGGGTGATAGGTGATATCATACTGACTTAGTTCAATGCACTATTTAAGTAGTCTCCCAGAAGTGTCGGGACGATGGAGTACCTGCCTCAGTGGTTGATCGGTCAGAACTTTGATGGAATGGGACTGGAAGTAGTGACGCAATTTCCGTGATGTGATTAGTAAACAGTATGCTAGCTTCTCGAGTTTAGGATATCTGACTTCTACCCCAGTAAACCTCTTGC
Organism: Allium fistulosum; assembly: GCA_030737815.1. NCBI lineage: Eukaryota > Viridiplantae > Streptophyta > Magnoliopsida > Asparagales > Amaryllidaceae > Allium > Allium fistulosum. Next base: position 1,081,450,029 of record CM060906.1, on the reverse strand, counting down.
TGACGAAGTAAACTGGCCGCTGCATGCGGTTGTCTTCCCTTACCAAGGCAGCGCTTAGGGCGTGAGATGACACAGCAAGGTATAGGTATAATTCTTCGCCTTCGCTTGGAGTCGAGAGTACCGGTGGTTTCTGGAGGTGTTCGATTAAGTTAAGGAAAGCGGTTAAGCATTCGTCAGTCCATTCGAACTTTCCTTTGTCTTTCTTTAGAACTTCGAAAAAGGGAACGCACTTGTCTGTTGCCTTGGAGATGAATCGGCTTAGGGCGGCCACTTTTCCATTCAAACTTTGCATTTCCTTCCGAGTGGAAGGTATCTTGATATCCCTTAGCGCTCGGACTTGTTTAGGGTTTGCTTCAATCCCTCTGGCATGTACGATGAATCCTAAGAACTTTCCTGATGACACTCCGAAGGAGCACTTTAGTGGATTCAACTTCATTCCATACTGTTGAAGTACCTGTAACATCTCGCCTAGGTGGCTTACGTGATCTTTGGCTTTCCTTGACTTTACCAGCATGTCATCCACATATACTTCCATAGTTTGTCCTATTAGCCCTGCAAACATCTTGTTGACGAGGCGCTGGTAGGTGACTCCTGCATTTTTAAGTCCGAAAGGCATTACCTTATAGCAATATAAACCCCGGTCGATGATGAAACTAGTGTGGTCTTGGTCGGGAGTATGCATAGTAATTTGGTTATATCCTGAGTATGCGTCCATAAAAGATAGGAGCTCGTGCCCGGCTGTGCTGTCTACAAGTTGGTCGATTTGGGGAAGTGGGAAGAAATCCTTTGGGCAGGCGTCGTTTAGGTTGGAAAAGTCAATGCAGGTTCGCCACTTCCCACTAGCCTTCTTTACCAGTACCGGGTTGGCGATCCATTCCAGGTAGATAGCTTCTCGTATGAAGTCATTGGCGAGTAGATTCTTTACTTCTTCATCGAGGGCTGCTGATTGTTCTGCCCCCATACTTCTCTTTCTTTGTTTTACGGGCGCCTTGGTAGGATCAATGTTTAATACGTGGCATGCTATGTCGGGGGAGATTCCGGTCATGTCAGCGTGTGACCATGCGAATACATCCAAGTTATGGCGGAGAAAATCGATGAGTTGTTCCTTCAATTCGGCTTTTAGTTGGGACTCAATTTTCAATAGTCTACTTGAGTCGTGCTTGTCTACAGATATAAACTCCATAGCCTCTGCAGGCTCGGCGGTGGCCTCCTCCTCTTTGTCCCTAGGGTCTAATTCATTGAAAGGGTCGCTGGTATATCGAAGAGGAGGGGCTTTCTTTAGTTGCTATGCTTCTAGACTTTTCGTGCAGAGGGCAATCTCTACACCCTTCCCTTTATCCTTCCTATGGTTGTTGCGAAGTTCAGTCACATAGCAGTCTCGAGCAATGTCCTGGTCTCCTTCTACTTCTCCTATTCCATTGTCCATTGGAAACTTCATCTTTTGGCACCATGGGGCTAGGACAATTTGGAAGTCAGACAAGGCTGGTCTTCCTAAGAAGGCGTTGTAGGCCGAATGGTTTTCTATTAGCACGAACGTCTGCTTCCGTACAATGGAGCGGGGATGGCTTCCAATCTCAACAAAGAGGTCCAGTTGCCCGAGGGGAATCTTAGCATCCCCAGTGAAACCGTGTAGTGGTTTATCGCAGGGAAATACATCCTTCATTGATAGCTTCATTTTGTCGAATGCGTGTTTGAACAGGATGTTTACTGAGCTTCCAGTGTCTATCAGGATTCGGTAAACTTCGGCGGGACCGAGTCGGGCAGAGATGACCATGGGATCCATGTGAGGGTACTGCCTTCCTTCTAGGTCACGCTTACCGAATGTGATGTCATTACTTTCTTTCCGCTTCGGGTGGCGCTCTTCTATAACCGAATTGACATAGTCTTTATTGTCTCTAAGCGACTTTCCATACCTTTCCATCTCTTTCCAGCTTCTGTCCGCGATGTGCGGTCCTCCTGAGATGGTATGGACCACTATTTTCTCTTGACTAGAGCTGCTAGTGTTGTAGTTTCCTCTACCGGTGTCCGGTGAGGGTAGCCTTGGGTTTTCATTGGCAGGAGCTGGAGTCCTGTCCTGACTTTTTACATAACGTTCCAATTTCTTCCTTCTGATGTGTTCCTCAATCAGATCCCGGAGATTATGGCATTCATTGGTATCATGCCCGTGAGATTCGTGGAAGCGGCAGAACTTTCCAGATTTCTGCGCATTATCTGATTCCTTTTTGTATGGTGGGCGTTTGTATCTAACTTCGCCTTGGGTGGCAAGGAAGATATTTTCGACGGTCTCGTTCAAAGGAGTGTAAGTGTCGAATCTCGGGCCAGGTCGATATAGACGCTTTTCTCCCTTCTTGCCCCCAGCATTGTCTCTGGAATCATTTCTTCGAACGTCCCTTGCCACAGCGGGGGCGTTGCTGTGAGTTGCCTTATTTTGCTGTCCTGACTGCCCCTCAACGGCAGCATCCTCAAGCCTCATGTATTTCCCGGCTTCATGGAAGAAATCGGGTAAAGTAGCTGGTTTTTCTTTCGTCAACCTTCTAGCAAATTTAGTGTCCGGATGCACACCACTACAGAGGGCCATTAGGATAAGCTTCTCATCGGCATCTTGGACTGCGGCTGCTGCGGCATTGAATCGGGTTAGGTATTGCTGCAGTTTTTCTCCAGGTTTCTGTTTGACGCTGGATAAGGAATAAGCGTCCTTAGGTTGTTTCATATGGATGCGGAACTGACTGATAAACTTTTCTTTCAACATTTCCCACGAGCTGATGGATCCCTGGGGTAGATGACAGAACCAGGAGGTAGCGAGATCTGCTAAGAAGAGCGGAAAGCATTTGCATAATACTCCCTCTGTTGCTCCACTCATGAGCATATGTTGCGTGTACCTCTGTAAGTGTACAACGGGGTCGGAGGTTCCTTTGTAAGGTTCCATTGTCGGCATCTTCCATTCTCGGGGGGTGATATCAATTTCGATATTGCGGGCGAAAGGGCTGGTTACCCTAGCGCCTATCCCTCGATCTCTTTGCTCCCGTTGGACACACTCTCTGAATAAGCGTGCCATCCTTTCATCAGATTTTGGAGCAGATAGAAATGAGTTTGGTTCTGTTCTGTGGGATTGATTCGGTCCAGATGACCTGTAGGGATGGTATCGTCTATCGTTCCTCATATTTTCCAACGGCTGCCTTTGATCTTCTGGGAGCATGCTAGGGTCAGCTACAGTTGGCCCTTGCCTTGATCTTCCCCTGCTGGGTTCTGATCTAAGCACTTCCTCGGGTCCAACTTCGGGCTGGACTCTAGCTCGGCCCCGTTCACCGGCGTTTCCGTGGTTAGGCAGTATGACAGGCTCAGCTACAGTTGACCTCCGTCCGGTACCTCCCCCGTTGGGTTCGGTACCAAATGTTTCCTCAGGCCTAACTTCGGGCTGTGCTCGGTCTCGGCTCCTACCATGGCTACTTCTGCCGTTAGCTCCTTCGAAGAAGGAAGATCTTTGTTGTCTCTGAGATCCTCCAGACTGGGACTCGCCCCATGTTTCAATGTCGCGGTTGGATTCTTCAGCATCCCTTAAGCGTGACATGAGATGGTCCACCAAGGCTTCCTGTTGGGACGTGAAGCGGTTAGTTACTTAAACCACAACTCTGTCCAAATCTGCCCTAGTAATTGCTGCAGGCTGTTCTGTGGCAGGAGTGGTTGGGTTAGACTGTCCTTCATTTGTTACTGCTGCTGGAGGAGGACGATTTACTTGATTCGTGACAGCTGGATCTGGAAGACTGCTGGATGTGATGTTTTTTCCTTTGTTAACATCTTTTCTCTGTTTGGGAGGCATGTTTTCCAAGTGGCGGACGATGCTGTTAGGAAAACTTGTTAAGTGGATGAAGCTGAAGCTTCGAGCTTCTAGCTCTCAGTGAAAGCACCAAAAATGTTTGCACAAAAAATGGACAAACACCTCAAAGTCGTATGATTTAGTAGATCTTATGTTGTTCTTAGTGATTTTGGAGATTTATGCAAATATATGAAAAGCAGGGGCTAAACTGTAAAAAAGACACGCAGATTTATAGTGGTTCAGCCAGAATGTGCCTACGTCCACTTTATATGTTATTTCTCTTCTCTCGTTTTGATTACAAGTACAAAGCTTTGATACAAGTAAAAGAAAGTCGTTTGAAAGTCCTATCCGTGCTTGGGCTCTCAAAACTCGTCCCCATTGTTGTACCCCTGCCCCTCTATTTATAGAGTGAGGCTGGGGGTAGGGGTCTAGGATGTATATAGTTGCCGATGGGCCTGGGCTGACGTGATCTGGCCTGGTATGTCTTGGTTCGGCATCGCTTGGTTCGGAGATGGTTGGAGTGCAGAGTGGACCGGTTGTAGGTGATTCGGTGCTATGTGGTAGTACCTTGGTCCGGTTTGGAGTTGGTCCGGTAGGAGCTTGAGAAGGTTGTTCGGTAGGAACATGAGAAGTGCGGTTTGGACCGGTAGTTGCTTGGACCGGTGGTGGGATGGTGAGGTTGGTCCGGTGTGGTATGTTGAGTAAGGTGCTTGGTTCGGTGGTGAGTGAGCAGCTTGGTCCGGTGGTGAGTGAGCAGCTTGGTTCGGCGAAGCTTGGAGGTGGGTTGGTTCGGCGAAGCTTGGAGATGGTTGGTTCGGCGAAGCTTGGACCGGTGGTGAGAATTCACCCAACAATTGCTTAAATGTTAAGTATATTATTAACGTTAATTTAAGCATTAAGTTATTATTATATATTTCTTTAATTCATTTTGAATTATTTTTTATCCGAAATCTTCAAACATCGATAACTTTTTCGTTTAAACTCTGATCGCAAAACTTTATATATGAAAGTTGCTCAGAAAATCAGTGCGAACACAATGGTGCAAGTTTTATAGTCAAATTCTAATGTTTGCTCAAATTCTATTTTTGAGTTTTAATAATTTATTAATTCTTTTAAATTAATTATCGTTTTTTTTATGAGATGCTACAATAGTAGTCTAATATAATCCCCATCACCAGATAAAAGGTATACATAAATCTACGCTACAAATCCAAAAACGATGAAATTGCCCTAGCAAATTCGAAGCTCAACTTCTACCGAAAAAGCCAATCTAGTCGAGTGGAAATATGATCAATCGATTGAAGCCAATTGATTAGAAAGGATTTCTAACTGGCCGCAAAAGCAATGCTCTTCTTGGGTTCAAAGTAAGACAAACTTTAATTGACTAGTTGGTCTTCCAGTTGATTGGAAAGATTTCGAGTCAACTGGTAGATTATTACCATTCGATAGGAAGTATATAGCCAGAGCTACGACTTCAATCCCTCCTTCCCTTTCGTTCATTCTTTACTTCATCTACTATGCATCTTCACACAACCACTCTATAATACGTTTCGAAAATACTGTATCACCTATCTTAACAATTTCCACCAATATTTCCATGCAATCCATCCAAACTTCACATACATCTTAATGCTCAAAGCAATTGGCAATATCATTATGGAAACATTGTCTTCATTCCAAAAATTAAACCAGCCTCTAAATCATCTAATTATGCATGTTCCCAATTGCATGCATAGGGCCGATAGCCCGAAATTGATTGTAATGCCATAATAGTCTCAATGCAGACTTTGTGGTTTTCCGTTGCATACTACACCTTGATTTAGACAAATTTGTCTCTCAAACACCTCTTCGAGAACTCTCAATATTCTACACTGTTTTTTCAAGTAGTTTATAGATATTGTTGTATCCCCGTTTCACACGTATAACCTCCTTGTTTACCTTCCACACTCTTGTGACTTCAGCTCGAATTAGAAAGTTGCAACATTTGGTTTTCAGTTGTCCTATTGAAATAAGATTCTTCTTAATTTTTGGAATATACATAACTTCTACAGGTCTCGTCATCTTTCCATCATACATCTTCAGTAAAAAAATTTGTAGCAGACTCTTACACTAGTGATTAGTGTTATGTTAAGGATCCTTATACAATTGTATTTGAGAGAAGATAAGTAGTGAAAAAAAATAGTGGACAAACAATTTTCTCTAAATAAATTTTATCATTTCACTGCAAGATTACAAAGAAAAAGCTCTAAAAGTTTAGAAGAAATCACAAACTTCAAAACCCTTAAACAATAACCCTCCTCCTTCTCATTACAATGATCCATGAGCAACCTATTAGTAGTCTAGTGTAATCCTGGTCGTTTGATCAAAAATATGCAGAAATCTATTGTCAAAACTCTAAAATAGCTAAAGTGATCAAATTTGCTTGGAAATTTGAAGCAACTTCCCCCGAAGTCGATCTAGTCGGTTGGGTTGGAAACATCACTAGTAGACTGATGGAAGGATTTTTCGTCGTTTTCAAAAGGGGAGCCCCTCAGGTCCAATATAGAACAAACCTCATTTGACTGATAGGTCTACCAATCGATTAGCAGATTCTACCAGTTGGTTGGAAGTATATAGCCAGTCCCTCACATACTTTAGTCTCTCATTCCCCTTCGTCTCTTCAACGCTTGATCTTTTCTGCATCTCCACACGACTCCTTTGTACTTCCTTCTGAAAATATTATATCACCTATCCAACACCTTTAGCAACACCCATCAAATACAATGACAACTACAAATCTAACAGAAGATTTTATTGAAACCCAGTGGAAGTTACAAAATATAAAAGCGGGTTATGGATCAATAAACTTTTAAGTTCAAGGTTTGTTCGAAGAAAACAATAGTCAGCTACACTGTTTGTTCTCATCTTATGAGCCCATGTAGCAACTTTAGGGGTGTTCTATAAATAGGTTCTTAGGACCTATCTCTATAGTGTTAGGACCAACTTTTACTCCACCACAACACCGATCAAATGAACGATCAAGATTCACATCTGACGTAAGCAAAAGTGCATAGAGCGCAAAGCTTACATCCGCGGTCATTAAAAAATAACCCGATTGGTAAAAATTGTAGAGTTCAATAAGGATGCCATGACCAATATTTTATTCACATTATTAGTATTAATTTAATTTACGTAATGAGATTGCGCAACATACAAGTAATACGGCTAGCCATGCTTGGGTTGAGCCTACAATAGTTAATAGCATGGGAGATAATTTATTTCATAGTCTGTAATTGAGAGAATTAAATTTACAAAATGGGCATTGATTTTTTTTATATGGGCTACTACTGTTTGGCCCATGGTAGGCATACCCGCGGTAATAGTTACTTGTAGCCAAGTAAATGATGGTTATTTGAAGAAGAATGGTCATATTGTAGAGGCTATTCGTTTAGGCAGGTTCATGATTTCGATTACTATACATATATGGTTAAATATTTGTGATACGCGGAATTTTGATATATTTACTTGTGAGTTCCAAAGACGTGGAAGCGTTGAATTCGTCGATGCAGTTTGCATTCATCGAAGAAGAAAATTATGTTTTATGGTGTAGATACGTCATGTGTTCAAATATTTTTACCCATAAAAAGTTATAACAATTTCTTTTTTATAATGCATGGTTATGGGTTTTGTTAGAAACAAAGACAAATGAGTTAGATGTTTTATGTATTGGAAATATAATGCAGATTTGTGCTTTGTTAAATAATGGATGTTTGGACAGGTTTTTGTTTTTCCATTTACAAAATCAGCCATTTCGATAAGTGGTCAACTCATAATGGATACCACAACTTCTTATAAGTATATTTTTGGTAGAAAGAAATTGTTAAAATAAGTTAATTAAGTGGACTTTTACTATGCTATCCATATTATTGCTTGTTTTCATACTATGAAAGTTATTGAATTTATTGTTAACTTTCACAGACATTTTTGCTCAGCTGAAGTGCTGGTCGCTTCAAACGCTTCATAAGCGTCAATGAATCAATGATAGACCCTACACAAATAGTTTGTTGTGCGAACTGGTGGAAATCAATGGATGACTCGAACGTGTTTAAGCATTATCATGATTAACGGTCATTTTAATCCGTATAAAGTCACATTCTCTGCTCCATTTCACCTACATCTTCATTTCATCTTTTTTTTTTTTACCTTCATTTCAATGGTCGAACCGTACGACGAAGGTGATCATTTAAATTCTGAAATCAAATATTTCACTGTTATACAAGCTATTAGGAGAATTAGAGCGCTACCAAAAACTCTAATCATATGCAATTACTTCGGCTTTTCCTACACAATAGATTGCCAAAAGATTTCAATGATCGAATAACACGATTTATTTTTATTTTCACGAAGTTTTGAAAATTATCCTATTAATGTTTAAGGATATTATTAAATTGATAGACACTCAATTTAATAGAGTCTCAGACCAAATTAGGATATCAACCGATACTATCCATTCTTTATAAATTGTATTAGGGTTATTAATGGTACACATGTGTCCGCTGCAAAGATGCAATGATATATTGGATGAAAATGTTTTGTTAAACAAAATACCACGACTGTATGTGCGTTTGATTTAACATTTACATTTGTAAGAGTAGGGTGGGAAGAACTGCACATGACGCTAAAGTTTTTTTTTGTTCAGTTTCAAACAGTAGAAATTTGATTTTTTTTCATCCACCGGCGAGACATTGTTATTTAGTTGATTCTAGGTATCTACTAGTGGATGACTACATACCTCCTTATTGGTGTTAGATACAATATTCCAGATTTTAATGAAACATAGAACCAAGCAAAGGCCGAAAATGAAATTTTCAATTATTACCGTTCGAGTTTACGTATGATAAATGTTCGAGATAACGTAAGAAATAAACAAGTTGTTGCTGGACTACGTCGGTAATTTGTATTTTGTAACTGCATTTGTATTGTGTATCTATAGTTCGAAATTATTATATTAGTGTAACTATACTTGTACATTAACGTAGTTGGACTTTCAAATTCTTGGAATTAATTACATTTTCAAAATACTTCTTTAAAATATAAGCAGATTAACAATGTAGTTAGTAATCATAATTCATGCCTTTTTGAAATATCTCTTTCATAACACAAAATATCGTTTTCCTTTTGTGAACTATTCTTTTTCTGTATCATTTCCCTTGTCCTTTTTGTGTGTCAAACAAACACACCCGTAATGCGCTTGTGTGAAATACTACCTGCAGTAGTATTGAAGCAATTATGATGTTCTAAACAATATCTAATGAAAGTTTTAAACACATGTGAAGAATGCTGATGATTGACACATTAAAAAAAGAAGGCTCGTTTTGTTGTATTAAGCAATTTGAATCGAAAAGAATGGTTTTAGGCCATTTGAATCGAAGAAAATTACTTAGATGATGCAAGGTGTGAGTGATACTACACAAAAGGGCTATTGTCTTATTCGAAAGCGTATAATTCATATTTATGAAGTTTTTCAATGTTATAAAGATGCATGAATTATGATTTTGCAGTGGGTACCTTTCTTGTAATATTGATAACTGATTATATGGATCAACATTAAAAGAAGGCTAATTTTATCTATGTCCACAAGATTAATTAGTTGATCCATATTTCGACTTTATTGAGTTAATCCACCAATTTTTTCTTAGTTTATCCACTTTTGTTTTGGATTAACTAATACTCTTCTTCAATTTTTTTTTCTACCAAACCTTAAAAAAAGAATTTCCATACAAAGAATTCGCTATACATTATCATTCAATTTCTAATACACAATCAGCTCTCTCGCATTTAATGTAGCAATTGTATCTTGCTCCTTTCAGCATACATTTCTTTACTTTCTCATGGATTAGAAGATAAAAGATGCATTAAAACTAATAAACATCAAATATGTGCTCACTAAATGAAGTCAATTAAAAAAACAACTTAACACCTAAACCTCCAAACTTGGGTCTTATAACCAAGTTCAAAAGCCTATTGTGGTTTTTTCCCCAACAATGTAACCTTTATGAACCTATTTTTCCTAGTTTTCTAGAAATAAACAAGTAGTATGCAACTTTAAAAAAACCAACTATAGACGTGCTTATGGTTTTTAGTTCATTATTGTTGGTTGTTTAGCCCTTTTATATCTGGATGCAGAGTCGGTCTTTATATACTTTTAAGCGATAAATGTCAGTGGATTGTTTGAATTTTTAGTCAACTTTTTCAAATATTTGCAGAGCTGAATGACGCAAGAGATTTTTCAATTTTTTTTTTTGAATATGGATTTGCTCTTTTTCTTTATTTTGAATATTGATTATGCACTAAACTTGTTGTTAGTTAACTGCTTCAAGCTTATGGTAGAATAATTCTTCAAGATTGCTAAAACTAATATACTTTTGCATGTAGGAGATGCATAAAATACGGTGGATAAACCAAATAACCTACAAAAGCCAAACAAGGCATACAAACAGGGTGGCTTAACTAAATAAAATGGTGTATCGAAATAATATCATCTTTAAGATAGATTTCATCTTAATTTTTCGTAAACTAAATGTGGTAGGTCATAGTTTATAGGGTTCATCAAAATTATAAATGCAAGAGTTAGAAGAAAGAAACTACTTTTATGATAAGTTTTATGAGTCTAATATACAAGCACTAATTAGGGAAATATTATATTATACATATGTTCCTAAAAATCTATGTAGATCAACTGAACTTAGACATTACAAATTCCATTCAAAAGCAAAAAAATCAATCACAAACAGCTCATATTGCATAACCTCTTCTCGCATAATAAAATAACTGTTACCAAAGGAATTTAAAAGGGCACCATCAAAGGAGTAACCTATCAAACACATTACCTAACATATAATTATCAACAAATCTCACAGAATAAATAATTCATTAAAACATGCATTATTAAAGGCACAACCTTCCAAAGGTATTATAATTGTTCGCGTTACTTGCATTATTATTGGTTACAGTAATAATGTCGGGTTCCAGGTGTAAACACAAAATGAAAAAAAAAACATTTAAAATTGTTCCGGCTTAAGTCAATCAAACAGCAAGTATGGGGTATATTCGGCGTGTGAGGAATGACTTCGTTCGATCGTGTTCTTGGTGGGCTGGGATCTCTGGAAAATCACTTCGTTCGATCGTGTTCCGCTTGATTCTCTATCTCATCTGCTGGCACCTTTGGTGCATGCGGAATAAAGCAACCTTTGAGAGCTCTTCTATGGATCCTCCGTCCATTATTCGGCGTATGAGGAATGACGTCTTCCTAGCTTTCCGTGGTAGACCATTCAGGGGATCCATAGGCTCCCGTTCTAGGCAGCTAGTGGGTCTTCTTTCTATTTCGTGTGTTCTGACTTCCACTAGACTGGGAGTTGGTTGAATCCTTTTGGTGGGGCGTTGGCCTTCACCCATCGCTCCCGATCCCTCCCCCCCGTTTTTATTTTAATGTGGTTGCTTTTTTTCCAGGCCAGGTGTCTTTGGAGTCCTCCCTATTCCGGAGTTCGCTCTGGTTGGCTATGACTGGTGAGTTCTGGAATTGTTTGGGTTGTGGTCGTCCTGTTCTGTGGGCTCCTCCTGTGCTCTGCTCCGGGTGATTGGTTTTGGAGTTGCTTGGGTGGTTCTGTTAGTGTTTGGTTGCTTGGGTTGCTCGTTCTGGTTTATTCTTGTCCGATCGGCGATCCTTTCACTTTGTTGTGCTTGGTTTGAGCATGAGTTGTTGGACTTAGTTCTCCCTTTTCTGCTATTGGCCTTCTCTGCGGTCCTCTCCATTTGATTTAGTGGGTCATTGCTTCCTCTTTGGTGTTCTTCTAGACTATCTTCAATCACCACCATTGGACGGTGGCCTAGCCGGAGCTCGATGGTGTTGTCAGTTGGGCGGTTTTCTCTGGCTCAGTATGGGATGGTAGCTCCTCTGGCGGACTGGCCTATACCTATTTGGTTGTGGCGGGATTGATGGTTGTGTGGGTGGTGCTTCTTTTGCTCTATTTCCATTGGTACTCCTTGCTTCTGTCTGTCAGTGGAGCTTGTGGTGGTTATAGCATGGTTGCTTTGCTGCTCGGTCTGGGTTTTGTTTCTTTTATCAGTTTTCTTTGGCTCGGTGTGGGATGGTAGCTTCTCTGGTGGACTGGCCTATACCTACTCGGTTGTGGCGGGATTGACGGTTGGGTGGGATGTTGTTTCTTTTGCTCTTTTTCTGTTGGTTTCTCCTGGCTACTGTCAGTCAGTGGAGGTTTTTTATTTTCTTTCTCTTATCTTCGTTCCGGTCTTTTCTGTTCTTTGTGTTTTTGGGAGGCATATGTTCTCCGTATGCCTTGTCTTCTTTTGTGAGCCCCGGAGAAAGGCTTTTTTTCTCCTTTTGCTATATATTTATCTTTTAAAAAAAATACTATGGGGGTATATTCACTTAAAAGTTAAAAAGACTTTACCTAGCAAGACTCAACATGTTGACAATCACAATATATATTGAAATAAATTCATTTACATCTACTAAAGTAGAGATAAATTTCATATTTGACAACCTAGAGGATGCTATAAGGTGTTCCTTGATTGACTCAATTCTTCTATGGTCAAATCCTCTATTCCTGTGTGTCCATTCCCTATTACCAATTAATTTTTTTACAATCATTATTAGATTTAATTCGATCCCACGTATCAATAAGATCACTTTACTCAGAAAGTAACCTAATTGAATTCAACGTTATAATTACAGTTTGGAGAAAATAATATTTTTACTGTTTGTTCTAATGTATCATGAATTTTCTTGCTGAATCTTAAATCTCTCATTTAAAAATTAAATAAGTGTTCTCAAGACATATTTAAACATATTACCAACTAAACCTCAAATTTTTATCGGACATTTCGTTTAGACACCCAAAATAGTCTTAAAATTTACTTATGCCTCCTCTCATAATTTTTTTGACTAAACATTCTTTAGAATTTTGCAGCGAAAATATTTTTGTTTAAACCACATATATTTGAAAACAAAACTGCAAATAATTATAGTTGGAGCTCCGTATATTTGTCGCAAGAACTGTAAATTTTCGTTTTACGAAAATATGCAACTGGAACTGCAAACATTTGCATTTTAAATCTAAAATATTTGCAGTTATAGCTGCATATATCTGAAGTTTAAAATGCATATTTTTGCATGAGAGGTTGATATGGATGTTTGATGAAACTTGCTTTTGAGAAGGGTTTTTGAATATTAATTTGAAAATAAGGAATGGATCCTAATTTCTACCATTTTTATTTCCATTCCTTTATTTTAAAAAGGTCTAAGAAAAATCTTACTCTTCTACAAAAAGATATAAAAACTACAACAAATAACATATGCAGGAAACACGTGGTTCTTAGTATCTATATGATAATCACATGCATGTTGTATTAGTAGTAGAAAAGAAGACAACCAATACGTGGCATAAAAAATGTATTCTAAATCTTATGAGGAGAAACTTTTACTTTAGCAGATAGCTGAGACGTTTCAGCCAATTGCTAACATAACCCATGAGCAATATTTTCTTGAAGAGCCAATTTAGCATAATTAGCATTTATGAAATTTATCACAAATTTTTATGTACGGTTAAATTTTAATACCACATAGTTGCATGTTCGCTTTCTTGACCATAAAATTAATATTTGAAGAGTTCATTAATTACACTATCAAAAGGCCAGGTACAATTAGAATAGTGGAAATTGGTGTGAAGGGCCTAATTATACGGCCCAATTTTTTTCTAGGACACGGATTTGAAATTATTATTTTGCAGGACAATTATCTAGGCAGCGTGCGTCTTCGTCTTCTCAAACGACGTTCTTATCTTCTGAAATCTTGTGCTCGTGGAAATTAGGCAAAATTATGATTTTAATGAAGGTACTGATTTTAATGAAGTACCGAAGTTAAGATTACAACATAACTGTATTTACACATCTCTCAATCTAGATCTTCCTGTATGCTATTATCAATCTGTATCTCGATTTCAATCTCAATCTCGATTTCAATCTCTATCTCCCTCTCAATCTTAATATCATATTTATAACGTCGTCCATATTTCAAACTTAATTTAGTCTTATAATCTTCCTATATTGCTGATTTCAATTTCTATTTTGGAATTACTGGGTAGGTTATATTTTCTTAGGATTTAAATTTTCACTTTTGGTGTTTATATATTTTATTTATTTTATTTTGGCTATAGGAACAAGCTGGGTTATTCTTTTTCTACCAGTCTATTAGTTTGGCTATAGGAAGATGGATAGTATTGACAATAAAAGGTATAGAATGTTTTTATTTAATATTTTGGTTTTTTTCTTCTGTTTTTGTATAGTGATAAATCTTTTTATCTTTTTTCTGTCAGTGCTGCAGCATCTATTTTGGTTGTTGTTGATTTCAATAAAAACAACTTTAGTTTTAGGTTTTCTTTGGATTCTGCTAATATAGATAAAAAGGTTATCTGCATTTGCTGAAGCTTGCATGCACTACTTGAAGGCGTGGATGGTTGATAATGACAAAGTTGAAGATTTACATGTATAGAATAATAATAATTAGAACTAAAATATGCAGAAAGAAGATGATTGAATTGCCAAGCAAGAGATAGTGAGTAGAGAGCAAGAGCTGGTTGGAATGTGCTAGTGTGCCAACGGTGAAACAAACAAGACTTGTTGGACTTTGCAGCAGCATGTGTGGTAGAAGTTGATGGTTCATGACTGACATGAGCGGAAGCAGGCACACATATGAGTGAGAGTAGTGAAAGCAACCAGCAAGGATGTAGCCCCAATGATGGGACGGCAAAAAAGTCTTCTTCCATGCCTAAAGAAGTGGATACAACAAACCTCCTAGATAGTTTTATTTGAAGAAAGGGAGAGACGTTCAACAGCGGAGTGTTGCACATGATCTGGAGCCGAGAGCTTCAATTTGGGTGTCTTCCACCTATCCTGGATAAGGAAGCAGGGGCAAGCTACTTTTCAATGCCCTATATAGTAATGCAACATGGGGGTCTTCAGGGTGAAGGTGCATAGATGATAGATGGAGCAATTTGAAAGGCTACTGTTGTAGAGACATCCGTAAAGGAGCAAGTATGCTGAGCATGATGCAAAGAACTGCGGTAAAGCATGACTCAGGAAAAGCAAGCAGGGACGCAGGTTGAACATGTGAGGGATATGTCGTAGGCCATAGAGCTATTGCTGGAGACGACATTGCATCTAAAATTCTATGAACATCATTTTCAGAATAATGATTATATACTGATTCAATGTATTTTGTGAATGTTAGTTGATTGATTGGGGATGGTTGAATTGTTGGTTATATGTTTGTGATGATTGTTGATTTTAAATAGTATTTAAAAAAGATAATTGTATTTATCTTTTTTTTTCTTGTATATGTGATGATTGTTAATGTTCTGTAGTTTTTAAAAAAGATAATTATATTTATCTTTTTTTCCTGCTGTGTTTAGCTATGATTTTAAGCAACTATTAATGTTTAGCTGTGATTTAAATTCTACAAATTTTGTTTTATTATATGATGTTGCCAGTTTTTTAAAAAGATACTTGTACTTAGATTTTATTTCTTGCTATGTTTAGCTATGATTTTAAGTAGTTGTTAATGTTGATGAATATTAAAAGTATTCTGATGAATTATGGCTATGCAGTTGTCTTTTGAGTGATGGTAGTGATGCTTTGTTTAGCTTGGATGAGATGAAGTAAAGGCTATTGGGTGGAACTCTGTGGATTGTCTTAAGTATCAAAAAGTAGAGGAATAATATTGGCGTTTGGATCAACTATATATGATTAATAATTGGATTTTTGGGTTATATTTGGATTCGTTGGTTGCGCATGTTGCACTGATATCCCTTGTGTATGTATTTGATATATGAGCATTCTCTTGAACATCCGAACCCACGTCCGAACTAAACACATTTCTACACATTTTAACTTTAATTCAGCACCTCCACCATTTAACACCCTTACTAAACATCCGAACCCACATCGCTAAAGAAACCCCTCTACATCATAGCAACCAAAGACCATTGACTACAAACTGCTACATCATTTCCATCTCATCAGCAAACTCCTTCCCATTCATTTGCTCATTACATATTTTATCATCAAAATCACTCTTTAATTTCCTCATCCCAGACCATTTAATCTCCAACCCCGACCACAACAGCAAACCATAGCAATCCAACCAACTGCCCTTGACATCTATATTGCTCCATTCAAACACCAGCATCTACAACACCAACTTCCATAACACTATCAAGTGATATACAGTAAAACTGAAATTGCACCAAAATATAGTAAAAATGCACCAATATATTTGGTTGTCATGATAAAGATAAATGCATTTATGTTTTTAACATTTCTTTAGAAACAAACCAGCCATTCTAAATTCATCATTACCTCAAGCATTACATCACTCGTTACAAATACATCATTCATTCATCAGTCTTTACATCAGCCACGTAGTTACATTGTAGTCAATATCAGTCATTACAAATTGACTATTGAATTGATAAGTAAATTTATTTACATTACGTAAATGTAGTATGAACAACACAGTTCCATATATTTTAATAAATAGTTAACAAATTCATCATAAACACAACATTTGACAGCAAGCATTTTTTGTGAGTATTGTCAGTTTGTAATTTTTGTAGCAGAAGCTAAGCTGCACAATTTTTCAAGATTCTAGCAATATGGTTCATCAGATAGAATATCTGCACCTACTTCTGCTCTAAAAGCTTCGACTTCTTTAAGTGTGATTTTTGTTGTTGTGTCCATTCCTTTGGTTAGCTTTTCTATGAACGTAATGACAAAAACTCCACAATCGTACCTGTATTTCTGAATTTTAGTATACTTGAAATATAATGATAAAACAGATGATCTTTTCTTCATTATGATAATGAATTGTAATAAAAATTTCTACGTCATTACAAAACAGTATGTGAATAAGTTATATTGTCTATTTGGCGAGTTGACATGTATTTGGTTCTATCCCTAGTTTCAAGGTGGTAATTTGATTTATAGATTGAGAAGGGATGTTGCTTTTTGGAACAATGCCAAACAAATGCTAAAGAAAAATATTATAGATGAAAATAGACCGAAATGGGACAGACTTTCAGTTTTATCCAACATGAGGAATAAGATTAAAACAAATCCAAATTACTCTGATAATTGTAATGATTATCGGGTATGGTCTTGTAGACTATATTTTCTTGCAATATAAATTTTGATAATAAATTGTAATAAATTGTGTGTTTATCTGGATAATAGTTTGTAATTGGTAGTAACGGGCATATACTTATTGTGTAACATGAATTTTCATATAAACAAAATTTAATAAATATTACCCATTGCTTTGTTGTACACAATCAATATTTTTTATCAGTGTAGAACTCCTCAAAATTGTTTTCTCCCCAGCCTTTTGAAGTTCTTCGTTTACCTTGCTGACAGCTGAATTCTGGAAGAAAAAAAAGAATTATCAATTTTTTATAATAAAGATAAATGTTTTTATCTTTTTTTACTTTGTCTGTATATTTACTTACCACGTTTATAGCATATTTTGAATGTCCATTTCTACAGCTTTTTGATCTTATTGTTAAGTGTAATGAGTCATAGTGATTCCTTTAACATGAATCAACTACTAGCTCTAACTAGCTCCAATGTTCGTTCCCATGAATAGAAAAGAATATGTTGCAACAAAATCGATTTTTAAGTGTCTTTTGTATAAAAGGTACAAACAGTTCTTGTTTGATATTTTCGAAGTTTGCATCCGTTGCGCTTTTCTGTTTAAATGTTTTTTGATAAAATATGTTTTGCAATGCAATATTTTAATTGGGATTATGGTTTACTTACTGTCATCGTCGTGTTCACATATACTATGCTAGAACTATCATTGAATGATTTTGCTTTTCTAAACCAAAACCAATCTATGACCTGTATATCAAAAAGGAAATGGATAAAGTGTAGAACTTATGATTAAGCACAATATAAATTATTTTTCTTACCTGGCCAATAATACATCCGCTAAAAAGAAGTTTTTCGAGCATAGCTTTTGTAATGATGATTGAGTTTTCATCGTAGCAACTGAATGCTTCATCACTGGAGAATGCCATTGTTGTTAATAATTAAATGTAGTTAATTATTTCCTCATAGGAACTAAAAGTTTTATCACTAAAAAAAATAAAGATAAATTGTTTTATCTTTTTCAATTTTGTATGATTTTGTAGACATAATTTTTTTTTGAGGTGTACATTGTTACCATATAGTATCTTAATGAGTATATTATTGGAGTAAAATTATATTTAACTAAATGCAGTGAAAAGTAGTTAAGATACTTACTTGTTTCCTCCTAAAATCTTGAAGAGCATTTTGACACTCCCGATTTGTTTATCACTGAGATACTTCAGAAGAGGACATTTCTTAACGTTCCTTTGTTTCTTCTTTTTTTTGGGTTTGTTTGGGGACAAAATCTTTCACAATAATAGCAGTTTCTGGATTGGTTTTGAGGACTACATCTTGCACGACAATAGCATTCTCAGCAGGTACTTCTAAGTTGTGTGGTTTTAGAGTTTTTTTTGTCTCATCTTCTTCGACATACTCTTGAGTTTGCAATAAATTAAAAGTTGGAAAATCAACAGAACTGTTTATGTGAACCAAACCAACTATTTTTTACCTTTTTCAAGCTCATTATTCTCCTTCAAATTGACTTCTTCTTGTACATCATTTTCTTTTTCTAAATTTTGGGCTTTCAAATTGTCCTCCATTTCCAGTTTCAATTCAAGATTTTTGATTCTTTGTTCAGCAATTTCTCTTAGTCTTCTCTCTTCATTTAACTGTTGATTAACAGTTTTCATCTCCTCCATCAGAAAAGTAACTTTTAACTCTAAGTCTTTAAAGCCACTGGCGTATTGTTTGGCAGATTTTCTCAGATTTTCTAATTCTTGGTGCTCATCAAATTTTCTTTTTGTGCTGTGTGTTGCCTCTTCCTCCTCAATTGTGTCGATTTTCTTTGTCAAAAGTTCCTTCTCTTCATTTGTTATACTTGAAAAAAATTTCAGAATCTGAAAGGAAAATATTTTAAGATAAACTTTGACATGTGATGTTGTTCAATCATTAGAAAAATTAGAAGTATTAATGTACATCATTATAAAAGAATTATGCTGTAAAAAAAGATAAATATTCTTATCTTTTTTATTACTTTAGTAAAATAGGATTTTGGAAATGATATTTATGCAAATGTTTAGCAGTGAAATTTGTTATACTTGAAAAAAATTAGAAGTATTAAATGTATAGTTTAAAAAAAAGAACAAAAAACTAGCATACCTTGTTATTATCAACTTCAGTTAAGTCGATATCTTTCAATTTCGATAAATCCCATTATCTCATTCTTGGGATTTTGTCTTGAAGATCTTCTTTTTCATCAATTATTTGTGTTCTTTCACATAACCAATACTACAAGAAAAAGATAAACAGTTTTGTATTTTTGTAATAAACATATATTTCAGTATATTTATATTTAGTGAAAATTATGAAAGCATACCAATAACACCATAGTACAACCCGGTGTACTTCTTGAATCAGCATGATACTTCTTGACATTTTTTAAAACGTTTTCACAAATTGCTTGCGGCCAAGAGATTGAGTTCATTGCATATAGCTCTGATTGTCGGGAAAAAGGAAAGCTATGACAAGTAGTAATAACAACAGCTTCACTAAATCTTAATCTCCTTTTTCCTCTTCTATCATTGTATTCAATCTTTTTGTCACTGTTTTTTGGCTTATTATATCTTCTTCATTGAAATTAGCACTTAAAAAATTGGAGAAACGTTCCATGGTAGAAGCTTTGTTAGAAGCTGGAATAGGAAATAAGTCCTCTCCAGTAATGGCATTCCGGAATATAAGACTAACTTCTTTGGGACTTATTTTGAACACGTGCCCTACAAAATAATTAGCTGATGGTAATAGGCCCTTATAGTGAAATTCCCCTTAACTATAAGAATTCATAATATTAAAAGATATATGCTTTTATCTTTTCTAGTTGGAGTTAAAATCAATTGTACATCTTACGTAATAAATTTGAATCGTCATAAAAACAAGAAAGATGTTTAGGATATACCAGTAAGTTTTTAATATAAATAGGACTTAACTCTTAATTATATCATTTAAAATAAAAGATAAATGTCTTTATCTTTTTTACATTAAAGGGTAAATGTGGCTAGAGAATACCAGGTTATACTAACTAAAAATTTAAAGAACAAAAAAACATAAAGTTCTATACAAAAGCTTTCAGAAAAACCGATTATAATGAAAAATTAATTAGGGTTCATTATGTAGCAAAAACATTTACAGCAAAAATGAAAGAAAATTTACATCTTAAGTTATTCATGTGTACAAATTGCAGTAGTAACCATATACATCTTAAGTGATTCATGAGTAAAAACATTTAACTACTTGTTGTGTAAGAACTTAAATGAACTTAAATCATATGCAGCAGTAATTATGAAGATTTTTCTAGGCTTTATCTTGTAATTGAATCATGTATGTGAAAAGTTAAATGCTTTTATCATAATAACTTCAAATCATAAGAAAAAATAATACGTTTAACATGTATCAGTAATTATCAAATATTACTAAGGTTTAATATGTAATAAATTCATTCAGATCAAAAGATAAACGCCTTTATCTTTTTAAGCTGTTAAACAAAATGACAATTACCACTGAATATGTACGTATGAGTAATCAAACAGTTTCAGATTTCATTAAATCATCACAAAACAACAAAAACCTTACTTGCATTACAAAAACTATCATATACATCAATAATTAAGTAGGGTTTATCATGAACCTAAAACATTTGCATGAAAGTAAGGTTTTAGATCAAAAGTAGGGTTTCAGATCAAAAAGAAAACTTACTTGTTGAGTAATTGATTAATCGAAGTCGTGGTTTTCATGAAGACGGTGAAAATCGTTGGTTGATAGATTTTCTGCTTGAGATCTAATTCGTGTAGATGGAAATATTTGTAGCTAGTTTTGAAAATGATTAAAAGTAGGGTTTCAGATGATTGAAAATGATCAGAGATCGGGAAGCCCTAGTTTTTAATTTCGGTTAGAATCGTGAAAAACAGAAGAAAAAAATTGAATGAAATGAGTGGAAGGAGGAGACGAAACGAAGGAATGGGCAAGTACACGTGAAGCGACGTCACGTGTTTAAAATTTTGTCCTGGAAAATAATTCCTTTAATGCCGTGTCCTGGAAACTTATTGTTGAATGAAAAAAGGCCCTTATGGCAAAATTTCCCATTAGAATATATATGATGCTAAACTATAAACGGAACTTTTGGCCTGCTGAAAGATTAATTCACTTTTAAGTGTCACACATTCATATGACATTAACATGAGTACGAATCAGTTACTTCAAGACCAAAGCAATAAATGAGAATATGATGAAACATAGATTGTAGTGCCTTGTTCAACATGAATGCTTCATCTCATTGTAGTGTACAGATCAGTAACCATAAGTAACCAACATGGAAACCAAAGAAATATCATAAATTCTTCCATTTTTGGGGATCCACTCAAATTAATGACTTTTTAGTTTATGCTCATAATTAACAATTTCTCATAGGGTTAAGTTAATAGCGTATCATGTTGCATAGAATCATCCTTTGAGCCTAAAACTATAAATGAGAAAGTGGACCATTATCGAATGTGAGAACATTACAGAATTAAAAATCAGAAAAAATAATGATATCAAGTAATATATTTTGTATTGTCATGTTATTCATAAGATTGTACATAAAACAGTGCATTACATATTTAAATGTCAGTAAACAAAAAATTAAACAACAAAAGACCGCAATCAATGGGATTTCTTTTTACCCATTTTCAGTGAAAAGCATCCAGTAGACAACAGTCAGTTTTCCCTAACACTAACCTCGTATAAGACCGATGGCTTTTATATACAGTTCAAAATATTAAGGTCCAACCAAGCTAAGTATCATGTGAAGAACACATAATTTTTAATGTTTTAATCAAAGTTCAGGTAAAAGGTATACGGTGTAGTAAACAATGCGGGTATATGGTTATGGTTCCATAGAGCATTATGAGCATCTGGTTGTGAGAAGGTTGATCAACCCAAGCAAACTATTCAATATTTTCATAGGAATAGAACGGATTGTTTAGATTAGTCCTACATCAGGCGGTTTTATAAAATAAATCCTATATAAATACTTATGGACCACGCATCACATTATAAATTGGTTTTGTGTTAACACGTAATTCTCTAACAAAGAAAAGGTTGCGAAGATTGCTACCTTGTCCAACACTAAGTTATTACTAATACTTATTGACATAGTGCAATATCATAATTTTCATATTTTTTTTTGCTTTTGTTACTTTTCATAATTTTGTAATTCTCAGCCATATTATGAGAAATTAGTTAACTTCTTTACCTCTTTCTAGTTTTATTTTTATTTTGAAATTTATTTATGGTAGTAATAAAATATGGTCTATCTTGCTTATTTACTCAGAGCATCTCCAACAATACACTATAAGAAAGGCTAGTTATAGCGTCAGCATTTTGCGTCGGCTTGCAACAACTAAAATAAGCGGCCGTCGCTAATCGTCGCAAGTTGCGAATATACAGCTCGACCCACGAACAACAAAATCATTATTTCCCACCAAAATCTAAATCTCTAAAAACGACGAACGATTTTTGCACTACCCCCCCTCCCCCCCAACACCCTCCCAAGCCTCCTAAACCCTACAAATCTCGCCGATAACTCCTTTCTCTCTAATTCATCTTAATCTAGGTATGATTAAAACTACGATTTCGAAAGTTGGTATTATGTGTTAGAAATTGTTGATTATTCCGTACTAGTTGATGACAATAATGTATTAGTTGATTAGGAGATAAATTAAAATCCTAATTTCAAAATTTAGTTTTTATGGGTTTGAAATTGATGATTATTGCGTATTAGTTGTGATAATAGTGTATTGGTTGATTTTGGGATATTAATTACTGGTTTGATTGTTTAATTTGTAATTAAAAATTAAAGTTGATTTAAAATCCAACATTTAGTGTATAATTATTGATTAATATGCTTATCGATAAGTTTGTTTGTTATAGTTTACGCAAAAATTAGTGTATAATTATTGATTAATACGCTGATGGTTAGGTTGGTACGGTTAAACATAAGTAATATTTTTTAACTAAATAGTGTGTGTTAATTATTATAATTGTTAGGGGTTAGTATAAATGAAATTTATTTTAATTTATCATAAGTGCAAACTTCAAATTTTAGTTTACAAAATATGTAAATTAAAAATTTAAACAGTTAACTGAATTGTAAAATATGTTTTAAAAATTCAACTTTAGTTAATAAAATATTTAAATAGTCGAGTGAATTATAAAATTAAGAAATGAAATGAAGTGAAATAATAAATTTTAGTTTGGAATAACAAAATTTTTTTGAAAGAAATATTCTACTGAAATCGACCTAGCCTTTTTGTGTCGGCCGACGATGGCTAGAATAAGCGACCAACGCTAGCCGTCGGTAGTCGACACAGATCTGTGTACACAAATCAAAAACCCGCGAATCTGAAAACTTTTCATTCTTTCGCACCAAAAAGTAAGGTTGATTTAAAATCCAAAAATTAGTGTATAATTATTGATTAATATGCTTATTGATAAGTTTACGCGAATCTTTAGTATAGTTTAAAATAATGTTTGTTATAATTTGCGTATAAATTAGTGTATAATTATTGATTAATATGCTGCTAGATAGTTAAATGAATTGTAAAATACGTTTTAAAATTATTGTATAATTATTGATTAAAATAAGTGGAAAAATTAGTGTATAATTATTGCTTAAAATTAGCGCAAACTTCAAATTTTTGTTTACAAATTCGGTTCGAAATGTAAATAGTTAAATGAATTGTAAAATATTTTTTAAAATTTCAAAATTAGTTAATAAAATATCTAGATAGTTGAATGAATTATAAAATTAAGAATTGAAGTGAAGTGAAATTATAAATTAAGAAATAATAAATTTTAGTTTGAAATAAAAGTTTGTTTTTGAAACAAATATTGTACTAAAATCGAATTTTTAAAAAACTAAGAAATGAAGTGTTAAGTATTATTTTAACAAATACAACAACAACAAATTAAAGCTTTTAGTCCCGAAAGGCTTTAATTTCTTTTAGAAAATACAACAACAACAATATACCCCTTGGATGCAAAGTTATGCGTAAAAGAGAAGTGAAGTGAAGTGCTGTCGAAATTAGACAGAAGTGTGGTGTATGAAGTCTTTAGTCCCAAAAGGAGACAAAATTTAAGTGTTGTCGAAATTACTAACATATATTTTTAAATTAGGAACAATGTTCGATTATTTTCTCGACCGTACTTGGATGTTTGAAGTCAGAACTGGTGTGAAAGATTCGGTGAAGGAACATTTCTACAATGGTGTACATGAATTTATTAGATTCGTTACGTCTAATAGTCGAAATAATGAAGAACTTCGTTGCCCTTGTAGTAAGTGCCAACATTTGAAGCATTGGTGTAAAAACCCGTAAATTTTCGATAATTTAATGAATCTTGTTATTTAATATTGGAAGAAATAAAAAGTTGTAATTTAATAATGAAATGAATACTAAAATGAAATGCAACAGTGTTAATTAAAGTAATTTTTTGATAAATTGAATGAAATTCCAATTAATTGAAATAATAAAAATGCTATACTTGGCTGTAAATTGAAGATAAGTGAATAAATGAAATATTGGATTAACCAAGGAAATAATAGATAGTTAATGGAAATTGAATGAAATTAGTATTATGAAAATAAATGGTAACATTGATTTGTAAGTAATAAAAGCTTATTAATGTGACTAAAAATTAACAGTAACAATTATTATATGTTACCTATCTATTTACCTATTAATTTAAATTGGAAATAAATTTCAATAATTATAATTTAATATTATGTTAATGTAAATTAAATTAATATTTGGAAATAATGTTAATTTTATTCATATTATGAAAATTTGTTGAATTAAAAGAATGGAAATAAAGATTTATCAATTTATTGGAATTTAAAACTATAATAATTGGATTAATTGCAAATAAATGAAATTAAATATTTAAATATTACGTAAATGGAAATTAGGATGAAATTTGAGAATATTAATGTAATAGATCATGAACCAATGTAAGTTTCATCCATTTGATAATAATGGATTGAATAATAGGATGGAAGTTCAATTAAATGGATTATTGGAAATAAATTGGTTAACATAAATAAAGATGAAAATTTGGGTATATTAATGTAATGAAATGTAAAACAAATGTTAACTATGTTATCAGATTTAAAATTGGTTGAGTATAAAGGTTGAAATCAAATTAAAATGATTTATTGAAATTAAATTTTAAATAATTGGATTTTATTGAAATTTAAGTTAAATATTGTAATTGGTAAGTTTATCTACTTTAAATTGGTATTTAATTTGTTTAAATTATTTGTGAATGTTTAAGAAATCAAAAATGATAAAGATTGCCAATTATAGAATTGGAATTGAAAATTTGATTTAATTAATTTAATATTAATTTATTTAATTAACCGAAAAATAGTCATTTTGGCCATTGACTCGAATTTCGACGAAACTCATTTCATCGGATCCGTAACGGTGAATTATTATAGGATTTCAAGTTTCGTAGCGATCAGACTTGTCGTTTGATCGTACGGACTCGAAACGCCTTGAAATCAGTTTAATTGAAATCAATTCGAAATAAGCTGATTTTATCATAACTTCTTCATACGATAAAATTAGAACTTGAAACCTGTTTCATTGAGTTTAAAATATTTAAAAACATCTATTTTGATATATGGGTTGACCCATTTTCGTTCTGGAGTCGAAACGGGCTTTTCGGGTCGTGTATTGTTCAATCTATCTGGTCCATTCTTTCTGTTTTCAGCTCTGTCTATAAATACTTTGTTATAAACCCTAGCCACTTCTTATTTTCATTTGTCTTTTGGTACAATTCCATTTGCTTCTCATTCCAATGGCAGACAAAACCTAATTTCCAAATCTCAAATTCAAATAGCAAACCAAAATATAATTGGAAAATCAAACTCCTCCAAAGAAATTCGGAAAAATATATATATCGAAGATCTCAATGACACAAATCTGCATCTAGTGTCTGTTTCTGCAAATGATGTTCGAGTCGGCCAGAAATCACGGTCAAAGGTTGAAATCGCGAAACCCTAAATCGAAAATTGGGTTCTAATTTTCGTCACCACTTGGCAAAATTGATGTGGGGGTTTTGTGGGGCTCGTCGTAGGGAGTTCGACGCTGGTGGTCGAGGTTGCTGATGTTGTCAAGGTTGGCCGGAATTTCACGATTAGGGTTTCAAAACCCTAAAACTAGGCGGCGAGGGCGTGGCATTGGAGGGGCCGCGGTGATGCCGGTCGGTAGAGGGGATGATGGGGAACTCATCAACGGTGGTGGCTCGGCGTATCGAAGCTTCTGGTGGCGTGTGCAGATGGTCAAATGGCGGGGTTGACTAGAAAAAAGGGGATGCATGCTTCAGTTCGATCGTGAATGGTCTATGCGCGTGGAGACGTGGACGTGCTGATGTGGCGTCGTTCCATTGGTTCGTCCTTCTTTTTATTTTATTTAATTTAACTTAAAGTTTAAACGTTCTAACGTGAATAATTTTTGCATACGAGGTCGAATTTATGTGTGGTTTCTTGCGTTAGGATCGTGTTGAAATTCCGGACACTTTGACGCTGGTTTGAACGAATTCTAAGACCATTCAAATTTTGGGCTTAAATTGAGTTTAAATTCGATTTAAAATTCAAAGGTGAGTGTTTCAACCCACTCACAACTTCTAAAATTTCTTATGTTTGTTAAATTTAATTTATGATGTGATTAGGAATTTATTTATGACTGTTTGGTATATTTTGAATTATCATCCCAGTTAATTTGAACTTATTTGAATAAAATCGTTATTTAATTTATTATTGAATATAAATTGCCAGTTAAATACCTGTTATTGATTATCAGTTCTATATTGATATTTATTGATTGATTTGGATGATGACTATGATGGATGTTGATTATTGATATTGGATGAATGGATGTTTTATTTTATATCATTATAAACTGCAAGTTCGTTATGGATTTTTATTTATTTCGGGATTGCGGTTTGAAATGATATACAACCGTAAAATGTTTAAATTGCGGATTGAAATGATAAATATCTGTATCACTTGACCCTAGGGTAGAAAATTATATACAGACACCGGATTGGTTAAATTAAATGATTTTAAAATCCTTAAATTTTTGAATTTAATCAAGTGATGTTTTGAAATAAAATTTGGTTTATGTAAATTGAAGTATTATTAAAAAAATCAAGTTTGTGTTGAAATGCAAATTGGTTTAAAAAGGAATTTCTTTAAGAAAGTAAATCGGAAGTTTAAAGTTAAACTTTTATGTATAAATAAAATTCTATCGAAATTGAGTGATTGAATTTGTTTGAAAATAACTTTGAAATATGTTGAAGTTGGAGTAATCCGTATTGATATTTTGAACATGGATTTAAACGATATGAAATTCGATAGTTTATTGAAATTTGGTTTGTTGATTTGGAAATTTGAAATGGTCCAAATATGTTGAAATGAAATGAGTAGTTTAAACTGATATAAATTCCAAACTCATATTTTAATATAAACCGTTTTAAAATATATTTGTAATTATTAAGGTTTTCAAATTTATTAAACTATTTAACTAATATTAACTATATAAATTATTTGACTATTTTAAACCAATTTAATTTATTTTAAACTAATTAAACCATTATAATTTATTTTAAATCTAATTAATCTATTTTAAGCTATTAATCTAAATTAAATCTATTTAACTATCTTAGATCAATTTAAAGGTACTTTACCTAGAATTAAACTATTTTGGAGTATTTTAACTATTTATAACTATTTAAACTATTTTCTTCTAAATTCCAAACTAAGTAAAATGGATGGGTTTATATTCAAATTCTCGATTTTTAAAGTGAATGTGGTTAAGCGGCATTATAACCTAAGTTGGGAATTAAATAACATATTTGGTTTAATATGATAATTTTGAAATGAGAGTTTAACCTATTTTGGAAATATGACTTTTTAAAGGAAATATAATTTCGAACTATGATTTCAAATGTGATATGATTTCAAAGGTAAATATGAGTAATGATTTCGAAAATGATATGATTTGAATTGAATATGATATTTTGATATCAACTATGAAATGGTTTTGGAAATGTAAAAGAACCATCCGGTGTGTAATAAGCGATTGGTTGGTAAAGAGACCGGGATTGGATATGGGCATACTCTCGATCGATATCGAAAACCACTTTGACAACCGCGTACGCGGTGGAGATTCTAGAATGAAGTAGGATGGTGGCGACGATCCTATATGAGGTATATATGTGGACCCGACTCCCGTGAGTTGGCATAAGGTGGCTAAAACAGGAGTAATCGACGGGCCAATGAGGTAGCTCCTCTGATCGGACACACTCCATCGATCTATATTCTGACTTTGTGATTTATTTGGTGGCCACCCTTCAATTTTACTCGGGAGTGTGTTTTGAGTTGGGCGGTAGTTGCGGCTATGCATTACCAACAGTCCGGAAGTGTAATTGGTATATCTACCCTGGCATTGCCTTGTTGTGCCGTGTCACCTACCCTAGCGCGCCTTCTACGAGTTTGTTTTATGTCGTACCTATGTGGTATCCTCTGGCGGCTCCAGTTTATGGGGAGTTACAGTACTGTATAGACTATTGGCATACTTAAAAATGTGTTAAGGTGGAAAATGTAAAGCCTTAACGCTATTTTTAAATAGTATACTTTACTTTAGACACTATTATAATAGCGTATTGTACTACATAGTAGATAGTTTAACGGATCCTTAGGAGATGTGAATCCCGAACATCTCTTGAGTTACTGCACTCACGTTAGACACTAGATAGGAGATGTCAAACCCCGTAAACATCTCTGACGCCGTTCCACTCATATTTATTTACCGATGATTTAACTTACATAAGATCTTTTAGTTCTGACTCGAGTGTTTTGTCTTTTCAATTCGCTCGGGTCAGCCTGAGCATTTCAGGATTTGAAGACCTTATTTCTGGAGGACGAAGACGAATATTTGTGCTACTATTATTCACCATATTTATTCCACTGCATTCATACTATTCCGCTGCATTATTTATTTATCTCTGATATGTGTAACTCTGATTCTATGTTGTATAAGTATAATTAGGGCTGTCAATGGGTTGGGTCGGGTTTGGGTCGGGTCAAGTCGGGTTCGGGTTGATTTTAAATGGGTCGGGTCAACCCGTTTATTAAACGGGTCAGAAAAGCTCAACCCGAACCCGACCCGTGTATAAACGGGTTGACCCGACCCGACCCGCCTAACCCGACTATAAACGGGTCGGAACGGGTCAGATCGGGTCGGGTCGGGTTGTAAATGGGTCGAGTCAACCCGTATAAGGTGTAAATGGGTCGTAAACGGGTCGGGTCAACCCGTATAAGGTATAATTGGGTCGTAAACGGGTCGGAACGGGTCGTAAACGGGTCGGGTCAACCCGTATAAGATACAAACGGGTCATAAACGGGTCGGGTCGGGTCGTATACGGGTCGAGTCAACCTATTTAAGTATAAACAGGTTGTTAACGGGTCAATTTCGGGTTAGTGGGTCAACCCGAAACCCACCCGTTTATAAACGGGTCAAATTCGGGTTGACCCGAAAATGACCCGCTAAATTAACGGGTCGGGTTAACCTACTAATTTCCGTGCGGGTTTCGGGTCGTGTAGGAAATTGACAGCCCTAAGTATAATCAAATATTTTGTAAACAGCTTCATGAACTGTTATTTGATTATTATATTTTGACATTCCGCTGCGAGATTCTGTATTTGTTTTATTTCTTTCTCTTTTTCTTATTTACCCCAATAACAATCTGCCCTTCTGTATGGTTTGAGTTGGCATGCGTGTCTACTTAAAGCGTACAAATATGCAGGATGTTAAAATTGGAAACCGGATACAGTTAAAATCATTTGTATAAATATGCTTTTGTGCCAAATTATTAATTATGGGATTGTCACGGAGAAATATCAACACCTATACCTAATCTTGTAGTGCAGAGAACGATTAAGTTATGACGAATCCAATAGAAGATACGGTGGAAGATGTAGCACGATCAATGTTCACTGCCATTCAAGTTGACGATGAAAACATAAATATTGAAGAAGAACCCAATATGGTAGCTAAACGAATTTATGATTTATTGGATGCTGCTAAGAGGCCGGTGTGGGATGATTGTAAATGCAAAACCGAATTTATCAGTAACCGCTAAATACATCACATGAAATCAAAATTCAACTTTTCAGAAGCTGGATTTACTGCAGTTGTACAAGCTGCAAAACCACATATGCCACTCAATAATCTGATGTGTGATAGTCATTATAAAGTGAAAACACTTATGTCGGCTTTCGGTCTGCCGTACTAAAAGATAGATACATGTATAAAAGGTTGCATGTTGTACTGGAAAGATAACATTAACCTTAGAAACTGCAAAATATGTACTAAGGAAAGATACAAACTAAGAAAAAAGAAAGGAAAGGAAGTTCCATATAAGAAAATGCATTATTTACCCATCACTCTCAGACTTCAAATGTTATATGCATCTTCAGTTACGGCATGTCGTACGCGATGGCATAGTGTGAGAACATATAAAGAGAGAACTTTGATACATCCATCTGATGGAGAAGCATGAAAATATTTTGATAAGATGTATTTCGCGTTTGCTGCAGAGAGCCGTAATGTCAGACTTGGTTTATGTACGGATGAATTTTCACCATTCTCACAGTTTGGTAGTAAATATTCATCTTGGCCTATTATCGTTACTCCTTATAATTTACCTCCGTGGATGTGTACGAAAACTCCATATATGGTTCTCACTATTGTTGTTCCTGGCCCTGATGATCCGGCACAAGGAATTGTGTTTATTTACAACCATTAATTGAAGAGTTGCAAACACTGCGGCATGAAGGAGTTGAAACATATGAACATTTCAATTTTTTTTTGTATGTTCGCTTCTTTTTTATGGACTATTAGTGATTTTTCTCCGTATGCAATGCTTTCATGTTGGAGTACTGCCGGTCGTTTAGCTTGTCCTTGTTGCATGGAAGAAACACGAGCATTTTCTTTACGATATGGGAAGAAAATTTCATGGTTTGATTTTCATCGGTGTTTTCTCCATCTCAGTCATACTTTTAGAGGAGATAAAAACTTAGCTAACAGAAAAGAGACAATGCTACCACCAAAGATTTGATTAAGCGAAGAAATATATGAAATTGTAAAGGATTATCCAAAGATACATGAAACCGGAGTACATATTGAAATTCTAGGTAAATCGGACATTCATAATTGGTGCAAGCAAAGTATATTTTGAAAGTTTCCTTATTGGAAATATTTCTTACTTCGACATAATATTGACGTGATACACAACAAAAAAACGTGTTTGATACCGTGTTTAATACAATTTTGAATGTTAAGGGGAAAACTAAGGATGATTTAAATTCAAGGCTTGATATAACACACTTTTATAAACGTCCTGAACTTCATATGAAGCCCAATGACAGTAAAAAACACCCAAAGCATGCTATGAGTTGGACAATAAGCAAGTAGAACTCATGCTAAAGTGGGTGGAAGGACCAAGATGTCCTGATGAGATTTCTACTAATCTCCATAAATGTGTTGACTTTAAAAACAATAAATTAAGTGGGATGAAAAGTCACGAATGCCATATCATGGTGGAATATTTATTACCCGAGGTTTTTAAAGAATTGTTGCCCGTAAAAGTATGGAGTGTTATAACAGAATTAAGTTTATTTTATAAACAACTTTGTTCGACCACGTTAACAGTCGACTGTATACGTAAACTTGAAATAGAAATCCCTATACTTCTATGTAAACTAGAAAAAATATTTCCGCCAAGTTTCTTTAATGTAATGGAGCATTTACCTATTCATCTTCCATTCGAAGCACTTCTTCGAGGTCTTGTGCAATATGGATGGATGTATCCATTTGAGAGGTAATATTGAATATCTGTAATATTAATTTTAGCTCAAAATTCAGATAAAATTCATATTTACCTAAGTAAATTTAATTTGAATTAATTTTGTAATAGATACTAGAATCATTTGAATAAAAAGGTTAGACAAAAAGTATGAGTTGAAAGTTTGATTTGCAAATCATATCTTGAAGAAGAAGCTTCATTTTTTTCTCTCATTACTTCAGTGGCCACGTGAACTTATCATTTGTAAGTGTTCCTCGTAATGATGAAGCCGTTGAACAAGATTCTTCTCAAATAATGTTATCTATTTTTAGACAACATGGCCGACCTATTGGAAAATGTGTGGAAATATGGTTAAACGATGGAGATTACCATATGTTACACACATATGTTCTTTTTAACCGTGTAGAAGTTGCACCATTTGTGAGGTAATAGTAAATTCATATTTATTTCAAGTATACTTACGTATTAATTGTAATGGAACATATTATATATATATATTTGTAGTATTTACGAATCACAACATCCATTTGGCGATCTCAGTAAAGCATTTGCTAAATGGTTTTCGAACTATGTTTATGATTCAAGAAATTGTGTCATTGATGAAGGATTACAACATCTTGTGCTCGGACCAAAAATAAATTTTAAGACTTATCCAATATTCTTCATCAATAGATTTAAATTCAACACCAATGATTATGGTACTGAAAAATTAACATACAACAACGGTGTATTTGTTAAAAATAGTGATGATCCAGATGACCATATAAAAGATTTTTACGACGTATTAACGTAGGTTTTAGAATTGACATATTATATACAATCTACAGAAAAAGTTTTTTTATTCAAATGCAATTGGTTCAGCAATGTCCTGGTTCTGGGATTGTAACGACCCGTACTTTTAACTATTTTAAATTATTAAATCTAATGTGGTTATTGAAAAATAATGGTTAGAGATAAAAACTTTTAATGTTTATTTATGTAATTTATTGAAACTGAATTTGGATAAAATTTTGAAATAACCAATTTCGATGATTTGAGCAATAATCAGTATTGAAATGGAATTCTATATATTGAATGGGTTAAAATCAGTAGTTGGAATTGAATAATGAATATTGAATGACTGTAAAATGGAAATAGTTAATCGATAATTTGAATTCGTTTTAAAGGTTAAATTTTATAAGTTCAATAACTTATACTTCAAAATATAGTGATTTATTGAATAATCAAAATTGTTTAAATTTAATATTGCATTTATTTAAATAATTGAATCTTGAATTAATGTGAATGAAAATGGCATTGAAAATTGATTTAAATTTTATTTAAATATGAATGAATATTATTAACTTTTAAAATGAAATTTAAAGTGATTAAATTAAATTTTGGAAATTGCTCGTTTTAATTAACGAGTAAAAATAGCCATTTTGGCCACTGTCTTGGATTTCGAAAAAACTAGTTTCATCGAATCCATAATAGTGAATTATTGTATGATTTCAAGTTTCGTAGTGATCGGATTTATCGTTTGGCCGTGCGAGCTTGAAACGCGAAAAATTTAATTTCAAAATTCGATTAAAATTAATTGATTTTTGAAAAGCTATCTTCTGAATACAATCGAATTAGGTCTCGAAACTAGTTCCATTGTATTCAGAATGGGGGTAAAACATTATGAACGCCAGGTAGCACGCTTCGTATGGAGCTCGAGAATTTTTGCCGTTTGCGGGCGAGATATTTTCAACTATAATAATATATATTTATTCACCTCCTCGACAATTTGTACATTCAGCCCTCCTTTTGTCTGGCTGTACTCCCCTTCTTTTCTCTCGTTCATATCATCAGATCGCGATAGCATAAAAAAAAGCAAATGATCGAACAGAGAAAAAATAAATAAATAATAATAATCGAAGTCGCGCGCACGTGATGGCAGGGAGTGCGAGCGCTTGGAGGGCGATGGAGTCGACGCGTTGCTGAAGGATGGAGCAAGGGCAATGGCAGCAACTGCCATGCGAACTGTCAGCTAGGGTTTTGGATTTCATTGCTTGGGTTGGCGAGCGTGGCGTTCGCACGTGCGTGAAGCGACTGAAGGGAGTTCGTGTTCGAGTTAGGGTTTCGACGATGCTGATTTCGATCGACAATAATAATAAAAAGAAGTCGCGAGTTGCTGGAGAAGGAGGGTTTCTTCATGTGTGCATGCTGGGAGAGGAAAACAGTGAGGTAATTAGGTTTTAATTATTTATTAATTTAAATTAAATGTTAATTAATTTTATCGTTATATTAATTATAGTAGAACTTTTTCGTGCGAGGTCCGTTTTGGACGAAACGAGTTGCAGTGCGATTGTATTGACATAGGCTACGTCATGGAGTGAAAGTGGTATTATTTGAAGCTGAGAAAATATTTTCATTTTTAAATAAAATGTGAGCGTTTTATATGCTGCCAATTGACTGAAATAATTTTTATGTTAGTTAAATTTATATCGTGAAGTGATTTTAATTTATTGACTGTTGTTTGGCAAATTTAACTGGCATTTAAATTGATGTGAATTAAAATGATAGGTCCAAATTTGAATTGGAAATAAAATTTCTATTTAAATTCCCGATTATTGATAACTAGCAAATTGTTATGATATTTTGACTGATTTGGATGTTGATCGTGATGGATGCTATTGATTGATATTTTGGATGATTTGGATGTTTATTTATTTTTAATATATCCCGTTATCATCCTATATATTATTTACGGTATATAAAACTGTAAATCGAATTATTTTGAATAAATTAAGAAATAGGTTGAAATGATATTTACCTATGGCATTTATTTTGGATTGAAATGATATATATCCATCCCTGAATTAAATTGATATAACCGATCACTTGGCCATAAAATAGAAAATTGCATATGGACACCGGATTGGTTAAATTAAATGATTAAAGAAAAAAAAATGATTTCAAATTATTTAAATAATTTTGATTAAAAAATCGAATTTATGGAAATCAATTATTTTCGAACTTGAGCCCGAAATGTTGAAATTTAAATTGGTGACAAGAATCGTTTAAATAATCGAAGTTGAGATTTTGAATCACAATCGGAATATGATAACTGATTTGTATTAAAAGAATTTAATTTGGAATTGAAGCTATGATTGAAATATATATAACTTGAATTGTTTTAAAAAGGTTTGAAATTTTACTTGAATTTTGAAGTTATTTAAGTAAAAGTGATATACGTCGGTATTTTAAATTTGAGCTCGAAATTGGATTATCTTGGAAATTTGAACTTAAATTCAAACATGGAAGTTTAATCTGAACTAAATGATTTAAATCGATATTCTGAAATCGAACTCGAATTTATATAAATCGAAATGGTTTAAAATTGAAAATTGAATTGGAATAAATTCAAATTGGAATTAAATTGAAATTAATTGGGATTGAAATCGAAATTGAATTAATTTAGAATCGATATCAAAATTTATTTGAATTAAAATTGGAATCGAAGTTAATTTGAATTTAAATCTGAATTGAATCGATTTAAATTGAAATGGAAAATGAAATCGATATGAATTGGAAGATTGAGAATTGAACCAGTTTGACTTTGAAACTATTTTCAAATAAATTATTTTAATTTAAATTGTTCAAAATCTATCTTCTTAAATGTTCAAATTATTTTGATTTTCCTAACTATTTTATTTTATAAAATATTTTAAATACTTAAATCATTTTATATCAAACTATTTTAACTATTTTAAACTATTTAAAATTTTCCAAACTATTTTCTAAAATTCAAACTGGTCAAAGGATGGAATGTTTATATTTAAATCATCGATTTAAACACGAATTGGGTTAAAATGAAGTTATAACCTAAATGGAAATTCGAAGCAATTTTGAATTGGAACTGAAATCGAGATATTAAGACGAGCATGATTTTGGATTGAAATAGTATATTTTAAAGTAAATATGATATTTCGAAATGAAATTGATTTTGAAGCGAATATGATATTTTGATATCAAGTACAAATTATTTTCGAAATATAAAAGTACCAACCGGTATGTAAAATGACGTTTGGTTGTTAAAGAGACGGGGGCCTCTTATTGGCGTACTCTCTGTCAATATTGGAACCACTTTAACAACTAAGTACACGGAGGAGACTCCAGAATGAAGTGTTTGGATTTAATGTTGTTTGCTGGATTTGAAGAAAGAGAACGATGATGGATATACCCTGACACTTGTGCCAATTTGAAATGACTAAAATAGGACGGTTTGACAGGGCCAAGTGGGTTAGCTACCCCTAATGGACATCTGTTCTTCGATTTTCTTGGACTCGGTCCATATTATTCCTCTTATTGTTGGTTTCGATTGGTGCACCTTGATTTGGGATAGCCTTCCTTTGACTCGATATAGGATGGATGGACGCGGTGAGCGGTCGTTGCTACGATGCGTTACCACCAGCCCTGCGACCCGAACTAGTAGTATCCTACCTTGGGCATTGCCTCGCGTGCCTTGTCATACTTTTATCCTTATACGAGACCCCTAAGATTTTGGTTTAGTGTTGTCGTATCACGGCGCATCACTGACTACCGCCGTGCTACTGGTTGTGTCAAATGCAAATTGTACGCCAATGCTTAAAAACACGTTAAAGCGGATCAATGTAAAGCCTTAACGTTAAGAAAAATATTTATTTTACCGATTAAACATTATATATGTAACGTATTCTACTACATATAAGTATTTTGATGGATCCTTAAGAGATGTAAAATCCCGTAACATCTCTTGAGTTATTGCACGCACGTTATATACTAGATATGAGATGTGAAACCCTATAAACATCTCTGATTCCACAACACTCATGTTATATGCAATATCAATTTGACCCACGTAGGAATATTTTAGTCCCGACTCAAGTTTTTTGTCCTTTCATTACGCTCGGATCAGCCCTGAATTTTTCAGTGCATTGAAGATTATTCTCTGAAGGACGAAGATGAAGATTTGGTATATTATTACTATTATTATTCCTTCATCACTTTGTCTGCTGCATTATTTTATTTATCCCTGTTGTATATATAACTCTGATAAATGTTATATAAATTATAATCAAATGTATAATATAAACAGGTTCATGAACTTTTTATTTGATTATTATATTTTGCCGTTCCACTGTGAGATTCTGTGTTTGTTTTCTTCTTCTTTTCTTATTTTTCTTAATTAACTCCATTGATTATCTATGTTCCGGATTGTTTAAGTTGGACATGTGTGGATTATTGTCAATTTAAACCTTTTGAAATATGGGTCGTCGCAGTTGGTATCAAAGCTATGATTTAACGATAACCTTAGCTTTGTGGGGTTTGACTCATAAGAGAAAGTGTAGTAATACCCTAGAATGAGTCTGTGTGAGTGTATATATATGAGAGAGCGTACTTGTTAGTGTTATAAAATGTTATATATTGTGTTACTTATCAGTTGAGTTTTTTATGAATTTTGGTTGGTCCGTGGGACGTCATGATATCGATAGGGGTTTCTAAACACTTAAACGAGACAAGTCGACATAATATTGTTTTAAAATAGGGTAAATGAAATAATTTTACCTAAATTATATTATATATATAAAATGATAATTTTTAATGAATGATAGTTGCTAAGAGATGATAATATTTAATTATCATCGATTATTGGTTGAATTAAAGTAAAACAAATACTTTATGAATTTTATTTTACGAAGCATTCGATAATTAGATTGAATTGAATCAAATTACAATAAAATTGTTTAAGATGACAAAGTTGTAAATTAATGAAATGTTGGCAATAAGGTAATAAAATTTGTATAAGTATATTTATAAAATGGCTTATAAATAGAAAGGATTTAAAAGTCGAGAATTTTTTAATTTAAAACCCGTTGCTTTCAAAATTTATTTTCAAAGCCTTCAAAAATTAATAATAATATTATTTGGAAGAGTTTTGACTAGAGAAATATTTTGAAAGGATTATTGAAAGAAATAAAAGCATGAACTCGCTTTAGTCGCTGGAAAATAATTTTGGGGATGACTGCAGCATCGCTAGTATTCATTTTCGATTTTCTAAGTGAGAATTGCTACAAAAGGAAATTTATTTTCGATTAAAACAAGTTTTGATTGTGAAAAATATTTCAAGTATGATTTAATAAACATATGAAAATAGTTTTGAACTTATAAATTGAAAATAGTACGGATAAAAATAAGTTATAACTTATAGATTTGAACAGGAAAGTAAAATTAAATTTTAAAACTGTTGAATATTTTTGGTTTAGCAAACAAAAGAAAATTTGAATTTGAGATATGAAATAAAAGAATTAACCTAAGAAATGTTGAATAAATAGAGTTAATGAAATGAAGTAAATAAAATGAAGTTTAACTGAAGGAAACTCAAATAGTGAATTGTATTTGAAATAAATTAGATAAAAATAATGAAATGAAATTTAAGTAAATAAGTTTGTATAATTTATAGATTTTAGAATATTAAGCAAAAAACAAAAATTTAAATTTGTTGAATGTGAATGATAGGGAAGAGAAAAAAAAAGTTAAACTTAAATAAAGTTGAATAAACCAAGAAATGAATCAAATGAAATAAAGTATAATTTAATAAAGACTAAATGAATTGAATTAGATTTGAATATAACTAGATAAATTAGTAAATTGAATTAATTCCACTTAAGCTATAAAATGAATTAATAGTATGAATACGAACTTGAATTATAAAATAAAATGCAATTTGTGTGTGAAAGAAATTGAATAAAAATAAACGAGTATAAGTAAAATTAATGTGAGTAATTGAATTTGATTTAAATTGGATATAAATAAATTAAATACAAATGGAATGAGTTAATAAGTTAAATGTTAACTAATTTAATTTGGAATAAGTTAATGGAAATGAATAAACAAAACCCGTTAAGGGAATAAATTAACAAAATGAGTCAAATAAAATAGAATTTGATTCAAAATGAATGTGAACTTAAGTTGTAAAGTTAAATTGAATGTAATAACTTTAATCATTGAATGCAAGAGAAATTTGATTTCAATGAATGTAAATAAGTGAATATGAATCAATTTAAAATAAATGGAAGTGAATGTGAGCATAATAAATTTTAAATGAATGAAAAACCAATTGAAACGAATGAACTAAATCAAATTGGAAGTAAGTGAACGTGGATGAATGAGATGTGAATAAAATGAAAGCAAATCAATTAGATGTCAACATGAAATGAATGTTAATAAGTGAAATAATTGAAATCGAATAAGTCAAATGTGAATAAATTAAATGTAACTAAATCTAACGTAAGTAAAATGGAATATAAACAAATTGAAATAAAATCAAATGTAAATAGAAGATGTTGACATATAAGTGAAATAAATGTAAATCAATTGGAAACAAATGAAATTTAAAATAAGTATATCCAATGAAAATTAAAAAATATGAATAAATGGAAAATGAACCAATTGAATGTTAATAGAAATGAAGTGTATAAATTAAATATTTTGAATGAAGATTGTGATAGTTTGCATAAATTAGATGAATATCATTTGGTTGGATGATTTCTTTGGTTGTAAATCATTGTTATAATTGTTTTGATCGCATATGATTGGTTTGTTGTGTATTTGTGCTTGCATTTGTGGTTGAATTCGCAATACATGTTATTTGGTTCCATTAGACTCATATATGTTGCTAAATCCTTTATAAGTTACTAATATTCCATTTGTGGTTTGAATTCACAATACATATTATTTGGTTCCATTAGATATATTTTTGCTTGCTTAATACGAGCGAATTCGCTCATATTAATAATAATAAGGTGCACATCTCGGATTACATACCGCGCTTTTATATTTATCTCTACGGGATGCCTCATCATTGAGATGAGATGTATATTTGATATATATTGGATATATTTGAGTTATATATTGTATTGTAAAAATTTTCCGATCGAGCCGTGCAAAGAAGACTCTGCCGAAATTTTCCGTAAATCTTGGAGTTTGAAATTTTTTGAAGTTTTAAAAATTTTATAACTTGTTTTGGTAACTAACTTGTAAATTCCGTAAGCCGATCGGAGTGGCATAGTAGAAACATAGTAATGGTTTTATAAATGAGATTTAATGTTTTATAAGTTGATAATTTTGAATAAAATATATCAAATGTTAATTTCTGTATTTAGTCCCTTTTCGAGGACGAAATGTTTTGAGTGGGGGAGAATGTAATGACCCGTACTTTTAACTACTTTAATTTATTAAATTTAATGTGATTATTAAAAAATATTGGTTAGAGATAAAAACTTTTAATGTTTATTTATGTAATTTATTGAAACTGAATTTGGATAAAACTTTGAAGTAATCAATTTCGATGATTTAGGCAATAATCAGTATTGAAATGGAATTTTATATATTGAATGGGTTATAATCAATAGTTGGAATTGAATAATGAATATTGAATAACTGTAAAATGGAAATTTTTCTATAATTTGAATTCGTTTTAAAAGTTAAATTTTATAAGTTCAATAACTTATATTTCAAAATATAGTGATTTATTGAATAATCAAAATTGTTTAAATTTAATATTACAATTATTTAAATAATTGAATCTTGAATTAATGTGAATGAAAATGACATCGAAAATTGATTTAATTTTTATTTAAATATGAATGAAGATTATTAACTGTTAAAATGGAATTTAAAGTGAATAAATTAAATTTTGGAAATTGCTCGTTTTAATTAACGAGTAAAAATAGCCATTTTGGCCACTCTCTCGGATTTCGACGAAACTAGTTTCATCGGATCCGTAATAGTGGATTATTGTAGGATTTCAAGTTACATAGCGATCGAACTTATCGTTTGGCCGTGCGAGCTTGAAACGCGAAAATTTTAATTTTAGAATTCGATTAAAATTAATTGATTTTTGAAAAGCTATCTTCTGAATACGATCGAATTAGGCCTCGAAACTAGTTCCATTATGTTCAGAATAGGGGTAAAACATTATGAACGCAAGGTGATATGCTTCGTTTGGAGCTCAAGAATTTCTGGCGTTTGCGGGCGAGATATTTTCAACTATAATAATATATATTTATTTACCTCCTCGACAATTCGTACTTTCAGCCCTCCTTTTGTCTGGCCGTACCCCCTTCTTTTCTCTCGTTCATATCATCAGATCGTGATAGCATAAAAAAGCAAAAGATCGAGCAGAGAATAATAATAATAATCGAAGTCACGCTCATGCGATGGCAGGGTGTGCAAGCGCTTGGAGGGCGATGGAGTCGACGCGTTGCTGGAGGGCAGAGCAAGGGCGATGGCGGCGACTACCGTGCGAACTGTCAACTAGGGTTTTGGATTTCACTGCTTGGGTCGGCGAGCGTGGCGTTTGCACGTGCATGAAGTGACCGGAGGGAGTTCGTGTTCGAGTTAGGGTTTCGGTGAGGCTGATTTCGATCAGCAATAAAAAAAAGTTTTCGCGAATTGCTGGAGAAGGAGGGTTTCTTCGCGCGTGCATGCTGGGAGAGGGAAACAACGAGGTAATTAGGTTTTAATTATTTATTAAGTTAAATTAAATGTTAATTAATTTTATCATTATATTAATTATAGTATAACTTTTTCATGCGAGGTCCGTTTTGGATGAAACGAGTTGTAGTGCAAGTGTATAGGAACAGGCTACGTCATGGAGTGGAAGTGGTATTTATTCGAAGCTAAGAAAATATTTTCAGTTTCAAATAAATGATGAGTGTTTTATACGCTCACAATTGACTGAAATAATTTTTATGTTAGTTAAATTTATATCGTGAAGTGATTCAAATTTATTGACTGTTCTTTGGCAAATTTAACTGGCATTTAAATTGATGTGAATTAAAATGATAGGTCCAAATTTGAATTGGAAATAAAATTTATAGTTAAATTCCCGATTATTGATAACTAGCAAATTATTATGATATTTTGACTGATTTGGATGTTGATTGTGATGGATGCTATTGATTGATATTTTGTTGATTTGGATGTTTATTTATTTTTAATATATCATGTTATCATCCTGTATATTATTTACGGTATATAAAATTATAAATCTAATTATTTCGAATAAATTAAGAAATAGGTTGTAACGACCTGTATTTTTAGCTATTTTAAATTATGAAATTTGATATAATTATTAAATAAAAATGGTTAAAAATAAAAATTTAATGATTTTGAATGTAAGTTATTGGATATGAACTTGAATAAAATTTTGAAATAAACTAATTTCAAAGATTTGGCGATAACGAATATTGAAATGTATTCTATATATTAACTGGATTTATAACAAATAACTGAAGTTCAATAACAATTGTGAATTATTTAGATAGAAATAAAATGGTGTTGACAACTAAAATTTATTTGGAACTTAATGATTTATTTATATTGATTTATAGGATAATTAAACTGTTAAAGTTAATATTGGAAATTATTTGAATAATTAAATTCTGAATTTAATATGATTGAAAATGATATTGGAAGTTGATTTAAATTTTATTTAAACAACAATGAAGATTGTTAACATTTAAAATTGGAAATTTCATATTATAATTAATGAGTAAAAATAGCCATTTTGGGCACAGTCTTGGATTTCGACGAAACCAGTTCCATTATGTCCATAATAATGTATTATTATCGGATTTCAAATTTCGTAGTGTTTGGAGTTATCGTTTGGTTGTACGGGATAGAAACGCGTTGAAATTTATATTAAAAAATTAATATAATAATTGGGTTTAAAAAGCAATCTTCTCCATACGATCGAATTGGGTCTCGAAACAAGTTCCATTGCGTTCAGGATAGGGGTATAAAATTATGAACGCCTGGCGGCATGCCTCGATCGGGGTTCGAAATTAATATCTAGATATTTTTGAATTTTAAATAATTTATTTCCATCGAATTGAATAGGTTGTCACTTTCTTTCATTCAGCCCACAAACCACCCTACATCAGCCACCCTACAATGTACCCACCTTCATTTAAAAGCTATCCTTCCCTTTCTTTTTCATTCAGGCTTTTCAAAGAAGAAAAACATATGAAAAGGAAAACTTTAAAAAATTATTTCTCCTATCCTACTCGATTAAAAAATGTGAAACAAAATTTAAAAATCCTAATTCATCTAGAGCTTCGATCTGATATGTTGTTCGTGGTGTTCGATTGAAATTTGGCGACCTCGACTGTGAAGTCGAACTGTGGTTTAAGCTAGGGTTTGAGATTTTTATCAATTGAGTCATCGATTCGAGAATTAAAGCTTGTTTTTGGATTCGTTGTGGGAAATGGCTTCTCGGGCGAAGTTTTGTCGGAGCTCGGGTGCATTGGAGGATTTCGCGACCTGGAAGCACGATTGTCTCATCCATGGGGGACGCGATTTGCTAGGGTAGACGAAGGGGGTTGCAAAGGGTATGAGCGAGTCGTGTTCGATGAGAGAAATTCAACGGCAAAGGCAGATTCGAGTTTTGCGAGGCGTAGCTCCGTATTAGTGGATTGGATGCACACGTGATTGGGTTTCCTTGCATCTGTGCACGTTTGTTTAGGAAGAAGCTTAGAGGGTAATTTCGTAATTTAAATATAAGCTATTTGATTTAAAATTATATTATCGATATCTTATAAAATGTATAGCTCTCTCATACAAGGTCCGATCGAGGCGAAACCTTTTGCGTTGCGATCGTGATGACGAGAGCTTCGCAATGAAACTAGTTTGGATGGATTTGGAGACTACCGAAATTTGGGCTAAAACCGGGCGTCGTTCGGTTTTAGTTCCAAAATGAAACGTCTCGGTGACAACAGAAAATAAAGGTGAGTGTTTTATAACGCTCACAACATACTAAAATATTTTTATGCTAGTTAAATTTGAAATTATGAAGTGATATAAATTTATTGATTGATTGATAATTTTAATTGACATTTAAATTAACATCTAATTTAACTGACAGAAATTTAATTTGAAGGTTAAATTGAATTTGAATTAAATTGTTAGTAAAATTCTCGATTATTGATAATTGGGTTATTTTGATTTAATGACTGTTTGGATGATTGATTG
The DNA here is from genome assembly GCA_030737815.1 of Allium fistulosum. Taxonomy (NCBI): domain Eukaryota; kingdom Viridiplantae; phylum Streptophyta; class Magnoliopsida; order Asparagales; family Amaryllidaceae; genus Allium; species Allium fistulosum. The sequence goes on along the minus strand of CM060906.1, from coordinate 1,081,406,036 downwards.
TGATGGATGCCGATTGATTGATGTTTTGGATGATTTGGATGTTTATTTATTTTGATATATCCTGCTATCACCCTGGAAATTATTTATAGTATATAAAACTGTAAATTGAATTATTTCGAATTAATTAAGAAATAGGTTGAAATGATATATACCTATGAGACTGTGATTTGGATTGAAATGATATATATCCATCCCTGAACTTAAATCGAAATACCCATTCACTTAGCCATAGGATAGAAAATTATATACAGACACCAGATTGGTTAAATTAAATGATTTTAAAAATTTTGATTTGAAATTTATTTAAATGATTTGATTTAAAGAAATAAAAATCAAATTTATAGAAATCAAATTATTTTCGATCTAGAGCTCGAAATGTTGAAATTTAAATTTGGTAAACGAAATGTTTTAAATAATTGAAGTTGAGATTTTTAAGTTATGATCGAAATAGAAATTAAATTTTAGAAATTGATTTGATTTAATGGATTGCACTTTTATTCTAACTTTGAATATAACTAAGTAAAAGTGATATAAAACGATATTTCAAAATTGAGCTTGGAATTGAATTATATTTGAAAATTTGGATTTTAAACTAGGTATTGAAGGTAAATTTGATTTAAATGGTTTTAATCGATATTTTGGAAATCGAACTTGAAATTGATATAAACCGAAATGGTTTGAATTTGGAATTGGTAATGAAATTATTTTAGAAATGAAATTGAAATTATGTTTGAATTGAAAGTGAAATTAATTTGGAATCGAAGTAAAATTTGACTTGAAATTGGGATTGAATCGGTTTGACTTTGGAACTATTTTCAAATAAATTGTTAAAAATCTACCTTTTTAAATATGCAAATTATTTTGATTTTCGAAACTATTTTACTATATAAACCATTTTCAATACTCAAACTATTTTCTATTAAACTATTTTAACTATTTAACTATTTTAAAACTATTAAAACTATTTTCTATAAAAATTCAAACTGGTAAAAAGGGTGGAATGTTTATAACTATATCATGAATTTAAATACGAACCGGGTTAAAATGAAGTTATAACCTAAATTGAAATTCGAAATAATTTTAGAAGCGAAATTGGGATACTAAGGCGAAAATGATTTTGAAATGAAATGGTATATTTTGAGTAAATATGATCATTTCGAAATGGATTTGATTTTGAAGCAAATATGATATTTTGATATCAAGTATGAATTGTTTTCGAAATGTAAAAGTACCAACCGGTGTGTAAAATGACGTTTGGTTGTTAAAGATACAAGGGCCTCTTATTAGCATACTCTATGTCAATATTGGAACCACTTTAACAACTGTGTACGTGGAGTGATGGTCCAGAACAAAGTGGTTGGATTTGGCGTCGTTTGCTGGATTTGAAGAAAGAGAACTACGATGGATTAGCCTGGCACTTGTGCCAATTTGAAATGACTAAAACAGAAGCCGTACTGGCAAAGTGGGCTAGCTACCCCGAGTGGACACACTTCTTCGTATATTATCATTTACATTGTGGTTGATTGGTGCGCACCCTCAGATTTTGGGAGTGTTGGACGCGATGGGCGATCATGGCTATGATGCGTTACCACCAACTGGGAAGGGTAAACTGGTAGTATCTTATCTTGGGCATTGCCTCACGTGCCTTGTCATACTTTTTTCCCTATACGAGACCCATGCGATTTTAGTTTAGTGTTGTCGTATCACGGCGCATCCCTGACAACCGACGAGCTACTGGTGGTGTCAAATGCAAACTGTACGCCAATGCTTAAAAATGCGTTAATGAGGATTAATGTAAAGCCTTAACGCTAAGAAAAATATTTATTTTACCGATTAGACATTATATATATAGCATATTCTACTAAATATAAATATTTTGACGGATCCTTAAGAGATGGAAAATCCCCTAACATCTCTTAAGTTATTGCACACACGTTATACACTGAATAGGAGATGTGAAATCTTGTAAACATCTCTGACGCTATTACACTCATATTATGCGATATTGATTGGACTCATATAAGGATATTTTAGTCCTGACTCGAGTGTTTTTTCTTTTCATGATGCTCGGGTTAGCCCTGAGTTTTCAGCTTATTGAAGATTTATTATGGAGGACGAAGACGAAGATTTGGTATATTATTACTATTTGTATTCCTACATCATGTTGTCTACTGCATTATTTATTTATCCCAGATGTATATATAACTTTGATAACTATTGTATATATTATAATCAAATGTATAGTATAAACAGCTTCATGAACTATTTTTTTTATTGTTATATTTTATCGTTCCGTTGCGAGATTCTGTGGTTGTTTTCTTCTTCTTTTCTTATTTTTCTTAATTAACCCCATTGATCATCTATATTCCGGATTGTTTAAGTTGGACATGTGTGGATTATTGTTGATTTGAACCTTTCGTAGTATGGGTCGTCACATGTGGTATCAGAGCTTTGGTTTAACGATAACCTTAGCTTTGAGGGGTAACTCATTAGAGAAAGGGTCAGTAGCACCCTAGAATGAGTTTAAGTGCATTAATAGATATGAGCGCGTATTTGTTAGTAAATATAAAAACTGTTTTATATTGTGTTGGTTGATTTGTTGAGTGGCTTATGGATTCTGGTCAATACGAGTAATTAACGTTATTGATAAGGATCTCTAAACACTTGAACAAAACAATTCGACATAGTATTGTTTTGAAATTGGGTAAATGAAATAATTTTACCCTGATTATATTTTGTATATAAAGGAATAATTTTTAGAAATTATTATGGTATATATAGTGTAATTGGTTGTTAGAAATGATAATACTGATCATTATCGTTTATTGTTTGATTAGTCAATATTTCTAAACTATTAGCTATTATATGATTATAAGAAAATGAAACTGTATAAATGTGATTTATAAAATATAATTTGGAAGTAAAATGAATATAAAATTGAGAATTTGAGAAATTTAAATTCCGGTGTTTCTGAAAAAGGTTTTCAAGGTTTGAAAAATAATATAAGTATTGTTTAAAAGTATATACAAATACAAATTGTTTTCAAATAATTTAAAAGGAATGAATTCAGTACTCCCCTCTTCTGTCTCTAGAAAATAATTTCGCTGATGGCTGCGCAGCATCATCGACGTTCATTTTCGAGTCTCAAAGTGGGGAGACTTCTGAGAAGCTTTGCTACGAAATTGTTTTGATAAACGGATTTTGGTTTAAACTCCAAATGTATGATTTGATATACAAAAGATATAGTATACATACTTATTTCAAATGATTTGAAATGAACCCGGTATTTAAAATTTTTAAGTTCTGTTAATTAATAATCTTCAAATTATTTGAATGAAATGAAATATTTGAATAACCAGAACTTATAAAATAAGAGAATTAAGAAATCTAAGCTAAATGTTTCGAGAAACTTTAGAGTTGAAGTTTGCAACTCTTAAATTGAAAGTAAAGAAAATTTAAACAAGTTAAAATAGTGAACATTCTAATTAAGTAAAATGAATCAAATTAATTTGTATAATACCAAATTGCATTCTAATAACATATAATAAGAATTACCAAATGTTAAAAGTTAAAATGATGATTTGGATATGTAATGGGATATTATACAAGTAAACAAAAGTGGAAATTAGCCACAAGGGCCTCTTTAGCAAGTGGAATTAGTTTTTAGGACACACAATTGAAATAATTACTTTCAAGGACAAAACGTAAAATAATTAGTTTCTAGGGCCTAAAAATGTATGAAAGTATGTCCTTGAAAGTAATTGGACTGCTGACTTTGTCCTTGAAAGTAATTATTCTACTGACTTTGGCCTTGAAAGTAATTTCTTTGAATGTGTGTCCTAGAAACTAATTGGACTGCAAAGTTTGTCCTTCTAGTGAAATGCCCCTAAACAAAACTTAAAAAGAAATTAAAATGTATATAAATGGAAATTTAGTTGTATATTATGAAATGATTACTGACTAAATGGAATAAGTAAGTGGGACTTAAGGAAGTAGATAAATGAATTAAATAATATCTTTGTAAATTGGTTATAGAATTAAATATAAATTTGCAAAGAAATTTTAAAATTGAATTTGTAACTTTTGAGATAATTATAAACTTAGATAAAGTCACATACAAGAAGTTGGACTTTTATGGCTTTGCCAAAAAAAGAAGTTGGGCTTTTATAGAATGATTATAAACTAAAGTGGTGATTAATAAAAAATTTCACAAATAAATTTGTTATTAAATGAAATTGTGAAAATAAATGTGAATTAAGTTGAAAAGAAATTTAAGTAAGGATATAAGAACTAATTCATTAATGATGTTGATGCTAAAAATGGAGATATGAACATTATAATTCAAATGTTTCGCAAAAATGTGAAGTAAAGTTTATAGTTTATAACTTCGATAAATGTTAGTTAAACAAGTTGTTAAATTACTTGAATATGGATGTTAAAGGAATGAAGCTAATATTGAACTATGAAATGAACTTTAACTTATGAAAAGCTAACCGAAATGAATAAATGGAAGAAGTTAGTGAATTGTACTAATAAAATGAGTAAATGAAATAACATTGATTTAAAATGAAAATGAACTTAAGTGTAGAATAAATGTGAATAAATGAATTGATATGAGATGTTGCTAAATGTAAAATGAAACAGTTGAAATTTAACAAATTGAATTGAATAAATTGAATTCAAATGAAATAGACTTGAATAAATTGGAAGTAAACCCATTAAATGCTAATAAAAATTTGGACGTTAATAAGAAATGAAATGTATAAATTAGATATTGGCATTGGATACGGTACATATCATTGTGAATTAATAGGATGAATACTAATAATTGAATGGTTTCTTTTGTTGTAAATCGTATTAACTGTTTTATTGTATATGATTGTTGTTTGTCATATATTAGTGCTTATGTTATGGTTCAGATTTAAAATTCATATTATATGCTCTATAAAACTCATATATGCTTTCCATATCTTCATAAGTGACTAACATTCTAAATTAAGTTGAGATAGGTACATACAAAGACCGTTTGGACGTATACGTGGATTATATTTTGCTTTTGTTTGTTTAATATGAGCAAACTCGCTCGTATTAATAATAATAAGGTAGACATCTCGGATTACAAACCGCGCTTTTATAGTTTTCCCTACGGGATGCCCCATCATTGGGATGAGATGTATACTTGATATATATTAGATATATTTGGGTTATATATTGTATTGTAAAAATTTTCCGATCGAGCCGCGCAAAGGAGACTCTGCCGAAATTTTCCGTAAATCCTGGTGTTAGTAAATTTTTGAAGTTTTAAAAATTTTATAACTTTTTTTTATATATAAGTTATATTTTCCATAAAAACGATGTTGGAGTGGCGTAAAAGAAGCGTAGTAATAGTTTTGCAAATAAGATGTTTTTGTTTTGTAACTTAATTCTTATGAATAAAATATATCAAATGTTAAATTCTTTACTTAATGCCTTTTCGAGGATGAAAAGTTTTAAGTGGAGAAGAATGTAACGACCTGTATTTTTAACTATTTTAAATTATGAAATTTGATATAATTATCGAATAAGAATGGTTAAAAATAAAAATTTAATGATTTGAATGTAAGTTATTGTATATGAACTTGAATAAATTTTTGGAATAAACTAATTTCGAAGATTTGGCGATAACAAGTATTGAAATGAAATTCTATGTATTAATCGGATTTATAACCAATAACTAAAGTTGAATAATAATTGTGAATTATTTAGATAGAAATAAAATGATGTTGATAGCTAAAATTTATTTGGAACTTAATGATTTATTTATATTAATTTATAGGATAATTAAACTGTTTAAATTTAATATTGGAAATTATTTGAATAATTGAATTCTGAATTTAATATGATTAAAAATGATATTGGAAGTTGATTTAAATTTTATTTAAACTACAATGAAGATTCTTAACATTTAAAATTGGATTTAAAAGTGAACAATTAGAAATTGGAAATTTTATATTATAATTAACGAGTAAAAATAGGCATTTTGGCCATAGTTTCGAATTTCAACGAAACAAGTTCCATTGGGTCCGTAATAATGTATTATTATCGAATTTCAAATTTTGTAGTGGTTGGAATTACCGTTTGGTCGTACGGGATAGAAACACGTTGAAATTTATAACAAAAAATTAATAACATAATTGGGTTCAAAAACCTATCTTCTCCATACGATTGAATTGGGTCTCGAAACCTATTCCATTGCGTTCGAGATAGGATTATAACATTATGAACGCCTAACGGCACGCCTCGATCGGGGTTTGAAATTAATATATAAACGTTTTGAATTTTAAATAGTTTATTTTCATTGAATTGACTAGGTTGTCACTTTCTTTCACTCAGCCCACAAGCCACCCTACATCAGCCACCCTACGATGTACCCACCTTCTTTTAAAAGCTGACCTTTCCTATTTTTTTCATTTAGGCTTTTCACAGAAGAAAAAAATATTAAAACGAAAACTTTAAAAAATTATTTCTCCTATCATACTCGATTAGAAAATGTGAAACAAATTTTAAAAATCCTAATTCATCTAGATCTTTGATCTAATATCTTGTTCATGGTGTTCGATTGAGATATGGCGACCTTGACTGTGAAGTCGAACTGCGGTTTAAGCTGGGTTTGAGATTTTTATCAATTGAGTCGTCGATTCGAGAATTAAAACTCGTTTTTGGATTTGTTGTGGGAATTGGTTTCTCAGGTGAAGTTTTGTCGAAGCTCGATGCATTGGAGGATTTCGCGACCTGGAAGCCCGATTGTCTCATCCATGGGGGATGCGATTTACTAGGGTAGACGAAGGGGGTTGTAAAGGGTATGGGCGAGTCGTGTTTGATGAGAGAAATTCAACGGCGAAGGCGGATTCGAGTTTCTCAAGGTGTAGCTCTGTATCAGTGGATTGGGTTTCCTTGCACCTGTGCACGTTTGTTTAGGAAGAAGAAGCTTAGAGTGTGACGACCCAGATTTTTAACGGTTGTTAATTGGTAATTAACTGATTTAAATTATTGGAATATTAATGGATCGAACAAAGGAATTTCTGGTAATTTAAAAAAAAAAAATATACCTTAATATATATAAATTGGTATTGGATTATAAAATCTCAGGGTATGATAAATCCTATAGAAAATAAATAATATATATATACACTTCACCATTTGGATTAAGATGAAACATCCCTAAATAAATATATATATGTCTATAGGTATGTACAAGCTTTATGATGTTAATAATATGGAATTAAGTATATAGGTATACGAGTACGTATGTATACCCATAGAAAGCAAATATATAGGTAAATGGGAAATAATGTGAGATATATATATATATATATATATATATATATGAGGAAAATAATGGTAAAATATGTATAAGTATATGTTAAGGGGTTAGATATAAATATGTATAGGATGACAAATCCATGTAGATGTACATGTATATAGGTGTGTGGAATAGTACATACATGATATGTATATATAGAAATATACATGTAGAAGTTTTATAGGCATGAGCTAAAATGTATATACAATTTGTTAATAGAGAAATGTAGAAACATATATTAAATGAAATATATAGGAATATATATATATGGTAACTTGAAATAAATGTACACATAACTATATATATGTACAAACAAGGCAAGATATTTTGTATACATTGTAGATATATGCATAGATATGTATGTAAACATACAAGGGGACATAGCATTTAATGCATATCCTCTTAAGCTCACAATACATCAAATCTAAGCCTACAAACCTTAAATCAAATCAGTTTTCAGGTTTTACAATTCACACCAGGAAATGGCCGACCATAAGAAAAGAAATAAAATAAAAATATAAAATGTAAAAGACTGGAAGAAAAATCTCAGCTGGTAGCTTGCTCTACACACTTCATTCCCTATATACAGATATATGTGGTCGGGCCTATCACTCTGTTCATTTTCTTTCATTTGAAGTAAGTTAAACAAAAGAAAAAAAAGAAAACAACACTGCCATTTAAAAACAAAATCCAACTCAAACAAGAGAGGATCAAAACCAGATCAAAAGCAAGTAGCAGTGTTTCAAAAACATCTCTGTTCAAAGGAAAGGTGAGTAACGTTACTTTTAAAAAAAAGCTTAAGTAGGAATCTGGATTACATGCTAATTTATGGAATGAATATGTTTTGTGTGAATATATATAAGTGAGGCGAGGCTGGGCTGGGCAGGGGACGGGAGGGCAGGGCTGGGCAGGGGAGTGGAGGGCGGACTGGGCGAGGCAGGGCTGGGGAGGGCAGGGCTGGGCAGGGGACTGGGCGGGCAGGGCTGGGGCAGGGGACAGGCTGAGGGCTGGAGGCAGGGCTGGGGTAGGCTGAGGGCTGGAGGCAGGGCTGGGGGGCTGGGGGAGCTGGGAGGGGCTGGGGGAGCTGGGTGGAGACTGGGGAGGGGCTGGGGGAGCTAGGTGGAGCGGGGAGCAGGGCTGGGGAAGCTGGGAGGGGCTGGGGGATGGAGGTGGAGGGGTTTCATGTTGAAGTAAAGTAGTGGAAAGAGAGAAAGAAAAAAAAATATGAAGAGAAGAATAAAGGAGTTGCAGGGAAGAAGAATATCACATACCAAAGAGAAAAGTGAGCACAGTGAAGAGAGAAGTGTAGACAGGGAATAAATGCTGCATTTACTATGGAATGCACAGAGCAATGATGCCAAGCGCGTGGTCCCGAGGCAGAGGGGGTTCCCCAAAATGATGTTTACACTTTAGAAATATTTTGTGGCAGCTGGATCTTTATTTGCTGACCAAATATATGCTGAGGTGGCAACGCAAGTGTACTGGTTTTTTTTTTGAATTTACGGACGCATTCATGTTCGTTAAACAATTATAATTCGCAACGCCGAACTCCGATTGACACAAATAAATATACCGTTTTGATCAGCGCGACGAGGCGAACCCATCGGTATATAAATATCAATGGTATGATTAAATTATAAAAATTCGAAATTTTCCATTATGGAGAATGCAGCAAAAACGCAGAAGAATAAGATCGACGGAGCTAAAGATGTCCGAATTTTGAAAAACGAAAAATGACGTCTTAGTCAGAAGATGGTTTAGAATTTTTCTATGTAAAAATATTTAGGTTCGGAAGATAAAAATTTCGCGTTTTAAAATGAACTGATGTGCAATAAAATGCGAATGAAATTTACTGCGGTATTTTCCGACGAAACTTTACCCATATCTATAACCATCTAGGCACAATTTAGAAACAAAGTTTGGACGTTAATTGAAATCGTATGTAAGTTTCACATTTTATATTAAAATAACGGTTCTAAAATTTTTAAAATTGGGTCGGAATTTCAGGGTCGTTACATTCTCCCCCACTCAAAACTTTTCGTCCTCGAAAACGAACAAGGTAAAGAGTGGAAGAACAGATAACAGAGATACGATGGATTCAGAATAGATTATTGAATATAGTAAAGAATATAGAATGGAATTTACTTTCAACAAATAGTTCTGGATTAGAATCTCGGATACTCTCCTCGGTTTCCCAAGTACAATCACGATCATCATGACTCCATTGGACTTTGGACTTTGAAATAATAAAAGCAAACCATCAAACTTCAAATTTTCTAAAGAAACAATGATAAACACAAAGTCGTTTATTTTCTTATTTATCCATGAAATAAGTTTACATTCGATTTGTTTCCGATTTATTCATTGTTTCATTCACATTTAAATTCAAGTCAATTTGCTTCAATTTAAATTGGATTCAATTATATTTAATTTCACTTTGCTTCAAATTTGAATTTAATTATTTTAAAATTTTATTCCGTTTATTCAATTCCATTAACACTAATGAATTCTACTAAATCAATTACCATCCAACTAACAACCAATGCATATCAACATTAACATCCATCCAAAATCTACACTAAATCAATTATACATTTCCAAGTCAAAATTTTAATTTCATACACTTCCAAGTCGATTTCAGTTCAAATCCTATTCAAATCAATTTTATCTTCAAATTTAATTCAATAGTTTCGATTTAGTCCAATTCACAAATTTCTTTGAATTTCAATTAAATTCCAAATTAATTAAATCTCAATTTCAAATAAATTTTCAATTCCAAACTCAAACTTGAAATATCATTTCATATAAATTTTCTTAGAAATATTCAGAATTCGATTAAAAGTCCGATCTTTTAAAACAAATCAACTTCCAAAAATTTACGCCGTATTTCAAAATTTTTACTTAAAATCTAAACTTCAAATAATTAAACAATTTCATTTACCAAGTTTAAATTCCAACATCTCGAGCTTCAATTCAAAATAATCCAATTTCCATAAATTGGATTTTTTCTTTAAAATCAATCCATTTAAATAATTTCAAAACAGCTTTTAAAATCATTTAATTTAACCAACCCGGTGTCCGTATATAATTTTCTATCCTATGGCCAAGTGATTATTTATTTCAATTAAATGTCAGGGATGAATATATATTACTTAAACCAATCACAGTGTCATATGCATGTATAACAGGATATATATATATAAGCAAATAAACACCCAAACATTTAAATATCAACCAATAGCATCCATCGAAATAAATTATCCAATAGTCAATACAATTCACGGCAATTTCATAGTTATCAATATCGGGAAATTTGATTTTGATTAAATCCTAATTTCAATTTACTGTCAATTTAATTTTTCAACGGTGAATTCACATGACAATCTATATGACAATTAAATTTTTATCAAACAACGACAAATAAATTCATATCACTTCATAATGTCAAATTTAACTACCATAAAGTTATTCAGTACGTTGTGAGCGTTATAAAACACTCACCTTGATTTTCTGTTGTCGCCGAGACGTTCCGGTTTGGAACTAAAACTGGACGACGCCCAACTTTAGCCCAAATTTTCACTGTCTCCAAATCCATCCAAACCAGTTTCATTTCGAAGCTCTCGTCATTATGATCGCAACGCAAAAAGTTTCGTTCCAATCGGACCTCGTATGAAAAAGTTATGCATTTTAGAAGTTTGTACACATTAATAATATAAACAATTTACATTTTATTTAAAAATATATATATATTTTTTAACCTAGAACGATCCAGGCCGTCGATTTCCACCCCATCAGATCTGGCCGCACCCTCCCCTTCTTCCTTCTCTCGTTCAAAGCCGTGAGTATGAAACCCATAGCCGCCTCTCTTCTTTGAATTTTCACGACCAAAATACACGACTTGAAATCGATTTGGAATGTAATACTTAAATGAATTCTTGAAATCCGAATGTTAATCTAAGTTTATTGAATTGGAATTGTTCCAGAAATTAAGTAAACTACTTAATACGGATGTTTAATTTGAAGTATATTCTAATTTGAATACGAAATGGTTTTAAAGCGAATCTTATATTCTTATATAAATATATGAGCTGTTTTGAAATGTGAAATATTTAAAGTTTTGAAATATATTGAAAGTGAAATTGTTTATTTTGTGGTTCAAATATGTATTTGAAATTGATAATTTGAAATGGTTTATTGAGAAGCTGAATCGAGTTGAAATTGATGATTTGAGATTTGATTAAATTTTAAATTTTGGAATTCGAGTTTATGTGAATCGTTTTGTGGAATTTGAGGCGAAAAATGATTTTGAAATTGTTAGCACCAAAATTGGTCACTAACCTCGTTCAGAAAGATTGTGTAGAGATATAAGTGATGAAAGCAAATTAAACAGAGAAGACAATCCTAATTCAAGTGCAGAAAGTAAGAACACCAAATTTATAGTGGTTCGGCGTAATTGCCTACGTCCACTTTGCTCAACTTTATTGATTTCTTTTATGATTGATTACAAATACAATTCGTGAATCAAATGCTTGAATGAAGGTGTTTAAGTAGAGAAGACGAGTCTTGAAAATGGCAGAGTCTCCCCGTATTTTCTCTCCAAAAAAGGATCCCTTTCACTGTGACCCTGCCCCTCTATTTATAGGCAAAGATGGGCTGGACTTCCCAAGTGGGCTGATTGCCGAACGTTCCAGCCCGAGTACTGTGGTCGCCGTATGCCGAGCAAGGTTCGCCGAACGATCTCCGCCGAACCATTCCTTCTATGCCGAACGGTGTGCTGGCTAGTTGTGTTGAATGTCTCCTGGATGACGAGTATTACGCCGAACACCATGAGATGCCGAGTGCTCTTGTATGCCGAGCAGCCCTGATTCCGAGCGACCTTGTATGCCGAGCAGTCTTGGTGCCGAGTACTCTGGTATGCCGAGCGACCTTGTATGCCGAGCAGTCTTGATGCCGAACAGCCTTGATGCCGAGTACTCTGGTGTGCCGAGCAGTCTTGCATGCCAAGCAGTCTTGCATGCCGAGCAGTCTTGATGCCGAACAGCCTTGATGCCGAGTACTCCAGGAAGCCGAGCAGTCTTGGTGCCGAGCACTTATGGGATGCCGAACACTAGTTGACGCTGAGCATAGGTTGTTGCCGAGTGCCAGTTGATGCCGAACACTACTTGTCGCCGAGTACCCTTGTTGCCGAGTACTACGCCGAGTAGTCTCGATGCCGAACACTGCTGAGTATTATGCCGAACACTCCTGGACACCGGACACTAAGGACGCCGAGTACTACGCCGAGTACTCATGGATGATGGTTGCTTCTCCGAACATTCCTGGATGCCGGACACTCTCTGATGCCGAGCACTAGTTGCCTGGTCAAATCCCCAGGAAACACTTGCCCCCCAAAGTGTATCTCGTGGCCAAACGTGGTGCGCTTTGAATCTGGTACACTCTACCTCGGAGGTACCCTCTCGAGAATGCTAGCAAAGGGAGGTGCGAGACGAACAAGCTTGGGATGCCGAACGACACGTTCTGAGCCGAACGTTCCTCGCGTGCCGAACGTCATTCCACCTTAATGCCGAGCGCTCCGGTATTGACCGGTTCTACCGGGCATAGCCCCTTCGACTTCCTCCATTCCCCCCTATAAAACCAGTCCCTTCTCTTCTTTTCTCCTTTTACTTCTTATTTCCTCCGTACTCACAATTCTGTTCAATCGTCCGAATCTGAGACTTAACTACTCCATCTCAATCTTCGATCTGCAAACTTAGGTATTTTTCATCGTATATTCAAACGAGATGTTCGAACGATGTCGTGTAGAGGGTCTTTGTATAGCTTGACTGCATTGCCGAACGACATAGCGTGGAGGGGTTAGGAGTATGCCCGCTTATTTGCCTTAGTTTCCTCGTGTTGGATCGAGGTCAAAAGGAAGAAAAAGAAAGAAAGGTGTTGGAGGGAGTAATGGCGCCGTTCGCTGCTCCGGCGCATGTGGTCATGTGCCGGACGGTGTAATGGTTAGTTTCCGAACGCTACCTCGGCCGGACAATGCTAGGCCGAACGCTCACTAACATGTCAAACTATAATTGAGCCGAACGAACTAAAGCCGAACAATGCCCAAATGCCGAACGACTGTTACGCCGAACATTGACCTCAGACCGAACGTTGAATCCGGCCGAACAATCCTTAGGTCGAACCGTGACTTTAGCCGAACAATATAATTGCCGAACACTTGACATGCCGAACAATATAATTGCCGAACACTTGACATGCCGAACAATATAATTGCCGAACACTACTTCATGCCGAACAATACAATTGCCGAACATTACTTCATGCCGAACAATACAATTGCCGAACACTGCTTCATGCCGAACAATACAATTGCCGAACATTACTTCATGCCGAACAATACAATTGCCGAACATTACTTCATGCCGAACAATACAATTGCCGAACATTACTTCATGCCGAATAATATAATTGTTAAACTACACTTAGGTCGGTTACTCTAGAAATCGTATGTCTTTTGAACCTTGAACTGTAATCACCTCAAGGCAAGCTTTTTGAGACGGTCAGCAATGACGGTCCTCGAAGGCGATGATTCGAAGCTAATTATTATATCTTTAAAACCTTCTTATTGTCTGTACACAATTGCTTGCACTAGTTCACACACCACGTGGGGGGAAGACTCGTGTTGCTAATTCTAACGCTCAACGTTTTTCAAGTATAGCTTTCTCAAGCACTTAGCCAGGTTCATTATTTATTCGGGATGTCAGGAAAATCTAGTTCTGCAACCGTATCTGACAGGCCTGGGCCGTCAGTAAAGCAAGGAGCCGCAGATGCTTCCAACCCGTCAATCTCTCCCGCTCTTAATCTGGCGCCCGATGCTCTTGAGTCAACCATCTTACTGGACAATCCGGTCGATTCTCAGGCCTCGAGGATCAATGAGGCCGCTCTGCGACGGATTTGTTCCATTCACGGAATTCCCTTCACCGACGTGTTAGTTCCTTCGAGACACGACCGTCCTCATTTGCCCCCAGTCGGGTACACGGCCTGCAACAAGTTTATGTGCTGGATGGGCAGCGTGCCTCCGTTTAACCTATTTCTCCGGGATGTGCTGCAGTATATAGACATCGCCCCGTCGCAGCTGCACCCGAATGGTCATGCGTTCCTATATGGGACTTATTTACTCTTCATGGCTGTCTTCTCCAGACCTCCAACCCCCGGTGATATTCGATACATTTACATGTTCAAGAGGCGGAAAGATAGCCCTTCCTTCATCTTCCTCGAGCCGTATCACAAGTGCCAGATCTTGACAGGGGCCTGCAGCAAGTTCGCCCTGTACAAACAGGAATGGTTCTATGTGCGATGCCCGTCTGGTTTTGCTAGGAGATGGGTTGAAGGCAGTAAGTCTCTCTGCTGAACCGTTACTCGTACTTAATGAGAGTCATGTTTTTCTTAACTCTTCGTTTCATCTTTTCAGGTATTAACCCGCGTCCGGAAGGCCGAGGATATTCTGATGCTGTCGACGCGATTAGAGCTCTTCCGGCCGAGGACCGAGATATTCGAACTATCATTTCAAATGAATCGCTGTCGGGATTCGGCTTACTAGCTCCCGATCGTCGGGTCAGCCTTCCGGAAGGCGTTACAATTCCCAAACCTCCATCCGGTAAAGGGAAAAAACTTGCCGGCCCGTCGTCGCGTCGCGCGCGAAGAAGGCGAGCGTAGAGAGGGTGATGCACCCGACACTCAGGGCGAGAACGTGGGTCCTGCTTGGAATCCGGCAATCGAAGTTCAGGATATTGAGACGTCATCCTCCCCTTCGAAGGGAAAGAAAAAGCTGAAATATACGGTTCAGAAAGAGAAAGTCGGCGACACCTCAAAACCTACGCCTATCCCTCCTGAAAAAGAGGCTTCTTCACAGCGTCTGGAGAGTTCTCTTAGGGGTCTCTCGAACCTCTCTATCCCCGAAGACATACTTAATTATGGGTTCGATGATCCTGAAGCTCTCAAATTCTCCTCGCCCGCTAGAGGCAATGTAGGAGTTCAACTCCCGGCGCACAGAGATAATACCCCGATTAGCAAAGACAAACGAACGGGTCCGTCGGGGGGAACACTTAGGACACACACGCACACGCGCATTCCATAGCATACTTCAAGTCTTTTTAATTCGTGAATTCTCCTTAACTCGTTGTTATCTTCCTTCTTTGCAGGTGATATGGGCCGCTCCCACGGACTTGATCGCCTTCAGGGGTCTTCAATATTTCATCACTCCGGACGGGATTCCGGTTCGGGCAGACGCCGGGACCGAGGTGATTATGAGGATAGGGACAATCGTCCGCGCGAATCGTCTCATCGCAAGAAAGCGCACTACCAATCTTCTCAGTCCCGTGATCTTCCTCCTACAACTGAGCCGGATAAAGAGAAGTCTCTGCAGAAGGGCTATCAGTCCGATGCTGCTCGAGAACAACATTCCAGTTCATCGAGTACGAGGCAAGTTCGGGAGCCGCGTAAAAGAACGGAATTCTCTAAGCCTCCTCCTCCTGCTCCTGCCGTGGACCCAACCGTTGCGGAAAAGATGGTCGACCTTAAGGCCAAGTTTCCGAAGATTTGTTTTGACGGTTTGAAATTCCTCCCGGCCATCCATCACATTCCTGGGCACGTGAAGCAAAGTGCCATTGCATGCAACAATGACGTCTATGTTCAACATGACGCATTCGTGCACTTGGTGGAGAAGATATCAGAAGTATCTGTTGAGCGTCAACACGAGATTGACCGTCTGACTCTGGAGGCTGACAGCGATAAGAAAATCATCAAACTCCAAGACGAAGAACTCGCCTCTTATAAGTTAAAGCTAGAAGCCGCTGAACAAGGCGCAAAAGATACTGCCGAGGCAGTTACTCGCTTAGAGGTGGCTCACAAAAAGGAGCTTGATGAAGCAGTTCAGCGCAGCGGCGCCCTTGCCCTAGAAAAAGACTCTGTTCAAAAAGAAAGGGACGTGCTCGCTATTCAAGTCAAAGAGCTGAAAGAACAACTCTCCAAGGAGAAAGAAGACAAAATAGCCGCTCAGGAAGAATCACAGCGGTATTGCGATGAGATTGTTGCTACCCGGCTCCTCAAGGCAAAGCTCGACGGTGAACTTGCCGGGGTCGAGAGAATGAAGGATGAAGCCCGTGAGGAGGGTAAAAGAATGGCTGAGGAGGAGCTTGATTCTCGCCTTGAGGCGGCCGCAGAGACTGGCAGGGAAGAGGTCAAAAGTATGTTTGACCCGTTGATCGCCGAGTATGGAGCCCGCGTCCTTATGCACCGCGACCTAACATTCTTGGGCGACGGCTACCATGAATCCCTGGCCGAGGCATGGGAGACTCTGATAAAGATCAAGAAAGTCGAATCAGGCTCCGAAGAGATCGACGAAGATGCACTGGTGAAGGAGTTCCTGAGGGGGAATGAGCCATCGGATTTATCCATAGCATTGGCTCTCTATGGCAAAGGCTCTTCCCCTTCGAAGGAGAAGAATAACGAGGCCGGCCCGTCAGAGGCCGACACTACTACTCCTCACACTGCCGCTCCTTATGCTGCTCAATCGGCTAGTCGGTCGACGCTTGATCCATTCGAACAGCATGCCAGCTATGACCCCGAAGATCCTGGGCTCGGCGTTCATGTGCTGTCACCTATCCTGGAGGGTGAAACCCCGCGCGCCACCGACAGCCAACCTGATCTTGGTAGGAGACTCTTCTTTCTCTAGAAGTCGAAGTGATCCGTCATTTTTTAGCAGTGGTCATTCGTTCTAATGCCCACTTCTTATATGTCTCACAGGTTGTTCTGACACTGAGCTAACTCCGAGGAGCGATGACGCCAAGGAGGAAGCGGGGAAAACAAGCGACGCTGCTCACGCAGGGGTAACTCCTGGCCCAGACGCTCAAGTGATCGGGGCGCTAGACGATGACAAGCTTGATACCTCGTCTCCTGCCGAAGGAAGCGACGAAGTTAAAATCACTGGCGCCTCTGAACATACTTCAGATATGAGCATGAAGGATCGTCTTGCCGACGAGGAGAAGAGAAAAGTCAAAGTCAAAGTTGAATCTGAAGTCCTGGAACTTACTGACCCGCGGAATAGACCTTTGAAAATCATTCTTCCGGGCAGGTCTAAACCATTAGATGTTCCGTCTCCTACTCCTGACTCCGTCTCTCTAGCAAGCAAAAAGTCCAAGAAGAAACGTGAGGGAGAGGAGTCGTCGGAAACACCGAAGGCGGACAAGAAGAAAAAGTCGAAGAAATGATCGATGCACTTGTTCAACAAGTTTTTTGCCTAAGTTTGTAACAGTTTCTATCTTTCATAACTTGTAGTTTGTATAGGCCTGAATCTTGTAGGAATGATCTTGTATCCCTATTTTGGACTTATCAAATAAAATTTTAGTTTCTTCTTGTTTGAATGATTCTCTTGTCTTTATTTGGTTTGCTGACACTGTGCTCCAGGGACTTGGAGACTTGAGACTGTTCATACTCTAGTCCGCGCTCTGGGGACTCAGAGTGCTCCGCTCCGCACTCTGGGGGACTCGGAGATTGGAAATCGTTTATACTCTAGTTCGCGCTCTGGGAACTTAGAGTACTCCGCTCCGCACTCTGGGGACTCGGAGATTGGAAATCGTTTATACTCTAGTCCGCGCTCTGGGGACTTAGAGTACTCCGCTCCGCATTCTGGGGACTCGGAGATTGGAAATCGTTTATACTCTAGTCCGCGCTCTGGGGACTTAGAGTACTCCGCTCCACACTCTGGGGATTCGGAGATTGGAAATCATTTATACTCTAGTCCACGCTCTGGGGACTTAGAGTACTCCGCTCCGCACTCTGGGGATTCGGAGATTGGAAATCGTTTATACTCTAGTCCGCGCTCTGGGGACTTAGAGTACTCCGCTCCGCACTCTGGGGATTCGGAGATTGGAAATCGTTTATACTCTAGTCCACGCTCTGGGGACTTAGAGTACTCCGCTCCGCACTCTGGGGATTCGGAGATTGGAAATCGTTTATACTCTAGTCCGCGCTCTGGGGACTTAGAGTACTCCGCTCCGCACTCTGGGGACTCGGAGATTGGAAATCGTTCGTATGAGTCTGTACGCCGCACAGAATAATGTAATTTATCATTCAATTAAGAGATACAGAAACTTCATAGAAAATGCGATTTCAAGCCTTTATTAATGAAAATCAACTAAATTGCTCGATTACAACTTCAAAAGGAAACTAAGTCATTATTGAATGGAAACATGCACAAAACAATAGTGCTTATAACAAGAAAGGGAAACATGCTAAACGTAATAGTGCCGCAAATGTTCACTGTTCCATGCTCGGGGGAGTGTCGCGCCATCAACGGTCGCTAGCTTGAAGGTTCCTTCTCCAAGCTTCCGTTCAATGGCGTATGGACCTTCCCAGCTGGGATTCATGCGTGATGGTACTGGGAAGACTCGTTTCAGAACGAGATCACCCACATCAAAGATTCTTGGGCGGACTCTGCCATCGTAGTAGCGCTTGACTCGATGTCTGTGCGCCGCCGCCCTTAACTCAGCTTCTTCACGCTTTTCGTCGATGCAGTCCAGTGATTCCAGCAAGAGGTTTTGGTTCGTCTTGGGGTCATAGTATGTCACTCGGTGCGATGGAACTTCAAGTTCCACGGGTATTACGGCTTCAGAGCCGTATGCCAAGGCGAACGGAGTGTGGCCGGTCGCGGACTTGTGGGTAGTCCTATATGCCCATAATGCTGTCGGGAGTTCATCTACCCACTTGCCTCCAACCTTCTCCAGACGCTTCTTTAGTATGGACTTGATTATTTTGTTAACGGCCTCGACTTGTCCGTTAGCTTTTGGGTGTGCAACGGCAGCGAACTTTTTCTCGATGCCGTACTTCAAACAGAACTCTTTGAACTCTTTACTTTCGAATTGCGTTCCGTTGTCTGTAATGATGGTGCGTGGAAGACCGAAGCGGCATATAATGTTTCGTACAACGAAGTTAATGACTTTCTTAGAGGTGATAGTGGCCAACGGTTCTGCCTCAGCCCATTTCGTGAAATAGTCGACTGCAACTATCGCGTACTTCGCACCACCTTTGGATAGAGGCAAAGAGCCGATTATATCGATTCCCCAGATCGCGAATGGCCAAGGGCTGATCATTTGTGTGAGTTCCGTTGACGGAGCCCTCGGGATTTTTGCATATCTTTGACACTTGTCGCATTTTCTTGCGTAGTCCACGGCATCCCGGTTTACAGTGGGCCAGTAATACCCATAGCGGAGGATCTTCTTCGCTAGCGCTTGCCCCCCAGTATGGTCGCCGCATTCCCCTTCGTGGACTTCCCGCAAGACTCGCTTTGTTTCGTCATGAGCGATGCATCGTAACAATGGGATTGAGAATCCTTTCCGGTACATGGATCCATCCTGCATTATGTACCGCGCAGCCTTTCGAAGGACCTGTCGTCTTTCGCTTCTTCTTTCTGGTAAAGCCCCGGTTGTCAGGTACAATTTGAATGGGGTTATCCACGAGTCCTTCTCGATCTCTGTTTCCAACACAAGATCGATTTTCATCTCGTCTGCACTCGGGGCATGCAAGACTTCCACGGGATACAATCCCATTTGTTGAACATCGTCGGTACTCGCGAACTTAGCCAACAAGTCGGCTTCTTTGTTTTGTTCTCGCGGGATATGTGAAATGTCATAACGCTCAAGATTTGATAGTAGTTCCTGGACCCGAACGAGGTACGGAGCAAGCTTTCGTCCTTTTGCTTGGTAGTCTCCTCGTACCTGGTAAACCACTAACTGCGAGTCACAAAAGATTTCGATTGATTTGATTCCGAGTTCTTTGATAAGCTTCAAGCCAGCGATCAATGCTTCATATTCAGCTTCGTTGTTCGTAGCCGGAAAATCGAGCTTCAGGGCATAACAGATTGATCGGTTTTCCGGAGTTATAAGAACTACGCCCGCGCCGGAGCAACGGTCGTTTGATGCACCGTCAGTGTATAATTTCCATCGAATGGGGGGAATGATGTCGTGATCGTCCGGTTCGATGGGTATGGTAAATTCAGCGATGAAGTCTGCTAACGCTTGCCCTCGGATAGCTCTTCGTGGTAAGTACGCGATATCAAATTGGCTCAACTCGATGTTCCATTTTAGCAATCTTCCAGAAGTTTCCGGTCGTTGAAGTACCTGCCTCAAGGGTTGATCGGTATAAACGCCGATTGAATGCGCTTGAAAGTATGGGCGTAGCTTGCGTGATGCAATCACCAAGCAATAAGCCAATTTCTCAATTTTAGGGTAATTCTTCTCTGCCCCCGTTAAACGCTTGCTAACATAATATACCGGCTTCTGGACTCGATCCTCCTCCCGGACCAAAGCTGCGCTTATCGCATGAGGGGATATAGCCAAGTAAACGTACAGCATCTCATGGTCAACTGGTTTAGATAGCATCGGTGGGCTCTCCAGATGCCTTACCAGGTTCTGGAAAGCTTCCTCGCAGCTAGACGTCCATTCAAAATTCCTCTTTCCTTTCTTTATTATGTCGAAGAATGGGATGCATTTGTCAGTTGCCTTGGATATAAATCGACTTAGCGCAGCCACTTTTCCGTTCAAGCTCTGTACCTGCTTTACAGTCCTGGGCGCTTGTACGTCTCGAATGGCTTGGATCTTTTCTGGGTTGGCTTCGATTCCCCTAGCGTTGACGATGAATCCTAAAAACTTCCCTGATGCAACGCCGAAAGAACACTTCAGCGGGTTGATCTTCATTCCATAAGACCTGAGTATGTTAAACATTTCAGCTAAGTCTTGAATGTGGTCGTTTGACTGCCGCGACTTCACGAGCATGTCATCCACATAGACTTCCATGGTTTTGCCCAGCTGGTCCTTGAACATTCGATTCACCAGACGTTGGTAAGTTGCTCCAGCATTCTTTAATCCAAAGGGCATCACTACATAGCAGTACAGCCCGACATTTGTAACGAAGCTGGTGTGTTCTTGGTCCGGAATATGCATTGGGATTTGGTTGTATCCCGAGTACGCATCCATGAATGATAATAATTCGTGTCCTGCTGTGGAATCGACCAACTGATCGATCCTAGGCAACGGGAAACTGTCCTTAGGGCATGCTTTGTTCAAGTCGGAATAATCTACGCAAGTCCTCCATTTCCCATTTGCCTTTTTCACTAGCACGGGGTTGGAGACCCACTCCGGGTAGAGGGCGTCGCGGACGAACCCATTTGCTTTGAGTTTGTCCACCTCCTCTCCAAGAGCGGCGGATCTCTCTGGATCCATTCCTCTCCTCTTTTGCTTGACTGGGACGTATTTCGGGTCTATGTTCAACATATGACTTGTGATGGCGGGAGAAATCCCACACATATCAGAATGCGTCCAGGCAAAAACATCAAGGTTTGCTCGGAGGAAGTCGCTAAGGTCTTCTGTCATTGCGGGGCCTAACTGTGATCCGATCTTCAGTATTCGCGAAGGGTCGTCACGGCTAACCGAAATGTCAATTGTTAATTCAGCCGGCGCCGCCTTCTCTTCCCTGGGTTTCTCATCGTCGTCTCTCGGATCTATATCTCCGTAGATCCGAGAACTATGCCCGAGCCAGGGCTCGGGCACTACTTGTCTATTATTCGCGTTGAGGATGCGGACAGGATTGTCCGCACCCTTTCCTTTTTCCCTCCGGTGGGCTTCTCGGAGCTCGGCCACATAACAGGAACGACCAGCTGCTTGGTCTCCGTGAACAATGCCTACTCCTTTGTCAGTTGGGAACTTCAAAGTCAAGCACCACGGGGCTAGTGCCGCCCTAAATTCAGCCAGGGCCGGCCGACCCAAGAAAACATTATATGGAGAGTCCACATCCAAAACTACAAAGGGTAGAATTCGTACCCTCCGACGCTCGCCTTGTCCCAGTTCAACTGGTAACTCGACATATCCCACTGCGTCAGTCGCAGCGCCGTTAAAACCGTGGATACGAGCTTTGGATGGTTTTAAGTCTTTTGTCTCTAGCTTCATCTGATCATATGCCTTCTTGAAGATGATGTTGACTGAACTTCCACAATCAATCAAAATTCTTTTTACATACGCTGGTCCGATTGTTGCAGATATGACCATGGGATCGATGGTCGGAGCCTCTATCTGATCAGCGTCTCTGTTTCGGAACACAATATCGTCTGTCATCACGCGCTGCTGCTTGGCAGGGGCCCCGTCCTCTACGTTTGAACAGCACTCGAAATCCGCATGCTTCAAGGAGCTCGCATATCGCTCCATCTCTTGCCAGTTCTTATCTGCGGGATGAGGTCCGCCGATAATTGTATTTATAACCAGTCTTCCAACAGTCCGGGCAGGTTCCTCTGGATGACGTGGAGCCGGTGCACGACCTGGGTCGGACGTTCCCTGTCCTCCTTCCTGCGGATCCTTCACAAATTCTTGCAACTTCTTTTGTCTGATCAATTTCTCGATAGCGTCATGTAGGTGTCTGCATTCCTCCGTGTTGTGTCCATAGGTTTCATGGAAGCGGCAATATTTCCCAGTCCGTTTCTGTTCTTCAGTTGATTCTTTCGGACGTGGTTTTCTGTACTGAAAAGTATTGCATGTGGATAGGTAAATGTTCTCAAGTGGGGCGTTTAGCGGAGTGTACTCGCTGTAGCTTGGAATTCTCGACTTCCACTTTCCCGCTTCTTTCCTCTTTCCTTGACTCCTTCCTCCGGACTCTTTGGGCTGCACAGGCTTATTCTGGACGTTGACTTGGACTTTCCCTGAATTGTCTCCAGATTGCTTCACAGCAATGTTGCTCTTGATTGACTCTTGGGCAGGTCCCGGTACCTTGTCTCGTCGTACCCACCTAGCTTCCTCTCTTCTTATGAACTGATGTGCCTTGGAGTAAAAACGCTCTAGCGTAGTCGGAGGTTTTCCTGCCAGCCAATCTCCGAATTCAGAATCCGGATCTACACCTCTCATTACAGCCATTAGAATTGCATGGTCGTTGGGATTACTGACTTCAGTTGCCGCAACGTGGAATCTCTGTAAGTACTCCTTCAGCGACTCTCCGGGATTTTGGATTACACTTGACAAAGACATCACGTCCTTCGGGCGTGTAGTGTGTATCCGGAATTGCTCAATAAACTTCTTTGCCAACTCCTCGAAATTTGATACGGATCGCGGAGGAAGTCGGGTGAACCACATAGTAGCGATCCCAGATAGAGTAATCGGAAAGCACCTACACTTGGTGGCATCATTTGCTCTGGCTGAATCCATCATCCATTCATACCTCATTACATGTTGTCTGGGGTCAGTCTTTCCTTCGTATGCAGGAATGGTTGGCATGCTAAACTTCTTGGGGTAGGACGCTTGTAGCACAACATCCGTGAACGGAGTATGACTTCTTGACACTCCCCAATCGTCATTTGATAAGCCCTGATTTTCCTTCATCAGTTGCCTGATCATGGCTGTCAGATCGGGTGTCTGTATGGAAGCTGGGAGGTTGGAGTCAGTTCTACGTGCCTGTCCATGCTGATGCCTCCTTTCCTGGCGATCTGCCAATCGTGCGTCATGAGGTTCAACATTGTTAACATCTTGATGATTTGGAGCTCCCTCCTCCACTTGTACTCCGGTTCGGAAGTTCCCAGTTCTGGCTTGGTCGTGGTCTCCTGCTGTTCGAACAGCAGCATCTGCCCTTGCAGTTTCAGTCTTACGGCGTCTGCGCCTGGGTGGCTCATCAGAAGAAGTTGAGCTGTCAGAAGAGGAATAAGCAGCTGGATTGCCCCCAGCATTCTGTTGCTGCTGTTGAGTGAGTTGTGCCATCAGGTTGGCATTAGCCTGCATCTGTTCTCCCAATTGTCTCCTGCTTTCCCTAAGTTCCCTCATCAAGTCGTTGAACTCCACTCTGGTGACAACTGGAGTCTGTTCTTGAGCGGCAATCCCTGCACTCGGGATTGCCGGTTGATTGCTAGGTCCTGCTTGTTGTACGCTAGCAGTCTCTCGGGCATCCGCATTAAGAGAAGCTGACCTGGTACGTGGTCTTGCCATTGTAGAGTTATTGGTATGAACTCTGAGTAGAATCAACGGATGTCCTATCAGTGAGTCGGATCTTCTTTGGGGGATTTATTCAATCCAGTAGCTTCAAAGCAGATCCTTGAGGTCTGAGAATTCAATTCTCAGTGAAAGCACCAAAGTGTTAGTACCAAAATTGGTCACTAACCTCGTTCAGAAAGATTGTGTAGAGATATAAGTGATGAAAGCAAATTAAACAGAGAAGACAATCCTAATTCAAGTGCAGAAAGTAAGAACACCAAATTTATAGTGGTTCGACGTAATTGCCTACGTCCACTTTGCTCAACTTTATTGATTTCTTTTATGATTGATTACAAATACAATTCGTGAATCAAATGCTTGAATGAAGGTGTTTAAGTAGAGAAGATGAGTCTTGAAAATGGCAGAGTCTCCCCGTATTTTCTCTCCAAAAAAGGATCCCTTTCACTGTGACCCTGCCCCTCTATTTATAGGCAAAGATGGGCTGGACTTCCCAAGTGGGCTGATTGCCGAACGTTCCAGCCCGAGTACTGTGGTCGCCGTATGCCGAGCAAGGTTCGCCGAACGATCTCCGCCGAACCATTCCTTCTATGCCGAACGGTGTGCTGGCTAGTTGTGTTGAATGTCTCCTGGATGACGAGTATTACGCCGAACACCATGAGATGCCGAGTGCTCTTGTATGCCGAGCAGCCCTGATTCCGAGCGACCTTGTATGCCGAGCAGTCTTGGTGCCGAGTACTCTGGTATACCGAGAGACCTTGTATGCCGAGCAGTCTTGATGCCGAACAGCCTTGATGCCGAGTACTCTGGTGTGCCGAGCAGTCTTGCATGCCGAGCAGTCTTGCATGCCGAGCAGTCTTGATGCCGAATAGCCTTGATGCCGAGTACTCCAGGAAGCCGAGCAGTCTTGGTGCCGAGCACTTATGGGATGCCGAACACTAGTTGACGCTGAGCATAGGTTGTTGCCGAGTGCCAGTTGATGCCGAACACTACTTGTCGCCGAGTACCCTTGTTGCCGAGTACTACGCCGAGTAGTCTCGATGCCGAACACTGCTGAGTATTATGCCGAACACTCCTGGACACCGGACACTAAGGACGCCGAGTACTACGCCGAGTACTCATGGATGATGGTTGCTTCTCCGAACATTCCTGGATGCCGGACACTCTCTGATGCCGAGCACTAGTTGCCTGGTCAAATCCCCAGGAAACAGAAATCGAAATGAGATATTGAGGCAAAAAATGATTTTGAAATCGAAATGAGATATTGAGGCGAAAAATGATTTTAAAATCGAAATGAGATATTGAGGCGAAAAATGATTTTGAAATCGAAATGAGATATTGAGGCGAAAATGATTTTTGAGATGAAATTGTATACTTTGAGAAGATATGATGATTTTGAAATGGATTTGATTTTGAAGCGAATATGATATTTTGATATCAATTATGAATCGATTTGAAATGTAAAAGAGCCATCGGTGTAATAATATGTAGTTATTAAAGAGACCGGGATCGAATATGGACATACTCTCTGTCGATACCGAAAACCACTTTAAATAACTAGTATATGCGGAGTGTTGATCCAGAACGAAGTGGATGGTTTTGGTGAACGTGTTGATTTGAAGAAAGAGAACGATTTTGGATGACCCCTGACATGACTAAAACAGGAGCCGCGCCGAGCCATTGAGGATCGCCATCTCTAGCGGACACACTCCTTCGTTACCATGTCTATTACTTTTGTGATTCGATTTGGGTGCACCCCTCGATTATGGGAGTGTTGTTTCGCGGTGTTGGGGTAGTAGCTGCTATGCCCAACATCAGTCCGGATCATGCAACTACTAGTATCCTAGTTGGTATTGCCTCATGTACCTTGTCATACTGATTATCCTATTCGCGACCACTACGTTTTGGTTTGTACCTTTAGTATATGGATTGCCCTCTGGTGACTTCCGGTTTTGGGGAAACTACGGTCTTGTATATGCTATTGGGAATAAAACTGTGTTAAGGGTGGAATGGGCCATGGATTAACGCTAGTTTGATATTTTACTTTATGATAGACATTATTGTATATAGCATATTCTATTATATAGTAGATAGTTTAACGGATCCTTAGGAGATGGAAATCCCGAACATCTCTTAAGTTAATCTGTATATATATATATGTATGTATATATATATGTATGTATATATATATGTATGTATATATATATATATATATGAGTGTATGGATATGTGTGTATGCTGATGTATTTGTGTATCTTTGTTCTTAGTTTCCAGGCTCAAGATTTATTCAAAAATCATTATCTCTTGAACCAATATCTGTTAGGACTTAGGATTCAAACAACATTTGTTTGTTTAATCATGAATTAAGGTTTAAACTTTATTTAAATGAATTAAGATTGAAATTTCTCTGGAAAACAAAGTATAACATGAAAGCTTGAGTTTGTGGAAAATTCGAACATCTTAATTCATAAATTCGGGATCATAAACTGATTCCTTAATCAAAGACATGATTTTTAAAAGTGGAACCATAATTTTTAGATTGGGTTTGGATGAGCAATGCGAGTTTGATCAGAAATTGGATTTTGGGTTGTCTCTGGTGATCTACTTGCTCGGAGTAACGCCCCACTCTGAGACCCACTGTAACAAAGAGTATTACGGGAGTAATACTGTCTGTTAAAGCGGAGAATAGAGTATAGTGGAAGCGACCATTTGTAATCAAGCTATAACTATCTATCGAATACGTCGAAAAGTGGAATCTATTTAAAATTTTCAAGTGGTTCGACATATCCAATAAATATTTATAACGAAATTACAATGGCTAAAGACCTATCAGAAAAAAGCATAGTAATAAATGATAAAAACATCACAGAATAGAATCACATAACAGATATAAAATCCCAGAACAATACATCATCAATACAGATCCAAATATCATAAGTGGGTACAAAGCCACTGCTCACACATGTGAGTCAAAAATATGTACATATCAGAGTCTGAATAATAACATAAGCGGACACTAAGATAAGCTATCTCAAAAGCATAGCAGATAAATCCAAAGCGGAAGCACAGAGCAGCTAAGTCCAGAGACCTAACCTGAAACAACTCGGTCTGACCCGAGCGAAAACACTCGGGTCAGGCTAGCTAAACAATCAGTAATAACTGAGATATATAATAATGCGGTACATAAATAAAACAGTACTTATCCATAGAGAAGTATATTATGAACCACATGAATATAATGACGATCCCTAATCATAAATAAACAATGAAAATCTCCAAAGAGAAATCAACACCAAAGTGTAGAATAAATAAAATCGCCTCATATCATCGGCGTAGCCAAAGCTATAAAAAGATGCCCATAGGCAATAACCCCAAGAGTGACCAGAGTCTGTAATCAATGCCCAAGCAAAGATCGATGCTCCAAAGAGCAATGGGGATATACTGAAAATTCAATGAAATCCAACACTGAAAAGTAGTGTCCAGAGACACTGTGAATCCACAAGGTAATCGCACTTACATCGTATGGTTCCATAGAACCAACATCGAATGGCGGTACTCGAGTGGATATAAAAATCATCAGATAATACAAATGTTGCACGTGCACCGACCAGAGTCGTTGTTGCCAAGTACTGTAAAGTTGTGATCGATCACTCGCACAGATGCGGAACGCGCGAAACGGCGAAATCCTTCCCAGAAGGATAAAGGCCCAGAGGCACATGCCGAAAAGTAAACTGCTCCATAGAGCAGGTGTCCAGAGACGGTTGCCCAGAGGCATGGTGACCTAGAGGTCCAATACTGGCCGCCCAGAGGCAAATGTGTCACTAACTTCTTGGAGAGGAACCCGTAAAGTGTTAACAATGAGTCCCATACCCCACGTTCGCACTAAACGGTTTCCTAACCAATAGCAAGCTCACACTCCAAACAATAAAATGTCCACCTTGTATCATCGGTAAACTAGACCCAAAGGTCAAAACGATCAATCGAATAGGTCGAGGATTAACCGGAAAGAAAATACACACGGTTCCATAAGCCGGAGATTTCCTAACCGTTTAAGTATCTTTCCACTTCGCTCGACGTGCTAAAAAGTGAGTGTGAGATTTTTTTATTATAGAAAATAATGGTGCGAAACGGATTTATAATTGATTTGAAATCACTTTAAAACGGCTTTTGAAAACTCTCCTATTATGGAGTAATTAATTTAATAATTAAAAATAATATTATATAATAATTTCAAAAGTCATTTAGGAGTGAAAAATCTTTTGAAAATGATTCATAAAACCCGTGTATGAAATCTAGAGACAAATCTCAAAGAAATCCACAAAACCAGAAAATCACTGAAAATATTCTAAGTGTTTGTAACCATTCAAAAACAGCTGTGAACCCAAGTTCGACAATTTATTTGGACCAGCAAACTATGTCCAAATGTCATGAAAATTTGCAGGCATGTAGTCCAACATCCCTACTTTAAGATGCAAAAAGAATTTCTGGATTCCGAGTTGAGACGAAGTAGCAGCGACGTCTCAAATTTGGACCCAGAACAAGATTTACACT
The DNA here is from genome assembly GCA_030737815.1 of Allium fistulosum. Taxonomy (NCBI): domain Eukaryota; kingdom Viridiplantae; phylum Streptophyta; class Magnoliopsida; order Asparagales; family Amaryllidaceae; genus Allium; species Allium fistulosum. The sequence goes on along the minus strand of CM060906.1, from coordinate 1,081,377,134 downwards.
GTTTACAAATAGCGACAAGAGTTCAACTTCGACACGAAATTCGAAGTACCAAACGTATACCGATGATGCCCAAATTTTACAGAGATGAAGTTCGAAACTCCACCTTTCCAACGAGACCAAAAACGTCAAATTCCGACTTCGGATGCAATCGTGGTGGCATCCCGAAGTGGAGCTCAAAAGCTGGAAAAAATACAAAGGTGATTTTTTTTACTTACGCGGGCCCGGCCCGCGTCAGCCTGCCCCAGCCCAGGCGGGCTGGGTGCAGTAATGCCCCAGCCCGCCTGGGCTGGGGAGCACCCAGCCCATGCGGGCTGGGTGTTTTCTATCCAGCCCAAGCGGGCTGGGAGGCACCCAGCCCACGCGGGCTGGGTGTTACACCACCCAGCCCACGCGGGCTGGGTACTGATCTGCCCTAGCCCACGCGGGCTGGGTGCAGTAATGCCCCAGCCCACCTAGGCTGGGGTTCAATGCATGTGGCCAGCCCCTTAGGGGGCTGGCCTGCTCTGGGCTAGCCCAACTGGGCTAGCCTCATCTGGGCAGAACCTGGGTGCAACCAGGGTCTGTTTTGGCTCTGTTTTTCAGCCTGCACATATCAGCCAACATTTTTTTGTGTTTTTTGGCATTTAGGTGTGTTTTTTTTTGGGCATCAAAATTATCACCAAAATTAACTAGCAATAATCATTAATAATTAGTAATTACCAAAATTACAACTAGCATTAATTACTAATCAATAGTAATTACCTTAATGAGGCAACAGAACAAATAGTATTTGTGCACAATCAAGCAAGCCAAAAGCCTTAACCTCCAAGCAAAGATCAAGAGACTTCAAGGACCCAAAATCAACAAAAAAATAAAACAATAATTACAACATGAAGGTTGAGATAAATATGGGTTAAGAAGGAGGATTAGATAATAGGAGAGATTGCATTACCTTTCTTTTTTTTTCTAGGATTAAACTAATTTATGAAGAGAAGGAGATGGAGCTTCTAAATGGAGGCCATTAATTTTGTTTAGATCTAGGTTTTGAAGTTATGAAGAGGAGGGTTAGGGTTTGGATGGGTTTGAGATATTATAAAGGAGTGGGTTAGGCTAATGGGTAATGGTAAGGGGTTTTAGAAACCCATTAGGACTTAGTTTTATTTTCTAATGTTATCATGTGAACCAAAATCATAAGAAGCATTCTATTTTTAATTAAAACCTTATAATTGTCTTATTTAGCCCATTAGCCTATAATCACTTTTTATTTAAAAATTCCTCATTTCAACCCAAAATATTTTAGTTTGCAAACAATTGTAAATTTAACTTCTCCAAAAATTTGTTTATCCCCTTTTTAACTTAAAATCATAATTTTACTCCATCATTCGGTAATTGCAATCTCAAGGTTGTTACAGACTCCCCCCCTTAAGGAAATTGCGTCCTCGCAATTCCTTAAATATAGGAGTCGTCTATAACATCTAATCCACAAAAGAAATTCAGAAGATAAAATATAGATGCTCACCCGTGCCGGAAGATGAAAGAAAACCAGGATAAGTACGCTCGATAAATTCTCTGGTCTCCAAAGTGCAGTCCTTAGGATTAGACGACCATCGAATCTTCACAAGCGGAACCTCTTTGTTTCGAAGACGTCTGATCTCCGAATCAAGCACACGAAGAGGTTGCTGCTCTATAGATAGATTGGGTGAGATCTCCAAATCAGGCACAATATGAGGCTCGATAATAGAATCAGGATCGCGCACACACTTGCGAAGCTGAGAGACATGGAACACATCATGTATTCCATAGAAATGAGTAGGTAGAGCCACACGATAAGCAACGGGGCCGATGCGTTCCGTAATAGGAAATGGTCCGACATAACGAGGAGCCAACTTCCCTGTAGAGCTGAAACGCACAACCCCCTTCATGGGAGATATCCGAATAAAGACATGATCACCAATGGAGAACTCAAGAGGCTTTCTACGGCTGTCCGCGTAGGATTTCTGACGGTTCTGCGCCTCTTTCATTCTCTGACGAATAAGAATAATCTTCTTAGAAGATTCCCGAACTGAATCTGGACCAAGAAGGTGCTTCTCACCAGATTCTAACCAACAAGCAGGAGAGCGACATGGCCTTCCATAAAGAGCCTCGAAAGGTGCCATGCCGATACTAGACTGAAAGCTGTTGTTGTAGGAGAACTCTACAAGCGGTAAGTGATCCTCCCAACTACCACCGAAATCCAGAATACAACAGCGCAAAAGATCCTCTAAAATACGATTCACCCTCTCTGTCTGACCGTCAGTCTGAGGATGATAAGCAGTCGAGAAATTCAGCTTTGAGCCCAAAGCTAACTGTAGGCACTTCCAGAAGTGACTAGTAAAGATAGTGTCTCGATCACAGACGATAGAGCTAGGAATGCCATGAAGACGAACGACTTCCTTCACATATAACTTGGCAAGCTGAGGAGCAGTCCGAGTGGACTTAATAGGAATGAAATGAGCTGATTTGGTCAAGCGATCAACGATGACCCAAATAGAAGTATGGTCTGACCTCGATCGAGGCAGACCGTCAATGAAATCCATGGATATCTGATCCCATTTCCACAATGGAATCTCTAGCGGCTGTAGAAGACCAGATGGATGCTGATGCTCAGCTTTGATCTGTTGACAAGTCATGCAACGGCTTACATAACTTGCAACATCGCTCTTCATGCCCTCCCAATAAAATAGACGACACATGTCGGCATACATCTTACTCGACCCGGGATGAATAGTGTACTTAGTGCGATGACACTCGTCTAGAATGTCACGCCTAAGTGATGAATCAGATGGTACCAAAATACGGTTCTTCGTGCGAAGACACCGATGAGAATCAATAGAATAATCCAACAATGTCTCATCACTGGATCCCGACTCAAGGAGATGAATATATCGCAACAGGTCTGGATCCTGCCGCTGAGCATGGGCAATGCGATCCAATAGAATAGGTCGAGCTTCCAAGCTGAATAGCAAGATCTGAGGATCAGAAGACGGAGCTCGATTTCGAATATCACACATAGAAAGAGTCTCAAGAATATCCCACTCGGCTATCATCATAGAAACTACTGTCGAGTGTTTGCGACTGAGTGCATCAGCCACACGATTACCCTTGCCAGGGGTATACTGAATATCTAAGTCATATGAGGCGAGAAACTCAAGCCATCGTTGCTGCCTCATATTGAGATCTCCCTGGCTGAAAAGATACTTCAGCGACTTGTGATCGGTGTAGAGAATGAAACGTTCGCCCAATAGATAATGACGCCACGTCTTCAAGGCAAAGACGATAGCAGCTAACTCAAGATCAAGAGTAGGATAGCGAACCTCATTCGGACGTAGCTGCCTAGAAGCGTAAGCAACTACCCGATCCTTCTGCATAAGCACAGCACCGAGGCCGCTACCACAAGCGTCGGTGTAAACAACAAGATCTTGGTTACTCTCAGGAACCACAAGAATAGGAGCATGGGTGAGAAGTTCCTTCAGTCGCTGAAAGGAAGCTTCACACTTATCAGACCAAATAAAACGAACCCCTTTACGAGTCAGAGTTGTGAGGGGAAGTGCAACACGAGAGAAATCCTTGATAAATCGACGGTAATAACCCGCCAGACCAAGGAAGCTGCGAATATCATGAACGTTCTCGGGTTGCTTCCAATTCCGAATAGCTTCGATCTTTGAAGGATCGACAGAAATACCCTCAGATGATACAATATGGCCCAAGAACTTGACCTTGCTCTCCCAAAAATGGCACTTGGAGAGCTTGGCCTTAAGCTGATGCTGACGAAAAGTATCCAAGACGATCCGCAAATGATGAGCATGCTCTGCCTCGGATCTAGAATAAATAAGAATATCGTCGATGAAAACCAAAACGAATCTATCGATGTATTCCCGGAATACTCGATTCATAAGATCGACAAAGAAAGCCGGAGCGTTCGTCAAGCCGAATGGCATGACCAACTACTCAAAAGAACCATAACGAGTGCAAAAAGCTGTAAGAGGAATGCTGTCTTCGGCGACTCGTAGTTGATGGAATCCGGTGGCAAGGTCGAGCTGAGAGAAGACCTTCGCACCGCTTAATTGATCAAACATATCGTCTATCCGTGGCAATGGATAACGATTTCTGATGGTCAACTCATTAAGCTTGCGATAGTCAATGCAAAGCCTAAGAGAGCCATCGGGCTTCTTAACGAAGACCACAACAGCACCCCATGGCGAAGAACTGGATCGAATGAACTGCTTCGCCTCAAGCTCCACTAACTGCTTCCTGAGTTCCTCATTCTCTTTTGTAGACATTCTCGTGGGAGGACGCCCAACTGGGTGGGAGCTTGGAATGAGATCGATGCGGAACTCAATAGCTCGCTTCGGTGGTAAACTAGATACTGGCTCGAAGATATCGGGGAAATCTCGAACAACTGGAATACGAGATATGTCTACCTCATCATCTCGTGAATCAAGAGAGAATACAGTAACATCAGAAAGCCCAACATCTTGAAGAACAATAGCTAACGGAGAGGACGAGTCAGGGTGATGAATGAATAATATCCGCTCCGAACAAATAATTTTGACGTTGTGCTGAACGAGCCAATCCATGCCAAGAATCATATCAAAGCCCAAATACTCCATAACATGGAGATTTGCACGGAAAGAAAAGCCACAAAGATCAATATCTATATTCTCACAGAGCAAGCTAAGGGTCGTGGATCCACCAATGGGATTCACAATCCTTAGTGAAGAAACCATACAAGTAACATCCAAAGATAAAGTATCAACTAGTTCCTTTGATACGAATGAGTGAGAGGCACCCGTATAAAAAAGAACTATAATAGATCTACCATGAAATAAAATAGAGCCTTCAAGAACGGAAGGATGTGTACCTTTAGGCTGAGCAGAAGTGGTAGGAGCCTTGGCAACATTAAGCCTGCCAGGCTTGGCACTAGCTGGAGCAATAGGACAAGTGGTGATCCTGTGTCCCTCCTTCTTACAGAAGGTGCAATAGAGAGGTTTGGGACACTCTCGAATAAAGTGATCTGGAGAACCGCAATTGAAGCATTTCTTCGGAGGACGGGTCCCACTAGGCTGAGCAGAAGTCTGGGACTGAGGACGAGTCTGAGGCTGAGTCTGAACTGTGGAACTGCCAGTCTTCTTCTTCTTGTGCTGAAAAGAAGAGCCAGACTTGCCAGGAGGAAACCTCTTCTTGGTGGGGTTTGTGGCACCCACACCACCATCATCACTATGCTCCATCTCGACTGACTCAAGATGTAGAGCTGCATCGACCAGCTTCTCGAATGAGAGCTCAAGCTGAAGCATAAGCTGCCTCTTCAGATATTTCTTCAAGCCCTCAACAAATTTGAGGTTCCTCTTATAAGGAGTAGCAATAAACTCAAGGCCGTATTTGGACAGGGCCTCGAAGGAAGAGACATAATCGGAAACGGAGGACTTCCCCTGCTTGAGATCAAGAAAGCGGCGAGCAAGGGAGTTCTTCTCTGACTTCGGAATGAATTTGAGCTCAAATCTCTCACGAAACTGAGCCCAAGTAAGTGTAGTCTCATCGACCTCGGCAATAAGAAGTTCGTACCAATCCAGGGAACGACTTTGAAGCTGACTAGAAGCAATAAGAACACGGTCATGATCCGGGATATCCATACGAGTGAAAATGCGCTCGCATATCCGAATCCAAGCCTGGACCTCTAAGACATTCTCGGAGCCACTGAACGGCTTCCCTCCGAGATGGGTAAAATCACTACAGAGACGCGCAAAAGCAGACTTGCGCGGAACATCAGCAACTGGGGCTGGAGACTGAGAATGAGACTGGGAATTCCGAACCAGCTCCATGATCTGGTCGGTGGTCATGAACACGCCCTCTGGATGAGTGTTGCTGGACTGCCCAGCAGCACTGGTCTGACGTGTGGGTCTCCCTCTTCCCCTTCCAGACATACTGAAAATCAAACGGGAATTAGAGTTAGACATGATTCAATGATAGATAATTAATTAAGGAATACTACGGAATATAACGGATTCCTAAACATATTCCTAACTTATCTATCAATATGCACAAGGAAGGGATTTGATTTAATTCGGATCTAATTAAAATGTATTGTACTAAGTGTATCTGTTCTGTGTTTATTATGCTTATTCCTGAAACCAGCTCTGATACCAAGCAGTAACGCCCCACTCTGAGACCCACTGTAACAAAGAGTATTACGGGAGTAATACTGTCTGTTAAAGCGGAGAATAGAGTATAGTGGAAGCGACCATTTGTAATCAAGCTATAACTATCTATCGAATACGTCGAAAAGTGGAATCTATTTAAATTTTTCAAGTGGTTCGACATATCCAATAAATATTTATAACGAAATTACAATAGCTAAAGACCTATCAGAAACAAGCATAGTAATAAATGATAAAAACATCACAGAACAGAATCACATAACAGATATAAAATCCCAGAACAATACATCATCAATACAGATCCAAATATCATAAGTGGGTACAAAGCCACTGCTCACACATGTGAGTCAAAAATATGTACATATCAGAGTCTGAATAATAACATAAGCGGACACTAAGATAAGCTATCTCAAAAGCATAGCAGATAAATCCAAAGCGGAAGCACAGAGCAGCTAAGTCCAGAGACCTAACCTGAAACAACTCGGTCTGACCCGAGCGAAAACACTCGGGTCAGGCTAGCTAAACAATCAGTAATAACTGAGATATATAATAATGCGGTACATAAATAAAACAGTACTTATCCATAGAGAAGTATATTATGAACCACATGAATATAATGACGATCCCTAATCATAAATAAACAATGAAAATCTCCAAAGAGAAATCAACACCAAAGTGTAGAATAAATAAAATCGCCTCATATCATCGGCGTAGCCAACGCTATAAAAAGATGCCCATAGGCAATAACCCGAAGAGTGACCAGAGTCTGTAATCAATGCCCAAGCAAAGATCGATGCTCCAAAGAGCAATGGGGATATACTGAAAATTCAATGAAATCCAACACTGAAAAGTAGTGTCTAGAGACACTGTGAATCCACAAGGTAATCACACTTACATCGTATGGTTCCATAGAACCAACACCGAATGGCGGTACTCGAGTGGATATAAAAATCATCAGATAATACAAATGTTGCACGTGCACCGACCAGAGTCGTTGTTGCCAAGTACTGTAAAGTTGTGATCGATCACTCGCACAGATGCGGAACGCGCGAAACGGCGAAATCCTTCCCAGAAGGATAAAGGCCCAGAGGCACATGCCGAAAAGTAAACTGCTCCATAGAGCAGGTGTCCAGAGACGGTTGCCCAGAGGCATGGTGACCTAGAGGTCCAGTACTGGCCGCCCAGAGGCAAATGTGTCACTAACTTCTTGGAGAGGAACCCGTAAAGTGTTAACAATGAGTCCCATACCCCACGTTCGCACTAAACGGTTTCCTAACCAATAGCAAGCTCACACTCCAAACAATAAAAAGTCCACCTCGTATCATCGGTAAACTAGACCCAAAGGTCAAAACGATCAATCGAATAGGTCGGGGATTAACCGGAAAGAAAATACACACGGTTCCATAAGCCGGAGATTTCCTAACCGTTTAAGTACCTTTCCACTTCGCTCGACGTGCTAAAAAGTGAGTGTGAGATTTTTTTATTATATAAAATAATGGTGCGAAACGGATTTATAATTGATTTTGAAATCACTTTAAAACGGCTTTTGAAAACTCTCCTATTATGGAGTAATTAATTTAATAATTAAAAATAATATTATATAATAATTTCAAAAGTCATTTAGGAGTGAAAAATCTTTTGAAAATGATTCATAAAACCCGTGTATGAAATCTAGAGACAAATCTCAAAGAAATCCACAAAACCAGAAAATCACCGAAAATATTCCAAGTGTTTGTAACCATTCAAAAACAGCTGTGAACCCATGTTCGACAATTTATTTGGACCAGCAAACTGTGTCCAAATGTCATGAAAATTTGCAGGCATGTAGTCCAACATCCCTACTTTAAGATGCAAAAAGAATTTCTGGATTCCGAGTTGAGACGAAGTAGCAGCGACGTCTCAAAGTTGGACCCAGAACAAGATTTACACTGTTTACAAACAGCGACCAGAGTTCAACTTCGACACAAAATTCGAAGTACCAAACGAACACCGATGATGCCCAAATTTTACAGAAATGAAGTTCGAAACTCCACCTTTCCAACGAGACCAAAAACGTCAAATTCCGACTTTGGATGCGATCGTGGTGGCATCCCGAAGTGGAGCTCAAAAGCTGGAAAAAATACAGAGGTGATTTTTTTTTTTACTTACGCGGGCCCGGCCCGCGTCAGCCTGCCCCAGCCCAGGCGGGCTGGGTGCAGTAATGCCCCAGCCCGCCTGGGCTGGGTGTTTTCTACCCAGCCCACGCGGGCTGGGAGGCACCCAGCCCACGCGGGCTGGGTGTTACACCACCCAGCCCACGCGGGCTGGGTGTTTACTACCCAGCCCACACGGGCTGGGTGTTACACCACCCAGCCCACGCGGGCTGGGTGTTTTCTACCCAGCCCACGCGGGCTGGGTGTTACACCACCCAGCCCACGCGGGCTGGGTGTTACACCACCCAGCCCACACGGGCTGGGTGTTGATCTGCCCCATCCCACGCGGGCTGGGTGCAGTAATGCCCCAGCCCGCCTGGGCTAGGGTTCAATGCATGTGGCCAACCCTTAGGGGGATGGCCTGCTCTGGGCTAGCCCAGCTGGGCTAGCCTCATCTGGGCAGAACCTGGGTGCAACCAGGGTCTGTTTTGGCTCTGTTTTTCAGCCTGCACATATCAGCCAATATTTTTTTTGTGTTTTTTAGCATTTAGGTGTGTTTTTTTCAATTTTGGGCATCAAAATTATCACCAAAATTAACTAGCAATAATCATTAATAATTAGTAATTACCAAAATTACAACTAGCATTAATTACTAATCAATAGTAATTACCTTAATGAGGCAAAAGAACAAATAGTATTTGTGCACAATCAAGCAAGCCAAAAGCCTTAACCTCCAAGCAAAGATCAAGAGACTTCAAGGACCCAAAATCAACAAAAAAATAAAACATTAATTACAACATGAAGGTTGAGATAAATATGGGTTAAGAAGGAGGATTAGATAATAGGAGAGATTGCATTACCTTTCTTTTTTTTTCTAGGAATAAACTAATTTATGAAGAGAAGGAGATGGAGCTTCTAAATGGAGGCCATTAATTTTGTTTAGATCTAGGTTTTGAAGTTATGAAGAGGAGGGTTAGGGTTTGGATGGGTTTGAGATATTATAAAGGAGTGGGTTAGGCTAATGGGTAATGGTAAGGGGTTTTAGAAACCCATTAGGACTTAGTTTTATTTTCTAATGTTATCATGTGAACCAAAATCCTAAGAAGCATTCTATTTTTAATTAAAACCTTATAATTGTCTTATTTAGCCCATTAGCCTATAATCACTTTTTATTTAAAAATTCCTCATTTCAACCCAAAATATTTTAATTTGCAAACAATTGTAAATTTAACTTCTCCAAAAATTTGTTTAGCCCCTTTTTAACTTAAAATCATAATTTTACTCCATCATTCGGTAATTGCAATCTCAGGGTTGTTACACTCGGGAAGGTCGGGGTTTCCTCTGGTGGTGGAAGAATGAACGGAGAGTGTGGGACAAAATGGCAGGAAGGTGATCAAAGCTCTGTGATGGCGGCGGTGATCGTTTTAAGTCTGTAACCTTAGATTTTGTGATGGTCGGGAATTGGTTTCCCACGGCGCCTCTGGTGGATCGAGTTCCACCAGACTCTGGGAATTGGTAGCGGGGGAGTTGTCGAAGGCTTAGCTGGATGCTCAGATGCTCCGGTTGTCGGAGGTATGGGTTCGAGGAGATTTTTGTGAGGTGGTTTGTTCCAGGAATGGTGCAGAGTGGCTCGAATTTGATTTTGAGTGACGATCGAAGAAATTGTGGGCTAGATCGTCAGAGGATACGGTCGCCGATCTTGGGAAGGTTGCGAAGTTGGCTGGAGGTGGTCGGAGCCACCGTGCATATGCACGGTGCATTTTTGGTTCAGGGTGAAGTCTGGGATTGAAGGAGAAGTGGTACTCGAGTTTTCTCGAGTCATTCACATGTGTTGCCCGAAGTGTTGGGAAGTTTGGCTTGAAGTCTTTTGAGGGTTGGCTCGGGTCATTGACCTGTTACAGGTTTTAAAACCTGTCAGGTTTTAAATTCAAAAGTGATTTTAAAATTTAAAAGCAGATTATTTAAACAAAGTTTTTAACCGAGTTTAAGTATGGATTCAAATCAAATTGTATCCTAGTTTTGAAATAAGTAAGTTTTATAAAATTTTAAACAAGATTAAAATGTTTAAGGTATATTTTTAAATAAAATCAGTTTTCCAAGAAAATGTGTTAAAATTTTATATGTACATAACCCGATATAACGACGGTGTATTTTTTTTAAAGTATATTAACCAGGTTTCCAGTTTCCAATATTCTTTCCTGTACATTTAAAGTATAAAATGTATTTTGGGTTTTAAGATATATATTTTAAAGGTTTATTAATTAATGGTTAAAGAATAATTAATTTGTAATTAAAGATTAATTAATTTGTTAAGGGTAATTAAGGGATGAATTACTCAATTGAAATTTATAAAGTGATTGTGGTTAATTTAAGTTAATAAATTTGTAAACTAATTAAAGATAATCACTTGATGATGGATTAAGTATGAATACTTAATGAGATTGATAAGTGTAATTACTTAGTGTAAGAAATTAATGGATAAATTACTGGCTGAAATTAATAAGAAGGGGAATTACTTAATTGGAAGTAATTAAAGGATAATTACTTAGTAGAAATAATTAATGGATATTTACTTGATGTAATTAATTAAAGGATTAATAAAGGAGCTAATTAATTAAGGTAAATAATTACAGAATGGTTAATTACTGTTTATGATTAATTAAGGTTGATTTATGGAAGTAATTAATTAAGGATCATTAATTATTAGAAGTGATTAAGGATCATTAATGAATGTCATTAATTAATTAAAGATTAATTAATGTGAATGGTTAAGAATAATTAATCTATGTGATTAATTAAAGATTAATTACTTAATGCAATTAAAGAATAATTAATCAAGGAGGATTAATTAAGATGGATGATTATTGTATGATAAATTAATTGGTTTGTAATTAATTAAATAAGCAGGATTTAAAAGTAATTAAAGAAATTGATTTAATTCAATTGTGGTTAATTAAATTAATTAGAGATGGTATGGTTGATTAACCTTGCTTATGAATGATTGAATGATATTGTGTGCCTTAGATTAGTTGATATCTCTGGTATGTGATGTGTGATGCTATGTGGTATAATATATTGGGTTAAAACAGTGATATCCTGCATTTAAAGTTTGAATTGTATTTCATTTGAATAACTTGGGTTAAGATGACATGGATTCGAAGAGACCGAAGTCGGGTATTTGTAAATACCTGAAACCGCTTCGATTAGAAATTTGCAAAAATTCTTTATATGTGATATCAATAGGCTGGAATGGAATGATTTAAGTGAATTGGACCATTTAATCTAAGTTTTGGTACTTAGAAATTGATGTGTGAAATAAGTGATGCCTCTAACAAATTGTGAATTTGTAAATTGACACGAGTTACCCCGGGTTTTATGTAAGTTTTATGCTGTTGTATTCCATGTTAGATTGGTTTACTCACGCTGGTTTCCAGCCTGACCCAGGTGTTACTTTGATGTAATGCTCGGGTCAGACCGAGTATTACAGATTTTCAGGTAAGGACGTTCTGGAGCTCAGGAGACGAGCTGGATGGCAGGAACGTATGGAGTGTTTCCGCTGTGATATTATTTCTGTTTATCTGAGACATGCGATTTGTATATGTCCAGTGATTGTGTATGAGTGTAACTCTGATGTAAAAATATAATTGACAGATACAGGTATTCTTTTGTAAACTGTTATTATTTGATATTATATTTTGATCCGCTGCGATTTGTGAGAATCAGTGTTGTGTTTTCTGTTTCTTCTTCTTCTATCTCTTTCTGCTTTTCCTAACTATCTGGAATTTTCGCAATAGAAAATTCCGGGTCGTTACATAGAGGGTAATGTCGTAATTTAAATATAAGTTATTTGATTTATAATTAAATTATCGATATCTTATAAATGTGTATCTCTCTCATATGAGGTCCGATCGAGGCGAAATCTTTTGTGTGGCGATCATGATGACGAGAAATTCACAATGAAACTGGTTTGGACAGATTTGGAGACTGCCAAAATTTAGGCTAAAATCGGACGTCGTTCGGTTTTAGTTCCAAAATGAAATGTCTCGGCGATAAAAGATAATAAAGGTGAGTGTTTTATAATGCTCACAACGTACTAAATATTTTTTATGCTAGTTAAATTTGAAATTATGAAGTGATATAAATTTATTGATTGATAATTTTAATTGACATTTAATTTAATTGACCGAAATTTAAATTGACGGTTAAATTGAATTTGGATTAAATCGTTAGTAAAATTCCCAATTATTGATAATTGGTTAATTGTTGTGATTTACTGACTGTTTGGATGATTTATTGTGATGGATGCTAATTAATTGATGTTTTGGATGATTTAGATGTTTATTTATTTTGATATATCCTGCCATCACCCTGTAAATTATTTACAGTATATAAAACTATAAATTGAATTATTTCGAATAAATTAAGAAATAAGTTGAAATGATATATACCTATGACATTGTGATTTGGATTGAAATGATATATATCCACCCCTGAAATTAAATCAAAATAACTATTCACTTGGCCCAAGGATAGAAAATTATATACGGGCACTAGATTGGTTAAATTAAATGATTTAAAAAATTTTGATTTGAAATTTATTTAAATAATTTGATTTAAAGAAAGAAAAATCAAATTTATAGAAATCAAATTATTTTCGAACTGGAGCTCGAAATGTTGGAATTTAAATTTGGTAAACGAAATGTTTTAAATAATTGAATTTGAGATTTTTAAGTTATAATCGAAATAGAAATTAAATTTCAGAAATTGAGTTGATTTAAAGGATTGGACTTTTATTCAAACTTTGAATATAACTAAGTAAAAGAGATATAAAACGATATTTCGAAATTGAGCTCGGAATTGAATTATATTTGAAAATTTCGATTTTAAACTGGGTATTGAAGGTAAATTTAATTTAAGTGTTTTGAATCGATATTTTGGAAATCGAACTTGGAATTGATATAAATCGAAATGGTTTGAATTTGAAATTGGAATTGAAATTATTTTGGAAATGAAATTGAAATTATGTTGGAATTGAAAGTGAAATTAATTTGGAATCGAAGTAAAATTCAACCTGAAATTGGGATTGAATCGGTTTGACTTTGGAACTATTTTTAAATAAATTGTTAAAAATCTATCTTTTTAAATATTCAAATTATTTTGATTTTCCAAACTATTTTACTATATAAGCCATTTTCAATACTCAAACTATTTTCTATTAAACTATTTTAACTATTTAACTGTTTTAAAACTATATAAACTATTTTCTAAAAAAATTCAAACTGGTAAAAAGGGTGGAATGTTTATAATTAAATCATTAATTTAAATATGAACTGGGTTAAAATGAAGTTATAGCCTAAATTGAAATTCAAAACAATTTTGGAAGTGAAATTGGGATACTAAGGCGAAAATGATTTTGAAACGAAATGGTATATTTTGAGTAAATATGATCATTTCGAAATGGATTTGATTTGGAAGCAAATATGATATTTTGATATCAAGTATGGATTGTTTCCGAAATGTAAAAGTACCAACCGGTGTGTAAAATGACGTTTGGTTGTTAAAGAGACCAGGGCCTCTTATTAGCATTCTCTCTGTCAATATTGGAACCACTTTAACAACTGTGTACGTGGAGTGATGGTCCAGAACGAAGTGGTTGGATTTGGCGTTGTTTACTGGATTTGAAGAAAGAGAACGATGATGGATTTGAAATGACTAAAATAGGAACCGTACCGGCCAAGTGGGATAGCTACCCCGAGCGGACACACTTCTTCGTATTACCATCATTTACATTGTGATTGATTGGTGCGTACCCTTGGATTTTGGGAGTGTTGGACGCGATGGGTGATCATGGCTATGATGCGTTACCACCAGTTGGGAAGGGTAAACTGGTAGTATCCTATTTTGGGCATTGCCTCACGTGCCTTGTCATACTTTTATCCTTATATAAGACCCATACGATTTTGGTTTAGTGTTGTCGTATCACGGCGCATCCCTGACTACCGACGTGCTACTGGTGGTGTCAAATGTAAACTGTACGCCAATGCTTAAAAATGCGATAAGGGGGATTAATGTATAGCCTTAACGCTAAGAAAAATATTTATTTTACCGATTAGACATTATATATATAGTGTATTCTACTACATATAAATATTTTAACAGATCCTTAAGAGATGGAAAATCCCATAACATCTCTTGAGTTATTGCATGCACGTTATACACTGGATAGGAGATGTGAAATCCCGTAAACATCTCTGACGCTATTACACTCATGTTATGCGATATTGATTTGATTCACATAAGGATATTTAGTCCTGACTCGAATGTTTTGTCTTTTCATTACACTCGGGTCAGCCCTGATTTTTCAGCTTATTGAAGATTTATTCTGGAGGACGAAGATTTGGTATATTATTACTATTTGTATTCCTGCATCATGTTGTCTGCTGCATTATTTATTTATCCCTGATATATATATATATATATATATATATATATATATCTCTGATAAATGTTGTATAGATTATAATCAAATGTATAGTATAAACAGTTTAAACAGCTTCATGAACTGTTTATTTGATTATTTTATCTTATCGTTCCGCTGCGAGATTCTGTGGTTGTTTTCTTCTTCTTTTCTTATTTTTCTTAATTAACTCCATTGGTCATCTATGTTCCGGATTGTTTAAGTCGGACATGTGTGGATTATTGTCGATTTGAACCTTTCGAAATGTGGGTCGTCACATAGGTTGAAATGATATATACCTGTGACATTTATTTTGGATTGAAATGATATATATCCATCCCTGAATTAAATTTAAATAACCGATCACTTGGCCATACGATAGAATATTATATATGGACACCGGATTGGTTAAATTAAATGATTTTGAAAAAAAAAATTGATTTGAAATTATTTAAATGATTTTGATTTAAAGAAATAAAAATCGAGTTTATGAAAATCGAATTATTTTCGAACTTGAGCTCAAAATGTTGAAATTTAAATTGGTGACAGGAATCGTTTAAATAATCGAAGTTGAGATTTTGAAGTTACAATCGGAATATGATTTGAATTTCGAAAAACTGATTTGTTTTAAAAGAATTTAATTTGGAATTAAAGTTATGATTGAAATATATATAACTTGAATTATAGAAATTGAATTGTTTAAAAAATGTTTAAACTTTTACTTGAATTTTGAAGTTATTTAAGTAAAAGTGATATAAGTCGGTATTTCAAATTTGAGCTCGAAATTGGATTATCTTGGAAATCTGAACTTAAATTCGAACATGGAAGTTTAATCTGAATTAAATGATTTAAATCGATATTCGTAATTCGAACTCGAATTTATATAAATCGAATCGGTTTAAAATTCAAAATTGAATTGGAACAAATTGAAATTGGAATTGAATTGAAATTAATTGGGATTGAAATCAAAATTGAATTAATTTGGAATCGAAATTGAAATTTATTTGAAATAAAATTGGAATCGAATTTAAATTTGAATTGAACCGATTTAAATTGAAATGGAAATTGAAACTGATATGAATTGGAAGATAGGGAATTGAATCAGTTTGACTTTGAAACTATTTTCAAATAAATTATTCTAATATAAACTGTTCAAAATCTATCTTCTTAAATGTTCAAATTATTTTTATTTTTCAAGCTAGCTTATTTTATAAAACATTTTAAATACTCAAATCATTTTATATCAAACTATTTAAACTATTTAAACTATTTAAACAATTTAAAATTTTCCAAACTATTTTCTAAAATTCAAACCGGTCAAAAGCTGGAATGTTTATATTTAAATCATTGATTTAAACACGAATTGGGTTAAAATGAAGTTATAACCTAAATGGAAATTCGAAGCAATTTTGAACTGAAACTGAATGTGAGATATTAAGACGAGCATGATTTTGAATAGAAATAGTATATTTTGAAGTAAATATCATATTTCGAAATGAAATTGATTTTGAAGCGAATATAATATTTGATATCAAGTACGAATTGTTTTCGAAATATAAAAGTACCAACCGGTGTGTAAAACGAGGTTAGGTTGTTAAAGAGACCGGGGCCTCTAATTGGCATACTCTTTGCCAATATTGGAACCACTTTAACAATTGTGTACACGAAGGAGACTCCAGAACGAAGTGGTTGGATTTGGCATCGTTTACCGGATTTGAAGAAAGAGAACGATGATGGATAGACCCCGACACTTGTGCCAATTTGAAATAACTAAAACATGACGGCTTGACAGGGCCAAGTGGGCTAGCTATCCCTAGCAGACATCTGTTCTTCGATTTTCTTGGACTCGATCCATATTATTCCTCTTGTTGTTGGTTTCGATTGGTGCACCTTGATTTGGGATAGCCTCCAATTGACTTGATATGGGATGGATGGACGCGGTGGGCGATCATGGCTACGATGCATTACCACCAGCCTTGCGACCCAAACTAGTAGTATCCTACCTTGGGCATTGCCTCACGTGCCTTGTCATACTTTTATACTTATACGAGACCCCTAAGATTTTGGTTTTGTAACAACCCAAAAATTTTAGCTATAATAATTAATTAACGAATTAATTAACAATAAAATTACTTTGTGAAATTGTCATAATCGAGCTATAGGAGTTGCACCATTGGGTCCGCGGCGATTTTCTGATCAATTTCCATATATAACTGGTCGAAATCCGAGTCGGTATGGAGAAGTTATGAGAGAAATAAGAAATCAGAATTTAATAAGCAAAAATGAAAAAAAAATATAAATAGGCCCTTAGGGATCGACCTTTACTTTGGTCAGGTCGACCTATAGGTCGACCCCCAAGGTGCTTAGGTCGACCCGCATACATATTAGGTCGACCCGCCTTATTTTCTAGACGTTATTTCGTCTAGGTACGAGCCGATGACGTTAAAACTTGATTTTCATGAGATCTCGTGCGTCCGTAGCTGCATCTGATGGTTCCCATTGAGCCTATGACGTGGTTGCACCAGATTTAATCTTCAAATCCAACGGCCTGAAATCCCTAAGCCACACTATAAATAAGACCCTAGGCCTAGCTATCTTTCTCATTCATATTTTCTCCCAATTGGGATTATTGCCTGAGGCTGAACCATAAATAGAAAATTTTTCTAGGGAGGAAATATTCTACGCCCTCGAAGTGGATCCAAGAAGGCCCAAGGATTAGAGCTAAGGACCACGAGTGAGTGTTTTGTAATTATTTTAGATTTGTAAGCAATTTAAAATAATATGGTTCTCAATAGTTGTAGTTTTTCTACAATTTTGAGACCGGTTTTATGTATGTTTATTTGCAGCCAGTTTTTAAGTAAATTTCAGAAGTTCTTTTCAGTCTATTTTTATTAAGCTATTTTATTCAATTATTTTTAGTTATTTTCAGTTATTTACAGTTATTTACTATTATTTACATCTATTTTAAGTTGGAATTTAGCATGTAAATGTTAGTTTCCTTTTATAGAGATTTAATCCCTTTTTACGCGAATAAAATATTAAAAAGAGAAGAATTCGCAAATATGGATTAAAATAGAAAAACACTAAATTTACAGAAATCAGATGTAAAATAAGAAAAACTAAAATAAAATAGAGATAGAATGAAATAGGAAATTTTAAGATATTTGCAAGTATGATTATAACCAGTAGTTATAATTAAAAAGAGAAAATAGAAGAGTAACAGTTGCAAGAACAATTATAACATGTAGATTATAATTAGAAAAAATAGATAACAAAAGAGGCTTATTTTAAAACTTAGATCTGGGATTAAGTTAATAAGCAAATTATAACATAGGTTACAATTAGAAAGAAAGAAATAACAGAAGAGGCTTATTTTAAAACTTAGATTAAGTTAATTAGCAAATATAGAAGTAGGGCCCGTACCGGCAGCATTCCCTTTTAGGTCTAGGACCGATGGTCTCACAATAGTTAGGTGAGGCTGGGCAGCATTCGCTTTCAGATCTAGGACAGATGGTCTCACAATAGTAGGTGAGGCTGGGACACGCTTATGCTGGTTAGGGTAAATAAGTGGCCAAATGGATAGATGCTCAAATCTGGGGATTTGGGTAAGGGGTGCAAAACTAGAAGATTGTTTATTAGGACCAGTACCGGCAGCATTCCCTTTCAAGTCTAGGACTGATGGTCTCATAACAGTTAGGTGAGGCTGGGCACGCTTATGTTGATTAGGGTAAATAAATGGTCAAATAGGGGGCGACAGTTAGTGTGTATCGGCGATGACCGAGCGTGCGACATCAATTAGGGTAAATAATTCACTACAGCGTCCTAAGCGCAAAAGAGGTGTCTTTTTGCTGTGACCAACAGGATTGGTTCACAGTGGCAGAACAGAGAGAAAAGGTCGATCAAAGAGTAGAATTAGGATTTCAGCCTAATCAAGATAGCAATTGAAATAGGATTAGGGTTTCAGCCTAATCACAGTAGTTTAATAAAAGTGCAAACAATCAAATAATCAAAGCAAACAGTCAAACTGAATCAGAAACAGTATTTTATCCCAGTTTTATCTTTTCTGTATTTTCCTTTCATACTAGAACTATTACTTAGTCTATTATCTTTATCTTGCTTAGAAATGCTAGTAATTACTTTCACTCTCCAGACTTATTGTATGTCTGACCCACTCCTATATTTTCCCCTTTTCTCCCAATAGGCCAGCAGAGTTGATTTGATTCAGGTTGCTTGGAGATTCATTCTTGGAGTTCTCTCTTTTCAAATGTATTCTTCTGCTTCTCATCTTTTTCGTTTTGCTTATGATGGATTTGGCACTTGTGAGAGGGATTATGATGATTATTGTTACTTTTGCACTCTAATTATGTGAGACTGAGATGTATTTTCATGAGACATGTTTTATGACTTATTTTGAATGACAAGTTATTATGTAAATGTTTTCGTTGTTTTTACTTATTTGTCTTGTGAATCTTAGTCTCTGTGATGCTTTAGCTATACCTATAACGCACCACATCCTATAGTGTGTCCTTTTTGGGTATATTAAGGGGTGTGGGATGTTTCACTTGGTATCAGAGCCTAAGGTTACATGATTCCCAAAAAATTGTTTTGAAAGTAAAGTATTTTTCAAAGGTAACATATTTTAAAACTATTTTTCAAAAAGAAACCCTTAGAAATAGTTTTCAAGTATAAGAGAGTTTTTATAAAAATCCCCTCAAAGTCCAGTTCAAACTTCTTTTGATTTTTTCAAGCCTAAATTTTCTTTCCTTTGCATAGAATGGCAGACGCCCTAAATCTTCCAGAGGGTGTCCAAGTCACTGTCTAGTTTGTAGATACTTCCAAGCTATGGGCAAGTGCCCAATGCAGCACCAGCGGGTGGAGATCCCGTTAATCCACCTACAACAGCCAATTTTTCTAAGCTATGCAAGGACTTCGCCAATCTAGAAGGCAATACGTTTTTTGGCAAGGAGGATTTCATAGAGGCACGAACTTGTTTGAGGAATACGGAGCGGATATTTGGGATGTTAGGATTGGAGGATCGACAGAGAGTTCAGCTTGCATCTTGGCAGCTGAAGGGAGAAGTTTCTTACTGGTGGGATTAAAGAGATAGAGGGTAGAGACATTGATTGGTTTGGATTTCGGGAAAGGTTTGAGAGAAAGTTCTTGTCGCTAGCCGAGGAATGAATGCAGTTGAAGAAGTTCATTAGTCTTAAGCAAGGGAATCTTTTAGTGAAAGAGTATATAAATTAGTTTAATGAGTTATCGCGGTTCGGAATGGAGCTTGTTAATACACCGCATAAGAAGGCCACCAAGTTTGCTAAGGGTTTGAACCAGCCCCGCCAAGGGTTGGCATTGACACATGTACCTATGGGAGCGACGTGTGAGTCACTTGTGGAGATGGCTCTTATGTCAGATATAGCTAAGAAAGAAGAGGTTAAGGAGGTTCCTAAATCAGAAAACTCTAAGAAGCAGTGGTGGAAGAATAAGAAGGATAAGGACAAGAAGAAAGGTGGAGGACCTCAGAAGGGACATATCAAGAAGGGCGAGAAATGTCATAGTTGTGGATTGGTTGGATATTTCACAAAGGACTGTAAGAAGGACACGACGAAGGGGAGGTGTTACAACTGTGGGCAGCCTGAACACCTTAGTAGTGCTTGTCCTCAGAAGACGGGGCGAAAGAAGGCTACCTATGGTGCAAGTACAAGCTTTGGATGTAGCACCTTCTAGTAGTGGACCGGATCAAGGTAGGAAAGTCTCTATAGAAGGTTTGATCTCTATTTCGGATTTTCCTATTCAGACTCTTTTTGACTCCAGAGCATCGCATTCTTTTATTTCTAGTTCCTTGGTTGATTGTTTGCGCTTAGATATTTCTCTAGTAATAGACCAAATAGTTGTTTCAAACCCAGTAGGAGGATCGGAACATTTATCCATGTTTTGTAGGGGTTTGAAATTTTGTATATTAGGCGTAGAGTTTGATTGTGACGCCTATGTACTAGGATATTCGGGATATGGGATGATTTTGGGTGTGACATCACAGAATTTCTGACAATATCAATTTAATAATCTTTATTAAAAATTAAATTGATTTGATGATTTTGTTGATAAATCTGAATTGATTTAACAATCTTCTTTTAATAAATATGAAATGGGTGATTTATCTTTTAAAAGCTAAATAAATTATTTTCTATTTATTGTGTATATAAATTATATATATTGTAAATAGATGAGCTTTGTTGTAAATCTAATTAATAAGGCATATTTTATAATTCTAATATTTTTGATAATTTGGAAATTTGATTTAATTTAATATTAAGCTATTAAATAAATAACTATATAGATTATTTAAGATAAATGTTTAATTGATTAAATTATATCTTAGCTTAAGTTAAGATAAATTAAAAGGATTGTTTTAAAATATTGTTTAATAAATATGATAATTAATTCATTTAATAATAATAGGAATCTATAATCTCTTTTATAAATTATTTAAATGTGACAACTTATTATTTTCAAATAACATTATTTATGTATTGTTCTATATATATATATATAAATAGTTTATTTTATATTCTCTAAAAAGTAATTCATAAGAATAAAGTTTTAACTTAAAAATAAAATATGTATATAAAGTAAATGTTTGATACTTAAACTTTAAACAGAAATAACAATACATAAATATATATGTATAGAAATACAAGGTAATAAATATAAAAGTAGAAATAAATATTTAAGATAAAAATGGGAATAGAAATATATAAGATAAATTATATGAATCATATAGTATAAAGTAAAACTCATAGCTAAAATATAACAACATAATAAATATAGGATTTCATTTCTATTATAAAGTAATAAGACCATAGCAAAGGAATATATTTAAATACGAACAAATAAGATAAGTATGAAATATGTAACAAAATAATAATAATTAACACTTGTATAAACTGATATATAGATAGGATAAGTTTATAATATAAAGTAGACATTCAAACAAGAATATAAAAATCTATGGCTTGCATAAGAAGACAGTAAGATATGTTAAGTAAAGTATGTATGTAGACTGAGAAACAAAGTATAAAAGGGAAAAGATATCTTCATGATGTTTGAACAGGAAGTATAAAATAATATGTACACCTGAAAAGAAATATATACAAAGGAAATTGATGTCTAAGTACATACGAAATATAAATTAAAGGATGTATTTGTAGACATAAGGACATAAGCATTAAATGTTTGTATCTCTAGTACATTTTATATCTCATTTCAGCCTCCTCTATAGAAAAAATCTCCGAATATTTTGTACCAGGCAAATAAACAATACCCTGTAAACATCTATCTATATATTAATCTCTCCTTCTTTTCGTTCAAGAAAACTTAGCATTTTCCAGTTTTAAAAGTTTTCAAAAAAAAAACATTAATAACTGAAGCTTTGCAATAACTCAACTCAACTAACATGAAGAATAAAGAGATCTGCTAGCAACTTTTAAAAGCCTGTTTCAAATTCAAGATGCTCTGTTCAATTTCTGAAACAAGGTGAGTAACACCACTTTTAACAAGTTTTAAATATAACGAGTATGGTTGCTTGGTAATCTCTGTTATAAGTATGTATATATGAGTATCTAAATATATATATGTGAATATATTGGTGTACATGTTGCTGTGTATTTGGATTCTCTCTGATCTTTGTTTCCAGGCTTAAGTTTAAATCCAAATCCCTTACCTCATTTTCTAATCTAAGTTAGGGTATTATTTTCGACAGAAATTGTTTGTTTAGTTATGAATCAAGGATTAAAAATTTAATCAAGTCAAAATAAACCCCAGTATCTCTGTAAAGCTAAAAGTAACTGTGAATGTCAAAATTAGTGAAAATATAAAGTGTGTAATCTATAAATCCAGGGTTATAATCTGAATACATAAATAAAAATATGATTTTTAACACTGGAACCATAATTTATAGTTTGGGATTAAGGGTGTAGTTCTGGTTTGAACAGAATTTGGTAATGGGAGGATTTCTGGTGATCCAAGTATTAGGAGAGGTCGGGATTTTGGGAAATGGTGGAGGAGTGATATGAGATTCTAGGAAAAATACTAGATGGTGTTGCACTTCATCGAGTAAGTCGTGGCAGAGGATTCATTTCTAGAACCCTAGTTTTTCTGTGTTGGGTTGTTCGATCAACCATGGTACGTAGAGTTGATCGAGTGCCACTATATTTTGGGAAAGGGAAGCTGGAGTGTTGTCGAAGTCATCACCGGAGTTATACGATTTCATATGATCGGGGACTCGAGAACGATGGTGATTCCAGGTTGTGTTTTGTTTCCAGTTTTGGGATAGTATGCTCGATTTTGAATTTCGAGATTTTGTCGAAGTTGGATGATCGGGAATGGATGTGGGTAGGAACGTCGACTTGTTCGACGACATGGGGTCGGCTGGAGATGATCGTTGGCGAAGTACACGTGCACGTTTTCTCGACTCTGGTATCTTTGGGGAAGACGAAGTTTTTAACTCGGGTTTTACTCGAGTCATTCGAGTAGGTTACTCGAAGTAGAGAAGGGAATGGCTCGAAGCAGTTTTGGTTCGATTCGAGCAAAAGTTTGTTCCAGGCTTTTGTAAAAAGTATAGCCTGGCAGTTTTCTTGATTTCAAAGGTATGATATAAAATCTGAAACGAATTTAAAACCAAGTTTAAATTAGGATTTTAAATCTGAATTCAAATTGAATTTGAATCTTAGGTTTTGAAAATAGAATAAAGTTTATAACTTTAAATGATGTAAATAAGTTAAAGTTAAAATATACTCTAATGATTTGAATTTAAAAGGAATTTGGTTTAAAATCCTTAAATTAGAATTTAATGATTTGGATTCATTAAATTATTAAGATAATTAAAAAATGATAATTAACTAATTTAATTAGTTAATGATTTGGATTAATTAATTTAGTAATTAAGAGTTTAAAATTTATTAATTAAGTTTTAAGCCAATTAATTAGGAATAATTAATTTGGAGTTAAGATCATTAATTTGATAAGATTATATTTTGAATTAATGATTAAATGTTAATTAATCAGTAATTAAAGGATAATTAAGTTATAATTGATAACTTAAATTAATTAAATAATTAGTGGTTAATTAATGGGTTGTTAATGATAAATTAAATTGTAATTAATATTGATTAATTAAGTTTAATTTCTTAAGAAAAGAAATTAAGAATTGTAATTAATAGTTAATGAAGGTCATTAACTTAAGACTATTTAATAATCAATATATTAATGTGATTAGTTTTAATAATTAATTAGATAATTAATTAAAGATAAACATTTGTGAAAATGTTTAAGTGTAATTACTTAATGGAAGTAATTAAGGAATTAATTACTTAATGTAATTGATTGAGTTAAATATGATTTGTTTAAGTTAATTAATTAAGTTTAATTAATTTAAATAAATCATTGGATGATTTGATAAGTATAATTACTTAAATGTAATTAATAGAGTGTAATTACTTAATGAAGTAATTAATTGGTAATTACTATATGTAATTGATTGAAGATGATTTGAGTATGATAGTAATTTGGATTAAATTACTTTGTGGAATTAATCAAGGGATTAATTTAGAAAATTAATTAAGGGGTAATTAATTTATTAAGTGAAGTAATTAAGGGTAGTTAATTACTGAATGGGATTAATCAAGGATGATTAATAATTATGGTTAAGTAAAGATTAATAACTCAATGTAATTGATTTAAATAGAATAGTTAATTAAAATGTAATTAGGGATCATTAATTAATGTAATTAATGATAAATTTTAAGGTTGATTAATTAAGATTAATTAATCAATAATAAGTGATTTGAGTAATTAATTAATGTAATTAATTAAGGATTAATGTAATTAATTATAGTTAATTAATAAATGAAGTAATTAAAGATTAATTACTGTATTTGGTTAAGTATAATTAATTTGTGAAATTAATTAAAGGATAATTACTTGAATGTAATTAAAGGTCAGTTAATCAAAGATGATTAATTAAGAAAGAAATTTGAGAATGACTAATTAATTGATTTGAAATTAATTAGTGGTTATGTAAGCAGGATTTATAATGATGAAGTAATTAATTTAATTTACTTTAAATTAATTAGAAATGAAGTGATTAATTTAATTTATTTTAAATTAATTATAAATGGTGTGATTATTAATCCTTGTTTATATCTGAATTGGATGATATCTATTGGATGATATGTTGTGATATTCTGTGATGTGATATTGGATATATCTGCGATAAATGTGTGATATTTATCTGTGTTAAATGCTGTGTGAATTCAAAGTATTGATTGAATTGAAATGAATTGTTTTAACTTTAAAACAACTTGGCCTTAAAAGATACGGTTTGGATTTCGATGAGACCGGGATCGGGTTTCTAGATTTGGATATCCGAAAACCAAATCGATCCGAATTAACGATAGGTCGTGAATCTCAAGTGAAGATGAAGATTCAGAATGCAAGGGTTATTGTCGTTAACTCTGAGGGTGATTCCAAAATGAGTGTAACGAAATAATGCCTTCGGTTTCGTTCGAACCTGGAACGAACTTGTATGGATTGAATGCTTTCAGAACATCGTCAGGTGGACGATGAGCATTCTAAGAGATGTGTTCTCTAAAGGTAATCGTAGCCTCAAGCCTCATCAACCGGGAATGGCTAAAACAGGGGAGGTGCAGCAAGGTTAGTGGGTAGCACCCAAGTAGGATGAGATTTCCCTTGTCTAGAGTCTATTTTTATTCGGCTTAGTGTGTGGTTCGTCGCGCCAACCGCGGGGTTTCTTGTCCGGGAATTATCCAGTAAGGGATGTTCCGGCCTTGTGTTGCAGGGGACTTAGGGTGGGTCCTCGGTATGGTGATCTAGGCCACGTACTGTGACGGGCGGTACCCAGTAGCCCTGCCATTGTATGGAATCCAAAATCCAATAAGCGCCATCGGATTTGATTGTATTTCCCACTTGTTAGCTAGTATGCTGGAATTTAATCATGTAACAATTTCAGCTATTTCTTATTTACTTGAAAACCCTAGACATATTATAATATCACTGAATTTCCTATCAAAGTTTTGGTTAGCGTAAGGGAAAAACTTTTCCATGTTTATGTGTGGGAAGTCTTACGTGATACCTTTTGTTTTCAAAGGATTTTCAAAGTTAAGCAACTTTAACCTGTTACTCATACCAGGCCCATGTCTGACCCGGAGTTTATTTCTGTTTTTCTTAAACTCTCGGGTACTCAAATTTTTACGAGTAGCCAAGGGATTCAGGTTAGCTTTGACGAATTGTGGAGGAACAATGGAGCAGAAGGCTTCAGCGTTGTAGATATATATATATATATATAGTGTTCCGCTGTGTTGGTATCTCTGTGTTGTATCTGTGTTGTATTTGAGTTGTATCGAGTTGTATTAACTAGATAGGTGTTTATAACTGTCTAGTATGTGTTGTATTATCTATGTAACTCTGATGTATATGATACTATGTAATCTCTTATGTGATATATTATATTTCATTCGTTCCGCTGTTGAGATTCTGTTGTTGTTTTCTTCTTTCTTCTTTATTTTTTCTATTTCTCACCCCATTCTTTCTTTGAGATGATGCAACTTTCTGGTGGTAGAAAGTGGGTCGTCACACTTGGTATCAGAGCATAGGTTGAGTGAATACCTAAGCTCTGGAGTGGTGTCTATCTTGAGAGAGCGTATTTGTATTTTGATATATATATATATATATATTTATTTCTACCTATCTGTTGGGTTACCTGTTCGGGTTTTCCAATATATATTATAAAGGTAGATGGGGTAGTGGTGTGTGCAACACGACTACCAATGGTTTGAGTTTGTTGAGGTTGGAAGTGTATCTGCCGAGACTATAGACCCAATACCGTCTCGAGTGATTTTTGTTGTGGTGTAAGGATTTCACCAATCTTTGAAGGAAATCTGTTATGGTTCGAAGTCCATTTTTTTTGAAGTGCGGTTTGAATGAGCAGAATGTGGATTCTGACAATTGTGCAGAAGCTAGTGATGGTATCTGATACCTCAGGAATCAGTAGCTGTGTGATGAGACACAGTGACTATGGATGTTTCCAAAGATATTTCTCTGGAACAAGTTTAAAGAAGTGTGTCTGCATCGGTGTTGAGGCTGAGTTCAGCTGGGTGTTTTTGTTTGGCTTTGAGGCCTGAGTTTCTCGAGGAGTTTGGATTAGGAAGTCTTTGGCATCAGTGGCAGCGTTGCAGTTCTGATGTTCTGTGTGTAGGCAGGAGGTCGTCTGTCAGCAGTTTCTAGTGGTGAAGTTCAGTAGCAGCAGAGTGGATCCATTTTCTTTGATGGATTGGCTAGATAAGCATAGGCTGTTCTGATTGGTAAAGAGAGAACAGTTTTCTTTGGATATTGGATTGGGTTGATCGTAAAAGTGACTTGCGATAGTTGAGTGTTCTCTTGGTTTGTCAGAGATCTTTCGAGATTTCTGAGTTTCCTCTTTATGGATCGGTTGAACCATATTTTTGGGATGTGTTGTCCAGTTTGTGCCCGTGTGTATCATCAGCATTTTCATCTTCTCCGGATCAGAGTTGTGCAGCGGAAGCAGTTGGGAGTGCATCTGTTTTATCCTTTTGGATAGGAGAAGTAGGTTCAGTCTTCTGATGATTGAGGAATAGAGTTTGTGTTCTTGGATTGACCGTGAGTGGATCATTTTGATGAGTTGTTTGTAAGGCATCAGCGAAGGTTGAGATGATCTGTAGGGATGAAGGCAGCCCAAGATCGTCAGATGAGTTTGTGGATAAGAGACAGAAGCATTTGGATTTCGAAGTCGGGGATTTGGTTTTGAGTAAGTTTTCTCTGATTCAGGGAGCTATAAGATTGGGTAAGATTGGGAAGCCAGCTCCGAGATATTTTGGATCTTTTTTGTAGTTCTTCTGAGGATAAGTGTTTGATCTTCTGGAGAGAATTGTCAGTTTGGATAACTGGAATTCGATGAGTTTCACGTATCTGAGGGAGTACATGTAAGATCTATCTCTGGTTGTAGAGCTAGTAGTTCAGGGAGTTTTGGATGTTGAGTCAGACTTGTCTATAGTCTGATATCTTGTCTAGTTTTGTAGATCTAGATGAGTAGGAGCTCTGTAGCTCAGTAGTATAGTTTTGATTGGATTTCGTAGAGCGAGTATCCCGGTGTTTATACTTGGGAAACTCCAGATAGTCCTATCCTGATTTCGTCTGGATAGTTAGATTTGTTTGATTGGATGAGTTGATTGCTATGGTTGTTAGCATATGATTAATATATGCTTGTGTTTTTAAAATTAAATATTTAATTAGATTATTAAATTACCTTTGTTTTAAATTTCGAGGACGAAATTCTTTTAAGGGGGGAGGAATGTGACATCCCAGAATTTCTGACAATATCAATTTAATAATCTTTATTAAAAATTAAATTGATTTGATGATTTTGTTGATAAATCTGAATTGATTTAATAATCTTCTTTTAATAAATATGAAATGGGTGATTTACCTTTTAAAAGCTAAATAAATTATTTTCTATTTATTGTGTATATAAATTATATATATTGTAAATAGATGAGCTTTGTTGTAAATCTAATTAATAAGGCATATTTTATAATTCTAATATTTTTGATAATTTGGAAATTTGATTTAATTTAATATTAAGCTATTAAATAAATAACTATATATATTATTTAAGATAAATGTTTAATTGATTAAATTTTATCTTAGCTTAAGTTAAGATAAATTAAAAGGATTGTTTTAAAATATTGTTTAATAAATATGATAATTAATTCATTTAATAATAATAGGAATCTATAATCTCTTTTATAAATTATTTAAATGTGACAACTTATTATTTTCAAATAACATTATTTATGTATTGTTCTATATATATATATATAAATAGTTTATTTTATATTCTCTAAAAAGTAATTCATAAGAATAAAGTTTTAACTTAAAAATAAAATATGTATATAAAGTAAATGTTTGATACTTAAACTTTAAACAGAAATAACAATACATAAATATATATGTATAGAAATACAAGGTAATAAATATAAAAGTAGGAATAAATATTTAAGATAAAAATGGGAATAGAAATATATAAGATAAATTATATGAATTATATAGTATAAAGTAAAACTCAAAGCTAAAATATAACAACATAATAAATATAGGATTTCATTTCTATTATAAAGTAATAAGACCATAGCAAAGGAATATATTTAAATACGAACAAATAAGATAAGTATGAAATGTGTAACAAAATAATAACAATTAACACTTGTATAAACGGATATATAGATAGGATAAGTTTATAATATAAAGTAGACATTCAGACAAGAATATAAAAATCTATGGCTTGCATAAGAAGACAGTAAGATATGTTAAGTAAAGTATGTATGTAGGCTGAGAAACAAAGTATAAAAGGGAAAAGATATCTTCATGATGTTTGAACAGGAAGTATAAAATAATATGTACACCTGAAAAGAAATATATACAAAGGAAATTGATGTCTAAGTACATACGAAATATAAATTAAAGGATGTATTTGTAGACATGAGGACATAAGCATTAAATGTTTGTATCTCTAGTACATTTTATATCTCATTTCAGCCTCCTCTATAGAAAAAATCTCCGATTATTTTATACCAGGCAAATAAACAATACCCTGTAAACATCTATCTATATATCAATCTCTCCTTCTTTTCGTTCAAGAAAAATTAGCATTTTCCAGTTTTAAAAGTTTTCAAAAAAAAACATTAATAACTGAAGCTTTGCAATAACTCAACTCAACTAACATGAAGAATAAAGAGATCAGCTAGCAACTTTTAAAAGCCTGTTTCAAATTCAAGATGCTCTGTTCAATTTCTGAAACAAGGTGAGTAACACCACTTTTAACAAGTTTTAAATATAACGAGTATGGTTGCTTGGTAATCTCTGTTATAAGTATGTATATGTGAGTATCTGAATATATATATGTGAATATATTGGTGTACATGTTGTTGTGTATCTGGATTCTCTCTGATCTTTGTTTCCAGGCTTAAGTTTAAATCAAAATCCCTTACCTCATTTTCTAATCTAAGTTAGGGTATTATTTTCGACAGAAATTATTTGTTTAGTTATGAATCAAGGATTAAAAATTTAATCAAGTCAAAATAAACCCCAGTATCTCTGTAAAGCTAAAAGTAACTGTGAATGTCAAAATTAGTGAAAATATAAAGTGTGTAATCTATAAATCCAGGGTTATAATCTGAATACATAAATAAAAATATGATTTTTAACACTGGAACCATAATTTATAGTTTGGGATTAAGGGTGTAGTTCTGGTTTGAACAGTATTTGGTAATGGGAGGATTTCTGGTGATCCAAGTATTAGGAGAGGTCGGGATTTTGGGAAATGGTGGAGGAGTGATATGAGATTCTAGGAAAAATACTAGATGGTGTTGCACTTCATCGAGTAAGTCGTGGCAGAGGATTCATTTCTAGAACCCTAGTTTTTCTGTGTTGGGTTGTTCGATCAACCATGGTACGTAGGGTCGATCGAGTGCCACTATATTTTGGGAAAGGGAAGCTGGAGTGTTGTCGAAGTCATCGCCGGAGTTATACGATTTCAGATGATCGGGGACTCGAGAACGATGGTGATTCCAGGTTGTGTTTTGTTTCCAGTTTTGGGATAGTATGCTCGATTTTGAATTTCGAGATTTTGTCGAAGTTGGATGATCGGGAATGGATGTGGGTAGGAACGTCGACTTGTTCGACGACGTGGGGTCGGCTGGAGATGATCGTTGGCGAAGTACACGTGCACGTGCACGTTTTCTCGACTCTGGTATCTTTGGGGAAGACGAAGTTTTTAACTCGGGTTTTACTCGAGTCATTCGAGTAGGTTACTCGAAGTAGAGAAGGGAATGGCTCGAAGCAGTTTTGGTTCGATTCGAGCAAAAGTTTGTTCCAGGCTTTTGTAAAAAGTATAGCCTGACAGTTTTCTTGATTTCAAAGGTATGATATAAAATCTGAAACGAATTTAAAACCAAGTTCAAATTAGGATTTTAAATCTAAATTCAAATTGAATTTGAATCTTAGGTTTTGAAAATAGAATAAAGTTTATAACTTTAAATGATGTAAATAAGTGAAAGTTAAAATATACTCTACTGATTTGAATTTAAAAGGAATTTGGTTTAAAATCCTTAAATTAGAATTTAATGATTTGGATTCTTTAAATTATTAAGATAATTAAAAATTGATAATTAACTAATTTAATTAGTTAATGATTTGGATTAATTAATTTAGTAATTAAGAGTTTAAAATTTATTAATTAAGTTTTAAGCCAATTAATTAGGAATAATTAATTTGGAGTTAAGATCATTAATTTGATAAAATTATATTTTGAATTAATGATTAAATGTTAATTAATCAGTAATTAAAGGTTAATTAAGTTACAGTTGAAAACTAAAATTAATTAAATAATTAGTGGTTAATTAATGGATTGTTAATGATAAATTAAATTGTAATTAATATTGATTAATTAAGTTTAATTTCTTAAGAAAAGAAATTATGAATTGTAATTAATAGTTAATGAAGGTCATTAACTTAAGACTATTTAATAATCAATATATTAATGTGATTAGTTTTAATAATTAATTAGATAATTAATTAAAGATAAACATTTGTGAAAATGTTTAAGTGTAATTACTTAATGGAAGTAATTAAGGAATTAATTACTTAATGTAATTGATTGAGTTAAATATGATTTGTTTAAGTTAATTAATTAAGTTTAATTAATTTAAATAAATCATTGGATGATTTGATAAGTATAATTACTTAAATGTAATTAATAGAGTGTAATTACTTAATGAAGTAATTAATTGGTAATTACTATATGTAATTGATTGAAGATGATTTGAGTATGATAGTAATTTGGATTAAATTACTTTGTGGAATTAATCAAGGGATTAATTTAGAAAATTAATTAAGGGGTAATTAATTTATTAAGTGAAGTAATTAAGGGTAGTTAATTACTGAATGGGATTAATCAAGGATGATTAATAATTATGGTTAAGTAAAGATTAATAACTCAATGTAATTGATTTAAATAGAATAGTTAATTAAAATGTAATTAGGGATCATTAATTAATATAATTAATGATAAATTTTAAGGTTGATTAATTAAGATTAATTAATCAATAATAAGTGATTTGAGTAATTAATTAATGTAATTAATTAAGGATTAATGTAATTAATTATAGTTAATTAATAAATGAAGTAATTAAAGATTAATTACTGTATTTGGTTAAGTATAATTAATTTGTGAAATTAATTAAAGGATAATTACTTGAATGTAATTAAAGGTCAGTTAATCAAAGATGATTAATTAAGAAAGAAATTTGAGAATGACTAATTAATTGATTTGAAATTAATTAGTGGTTATGTAAGCAGGATTTATAATGATGAAGTAATTAATTTAATTTACTTTAAATTAATTAGAAATGAAGTGATTAATTTAATTTATTTTAAATTAATTATAAATGGTGTGATTATTAATCCTTGTTTATATCTGAATTGGATGATATCTATTGGATGATATGTTGTGATATTCTGTGATGTGATATTGGATACATCTGCGATAAATGTTGATATTTATCTGTGTTAAATGCTGTGTGAATTCAAAGTATTGATTGAATTGAAATGAATTGTTTTAACTTTAAAACAACTTGGCCTTAAAAGATACGGTTTGGATTTCGATGAGACCGGGATCGGGTTTCTAGATTTGGATATCCGAAAACCACATCGATCCGAATTAACGATAGGTCGTGAATCTCAAGTGAAGATGAAGATTCAGAATGCAAGGGTTATTGTCGTTAACTCTGAGGGTGATTCCAAAATGAGTGTAACGAAATAATGCCTTCGGTTTCGTTCGAACCCGGAACGAACTTGTATGGATTGAATGCTTTCAATACATCGTCAGGTGGACGATGATCATTCTAAGAGATGTGTTCTCTAAAGGTAATCGTAGCCTCAAGCCTCATCAACCAGGAATGGCTAAAATAGGGGAGGTGCAGCAAGGTTAGTGGGTAGCACCCAAGTAGGATGAGATTTCCCCTGTCTAGAGTCCCTTTTTATTCGGCTTAGTGTGTGGTTGGTCGCGCCAACCGCGGGGTTTCTTGTCCGGGAATTATCCAGTAAGGGATGTTCTGGCCTTGTGTTGCAGGGGACTTAGGGTGGGTCCTCGGTACGGTGATCTAGGCCACGTACTGTGACGGGCGGTACCCAGTAGCCCTGCCATTGTATGGAATCCAAAATCCAATAAGCGCCATCGGATTTGATTGTATTACCCACTTGTTGGCTAGTATGCTGGAATTTAATCATGTAACAATTTCAGCTATTTCTTATTTACTTGAAAACCCTAGACCTATTATAATATCACTGAATTTCCTATCAAAGTTTTGGTTAGCGTAAGGAAAAAACTTTTCCATGTTTATGTGTGGGAAGTCTTACGTGATACCTTTTGTTTTCAAAGGATTTTCAAAGTTAAGCAACTTTAACCTGTTACTCATACCAGACCCATGTCTGACCCGGAGTTTATTTCTGTTTTTCTTAAACTCTCGGGTACTCAAATTTTTACGAGTAGCTAAGGGATTCAGGTTAGCTTTGACGAATTGTGGAGGAGCAATGGAGTAGAAGGCTTCAGCGTTGTAGATATATATATATATAGTGTTCCGCTGTGTTGGTATCTCTGTGTTGTATCTGTGTTGTATTTGAGTTGTATCGAGTTGTATTAACTAGACATGTGTTTATAACTGTCTAGTATGTGTTGTATTATCTATGTAACTCTGATGTATATGATACTATGTAATCTCTTATGTGATATATTATATTTCATTCGTTCCGCTGTTGAGATTCTGTTGTTGTTTTCTTCTTTCTTCTTTATCTTTTCTATTTCTCACCCCTTTCTTTCTTTAAGATGATGCAACTTTTTGGTGGTAGAAAGTGGGTCGTCACATTGGGGATGGACTGGTTATCCACTTATGGTGCGATATTGGACTGCGAGAGGATAATCATTAGACTAGAGACATGTAGCGGATGGACTCTCGAGGTTTCTTGCGACCCACAGGGGTCAGTCATGTTGAGCTTCCTTTATTCCCTTGATTCATCACTAGGAGAGTTAGATTATGTTCAAGTCGTTAAAGATTTCCCAGACGTTTTTGAGGAGGTTAGGGGACTACCCCCTAAGAGAGAGATCAACTTTAGAATCTATTTGAATGACAATTCTAAGCCAGTGGCATTGCACATGAGACATATGGCTCCTAGGGAGAGGAAGGAGTTAAGTAAGCAGATTGGTGAGCTATTGGAGAAAGGCTTCATCAGACAGAGCATATCTAAGTGGGGAGCGCCAGTCGTCTTCCTTACAAATGAGGATGGTTCCCTTCAACTTTGCGTAGACTATAGAGAGTTGAATAAGCTCATGAAGAAGAACCGTTATCCACTTCCTAGGATAGACGATCTTTTCGATTAGTTAGTTGGCTCTTCAGTATTTTCTCAGCTTGACTTAGCCATTGGATTTCATCAGCTTAGGGTCGTTGACGATAGCATCAATAAGACAACATTTAGGACACCCGATGGATTCTTTGAGTGGTTGGTTATGTCATTTGGGCTGACCAATGCCCCAGCCTATATTGTAGATTTGATGAGTCATGTTTTTGAAGATGTCCTAAATAAGTTCATTGTAGTGTTTGTGGACGACATTCTGGTGTTTTCAAAGAGTATGGAAGAGCATGTTATTCATCTAGAGGAGGTTCTTCGTACACTTCTTGTTCATCAGTTGAAAGCAAAGTTCTGGAAGTGTCACTTTTGGCGTAAGGAGGTGCATTTCTTGGGGCATGTAGTCTCGAGAGAGAGTTTAGCTATGGATCTCGTTAAGATAGTAGCAATACAGGATTGGAAGGCCCCCAAGAACGTTACCGAAGTTAGAAGCTTCCTAGGCTTGGATGGTTATTATAGGAAGTTTATCATAGATTTTGGTAAGATTTCAGCACTTGAGGTTAAGCCAACCCTCATAGATCAGATTGGATTAAGGCAGTAAGAGGATTCAGAGCTCGTGGATATTCCAGATAGAATTAGCCGAGGAGAGGTCTCAAGACATCTCCAATGCTATTCCATCGATAGTAAAGGATGGCTGAAGAGAGATGGAAGACTTTGTGTTCCCCG
The DNA here is from genome assembly GCA_030737815.1 of Allium fistulosum. Taxonomy (NCBI): domain Eukaryota; kingdom Viridiplantae; phylum Streptophyta; class Magnoliopsida; order Asparagales; family Amaryllidaceae; genus Allium; species Allium fistulosum. Next base: position 1,081,342,158 of record CM060906.1, on the reverse strand, counting down.
CACTAGTGATTTGATAAGAGCAGTTCTAGCAGAAGCCCACCATTCTAGGATGACTATTCATCAGGGTGGTGATAAGATGTATAGGGACATAAAGAGAGTGTTTTATTGGGGTAGCATGAAGAAGGACGTAGTAGAGTTTGTGGCTAAGTGTCTTGTATGCCAAAGAGTTAAGGTGGAGCAGCAAAGGCCTGGCGGATTGCTTCAACCATTGGATGTACCCGAATGGAAGTGGGATAGTGTTTCGATGGACTTCATAGATGTTTTACTCCGATCTAGGAAGGGGAATACCAGTATTTGGGTGATTGTAGATCGTTTGACTAAGAGCGCCCACTTCATTCCGGTCAAGAGTAAGAGGACATCACCTTATTTAGCATCCATATACGTTCATGAGATAGTCCGACTTCATGGAGTTCCCTCTAGCATATTGAGCGATAGAGACCCTATTTTTATTAGCGAGTTTTGGAGGACCTTGCAAGAGGCTTTAGGGACACAACTTCGATTGCGTACAGCCTATCACCCTCAAACGGATAGCCAAACAGAGAGAGTTAATGGAGTTCTTGAGGATTTGTTGAGGATATGCATTCTTGATTTTGGAGGAACTTGGGTGGAGCACCTTCCTTTAGTGGAATTCACTTATAACAATAGTTTTTAGGCTAGCATCGGTGTAACGACCCGTAAATTTTAATAATTTTTATGACGTAATTAATTGAAATTTTGTGAAATTTTAAATAAAAAAATTTGAAAATAAAAAATTTACTATTTGGAATACGTCTATTTTAATATAGCAACTGGTAAATTTTCATCTGATAATATTGAAGTTTATTTTCCTGTGAAATTTCATTTCAAATCAAACCGGTTAATAACAGTGCATTTAAAAGCTTTCCGAAACCTAAATTTGTCAACATGGAAAATTTTATTTAGAACACTCTGAATCTGTCTGCGAAATTCGTTTCGCGAAATTCGGACGTTTCTAGCTCCGTTTGGATTTTCTGTACGAAATAGCAACGTATATCAGGGTCCGTATCGACTTTTTGATCGGATGATCCTGCCTCTAATATCAATATACCTTTTTTATCGTCTCGTCATGCTGATCTCTGTGGTATATTCAATTCTGTATTTTGAATACCGATACGCGACGGAAACAATAAAACTGTATGTCGTACCGGTACCAAAATTTGTGACTTTTTTTGTATCCTTGCCTTTTCAATCTGATGACGTGCTGTGCAAACATCACAATTAATTGCTTTGGATTCCAGCTATATCATAGGGTGACCGTTAATATTTCATTCATTTTAGTTTGCTCAAAACTCTCTGACGTTTGATTTGATCACACGTTATTTTATTTCCTCCCCACGTTTTCGATTCACTTGCAAATATCTTGGCAAAGAATATATAATTACAAGTTCATTTCTGTTCCTCTGGATTGCCCTTCCCTTCTCCTTTCCTCAGATCTATTTCGTGACTCTTCCTTTCCTTTCCTTTCTCCTTGCCGTGCCCACCATCCCAAATCCTCTGCTTTCTTCCTCCACGCCTTTCCCTCCAACCACCTCGTCACCATCTTCACCCACCAACGCCTCCCACTCAACAACTGCCGACCCATCACCTCGCAGCAGCACGCATACCGAAGGCCATCTACACGTATTCTCCTTCCCTCTCGCTCTCCCCTCCAGATCCGCCCTCCCCTTGGCCTTGCGCCTCGTCTACCAGCATCACGTGTGCACTGCCCAGCCTAGCACCAGCTCCTCCCCTTTCTTTTATCCTCCTTCCCAAACCCGAGAACAGCACCTCCCCACCACCTTCCAGCCCGCCTTCCTCCACTCTACAAACCCCACTGCATCACCTCGGCTAGCATAACCACCACCTTCCTCCGCGTGTAGGCTCTGCACGCCAACCAGCCACAAACTCGAGCCCGCCTATACCTCCAATCCTGCTCTTCTTTTGTTCGGCCGAGCTTCCCTCTATATACTTTAAGATATTTTATATATGTTTATAGGTAATAAATATATATTATATTATATTATGTTGTTAGTACATATAGATTTAGCTGGGCATGTGTTTTTTTTATATATGTGCAAGTTTACAGTAATTTATACGTATAATATAACAAAGTAAGTTTACACTAAATTTTAATATCCCATGCGTATAAGTATATTTGTGTTCATTGTAAAAGTAGTGTCTGGTCTTGTTTTATATATGTACTTTGGTTTCTGAAAATATTGGTCTTGCTCTGTTCGATTTTGTCCCAGCTTGATTTGCATGTATTGGTTTATTAGTGTATAATATATATATATATATGTTAGTAAGTACAGGTCAGTTTGCCTATGCATAAGTTTGTTTTGATTTTCCTGTTTTATAATATTTTTTTTGAAAGTTTATACAAGTTACATGTTATAAGTCGGTGATTTTATATGTCTAGTTTTAGGTTTATATATATAGAAACGTTTAAATGAACCTATCACATGTGTAAGTAATTTGCATCCTTTTAAGTACATATTGGCTTGCATAGTACATTAGTGTATTCATAGATGGTGTCTGTGAATTTATATAAATCTGCATAGTGCATTAAGTTGTTATTAGATGTATTGGGTCTGCATATACATGTTAGTTTGCAGAGCAATATATTTTTCAATATATATATGATAGTTTGCAAAGCAATATATTTTTCAATATATGTTTTGATTTTTTTTTTGTGAGTATTGATTTTAAAAAAAAAATTAAAATTTATAATACAATAATTATAAACTGATTTGATTCACTCTCATCGATTTTCGATTTATCAGCTTGTACGTCGAACCCATGCCCATCGTGCTTTACTTCGAAACTCGTGCTTTGATTCGTAACTCTTCTCATTCTCGTTCATCTCTAGCCTCGAAAGGTGAGCAATCACTCACGATTAACGTTCTTTTATTTATTAAATTTGATTTCAATTGAAACGACAATTGAAATATGATGCTGTAGTTATTTAAATTGTTATATATGCTATTATCTGTATATGTTCACCTGTGACATCTGACACCAGTACCTAGTATTTATATGCCTGTATTACTATTATCTGTATATGTTCACCTATGACATCTGACACCAGTATCTGTTATTTATATTAATGATATATGCCTGTTGTTATATTTTATATTATCTGTTATCACTCTGCAAGTTCCCTGTTAATATAGAATTCACTATGGGTTGAAATGATACATACCCGAACGGACTTTAGAATAGGAGAAAATCGTTATGGGTTGAAATGATAAACCCAAGCGATTTTCATTTGAATTGAGATTGGGATTACGGGTCGAAATGATATCTACCCGTATATATTTAAATTTCGGATTGAAATGATAAATATCCGTATCACTTAACCATATGATAAATATATATACAAACACCGTTGGTCCATATATATATAAATATTTTGAAATTGAATTCTATGGTTTGGAAAGAAATATATGGTTTTAATAAATGTTGAGCCTTAAATTATCATATATAAATGGGAATGATTGATTTAAATACCTATACTATGTTGAGTATTTAAATATATTTCAAAATAGATTTTGGTAATAATTTGAATAAGTTAAGGTTGGGAAGGTAATTTGAATTTAGTAAGAATTTTATTTAATTAAACCGATTTAAAACTATTTGAAATTGAGATTTAAAATATGATTTATAACTTGGGTTTAATTTAAATAATTTAATGAATATTTCTTATTTAAATAAATTTAAGGAAATATTTAGTAGAATGTAATTAAAGGCTAGTTAAATGATATTGAATTTATTAAGTGAATATTCCCTGATTGGATAATAATGAAGTTAAATCAAGAGTCATATGAAACTGTTAAATTTAACTTTGAAAATGTTGAATTTTAAAGCCTTAAAATATATTGAAAAATTAAATGGTATATTTAGAACTGAATTGAATTGATGAATTGAGCTTTGAATAAATTTGAATTTGGAATTTGAGTTAATTTGAATCGATTTGTGAGACTTGAGGAAATTATAAATACTACTTTATAAATTATTTAACCTATATATATATATATACTATTTTGGAAAATAGATATATTTGAAATGAAATGATACTTTGGGTTTGAAGTATAAATTAATTTGAAATGACCACGGTGTTATAGTGTATATTTCCACCTTGTAGATAGTTCCGCAGATCCTTAGAGGATGGTTATCGCAAACATCCTTTAAGTTACTTGTATTTCAGCTGATATTTCACTTGAGTTGGATTTATTGATATAAGAATGTTAATCCTGACTCGAGTGTTTTGTGTTTTGCTTTACGCTCTGGTCAGACCGAGTGATACAGCATTTGAGACTCACCTTTGGAGTTTGGAGCTTCGTTTGGGAGATCCAACTATTGATTCAGCTTCCAGCTTCCCAATTGATTCGTTCACAGAAGCCATCTGTTTGGATTGGAGACTTCACTGTATTTGAGATATTCTGTTGTATTTTATTTTTAACTCTGATGTTCATATAGTAGCTTCATGAACTACTATTTTATCTATTCCGCTGCATATTATTGTATTACTCTGTGTCTGTGATTCTGTGATTGATTTATTTACTGCATATGCTGAGTTTTTCCAAATTTAAATTAACAATTCGGTATTTTGAATTATTCAAGTCCGACATGTGTGTCTGCCTATGCACTTAGAGGGTGCAGCATGATAGGGGGTTCTCGCATTTGGTTTGGTAGCGAGCGGGTGACCCTTACTCCTACATGTCCCTGCGGGGTTGGTGTAGTCGAGAGGCTGGCCGTAAAGGCAGAACACAGGTACTGCTGTATGCTACGGTGGGCGTTACCCCACTGACGCGGTCCGTTACAGTTGGTATCAGAGCTTTGGCTCTAGGCAAAACTTAGCATATATAGTAAATTTATTACAGAATTGCTTTCGTTCGAGTTTAATCTCTTTCTTTTGACTCGATTTCCTTTGAATTTTGGAACGTTCCCTACAGTTTCAAAATTCATTCTTGTCCCTCTCCATTGGTATTCTTTTGATTCTGGAGTATCCCATAACTCCACGTCGAATGATCTCTATGAGAATAGGATCCCACCAATCTCTGAATGATTTCTGAAGGGGTGAAAAACTCCTTCACAATTGGCATTGATTCACCGGAGATTTCTATACCTTTGGTTTAGATGTCGCTATCTCTTGCGATCGGATGTTGATTTTTCTTGGAATTCTGCATCGATCTTGTTCCTGAAGTCACGGTTGACCCTAGGGTCATCCGCGATTTATATAAGTATATTCATCTTCTATTTTGAAATTTAATTATCTTATCTTCGTTCGAGATTATCTTCGAATCATAATTCTATTTGATTAAGAGTTCCTCTAATTTGAATCTCTATCTTTGTTGAAATCCATTCCTAAATCATCCTTTGAAAATCGGGTTTATTCGTATTTTGGAAATTGTTTTAAATATCGAAATTTTATAAGTATGATTATATTCTATATATAAAAGTGAAAATGTTTTTCGATAAGGATTATATATACCTTTTAAAAATAAGAATTTGAATTTTTGAAAGGATTTGAAAATTTGAAGTTATATAAGAAATTGATTTATATAAAAATGATTTATAACTAAAGGATTTTAAATTTGAAATTCGAAAATTGAACTCCGATATTTTGAAATTGGTTTAAAGATTTTGAAATATATAATAATAGTATGATTTAAAAGTATTTTCCGAATAAGAAATGTTTCCAATGATTTAATGAGTTTCGAATGATTTCAAAGAAATTTCAAAAGAAATTTGAGAAAATAGAAGTCCAGAACTCACTTATGTCGCTGGAAAATAATTTCGGTGATGAGTGCACGCATCATCGACATTGATTTTCGAGTTTCAGAGTGGGGGAGAGGCCACTTTAGTAGCATTGCTATGCGAGTGATTTTGTGAAACCAGTTTTGATTGTCAAATTCCAAAGTAATATTTGATATTCAAAAGATATATGTATATATATTTGAAATGATTTGAAGTAAGCCGGTGTTCAGTCCTTTAGTTTCGGATTTGAAACCTATCTTTTGAAATTGATTTACTGATTGGTTGATTTCGAACTCTTGAATTTGAAAATGATTTCTTCAACTATTTTGAAGGTTCGAGTACTTCCAAATCGAGGTTAACTTTTCCAAGCTATGTAATTTTGATAAAGTATATAAGTTTGTTTTGAATGTTTAAGTATGAAGTAATATGATTTAAATAAGTTGAAACTGTTTGGTTAAGTAAATGAATAAAGCAATTTTAAAATTTTCTAATATGAAATTTAGATTTGAAATGTTTTGAAAAGGATTGATCTTCAAAATATTTTGAATAAAGTTTAGATAAATGTTTTAACTTAGTAACATCTTTATGAAACTAATATAGTTGTACGTATGCTTTTTTATTTGCATAATTAAATCGATCCAAGTTTGAGTACACAAGTTCGAGGTGAATTACACCATTTCGTGTTAGAATTTTTCATTCGATTCTTGATGGCGAATATTTGATATGGATTTTGGGCTTGATTCTAGAATTCTCTATCATAGTATATGGCTATGCAAGGAGACTGATGGCTTCTAGTCGAGAAACCATATCGAAATCCGCATTAGGGAAGTCGAATGGACAATACTAGTTCGAAAGCGAACTTGTGTGATCGAGCGAGCGATCAAATGTGATTTTGCGAAATGATGACGTATGTACATCTTATATTCTAATATCATTGATATATTTTGACGCTGAAATTGAAGGCTGTCGAGTTAGAATATCTTCGCTTACTAAAAGAAAATTTCCAATTTAAATTACAAAGATATATAACCTATAAAAGCAAAGATATTCAAATCCCATATGGCTCTTCATACAGCGAAATTTATTTTGGAAAATTTGATCCTTATATAAGACGGACCTTACGTAAGTATAAGATGATTTTGGAAACATTTGATTTTGGAAACGAATTGGTTGACTAAAGTTATATTGATTTGGAAATTTGGTTTTATTTTCTAAATCTATTATTTTGAAAACTTTGAAACTAAAGATATTTAATTTGAGAAGAAATAATTTGGTGAAATTGTATATGATTTTGAAATTGAACTAATATTGAAACAAATTGAAATTTGAGAACCTTATGTTACTAAACACTTGATTTGGGAGTTGTCGAACTTATATAAAATTGATTTGTATGAGTATGAAATTGATTCGAAAACTATAGATTTGAAAAGGTACTCAATTTGAAAGTGAAATCTTATATAATTGAAGTCTATATAAGTATGATTTGATATACTATTGATTTTGGAAAGTATTTGATTTGAAAATTAAATCTTATACATAATGGATTTTATATAAGTACGATATTTGAAAGTGATTTGAAAAGGTACTATATGATACATATTTTCGAAGTAAAGATATGGAAAGTGCCTTCTGCTTGATATCCGATCTGTGGCCACATCTTGGATTCATTCTATCGATATTATTCTCTCTGATTTTTGGTTTTCCGGATATGATACTCGAGTGTCCTTCGAATTCCATGGCGTTACCCATGGTCTTATTTTTTTCTCTCGTGACTGCATAGCGCAACTGCCTGGCTGAATCTTGCCTAGGGGTACGGATTGTTTCCTGGGGGATCCAGGCGTAACCATTGTGTATCCTGCAATCTGTGTAGGTCGCGAATAGTAGCGCAAATGCTTGGCTGAGTCTTGCCTGGGGGTACGGATTGTTTCCTGGGGGATCCAGGTGTAACCATTGTGTATCCTGCATTCTACTAGTCATCATGGCGTAACTCGCAGGGCTGAGAAAGCTTACGGATATGGATTGTTTCCTGGGGGATCCAGGCGTAATTATTGTGTATCTGCGAACCATGGTTGGACAAAGGTTTGTTTGTGTTTTTGATTGGATTGTACTTTCCATATCTGTTTTTAAAAGTTTTTCCAGTATTTTCACTGGATGTTGAGACAGGTCTACTAAGTACCTGGAGACTTCTAGTTTTGCGTCTGATCAACGCACTGCCAGAGTCTACAGGAACGAGGATAAACTTGTTGAAACATCGAGTTATAAAAAAAAAGTATTTTATTATAAAGGTATTTTATTATAAAAGTATTTCCAACAAAGAAATTTTGTATTAATATTTGAAATTAAAACCCTTATGGTTCTAAATTAATTATTCGTGCCTGATATTATTCCTTTGAATCTACCTTATCTGCTCAGCTTTATTTATTCACCTATATTCTGTTTTCCAAGTCCTCCTTCTTTTCCTTGTTGACTATATCTTTTTTTTTAAATAATTATTGATTTCTTAATAATATTTGAAAAGTATCTTGAGATAAATTTATTAATTTATGAATTATGGATTTAATGTTTTCAAATAACTTCTTTGTAAATATAAGTAATAAGGTAAATAGCTGTTTTCAAATAGTTTTTATATATTTATAAAGATATTATTTAAACATATAAAAGGTATTGATAAATGAGGCAAGAATTTACAAATGGATTTTTGAAAAGTATTAAAGTATTAAAGATAATTGGTTGCAAATGAAGTTTTCAAATGAATACTTCAAGTAAAATTTATATAGTTTTAAATTAATTGTTTAATCTTAACCTTCAATCTATTTTTCTTTCTGGTTGTTTCTATTCTCCTACCTCCTTTCTTTTCGGGGACGAAAAGTTTTGAGTGGGGGAGAGTGTAATGACCCGTAAATTTTAATAATTTTTATGACGTAATTAATTGAAATTTTATGAAATTTTAAACAATAAAATTTGAAAATAAAAAATTTACTATTTGGAATACGTCTATTTTAATATAGCAACTGGTAAATTTTCATCTGATAATATTGAAGTTTATTTTCCTGTGAAATTTCATTTCAAATCAAACCGGTTAATAACAGTGCATTTAAAAGCTTTCCGAAACCTAAATTTGTCAACATGGAAAATTTTATTTAGAACACTCTGAATCTGTCTGCGAAATTCGTTTCGCGAAATTCGGACGTTTCTAGCTCCGTTTGGATTTTCTGTACGAAATAGCAACGTATATCAGGGTCCGTATCGACTTTTTGATCGGATGATCCTGCCTCTAATATCTGTATACCGTTTTGATCGTCTCGTCATGCTGATCTCTGTGGTATATTCAATTCTGTATTTTGAATACCGATACGCGACGGAAACAATAAAACTGTATGTCATACCGGTACCAAAATTTGTGACTTTTTTTGTATCCTTGCCTTTTCAATCTGATGACGTGCTGTGCAAACATCACAATTAATTGCTTTGGATTCCAGCTATATCATAGGGTGACCGTTAATATTTCATTCATTTTAGTTTGCTCAAAACTCTCTGACGTTTGATTTGATCACACGTTATTTTATTTCCTCCCCACGTTTTCGGTTCACTTGCAAATATCTTGGCAAAGAATATATAATTACAAGTTCATTTCTGTTCCTCTGGATTGCCCTTCCCTTCTCCTTTCCTCAGATCTATTTCGTGACTCTTCCTTTCCTTTCCTTTCTCCTTGCCGTGCCCACCATCCCAAATCCTCTGCTTTCTTCCTCCACGCCTTTCCCTCCAACCACCTCGTCACCATCTTCACCCACCAACGCCTCCCACTCAACAACTACCGACCCATCACCTCGCAGCAGCACGCATACCGAAGGCCATCTACACGTATTCTCCTTCCCTCTCGCTCTCCCCTCCAGATCCGCCCTCCCCTTGGCCTTGCGCCTCGTCTACCAGCATCACGCGTGCACTGCCCAGCCTGGCACCAGCTCCTCCCCTTTCTTTTATCCTCCTTCCCAAACCCGAGAACAGCACCTCCCCACCACCTTCCAGCCCGCCTTCCTCCACTCTACAAACCCCACTGCATCACCTCGGCTAGCATAACCACCACCTTCCTCCGCGTGTAGGCTCTGCACGCCGACCAGCCACAAACTCGAGCCCGCCTATACCTCCAATCCTGCTCTTCTTTTGTTCGGCCGAGCTTCCCTCTATATACTTTAAGGTATTTTATATATGTTTATAGGTAATAAATATATATTATATTATATTATGTTGTTAGTACATATAGATTTAGCTGGGCATGTGTTTGTTTATATATGTGCAAGTTTACAGTAATTTATACGTATAATATAACAAAGTAAGTTTACACTAAATTTTAATATCCCATGCGTATAAGTATATTTGTGTTCATTGTAAAAGTAGTGTCTGGTCTTGTTTTATATATGTACTTTGGTTTCTGAAAATATTGGTCTTGCTCTGTTCGATTTTGTCCCAGCTTGATTTGCATGTATTGGTTTATTAGTGTATAATATATATTTATATATATATATATATGTTAGTAAGTACAGGTCAGTTTGCCTATGCATAAGTTTGTTTTGATTTTCCTATTTTATATTTTTTTTTTGAAAGTTTATACAAGTTACATGTTATAAGTCGGTAATTTTATATGTCTAGTTTTAGGTTTATATATATAGAAACATTTAAATGAACCTATCACATGTGTAAGTAATTTGCATCCTTTTAAGTACATATTGGCTTGCATAGTACATTAGTGTATTCACAGATGGTGTTTGTGAATTTATATAAATCTGCATAGTGCATTAAGTTGTTATTAGATGTATTGGGTCTGCATATACATGTTAGTTTGCAGAGCAATATATTTTTCAATATATATATGATAGTTTGCAAAGCAATATATTTTTCAATATATGTTTTGATATTTTTTTTTGTGAGTATTGATTTTAAAAAAAAAAATTAAAATTTATAATACAATAATTATAAACTGATTTGATTCACTCTCATCGATTTTCGATTTATCAGCTTGTACGTCGAACCCATGCCCATCGTGCTTTACTTCGAAACTCGTGCTTGGATTCGTAACTCTTCTCATTCTCGTTCATCTCTAGCCTCGAAAGGTGAGCAATCACTCAAGATTAACGTTCTTTTATTTATTAAATTTGATTTCAATTGAAACGACAATTGAAATATGATGCTGTAGTTATTTAAATTGTTATATATGCTATTATCTGTATATGTTCACCTATGACATCTGACACCAGTACCTAGTATTTATATGCCTGTATTACTATTATCTGTATATGTTCACCTATGACATCTGACACCTGTATCTGTTATTTATATTAATGATATATGCCTGCTGTTATATTTTATATTATCTGTTATCACTCTGCAAGTTCCCTGTTAATATAGAATTCACTATGGGTTGAAATGATACATACCCGAACGGACTTTAGAATAGGAGAAAATCGTTATGGGTTGAAATGATAAACCCAAGCGATTTTCATTTGAATTGAGATTGGGATTACGGGTCGAAATGATATCTACCCGTATATATTTAAATTTCGGATTGAAATGATAAATATCCGTATCACTTAACCATATGATAAATATATATACAAACACCGTTGGTCCATATATATATATAAATATTTTGAAATTGAATTCTATGGTTTGGAAAGAAATATATGGTTTTAATAAATGTTGAGCCTTAAATTATCATATATAAATGGGAATGATTGATTTAAATACCTATACTATGTTGAGTATTTAAATATATTTCAAAATAGATTTTGGTAATAATTTGAATAAGTTAAGGTTGGGAAGGTAATTTGAATTTAGTAAGAATTTTATTTAATTAAACCGATTTAAAACTATTTGAAATTGAGATTTAAAATATGATTTATAACTTGGGTTTAATTTAAATAATTTAATGAATATTTCTTATTTAAATAAATTTAAGGAAATATTTAGTAGAATGTAATTAAAGGCTAGTTAAATGATATTGAATTTATTAAGTGAATATTCCCTGATTAGATAATAATGAAGTTAAATCAAGAGTCATATGAAACTGTTAAATTTTAACTTTGAAAATGTTGAATTTTAAAGCCTTAAAATATATTGAAAAATTAAATGGTATATTTAGAACTGAATTGAATTGATGAATTGAGCTTTGAATAAATTTGAATTTGGAATTTGAGTTAATTTGAATCGATTTGTGAGACTTGAGGAAATTATAAATACTACTTTATAAATTATTTAACCTATATATATATATATACTATTTTGGAAAATAGATATATTTGAAATGAAATGATACTTTGGGTTTGAAGTATAAATTAATTTGAAATGACCACGGTGTTATAGTGTATATTTCCACCTTGTAGATAGTTCCGCAGATCCTTAGAGGATGGTTATCGCAAACATCCTTTAAGTTACTTGTATTTCAGCTGATATTTCACTTGAGTTGGATTTATTGATATAAGAATGTTAATCCTGACTCGAGTGTTTTGTGTTTTGCTTTACGCTCGGGTCAGACCGAGTGATACAGCATTTGAGACTCACCTTTGGAGTTTGGAGCTTCGTTTGGGAGATCCAACTATTGATTCAGCTTCCAGCTTTCCAATTGATTCGTTCACAGAAGCCATCTGTTTGGATTGGAGACTTCACTGTATTTGAGATATTCTGTTGTATTTTATTTTTAACTCTGATGTTCATATAGTAGCTTCATGAACTACTATTTTATCTATTCCGCTGCGTATTATTGTATTACTCTGTGTCTGTGATTCTGTGATTGATTTATTTACTGCATATGCTGAGTTTTGCCAAATTTAAATTAACAATTCGGTATTTTGAATTATTCAAGTCCGACATGTGTGGATTTATTGTCGATTTGAATGATCCAAAATAGCGGGTCGTTACAATCGGGATGGCTCCTTTTGAAGCTCTTTATGGAAGACCTTGTAAGTCATCTTTATGTTGGTTGGAGTCTATAGAAAGATTGCTACTTGGTCCAGATATGGTTAGAGAGACTTCGGAAAAGATTGATTTGATTAGAAGGAGAATGAACACGGCCCAAGATAGACAGAAATCCTATGCAGATAAGCGGAGAAGGGATGTTGAGTTTGAGGTAGGAGACTTGGTTTTCATTAAGGTACCTCCGCTAAGAAAGGTAGTGAGGTTTGGATCAAGTGGGAAACTTGCTCCCAGATTCGTAGGACCGTTCCCTATTGTGGAAAGGGTAGGGAAGATGGCATATCAGATAAAGCTACCAGAGAGGCTCATGGGAGTTTATGATGTTTTTTATGTTTCACACTTGATAAAGTGCTTACATGATTCAGCTGAGGTAGTGGAACCTAGCTAACTTGAGGAAGTTGAAGTGGAGAGAGAAGCATCGGTTCATCGCATTCCTACCAAGATCGTTGGACATGACATCAAGAAGCTTAGGAATAAGGAAGTCCCCTTAGTTAAGGTGCAATGGGGTGATAGTAATGATGACGCTACGTGGGAGGCTGAGGAGAAATTACATATCTCTTATCCGCATCTCTTCGACAGTACGTTTTGAATTTTCTATTTCCATCTTTAGTTTTGAATAGGTTCTTTCCTTTAGTATCCTTTGGAGGGTAGATGTTAGGATTTAACCTATGGATGGTAGGACTGAATGTAAACATGTTACTATAACATGTTATGTATAATGGACGCTAGTGTTTGCTAGTGGATGCTAATGGACGCATATACACACACTAGGCACTATTATCTCTTAAGGATCGGCCTAACTAGGTCACTAAAGCATATGCATATAGATGTGTGTGCACTTGCATTTTTATTTCATGGTTTCTATAATGAGTGATTATCATATGATTGTTGCATTTGGATGATGATTGTAGCATGCATATAGAACTATCGGTTATCATTAGGAAACTTGCATTCATTTGGATACATGGCACATACATGATTGCATAAAAAGGAGGTCGACTGAATCAGTAGATCACTGAATCTTTTGCATTAGTTAGGGACATTGACATTACACTATTGCATATATCATAAATTACATTAAAAGCTTAAGAACAATGGATGTACTGGATGATGGTTGAATATGTGGTTGTAGAATTTGGATGAAAATATTTATTTCATTCTTCCGTCCTTGTAGATTTCGGGGATGAAATCCTTCAAGGAGGGGAGAATGTATCAACCCAAAATTTTTAGCTATAATAATTAATTAACGAATTGATTAAATAAAGTTTGTGAAATTGTCAGAATCGAGCTGCGGGTGTTGCACCATTAGGTCCGTGGCGATCTTCTAATCAATTTCAATATATAACTTGTCGAAATCCGAGTCGGTATGGAGAAGTTATGAGAGAAATAAGAAATCATAATTTAATAAGCAAAAACGAAAAAATAATAATATAAATAGACCCTTAGAGGTCGACCTTTATTTTGGTCAGGTCGACCTATAGGTCGACCCCCAAGGTGCATAGGTCGACCCGCATATATATTAGGTCGACCCGCCTTATTTCCTGGACGTTATTTCGTCAAGGTACGAGCCGATGACGTTAAAACTTGATTTTCATGAGATCGCGTGCGTCCGTAGCTGCATCCGTTGGTTCCTAGTGAGCCTTTGACGTGGTTGCACCAGATTTAATCTTCAAATCCAACGGCCTGAGATCCGTAAGCCACACTATAAATAAGACCCTAGACCTAGCTATTTTTCTCATTCAGATTTTCTTCCAATTGAGTTCATTGCCTGAGGCTGGACCCTAAATAGAAATTTTTTCTAGGAAGGAAATCTTTTTAATAAAAATATTCTACACCCTAGAAGTGGATCTAGGAAGGCCCAAGGTTTAGAGCTAAGGACCACAGGTGAGTGTTTTGTAATTATTTTAGATTTGTAAGCAATTTAAGATAATAGGGTTCTCAATAGTTGTAGTTTTTCTACAATTTTGAGACCGTTTTTATGTAAGTTTACATGCAGCCAGTTTTTAAGTAAATTTTAGAAGTTCTTTTCGGTCTATTTTTATTAAGATATTTTATTCAATTATTTTCAGTTATTTACTGTTATTTACATCTATTTTAAGTTAGAATTTAGCCTATAAATGTTAGTTTCTTTTTATAGAGATTTAATCCCTTTTTACGCGAATAAAATATTAAAAAGAGAAGAATTCGCAAATATGGATTAAGATAGAAAAACACTAAATTTACAGAAATCAAATGTAAAATAAGAAAACTAAAATAAAACAGAGATAGACTGAAATAGGAAAATTTAAGATATTTGCAAGTATGATTATAACTAGTATTTATAATTAAAAAGAGAAAATAGAAGAGTAACAGTTGCAAGAACAATTATAACACGTAGGTTATAATTAGAAAGAAGAGATAACAAAAGAGGCTTATTTTAAAACTTAGATCTTGGATTAAGTTAATAAGCAAATTATAACATAGATTATAATTAGAAAGAAAGAAATAACAGAAGAGGCTTATTTTAAAACTTAGATTAGTTAATAAGCAAATATAGAAGTAGGGCCTATACCGGCAGCATTCCCTTTCAGGTCTAGGACTAATAGTCTCACAATAGTTAGGTGAGGCTGGGCAGCATTCCCTTTCAGATCTAGGACTGATGGTCTCACAATAGTAGGTGAGGCTGGGACACGTTTATGCTGATTAGGGTAAATAAGTGGCCAAATAGATAGAGGCTCAAATCTAGGGATTTTTGCAAGGGGCGCAAAACTAGAAGATTGTTTGTTAGGACCCGTACCGACAGCATTCCCTTTCAGGTCTAGGACGGATGGTCTAACAATAGTTAGGTGAGGTTGGGCATGCTTATGCTGATTAGGATAAATAAAGGGTCAAATAGGGGCGGTAGTTAGTGTGTACCGGCAATGATCGAGCTGCGACATAAATTAGGGTAAATAGTTCGCTACTGCATCCTAAGCGCTAAAGAGGTGTCGTTTTGCTGTGACCAACAGGATTGGTTCACAGTGGCACAACAGAGATAGAAAAGGCCGATCAAAAGGTAGAATTAAGATTTCAGCCTAATCAAGATAGTGGTTGAAATAGGATTAGGGTTTCAGCCTAATCACAACTGTTTAAGAAAAGTGCAAACAATCAAAGCAAATGTTAAACGGAATCAGAAACAGTATTTTATCCTAGTTTTATCTTTTCTGTATTTTCCTTTCATATTAGAACTATTGCTTAGTCTATTATCTTCATCTTGCTTAGAAATGCTAGTAATTACTTTCACTCCCCAGACTTATTATCTGACCCACTCCTCTATTTCCCCCTTTTCCCCCCAATAGGCCAGAAGATTTGAGTTGATTCAGGTTGCTTGGAGATTCATTCCCGGAGTTCTCTTGTTTCAGATGTATTCTTCTGCTTTTCATTTTTTCGTTTTGCTTATGATGGATTTGGCACTTATGAGAGGGATTATGATTATTATTATAATTATTATTGTTACTTTTGTACTCTGATTTTGTGAGACTGAGATGTATTTTCATGAGACATGTTTTTATGACTTATTTTGAATGACAAGTTATTATGTAAATGTTTCCGTTGTTTTTACTTATTTGTCTTGTGAATCTTAGTCTCTATGATGCTTTAGCTATACCTATAATGCACCACATCCTTTAGTGTGTCCGTTTTGGGTATATTATGGGGTGTAGGGTGTTTCAGGTTTAGCGTTATCGTATCACGGTGCATCACTGACTATCGACGTGCTACTGGTTATGTCAAATGCAAACTATACGCCAATGCTTAAAAACGCGTTAATGGGAATCAATGTTAAAGCCTTAACACTAAGAAAAATATTTATTTTACTGATTAGACATTATTTATGTAGTGTATTCTACTACATATAAGTATTTTGATGGATCCTTAAGAGATGGAAAATCCCGTAACATCACTTGAGTTATTGCATGCACATTATACACTAGATAGGAGATGTGAAACCCCGTAAACATCTCTAACGCCACGACACACATGTTATATGTGATATCAATTCGACCCACATAAGAATATTTTAGTCCTGACTCGAGTGTTTTGTCCTTTCATTACACTCGGGTCAGCCTTGAGTTATTCAGTGCATTGAAGATTATTCTCTGAAAGACAAAGATGAGGATTTGGTATATTATTACTATTATTATTCCTACATCACGTTTTCTGTTGCATTATTTTATTTATCCCTGTTGTATATATAACTCTGATAAATGTTGTATAAATTATAATCAAATGTATAGTATAAACAGGTTCATGAACTGTTTATTTGATTATTATATTTTGTCGTTCCGTTGTGAGATTCTGTGTTTGTTTTCTTCTTCTTTTCTTATTTTTCTTAATTAGCCCCATTGATTATCTATGTTCCGGATTGTTTAAGTTGGACACGTGTGGAATACTGTCGATTTAAACTTTTCAAAATATGGGCCGTCACAGGAATCAACGTGCACAAAGTTTATAAGCTTATTGAAATAAAGCATAACTCACATTACTAGAAGTATGATCCTTTTGTATTAGCCAAGCAAGCATTACACGTTTATTTTACTCCGTATCCATCCTTAGAAAGAGAGAAAGTGGATTGGTCAGCTGTTTTTAAAACAAAGGCAAGATTTACATTTGACGGAAATAATATTCCAGACGAAGCAGCATATCAAGCGAATCTTGAGCCAAACACTGAAATAATAACAACTGATGATATTGATTTAGGGTCGCTGAATGATGAATCGAATGTTTTAATAGAAGCATTTGAGAGTACAAAAGGTAACGATATAGAGTACAAGACCGAGTCTGAATTAGAAAATGACAAAGACTGGTAATTCTAAATATCTGTATCGCTTGTTGTAAAATGTATATTCTGAGTTTCTGCTGTTATTAATAATGGTGACTATGTTGTGAGCTATGTATTATTCTATTTTGTTAATTTTATATATTTATTCTTTGACGGACCGCCTTTCATTCCATTGAAAGACGAATCGTGAAATAGAAAGAAATAGGTAGAAAAGAAGTAGATAGAAAGAAAGAACTAAAACAAATCACAGAATCTCACAGCAGAACGGTTAACATATATATATATATATATATATATATATATATATATTACAAAACATATATCATATAGTAACTAATACAATACATCATAGTCATAATTATACATACATCATACCCAGCCAGTCGAAGTGACCTGTCTATTCATTACAAGCCAAAATACAGACATAGATACCAGTACAACGGAATATAGATATAGCTAGATATGTGGAAGCCACCTGCTCTAACTCCTCCTCCAAAATACGTTGAAAAGCAAACCTGGAATCACTTGGCTACTCATAAAAATTTGAGTACCCAAAAGTTTAGGCAAAACAGAAAAATAAACTCTGGGTTAAACATGGGTCTAGTGTGAGTAAAACGGTAAAATTACTTTAAATTGAAAACCATTTGAAATCAAGGGTATCTCGTAAGGCTCACTGCACATAAACACGGACGGGTTTTCCCTTACGATAACCAAAACACTTTCATAGGAAATCCAGTGTTATTATAATAATGTCTGGGGTTTTCAAATAAATTATTCACATAGCTAAAATTGTTACATTAATTAAATTCCGGCATAATAGGTATACAACTAAGACCGAAGGCACTTATTGGAGAATGGGTTCCATACAATGACTGGGCTATTGGGGTATCGCCTGTCATGGTGCATCTCTAGAAAAATAACACCGAGGACCACACCGGGATCCACTGCTACACAAGACCGGACTACCCCTAACCTGGATAGTTCGAGTAAGATTACCCCACGGTTGGGATCAACAACCGCACCACACAGACCGAATAAAAAGGGACTCTAGATAGGGGTAACCTTACCCTACTTGGGTGCGACCCCCTTAGCCTTGCTACATCTCCCCTATTTTAGTCATTCCCGGTTGATGAGGCTTGAGGCCACGATTACCTTTTTAAGAACACATTCACTTGGAATGCTCATCGTCCTCCAATGACAATGTTCTGATAGCATTCGTCCATACAAGTCTGTTCTAGGTTCGAACGGAACCGAAGGCACTATCTCCACTACACCCATATTGGAATCACCCTCAGAGTTAGTGACAAATAACCCTTGCACTCTGAAACTTCATTCTGGATCTTTCCTTGGAATCTTCCTGACCTGATCGTTTATTTTGGATCGATGTGGTTTTCAGATAATACTGATATCTGATCCCGGTCTCATCGAATCCAAACGACGGATTTTTAAAGGCCAAGTTGTTTTAACAAAACAATCCAAATTCAGGGTGTCAACAATCATATGGAAATTTCACTATAGATATCTAATTCCAATAAAACGCCTCAACATTTCTATTTCAGTCATTCAATTCATTTGGTTACTCAGTATCACAGGCACAGAATAACTTGAAATAAATACTCAAGAGAAATCAAACCCAATCACATATCATGAACTATTTTAACGATGATAGCCAATATTAACTAATCACACCCATCATCTATTTAATTTAAAAACAAAATTAATTATTTTTCAAATCCTGCTTACTTATAATCAATTTAGTTACAAAAACTAATTAGTCTTGCTTTAATTTAAATTAGAATTTTCATTAATAATTATCTTATAATAATTAACTTAGGATTTTATCAATTTGAAGTTTAATTTGTTTATTAACTTTAATTATTAAAATTAATTTCATTCTATATTACCAAAACTTAACCAAGTAGATTAGGCATGAGTGATTTAGGTGATAGGATAAAATACAAACTCCTATATTATTGTGAATGAAAGAAAATAATTGTTTAAAAAGATTAATAGGTTTTAAAATGAAATCACTTGGAACTATTGTTTTTAAAACCAAGACCGGCCCATCGGCCCATACACAAAAGAAAACAACCCGCCCTCTTCTTCTCTTCCCTGCTGCTCTTCACTTCTTTTTTCATTAACGTACACACATCCAACAAGTGATCCACGTGTGCAAGTGCACACGACCTCCGACCACCATCTCTCGCCGCCGGCCATCGCCCCAGGTCATCTTCGACCTTGCAAACCCACCAACCATCCCAGATTTCCACGGCAATCTCTAACTCGAAATCTCGAACTCGACTCGCGTCTAGGAAAATGAACCATCCCTTCCTCCACCTCGTTTGACCACCTCCGACCACTTGCCGTTGCCAAACTGCGCCACTAGGACCGCCGCGGCCTTCCCTTCCTTTTCCCCCCATAACGCAACCCTGAAAATCCACCACGACGCCACCATTGTCTCAAAACCGACCACGACCCAAACTCGAATTTTAAACCCTACACGCCCTCGTCCGACCACCACACCCCCAAATAAAATACATCGCCATTTTTCGCTTGATCCCCATCTTCCTAGCTTCCTTCTGACAAGATACCGACCTCCACCGTCGATTGGTTCGCCGTAATTTGGTCAAAGACCAAAAAAAGTTCATATCCTTCTATCTCATCATATACGTAATTAAAAACCATGAAACTACCTCCAAAATTCATCATTTTAAGAGATGATCACGTTTATATAAGCAAAAGCCTGAAACATGATGTTCGAATTTCTTACAATTTGGGTTACCTGCTGTAAAATACACTTTTTATCCTTTACACTTGATAAAATTTAATAAAACCAATTTTAAAACAAAGTATAATAAAAAACAAACTGCTTTCCTTTTAACATCATAACCTAAAATCAACTAGGGTGAGAGGTAGTGATTTTTGAAGTTAAGCATATAGTTTTTCAATATACAGCAGAACCAAAAATGATGTTCAGAGCCATGGGTTTCTCTGGTTATATCCCTTAACATACATTCATATATAAGTGTATATATACATTCCTGTTTAGGCATACATATCAAACAACTCTTCTATTTACACATCTAAGCATGTAACATAGTTATAGTGTGACAGAATTTAGTTTTACTCACCTTTTTCTTTAAAACAGAGACACGGTTTTGAAAAATTTTTGCTGCTTTCTTTTTGTTTGATCTCCTAGTACCCTTGATTCTACAGGGTTTAAATGGTAGTTTGTATTATTTTTATTATCTTGTTCGAATGAAAAAAATGTAACAAAGGTAGTGGTATTTATAGAGAGAAGGAGGATAGCTGTAGCTTTTCTTATGTACAGTAAGTTTTATTCTTATTTTATTTTGTATTTTCTTTATTTTATTTACTTTTATTTACCTTGTTTTTGAACTGACCTGATAGAATGTAGGTGATTTGATTAATTGTGTGTGATTTGAACTATTTTGTGCTTGAGAGGATGTGTATTAAATGCCATGTCCACTTATATGTTTACAAATATATATACATCCTTGAAAATATACATATATACTACATATATTTGAATATAGTTTTTGTCTTATTTTACCTTTGTAAATTTTGTACATATAACCCCTAACTAATGCACAAATAAAATTGTCACTTACATGAATTTATCCTTATACATATATATATTTGGACACACACACATATATATATATATATATATATTTGAATTTGTTCAGGGGGGAAACCGACCGGAGTCGTAAAACCCCCCTAGTGCACCTAGCCTGGTCCGCGAGCACCACATAAGTGGCTGATCTGAGCGTATGCACATGGTAAGCTCTGGTAGTAGGGCAGACCGGGAATCGAACCTGCGACCTCATTAATAGGAGGCAGGTGTCTCAACCAATGGGCCGCTATATATATAATCTTAAATTTTATATCAAGTTATGCATATATCCATACACATACATATATACCTCTATAAAATTATATCCCATAATAGAAAAGTGGAGTTTTTATTTAAATGTTTTTGAGAGATTAAATTTTAGATTTTTAAACCATAGCTTCCTAAATATATATGTATATCGATACCTATAAAAATCAAGATTTTATTTGTTTGACTGATAAAAAATTATATTATCAATAATTAAAATCAGTAAATTATTCAAATAATAAGTGCCAAAAACCCGAGTCATTACATATTTAGGAGATCTTGTTTCATTTAGATGTTTTGGTGGAAGTTTTATGTGATGACTGACCAAACATGTTTTCTAATAATAAATTGATATGTTTTTTCATTATATGAAATGATATGTTTGTCGTAGAGATATATGTCTTACAGGAGACACTCCAGCGCATCTCGGCCTTCTCCTTCTCCTAGCATAGGTGTCAGTGGCACGACATCGGATTTACCACCAGTAGCATAGATTGTTCCTAGGAGTGCAGGGTAAGTCTCAAATTTATTGCATGTATATTATTTAAAATTTATTAAATGGCCGCATCAAAATTTATATAGAGGTTTCAAGGTAGAACCTTCGAACTACATTCTTTAAGTCTCCAAAAAGGCATTCAAGAGTCGGATGTCGGGATGTTGGGCTCATTGGGATGACATCCCTAAGCATGTTATGAAAGCTATATGGGCCGACTTAATGGTAAGTATAAATTTATAATTCATTTGAAAGTTAATATAATGTATATAATTCAAATTAATTTCAATATCTAGGCTGCAGTCCGTGTTGATCCGAAAGATATGGACATTTTTAGAAATCACTTGAAAAAAAAGATGCGGAAAAATTATATGGACATTCTCTCAAAGGCAAAGAATGTGAATAAAAAACCCGCTTGGATTTGCGCCGATGTTTGGGTTGAATTTCTCCAACTCTGGGATACTCCTGAATTTAAAGTAAGTTATTTAATTTAATATTATTATTATTATTTGTTTAAATTTCGTATACTAGTTGCATTACTTTAGTTAATAAACATTTCAATTTATAGGAAATATCATCGAGGAATCGTGCAAATAGGAATAAAAATCATGTTGTACACCGCGGTGGCTCTAAATCCTTCCAACAACATCGGAAGGAATTGGTAAAATTATAGATTGCGATTGTAAATACATTATTGATAATTAATCATACTGGTAACATTTTTTATTCATATATGCAATTTCAGTACAAGAAGTATAATCATGAGCCTACAATGGCAGAGGTCTTCACTTACACGCATGTCGTTGATCAGACAGATGAGGATGGCAATGTTTCATATGTGTGGAGGGACGATAAATCTCAATCCGTAATGGTAAACATGCTTAATTTTTTAATTCACATTTCATAAATTTTAAATTAAATATTTTTTTTAGCCAACTTATATTCGTCATCGCAGGAAAGATATAAAGCGGAGCAAGCTCGAGTGGCGCAGTCCATTGGCCGTGAGTTGACCTTGGAGGAGTCGAACCGTATATGGGATGCTCTGATTGACCCTCCTTCATGAAATCGGCGTTACAGTTATGGAAATCAGGAGGTAAACTGCTTCATTAATAAATATATAAAATTTATTTAATATTGAGCATAAATTATAACTTGCTATTAACTATTTTATAGGCGATAATGACCCAGACGGCTTATTGGAGATCCCAGGCAGAGGATGAGATAGCTTAGCTGAAACAGCAGATGGTAGAGTTCAATGATTGGTGGAAGAGCAGAGGATTGGCGCAACTGCTAGATGAGTGGATTGCGGCATATTTAGCAGAGCACGGGAGAATGTTTGGGGAGGATGGGTCGGGAGATAACGATCAATAGGTATGACTGTGGTGTTTGATGGATTCTGTTCGTTTTGTTTTGTATATATTTGACATGTGTTAATGGATTTGATACTTGTTTGATGATTATGTTGCTTGATGGTTTTGGAGATGTTTTGTTTGATGGACATGAGTATTTTCCAATATGGTTGTGTTGTTTGAAGGAACTGTGGATGCGTCGTTTAATGGAAATAGACGTTTGATGGAGCGTTGATGTAGATATTGATTTTTATGTTATATACTTGCTTATGGTTGATATGCGACGGTTGCAGTTGTGAAATTGGATTTATATAGAGGTTTCAAGGTAGAACCTTCGAACTACATTCTTTAAGTCTCCAAAAAGGCATTCAAGAGTCGGATGTCGGGATGTTGGGCTCATTGGGATGACATCCCTAAGCATGTTATGAAAGCTATATGGGCCGACTTAATGGTAAGTATAAATTTATAATTCATTTGAAAGTTAATATAATGTATATAATTCAAATTAATTTCAATATCTAGGCTGCAGTCCGTGTTGATCCGGAAGATATGGACATTTTTAGAAATCACTTGAAAAAAAAGATGCGGAAAAATTATATGGACATTCTCTCAAAGGCAAAGAATGTGAATAAAAAACCCACTTGGATTTGCGCCGATGTTTGGGTTGAATTTCTCCAACTCTGGGATACTCCTGAATTTAAAGTAAGTTATTTAATTTAATAATATTATTATTATTTGTTTAAATTTCGTATACTAGTTACATTACTTTAGTTAATAAACATTTCAATTTATAGGAAATATCATCGAGGAATCGTGCAAATAGGAATAAAAATCATGTTGTACACCGCGGTGGCTCTAAATCCTTCCAACAACATCGGAAAGAATTGGTAAAATTATAGATTGCGATTGTAAATACATTATTGATAATTAATCATACTGGTAACATTTTTTATTCATATATGCAATTTCAGTACAAGAAGTATAATCATGAGCCTACAATGGCAGAGGTCTTCACTTACACGCATGTCGTTGATCAGACAGATGAGGATGGCAATGTTTCATATGTGTGGAGGGACGATAAATCTCAATCCATAATGGTAAACATGCTTAATTTTTTAATTCACATTTCATAAATTTTAAATTAAATATTTTTTTAGCCAACTTATATTCGTCATCGCAGGAAATATATAAAGCGGAGCAAGCTCGAGTGGCGCAGTCCATTGGCCGTGAGTTGACCTTGGAGGAGTCGAACCGTATATGGGATGCTCTGATTGACCCTCCTTCATGAAATCGGCGTTACAGTTATGGAAATCAGGAGGTAAACTGCTTCATTAATAAATATATAAAATTTATTTAATATTGAGCATAAATTATAACTTGCTATTAACTATTTTATAGGCGATAATGACCCAGACGGCTTATTGGAGATCCCAGGCAGAGGATGAGATAGCTTAGCTAAAACAGCAGATGGCAGAGTTCAATGATTGGTGGAAGAGCAGAGGATTGGCGCAACTGCTAGATGAGTGGATTGCGGCATATTTAGCAGAGCACGAGAGAATGTTTGGGGAGGATGGGTCGGGAGATAACGATCAATAGGTATGACTGTGGTGTTTGATGGATTCCGTTCGTTTTGTTTTGTATATATTTGACATGTGTTAATGGATTTGATACTTGTTTGATGATTATGTTGCTGGATGGTTTTGGAGATGTTTTGTTTGATGGACATGAGTATTTTCCAATATGGTTATGTTGTTTGAAGGAACTGTGGATGCATCGTTTAATGGAAATAGACGTTTGATGGAGCGTTGATGTAGATATTGATTTTTATGTTATATACTTGCTTATGGTTGATATGCGACGGTTGCAGCTGTGAAATTGGATTTATATATGTTGTAGATGGGATGTATAGAGATATGATGATTTTTGCGCGGTTGGATGGCTAAAAAAGAAGCTGCAGGGTTAAAAAAATGTCCAGGTTTGCGACGGCTTGTGAAGGCTATCGATGGCCTATTTGTCCAGGCTTGCGTCGGCTTACGACGTATTACGACAGCTTATTTACCCAGTTTTGCATCGGGTGGCGTCGGTCAATGACACCCTGCCAACCTTCCTGGATTTGCCACTTGTTTAATTTGGCAACGCTAACCATCGCTAAACTTGCGACGAGGCCATCGCTAAAGCCGTCACTAAACCTATTGGCGTTGACAGTTTTAGCATCGCCTTTTAGCGACGGCTTTCGACGGCCGACGACAGTTAGCGTCACTTTTTAGCTGTTACTAATGGCAATGCCTTTTGTAATGATATAAGTGTTGAATATTCAGCTCTAGAATATTCAAACCTTAATATCAAGGGTTGGCCCAAATGTTTGGCGCTGAACATCAGACATATATTTAATGGGTATCACTACAAGAATAACATCAAATTCCGAAAGCAGATAGCCATCGTTGGCCGTCAATAACCGATGAAATAGCTATCGACGGCCGTCGATAACCGATGGAATAGCCATTGGAATAGCGTATGTGTTTCCCAACTCTTTTCGATGGAATCCACCATGGCTTCCCGATGGCTTCCTACGGCTGTTAGCGACGATATTCTGACAGTTGACGGTGTACACGGGACCACGAACCTTAGCAATATTCTATCGATAGTTGTCGCTATTTTTCAGAATATTGTGACCAGATAGTCGTCGCTATCCATCGGTAATCTGGGTGTTTTTTTCCTTCTCAGCAGCCATTCGATTCCCATATAATCCATATATATCACAGCTCCATTTCACACGCATATATATAAAAGCTAAAATCACATATTATACCAACAACAATATTAAAAACAAATAAACCTCAAACAATCCAACAAACATAAAATCAAACATTCAACATCTCCACAAAATGTACCAAGCATGTCCAATCAACATCAAACATCCAACAAATCTATAAAATGTATCAAACATACCCAAATCGACATAAAACATCCAACCTCTCATAAACGTATATCAAACATAACAAAACACATCATACTCACCATCTCCAAGTGCATATACAATGTCCAAACACAAAATAGCATACCTATCAAGACTCGTCCTCTCCTCCGGAAGCACCCAACGACGAAGGGAATGTCCCATGCTGCTGCACATACTCAGCCAAGCGATGGTTCAGCTGTGCCATCTCCATTGCACGAAGGCGGTCTTGATCTTGTAGTCGTGCAACCATGGTTCTCAGCTCTGCAATCTCTTCTTTGTCATGAGCTTTATGGTGTGCTTTCTGCGAGGTCCTAGTCTGCGAATAGAAATAAGTTGTTATAGAACTTATGTAACTTTTGTAAAAAAATTGCAACTTTTATAACGTAGTTAATTTTTGTAAATTACTGCTTAGTTCCCAAAGCCAAAAAGCCTACATCGCGACGTCGATTCCATGATAGAGTCAAAAATAGGATCCTTCTCATCACACGTCAACTCATCCTATCTCATTCCTTCCAGCATCTGTTCTCGTACTTCCTGAAATTTTTCCTACAATGCAAAAGAAAATACAATTGAAATTTACACAACATTATTTTAATTCTTTATAACTAATTACTTAAACTGATCAACATTAATAACTCAAAATTCAAAATATGCTTACATAGGAAGCAGTTGCTTTATCCTCATCCTCCCATGCATACGTGAGGTTGCCATCTTCGTCTGTCAGCTTGATGGCATGAGTATGAACAAATACATCTATATATGAGACCGGATCTCCACGTGCTCTTTCCTAAAATAATATCTGTATTACTGTTATAGTAACTATTTATTAATAACTTATAACTTAAAATATAAAAATGTAATAACTGTTTATAATTGCAATTAATAAATTTACCACATCCTCACGATGATGCTGAAATGACTTGGAACCACCGCGATTTGTGACAAGGTTCTTGTTTCTAGTCGCGGAGTTCCTCTTTGACTCCGCCTGCAAATTTAAATTGGACATTATAATTTACAACTGTAAAAAAAAGTTAAGTGATATACGATAGACTTACATTAAATTCATCGTTGTTCCACCAAGCATCCCACACGCTAACGTCCATCCAGTTAGGCTTGATATGAAGCTCAGGACGATTACATATACCTTGTATATCATGTATTGATTTTAAATCATCCTTATTCTTTCTCTTAACATTCAAAATTGCATTAAACACATTATCAAACACATTTTTCTCGTTGTGCATCACGTTAATATTATGATGAATTAGGAGATTTTTCCAATAAGGCAACTCCCAAAATATACTTCGTTTGCACTATTTACGAATCGTCGATTTACCTTGAATTACAATTTGTTCTCCAGTTTTATGTATCTTTGGATAATCCTTTACAAGGTCATATATATCTTCACTTGACCAAATTGTTGGTGGTGGCAAAGTCTCATGTCTATTAGATGTAAAGTTTTTTATCATTTCTAAAAGGATGATTAATATTGAGAAAACACCGATGACAATCAAACCATGAAATTTCTTTCCATGCTGTAAAGAAAAGGCTCATGTTTCTTCCATGTAATAAGGTCAAGCTAGACGACCGGCCGTACTCCAACCCAAAAGCATTGCATATGCAGGAAAATGCTAATAGTCCACAACAAAGAAGGGAATATACAAAAATTCTTTTTTTACGTATGTTTCAACTCCTTCCTACCACAATATATTCAACTCTTCAATTAACGGTTGTAAACAAACATCGATTCCTTATATTGGATCATCAGGGCCAGTGATGACAATTGTGAGAAACATATATGGAGTTTTCATATACATCCATGGAGGTAAATTATAAGGTGTAACGATTATAGGCCAAGATGAATATTTAAAACCAAATTGAGAAAATGGTGAAAATCCATCCGTACATAAACCAAGTATAACATGACAGGTCTTGACTGCGAAAGTGGGATATTTCTTATCAAAATGCTTCCTTGCTTCTCCATCAACTGGGTGTCTTAACGTACCTTCTTCCTGTGTTCTCACATTGTGCCATCTTATATGATGCGCTTTTACAGAAGATGCATATAACCTTTGAATTCTAGGAGTGATAGGTAAGTAATGCATACGCTTGTATGGAACTTCATTTCCCTTCTTTTTTCTTGGTTTGTATCTTTCCTGGTTACATATTCTACAATTTCTAAGATTAATGTCTTCTTTCCGAAACAATATGCAACCATTTAAATATGTATCTATTTGTGATACGACAAACCAATAGCAGACATAAATTTTTTCTCTCCATAATGATTTTCGTACATTAAATTATCGAGTGGCATATGCCATTTAGCATCTTGTACAACAACTGTAAATCCGGCTTCTGTGAAGTTGTATTTTGATTTCATCGCAATGTATTCTATAGTTGCTGATAATTGAGTGCCGCTTGTACAGCCATCCTAAAGGGGTTTCTTCGCAGCATCCAATAAATCATAGATTGTTTTTGCTCCAACATTTGGTTCTTCTTCGACATTAACACCGTCATTATCAACTTCAACGGTAGGGAACATTGATCATGTTGCATCTTCAACCATATCTTCTACGAGTTTCGTCGTAATAATTTCATTACCAACCTCCTCTCTAACTATACATGATTAGGTGCTACAATTTCTCCATGACAATTCCACACCAAATAATTCAGTACAAAATCGTATTGGCACAAATAAACTCTAGCTATATTTGGTAACAAATGCTTCAATAATTTGCACCTACTAAATAGACAACGACTTTCTTCGTCGTTTCCATTATTACGTAAAGTGAATTCAATAAATACATGTACACCATTATTAAAATGTTCACTTATTGAGCCTCCCATTTCCCTTCGTTGTTGATACATCCAGGTCCGATCAATAAAATAATTGACCTATTTTCCTACTTTAAAACATATGGTAGAAATTAAAAAAAGTATTAATCATTTTATGGATTGACATTTTATTTTTCAATTCAATCGTATAGTTTAATGTTTTATATATTTTATAGTATTATTTTTTAATTTTTAATTTTTCAACTCATTTATACATTTTATTGTTTTTTTAACCATAATTCATTTTAATTTCCTTTTATACATTTTATGGATTGGCATTATGAATATAATATTAAATTTTTAGGTTATTGTTTTCTATTTTGATGGTTGATTATCCTACTTCCCATTACAAACACAATAGTAATTACAATTCGTAAATCATTTCATTTTAAACAAGTCAACAAAATTTCGACAGCACTTCCCCTGTGTTCCCTATATCGTACACAAATGCATGTACACAAGGAACAAAAAGGAAGTGCTACCAAAATTTTGTGAACTATTTAAAATAAAATAATTTACAAATGTAATTACTTTATCATGTTTGTAACTTGTCCAATACAGGGACAAATCTGAAAAATATTGTATCAAATGAATATAAATATCCGTTCGGTGACAAAAATGAATATCCATATAATGATCACATACAATACTTGTCAGACGGGCAAAAAAATCTCAAGGGATTTATAAAAACAAAGCACTAATTATCATGTTCGACATTTTAGAAAGCACATGCGCTAAATCATGCACATCTACCCTAATTAACCCAAGCTATCTCTAATGCGCATATGCACTAATTAATCAACATATATACACTAACATACACTAAATAAATTAATGTTTTCAACATTTAGATGATAATAACTGTTATTAGAATTCACTGGGGTATAGTAAAGAATCAATGGGGCATTATAAATAACAAATTAACCCTAATTTAACAAACCAAAATTAATTAGGGTTTAGGAATAAAACCTGATTGGAGATTAATGAAGAGCCTAGCTTTTCGAGAGTGGAAAATGATGAAGTTGGAGATAATCAGGGATGCAAGGGGGCTGGTTGATGATGGGGATGAGGTGGTTGAGTTAGGGATTTGGTGAATGTGGGAGGAAAGGAGACAATGAATCAGGTCCTATATACACACTTATTTCTGATGGCTTTTGACGGCCGCCGATGGCATGTTTACGTCGGTTTACCATGGCCACTATATTTTATTTACATAAAAGCTACGGATATCGTTAGCCATCAGAAATATCCATCGGCGGCCGTCGGAAGCTTCTGCCACTATTTACTGTTGTTCTAGTAGTGTATCTGAGCTTAAATGCTTATTAAATAGATGCCTCAATATTAGGCTCCTATTAAATAGGAGTTTAAGCATCAGACGCTTATTAAATAGGTGCCCGATGTTGGGCGCTTATAAATGAGGCATATAGCCTCCTCCCTTATAATTATTATTTTAATCGAAAAAAGCGTTGAAATGCTGCCACACACTACCAAAATTGTAGGGCATACAGTTCGAAGATAGACAAAGGAGCAAGATGGTCTGCTTCACATTTCATACTCTCGATATGATGATTTACAACTTACGGGTCTTGTAGGAACTTCCTGATGGATACACACATGGCACGTGGACTGCTTCGAATACAATCGAGGTATAACTATAAATATGAAATTACTATTAGTACATCAATATTATGTTAGTTGAATATTAGTTAATTATTAGTATTTGTTATTGTTAATTATATAGTCCAAATATAATTATTGTTTGTTATATAGTTCAAGTATATCGATGTTCAGTTAATCATATATTAATCGTGAACTATTGTTTATTAAATTTACTTATTATATCAGTTGCCAGAGTAGTTGGTTCAAGTGTATTGGACAAATTTACGATACACTCCCACTGACTTTAGTATATAAGTTGTAGACTAGTCCATCTGCTATTTCCTACAAATTACACCTCCCTTGGTCTTTTGATTGTCCTCTCTTTTCCGCTTTAGTCGAGAGGTGGTAGCCAACCAGATACACGTTCCATTTTCCTATTTTTGAGCTCGGTATTACTTCAGCCGATTTTTATGTGCTGGCTGGCATTGAGATAGGAGGCCCAAATATGATTTATTTTTCTTTTGATGGTATGTACGAGACTCCTTCGTTTTACACCATATACAACTACCCTATTTTGAGGATGGAGCTATTACTTCAGATGTTATTCCCTTTACGTACCTACCATGGTACATTACACAACATAGGGATAGTGATGCTATAAGTGATGTTGTCATTAGGTCCATTCTGCTATATTTATTTGGTTCAATACTCTTTTCGAACCAAAAGGGGACCATTATATTAGGATATCTTCCAGCCATAGCTGATCTAGATCAGCTCCATACTATAGATTAGGGACATCTACATTTGGATGTTTGTACAGAGCTCTCGACTCCTACACTATAGGAGAGGTGAATAAGATGTTTGGGCTATGGTATATTTTTTTGTGTCGGTACTACAAGTATAAGGAACACATTCATCCCCTCATTGTTGGGGCAGTTACCAGGCGGTAGAGATGTAATTTACCCGAATGAGGTGATGGGAGCATCTACATTATATTTCTCATACATCTATAGGGTTTAGGCATGATTTGTTGGGGGCCCAATCTAAGATTGACTTAAGGAGTATGAGTAACATTGTATGGGTCACATAGACTAAATATTGGATCCACTTGACTTAGACTGGCCGATGTTTGATGTTTAGCTTCTTGCTATTGCATATCATTGTTCCAAACAAAGGATTGTTTTGCATACACTAGCCTTTCTTCCTATTTGGTATTTGGGAGAGAGATATTGATTTCAAACAACTCATGAGATACGTATACCGGGAGATCCTCTATCATGCAATGACATGTTCAGGAGATGTCGGACTATTGGATCGCAATATCTATTAGCACTGCAACATGCTGGATGGGTAGATGCTTTGATATTATTCTTAGACAATGGTGATTTCGATGTCTATTGGGCCAGAGTTGCTCCATGACACTTCATATTACCTAACTATTCTTGTGTAGTGAACTCTAATTATGCAGGTCCTCATTTAGGCTTTGATAGAGTTCATGGCCCTACATTTTCTTTTGATCCCATACCATCGCAGTACTAGCAGCAACTGATGGATTTTGGTCTGAACGCCTGTTTTAGAGCGTAGGACATTAGGGATACTCGAGAGCTGCCCATAGTATATCCTTCAAATCATGATGTTGCTAGCATTCCCTTAGCTGGATTATACCCTCTATTCGAGGTAGTTAAATAAATTAGTAATTCATTGTATAACCTTAATTATATGTCGTATACTCAAAATTGTTTGTGATTGCAATATGCAGTTAGGCATGATGAGCATACATGATATATTGCCATGTTTTAGCAAATGTCACTTTCTCATTCTCAAACGCTCAGTCGCAGCATACGACAGAGACATATTTTGCCAGCACAGATTTATGAGTTGTAATCTTAGTTGGCGACGGTCTAGGAGGGTGATGGTAGTCCAACTCATTTTGATGATGTACAAGATGATGACGACTTTGATGATGATGATGGTTTGGTACACTTGGGATGAGTGTTTATTTATCTTATTGAGTATGTGTAAACATTTCCATTATTTCATTATTGATGTTGTATTCACATGTTGTTGTTTGTATTGATATTTTTTCTGTTATTGATTCTATTATATGGCCGTTATTGGCATAATGTACAGTGCTATTGTTTATATAGTCGTTCTTTATTCTATTATATGGACATTTGTTCTATTATTAATTCTATTATATGGTCGTTGTTGGCATGATATACAGTGATATTATTTATATGGTCATTACTGATTCTACTATATGGACATTTGTTTTGTTATTGATCCTATTATAAAGGCCATTTATTGGAATGATGTGCAGTGATATAGTTTATAACTAAAATAGTGTTTTATACTTGTTCTTGCTTTCAAAACCCTATAAATAACATTGATATTGTTCTTCATTTCAAAATCACTTATTAAGTTTATTTAAGGAAAAACTATTTTCATTTTCATAGAATGTAAACCAATGTATGTGCACCCCCTTATCCACTACAACCTACTAGGACGGAAAGAACTCATCTACAACAATAACAAGAAGGGGTTATAGTGGGGAACTCAACAATAATCTATTGTTTTTGTGCTTATGAACCTTCAGTGTCTATTGTGAATTATACTTCTGATGTTGGATGTCATTATCTAAGATGTCTCTTCCATAGATGTGAATTTCACAAGTGAATTGGCGACCCTTTACCTTAACATATGGTTAACTACATAGCGAAAACACAAAAGGAATTAACCTTACTATAAAACAAGTAAGTCTAGCATTAGTTCAAGAGCAAGAGTTAACTCTTATCGAAGAGATGAACCATAACATGTTTTACTACAACTATGGCCTTGTGGCTCATATTAGCATTATTACAATAGCAAATCCAAATACCTAACGTTATTTCTTCAGGTGTCCCGAATGTCGGTGAGGGATCCACTTTTGGCTCTACGAGCTGCTCCATCGAAGAGCTGAAGAGTCTGCCTCAAACTTAAGGAATGAGATGACACTACTTAAAAACCAACTTACATCATATTTTATTCGACATAATTAATGGTTTATGAGACTGTTAATGTGTTCTGAATCTAGAATGTATCATGTACCCTATCATTTGTTTTTACATTTGCAATTTATCATGTAGTGTGTTCTATTTATACAATGCAATGTACCATGTACCCTTTAGTTTATTTGTATTTCTTACTGACAACACTATGAAATAATTGTCTATACATGTCCATAATGTGTTAAATCAGATTCTGTGATGCCATGCCTAATTGGTGTAGTATACCGCACAATGTGTTAAAGTTGAGTTGACAACACTCTGAAATAATTGTTTATACATGCCACAAATCTTTACTAAAGCAGATTCCACAATGCCATGTCCAATCGGTATAGTATATCGCACAATGTGTTAAAGTTGAGTTGATAACACTCTGAAATAATTATCTACACATGCCACAAATTTTATTAAAGTAGATTCCACAATGCCATGTAAAATCGGTATAGTATATCGCGTAATGTGTTGACAATATTGTGAAATAATTGTCTACACATACCACAAACTTTACTAAGCAAATTCCACAATGCTATGTCAAACGGTACGATATACCGCATAATGTTTAAAGTTGAGTTAACAACATTTTGAAATAATTTTCTACATATGTCCACAATGTGTTAAAGTAGATTCCAATTCTCTTATATAAGGAATCCAACAATCGTCTCAAATAACACAATATAAACTTCATCTTTTCTCACACGTCAGACAATTATATACTAAAATGATACTTCATCTTTTTTCCAATGTGTTATGACATTCGATAGTGATTCCGACGAGGAAGAGATTCTGTGAGAAGAAGCTAAGGAAATGTAAGAAATTGTAGACCTATCCCAAGAATCTTATGGCTCCACATCCCGAAAGTATGGTGGATCAATTTTTGGTAGGAACATATAACTCGTAATCATTTTGCATTTCATAAAACACTTATGCAAAACTAATTCAACCCAAAGTCAACATATCAGTAATATATATTTCGAATATGATATAGAATGCGAAGAGATTTATTCTTGAGTATTTTGGTAGGTATTCAAAGCAATAATAAATACTTTATTCATAAGCCAAACGCTTAAAAAATGCTGGGTCTAAGTAGACATCAAAAAATGCAAGTTCCAACAAATCATGGTGCTAGCTTTCCTAAACTCTAAAATTTCATTACTCTCTTTTGTGATGAAACCTTCATAAATAAAGATCTCCAATTGTAAATATCCAAATTATTCTCCTCTTATTGGCATATGACTTTCATCAATCCTATGCGGCCTTCATTCTCTTCCTTATCAGCTCCACCTTCTCCGAAGTACCTCCTTTCACCTCTGGTCCAAGAATCAGTAGGTTTGTCATTTCCCACTAACATGAGGGTTACTTATATGACCTTAGGTACAATGCTTCATATGGTATCATCCCTTTACTAGCCTGGTAATTGTTATTATATGCAAATTCAACTAATGGTAGATATCATCCCAATTTACTCCGAAATCCAGGACACACAGTTTGAGTAGATCCTCTAATTACTCCCACTAACTGAACCTTTAGGAGTGACAGGGATCCTTTGGGAATGGTAGTCCATCGATTTGAGGGTGATATGTTGTACTAAGGTTCAGTTCCATTCCCAAAGGGTCCCTGTCACTCCTATAGAATTCACTCATGAAGTTTGGGTCCCGATCACTTACAATACTAACTAAAACTCCATGTAACCAAACTATTTTCTTAATACATTGTCGTCCCGGTCCTTTACCAACCAATTGCTCTCATTTCCTCTTTTACTTCGAGGTAATCTATCGATAAAGTCCATAAATATATTCTCATATTTCCACTATGAAACCTCTAATAGGAGTAACAATCTGCTTGCCTTTTTTTGTTCATCTTTAACCCTTTGGCACATTATATATTTAGCCACATACTCTTCCACATGTCTCTTCATTCCTAGCAAATAGAAGGTCCCCTTCGTGTTCTTCTACATTCTGTCTCCATCCGGATGAATGGTTATCCCTGAATGGTGATACTCTCCTAAGACTTCCTCTATAAACTAATTGATCTGCGGTATACATAGCCTACCATCACGCCTTAGGTATCCCTTCAAACAATGCATGTTTCCAAATGGCACGACCATTCACCACAATCCAACAGATCCAAAATTCCAACTAATAATGCATCTTTTCTCTGATTATGTCCGGTTCTATCCATTAATGAAGTTTTCTGTTGTAACTAATAAACCCATTATATATTTCGACAAAGGTCGAAAGTCAAAATCAGAGATAAACTCCAAACTCTTCCATTCCAACAACATACAACTCACATGACCGGTTTTCTACTCAATGCATCAGCTACCACATTCCACTTTCTTAGAGTATAAGCAATCCCCAAGTCATATGACAAAAGAAACTCCATCCACCATTGCTGTCTCGGATTTAAGTCCTTCTGCGAAACTAGGTAGTTGAGGGACTTATGATCCATGAATAGATCAAATCTTTTTCCTAACAAATAGCGCCTCCAGGATTTAAGAGCAAAAACGATTGTGGCTAACTCAAGGTCGTGTGTTGGGTAATTCTTCTCATATACGTTAAGCTATTGGCTAGCATATGCTACAACTTTTCCTTCATGCATTAAGACAACATCATGATCGGTTTCGCAAGCATCCATGTAGATAGTAAATACGTTGTTCCATTGAAGAAGGTTAAGACATGTGTGCTTATCAATAACTTCTTCAACCAAACGAGTGCCTTTTCGCAACTTGGGTTCCAAGTAAATACCATATTCTTCTTAGTAAGCTTGTTTAAGGGTGCCAAGATCTTTGCAAAGTCTTTGAAGAGCTTCCAATATAATCCAACTAATCCTAAGAAGCTATGAACCTCCAAAGCATTCTATGGCATTATCCAATCCCTCATTGCTTCCACTTTCCCTCGGTCCATTCCTAGATGCAATGGGCCCAAGGAATTGTATTTCCTTCCTCCAAAAGTTGAATTTTTAGAACTTTTCCCTCAATTGGTTCCTTATCAAAACTTCCAATACCTCCTTCAAATGATGTTTATGCTCTTCTTCGCTTTTGGAGACTACTAAGATATCATCTAGAAATACCACAACAAATTTACTCATTTGTTCTCGAAAAACCCTACTCATCATATTAACAAAATACACATGAGCATTAGTCAAGACAAATGGAATGATTACCCATTCAAATAGTCCATACTGAGTTCTAAATGCAATCTTCGGTATATTATCGTTTGTTACCCTCAATGGATGGAATCCAGTAGCCAAATCAAGCTATGAGAAAACTTTAGCCCCGACAAACTAATCAAAGAGGTCATCAATGTGAGTCAAGGTATATCGATTCTTTCTCATCGGGTTGTTCAGCTCTCTATAATTGATGCATAGCCTAAGGGAACCATCAACTTTAGTGTCAAAGACAAAAGTGCCCCCCCAGTCCAAACTATTATTCGTTTATAGCCATTCTCCAACACTTTCTTATCCAATTCCCTCCTTTCAGAGCCATATTCCTAAGTATCATCACTATGGGACTCTTTCATAAGATCGATTCTAAACTCGATCTCCCTTCGGGGTGGAAGATTAGAAACTTCAGCAAAGACATCCGAAAAATCTTATACTATGAGGATCAAAGGTGGATCATCCTGTGATATATTAAAAGAACACTAACAACTAGATATTGTGGAATCTATGGGCTTTTAACAAACAATAAGGTCCTTCCCTCCATTATTATTCAATCGTACAACTCTCCTATCACAATCCAAAATTACCCTATAGCGCGTCACCCAGTCCATTCCTAAAAATCCACACTCTGAGAAGCTAAGTACATACGTGTCGCAAAGGAAAACCACACCAGGTATGACCAACTTAAGTGCCGACAAACCAAAGATAAATCGGTCAATCCCCCGACAGGATTTGACATCGAGATAGATACATAAATCACATGGTGTCTCGGGCTTCACTTATCTACTAATCAATAGCTAATGAATGAATGTGATGCACCATTATTGAATAAAGTTTTGATAAGAAATCTAGGTAAATATAAAACGTCTTCCAAATAATCTACTTCAATTTCTTGTCAGCATAAGGTACGATACTAGGAGTCAGGATCACCTCCGATGCATATGCCTTTACCACCTTCCCTCTCTTCTTCTGCTAAGTTGAGTTATTTTCTTGAAGTGCCCAAACTATTAACGTCCATAGCACTTAATCTTAGAATTATCTATCTTACACTGCTTCATTATATGACCTTTCCTATAACACCTCCCACAAATGATGGCCTACTTTTTTCCTTGTCCTATAAGGGTCCACCCTTGCGATTATTCTGATTTTGGTTTACTCCCTTCTTTCATTCATCTTCTTTAGACACAATAGCTAATTTCCCACGAATTGATTTCAATAAGGCAGCTTCAACCAATCCCTCAAATGTCACTCCATATGGTATTTGATTTATTGCCAATTTTTTCAAAGAAGAATTAAGAACCTTAACAAATTTTAGTGCCTTCATCCAAGGGGTGTGATCAAATCAAATCTGAACTTAGCTAACTCATTAAATTGATTAATGTACTTTCCCATAGTTGACTTCCCTTGTTTCAAATGGATACAAATTTCCATTAGCAACCCTTTCTCTGCTCTAGAGAAGAACATAGCTTCAAGCCTCCTTTTGAAGTCTGATTAAGAGATAGTATCCTCATCCACTTCCAAAGTAAGTACTTCCCACTAATTAGCTTCCTCCCCATGCCGATGCCATTCGACCAACTACCTTCTAACGATATCACTTAGACCCAATAAGTTGAGGATATGCTCATAAAACTTTAACCACACTTTGGTCATTGAATAGTGTTCAATACCTACATAAGGGTTTTCATCCAAACTTGAGAAATCCCTATAATGCTTTCAAGAAATTCACAAATGTTGCGTATTGGGCTGGAGTAACCTTTGGAGTGGCAGTAACATTAGGAATAGAAGGAGTTTCGGTAAGTTTATTGGTATTTTCCTGACTAGACACCTATGGTTATCTTTGATACCATTAAGGAATGTTCACCCTAAGTAAATCCATGGCGTCAATCCTGGTGCTAGTACCAGCACTAGTTTCTACCCTATTAATATTGGTAGTGTATAACAACATTCCAGTTTCTGTGGAGTTACTTATTTTCAACTATTTAAAAAAGAAATTAGATATGCACTCAACTCCTATATATGTAAATATCTAAGAAAAATACAAATACACTCTGTCAGTACGTTCCTCATCTATAATGTAGAGGAAATTTTGCTTTGAGACCAAATATAACAACCCTCACTTTTGACTGTCTAATTTAACACAACTCGCGATGTAAAACCCAAAAGCCAAAAAGGACAAGTCATTTGTGATTGAAAACAAGAGACAAAGTAACAAATATATTTCATCTATCTCTTTCTAAACTCACAACGGAAGGTAATAGTATATAATATAGTCAAATACCACTATATTCCAAACAATTAGATTCAACTGTACATGTAAGTCGTGTACACTCCAAACAAATATACATACAAACCAATATCAGTGTTAGATGATTATTTATATACATGTTTATATACATAAGTAACACCATCGTCTTCTGCACCTTAAAATGTTACTTGACACCGCATACTGAATGCATCAACCTAGCGATGAAACAAAAAAGAGAAAATATAGATAGGATTAAAATACAGTCTGGTGAATGATGTATGTCTACTTTACTACATACTCTAATTATTCCCAAATAGTACTAAGTTAACTATGATAAACATCATACCTTATTCATTTAACCTACAACCAACAAGTTAGTCAAATAATACAAAAAATATGTTTTTCTCGTGAAACAAGGTCTTAGTTCAATGCAGTTACGGTGGTCAATGATATGGTCTAATCCACATACATGGCTAAATCACCAAATGGAAATGATTTCATATTCAGCTTTCGAACCCGTTTTTGTAACACAACGAGCATCTCAGAAAATCCTCGGATTACTGAGCGACCGAGTTACCATGATATACCATAGAGGATACAACAATCAATAGTCAAATAATCACTAGAAATAACAATTATTAGAAATAGCAATCACTATATATACATTTAATCATTCAATTCATTTATGTTGGAAAATCACATCAAAACATCGTCAAAATGTCACCTTGAAAACCCCAAGTAAACTTCAAAACAATTCTCGCTTTCCTTTACAACTTGGCCCTATTGTGTATAGGTTTTCTAGGCCCAAAAGAGAAACGCCGATCGATCAGTGGTGCATCGGGCCGTGAATAGGAGCATTGCCCCTGTGTATTTCTTGCACTTTATATTTCTTTTCCAGTTTTGATTTGCTTCTTTCTCACTCATTTTTGATACAATTCTTGATCCATTTTCTTTTAGATATTGTTATGTTCCTTTTCCATCTTTCCACTTCAATTCCATTGAAAAGATTACGTCGAATTTTTTTTAAATTGCTCTAGAAATCAAAGTTTACCAAATTAATTTTCAAAAAAAATATAAATATACCTTTTTCACATATATAATTCAAAATGCCTTTAAAAATCATATTAAGTTCGAAATAAAATTATATTGTCATCTAAAATACCATAAGCGACATTTTATTTTGTATATGTTTATAATATATATTTTCTATATAATCATCATTTCACACAATAAATACAATATTTTCAATGTCCTCTAAATAACCTTTATAAAATCATTAATAATATAATTGAAATCATATTAACTTTATAAAATATATCATTCAACTCTAGGAACTAATTCATATCATTTTACATGATTTTATATAGTATTTTACATATATTATATACATATAAGCCTCAAATTCATTTTCATTATCTCTCTTTGCCTATAGGCATATATATATATTCATTACATTCAAATTTATATTTTATGGTTCCTACAATTCATCATCATATACTACAATTTATAATAATTCATGGATTCTAATATAAATATTATCCTCATATCACAAATATCTGATTCAATATTTTTTATTTGGCCAAGCAACAACAAATTATCATTTTCGTTGATATTAAAATAGAATATCATTGTATTTTCATACTATATTATTATATTTACTGTCCAAACTTACTAATACCAGTAGTAATCAAGACTAAATTCTTAGTCCATAGATTATCTTAGAACTAAGAGAGAATTACTAATTATATAGCAAATTAGATGTTAGCCACTCATGTTGATTTGAATTCCTCCAAATTGCTAACTGTCCGGAATTAGGCTTCTCTCTAAATCCATGTATCCGTGGCTCTAATTGATATTAGAGTGTATGCCCCAACTCTCTGTTTGATCTGTTGCTTGAATTGTTGAATTTCATAAGAGTTGAGAGAGGGATTGGGTTTGAGAGAAAGATCATTTTTGAGAGAATATGAAGAAAGATACGTACAATACAAATGAAATTTAAATTTGAAATGGTAGGGTATGGTATGTAATATATAGGCATATCGAAGTGTTTTTTCATTTCAGTTAGATTTAGCCCATTTTAAAATTCAAATTTCCAAAATATAAAAATGACGATATCTTCATCATCCTAACTCCAATAAGGACAAATAAATATGCATCGCACATCATAAAAATGAGGCATTTGCAATTGTGTCAGTTTCATCTTTAAAATTCAAGTGTTTGGAAAATGACCTTCCCCTAAGGCCAAAATTATTTAATTTATTTATTTTTAATATAAAAAAATACGGGTTATTATAGTGTGTGCGTATGAAAATCAATGTTTGAATCAAAGGTTGAATCAATGTTTGAATTCAAATTAATAAATCAAATTTTGAAACTCAATGTTTGAAATTCAATATAAATATATTAAATAACTATATATATATAAACAATATAGATAAATGAAAATCAATTTTTCAATGGTCGGACATACAAAATATATTAAAGGATTTGGATAACATATTTTAATCGATGATCAAGGAATTACCTTGATGAAAGTGCCTAATTCGTATACGGTGGAATTTGTAGATTGGTGTTTGAAAACTCATTTTCAATTCCAGCTACGGTTTGCAAGACATAGCTTGAATTGCTATAATGGAGGAGATGAAGAACATAACCTTTCTCTAATAGATGAGTGGAAGAAAAGAAGTGTTCTCATTTTAGAT
This sequence comes from Allium fistulosum, assembly GCA_030737815.1. Classification (NCBI taxonomy): domain Eukaryota; kingdom Viridiplantae; phylum Streptophyta; class Magnoliopsida; order Asparagales; family Amaryllidaceae; genus Allium; species Allium fistulosum. Next base: position 1,081,300,351 of record CM060906.1, on the reverse strand, counting down.
CCAATAAGAAATTGCTCAAGAGAAAGGGAGACCATGAGTCCATTTTATAATGAGAAATAAACCTCATTTATTTCTTAACTTTTGGCCATTCTTTTCTCTATGTACGGCCAACAATATAATGCCAAATAAATAAAAAATTTGTTCGTGTTTAATTCAGCCATTAAATATACTATATATATTAGACCTCCATTTATTTCTCCACTTAGACCAAATATATTTGACCCACCCTTACTTTCCTCTTCATAGAGTTAGACATATTTAAATATACTAATATATATTAAACGATGACAATAAATATATACATTATATATTTATACTACCCTTTTTATTTAATTAAATTACCCATTTAGATTAATTTAAATATGCATAATGTTTAAACGTATTTATTCAATTTTTGTGATTTAAACAAATTAGATTATTCCCACTCACACAAATAACAATTATGTATGAATATATAAATCATCTCTATGATAACTTATAACAATTATAAAATTATATATTATAACATTCTGGTCTAATGTTATGATTCTCTGTTTGGTGAAACTTTGGTGTGATTTCAGTTTTTAGTTATGATTTAAACTATCCAAATATCAAAGTCTGTGTGGACTTTGTTGAAATAAAGTAAAGATCATAAAGCCATACACTTATCGATCATCTAAGTGAAATCCTACCTAATAATCGTTTTAAATTCGCACTCTTATGAATGATATTTGTGCATGTTTGTCTCTTTGCGAAAACTATGTCTGTTAGATATCTAGGTTTAGGCAATTTGTTAAAACCCTACTGATATCCTTACCAAATTATGAAGTTAATCTTCAAAGTTACTTTGTTTAACCAATAACAACTATTTATTAACTAACTCACCCTGGCTAGAGATTTCTAACTTTGAGTTAAATAAATTATGATGCCATTAACCTTCCATATCAAAGGAGCGAATTCTCTCGAGTTGTGTTTCAGTTCGAATGTCTAATCTCCTACCAAACTACGGTCTCAATACGAACTCATATCATGTAAATAACCATCATCAAAGACTATGATAAATAAGATCCATAATACTCTCAAGTCAAAAGACTATTGCACATCATCACATGAGATACTCCATTATAATTTAGATATAACTAAACTATAGAAGACTCTAGGTGAGATGCTCCATAGTTGATCCATGACATCTATTAGTACGTTACCACTTGGTGTCCCAACGATCTTTGGTAAATTACCATGCATCATATGGAGAGCATTTGGTAAACTAGTCTCGCAAGTGAATTGACAAACCCTTCTCGAATCACCTTGTAACAGCCGACCTTGTAACGACTCGGATTTTTGACACCTGTATTGGGGTAATTAACTGATCTTAATTATTGAAATATTAATTTCTATTAGTCGAATAAATAAATTTCCTGATGTTTAAAATATCTAAACCTATATTGGAAATTATGTTTAATTTTAAATTTTACATCGTGGATATGATAAATTACATATAAACTCCACCATTTAAGTTAAGGTAAAATATCCATAAATGTATATATACACACACACACAAGCTTTTGATGTATAAAAATAAATAAATAAATATATATATATATATATACATGAATGAATAAACTTCATAGTGACAAACTTCAAAACCTATGATTTTACACATATATATGTATGAGATATAGTGCATATGGGAATATAAATATTAATATATATAAAGGTGTATATCTAAAATGGATATATATATATATATGTATGTATGTATGTATATATCCATATATATATAGACTTCATGATGGAAGAAAATAAAAATAAAAAAAATAAATGCATGTACATATATATATATAAGTGAAGATGTATATAGCATTAGCATATATATACAAATGTGTAAGTATGTATGGTAAACACATACATACATACATACATACATACATACATATATATTCTATATGGAAAACTTATGCTATAAAAGTTAAAAGTAAATTATATATATATGTATAGTTATATATGTTATAAAAGTTATATATATATATATAAAGATGTAAGATAGGAAGTAAATAAACATGTACATTGTATTGGTATGCATATAAATGTTTATACACAAGGGAACACTGTAATAAATGCATATCAATTCAAGCACATAAAATGGCTAATCAACATAATAAATCAAATCAAGCCTTAAATCAAATCATATTTTTATCAAATCAAGTCTACATATTTTCAAATCAAAATAAACAAAAGAAAAAAGAAAGAAAATAAAAATGAATACAAAGGGAATATGAAGCCTGTACAAAGCTTCAGCCACCCTATGGCTTACACTCTACACTTCATCCTCTCTATTTATATATACAGACCGACCTTGCCTTGTTCATGTTCATATAAACATAAATAATAAAAAGAATAATCTGCCATTAAACTTCAAAAGACCCAGATAGTAAAAGCTTGAAGCTTGACAAAGCAAGTAGCAGTGGTTCATCTAAATTTAGCTAACTGTGAGTATACAACCTATTTTTATTTACTAGGTTTTTCCCATTATATATATATATAACTGTGATTTTGTTAAATCCTTGATTAGTGTTTGGAGCATATGCCTTTGTTATGTTAATGTGCATATGTACATGTATGATAGACATGGTTAGCCCACTTACAGTCAAACACTGTATTTCTTCTTCCCCTGTTCATTGTTTTTAGTTAAAAACAGTTAAACATCCAATTCAAAAATCAATATCCTCTTATTTATTTAGTTTTAAACCTCGATATCAAAACAAAAATGGTTTACTTTCGAGTGTAGAGTATCTTAAAATTTATTTCCTTAAGTTTCATTAAGTATAGAAGTGGAACGACCCATTTCACAGTAAGTGACACAAACATAGCCGAGTTTCGAATGTCATAATTAAGTGATTTGACTACACAGTTGTGATCGTTACAGAAAATCTTGATTTTTGGTGGTGGTTTGGAGATTTTTAATTGTGAATGGAGTGAGGGATGTCGAGTTGAACGGTTTTTGGTGATGTGGCAAATTCAGACGACATGGCAAAGGTTGGGGTGTGGCATTGGACAAGGAAAAGGAGCAGACGATGCGGCACTTGGGAAAAATGGAAAGGAAATTTCCTGGTGGGCGTGGCGATGAGTCGTGGGTGAAGTAGGGTTTAGTGGTAGTTTTTGGGTTGGTTCGGTTACGAGGCAATGGCGAGGAGTTAGGGAGGAACGAGGCGTGTGGTCCATGGGGAGTAGGTAGCGATGGCTGTGGCGAAGGCGTGGGCGAACTCTGGTGATGGTTGATGGTACAGGATGGCGATGCGAGGTGATTTGATGGACTCGATTTTTTGTTCAGGTTGGGTAAAAGTTCGAATTTTCGAACTAAAGGTTGGACGTGGTTTCCTGGTGTGGAGGCGAGACTAGATGATCGTGGTTTGTTTAGGAGGATAATCGGTGGTGGGGTTTGATGGTCGGAGGCATGCGTGCACGTGCACACCTACGTGCCCGTCTCTGGTGTTCAACTGGAGAAGAAGGAAGAATAGAATGGAAGGGATAGAAACTGGAAGAAAAGAAAATAGAGGAGGAGGAGGATGGGTTGGGAAGTTTGGGTGGGCTAAAGAAAAAGAAAAGAAAGAAAAAGGAGAAAGGGGAAAAAAAGAAAAAAAATGAAACTTATATCCTTGCATTATAATTTTACTTACGAATATTTTAAGCTTAAATTATTTTGTGTAAAGTAAAATTTAATTATTTTATAATAATTAAAGAAAGTAATTAATTAAATTCTTAATTAATTAAATCTTCGGTTAATAAAATAAGATTAGCTATTAACTGGATTTCTTGATTTTTATTAACTAAAAATAAATAGTTTTATAATTTATTTAATTTGTAATTAATTTGGATTTAAAACATAAATGGATTCGGTTAATTAAAGTTAATAAAATCCTGATGTGTGAATTGTTTTGATATTTGTTATTGATCGTTAAATTAGTTAACAATCTATATCTTAGCTTAATTCTATTAGATATTTATTTCAATTATTATTGTCTGTTCCATCAAGTGGTCAGACGGGTTAAAATAGTTAGATGATATGTTTTATTTGAAATAAACTTCTGTAATTAATTCCCATACGTGGATATAGTCACCCTAAATATAAATTGTTTATTTTAAATAATTTACCCTTTTAAATTTATTGCTTGGATTCGAAGAGACCGGAATCAGATATCAGTGTTATCTAGAACCACTTCGATTTGATAATCACTACGAACCTTTACGGTTTTGATTATAGAGTTTAATATGCTGGAATTGGATGAATTTAACAAATTCAACCATTTTAAATAAGTAATTGTACTTGGACACTATTGCAATATCGATGGATTTCTGTAAAAGTGTTTGGTTATAATAAGATAAAAACTCATCGTGTTTGTACGAGTGACCCTGGTTTTCAAAAAAATAATATAACTTAAGTAATTCAAAATTAAGTGTGTTTACTCACGCTGGTTTCCAGCCTAACTCGGGTGTTACTTTATTGTAATGCTCGGGTCAGACCGAGTATTACAGTTTCAAGTTAGGACGCTTCTGGAGGTCAGGAGACGAGCTGGATGACAGAGACGTATTTCACATATTTGACTATATTCCGCTGTGTATTATGGGCTGTATATTCAGCATTTAGGGACAAGTTATTATAACTGTCCAGATTTATTTATTGATGATTGTACTCTGATAACTTGTATGTATGATAACTGATACAAATTCTTTTGTATAAATGTTGTTATTGTATATTATATTTTGTTCCGTTGTGATTGTGAGATTATGTTATGTTTCTGTTTCTTCTTCTTTCTCTTTTCTTCTTAAACCCTAACAACCTGGTATTTCCGGCATTCGATTGCTCGGCACTCTACACAGTGAACGTATTAGTGTCGATTTTCGTAGGTCGAAAACGCCCGGTCGTTACACGTGGTATCAGAGCTGAAGGTTAAGCGAGAACCTTGGCTCTGTTGGGGATTACTCATTAGAGATAGGGTCAGTCGTACCCTAGAATGAGTTGAGTGTATTATATATGAGGGCCTACTTGTTATTTTCTTATAGAACGATTTAAAAAAAACGATTTAAAAATAATTTTTATATAAGATTATATTTTGTTATATAAGGAAATAATTTTTCTGAATTATTATAGTATATTAAGGTGATTTGATGTTGTTATTATTATAATCAAATAAGATTATAAAATTTAAGTGGCAATATATATAACAAATAGAGATTTGGGTAAGAATGAACTATACAAATAAGTTAAGCTAAAAGTAGACTCAAACCAGAATTTTAAATCCCGGAGATTTCGGGAATGTTTTTCAAAGCGTTTTGAAATAAAATAAGTTTACCTTGATTGTATTTTATATTTATAGAAATAATCTTCCGGGAAATTATTATAGAATATATGGTGTGTTTGGTTTCTAGGTATGATAATATTGATTATTATCATAAATTGGTTGTTGTGTCTTAATGAAGGATGTTTATTACAGAATAAACAATGATAAAGCAGGGTGAAATGTTTTAAGGAAAGGAATTATATAAGTATAAGTTATAAATGTGACCCATAAATTAAAACGTATCTAAATTGTGCTGTGAATCTAAGTTCCGAGAATTTTGAAATGTGTTTCAAAGTGTTTAACGAAAATAATAAGTAATATTATTAGAATATTTTTGATATAGGAAATTCCTGTTTTAAACAAGAGTTGTTTTGAAAATTTCGAAGGAATTTGTTTTGGATAGAAACCAGGGTGGGTTTAAAATTTAAAAGTGTGATTTGGTATTTAAATGGAATACGTATATATACGATTTCAAATTTGATTTGAAATAAATAATGGGTGTTGAATTTTGGAATTCCCCTGAGAATGTGAAGTAAAACCCAAAAGGAAGGTAAGTTTTTGAACTTATAAGTGGGAAGTGATATTAATAAGAATTTAAATTTGGGAGGTAAACACTTAAATTGAGAAGGTTAAATGGATTGAACGAATTGGGGAATTAACTTAAGGCAAGTTAAATAAGTTTTGAACTTATAACCTGGAATATAAAAAATTCTGGATGAAATTAAGATTTAACTTATGGAAGTTAAATAAATTAAATTGCAAAAGGAAGGGTATAAAAATTAAGAAAAGTTGAAAAAGAAGTTATGTATGAATAATTTCAAACGATTTTTGAAATAAAAATGGGTTTCGAATTCTGAAAATTTTAAATGAACCAGATTATCAAATTAGTGGATTAAATTATAAAAATGACCGAGAACAAATAAAAATATATTTGGAAATAAGAATAAAGCTGAAATTCGACTAATCGAGGTTTTAATGATAGGATAGGAAGTCCTACTAGAGTCTAGTACAAGTTGTAAGAGATGGCAAAAGGAGAAGAATGGAAGGCAAGGCGTAGGGAGCAGAGAGCAGCTGCACGTAAAGCATGGGAAGAAGCAATAATGGAACATGAGAAACAGATTAGGGAAAGGGCTGGACCAAGTCCTTAAGATGACGTCATATGTTATAGATGTCACAGTAAGGGACATTACACAACTAAGTGCAGTAAACCAAGGAAGGAAAAGAATGAAGAAGTCAAACGGTTTCGCTCTGAGATTTATGCTTTAAGTGTCAAAAGAAAGGACATTTTCTAAACCATTGCCCTAAAGTGAGGAAGGTGAAACGTAAACTGTAACGACCCATAAATTTAACGATTTTATAATGTAATTAATTGAAATTTTTCATGAAATTAAATTATAAAATTTTGCAATGGAAATTTGATATTTGGAATATGTCTATTTTAACACAGCAACTGGTAAATTTTTATTGGAAAATATGAAAGCAAATTCTGTTGTGTAATTTTCAATTTAAAATCAATTAATTTGATGAAAATAAAATGTTTTCGAAATCTGAATATTTTTATATAATAAAAATGTTTATCATTTTCTGAGTGAGACTTCATAATTCGTTTCGCCAAATTGGACCGCTATAGCCCCGTTTATCTTATTTTCGGTGTTTTGGCAGCATTTTAGCAGCATTTTGGCAGCGAATATCGACTTTTGATAGGATGATCATATCACTCGTATCTGTGTACCATTTTGTTCGTCTCGTCGTGCTGATCTCCGCAGTATATTCATTTGTGTGTTTCGGAGTCCGGTAGATGGCGAAATCTACGAAACGATTAGTCGTATCGGTTCCTCATTTGAGCCTTTTGGGGTCCTGTGTCTTTTCGTTTGTTTCCCGAGACAACCAATAACCATTAATAATTCCAGAATTCAATAGACGTGACTTTTGGTTGTTTCATATTTCATATATTATTTCTGTTCACTTTCTCTCTGTTCCACTTTCTTCCTCTATGCTTTCTCTTCTTCCTATTTTTGCTTTTCAGAGATAAAATATATTATTATACGAAGCTTTTATATTTTTTAAACTTGCTATGTTTGCTTTTAAATAGTTTAATAACCAAAATCATGAACCCATAGTCTCCTCACCACCAAGTCTCCGAACCATCCATGCACGTTTTCCCCTCCATCAGACCGAACCAGATCTCCGATCAACTCGTCCTTCCCTCCTCCTTTCACCGCCACGTACAACCTTTTCAACTCCCTCACAGCACCGAACCACCACAGTCAGGTCAGCCCTCCCTTGCCATGTCACCCCACTAGCTCGTCTCCTTCAAACCACTGCTCCAACTTCGCATCAAAACCCATTCGTCCCCTTGCTTGGCCAAGACTCTCCTACATGGAGCCTCCACTCTCCATAACTGCCCATATCACCTTGTCCTCTGCCGCCTGTCATCAGAGAAAAAAGAAAGGAATGGAATGCATATTGGTTAACTTGCTCGTTCCCTGTCACCACCATTTTTCTCTTCGGCCTTCCACCCTCACCGTACAACTCCGCCATCAGCCCTCTCTTCTGCTGACCACAGCCATAACTTGAACGTCCGCCCTCCAGTTGACTGCCCTTCCTCTCCCCGCATCGTCCTCTCTCTCAACCGAGTTCACTCCATCGACGCTGGTGCATCACCCATGGCCTGCACCTCCAAGGCCTGCCAAGCTGCTTCTTCTTTTTTCTGATCACTTTTGCTGAGAGGTAGTAATATCTATAAGTTGTATTTTTGCCTGAGCATGTTCTTATATTTTTCTTCTTTGTTCATTTGCCGTGAGCCATCCATCCTCATGCATGTGATCCACTCGGCCACCTTCCAGTCCACTTCCTTGCCGTGCCATATATATATATATATATATAATTGACAAGGATGTTGATTTTGAGAAAGTAAAATTCTTTGTTCTTTCTTCCTGCTTTCTAGTTGACCGTTTATGAGCCATAGGAAGATTTGGTTTATCTTGTTTTACCTTCTATTTGAAAGCTTATGGAATAACATATGTATTATATAATAATATATATTGATTTTGGAAACATTCTTTATATGTGGATAATATGGTTAATATGTATTATGTTTAGTTAATACGTATTATGTTTAAAATATTGGTTTCTACAATATAATATAGTATAAAAAATTTCATTTTTAAATTTGGGTTTGAATTAAAGATTGTTTTTTAAATATATATATATGTGTGTGTGTGTGTGTGTGCAAAGATTTTGATTTTTCAAACATATATATTATAAATATTTTATTTTTAAATATATGTTTTATAATTTGGATTTTTAAATTATATGGCTATACATATATTTGTTCATCAGATCCATCGAGTTCAAGATTGTGCCAGCTTCGCTTTGCTTTGCTTAGGATTTTGTCGTAGAGTCTGTGATTCAATTCGTAGCCTGTTTGTTTTATCATCTTCATAGCTTCGAAAGGTGAGCAATCACTCACGATTAACATTCTTATATTTAGTAAATTTAATTCACATGAAATGACGATTGAAATATGCTGTTAAATTTGAATTGTTAAGTTATTTAATTGTTAAATATGATATGCCATTATCTGTAATTGTTCACCTATGAGAAATAACACTATAACCATGTTGTATATATTATATTTAAATTTGTTGCCGGTGATATTGCATGTTGTTGATGTGTTATATTATTATCATATTTGTTCTTACTCTGCAAGTTCCCTATTAATTTAGAATTCCCTATGGGTTGAAATGATAAATCGAAGCGATTTTCATTGATTTTGAAATTTTGGAATTGCGGGTTGAAATGATATATACCCGTAAATATTTAATTTGTGGATTGAAATGATAAATATCCGTATCACTTGACCATAGGATAGAAAATTATATACGGACACCGTTGGTCTATATTTTGAAAAATGATTTCTGTGGTTTGAAAGGAAATATATGGATTTTAATAAATATTGAATTTTAAAATATAATATATAAATTTTATTTTTTTATATATGGGTAAAAATTAGATTTTTAAATTATATATTTGCAAATTTTCAATCTATAAGTTAGTTTTGAAATACAAATTTTAAGATTCTACTTATAATTTTATTATTTTGAAATATTTAAAATAAAATTTAATAATAAGATTTAATTTAACAAAATTTAATTTAATTAGTATATATATAAAATATGTTTAAGTATTATATAACATTACATTAATGTTTTAAAAATTGATTTTGTAATAAATTTAATAAAGTATGGTTGGGAAGATAAATTGGAATTGATTTGAAATATTATTTGTAAAGAATTGGATATAAATAAGAATGGATTTGAACTTATTGAATTTGAGATTTTATTTAAATGTTCATAAAAGGTGATTAAGTGAATATTTCAGAAATAAATAAATTAAAGTTAGAAATTTATTATTTTAATTTTGATTTAAATTTGTAATCTGAGATTTTATTTAAATGCTTATGAAAATGATAAAATGAATATTTTTGAATATAAATAAAGATAAAGTTCAATTTTGAAATATAAATGAAATTTATCAAATTGAGATATTATAAATTGGGTGAATATTTACCTTGAAACCTATTGAATTTGAAGGGTTAGTTCAACCCTAGAGTTGAAATCAAAATAAATTGAAATGGTTTTAATGAGAATCTGAATTGATTTGTGAAAATGGAAGAAATAATTCTAATTTGAAACTATTTTCATTAGATATATATATTTTAATCTATAACTTATTTTTAATATATAAACTATTTTAATTTATATCTATTTTAATATATATACTATTTTCAATATCTAAACTGTTTAAGTTGGAACTGTTATGATTACAAAAGTGTTATGATCTCAAAAGTGTTATGATCTCAAAAGTGTTATGATTCCGAAAGTGTTATAAATTTGAAACTGTTACGATTCTGGAAACGAATATTATTTAAAGTGAATAATGATAACGAATTGATATGGTTTTGAAATGAATATGATATTTTGATATGAAGTATAAACTAGTTGAAATGAAATGACCACGGTGTGAATAAGCGTTTGGTTGTTAAAGAGACCGGGATCGGATAGTGTCATACTCTCTGCCAATACCAAAAACCACTTTAACAACTGTGTACGTGGTGGAGATTCCAGAACGAAGTAGGATGGTTTGGCGACGATTCTATATGAGATATTAGCATAGCCCTGACTCCCGCGAGTCAAGTTGATGTGGCTAAAACAGGAGCTATACCGGGCCAAGTGGGGTCATTCCCCCTTTCGGGCACATTTCTTCGATACCATTCTATTGCTTTTGTGATTTGATTGGGTGCACCTTTGATTTAGGAGTGTGTCTCGAGGTGGGCGGTAGTAGCTGCTACGCGTTACCACCAGTCCGGGAGTGCAAACAGTATTTCTACCCTGGCATTGCCTCACGTGCCTTGTCACATGCCTTATCGCGCCTTCTGCGAGTTGGGTTTGTGTCGTACCTATTGAGTGCTCCCTGATAGCCCACCTGCGGGTGGAGTTTATAGTACTGTATAGACTACGACATTATATAAAATGTGTTAAGGTGTAACGACCCAGAATTTCGAACAAATTAAATTGAAAATATTTAATTAATTTTAAATATTTGAACGATGATTTAATTTGAATCCTCGATATAACTTTGAATTTGACGATTAAATTATAAAATTTAATCTATTGTAAGGTGAATAAAAATTTGAATCTTCAATTTAAAGTTGAAGAAAAATATTTCGAAAAGCTTTTAATATTTATATTGATGATACTGAAGATAATTGGAGCTTCAGAATCGAATTTGAAATTGAATTGTTCAGTTTGAAATTATATCGTTCGAATCGATATTTAAAAATAGTCAATTTTCACACCGTCTCGGAATTTGACGAAACCAGTTCCATTGGGTCCGTAATATTGAATTATTGTCGGATTTCAAATTTTGTATTATTCGTAGTTGTTATGTGATCGTACGATAGGCAAACGCGTTGAAATAATATAATGAGATATTTTTGAATATAATAGAGAAATAAATTTCTAATCAACAGCCACCCTATCACTTTTCTCTGCCGACCTACTTTCTGCCAAATCACATTCTCTTATCTCCTTCCTTCGTTCTGAAGCCAGATAACAAAAGAAAAAAAATCTCGTTCCAAAGCAGTTTAAAATCAAATAGCCGAAGTATAAAAACAAACCAGCTTCCTCTTCATTCAATTAAACGAAGTCATTCCCTTTTCCTAAATTAAAAATCAAAACAAAGTAATGGCCGAAGCCAGGGGGTCGCGAATCCCGTAGTCGCGAGGCAGACGAATCGAGGTCAGGGTATAGGGAGGTCGCGATTAAGGGGGGAGCTCGATTTCGAGCATCTCGAAGTGGAATCGTGGGGCCGCTGTTGGTCGTGTGCTCCGGCGACTCGAGTGCGATCGCGGCAAAGTGGAAAGCTCATGTACGTGGGTACTTGGAGGGGCGAAGTGGGCGTTTGCGAGATGAGGTGGTCGAAGTTCAGTGCAGCAGTTTCGTGGGCGAGGCCGATGGTCTTCGAAGTCGAGCTGGTGGAGGGCTGTCGTGACTGGAACGGAGTTGAGGTGATGTTCGATCTGGGCGTGACTTCGACAGATAGGTAATTTTTTTTAGCAGTTTGTTTTAGGTTAATCTCAAATTAATTCGAATGCTGGAAATTCATATAGATTGAGAGTATTTACAGAGAAAATATGCATATATATATATAGATTTACAAAATAAAATTTATGATAAACAGTTTGAAAGAAAAAAATTAATAATAAAGCAATATCTTTGTTTAAGTAACTTACTTAGAATTTATATTAGCTACTAAAAATAATTTAAAGAAAGAGAACTTAGTTTTAAAACTTTAAATTTAAGATTTGTCAAAATTATTTAAAAAGGAAGTTTAATTGATTTATCTAAGACTATTTAGATTACTAGAGGAAACTTTATATAAAGGGGATTTATTTTTAAACAAAAAAAAATTTTGGGTTAAATAAATTTATTAAAAGTAATTGGTCTAAAATAAAACCATTGAGTAATTAAAACTATCAAAACGAAAATTTGGTTAATTAAATTTATTTAAAGAAAACTGGGTTAAAAATGAGGTCATTGTATAATTAAAACATATCAAGTTAGAAATTTAATAGTTCGATTTAATTCGAATATTAACGAATTGTACAATTATTTATACAAGGTACAAAATCAAGAAACAGCTGAAAATGGAAAATGGGATGGCAAATTAAAAGCTAAGGTGAGATTATTTTCTCACTCAAAATATATTTTGTATGACAGTTATTGATTGACTGATTGTTGCTATTGGATGTGATATTAGATATTATAGGATATATCTATTATATATATAGCAATATATACATATTGGCATATGTATATATTGGATTGATGATTTCCCGCCTCGTATAGCGGATGAGACCCTATTGCGCCGTTAGTAAGCGGATATATTATAAAACCTATATACCGCGATATTCCACCTCGAAGTGGAATTGGTATTGTGCTAACGTCTTTGGATGCAGGGAAACAGGTTGGAGGGATCCAACTGGACCCCTCACATTGATTGAATTTATTTCTATTGTGATATGAATCTGTGAATGATTATAGTGATGCTATTAATCATATTGATATCTGGAAATTGTTTGAAAGCTAAAATTTAGCTGAATGGATGTTTTGACATCAGTGGATTCCAAAGATAAACGAAATTGAATTTTTGAAATTCAAGTAGAAAATTTCTAAGTGAATCAATTTTTGAAATTGAAGGAATTTTGAAGAAAGGAATTTTTAAAGTATAAAAAGTTAATTTTTATAATCTTATTGAATAATTCCCAGAATAAGGTGAAAATGTTAAATAAATGGATTCGTAAAATAGTGATTATAAATTGAAGAATTTAATTTAAAATTGGATTTCTAAATAGTTTGAAAAAAAGATAAAGAGATTTATTCTCTTTAAAAGGAATTTCTTAGATTTATTCTCTTTAAAAGGAATTTCTTTAAAATGAAATAGGTTGGAAGTCCAATTAGAAAGTAAATTTATGAATTGAAATAAATTGGGAAATCAATGTAAAATGATTTCAATTTGAAGAATCCATTTTAAAACAGAATATTGAATAATTTGAGAAAAAAATGAGGAATTTACTTAGTAGTGATAAATAAATTTTTAAATCAATATCTAAATTTATTTGGGATTGAAGTTTTTATAAATAGAATTGAAATTTATAAAAGTTGTTTATAAATCCGAAATCACTTATTTTGATAAGTAAAAATATAGAAGTTGATAAAAAGAAGATTTATAAGTCAAGGTTGTTATTAAAATAGAAATAGAATTTATAAACGTGTTTATAAATTCGAAAATAGATTGAATTTGATAGATTAAATATAGAAGGTTATTAAAGAAGATATATTCGCGATTTTGGATAGCGAATTATCTTTGAAATAAATGTGTAGAAATGATTGAAATTGGGTTAAGTGAATTATATTCACGATTTTGGACAGTGAATATATTGTTTAGTAAAATGGATTTATTTTTGAAGAAGTGATATTAAAAATGAAGTTAAACATTTTAAAGATGTTTTAAAATGTATTATGAATCAAAAGCATAGATTTCAACAGTTCTTGTTGAAATAGACGTTTTCGAGAAATTTAAGGAAATTGTGGACTATAACACTGTTGTTACAGTAAATGGTTTCCGAAAGGAAATGTTTTATATAGTATTGGGATCTACATATCTATCTTAATTTTCGAATCCCTATACTAGTGATTTTGGGTCGTCGTAACGATGTTTTACGTAACATTCGTTTTGACCCAAATAAATGTGTTAAAAGAATATTTTCCTTAAAGGATGAATATATACTTAATTTGATTTAAGTATATCGAATATTTTCAAACGTTGAAAATAAATGGATTTGTGAATCGCTGACTTATTTTTAAATAAGTACGGAAATGTTTTCCAAAACGAAATGAAACGTTTTTGAGATTTATCTTCTTAAAGATAAATTGAAAATGAATATTGAAATCGATTTTGAAAATCGTATATCAGTAGATATTTTGAAGTATAAATTCACTATGGAATTTATAAAAGAAATGGGAATTCGTTTTAAAAATAGATATTGATTTATTTTTGAAGTGTGGAAATTATATATCTAGTAAAGATATTTTTTTTGAAGATAAAATAATTTGGAAAATTATTTGGAATCTGATGATGTTGCGCATCTTTATTGATAGTTAAATAACCGACTATCAATAATTACCTTGAATGGTATTTGTTGTGAATTGGATGAATTTGAATGCCACACTTATTTTTTGAATAATCGCTCACTATTCGGGTTAGTCGGGAAGGGACCATGGGGTCGTATAACCCATTCCGAATATGTGATACGTCGTTATGAATTGCATTCGAAGACCGGTGTTGAAGACCGGATATTTTTGAAAACGGAAGGATTACCGTCGAGTTACTCTACATCGGCTGATCTCCGATTTAGAGCTTTTATCACCCTTAGTGACGGGAAGTCCTGACGTGATTGAAAATTATCCGGATATGCAAGGGCTTCGTGAGAAGTGCCTTCGGTTCTGTTCGATCCCGGAACAGACTTGTATGGATTGTGTGTCTGACGTTACAATTTGAGATATAAAGCTGATTTCTTTCAAATACATTTCTGTTGGTGGCGGAGAATTTATTCTCTTAGCTTAACACCCTTCTCTGAGATGTACGAGCTTAGAGGTTATGTAGTTGAAATTCATCAGCGATATATCCCAATTTGGTAACGTGGCATACTGAGTGTTGCTGTGAAATGATCAGTGTTTGATCATTTGTGATATGATCATTTATTTGATCTTATATCTTTGTGATCATAGGTTGATCATTTTTGTTTGACCCGAAGCATGGCTTTGTAGAAAGCGTAGCTTTGTGGACGAGACTTCATCGAGCCTCACACCCCGGAAATGGTCGAAACAGGAAGGATGCAGCTAGGTTCTAGGGAGTAGCGCCCCTTAGTGTATGTCATTCCTTCTGGATAGAGGTGGTATCATGGTATGGAGCCCAGATACTTAACCTATGTGGTTGCTGCATTATTATCTATGTGGTTTGTTGGAAATCGGGGATCCTCGGGAAGATCGGTTACGATCGGGGGATGGCATACGCGTGTCAGTAGTTACCTATTTTTGCAGAGGTAACCCGGCCTTGTGTTGGCAGAGATCCGGTTAGGTTCTCGGGTCGTCTATTCCAGGGACGTACCCATCGTGGATAGGAAGTTCCTTAGCCTGACCATTTGTTGGAAATCCAAAGAAACAATACGACACTTGTACGGTATTAGTTGTAGAACCTGCCATTCACTTATGGTGGTCACCACTGTTTGGATGGTAGCTATAGTAGGCATAGTTCGGAATGTCTATGCTGGCTAAGATTTATATTCTACTTTCGAAATGATTTCTACACTATGCACTAATAATAATATCAAAAATGATTTGATTTTGCGTAGTAAGCATCTTTGACTATCATAAGAAGAAATCTCCTCCAATTCTGCGTTTGCATTGTGTGTGTGGCGGGAGGTCTTATGGTAGTTTCATTTTCCAAAAGCATTTCGAATTGACTTTAAAAATTATTTTGTTGTTATAAAGAATAACTGTTTTACGATCTCACACCAGTCACCATGACTGACTCGGAGTTTATTGTTCTCTTCTAAACTCTGGGTGCCCACCAATTTCCACACGGGCAGTCTAGAGTTATGTTATCAGGATATTCTGGATATTCTGGAGCTTTGGAGATAAGCTGGATGGCGAGACGTAGTATTTGTATCTGATAGTATTTATTCCGCTGTGTATTCTGTATGAGGACAAGTTATATAATTGTCCATTGTTGTATATTGACTCTGATGATTGATGTATGTATAAAATGATATAGTTCTTTGTTTTAGAGATTATTCATTTACCTATTATATATTGTTCCGCTGCGATATATGTAAGATTCTGATGTTGTCCTGTTTCTGTTCTGTGTTGTTCTTGTTCTGTTGTTCTTCTTCTTTCTCTTTCCTCTTTTCTTCTTCTTCTACCTTTTTCTTCTTTTTAAAACCCTCACTATTGGAGTTTCCGGCACTCGATTTCTCGGCAGTCGATAAAGTGAGTATCGATGTCGAATTTTCGAAAGTCGAAAATTTCGGTATGTGACAGCGTGGTATCAGAGCATATGGTTAAGCGACAACCCTGCTCTGTTGGGTGTTACTCATTAGAGATAGAGTCAGTAGTACTCTAGAATGAGTTTGAGTGTAATAATAGATATGAGCGCGTATTTGTTAGTGAATATAAAATTTGTTTTGTATTGTGTTGACTTATCGGTTGATTGTTTATGGATTCTGGTCGGTGCAGTCTAGCTAATTGTAATCGATAGGGGTTTCTAAACTCTAAACAAGATAAACTGACACAGTATTGTTTTAAATATGGTAGATGGAATAATTTTGCCCAAAACTATTTTTGTATATAAAAGAAATGCTTTTCTGTAAATTATTACAGTATATGGATGCATGGTTGTTAGGAAAGAGATGATATTGAAATGTTATCATTACTATTGAAATTGAATAAGAAATTCAAATCATAACTCCAAAGTTAAGAGATAAATCCATATACTAATGAATTTAAAGAATGTAAATTATAAATGTAATTTGTAATTTAACTTAAAGGAATTCCAGAGAAGTATTTGGAAATGTTTTGAAAAGAATTTGAAAATTTTGGAGATTCGAAAAGTTTAAATCCTTTTTGATTAGAAAATGAATTTCAAAGGTTTTGAAAAGTATTTTGGAGAGTTGAAAGCTCTAAACTCTTTTCGGTCGCTGGAAAATAACTTCGATAATGACCGCGGCATCGTTGGTGTTCATTTTCGGGTTTCCAAAAGAGAAATTGCTGCCAAATTGTTTTAAACGGAAAGTGTTTGAAAATTTGGGTTTTGTTTTGGAAATTCAAAGAATGATTTGAATTGTTTTCAAAATGGTTTTGAAAGGTTGAAAAAGACTCTGGAATACTATATATAAAAATATTTATGAAATATTGTAAGTTGATAACCTATACAAATTGAATTTTGATAGAATAAATTTAACTTAAAAAGATGGAGTTAAAATAAAAGTAAGTAAAACTGAATATTGAAAACGAATTTGAATTGTGTAAAATAAAATGAAGTTTTGAGATTAGTTTGATGCGAACTAAAGTTAATTGACAAAAATTCAATATTCAGAAGTTGAATTGAATCCAAATTAGATTTGAATTGCGAATTGAATTCAAATGAATATGAAATGTAAAATTGAATAGATATGACTTCAACAGTGAAGTAAAAATGATATAAGTAGTTTATATTGAAAATTTTGTAATCGAATTTGCAAAATGGTTTGAATATATGCAACTAGATATTATGGCTAGTAGGATATACAGGTGTTGTAAAAGGAATTGGAATTTTGGATTTCAAAGATAATTTGAATTGCTCGACAAAAGGTAAGTATTTGAATTATAATATGAGTTTTTGATGATTTCTTGTCTAGCCGCTTGGCTTTTTCTTTTTCTTTTTGAAATCTGGGAGTCCGTAGGGACGTTTTGTAGTTGTGCCGTGTTAGCCGCGCAAAGGAGACGCTGGCAAAATTTTTCGAAAATTTAGAGCGTTAGAAAATTTTTGAGAAATTTTGAAAGTTTGAAATTTAAATTTGAATTTAAATTTGAATTTTGAAGTAAACAATGTTGTTTGGAAACGTATAAATTGAAGTTGGAAATTTAGTTGAATTGATAACGAATCTTTGGTAGGAAGATTTGTTTTGATAAATTGATAAAAACTATTAGACTGTGAAAGATAGTAGACGAGTTAAGGACTTTTTTTCTTAACTTGTAATTTCGAGGACGAAATTCTTTTAAGGGGGGAAGTCTGTAACGACCCAGAATTTCGAACAAATTAAATTGAAAATATTTAATTAATTTTAAATATTTGAACGATGATTTAATTTGAATCCTCGATATAACTTTGAATTTGACGATTAAATTATAAAATTTAATCTATTGTAAGGTGAATAAAAATTTGAATCTTCAATTTAAAGTTGAAGAAAAATATTTCGAAAAGCTTTTAATATTTATATTGATGATACTGAAGATAATTGGAGCTTCAGAATCGAATTTGAAATTGAATTGTTCAGTTTGAAATTATATCGTTCGAATCGATATTTAAAAATAGTCAATTTTCACACCGTCTCGGAATTTGACGAAACTAGTTCCATTGGGTCCGTAATATTGAATTATTATCGGATTTCAAATTTTGTATTATTCGTAGTTGTTATGTGATCGTACGATAGGCAAACGCGTTGAAATAATATAATGAGATATTTTTGAATATAATAGAGAAATAAATTTCTAATCAACAGCCACCCTATCACTTTTCTCTGCCAACCTACTTTCTGCCAAATCACGTTCTCTTATCTCCTTCCTTCGTTTTGAAGCCAGATAACAAAAGAAAAAAAATCTCGTTCCAAAGCAGTTTAAAATCAAATGGCCGAAGTATAAAAACAAACCAGCTTCCTCTTCATTCAATTAAACGAAGTCATTCCCTTTTCCTAAATTAAAAATCAAAACAAAGTAATGGCCGAAGCCAGGGGGTCGCGAATCCCGTAGTCGCGAGGCAGACGAATCGAGGTCAGGGTATAGGGAGGTCGCGATTAAGGGGGGAGCTCGATTTCGAGCATCTCGAAGTGGAATCGTGGGGCCGCTGTTGGTCGTGTGCTCCGGCGACTCGAGTGCGATCGTGGCAAAGTGGAAAGCTCATGTACGTGGGTACTTGGAGGGGCGAAGTGGGCGTTTGCGAGATGAGGTGGTCGAAGTTCAGTGCAGCAGTTTCGTGGGCGAGGCCGATGGTCTTCGAAGTCGAGCTGGTGGAGGGCTGTCGTGACTGGAACGGAGTTGAGGTGATGTTCGATATGGGCGTGACTTCGACAGATAGGTAATTTTTTTTTAGCAGTTTGTTTTAGGTTAATCTCAAATTAATTCGAATGCTAGAAATTCATATAGATTGAGAGTATTTACAGAGAAAATATGCATATATATATATATAGATTTACAAAATAAAATTTATGATAAACAGTTTGAAAGAAAAAAAATTAATAATAAAGCAATATCTTTGTTTAAGTAACTTAGAATTTATATTAGCTACTAAAAATAATTTAAAGAAAGAGAACTTAGTTTTAAAACTTTAAATTTAAGATTTGTTAAAATATTTAAAAAGGAAGTTTAATTGATTTATCTAAGACTATTTAGATTACTAGAGGAAACTTTATATAAAGGGGATTTATTTTTAAACAAAAAAAAATTTGGGTTAAATAAATTTATTAAAAGTAATTGGTCTAAAATAAAACCATTGAGTAATTAAAACTATCAAAACGAAAATTTGGTTAATTAAATTTATTTAAAGAAAACTGGGTTAAAATGAGGTCATTGTATAATTAAAACATATCAAGTTAGAAATTTAATAGTTCGATTTAATTCGAATATTAACGAATTGTACAATTATTTATACAAGGTACAAAATCAAGAAACAGCTGAAAATGGAAAATGGGATGGCAAATTAAAAGCTAAGGTGAGATTATTTTCTCACTCAAAATATATTTTGTATGACAGTTATTGATTGACTTATTGTTGCTATTGGATGTGATATTAGATATTATAGGATATATCTATTATATATATAGCAATATATACATATTGGCATATGTATATATTGGATTGATGATTTCCCGCCTCGTATAGCGGATGAGACCCTATTGCGCCGTTAGTAAGCGGATATATTATAAAACCTATATACCGCGATATTCCACCTCGAAGTGGAATTGGTATTGTGCTAACGTCTTTGGATGCAGGGAAACAGGTTGGAGGGATCCAACTGGACCCCTCACATTGATTGAATTTATTTCTATTGTGATATGAATCTGTGAATGATTATAGTGATGCTATTAATCATATTGATATCTGGAAATTGTTTGAAAGCTAAAATTTAGCTGAATGGATGTTTTGACATCAGTGGATTCCAAAGATAAACGAAATTGAATTTTTGAAATTCAAGTAGAAAATTTCTAAGTGAATCAATTTTTGAAATTGAAGGAATTTTGAAGAAAGGAATTTTTAAAGTATAAAAAGTTAATTTTTATAATCTTATTGAATAATTCCCAGAATAAGGTGAAAATGTTAAATAAATGGATTCGTAAAATAGTGATTATAAATTGAAGAATTTAATTTAAAATTGGATTTCTAAATAGTTTGAAAAAAAGATAAAGAGATTTATTCTCTTTAAAAGGAATTTCTTAGATTTATTCTCTTTAAAAGGAATTTCTTTAAAATGAAATAGGTTGGAAGTCCAATTAGAAATTAAATTTATGAATTGAAATAAATTGGGAAATCAATGTAAAATGATTTCAATTTGAAGAATCCATTTTAAAACAGAATATTGAATAATTTGAGAAAAAAATGAGGAATTTACTTAGTAGTGATAAATAAATTTTTAAATCAATATCTAAATTTATTTGGGATTGAAGTTTTTATAAATAGAATTGAAATTTATAAAAGTTGTTCATAAATCCGAAATCACTTATTTTGATAAGTAAAAATATAGAAGTTGATAAAAAGAAGATTTATAAGTCAAGGTTGTTATTAAAATAGAAATAGAATTTATAAACGTGTTTATAAATTCGGAAATAGATTGAATTTGATAGATTAAATATAGAAGGTTATTAAAGAAGATATATTCGCGATTTTGGATAGCGAATTATCTTTGAAATAAATGTGTAGAAATGATTGAAATTGGGTTAAGTGAATTATATTCACGATTTTGGACAGTGAATATATTGTTTAGTAAAATGGATTTATTTTTGAAGAAGTGATATTAAAAATGAAGTTAAACATTTTAAAGATGTTTTAAAATGTATTATGAATCAAAAGCATAGATTTCAACAGTTCTTGTTGAAATAGACGTTTTCGAGAAATTTAAGGAAATGGTGGACTATAACACTGTTGTTATAGTAAATGGTTTCCGAAAGGAAATGTTTTATATAGTATTGGGATCTACATATCTATCTTAATTTTCGAATCCCTATACTAGTGATTTTGGGTCGTCGTAACGATGTTTTACGTAACATTCGTTTTGACCCAAATAAATGTGTTAAAAGAATATTTTCCTTAAAGGATGAATATATACTTAATTTGATTTAAGTATATCGAATATTTTCAAACGTTGAAAATAAATGGATTTGTGAATCGCTGACTTATTTTTAAATAAGTACGGAAATGTTTTCCAAAACGAAATGAAACGTTTTTGAGATTTATCTTCTTAAAGATAAATTGAAAATGAATATTGAAATCGATTTTGAAAATCGTATATCAGTAGATATTTTGAAGTATAAATTCACTATGGAATTTATAAAAGAAATGGGAATTCGTTTTAAAAATAGATATTGATTTATTTTTGAAGTGTGGAAATTATATATCTAGTAAAGATATTTTTTTTGAAGATAAAATAATTTGGAAAATTATTTGGAATCTGATGATGTTGCGCATCTTTATTGATAGTTAAATAACTGACTATCAATAATTACCTTGAATGGTATTTGTTGTGAATTGGATGAATTTGAATGCCACACTTATTTTTTGAATAATCGCTCACTATTCGGGTTAGTCGGGAAGGGACCATGGGGTCGTATAACCCATTCCGAATATGTGATACGTCGTTATGAATTGCATTCGAAGACCGGTGTTGAAGACCGGATATTTTTGAAAACGGAAGGATTACCGTCGAGTTACTCTACATCGGCTGATCTCCGATTTAGAGGTTTTATCACCCTTAGTGACGGGAAGTCCTGACGTGATTGAAAATTATCCGGATATGCAAGGGCTTCGTGAGAAGTGCCTTCGGTTCTGTTCGATCCCGGAACAGACTTGTATGGATTGTGTGTCTGACGTTACAATTTGAGATATAAAGCTGATTTCTTTCAAATACATTTCTGTTGGTGGCGGAGAATTTATTCTCTTAGCTTAACACCCTTCTCTAAGATGTACGAGCTTAGAGGTTATGTAGTTGAAATTCATCAGCGATATATCCCAATTTGGTAACGTGGCATACTGAGTGTTGCTGTGAAATGATCAGTGTTTGATCATTTGTGATATGATCATTTATTTGATCTTATATCTTTGTGATCATAGGTTGATCATTTTTGTTTGACCCGAAGCATGGCTTTGTAGAAAGCGTAGCTTTGTGGACGAGACTTCATCGAGCCTCACACCCCGGAAATGGTCGAAACAGGAAGGATGCAGCAAGGTTCTAGGGAGTAGCGCCCCTTAGTGTATGTCATTCCTTCTGGATAGAGGTGGTATCATGGTATGGAGCCCAGATACTTAACCTATGTGGTTGCTGCATTATTATCTATGTGGTTTGTTGGGAATCGGGGATCCTAGGGAAGATCGGTTACGATCGGGGGATGGCATACGCGTGTCAGTAGTTACCTATTTTTGCAGAGGTAACCCGGCCTTGTGTTGGCAGAGATCCGGTTAGGTTCTCGGGTCGTCTATTCCAGGGACGTACCCATCGTGGATAGGAAGTTCCTTAGCCTGACCATTTGTTGGAAATCCAAAGAAACAATACGACACTTGTACGGTATTAGTTGTAGAACCTGCCATTCACTTATGGTGGTCACCACTGTTTGGATGGTAGCTATAGTAGGCATAGTTCGGAATGTCTATGCTGGCTAAGATTTATATTCTACTTTCGAAATGATTTCTACACTATGCACTAATAATAATATCAAAAATGATTTGATTTTGCGTAGTAAGCATCTTTGACTATCATAAGAAGAAATCTCCTCCAATTCTGCGTTTGCATTGTGTGTGTGGCGGGAGGTCTTATGGTAGTTTCATTTTCCAAAAGCATTTCGAATTGACTTTAAAAATTATTTTGTTGTTATAAAGAATAACTGTTTTACGATCACACACCAGTCACCATGACTGACTCGGAGTTTATTGTTCTCTTCTAAACTCTGGGTGCCCACCAATTTCCACACGGGCAGTCTAGAGTTATGTTATCAGGATATTCTGGATATTCTGGAGCTTTGGAGATAAGCTGGATGGCGAGACGTAGTATTTGTATCTGATAGTATTTATTCCGCTGTGTATTCTGTATGAGGACAAGTTATATAATTGTCCATTGTTGTATATTGACTCTGATGATTGATGTATGTATAAAATGATATAGTTCTTTGTTTTAGAGATTATTCATTTACCTATTATATATTGTTCCGCTGCGATATGTGTAAGATTCTGATGTTGTCCTGTTTCTGTTCTGTGTTGTTCTTGTTCTGTTGTTCTTCTTCTTTCTCTTTCCTCTTTTCTTCTTCTTCTACCTTTTTCTTCTTTTTAAAACCCTCACTATTGGAGTTTCCGGCACTCGATTTCTCGGCAGTCGATAAAGTGAGTATCGATGTCGAATTTTCGAAAGTCGAAAATTTCGGTATGTGACAGCGTGGTATCAGAGCATATGGTTAAGCGACAACCCTGCTCTGTTGGGTGTTACTCATTAGAGATAGAGTCAGTAGTACTCTAGAATGAGTTTGAGTGTAATAATAGATATGAGCGCGTATTTGTTAGTGAATATAAAATTTGTTTTGTATTGTGTTGACTTATCGGTTGATTGTTTATGGATTCTGGTCGGTGCAGTCTAGCTAACTGTAATCGATAGGGGTTTCTAAACTCTAAACAAGATAAACTGACACAGTATTGTTTTAAATAGGGTAGATGGAATAATTTTGCCCAAAACTATTTTTGTATATAAAAGAAATGCTTTTCTGTAAATTATTACAGTATATGGATGCATGGTTGTTAGGAAAGAGATAATATTGAAATGTTATCATTACTATTGAGATTGAATAAGAAATTCAAATCATAACTCCAAAGTTAAGAGATAAATCCATATACTAATGAATTTAAAGAATGTAAATTATAAATGTAATTTGTAATTTAACTTAAAGGAATTCCAGAGAAGTATTTGGAAATGTTTTGAAAAGAATTTGAAAATTTTGGAGATTCGAAAAGTTTAAATCCTTTTTGATTAGAAAATGAATTTCAAAAGTTTTGAAAAGTATTTTGGAGAGTTGAAAGCTCTAAACTCTTTTCGGTCGCTGGAAAATAACTTCGATAATGACCGCGGCATCGTTGGTGTTCATTTTCGGGTTTCCAAAAGAGAAATTGCTGCAAAATTGTTTTAAACGGAAAGTGTTTGAAAATTTGGGTTTTGTTTTGGAAATTCAAAGAATGATTTGAATTGTTTTCAAAATGGTTTTGAAAGGTTGAAAAAGACTCTGGAATACTATATATAAAAATATTTATGAAATATTGTAAGTTGATAACCTATACAAATTGAATTTTGATAGAATAAATTTTACTTAAAAAGATGGAGTTAAAATAAAAGTAAGTAAAACTGAATATTGAAAACGAATTTGAATTGTGTAAAATAAAATGAAGTTTTGAGATTAGTTTGAAGCGAACTAAAGTTAATTGACAAAAATTCAATATTCAGAAGTTGAATTGAATCCAAATTAGATTTGAATTGCGAATTGAATTCAAATGAATGTGAAATGTAAAATTGAATAGATATGACTTCAACAGTGAAGTAAAAATGATATAAGTAGTTTATATTGAAAATTTTGTAATCGAATTTGCAAAATGGTTTGAATATATGCAACTAGATATTATGGCTAGTAGGATATGAATATATAACTAACACATGAAAGTGTACATCAGAGTAGTGGTCAAAAAGTCCCACAATAATACAAAAGAATAGCAACACGTGCTATACCAAAAGAATACAACTATGAGTCCATATCTCAAGTGTATACAACAAAAACTGCTAAACTAAATAGTCAGCCAAAAGTCAGAGTAGCAAATCCCGGAAGGAAGTCAAGCAGAAGCACCTGTAACATCTCGGTCTGACCCGAGTATTATTTAAGAAAATAATAAACGGATCAGTCTAACTATAAATATCAGATGACATGATATATAATAAAAGACATGGCATAAACATAGAATATCCATACTGACATACTACTATAAGTATGAAAATGATGATCAACAGGAGATCAACCGATGAGAAATGATCAATATCATGAGAATCTTCTCAAAGATCCAAAGAGGGCATCATACCCTAAACTTGTACTCATAACAAGTCAATGACATAAAAATCCAGAAATCAAACAAGAAATCCAGAAATCATAAAAAGAGAAAGAGGCCTATCACATGATGGTCCGAAGACCATGGGGAGCTACCCCATATGTGTGAGTCGGAATCACACTGATTGAGGCCTAGGCTAACCAAAAAGCAAAAAGGTATGTGTGAATGGAATCACACAAGTGGTGTCTAGCCTAACCTCGTAAACAAAAAGATATGTGTGAGTCGGAATCACACTACTGCGGTCTAGACTAACCTTGCGGACAAAGAGATGTGTGTGAGTCGGAATCACACTACTGCGGTCTAGTCTTACCTTGCAAACAAAGAGACATCGCACAATTGCTAGTCTAAATCATAAAATGATCATCATGATCAGCGAGAAGTGTCAATCACACCAAGCTAGTAAATATATGAGTTTAGCTTCATGTCCCATAACCACTTGCTTAACTTAAATATTTACGAACAAGCTGTAAATCTTCACTAGGAAATTGTCACGAAAAGGGATCAATCGAACAAGTCCAAGAGCTAACCGACGAAGTGAACGCAAGTGTTTCATACCACTCGTTTTACTAAGTCGTTTAAGTCGATTTCTCATTCGAGTGAAGTAAAAGCTTATATATTAGTAGATTGAAAATCAGTTTGAGAAAACGAACTTTTGATATTAAAAATAGTGTTGAAATCGGTTTGAAGAGTTTTGATATTTACTACTAGTATTAAAACCTTCATATCTTTAAAGTGACAAGTCATAAAACGATTGTTGGAACAATCTATCATAAAAATTCACATTCGGAGACGTGAATAAAATCCAAGGAAATCAGCTTAAAATGCATCAAAGTGGAAGTTCTGATGAATGCTTTTCAGATAAGATTGCCTTCGCAGAGTAATACGGGGTTCCAGGGGGCAGCGCCCATGGCGGGGTGCGGGGCAGCGCCCCGTCACGGTACGACTTAGTGAAGGCAAGCGGTCCAGCGACCTAAGGAAAAATAGGTCATACGACCTAAGGAAATCGCGAACTAAAAAGACCAAGTGTAAGGTCGGCGACGACCTACGACTTACAGAGTCCTGCGACTTAACAAAGTCGAGCGACCTACGACTTAACAAAGTCAAGCGACCTACGACTTAAGGTCAAGCGACCTACGACTTAAGGTCAAGCGACCTAGTGAAATAGCAGTGGGAATGTTAGGTCGGAGACGACCTACGACTTAAGGTCAAGCGACCTAAGTGGGATGCGCGACCTAAGAAAGTACGCGACTTAACAGTATAAGGGTCTACGACCCAACGAGTTAAAAAAATCCAACGACCTAAGAAAATTAGGGTCATACGACCTAAAGAGGTTCGCGACATAAGGTTGTTCGCGACCTAAAAGTGCACGACCTAAGGTCTTACGACCTAAGCCTTGAACGACTTAGGGGAACGAACGACTTAACGACCTAAGCCTAGAATACGAGCTACGAGCTAACTGCAAACGACTTAAGGCCAAACGACCTACGACTTAACTCGAGGCGAACGAGCTAACTGCAAACGACTTAAGGCCAAACGACCTACGACTTAACTCGAGGCGAACGAGCTAACTGCAAACGACTTAAGCCTTTAACTCGTGAACGACTCATGCCTTTAACTCGTGAACGACTCATGCCTTTAGCTCGTGAACGACTTAATCATTTTGCCTGGAGATTATAGGTCGGCAACGACCTACGACTTAAGGGCCAGAACGAGCTAAAAATGGCCAGAACGACCTAGTAGCAGTTTTTTCACCAAAATCACTAATTTTTGAGTTTTTCGCCAATCCAATCCAAACCAAATGCAGATATTCATACAAATGCAATAGAGGATCATTCCCAACAGTCCAAGATAGATATAGGCAAGATGTGAGATCAAAAATCTCACCTTTTCACGGAATTTGATGAAGATGGAGATTTGAGAGCAAAGCAAGAACACCAACAAGCTTGAATCAATGGTCTTCACGTGAATTTGATGTTGAATCTCGGATTTGCAATAGAATTTGTGTTTGGAGTTTTAATTTCCACTTCCCACCACCATTTTTGACAAAGCTTGAAGTGTTTTGATAGAGTGAGGAAGATGGTTGGGCTGAACTAAAGGGGTGCAGTCCAAACCAAAGTCAAAGGCGGGAAAAAGTGTTGAAAATTTCACTATCTCCAAACATATCGAAGTTTACACTCAAAAAGATCGCAAACGTCATTTTGAACTCAATGGAAGTGATCTCGAGTCCTAATTTGACCGTATGCAAAAAGTAGCTTTTCGGACTAACATCCGACTAACGATAAAATATTTAAATAAAATATTTAAATATAAAATCAATAGATATGCGGGTTGTTACAATATGTGTAAGATTCTGATGTTGTCCTGTTTCTGTTCTGTGTTGTTCTTGTTCTGTTCTTCTTCTTCTTTCTCTTTCCTCTTTTCTTCTTCTTCTACCTTTTTCTTCTTTTTAAAACCCTCACTATTGGAGTTTCCGGCACTCGATTTCTCGGCAGTCGATAAAGTGAGTATCGATGTCGAATTTTCGAAAGTCGAAAATTTCGGTATGTGACATAAGGGGGATATGGGTAACGCCTTAACGCTATTTTAATACTTTACTGTAACATTATTATAATAGCATATTTTAGTACATAGTAGATAGTTCCATGGATCCTTAGAGGATGGGAATCCCAAACATCCTTTAAATTATTTGTATTTCAGTTGACATTTCAATTGAGTTGAATTTATTGGTATAAGAATGTTAATCCCGACTCGAGTGTTTTGTGTTTTTCTTTATGCTCGGGTCAGACTGAGTGACACGGCATTTGAGACTCACCTTTGGAGCTTGGAGCTTTACTTGAAGATCTTTCATCTATTCAGTTAGTTCAGTTTATTCCAGTCATTTATGCCAGACTGTTAGTTATTTATGTACTAGAGATTCATTTGTATTTGAAATTCTGTTGTATTTTCCTTTTAGACTTTGTTGTTTATATAGTAGCTTCATGAACTACTATTTATCTATTCCGCTGCTTATTGTTATATTACTCTATTTCCGTGATTCTGTGATTGATTTATTTACTATATATGCTAAGTTTTGCCAAATATAAATTATCAATCTGTTGTTTTGAGCAATTCAAGTCTGACATGAGTGGATGATTGTCGATTTGAACGGTTCGAAATACCAGGTCGTTACATAAACCCATAGTACCAGTCGACGGATCAACCATTTGCTACCATTGTAAAAATGATGGGACACATCGCTAGGGATTGTCCTAAGAGATGGAAGAAAGAGAAAGTTGTGGAACACCCCGCGGGTGGTGTGAAAATTATCCAGGAAGATGGGAGTGTAAAATTCTTTTGTGGCAAATGCAATAAGTGGCGACACCCTAATACAGACTGCATGGATGGGTTTGGCAAGCTGATAGGAAGTCCTTAAGGAAGTTTTTATGAAGGATGCTAGGGTTCTATTCTTTTCAAAACCCCCAGGTAGTTGTTAAGGCGTCTAGATTTATGACCTTTTGTAAATGAATGTAATGTTTGAACTCACTAGTGTTGTAGTCTATCGATGTTGTGGAATATTTTATGGAAATACGAGTTAATATAAAATCACTTTTTATATTGGTTTGAACGAAAATGTATTATTACTTAATTACTAATGTGGAAATTGAAACTGATTTGAATTGGAAGATTGGAGTTGAATCAGTTGACCTTGAAACTATTTTCAAATAAATTATTTTAATAAAACTGTTTAAAATCTATCTCCTTAAACATTCAAATTATTTTGATTTTTCCAAGCTATTTTACTATACCAACCATTTTTAAAACTCAAACCATCTTATATTAACCATCTAACTATTTTAAAAAATTATTCAAGCTATTTTCTAAATTCAAACTGGTCAGAGAGGAAATTATTTATATATAAATCATGAATTTAGATACAAATTGGGTTGAATTGAAGTTATAACCCAAATAGAAATTTTAACATTTTTGAATTGGAACCAGGATCGAGATATAAAGGCAAAAATGATTTTAAAGTGAAATAGTATATTTTGAGTAGATATGATGATTTTAGAATGAAGATTAAATAATTATTATAACTGAAACTTAACTTATAAGAGGTAAGAATTGTGAAAAATAACTTTGAAAAGGTAATCAAACTTGAAAATTTTTATTTGGCATTAATAAGAATATAAATGTTAGTTACATATTCAAACTCCCTTGTTGAATTTATAACTAGGAAGAGATGAATCTTTGAAAGATATTTAAAAGTTCCAAATGGAACATATATAAGTATGAAGTGGAATCAGAAATTTTTTATTCGAAAATTATTCAAGTGGGAAAGAATGATTTTATATGTATATGAGAATGAAACTGAAATAGTTTTGGAACCCACTAATTTTAAAAGGCTTTTGATTTTGGGCAAAAAGTCAATTTTGGAAATTGGGTAAAGTAAATTTGAAAACTGTCGATTTTGTATGGATAAAGTTTATATGTGATACATATAAAGAGTATGATTTGACAGGTAATATGTATATAGTATGATATGTTTTGAGACGGAAGTATGGAAAGGCACCCCCATGAAAGTCGAAACTTAGAGTAGGAGATCCACAGGGTGGTTCTGCCTAGGAATCCAAAGGGTGGGTTCAATGAGAATTGGGATCCTAGAGGACGTCCGGACAAAACTCAATGAGTTCCTGGTGATCATTTGTTAGGTAGCATAAGTCGAGAGGTGCTGATGCCTACAGTTACATTGGGTTTTATTGTGATGGCAACGTAACCTTTGTGTAACTGCGATCTATCGCAGCTCCATAGCGTAAGTCGGGTGGTAGTGATTGCCCACAATCTACGTTTGATTTCGCTGGGATAGCAACGTAACATCAGTAGATTGCGATCTATGTGGTTTGGTTCCATAGCGTAATTCGGGAGGCAGCGAGTGCCTACAGTCTACATTGGGTTTCACTGGGATAGTGACACAACCTTTGTGTAGCCTGCGATCTATGTGGTTTAGTTTCGTTGGTAGCGTAGTTCGAGGAGCAGTGATTGTCTACAGACTACTTACGATTTTGCCGTGATAGCAACACAACCTTTGTATAGCTGCAGACTATGGTGTTCTCATGGCGTAAGTCGAGGGGTATTGAAGCCTACAGTTTTCTTATGGATTTCGCCGAGATGGCGACGCAATCATCGGGTTAAATGGGATCCATGGTGGGAAAGGGGGTGATACTTTCCATAGCATTTTTGAAAAGAGATTTTTCAAGTATTTTCACTGGGTGTTGAAACAGGTCTACTAAGTACTTATAGATTTTCAGTCCTACGCCTGATCAACGCATGACTAAATTTCTGTAAGAACAAGGATGGACTTGTTAATACATCGAGTTATGAAAAATGTTTTAATATAAAATTAGCTTGGTAATACTATGTAATTTAAAGTATATGTATTTTTAAAATGTATAGTAAAAGAAGTAAGGAGTTTAAATGTTTAAAAGAATGATTTAATTAATAATACACATCAGAAAATAAAAATTTCTCGCTTCGTTCCTTTTCAAGGACGAAAAGTTCTAAGGGGGGAGGAAACGACCCGGATTTTTGACACCTGTATTGGGGTAATTAACTGATCTGAATTATTGAAATATTAATTTCTATTAGTCGAATAAATAAAATTCCTGATGTTTAAAATATTCAAACCTATCTTGGAAACTATGTTTAATTTTAAATTTTAACATCCTGGATATGATAAATTATATATAAACCCCACCATTTAAGTTAAGGTAAAATATCCATAAATGGGTATATATATACACAAGCTTTATGATGTATAAAAATAAATATACATACATGAATGAATAAAATTCAGAGTGACAAACTTCAAAACCTATGATTTTACACATATATTTGTTTATAAGATATAGTACATATGGGAATATAAATATTAATATATATAAAGGTGTATATCTAAAATGGATATATATGTATGTATGTATATATATATATATGCATATATATATAGACTTCATGATGGGAAAAGTTAAAAATAAAATAAAATAAATGTATGTACATATATATATAAGTGAAGATGTATATAGCATATATATATAAATAAATGTGTAAGTATGTATGGTAAACATATATATATATATATATATGGAAAACTTATGCTATAAAAGTTAAAAGTAATATATATATATATATATATATGTATATGTATAGTTATATATGTTATAAAAGTAATATATATATATATATAAAGATGTAAGATAGGAAGTAAATAAATATGTACATTGTATTGGTATGCATATCTATATATATATATGCATATAAATGTTTATACACAAGGGAACATTGTAATAAATGCATATCAATTCAAGCACATAAAATGGCTAATCAAAATAATAAATCAAATCAATACAAATGGATACGTCTGAAACATCATCATTTGCCCTAGACGATGCCATTGATACGTCTGAAACATCATCTGCTTCAAAGTTTGTGGCCAAGTCTTTCTTCATTTCATCAATATACGCATATAAAATGTCTTCTTTGGTGACATTTTCTTTCTGCATTTTCAGCCTTCTATAGATATATCTAAAAATGGACTTTGGTACACTGTATTTATCAGAATTTATTGCCTTCCGATGCTATTCTTAACCCATGTATTTTAAATCTTTAGCTTATCATGTAATCCTAAAAATTAAATAGTCATGAAATAAAATGCAAAGCACAGAGATAATTCAACACTTAGATAATTAGCCTGCCATCAGGCTTAATATATTACAAAGATTAAAAAACTTAAAGATATAAAGAAGTAGTCTTCTTCCTTATTGTACACACCTTACACACTTATTTAATATTACACTCAATACTATTAATGGCAGAGAGCTTTCTTGAAGGAGATGAAGAAGTTGGTTCTAAGTCTGCCTCTCTAAGCTGAAAGCTTCAGAATATATAAGGCTTCGGAATTCAAAGCCATTTAAATCCGCATGTGTTAGCTTTATTAAAGCTGAGCCACCTGTCTTCTATTATTGTCCTTCATTATTCGGGAATCTTATAAAGCCTTCTACTTTATTAAAGTAGGTATGCCACCTGTGACTATTTTTGAAAAGTAATTTGTTTGCTAGCCCTTGATTTCAGCTGATTGTTTTTCCTTTACCCATATTGTGGGCCTCTCTTTCTAATTTTTCAAAAATTTCATTGAAATCTTCATCATTAAGATCGGAATAATGTTCCTCCTTGTCATCATTTGCCCTAGACGATGCCATTGATACGTCTGAAACATCATCTGCTTCAAAGTTTTTGGCCAAGTCTTTCTTCATTTCATCAATATACGCATATAAAATGTCTTCTTTGGTGACATTTGCTTTCTGCATTTTCAGCCTTCTATAGATATATCTAAAAGGACTTTGAACTGGTTTTTCCTGCCTTTTCTCATTCTGCTCCTGATATTTCTTAATAGAGCTTTCAATAACTGAAATCATTTCTTGACCATATATTTGGCCAGACTCATTATCTATTCTGGTTAATTTATCCCAGAATTTTGTTAAAAAGCATCTTTTTAAACAAGGAATTTCCTTGTCAGTTTCACCAATTTCTGGTTTCCATTTCCAAATCCAAGGAATGGAGAACTCCAAAAAGAAGAACATGCTTCCTGATCCTGAAATCATTAGACTATGATCTAATTCATATAATTTAGGGGAAATTTTCACCCACTGAGAATATAATTCCATGATATTATTTGGAAGAATAGATAATGACGGACCATAATTTGTCCACCAATCATAGAACCAATTAGGAATTGGTCTTTTATAAATTTCACCGCAAACCTTTATGAACCAGGAATGCTTCTTTTTAGTGTTTTCATAAAGAAACACTTTGCTTAGTGCTTCAACATAATCCCAATAGTTATACCTAATGGTAATCTTCTTATCTTGTAGGAATATTTCCTTTTCTTTAAGGGTTGATAACCCCCATTCTTCTGGCATTATGAGTTTTTTAATAATTATTTTACTGAACCCATAATTGCTTTGGTCATTACCTGTATTATAATGGGTAATTTCACAAGTTTCTGAAGATTTCATTATTGTTTCATAATATCACCTGTTTTTGTAAGCTGTAATTGGGAATGAAGCAGTATCAAGATATCTCTGCATTAAATTCCAGGGATTATTTTCCCTTTTTATGTCACTAAATTCAAGGAAAATTATCATTTCCTTATGAGGATTTTCTGCATAAGATGTTATACTTTCCTCATTTTCTTCATTAGCTATGCTAACATATGATGATGATGAAGCTTGGCTATTACCCTCTTGCTTTTTCTTAAATTCTAAGAATTCCTTATATAAAGGATCATTTGTAGATGTCAAATCTGCAGCTATAAGCTTTTTGCTTCCATATTGAGCGAGGATATTTCCTCTACCTCTTCCTCCTTTAAAAGAGGAACTACCCCTTCCTCTGGGAATCATTTTCCTGTAAAAATTCACGGGTTAAGAGATCGGGAAGACTATTTTCTTCTCCTTTTTTATAAATTATTTCAAAATCAAAAGGGGCTAAATGAGCTTGCCACCTAGCAAACATTTGTTTAGAAACATCATGTTTAAAATCTTTATTAAACATATATTTTGCAGATTTGCAATCTGTTTTTATAATAAACTTTTGAATATACAAATCATCTTGAAATTTTAAAACACACTTTACTATAGCAAGAATTTCTTTAGCTATAGTTGCATAATTTCTTTGACTATTATTCCATTTTCCAGAATAAAATCTAATAAGATATTCTTGCTTGGAGTTTGGACAAATTTGTTTTAGGATTCCTCCAAACCCTATGTCTGATGCATCAGTCTCTATAACCTTATCCCAATTTGGATTTGACAGATTTA
The DNA here is from genome assembly GCA_030737815.1 of Allium fistulosum. Taxonomy (NCBI): domain Eukaryota; kingdom Viridiplantae; phylum Streptophyta; class Magnoliopsida; order Asparagales; family Amaryllidaceae; genus Allium; species Allium fistulosum. The sequence continues at coordinate 1,081,265,968 of CM060906.1, read as the reverse complement.
GGCAGGGTAAATTTTTTACCTTTTCTTTTATTATTTGGACAGCTTTGGTATGCTGTTCAGTCCATGGTCCTGGATTCTTTTTTAGTCTATCATATAAAATAGCAGCATTTGAAGCTAGATTGGCGTAATAAGAAGAAATATAATTTAAACTTCCTAAAAACCTTTGTAATTGGGTTTTTTCTCTTATTATATCAGGGAATTTTGAAGCAAATTCTATACTTCTATTTATAGGAACTATCTTTCCCTTTTCAATATTATGACCTAAAAATCTTACATTTGTTTGAAATAAAAACATTTTCTTTTTTGATATAACTAATCCATTCTGAATAATAATTTTTCTAAAAATATCCAAGTGTTTAAAATGCATTTCAATGTTTGCAGAAAATACCAAAATATCATCTATATAGACTATGATAAATTCACTATATGGAATGAAAATATCATTCATTATTTTCTGAAATTCAGAGGGAGCATTTTTTAATCCAAAAGGCATTACTGTCCATTCATAGTGTCCTATTGGAACATTGAAAGCAGTTTTATATTGATCTGATTTATCAATTTGAATTTGCCAATATCCAGATTTTAAATCAAATTTGGAAAATATAAGAGCATTGTAAAGTCTGTCTAATAAATCCTTTTTATTAGGAATTGGATGTCTTATCCATTTCAAGACTTTATTTAAAGGTTTGTAATTAATTACTAACCTTGGAACACCTCTCTCTTGTTCACTATGTTTATTAACATAAAAAGCAGTACATGACCAAGGTGATTGGGATGGTTTTATTAATCCTTTTTGTAATAATGATTTAATTTCATTTTTACATAATTCCAAATATTCGGAATTCATTTGGCATGGCCTTGCCTTTGTAGAAATTTTCTTTTCATCAAAGCCTTCTTCATATGGAAGACTAACAACATGCCTTTTTCTATCCCAAAAAGCATTTGGATGTTCATTACATATTTCTAAAGAAAATTTGTTTTAAATCAATTTTATTTTTTCTTCTAGTTTAGGATTCTGTAGCTTTTCTTCTATATTGAAGAAATTAATTTCTTGTTTTAAATAATTTAAATGAAAAGTCTTTTGTGTCAAAAGGTTCATTTCATGAAGGACCCTTGTAAAAGGTTTAGTTATAAATTGGAAATTTATGGGTTTATTTTCATAAATTCCTGTAATTCCCTTTTTATCAATATTAGTGATAGGATAGATTTTATCTAAGAATGGAGTTCCAAGTATAACTTGGTTAGTAATATTTTTTACTAATAAAAAACTTGTAGGAATACAAATTTTTTCTTTGCAAATATAAGCATGTGGTATTTTAAAACTTATATCAAGTTTTTGTCCACCTGCATGTCTTAAAGAGTTTGTAGTTTTTTGAAAGTATTTAGTTGGGATTATTCCTTCTTGTATTACATTCATATCCGCCCCACTGTCTACTAAAGCAATTAATTTTTTCTGAAAATAATTGTCAATTAAGAGAGTTATCTCAATAAACCATTTTTGAGATGTTATAATTTCCATTTTCGAAAGAAAGTCTTTTTGTTCAGGAAATTCTATTTGAGAACAATCTTTATCTTTATCATTAATAGTAATACTTTGCTTTGATGATTCTAAAAAGGATATTCTATAATCAAAATTTTTGTTATCCTTTTTTAATTCTTGGATTTCTTTTTTAAGATTTTGAATTTCATTATTCAAATCTTGAATGGTAATAGGGTATTCAATATTCTGCCTTTCTTTTAACATTTTATTAACCTCATTCATAGAATAAGGATCTTTAATAATAATATATTTATTTTTATTTTTATCTTGGTTTTGACTTGATTCTGGAATATCTTCCATTTGATCTATTACTTAGATCTTAATTCTTGGTCTTTAATTGATTTTAAGAAATCTACAATATTGCTATTGCTCAAAACATTTATTTTTGAATCTTGAAATTGTGAAAGAATTTTATAAAATTCTTCTTTATTCTCTTCATTTTCTCTTATTTGTCTTAAACAAGGCTTTCCTTGTGTACAAGGTTGGCAGCATTCATCAGATTCTGATGAATCATCTTCCAAACCTTTAAGATCTTCTGAATCATATGAAGTACCTGAATCATTTTCAGTTTCTTCTTCTGAATTATCTTCAGAACTTGAATTTAACAAAAGTTTTGTTAACGATCCTTTTAGTTTATTATCAACTTCTAAATTATCAATTTTCTTTTTTAATTTGCATCTGTTAGCATAATGGCCAACTTTTCCACATTTATAACAGTGAATAATTTTATCTTTCTTTTTATTTATTCTTTCTTCTTTTCTCTTAGCTTTTCTTTCAAGCCTTTTTTGAGAATAATTTATCTTATTCTTTTTATAATGAGAATCTAAGTATCTTTTCTTTTTATGAAATTTCTTATTGGTTGGAATTTCCATACCAAATTGACTACAAAATTGTCCTAGTTGGTGTTTTTCTGTCAAATTTTGACGTTGAATTTGTTGATTTAATTTTATTTCATTACATAATGCTAAACCTTCTTGAATACATGTTCCAATAAGTTTCCCATAAGTATAAGAATCATAGGGAATACTTACCCTATCTTTTCTTAAAACTTTTCTTATTCTTTCAGCAAATAATGAAGGTAGACCATCAATAAATTTAGATTTCCAATAAGAGCTATTACTCTCTGGAAGTTCTAAAACTCTATTTAAAAATGTATCTTTGTACCACCTAAAATCTGTTAATGTTTTACATCTCAGATTTTGTAATAATGTACGAATATTATCACTATTGTCAGATACTCTGCCAGTAAAATGTTCTAAAATTGTTGCTACCAGTGTATATACAGCATTTTGGACTAATTGTCCATTTTCTTGCCTTACAGTTTTATAAATTTCTTCCTTTTGACTTAAAGGAAGATAATTATCCCACCAACCTTTTAGTTGGCCTGTGAATCCTGCAACTATCATTTTTGCAACGGTAACATCATCATTTCCATTTGTTTTACAGATGGTACTATACATTAACATTCTATGAACCAGAACAGAAATTTGTTTTTCTGTAAATGTATCTAAATTCCACTCATAGATACTTTTACCATTATAACTATTGTTATTAATATATTCTGGTTCTTCTGGTAAAGTATCAATAGGAGAGGGTCTTCTATAATAAAACAATGGTTGAGTAGGCTTATTAGCATACTTTTCAAGTTTATTTACTTCTTCTTGGATGGTTAAATTATCATGGATTGTTTCTTCTTCAAGAGTATTTAATCTCAAATTGTCCAATCCTATTTTCATTTTGTCCAATTTTTCTTTTAATCTTTTTTCAAATTCTTCTGATTTTAATTTAAAATTTTTAATTTCAGGAGGAGTTTGAAGATTTGAGGAAGTAATAATTTCATTGTCTTCTTCACTTGATGTTGGATTTGTTGGTGTTATTTTATTTATGGCAGAGAATAGTTTTTCTATTTTATTATGTAAAGAATTCATTTGTTCTCCAATTATTGTTAAATAAAGATTTGTAAAGTTTTGTTGTTCCATTATTTGATTTATATGTTTTACTGTAATTTGTAAAACATCATTTTCTAATATTTTGGAGAATGCATTAAAATTTAAATTCTTTCCATTCTTTTCAATCTGAAAAGATTGCTGAGGGGGAAAGACTGATTTTAAAATATTTCCATTTGAATGTTTATAATCTCTTTCTAATATGGAAAGATATTGTTCAACATAGTTTGATGTAAACCAGGGAACAAAAGGAAATAATATATCTTTTTCAGATGTGAATTTATAAAATTCTTCTTGAAAATATTTCTGTTCTTCTTTTGAGAAGTTTTCAAAAAACCATTTTCTAAATGGTTCCCATTTTGGGAGATTAAATTCATTTTTAATTCTTTGTCTAGCTTGGGAGCCAGGGCTAAAATCTATTTTTGATTTGTAATCCATTAAATAGAAAATTTCATTTCTGATTCGGTTATATCCTGTTCTTGGTTGTTATAAATTCCTTTTACAATATTGTCTTTATTTTTATATAATTTTTCAACAGTACTTTCTTTTGAAGATTCTTCATCAGAAAACCTTTCTTTAATTTGAGATGTTGAAAACCTAGATGGTGTCTCAACGATATAATCTAATGGTGAAATATAGGAATGAAAAGACTTTGTTTTAGGTAAAATTAATCTGCTAGAACTTGGTCTAGAACTAGAAGAAGTTCTTTCCATTTCTATTTGTATATTTCCCTCAGGGGTTTGTATAATTTGTGTTATATTATCATTTATTTTTGGTACTGAAGGGATAGCCCTTCAATAATCCAACTTTCTGGAAGAGGAATCTCTTCCCACTTAATTGATCTTCTAGTAGTTATATTAGACTGACTAAAATTTGTTTCAATTAAAATTGTCTCATTCAAAGGTTTATCTACCAATCTACACTGTGGGTTTAGAGTATATAAAGGTTTATAGTAAATTCTATAGCAAATACATATAACTTCAGATCCTGGAATATAATTATATCCATGAGTTTTAACATTCAAAGTAACAGCCTCTAATATGTTTACATCAGATAAGGAAAGCTGTAAATTTGGATATACATTAAAATATACTGGTCCATGTGCCAGACTTGACTGTATTAGTCCCATCAATGATTTTTTCCAGTCTAAATTTCTACCATCTCTTAGAGCAGCTATAAAGCTCTCTGGTAATCCTTCAAGGGTTAAAGGTTTGAAAGCAATTTTTATCAAACCTATGTGAATAAATTTATGTGTTTGCCTATAAGGCTGTAAATCTTTTTCACTTAACAGTTTGATAATCATTTCTTCATTATCAAGTGAAATTGATTGTTCTGTGGTTTTTACCACTTGTTTTAACCCAAGTTTTTCAAAGGTTCCTAACTGATAGATTACCTTTGGTTCAATTTTTGGAATTGTCCATTTATTCAACAACTCCAGATCTTGGGGGAGATTATATTCTTGTTTAATACTGTTTTTAACAGTTTCCTTTTTTCTAATTATATTCATTTATAAGAAAATAAGTGTTGAATTACTCTGAACTTAAACACTTATCCATGGCTTTGATACCACTCTACACTTAACAACAAAGGATTATACTAAAAACAAAGTTAATTGCTATAGTAACTGCTACAGTAACTTTGCTACAGTAACTTTGCTGCAGTGTTTTCAGGATCATCACATAACGAAACTAAAATTTAAAGTAAATCAGGGAATTTTACAAGTCAAGCATTGATTTGACAATGAATTCTGATGAACAAATCAGTGTAAGACCTGTCCAAAACACCTAAAAAATGGAAATATTTTAAATCTTTAGCTTATCATGTAATCCTAAAAAATTAAACAGTCATGAAAAAAAATGCAAAGCACAGAGATAATTCAACACTTAGATAATTAGCCTGCCATCAGGCTTAATATATTACAAAGATTAAAAAACTTACAGATATGAAGAAGTAGTCTTCTTCCTTATTGTACACACCTTACACACTTATTTAATATTACACTCAATACTATTAATGGCAGAGAGCTTTCTTAAAGGAGATGAAGAAGTTGGTTCTGAGTCTACCTCTCAAAGCTGAAAGCTTCAGAATATATAAGGCTTCGGAATTCAAAGCCATTTAAATCCGCATGTGTTAGCTTTATTAAAGCTGAGCCACCTGTCTTCTATTATTGTCCTTCATTATTCGAGAATCTTATAAAGCCTTCTACTTTATTAGAGTAGGTATGCCACTCGTGACTATTTTTGAAAGCAATTTGTTTGCTAGCCCTTGATTTCAGCTGATTGTTTTACCTTTACCAATATTGTGGGCCTCTCTTTCTAATTTTTCAAAAATTTCATTGAACTCTTCATCATTAAGATCGGAATAATGTTCCTCCTTGTCATCATTTGCCCTAGACGATGCCATTGATACGTCTGAAACATTATCTGCTTCAAAGTTTTTGGCCAAGTCTTTTTTCATTTCATCAATATACGCATATAAAATGTCTTCTTTAGTGACATTTTCTTTCTACATTTGCAGCCTTTTATAGATATATCTAAAAGGACTTTGAACTGGTTTTTCCTGCCTTTTCTCATTCTGCTCCTGATATTTCTTAATAGAGCTTTCAATATTTGAAATCATTTCTTGACCATATATTTGGCCAGACTCATTATCTATTCTGGTTAATTTATCCCAGAATTTTGTTAAAAAGTATCTTTTTAAACAAGGAATTTCCTTGTCAGTTTCGCCAATTTCTGGTTTCCATTTCCAAATCCAAGGAATGGAGAACTCCAAAAAGAAGAACATGCTTCCTGATCCTGAAACCATTAGATTTTGATCTAAATCACATAATTTAGGGGAAATTTTTACCCACTGAGAATATAATTCCATGATATTATTTGGAAGAATAGATAATGACGGACCATAATTTGTCCACCAGTCATAGAACCAATTAGGAATTGGTCTTTTGTAAATTTCACCACAAACCTTTATGAACCAGGAATGCTTCTTCTTAGTGTTTTCATAAAGAAACACTTTGCTTAGTGCTTCAACATAATCCCAATAGTTATACCTAATGGTAATTTTCTTATCCTGAAGGAATATTTCCTTTTCTTTAAGGGTTGATAACCCCCACTCTTTTGGCATTATGAGTTTTTTAATAATTATTTTACTGAACCCATAATTGCTTTGGTCATTACCTGTATTATAATGGGTAATTTCACAAGTTTCTGAAGATTTCATTATTGCTTCATAATATCCTCTGTTTTTGTAAGCTGTAATTGGAAATGAAGCAGTATCAAGATATCTCTGCATTAAATTCCAAGGATTATTTTCCCTTTTTATGTCACTAAATTCAAGGAAAATTATCATTTCCTTATGAGGATTTTCTGCATAAGATGTTAAACTTTCCTCATTTTCTTCATTAGCTATGCTAGCATATGATGATGATGATGCTTGGCTATTACCCTCTTGCTTTTTCTTAAATTCTAAGAATTTCTTATATAAAAGATCATTTGTAGATGTTAAATCTGCAGCTATAAGCTTTTTGTTTCCATAATGAGCGAGGATATTTCCTCTACCTCTTCCCCCTCTAAAAGAGGAACTACCCCTTCCTTTGGGAATCATTTTCCTGTAAAAATTTACGGGTTAGGAAATCGGGAAGACTATTTTCTTCTACTTTTTTATAAATTATTTCAAAATCAAAAGGGGCTAAATGAGCTTGCCACCTAGCAAACATTTGTTTAGAAACATCATGTTTAAAATCTTTATTAAACATATATTTTGCAGATTTGCAATCTGTTTTTATAATAAACTTTTGATTATACAAATCATCTTGAAATTTTAAAACACACTTTACTATAGCAAGAATTTCTTTAGCTATAGTTGCATAATTTCTTTGACTATTATTCCATTTTCCAGAATAAAATCTAATAAGATATTCTTGCTTGGAGTTTGGACAAATTTGTTTTAGGATTCCTCCAAACCCTATGTCTGATGCATCAGTCTCTAAGAGAGTTATCCCAATTTGGATTTGACAGGTTTAGGCAGGGTAATTTTTTTACCTTTTCTTTTATTATTTGGACAGCTTTGGTATGCTGTTCAGTCCATGGTCCTGGATTCTTTTTTAGTCTATCATATAAAGTAGCAGCATCTGAAGCTAGATTGGCGTAATAAGAAGAAATATAATTTAAACTTCCTAAAAATCTTTGTAATTGGGTTTTTTCTCTTATTATATCAGGGAATTTTGAAGCAAATTCTATACTTCTATTTATAGGAACTATCTTTCCCTTTTCAATATTATGACCTAAAAATCTTACATTTGTTTGAAATAAAAACATTTTCTTTTTTGATATAACTAATCCATTCTGAATAATAATTTTTCTAAAAATATCCAAGTGTTTAAAATGCATTTCAATGTTTGCAGAAAATACCAAAATATCGTCTATATAGACTATGATAAATTCACTAGATGGAATGAAAATATCATTCATTATTTTCTGAAATTCAGAGGGAGCATTTTTTAATCCAAAAGGCATTACTTTCCATTCATAGTGTCCTATTGGAACATTGAAAGCAGTTTTATATTGATCTGATTTATCAATTTGAATTTGCCAATATCCAGATTTTAAATCAAATTTGGAAAATATAAGAGCATTGTAAAGTCTGTCTAATAAATCCTTTTTATTAGGAATTGGATGTCTTATCCATTTCAAGACTTTATTTAAAGGTTTGTAATTAATTACTAACCTTGGAACACCTCTCTCTTGCTCACTATGTTTATTAACATAAAAAGCAGTACATGACCAAGGTGATTGGGATGGTTTTATTAATCTTTTTTGTAATAATGATTCAATTTCATTTTTACATAATTCCAAATATTCGGAATTCATTTGGCATGGCCTTGCCTTTGTAGAAATTTTCTTTTCATCAAAGCCTTCTTCATATGGAAGACTAACAACATGCCTTTTTCTATCCCAAAAAGCATTTGGATGTTCATTACATATTTCTAAAGAAAATTTGTTATAAATCAATTTTATTTTTTCTTCTAGTTTAGGATTCTGTAGCTTTTCTTCTATATTGAAGAAATTAATTTCTTGTTTTAAATAATTTAAATGAAAAGTCTTTTATGTCAAAAGGTCTTTCATTTCATGAAGGACCCTTTTAAAAGGTTTAGTTATAAATTGGAAATTTATGGGTTTATTTTCATAAATTCTTGTAATTACCTTGTTATCAATATTAGTGATAGGATAGATTTTATCTAAGAATGGAGTTCCAAGTATAACTTGGTTAGTAATATTTTTTACTAATAAAAAACTTGTAGGAATACAAATTTTTTCTTTGCAAATATAAGCATGTGGTATTTTAAAACTTATATCAAGTTTTTGTCCACATGCATGTCTTAAAGAGTTTGTAGTTTTTTGAAAGTATTTAGTTGGGATTATTCCTTCTTGTATTACATTAATATCCGCCCCACTGTCTACTAAAGCAATTAATTTTTTCTGAAAATAATTATCTATTAAGAGAATTATCTCAATAAACCATTTTTGAGATGTTATAATTTCCATTTTCGAAAGAAAGTCTTTTTGTTCAGGAAATTCTATTTGAGAATAATCTTTATCTTTATCATTAATAATAATACTTTGCTTTGATGATTCTAAAAAGGATATTCTATAATCAAAATTTTTGTTATCCTTTTTTAATTCTTGGATTTCTTTTTTAAGATTTTGAATTTCATTATTCAAATCTTGAATGGTAATAGGGTATTCAATATTCTGTCTTTCTTTTAACATTTTATTAACCTCATTCATAGAATAAGGGTCTTTAATAATAATATTTTTATTTTTATTTTTATCTTGGTTTTGACTTGATTCTGGAATATCTTCCATTTGATCTATTACTTTAGATCTTAATTCTTGGTCCTTAATTGATTTTAAGAAATCTACAACATTGCTATTGCTCAAAACATTTATTTTTGAATCTTGAAATTGTGAAAGAATTTTATAAAATTCTTCTTTATTCTCTTCATCTTCTTTTATTTATCTTAAACAAGGCTTTCCTTGTGTACAAGGTTGGCAGCATTCATCAAATTCTGATGAATCATCTTCCAAACCTTTAAGATCTTCTGAATCATATGAAGTACCTGAATCATTTTCAGTTTCTTCTTTTGAATTATCTTTAGAACTTGAATTTAACAAAAGTTTTGTTAACGATCCTTTTAGTTTATTATCAACTTCTAAATTATCAATTTTCTTTTTTAATTTGCATCTGTTAGCATAATGGCCAACTTTTCCACATTTATAACAGTGAATAATTTTATCTTTCTTTTTATTTATTCTTTCTTCTTTTCTCTTAGCTTTTCTTTCAAGCCTTTTTTGAGAATAATTTCTCTTATTCTTTTTATAATGAGAATCTAAGTATCTTTTCTTTTTATGAAATTTTTTATTGGTTTGAATTTCCATACCAAATTGACTACAAAATTGTCCTAGTTGGTGTTTTTCTGTCAAATTTTGACGTTGAATTTGTTGATTTAATTTTATTTCATTACATAATGCTAAACCTTCTTGAATACATGTTCCAATAAGTTTCCCATAAGTATAAGAATCATAGGGAATACTTACCCTATCTTTTCTTAAAACTTTTCTTATTCTTTCAGCAAATAATGAAGGTAGACCGTCAATAAATTTAGATTTCCAATGAGAGCTATTACTCTCTGGAAGTTCTAAAACTCTATTTAAAAATGTATCTTTGTACCACCTAAAATCTGTTAATGTTTTACATCTCAGATTTTGTAATAATGTACGAATATTATCACTATTGTCAGATACTCTGCCAGTAAAATGTTCTAAAATTGTTACTACCAGTGTATATACAGCATTTTGGACTAATTGTCCATTTTCTTGCCTTACAGTTTTATAAATTTCTTCCTTTTGACTTAAAGGAAGATAATTATCCCACCAACCTTTTAGTTGGCCTGCGAATCCTGCAACTATCATTTTTGCAACGGTAACATCATCATTTCCATTTGTTTTACAGATGGTACTATACATTAACATTCTATGAACCAGAACAGAAATTTGTTTTTCTGTAAATGTATCTAAATTCCACTCATAGATACTTTTACCATTATAACTATTGTTATTAATATATTCTGGTTCTTCTGGTAAAGTATCAATAGGAGAGGGTCTTCTATAATAAAACAATGGTTGAGTAGGCTTATTAGCATACTTTTCAAGTTTATTTACTTCTTCTTGGATGGTTAAATTATTATGGATTGTTTCTTCTTCAAGAGTATTTAATCTCAAATTGTCCAATCCTATTTTCATTTTGTCCAATTTTTCTTTTAATCTTTTTTCAAATTCTTCTGATTTTAATTTAAAAATTTTAATTTCAGGAGGAGGTTGAAGATTTGAAGAAGTAATAATTTCATTGTCTTCCTCACTTGATGTTGGATTTGTTGGTGTCATTTTATTTATAGCAGAGAATAGTTTTTCTATTTTATTATGTAAAGAATTCATTTGTTCTCCAATTATTGTTAAATAATTTGCTTAGTAAGTGAAGATGTATATAGCATATATATATAAATAAATGTGTAAGTATGTATGGTAAACATATATATATATATGGAAAACTTATGCTATAAAAGTTAAAAGTAAAATATATATATATATATGTATAGTTATATATGTTATAAAAGTAATATATATATATATATAAAGATGTAAGATAGGAAGTAAATAAATATGTACATTGTATTGGTATGCATATCTATATATATATATATATGCATATAAATGTTTATACACAAGGGAACATTGTAATAAATGCATATCAATTCAAGCACATAAAATGGCTAATCAAAATAATAAATCAAATCAAGCCTTAAATCAAATCATCTTTTTATCAAATCAAGTCTGCATATTTTCAAATCAAAATAAACAAAAGAAAAAAGAAAGAAAATAAAAATGAATATAAAGGGAATGTGAAGCCTGTACAAAGCTTCAGCCACCCTATGCCTTACCCTGTACACTTCATCCTCTCTATTTATATATACAGACCGACCTTGCCTTGTTCATGTTCATATAAACATAAATAAATAAAAAAAAGAATAATTTGCCATTAAACTTCAAAAGACCCAGACAGTAAAAGCTTGAAGCTTGACAAAGCAAGTAGCAGTGGTTCATCTAAATTTAGCTAACTGTGAGTATACAACCTATTCTTATTTACTGCGTTTTTCACATTATATATATATAACTGTGATTTTGTTAAATCCTTGATTAGTGTCTGGAGCATATGCCTTTGTTATGTTAATGTGCACATGTACATCTATGATAGACATGGTTAGCCCACTTACAATCAAACATGGTATTTCTTCTTTCCCTGTTCCTTGTTTTAGTAGTTAGACATCCACTTCAAAAATCTATATCCTCTTATCTATTTAGTTTTAAACCTCGATTTCAAAACAAAACTTGTTTATTTTCGAGTGGAGAGTATCTTAAAATTTATTTCCTTAAGTTTCATTAAGCATAGAAGAGGAATGACCCATTTTACAGTAAGTGACACAAACATAGTCGAGTTTCGAATTTCATAATTTGTGATTTGACTACACAGTTGTGATCATTACTGAAAATCTTGATTTTTGGTGGTGGTTTGGGGATTTTTAATTGTGTATGGAGTGAGGGATGTCGAGTTGAACGAATTTTGTTGATGTGGCAAATTCCGACGACATGGCGAAGGTTGGGGTGTGGCATTGGACGAGGAGAAGGAGCAGATGATGCGACACCTGGGAAAAATGGAAAGGAAATTTCCTGGTGGGCGTGGCGATGAGTCGTGGGAGAAGTAGGGTTTAGCGTAGTTTTTGGGTTTGTTCGGTTATGAGGCAATGGCGAGGAGTTGGGAAGGAACGAGGCGTGCGGTCCAGGGGGAGTAGGTGGCGATGGCTGTGGCGAAGGCATGGGCGAACTCTGGTGATGGTTGATGGTCCAGGATGGCGAGGCAAGGTGATTTGAAGGACTCGATTTTTCGTTCAGGTTGGGTGGAAGTACGAATTTTCGAACTAAAGGTTGGACGTGGTTTCCTGGTGTGGAGGCGAGACTAGATGATCGTGGTTTATTTTGTAGGATAATCAGCGGCGGGGTTTGATGGTCGGAGGCATGCGTGCACGTGCACACCTATGTGCACGTCTTTGGTGTTCAACTGGAGAAGAAGGAAGAATAGAACGGAAGGGATAGGAACTTGAAGAAAGAAAAATAGAGGAGGAGGAGGATGGGCCGGGAAGTTTGGGTGGGCCAAAGAAAAAGAAAAGGAAAATGAGAAACAAAGAAAAAGGAGAAAGGAAAAAAGAGAAAAAAAATGGAACTTATATCCTTGCATTATAATTTTACCTCCTAATATTTTAAGCTTAAATTATTTTGTGTAAAGTAAAATTTAATTATTTCATAATAATTAAAGTAAGTAATTAATTAAATTCTTAATTAATTAAATCTTAGGTTAATAAAATAAGATTAGCTATTAACTAGATTTCTTGATTTTATTTAACTAAAAATAAATTTTTTTATAATTTTTTTAATTTGTAATTAATTTGGATTTAAAACATAAATGGAATCGGTTAATTAAAGTTAATAAAATCCTGATGTGTGAATTGTTTTGATATTTGTTATTGATCGTTAAATTAGTTAACAATCTATATCATGGCTTAATTCTATTGGATATTTATTTCAAATTATTCTTGTCTGTGCCATCACGTGGTCAGACGGGTTAAAATAGTTAGGTGATACTTTTTATTGGAAATAAACATCTGTAATAAATTCCTATATGTGGATATAGTCACCCTAAATATAAATTGTTTATTTTAAATAATTTACCCTTTTAAATTTATTGCTTGGATTCGAAGAGACCGGAATTAGATATCAGTGTTAGTCGGAACCACTTCGATTTGATAATCACTACGAACCTTACGGTTTTGATTATAGAGTTTAATATGCTGGAATTGGATGAATTTAACAAATTCAACCATTTTAAATAAGTAATTATACTTGGACACTATTGCAATATCGATGGATTTCTGTAAAAGTGTTTGGTTATAATAAGATAAAAACTCGTCGTGTTTGTACGAGTGATCCTGGTTTTCAAAAAAAATTATAACATAAGTAATTCAAAATTAAGTGTGTTTACTCACGCTGGTTTCTAGCTTGACTCGGGTGTTACTTTATTGTAATGCTCGGGTCAGGCCGAGTATTACAGTTTCAGATTAGGACGCTTTTGGAGCTTAGGAGACGAGCTGGATGGCAGAGACGTATTGCACGTATTTGACTATATTCCACTGTGTATTGTGGGCTGTATATTCAGCATTTAGGGACAAGTTATTATAACTGTCCATATTTATTTATTGATGATTGTACTCTGATAACTTGTATGTATGATAGCTGATACAGATTCTTTTGTATAAATGCTGTTACTGTATATTATATTTTGTTCCGCTGCGATTGTGAGATTCTGTGATGTTTCTGTTTCTTCTTCTATCTCTTTTCTTCTTAAACCCTAATAACCTGGCATTTCTGGCACTCAATTGCTCGGCACTCTACGCAGTGAACGTATTAGTGTCGATTTTCGAGGGTCGAAAACGCCCGGTCATTACAGACCTTCTATAACACTCGTAAACCACATGTACGAACAACCAGATTCCTAATAATGTCATAAATTATGTTCTGCTAAGGATAGAATATAAAAATAGTGACAACATAAAATATATCTATCACAACTATCAAGAAGACTAACCCTTGAAGCAGAAGAAACAAATAAATATTAACATAACCCATAAGCGACTATATGCATATCATATCAAAAGGCTTAAAATTTAGTATCATAATACAACTAGTTCGGACCCATGCTTCGCACATGGTTACACACATATTCACACAGACACATATGTGTATATATCAACATACACACACACACATATACATACGTGTAAATATGTATATTATGTACAAATGTGCTGCGTATATATATTGTTGATTATAAACATTAAACTCATGTGATTTTTTATTTTTATCTAATAAAGATAAAAAATCCCCAAAAGAACACGTTTTATCAAAATATAACACCATAAAATTTATTTTTTTATGTAACTATGTACAGAAAGTTACAACATTCAAGTATCTTTTATAAAGTAATATAAATGAGGTAAACTTGCATAAGCAACTCATCACGTCATATATTTCGATGTAATACATGAATGTACAACCATTCTACAAAACATGGAAGATATGTTGTAAAGATAACTACATAAGATTCGATCAAATTTTGCATAGAACGCCAATTTAGCTTGCTAAGTTTCAAACGTAAAGCATGTGCACTTATTACAAAAATTCTTTCACTTCCGAATTAACTATATTGTTAATTAAATGGTTGGCCTTTGAAAATTGATTTGCTTTAGTCGAGATCAAATCGATATTTGTTAAGGTGTTCCTTTGCATGTTTGGTCATTTATTTCTTTTCAATAAAATAAGTTTCCACCATTTAGAGCATATAGGTGCACTTTTTTCAAGATTTATTAAGTGATGTTAATAAATTGTAAACATTGTGGGGTTTCAAAATGTATACACATTAATTGTCCTTTTCCGCATAGAAAATATTTCTCCCAAACAACTTGATAGGCCATCAGACTTTTACCAAATTATAAGTCATTTTTTTTGCTATAGTGACATCAATGGCAAGGTTTTAGCCTTTGTAACTCCAAAATGATTAAGACAATGATGGAAAAAGAATATACAGTAGAAAACTGGTATGTGATGTGCTTATTGTAGGTATTTTCACTCAACATAGCAAATAAATATTAGTGTTTTCATATCTAGATAATAACAGCTTTTATACTATGAAAACCTATTAATTTGTTACAACTGAAATCAATATACCAAATGTAAGAAGTATACTTACCGTATATTAAATTATGACATGAACATAGTTCATAAAAGAACCAGTGACTGAGAGTATATTTGTACATCCCACAAAAAGTTACATATTGTGGTTACGAAGTGCATAGTTCATAATCTTAACTACCATAAATATAATACAGTAACCTTGAGCTTCTACCTAACATTATTTGATAAAATTCAACGTGAGTAACAATAAATGTATTATTGACTGTATCCTTAACCTCTCTTTTTTTTGCAGAGTAAGCGGGGTTGAAAACTGGGCCCCTACCAGATTTATTAAAAAAAAGAACAAACAGAAGAAAAGAAAAAAAACAGACCAAAAAAGAAAAAAAGCTACGGGATCCATGGTTCGATTTGATGGTCCAGAAATTCATGCTTACTTGCTTTCATACCATCGAATATATCATGCTTAAGAGCAGCCCAGAGCACTAGCACAGTCCTGCATTTACCTTCAAAGACCCTTTTGTTCCTCTCACCCCACACCAGTTTCATCAATTTTTTGAGAATGAAGAAAAAGTATGTTCTTCTCTCAGTATTCCACTTGGTTGCAGTATAAATCAGGGACCACTGCTTAGAGAAGTGAAGAGGAACAGCAACTAACCCGATCTGTATCAACATATCACTCCATAGCTCATGAACTAAGGGGCATTCAAAGTATATGTGTTGAGCAGTTTCAGCATAGGCATCACACAAGGTACATATGGTGGGAACGAACATTCCATAGTCTACAAGTTTCATTCTTGTTAGAAGGGCATCATTAACACACTTCCAGAAGAACAAATTATCCCTGCTAGGAGAAATATCATTGCAAGTAGCTCTGTACCATTTGCAATCTGGCATATAGGCTACACCATGAAGTGATTCATAAACACTGCTTATTGAGTGTGGTCTGCCATTCCAATGCACTGTTTCCTGGTCTTGGAAGACATACGTATTACAAGCTAGATTCTTCCAGTAGGTCCTGACATTTTGATTGCTGGAATATGGAAGGCACAACTTGCCATCCACAATAAGATCAACAGCTTTGGCATTTATGCTAACTCCAGATTGAAACTTTTCTTGAGTGTTGAGAATGGAATCAAGTATTACACCTTTGCAGATCCATGGGTCATTCCAGAAACTGCAACCACTCGATGCAGTGAGTTTTATCTGGATAAGAGGCTTAAATATCTCTCTCAATTTCAAAATGTTCCTCCAAATCCAGCTGCAAGACTGTGGAACATCCATTTGCCAAAAATTCTTGGATCCAATATTATGCACAAGACACTAACAAACCCAAAGAGAGTCCTTCTTGATCATGATTGCATGGAAGTGAGAACTATATGCAGCCCTATTCCAAACCGAAAGATTGATGATGCCAAGACCTCCTTTGCTGTGAGGCTTTTCAAAAGCTTTGAATGAACACGGGAACGGCTTCCTAGCATGGATGGAACCAAACCAGAAGAATCTAAACATTGCAGATCTGACCATATTCAAAAGTTTAGTTGGTAAAATGAAGACCCTGGCCCAATAGATCATCATAGAGAGACTAACA
Organism: Allium fistulosum; assembly: GCA_030737815.1. Lineage (NCBI taxonomy): Eukaryota > Viridiplantae > Streptophyta > Magnoliopsida > Asparagales > Amaryllidaceae > Allium > Allium fistulosum. Next base: position 1,081,249,036 of record CM060906.1, on the reverse strand, counting down.
GAATTGATGAGAGTGAGCCTGCCTGCTTGTGACAGAAATCTAGTGGACCACCTCTCCATGGATGAAGTAATTTTAAGAAATAAGGGTTGGCAATCAGCAAGGGATACCCTAGAGGAACAAAGAGGCAACCCAAGGTACGTCATGTCATGATGCATGATTTGCATCCCTGCTATAGAAGAAAGATTATGACTTCGAATCGGAGATACTCCAGCAAATAAAATGCTCGACTTATGAGTATTTAACTCAAGACCAGTCATCAGATAGAAACTATGAAGAGCATGTCTAATGGATTCAAGAGACTGTTGGTTGGGCTTGGTGAATAACATGATATCATCAGCGAAGAGAAGAGACGTTATCTGAGAGTCTTTGCATTTTGAATGGTAGTGGATTTGTCTGGACAGATATAGAGGCTTTAAGTAGCATGTTAAGACTTCCATAACCAAAATGAACACATAGGAAGAGAGCGGGTCACCCTGTCTAATTCCTTGCTTGGAGACAAAATGACCAGAGTTAGCTCCATTCAAGATCAGAGTGAAAGAGGGAGTGGAGATGCATTCATATATCCATGCAACAAACACTTTAGGAAATCCCATAAGGGACATTGTTCTGACCACAGTAGTCCACTGTATGCTATCGTACGCCTTTTTGAGATCAAGCTTGAGCATAGCTCCTTGAGTGGCATTAGCACTACTATATCCTTTTAATAGTTCATGAGCAAGCATGACATTATCAAGGATGTTCCTATTAGGCAGAAAGGCTACTTGGTTGTTAGAGATGATTCGCACAAGCACAGCAACAAGACGGGAGGCAATGATCTTTGAAATACACTTGTATATAACGTTACAACAGGAGATAGGTCTAAAGGAAGAAACAGTAGAAGGGTTCAAGCCTTTGGGGATTAAAACTAGATTCGTGGCATTGACAGATTTAAGAAGCTTAATTTGTCAAAAAAGTTGTGAACAACCAAGCAGAATTGCGCACCAACGATATCCCAAGAAGATATGAAGAACTGGACGTTGAAACCATCAGGTCCACCACTCGAGTTTTTGTTCATTGAAAAGAGAGCATTCTTTATTTCGAGATCAGTAACTTTTTCCACTAACCTAGCAGCTTCAGTCCTATTAACTTGGGGCAAGGCAATAGTAGAAAGATCATCCAATTGAGGCTTAAAGTTTTTATCGTTCCCTAGCAGGCCAGAAAAATGCTTTTGAAAGGTTCTGATCACAGTCTCAGGAGTTGAATGCAGGATCCCTTCGTCATCATGTATCGAATATATATTGTTATTTGATTGATTGGCTTTGAGGGTGGCATGGAAAAAATTAGTGTTCCTATCACCATCCATAGCCCACTTGATTCTTGTCTGTTGCTTTTTCATATCTCGTTCAGTGTCCAAGGCTTGACTAAGTTCATGGAAAAGATTAGCTTCCTTGGTAGCAAGATCTGCTCTGTCTGGATGAGCCATCATCATTACTTGAGCTTCCTTGTGCTGTTCCTTAAGAATGGTAGATCTGAGGTTGCCATTACCAAACTTTTGTTTTGCCCAAACTCTTAATGCATCCTTAATTGCTCTTAGTTTCCTGCAAAAAATATACATAGGGTTTCCAACAAAATGATTAGGCCACACAGTTTGTATTATTGAGTTATATTCGGGATCATGGATCCAAGAATTATAAAATTTAAATCCTCTTTTAACATCATGGAGCTTCCTACCAGAGGATATGATTAGAGGTGAGTGGTCAGAAAGAATAGAAGGAGGAAGAAAGGTGGTTAGATCAGGCCAGGAAGATAAGGCTTTGAAATTAGAGAATGAATGATCAATATTTGAAAATGTTCTAACTCCACTTCTGGATCGATTGTTCCAAGAAAAAAGGGCACCTTCCCTATGAATAGGTATGAGAGAAGAATCAAAAATAGCAGTGTTTAAGGGGTAAATATCATTAAGCATAAGAGGACGGCCACCATGCTTGTCAGACAAGGCAAGGCAGCAGTTGAAATCGCCAACTACAATCCAAGGATGGGTTTCCTGTCTTAAAGCAGGGATCAAGGTAAGGAGAGATTGTCTTGTGGCTGGAGAGTTCGAAGCATACACAAAGGAGATATAAAAGGATGTAGGAGGATTATGGTACTTAGCATGGAGATGCATAATCTGAGCAGTGGCATGAATGAGATCAAGAGATAGGACCAAAGGGTTATGAAGAATCATAATTCGACCATAGCTAGCTTCAGGAAGGTTATGTGTCAGAGTCCAAGATGGGTTGACATAATGTGCAGCAGAAATCGTAAGGGGAAGATTTAGTTTAGTTTCAAGAATTGCAAATATCGACAATTGATGCAAAGTGATTAATTGCTTTACATGGTCCAACTTAATGAAGTTGTGACAGCCTCTAATATTCCATGAACCAATGTTGTGCAACATTATTAAACTAGAGATTGATGAGTAAGTTCTCTCATGCTCCTTGTTACAGGAGATTCTGATCGGGATGAGACATGGTTTTGTTTATGAGGTTTTCTTTTGTTCCTGGTGCCGACATTCGAGCATGGAGCACGATTTGGATCTCCTTCTTCACATGGCAACAAGGGGGGAGATTTCCATCCTGGAATGGTTCCAGTAAATACATAAGATTGCCTTGAGGATGTTTGATTTGAATTAGAAGATGGGGACGAGAGAGAATTGGGATGAGGTTGGGAAGAAGTTTTCATAGAGATTACCAAATCTGTAATCTGCTTTTGTAAGGCCAGACAAAAGGGTTCATCAAGGTCATTTTCAGAGAGAGGAAGGAAATTGGGATGTGAAGGGGGAAAGGGGTTAACTAATGATGGAACAGATTCAAGGTTGTTCAAACAAAGGGGACCAGGATCAACAGGCATGGTGCATGTTCCATGCACAACAGATATACTGCACATATCTGCAGTGTCATTATGCACATTGCGTAAGGGTACTTCAGTAGCAGTTTCATCTTTCTTATTTCGTTTTACTGATCTTTGTTTCTGCTCACTGCAGACCACAACATCCACATGAGAAATTGTTTCTACATCATGTTCCTTCTCAGAAGTTACTTCATTCTCTTCTCCAGTTTCGTCATTCAACCCAATCAACAACTCAAAACTGTTGTGTGAAAGGGGAACGTCATGCTCCTTCTCTGTCATACAATTTTGAGATTTATTAACATCTTGTTCAAGTTCAAACGGACAAACCATTCCTTTTTGCGTTTGCTCAACAATGGAAGTAACAGGCTCATCAACAGGAAGCTTGTTAACATTCAAATTCGAAATTTCACATGAGGATAGTTCTTTAGTAGTACTCCTCCTTTTTGCTACTTTCTGCCAAACTTGTTTACTTTTCTTATGTGCTGTGCCTACTCCAATGTTTAGTTTAGCTACCTCCTGATTGTTACTCTTTAATCCAGTTGCATCATTACAGTTAGCTTTATCTGCACATAATTTGGGGCAATCAATGTCCACATGACCAAACTCCTTACATTCATTACAAATGTCAGGCCTCCACAAATAATTGACTCTAACAACTTGAGTAGAACCATCTAGTAATTTGACAGGGAACTCATCAACTAATTTTCGATCAGGGGAAACATCAACAAGACATTTCGCATATCCTATCCTCTCTAGCTTCTCAGTGGACGAATCCATGCATAAAAGCTTTCCAATTCTGGAAGCTAGCCAGTTGATACCAATATGTGACCAAGCATAGATAGGGATGTTTGAAAGTTTTAGCCATACTGGAACAGTTTTGATAGAACTGCAACTATTACCTATTGATGGATCCCAAGCTTTAACTATGAAAATTTTGTTCCTAAGGAAGATAGGATCAGCTTCCAGAATTCTCCTTCTGTCTTCCGCACACGACAGATTGAACAGGAACAAACTTCCATCAGATTTAACAACAGTCTCGCCTTTCAGCTTCCACAATTTCTTCAGATGATTGATAACAGTGAGATAAGAAAGGGGTTTGTCAAGAAAGAATCCCACCAACCAGTCTCTCCATATATCAGTTCCAGCCTTAATAACAACGTCAGGAGGAACAAGAGCATGGCCATCGAAAACAAGGGGAAAATCGACAGGGGAAAAATGCCCAGCATTACGGGGTTTGGATTTGAAAAGAGAAGACCATGGGGCAGAAGCGACCGGGGGATGAGGGAAGGACGAGACAGGTGGAGGTTGAGGGATGCATGAGACAGGAGGAGGTTGAGGAATGGACGTGACAGCGGGTGGTTGTGGAATGAACGAGACTAGAGGAGGGGGAACAGGGGGAGGTAAGGATGGTGGGGATGATGGCAGAGGACATGTACGAGAAGATGGTGAAAGAATAGTTGAAAGAATGGGAGGAACAGGAAGAAGGACAGTTTGAAAAGATGGGGAGAGGGGGGGACAAGGGCAGGAGCAGCCATGACGAAAAAAAAGAACTTGAAAAAGGTTTGTATCCTTAACCTCTTAAGTGTTACTTGGTTATGTAAATTCATAATATGTCTCCAATTAGTTCAAATTAGATACATGAGAAAGAATACAACCACAATATGCAAGATAGAATAAAGTTTTTTGTCAATGCACAATATTTTCGTATTAGCCAAAGCACCTTGGTCTTGAAAAATTAATTTAAATAGGACCGACCCAATGATATTTATGGAAAATAATGATTGCCAAAAAACCTAGTATGTCTTTACCACTGGACCGATAGACTTGAGTACATGAAATCTGGAAGTAGTTTAGACGAAAATATATATTAGTGTACATGTAAAGTTTACTTTGAAATACTTCTCCCTTATATATGTAGACTAAAATTGAAAATTTCTATATGGAACATTGATGAAGAGGTTTAACTTTACATCTAAATCAACACACAATTAATATTCAAAGCATGATTAGGTATATTAATCAAATATTTAAATTATCAAATGCAACATAGTAAATGAAGTTTGTGGAAATAATTATAAATTTTGAACCTTAAGTATATCTTTACTTCATGCGCTAAAACTAATTATACCCCATTCGCCATAATCAATAGTCACGCTAGACCAATAAAAAAGAGTGCATCTAGGTATGTCACAATACCCTTCTGCATAAAATCATATCAACTTGTTGGGCCAAATGGTAAATCCGTATTATTATGGAAGACCTATCGAAAAGAGTTTTCAGTACATTGGATGAATAAAATGCTTTCGACATTGATGTGCAAATTTATTGTATGCTTTGAGTGTGCAAAAAAGGAAAAAGCATCTTGCCTAAGTCGAGTAGTAGCTCTACTTCTTATTTGGAGCTATAAAATCCATAAATGGTATGTTTTCTGATAGTAGTGACAATGTGTTGTAATCATGAGTGATTTGTCATAATAAAATAAACATACTATTATAAATATTCCTAGTCAAGATGTATCGAGACTAGATAACGATACATCCATTTAGATTAGAGTATGTAATGCTCTCCAAACATTGGATAGTGCATTACTTATGGTTGCTGAGGGCACCAAAGAGTTACGTATCGATAGTTATTTGATAACTATGGAATGACCCACTCGATAGTTTTCTATTGGTTAATATAACTAAGGTCAAATAGAGAATATCGGTGTGATAATTTTACACAATTCCCTTGACTTAAGAATACAATCGAGCTTCAATGTGGAAACTCTGCTTTGCTTATAGTTAAATCATGGCACGACATCCATCGAACGACTATAGTTGGATTGAGTGGCAGCATTGAAAATGAAACACTGTTCAAGAGAGAATTCGTCTCCTTGATTATATTGAGTTAGTATCATGATTCACGGGGTCAACTTAAGTCAACTCCAAGTCAAATTCTCTGGCTAGAGCAATACGGTTAATAGTAGTTGTTTTTACCAAACCAAGGATTTTGTATTTGCACTTACAAAGTTGAATGTGGACAAAGTTGGAATTTTGACCAAAATCAAATTCCATAAGTCCTAATGTGATATAGTTTTGATGAAGTTGGTGTAAATAATCGTCACTGCCAGATACTACTTATAATAAGTAAAATTGGATTTTATCAAAAGACATGTAAGCGATAAACTCAGCAAAAATGTCACACCATGGGCTAAGGTGACGTGTGAACATTAATATTTAATTGTTGGATATTAATCGCTGACTGAAGTTACACCTTTGAGTCGCACACCCGAAATGATGAATACTACGAATGAACCACATGATTTAATTAATTTATAATCATTGTAAATTAAGTAATATTTATGAAATATTAATTATTAAAATTCATTTAATCCATTTAAATACTATTAGTGTTTAATATTGTGTGTGTATAAAAGTTATAAACGTACATATTGATATATGATTTTGGTAGAGCATTTAAATTGGATTTAAATAGAATAAACATAAGTGTGTTTATTAACCATTTAGATTATTAATATTTGTGAAATATTAAATATTATAAAAAAACTGATGTTCGAATGCCATTGGTATAAACAAAAGGCATATATAAAAGTTATAAATGCATGCAGCAATATACAATATCAGTAAAACATTCAAATTGGATTTAAATGGAATTAATGCTAATGCGGTTTTGGAAATTTTGAGGGACCATATGGACCATCTACGGCCAATCATATACATATACATACATACATACATACATACATACATACATACATATATAGAGGATTTAATGATATTTAATTAAGAATTAAATAGTGAAAGTTTCAAAAGAAGGAATTAAAAGGTTTCAATGTTTCCTTTAAAACAGATTCTCCCTTATTCATTACATTTGACACTCCTTGAAATTTTGTTTCCTCTTTCCTTATTCCTCTCTACTATGGTCAAAAATTTTATGACTTCTAAACCACAAAATTCAGAAAAAAATTCAAGGTGGTTCTTGTCTCTAGATCCTTGCAAAATCCAGATGTTAATTCATGCGAATTGAGGTTTTATTCATCATTCAATGTGCAAACCATTGATTACATTTTTAAGTAATTTTATTTTTATTTAATCTTATACTCATCATGTTTAGATGGCTTAGATTCTATTCATGTTACATCTCTTCTATTTTGTTTGTTTAACTTGTAATATAACTTATATCCCTTTTTTGTCCATCTCAGTTAGTTATATGATCATCATGTTGATTTAATTTGGATCTTCCCCTGTTCTACATCTCCACTGACTTTATGTTTATTATGATTGACATATTTCAAATCCTTTATCTCATTGTATTGTTTGTCAATATTTTTGTATAGTAATATCTGAATTCTTTTACAACGAATTTGTATGTGCCCAAGTTGTCCAACTACATTTGTCATTGTTTTAGAATTAAAAAAAATGTAAAACTATTTTTATTATTTTGTATATAAAATTTTGTAACATTTGTATACATAAACATAAATAAACTATATTTGTTGGTTGTTTAAAATTACATTGAAAATTGATTTCCGGTGTTACATAATTACTTTCTAGAAAATAACTTCTATTGGTTATTATATTCATAAAAGTAAAAGTTTCCTTTTGTTCTAGAATTTATATGTGGTCTTTTATGTAAAGTTACAGACTTTTATTTCTTACTTAAGTTAATTATGGATACTTTATCCTATCCCTTCGATCAATTTGGTGAGAGCTGATCGAGTTAGACTCTTCGTGAATGGATATGCTATATTGTTTTCATTATCTACTCTGTCAACCAACTTTCTCTGATGCTGATAAACTACCTTTATCATGTGAAACTACTCAGAGTATGTTTCTCGACTTCTAGTGAGCTCTTATTATTACATTGTTATTGTATACAAATGATGTAGTATTCTCAATACTTGGAATTAACCCTAGATCAGTTATAATTTTGTGCATTTATATTTATATATTGCCTCTTATTGTGGTGCTATTTAAGACGATGTACTTAGCATTTTCGTTGAATCAGCCATAGTCTTTTGTTTGGAACATTTCCAACTTAAATCTCTTTAATTAAGGTTTATATATAAATCTAATATTGACATGTTATACTCAATATTACTTTTGAAGTTTGAGACCAAACACTCCTTCATAAGGAATTCATTGTTTCTATAAACAGTTCTCTCATATTTTGTAAATATTCGAGAACACTCTAAACTACCATTTAGTGATCCTAATTTGAATTTGACATTTGTGTAATGTATCAAATACATTAGCTAAATATGATATTGTACACAATACATCATGTATGATATTTCCTATTGCTAACGCATAAGGAATGCATATTATATGATCCATATTAAACATTTTAATATGGTATCCGTATATGTTATTTGCGACATTCCCAACATCCTTTATACTTATTATAAAAGATTTAATTTACAAATCCAATATCGAGTATTAAATAACCAAACTAGAATTGTTTTTAACATAAGTACATCTTTATTGATCAACAATATGTTGTTTACCTATAGTCTAGAAATATCCATGTACCTTTTAGTGTTCTACCTTATAAACATACGTTTCCTTTGCATCTTGACTAAAAATCAGACTATTTGATATTTCTATCAAAACACTTATTCAACTCTAAGGCTTGTCAAACGATACTTTCTTATCTGTTCTTGGATCATATCCAAAAACACACAAACTCAATATCTCTCCCAATGACTTCGAGACACTTTAGTAATTATGAGCAAACAGTTTATTCTAAATCATTACAACACATGTATACCAAAATGCAAAGTTGTACCAACCGATAATTTTGTGAATAAAATCCAAATTAAGCTAAGCATGATGAATCTGTTATGCTAATTTCAACAATTGAAAATTTTGAAGTTATTCTTATCAATGTTTCTCACTATATTCCAACTTCATTAGTCTTTCTCTTAAAGAGACATTTGTGGCCTTTGGATCATATCTCTTTGGGTACAACTATCAAAATCATAATTTGATAATGATACTTGAAATCCTTTTGGGTTTGTGCATTATACCATATGGCAACATCAATAATCTTAATGGTTTTATTGACAACTGAGGGTTATCTATTCCCAACATTGATAAGAAACTCATAGTGCTCTTTAATATGCGAGAATACCTACCAGATACTCTAATGATGTAATACCTTGAAAAATAAAGCGGAAATTTAATAAAACAATTAAATTTAAATATAGTAAGTGCAAAAATGGGATTTTCACAAACGTTTGAATTTGGCTACGAAATTTGCATTGTTGTTTTCGTAGCAATTTTCTGGACAATTTCATATATGACCTTTTGAAATCGGTGTTAGTATGAAGAAGCAACTAAAGTTTGAAATTTTGAATTTAAAACAATTAAATAAGAAATAAAATAAAAGTATTAGTTAATGTTAAACAGCAATCGAAACCCTTGGGTAGACCGATTGACATGGTGCAGTCGACCGCCCAAGGCCCAAAGTTCAACCGATGGACACGTGATAACTAGTGTTTGCGTAGACTGAACAACATGGATTGAACATATATTTTATGGACGTTTGGATTTGGCCATATCTTTTATGAACCTATGGAATTAGAATGTACCTTTTAGGGAACATATGAGATTAAAAGCCGAGTCTATAAATACATCATCAGACTAAATCTAATTTACCTATAAATAAACCGTATGTCCAAACTCTGCCAAATTTTTTCTCTTTAAACCAAATTTCTTCAAAACAAAAATTAAATTAAAAATCCAAAGGAGAAGAAGATAAATTAAATCAAGAGAAGATCTATACCAAACAGTGGTGATTCCAAGCGTCAAGAATGGTGATAGCTTTAATTTGAGGTGAGTGGGTATATTGTTAGATAGATGATTTATATGTAGTTAATTTTAGTATACCCCATCTGATTTAGATTGCTAAAAATTAAATTGAGAACCCTGTTTTTTAGATCAAAGGTTTAACAATAAATATAAATTAATGTTAACCTGTAAATTAAGAAATTGATAAATCTATATATATACCCCTTTTGTCAAATTGATAAGAATTTATATAACCCGTTGACGATGATGCCAACCTAGTTAAACTGTTTATTGTAAACCAAAATTGAATATACTATGAATGAATTTGAATATGAGTTTGGGGCAAATAAAAATTTAGGGATTACCAAATTATGGATGGACTGTAATTAGGGTTTCTGTATAATAAATTACTGGACTTTGAATTATGATGTTAGTTAATAAAACTTTGTTGTGGTAAGTAAAATTAACACATGAATTAACACCCAAACCATCGATCGCACTCACTGAAGCGATCGATAGCAAGCAGTCCATCGCTTTAGGAGCAAGCGTCGACCGGTTAGCATTTTCTGAGCGCAGTATGAACCTCGACCTAAGGTCTAGGTTATAAATAAAATAGTTTACAAATTATATATATATATATGGATGTTAGTATAAGTAGGGAAGCTAGTTCCCTACATTGATGACACTAGGAGGTTGTGGGACTGTATAAATGATATTTATCCCCCAGGGTCGATATTCGGTTACAGGTGATTCTATTGTAAATTGCACTCACGGGAGGTTCTACGATGGACGTGCAACATTGACGATTATGACTGACAAAGTGTGCGGCCCGACACTAACGGGAGTTCTTTGTTATTCATGGTGATATAATGTGATGTTATGTTGTTGGATCCCGGTGTATTCTGGTGAGAGGCATTATGTTACCATTAAGAGGTGGACACGGATGCAATAATGATGTGACACCCTGACGAGTTGGCATTGCAAGCTCTCCCTCGATGCGTAACTAGGATACGTGTAGTCGTACTTATGGGAACATTTTCCCTTGGTTGATATGATACGTGTAGTCGTAGTGTGGGAGACCTAGTCCCATGGTTGAGAATTGTAGGTAACCCATATGTAGAATAATTTTAGTAGCTATTAGCCGATCATAGTTTCGATTAGTTGTTTAGTCCCAAGTATGAGCCTACACAAGTTGTCGGTGTAGGTGTATTGAGCTAAACCCCTTAGGCAAATGAAATAAGTAATTCAAGGACACTTGTAGGACATTCTACGTCACATAGAGTATAACCAAGTCAATTGCATGTGATCATCGTATATTAATATTGTACTCATTCATCAGACTTTTGTCTGACCCACTCCTTTCCTTTCTTTTTCCCTACCATAGGAGGACATGGTAGCTGGTGATAGGCCCGAGATTAGTACGCGGAGAGGCGAGCTTAGCATTGGAGTTACTTATCTTTTATATTACTCTCCATGTAGCTATTATCACATTTAGTACTTAGTATTTATTGTAACATCCCGAAAATTTTCGACTTTCGAAAATTCAACATCGATACTCACTTTATCGACTGCTGAGCCATCGAATGCCGGAAACCCGAAAAGTTATGGTTTTAAGAAAAAGAAAAGTAGAAGAAGAAGATAGAAGAAAAAGAAAAGAAAGAAAGAAGAAGAACAACAGAACAGCAACAGAAACAGAACAATATCAGAATCTCACATATCGCAGCGGAACAATATATAATAGATAAATCAGTAATCTTTAAAACAAAGAACTATATCATTTTATACATACATCAATCATCAGAGTCAATATACAACAATGGACAGTTATACAAACTTGTCCTCATACAGAATACACAGCGGAATAAATACTATCAGATACAAATACTACGTCTCGCCATCCAGCTTGCTTCCAAAGCTCCAGAATATCCAGAATATCCTGATAATATAACTCTAGGCTGCCCGTGTGGAAATTGGTGGGCACCCAGAGTTTAGAAGGGAAACAATAAACTCCGAGTCAGTCATGGTGACTGGTGTGAGATCGTAAAACAGTTATACTTTAAAAATAAACAACAGGATAATTTCTAAGTCAATTCGAAATGCTTTTGGAAAATGAAACTACCATAAGACCTCCCACCACACACACAATGCAAACGCAGAATTGGAGAAGATTTCTTCTTATGATAATCAAAGATGCTTACTACGCAAAATCAAATCATTTTTGATATTATTATTAGTGCATAGTGTAGAAAACATTTCGAAAGTATAATATAAATCTTAGCCAGCATAGACATTTCGAACTATGCCTACTATAGCTACCATCCAAACAGTGGGGCGCCACCATAAGTGAATGATAGGTTCTACAACTAAAACCGTACAAGTCACGTATTGTTTCTTTGGATTTCCAACAAATGGTCAGGCTAAGGAACTTCCTATCCACGATTGGGTATGTCCCTGGAATAGACGACCCGAGAACCTAACCGGATCTCTGCCAACACAAGGCCGGGTTACCTCTGCAAAAATAGGTAACTACTGACACGCGTATGCCATCCCCCGATCGTCACCGATCTTCCCGAGGATCCCCGATTTCCAACAAACCACATAGATAATAATAATGCAGTAACCACAGAGGTTAAGTATCTGGGCTCCATACCATGATACCACCTTTATCCAGAAGGAATGACATACACTAAGGGGCGCTACTCCCTAGAACCTTGCTGCATTCTTCCTGTTTCGACCATTTCCGGGGTGTGAGGCTCGACGAAGTCTCGTCCACAAAGCTACGCTTTCTCAAAAAGCCCTGCTTCGGGTCAAACAAAATGATCAACCTATGATCACAAAGATATAAGATCAAACAAATGATCATATCACAAATGATCAAACACTGATCATTTCACAGCAACACTCAGTATGCCACGTTACCAAATTGGGATATATCGCTGATAAATTTCAACTACATAACCTCTGAGCTCGTACGTCTCAGAGAAGGGTGTTAAGCTAAGAGAATAAATTCTCCGCCACCAACAGAAATGTATTTGAAAGAAATCAGCTTTATATCTCAAATTGTAACGTCAGACACACAATCCATATAAGTCTGTTCCGGGATCGAACAGAACCGAAGGCACTTCTCACGAAGCCCTTGCATATCCGGATAGTTTTCAATCACGTCAGGACTTCCCGTCACTAAGGGTGATAAAACCTCTAAATCGGAGATCAGCCGATGTAGAGTAACTCGACGGTAATCCTTCCGTTTTCAAAAATATCCGGTCTTCAACACCGGTCTTCAAATGCGATTCATAACGACGTATCACATATTCGGAATGGGTTATACGACCCCATGGTCCTTTCCCGGTTAACCCGAATAGTGAGCGCTTATTTAAAAATAAGTGTGGCATTCAAATTCATCCAATTCACAACAAATACCTATCTAAAGGTAATTATTGATAGTCGGTTATTTAACTATCAATAAAGATGCGCAATATCATCAGATTCCAAATAATTTTCCAAATTATTTTATCTTCCAAAATATCTTTTCTAGATATAAAATATATTTATTTTTGTAAACAGTTTCCATTTCCTTTATAAATTCCATATTGAATTTACCTTTTTCGATAGCTACTAATATTCGATTTTCAATCGTTTTCAAATATTCATTTTCGATTTATCTTTAAGAAGATAAAATCTCAAAACAGTTCATTTCATATTGGAAAAACATTCCATACTTATTTAAAAATAAGTAATTCACAAATCATTTATTTTCAACATTTGAAAATATTCAATATACTTAAATCAAAATTAAGTATATATTCATTCTTTAAGGAAATCATAAATTTTACATCTATTTGAGTCAAAACGAATGTTGCGTAAAACATCGTTACGACGACTCAAAATCACTAGTATAGGGATTCGAATTTAGGTAGATATATAAATCCCAATACTACATCAAAACATTTCCTTTCGGAAATCATTTACTATAACAACAGTGTTATAGTCCACCATTTCCTTATTTTTCGAAAACGTCTATTTCAACAAGAACTGCGGAAATCTATGCTTTCGATTCATAATACATTTTAAAACATCTTTAAAATGTTTAACTTCATTTTTAATATCACTTCTTCAAAAACGTATCCATTTTACTTAACAATATATTCACTGTCCAAAATCGTGAATATACTTCACTAACCACATTTCAATATTTTCTACCCATTTTTATTTCAATAATTATCCACTATCCAAAATTGCGGATATATCTCCTTTATTAAAACTTCTATGTTTAACCTATCAATTTCAATTGGTTTTGGATTTATAAAACAATGTTTATAAATTTCACCTTTTATATTTTATAACAACCTTGATTTGTAAAATTCTCCTTTTATTAACTTCTAAAATTACTTATCAAAATAAGTGATTTCAGATTTATAAACAACGTTTATAAATCACATTTATACTTCATAACAATTTCAACTTATGAAATCATTTCATTTAGCAATTTCTATTTATATCCCAATTAAGTGCAAAAATCTAATTTATAAGTAAATTACTTATAAATCGTTTATTCTACAACATTTATTCCCTTTATAACTTTACGTTATAAATCTATTAATTTCATTCACTTATGAAATCCTTTTATACTTCTTTTTAACACTTATAAAAATTCGTTTTATAAGTCCAATATTTTTATTTATAAAATATCAATTTTACAAATCTTTTTATACAAATCGTTTATAGTTATTCAAAAATCCCAACTTAAACCATTTTATAAATAAATCGACTTTTATTTCAAAAATCACCTTACGGTCATAATTCACAAAAATCTTAACTTTTATAACTTCAAAATTCTAGACGTTTATTTTTCTGAAATAAATCAATTCAAAAATTCGATAAACGTCTACTTTTCAAAAATCACTTAAAAATCCTTTTTAAAATAAAAGTCGTTATTTTTACATTTCAAAACTGAATCCGATGATGCAACAGCATCAATCAGTCCATCACAACAGTCAATATCATATATCAATATGATAACAGAATATTCATCAAAATCTGTAAATAAATAACTACTGGTGAGGAATCCAGTTGGATCCCTCCAACCTGTTTCCCTGCATCCAAAAACGTCAGCACAATACCAATTCCGCTCCAGTACGGAATTATCGCGGTATATAGGTTTTTATAAATCCGCTTACTAACGGCGCAATAGGGTCTCATCCGCTATACGAGGCGGGAAATCAATCAATCCAATATATACATATGCCAATATGTATATATGGCTATATATAGATAGATATATCCTATAATATCTAATATCACATCCAAACAGTCAATCATCAATCAATAACTGTAAATAATTCCACATTCAATTTGAGTGAGAAGATCTCACCGTGATTTTAATTCTGATTCCAGCGTTTATTTTCGAATAAAATTAAACGCGCGTTTAATTTTACCCGAAATTTTCATTGACTCCAATCGCTTCCAAATTAGTTGCATCGCGTAGCATTCGCCAAAACGAAGCCAACGCCGCTTGTTTCGTAATTTTCCGACCTCGCAGCAAAGAGTTACAACATTTTAAAGTTTATACAAATCAATAAAATTCAATTTACATTTTTCTTTTTATTATTTTCCAACCTATTACAGATCTGACCGCACGTTCACAAAACGAAATCAAGGCCGTTCCTTTCTTCTTCCCTCCCACGCGAATTCGTTCGTACTCGAACCCATGAAGCCGCCTTAAAACCCTAAATGACTCGACTCATTCGACCATCTAGAGAGCGATCAAGTGCTGGCATCTCGAAGCTACTTCCCCCACCTACCATCGCCGGCGATCCCATGAAGCTCGGTTGAGCATCCCCCTCCAGAAACGCGTGCGAACGCATGAGCTTTGAACCCAAATCGCGATCGATTCGCTTGACTATAGAACATCTCAGCCGTTAGATACGTAGTACTCGACGAGTTCTTCAATCTTCCTGTTGGAAGTCTCTCGAATAGATGCAAGGATTTAGAGAAATTTGAGGGGAAACGACGTGAGATGCTGGCCATGGAAATAGCAAGAGGCGGCTGAAGTTTGTAAAACCCTAGGGTTGAATTGCTTTGCAAAAGAAAAAGTGGAGGGGTTTATATAGAAAAATTCACAAATCACTATTCATCCGGAATTTTCGAACTCGAAATCGAACGTGCCGGCTGACGTTCCTAAGGTTTACCCCGCGTTCCGAACGCAATGGAACGTGTTTCGGAAGCTAATTCGGACATCTGTGCGAGATACGGAGAAAAACGATCAATTTAAATTAAACCGATTTAAATCGATTTCGAGGCGTTTTAATTCGTACCGGACAAATGGTAAATCCAAAAATTACGAAATTTGAAATCTTACAATAATATCATATTACGGATCCAATGGAACTGGTTTCGTCGAAATCCGACACTGTTTGAAAAATGACTATTTTAACTCGACGATTTAAAATTAAAACGATATCGATGCGTTTCGAGCTGCCATGGTCAAACGACAACTCCGATTGATACGAAAATTGAAATCCGATAATAACTAACTATTACGGATCCAATGGAACTGGTTTCGTCCAATTCTGAGACTGTTCGAAAATTGGCTATTTTTACAGTCGATAATTAAATATTAAAATATTCAATTTTCACAAATTAACTCTAAATTCAATTTTAAAAGTTCTATAACGTTTCTATAACTCCAGTATGATTTAATATAACTTTATAAATCATTTCCAGCACATTAAACCCATATTTCAATTATTTCTGGAATTTCAATCATAAATTTATCGATTTAATTATCAAATTAAATCCAATATTCGAATAATAAATTATTCGACTTCTTAAATTCATTTATTAATATTTAAAATCAATTAAATATTCGAATTTTAATTATCTAAAATTCTGGGTCGTTACAAACTTCCCCCCTTAAAAGAATTTCGTCCTCGAAATTACAAGTTAGGGAAAAATGTCCTTAACTCGTCTACTATTTTCCACAATCTAATAGTTTTATCAATTCATCAAAACAAATCTTTCTAGTAAAGATTCGTTATTACTCAACTAAATTTCCAACTTCAATTATAGGTTTCAACAACTTCATTGTTTACTTTCAATTCAAATTTAACTTCAAATTTCAAATTTAAACTTTCAAAATTTCTCAAAAATTTTCTAACGCCTTAAATTTCCGAAAAATTTCGCCAGCGTCTCCTTTGCGCGGCTAATACGGCACTACTACAAAACGTCCCTACGGACTCTCAGATTTCAAAAAGAAAAAGAAAAAGCCAAGCGGCTAGAGAGAAATCATCAAAAACTCATATTAAAACTCAAATACGTACCTTTTGTCGAGCAATTCAAAATATCTGTGAAATCAAATTCCAATTCCTTTATACCTGTATATCCTACTAGCCATTATATCTAGTTACATATATTCAAACCATTTTGCAAATTGTATTACAAAATTTCGATACTTACTTCTTATATCATTTTTAAATTCACTATCGAAGTTACATCTATTCAATTTCATTTGAATTCAATTCACCATTTAAATTTCAAAATGAATTTTTAACATTCAATTTCATTTTTTGGCACTTGCAATCGCAATTTATTCATTCATTTACTAATTCATTCGTTTTTCAATTTGAATCTCATTTCTATCAAATTCCAAATATTTTATAAGTTATCAACTTATTTACATTCCACTATGAATTTTATCTTTTATTTATCTTTCATTGCTAATTATTCAATTCAATTCATTTCTTACAAATTTGAAACGAATTTCAATTTTCAATCTCATTTTATTAAATTGATTCACTTGCAAATTTATTTGTTCATTCACAATTTTCATTTATTTTCATAATTCAGTACTCAATTCCAGAGTCTTTTTCAACCTTTTCAAAACCATTTTGAAAACAATTCAAATTATCCTTTGAATTTTCCAAAACAAAAACCCAAATTTTTCAAACACTTTCCATTTAAAACAATTTAGCAGCAATCCCTCTTTTGGAAACCCGAAAATGAACACCAATGATGCCGCGGTCATCATCGAAGTTATTTTCCAGCGACCGAAAAGAGTTTAGAGCTTTTCATCTCTTCAAAATACTTTTCAAAACCTTTGAAATACATTTTTAAATCAAAAATGATTTAGACTTTCCAAATCTCCAAAATTTTCAAATCATTTTCAAAACATTTCCAAATACTTCTCTGGAATCCCGTTTCAAATTACAAATCACATTTATAATTTACATTCTTAAATTTCAATTGTACATGGATTTATCTCTTAACTTTGGAGTTATGATTTCAATTTCTTATTCAATTTCATTGATAATAATTTAATATTATCACCTTTAACAACCATGCAACCATATACTATAGTACTTCATAGAAAAATCATTTCTTTTCTATACAAAAGTAGTTTTGGGCAAAATTATCTCATTTACCCTATTCAAAACAATACTGTGCCGAATTGTTCTATATAAGTGTTTAGAGATCCCTATCGATAGAGTTGTACGGACAATACCGACCAGAATCCATATACCACTCAACAAACCAATCATCACAATATAAAACAATTTTATATTAACTAACAAATACGCGCTCATATCTATTATTACACTCAAACTCATCCTAGAGTACTACTGACTCTATCTCTAATGAGTAACACCCAACAGAGCAGGGTTGTCGCTTAACCATATGCTCTGATACCAAATGTAACATCCCGAAATTTTTCGACTTTCGAAAATTCAACATCGATACTCACTTTATCGACTGCTGAGCCATCGAATGCCGGAAACCCGAAAAGTTATGGTTTTAAGAAAAAGAAAAGTAGAAGAAGAAGATAGAAGAAAAAGAAAAGAAAGAAAGAAGAAGAACAACAGAACAGCAACAGAAACAGAACAATATCAGAATCTCACATATCGCAGCGGAACAATATATAATAGATAAATCAGTAATCTTTAAAACAAAGAACTATATCATTTTATACATACATCAATCATCAGAGTCAATATACAACAATGGACAGTTATACAAACTTGTCCTCATACAGAATACACAGCGGAATAAATACTATCAGATACAAATACTACGTCTCGCCATCCAGCTTGCTTCCAAAGCTCCAGAATATCCAGAATATCCTGATAATATAACTCTAGGCTGCCCGTGTGGAAATTGGTGGGCACCCAGAGTTTAGAAGGGAAACAATAAACTCCGAGTCAGTCATGGTGACTGGTGTGAGATCGTAAAACAGTTATACTTTAAAAATAAACAACAGGATAATTTCTAAGTCAATTCGAAATGCTTTTGGAAAATGAAACTACCATAAGACCTCCCACCACACACACAATGCAAACGCAGAATTGGAGGAGATTTCTTCTTATGATAATCAAAGATGCTTACTACGCAAAATCAAATCATTTTTGATATTATTATTAGTGCATAGTGTAGAAAACATTTCGAAAGTATAATATAAATCTTAGCCAGCATAGACATTTCGAACTATGCCTACTATAGCTACCATCCAAACAGTGGGGCGCCACCATAAGTGAATGATAGGTTCTACAACTAAAACCGTACAAGTCACGTATTGTTTCTTTGGATTTCCAACAAATGGTCAGGCTAAGGAACTTCCTATCCACGATTGGGTACGTCCCTGGAATAGACGACCCGAGAACCTAACCGGATCTCTGCCAACACAAGGCCGGGTTACCTCTGCAAAAATAGGTAACTACTGACACGCGTATGCCATCCCCCGATCGTCACCGATCTTCCCGAGGATCCCCGATTTCCAACAAACCACATAGATAATAATAATGCAGTAACCACAGAGGTTAAGTATCTGGGCTCCATACCATGATACCACCTTTATCCAGAAGGAATGACATACACTAAGGGGCGCTACTCCCTAGAACCTTGCTGCATTCTTCCTGTTTCGACCATTTCCGGGGTGTGAGGCTCGACGAAGTCTCGTCCACAAAGCTACGCTTTCTCAAAAAGCCCTGCTTCGGGTCAAACAAAATGATCAACCTATGATCACAAAGATATAAGATCAAACAAATGATCATATCACAAATGATCAAACACTGATCATTTCACAGCAACACTCAGTATGCCACGTTACCAAATTGGGATATATCGCTGATAAATTTCAACTACATAACCTCTGAGCTCGTACGTCTCAGAGAAGGGTGTTAAGCTAAGAGAATAAATTCTCCGCCACCAACAGAAATGTATTTGAAAGAAATCAGCTTTATATCTCAAATTGTAACGTCAGACACACAATCCATATAAGTCTGTTCCGGGATCGAACAGAACCGAAGGCACTTCTCACGAAGCCCTTGCATATCCGGATAGTTTTCAATCACGTCAGGACTTCCCGTCACTAAGGGTGATAAAACCTCTAAATCGGAGATCAGCCGATGTAGAGTAACTCGACGGTAATCCTTCCGTTTTCAAAAATATCCGGTCTTCAACACCGGTCTTCAAATGCGATTCATAACGACGTATCACATATTCGGAATGGGTTATACGACCCCATGGTCCTTTCCCGGTTAACCCGAATAGTGAGCGCTTATTTAAAAATAAGTGTGGCATTCAAATTCATCCAATTCACAACAAATACCTATCTAAAGGTAATTATTGATAGTCGGTTATTTAACTATCAATAAAGATGCGCAACATCATCAGATTCCAAATAATTTTCCAAATTATTTTATCTTCCAAAATATCTTTTCTAGATATAAAATATATTTATTTTTGTAAACAGTTTCCATTTCCTTTATAAATTCCATATTGAATTTACCTTTTTCGATAGCTACTAATATTCGATTTTCAATCGTTTTCAAATATTCATTTTCGATTTATCTTTAAGAAGATAAAATCTCAAAACAGTTCATTTCATATTGGAAAAACATTCCATACTTATTTAAAAATAAGTAATTCACAAATCATTTATTTTCAACATTTGAAAATATTCAATATACTTAAATCAAAATTAAGTATATATTCATTCTTTAAGGAAATCATAAATTTTACATCTATTTGAGTCAAAACGAATGTTGCGTAAAACATCGTTACGACGACTCAAAATCACTAGTATAGGGATTCGAATTTAGGTAGATATATAAATCCCAATACTACATCAAAACATTTCCTTTCGGAAATCATTTACTATAACAACAGTGTTATAGTCCACCATTTCCTTATTTTTCGAAAACGTCTATTTCAACAAGAACTGCGGAAATCTATGCTTTCGATTCATAATACATTTTAAAACATCTTTAAAATGTTTAACTTCATTTTTAATATCACTTCTTCAAAAACGTATCCATTTTACTTAACAATATATTCACTGTCCAAAATCGTGAATATACTTCACTAACCACATTTCAATATTTTCTACCCATTTTTATTTAAATAATTATCCACTATCCAAAATTGCGGATATATCTCCTTTATTAAAACTTCTATGTTTAACCTATCAATTTCAATTGGTTTTGGATTTATAAAACAATGTTTATAAATTTCACCTTTTATATTTTATAACAACCTTTATTTGTAAAATTCTCCTTTTATTAACTTCTAAAATTACTTATCAAAATAAGTGATTTCAGATTTATAAACAACGTTTATAAATCACATTTATACTTCATAACAATTTCAACTTATGAAATCATTTCATTTAGCAATTTCTATTTATATCCCAATTAAGTGCAAAAATCTAATTTATAAGTAAATTACTTATAAATCGTTTATTCTACAACATTTATTCCCTTTATAACTTTACGTTATAAATCTATTAATTTCATTCACTTATGAAATCCTTTTATACTTCTTTTTAACACTTATAAAAATTCGTTTTATAAGTCCAATATTTTTATTTATAAAATATCAATTTTACAAATCTTTTTATACAAATCGTTTATAGTTATTCAAAAATCCCAACTTAAACCATTTTATAAATAAATCGACTTTTATTTCAAAAATCACCTTACGGTCATAATTCACAAAAATCTTAACTTTTATAACTTCAAAATTCTAGACGTTTATTTTTCTGAAATAAATCAATTCAAAAATTCGATAAACGTCTACTTTTCAAAAATCACTTAAAAATCCTTTTTAAAATAAAAGTCGTTATTTTTACATTTCAAAACTGAATCCGATGATGCAACAGCATCAATCAGTCCATCACAACAGTCAATATCATATATCAATATGATAACAGAATATTCATCAAAATCTGTAAATAAATAACTACTGGTGAGGAATCCAGTTGGATCCCTCCAACCTGTTTCCCTGCATCCAAAAACGTCAGCACAATACCAATTCCGCTCCAGTATGGAATTATCGCGGTATATAGGTTTTTATAAATCCGCTTACTAACGGCGCAATAGGGTCTCATCCGCTATACGAGGCGGGAAATCAATCAATCCAATATATACATATGCCAATATGTATATATGGCTATATATAGATAGATATATCCTATAATATCTAATATCACATCCAAACAGTCAATCATCAATCAATAACTGTAAATAATTCCACATTCAATTTGAGTGAGAAGATCTCACCGTGATTTTAATTCTGATTCCAGCGTTTATTTTCGAATAAAATTAAACGCGCGTTTAATTTTACCCGAAATTTTCATTGACTCCAATCGCTTCCAAATTAGTTGCATCGCGTAGCATTCGCCAAAACGAAGCCAACGCCGCTTGTTTCGTAATTTTCCGACCTCGCAGCAAAGAGTTACAACATTTTAAAGTTTATACAAATCAATAAAATTCAATTTACATTTTTCTTTTTATTATTTTCCAACCTATTACAGATCTGACCGCACGTTCACAAAACGAAATCAAGGCCGTTCCTTTCTTCTTCCCTCCCACGCGAATTCGTTCGTACTCGAACCCATGAAGCCGCCTTAAAACCCTAAATGACTCGACTCATTCGACCATCTAGAGAGCGATCAAGTGCTGGCATCTCGAAGCTACTTCCCCCACCTACCATCGCCGGCGATCCCATGAAGCTCGGTTGAGCATCCCCCTCCAGAAACGCGTGCGAACGCATGAGCTTTGAACCCAAATCGCGATCGATTCGCTTGACTATAGAACATCTCAGCCGTTAGATACGTAGTACTCGACGAGTTCTTCAATCTTCCTGTTGGAAGTCTCTCGAATAGATGCAAGGATTTAGAGAAATTTGAGGGGAAACGACGTGAGATGCTGGCCATGGAAATAGCAAGAGGCGGCTGAAGTTTGTAAAACCCTAGGGTTGAATTGCTTTGCAAAAGAAAAAGTGGAGGGGTTTATATAGAAAAATTCACAAATCACTATTCATCCGGAATTTTCGAACTCAAAATCGAACGTGCCGGCTGACGTTCCTAAGGTTTACCCCGCGTTCCGAACGCAATGGAACGTGTTTCGGAAGCTAATTCGGACATCTGTGCGAGATACGGAGAAAAACGATCAATTTAAATTAAACCGATTTAAATCGATTTTGAGGCGTTTTAATTCGTACCGGACAAATGGTAAATCCAAAAATTACGAAATTTGAAATCTTACAATAATATCATATTATGGATCCAATGGAACTGGTTTCGTCGAAATCCGACACTGTTTGAAAAATGACTATTTTAACTCGACGATTTAAAATTAAAACGATATCGATGCGTTTCGAGCTGCCATGGTCAAACGACAACTCCGATTGATACGAAAATTGAAATCCGATAATAACTAACTATTACGGATCCAATGGAACTGGTTTCGTCCAATTCTGAGACTGTTCGAAAATTGGCTATTTTTACAGTCGATAATTAAATATTAAAATATTCAATTTTCACAAATTAACTCTAAATTCAATTTTAAAAGTTCTATAACGTTTCTATAACTCCAGTATGATTTAATATAACTTTATAAATCATTTCCAGCACATTAAACCCATATTTCAATTATTTCTGGAATTTCAATCATAAATTTATCGATTTAATTATCAAATTAAATCCAATATTCGAATAATAAATTATTCGACTTCTTAAATTCATTTATTAATATTTAAAATCAATTAAATATTCGAATTTTAATTATCTAAAATTCTGGGTCGTTACAAATATTACATATATTGTAATTCTGTATACTCTAAATTTGACCATTACCTGTTTTGAGACCACATTTTAAAGATATTTTCTGAGATGGTTATTTATTGTATTTATATTTTGTTGCCTTCTGTAGTGAGATCTAGAAATGTATAATGACTTAGATCATATCTATATATCCTTAGACTGTAATGTTTTTAGTTACCCCAACAGCTCGTACTTTTCGACAGTGACGCAAGTCCTAAAGTAAACTTAGGCTTTGGATCGGTGTGTCGAAAGGTGCTGGTTGTCACATTTGGTATTAAAGCCTAGATTTAAAAATTCATTAGGAACTAGGTGCATATTGAGAGAACATACTTGAAAAAGTTTTGAAAATTTTCTTTTCAATAAAAATTTTCAAAATGGTTTTTGAAAAATATATACGTATGGGAAAATATGTAAATGTTTTCAAAAAGTTTTGTATATGTATAAGTGTAACGCAAATAACACTTTCCCTTGTTCTTGCCAATACTATCCATGGAAAAGTTGCTAATAAATTCCTAAAATCACAGTAAGGATGAGCGATCCGACCGACTCTGGTGACACAGCTGAGTTTTTGGGTGTAAACATCCTGATTTGGTTCCATTGGTATCTACAAGCAAGAGGACAAGCCGATGATAACCCTAATAAAGGACCCATGGAGCATGCGCCAAGCGCAGTTCCTGCTCGACCACATACAGTCAAAAGCTATGTAAGGACTTTCCCAGTCTAGGAGGGAAGCCATATGTAAGGATCGAGTCATATGTGGATTCAAGGGCATGGATCCGCACTTGTGAGAGGGTTTTTGGATTGATGGTCTTGCTGAGGAGGTGAGGAGACAGCTTGTTACTTGGCATTTATAGGGAAAGGCCTTGAATTAGTGGGATATAGTAGTGGCTGAGACTGGTGAGTAAGAGATCGCTTGGAAGGAGTTTCTAAGATGTTTTGAGATTAAGTTTCTAACCAGGGCTGAAGAGGGTGTACAGTTAGAGAAGTTTATTCATTTACAGCCCAAAGAGATGTCAGTGAAAGAGTATGTTAATCAGTTCAATGAGTTTGCTAGGTTTGGGATGGTGTGACGACCCACCCTTTTGAACGGTTTAAATCGACAATAAACCACACATGTCCAACTCAGACCATTAAAAAGGGCAGATTATCAATGGGATTTAATAAGAAAATAAGAGAAATGAAGGAAAGCAAAACACAGAATCTCGCAGCGGAATGACAAAATATAATAATTAATAAATGGTTCATGAAGTTGTTTTACAATATACATTTGATTTCAATTTTACAACATAATTCAGAGTACATTCAACAACATACCAAAATAATGCAGTGAAATAATAATAGCAAATATGTTCTAGCAAACTCCATCTTCATCTTCAAGGAATATTGTCTTCAAACAGCGAATACTCAGGCTGACCCGAGCGTAATGAAAAGACAAAACACTCGAGTCAGAACTAAAAGTTCTTATGAAAGTCAAATTAATATCACATATAACAGGAGTGTAATAGTTTCAGAGATGTTTACGGGGTTTTACATCTGCTTTCCAGTGTATAACGTGGGTGCAATAACTTAAGAGATGTTACGGGATTTTCCATCTCATAAGGATTCGTCAAAATATCCATATATAGTATAATACTATATATATATGTAATGTCTAATCAATAAAATAAATATTTTCCTAGCGTTAAGGCTTTACATTAATCCCCCAACGCATTTTTAAGCATTATCCTACAGTTTTCCATGTGACACCACCAGTAACGTCAGTAGTCAGGGAGGCACTATGATAAGACAACACTAGAACAAAATCGTAGTGGTCACGTATAAGGATAAAAATATGACAAGGCATGTGAGGCAACGCCCAAGGTAGGATTCTATCAGTTTATCATTTCTGGCTGGTCGTAACCCTTAATGGTCGACCGAGTCCACCACCGCCAAATCAAATCAATATGCGCCGATCAATTTAAAAATCAATATAATACGAAGGGTGATGGCCCCTAAAGGTAGCAAACCCCTTGGCGAAACATAGGCTCATGTTTTAGACATTTCCAATTGACACAAGTGTCGGGGTCATCCATCATCGTTCTCTTCATTCCAGCAAACGCGGCCAATTCAACCTCTACATTCTGGATAACATCCACCGCGTACACAGTTGTTAAAGTGGTTTCGATATTGATAGAGAGTATGCCAATATTCAGCCCTGGTCTCTTTAACAACCAAACACCAATTTTCATACCGGTTGGTCTTTTAATTTCAAGAACAAGTCATATTTTATATCAAAATATCAGAATCGCTTCAAAATTACTTCGAATTCAAAATAGGTTATTCCTTCACATCAAAACATTCGTATTTAAATCAATGATTTAAATCTACACAATTACCACTTTTAAAATGGTTTGAATATTAAAAATGGTTTGAATAATGAAAATAGTTTGAATATTGAAAATATTTTAGATAATAGTTTTAATATTGGAAACAATTTGGAATAATTAAAATAGTTTAATATTGAAAAATAGTTTGTAATAATTAAAATAGTATTAATATTGAAAATAGTTTAGATAATTAAAATAGTTTATATATTAAAATAATTTGATTATTAAAATAGTTTTTATATTAAAATAATTTATATTAAAACTGTTTCTTTCTTTCACAACAATTTGAACTCATGTTCTGTTCGACGACGGATTTTCTATCGATTTAGAAAACCGTCGAACGAATTTAGAAATAAAAATAACCGCAAGTGCACGGCGTACACTTGTAGTACGTGGCGAATACGGGTCGATCCGCAGAGAATTGATGATTTTAAAAATCTATTTAATCGAATTAAACCAAAGTCGAGTGATTGTTAACTAACTAAAAGAAAGTAAAACAAGCTAAAAGAAAATAGATAAAAATATGGGAGTGTTAAGACAATTTAGGGGCAACTTCCACTCTCTAGATCACATAAATCAACAAAATGAAGTTATGATCTCTCTTTTCTTTGTCATTAGTTAGCTTAATTGATGTGTTTATCATAAGTATGGCTCATTTGTGCTATTAATTAGCTCAACATAAGCCATCAAACTATAACACAACCTTTAAACCACTTTTAATTCTCATGAAAATGACAACAAAGTTGAAAATGAAAATCTATTTTAAGCATGGCCTATTAACTATTGTTTAGAAATATAGGCCATCAAATTTTGATTTAAACATTCACTTCTTTGCCATAATCATATATAGATGAAGAGGCAATTTGTGATTCATATGACTAAGCATAGCCTATTTGTTTTGAACAACATAAGCTATCAAACTAAATAATAAGCACAAAATTACATAAACATCATTTTCCATGAAGCACAAAAAGAGAGCATAACATTTATCAAAATGTTGAAGCTATATAATTAGAGAGCTTCATTACCTCTAAATTGAAGGGGTTTAGCTTCTCATATTTGTTATCATATCAACAAATATAGCTTGCAACATAGAACAAAACAAAGAGGAAAAGAGAGCTAAATGAAAGAAAAAATCTAATCTACTTGCATAAAAGAAAATCTACACTACTAGCATGAAAGGAAATGAACATGTAAGTAAAATGAAATAATAATTAACATTGCATAAAAAGAAAAGAAGATTACATAAAATAAAAATGGCTAAGTAGCCATAAAAAGAGAAAGAGAGCTTTCTTTTTATTTTCCTAAGAGAAGAGACTAAGAGAAGAGAGCCTAAAAGAGAGGCTAAGTGAGAGGGAGAGGTTACATGAAACATAAGGGGTACTTATACATGTGTTAAACCCTAATTCATATTTTTGGGGAATGCTCAAAATACCCTTGAGAAAGTATGGAGGCCAAGTAATTAATCATCATTTAAGTGTACATGAAGCCATTAATTCCATAAGCATGTGCATTAGCCTCTAATTTGTACATTAAGGTAGGTGGGTAGGTGGGGTCCTCCATTATCATGCCTTTGAATTATTTCCATCTTCATTTCTTTATCTTCACTCTTGTGCGTGCATACATCTTCATGAAACCACTTGTATATGAAGCCAAATTCCTATAAAATAATATATAAATTTCCAATTAAATTTTCTCAAATTAATATATGCACAAAAATGACAATTTTGCCCTTGGATGAAGATGAATATGTGACGATTTGAAAATAATATGAATTTTGGTTTAAACAAGTTAAAATACCCGATATGCTCATTTATTTAATTTAAATAGATTAAATATGGTGGTAAAAAATATACACATTTACGTGCACATCATGTTCCAAATCACAATAAAATCATTTTTTCGATTTCCAATTCAAGTCAACTTCATATTCAAAATTCAATTTAAATCAGCCTCAATTCAAAACGATTTCAACCTTACTTCAAATTCAATTTTGTAACGACCTGGTATTTCGAACCATTTGCATCCGCACATGTCAGACTTGAATTGCTCAAAATATCATATTGTTAATTTATATTTGACAAAACTCAGCATATACAGTAAATAAATCAATCACAGGATCACAGACACATAGTAATGTAACAATAAGCATCGGAATAGAAAATAGTAGTTCATGAAGCTACTATATAAACATTAGAGTTTGAAATAAAATACAATAGAATATCTCCAATACAATGTAGTCTCGAATACAAACAGATGACAAGTCTGAACAAAACAACTGGATAGCTGAAAGCTGAACAGGTATAAATGGATCTCCAAGTGAAGCTCCAAACTCCAAAGGTGAGTCTCAAATGCTGTAACACTCAGTCTGACCTAAGCGTAAAGAAAAACACAAAACACTCGAGTCAGGATTAACATTCTTATATTAATAAATTCAACTCAAGTGAAATGTCAACTAAAATACAAGTAACTTTAAGGATGTTGGGATCTCCATCCTCTAAGGATCCGTGGAACTATCTACTATGTAGTAATATACGCTATTATAATATGTCTATAGTAAAGTAAAAGTATTAAAATAGCGTTAAGGCGTTACCCATATCCCCCTTAACACATTTTATTTATTCCCATAGTCTATACAATGTCGTACGCTCCTCCATAAACTGGAGGTTTACCCAGAGGACATCACATAGGTACGGTACAAAACAAACTCGTAGAAGGCGCGATAGGGCATGCGACAAGGCACTCGAGGCAATGCCAGGGTAGATATACCATTTGCACTCCCGGACTGGTGGTAACGCATAGTAGCTACAGCCGCCCACCTCGTGACACACTCCCAAATCAAAAGTGCACCCAATAAAATCACAAAAGCAATAGAATGGTATCGATGAAATGTGTCCGATAGGGGGAATGACCCCACTTGGCCCGATATAGCTCCTGTTTTAGCCGCATCAAGCTAACTCACGAGAGTCAGGGCTATGTAAATACCATACAGAATCGTCACCAAACCATCCTACTTCATTTTGGAATCTCCACCACGTACACAGTTGTTAAAGTGGGTTTCGGTATTGGCAGAGAGTATGACAATATCCGATCCTGGTCTCTTTTACAACCAAACGCATATTTCACACCGTGGTCATTTCATTTCAAATAGTTCATTCTTCATATCAAAATATCATATTCATTTCAAAACCATATCAATTCGATATCATTATTCACTTTAAATAATATTCATTTTCAGAATGTAATTCTTTCAAAATTTAGAACACTTTTGAAATCATAACACTTTGAAATCATAACACTTTTGAGATCATCACACTTTTGAAACCATAACACTTTTGAAACCATAACACTTTAAAAATCATAACAGTTTCCACCTAAACAGTTTAGATATTGAAATAGTATATGTGTTAAAATAGTTATAAATTAAACTACTTTATTTGTTTCCTCCAATTTCATAAATCGATTCAATTCAACTTAAATTCCAAAATTCAATTTAAATCAATTCTGGTTCAACCATTTCAAATTTAAAGTTCAAAGATTCAAGTTTATATATTCAAACATTTACAATATAAGTTTCATTTATATTTCGACATTTAACTTTAAATTTATTCAAATTGGGAATTATTCCTTTAACCATTTTTATAACAATTTATTTAAATCCCAATTTATATACTTAAACCAATATTAAACATTCAATCTCAAATTTATTAAAAATCGAGAATACTCATTTAATCACTTTTTATCAAATCAAGTTATAAATCATATTTTTCCCAAAGTCTCCAAACCAATAAGTTCAAATAAATTCTTATTATAATTCAATTTTTTACCCAATTTAAATTCCAAGTCAACCTTAATTTATCTTCCCAACCTTTCTTATTAAAGTTATAAAAATCTATTTTAAAATATTATTATAATTTTTTTTAAATAAATATTTTAAGTCATATTATATACTATTTAAATTAAATTTTATTAGATTAAATCTAATTATTAAATTTATTTATGTAAAATCTTATTTTATACATGTTTGAAAATAATAAAATTTAAGTAAAATTTAATAATAAGATTTAATTTATAATTTCAAAACTAACTTATAAATTAAGCTTTCCAAACATACTATTTTAGAAAATATAAAATTTAGACATATATAAAAATAACATTTATATATTATATTTTAAAAACCAATATCTGTTAAAAACCATATATTTCCTTTCAAAACTTTGGAAATCATTTTCAAAAATATAGACCAATAGTGTCCGTATATAAAATTTCTATCCTATGGTCAAGTGATACTGATATTTATCATTTCAATCCGCAATTTGATTATCTACGGGTATATATCATTTCAACCTACAATCAAAAAATTCAAATCAATGAAAATCGCTTGGGTTTATCATTTAAACCCATAACGATTTTCTCCTATTCTACATGATCGTTTGGGTATGTATCATTTCAACCCATAGGGAATTCTATACTAACAAGGAACTTGCAGAGTGAGAACAAATATGATAAAAATATAACATGTCAACAACAGGCATATATCATCAGTGACAATAAAATAAAATATAAACAATAAGATATGGTGTCATGTCCCATAGGTGAACAATTATAGATAATAGCATATCATATATAATAATTAAATAATTAACAGTTCAAATTAGCAGCATATTTCAATTGTCGTTTCAAGTGAACTCAAACTTAATAAATATAAGAGTGTTAATCGTGAGTGATTGCTCACCTTTTGAGACTATAGAGATTCGACAATGAAATGAGTTACGAATCCAAGCATGAATTCCAAAGCAAAGCAAGATTGAATGCGAGTTTGACGAGCAAAGCTGATAGTTTGGAATTGACGAAATCAAATCAAAACTGGATTGATGAAGATCAATGGTATAAGTGAACTTATATATAACTATATATATATATAATCATATTCTAAAATTAAACACATATTAAATTAAATATATATGTATTTCAAAATCAGTTTAACATATATATATGGAAACCAAACTCATATCTACATATCTACATAAACCAAAATATAAACATAAGTATAACTTACATACTTACTATATAAAAAAATCAATATAACTTATATGTAGATCTTAAATATCACATTGTATGCATACTGACCTCAAATAAAACTTTAAAACATATTATACTAAAATCATAATTTTAATATATCATTAATTTAGAGTCAGACCTCAAATATCAATATTGACGCAGCGGATATTACAAAAACAATGTAGATCGATGAATGTAGCAATCGATGAATTAATGAATACTGAAATGCCCGAATTCGTTGATCCGAAGATACCGAATTCTAGCTATCACGAACTCGTTGATCGCGCACGATACCGGGTTCAAAGATCTTCAATTCTTCAAGCGTTGATCAAGCGCACTTGATTCCGCGAATCGGCTTCTGCAATCGTTGAATCGAGCGCACTCGATTAACCGAAAGAGGAGATAGGAGATTACACTCAACTACCAATTGGAATGAAAGCACAAAGCTAACAAAAGAGAATTTTATTCAAAAATCAACAACTTTACAAAATGATTCAACTTGCCTATTTATAGGCTACAACTCACGCAGAACAAAAATATTCACAACTCCTAGGTCGGAAACGACCTATAGATGACGACTTACGACCTATCTAAGGTCGGCGACGACCTATGTTCAACATAGCGACTTATCAACATTGCAAGTACAACACAACGACTCACTTAGGTCGGTAACGACCTAGTTACATTATTCAACGACTTACCAACATGTTACACAACACATACGACTTACAGAAATACGACCTACGACTTATAAACTTGCAGCATCCCAGAACAGCGATTTAAAGCAATCAACGGTAGAGATTAACTCGGCAGAGACTCAACGGCAACAGCTTCAGCGACTTAAAAGCATGCGGCAACCTAAAGTAATCAATGGTAGAGATTAACTCGGCAGAGAATCAACGGTTTCCATCCTCAGCGACTTAACTCCTGACTCGTTAGGTCGTTCACGAGACTTAACTAAGTCGTAACTCGGTGACGACTTATCACCTGTTCTGTTAAGTCGTTCCATAACCCAAACACTTCCCTTAAGTCGTTGCCGACGTAAACCTTCGCACTTTTCAACTTGTGTTGCTCCTGTAGCTTTAGGTCGTAACCCAGCACTCTTTCTTATCTCGTTAGGTCGTACACGACCTAAAAACGAGTTAGGTCGTTCCAGCGAGTTATCCCTTAACTCCTTAGGTCGTAGACGACCTACAACTTCGTTAGGTCGCAAAACTGCTTCTTTAAGTCGGTTACGACTTATGCTTCCTTCCTTAAGTCGGTCACGACTTATGTCTTTGAAATCTTCTATCATGTTAAGTCGGTCACGACTTATACCTTGGACAAATGAGGGCTGCGCTGCATCATCCTCCCCAGGTTGAGAAAAATTCAACCTCGAATTTGTAAATTTTGCATCTTCCCCAACAAACTCATTCCCGTGATATGGTACGAGATACTTAACATTGAATACGTCAGACGTATACACATCATCTGGCAGCTTCAATTTATAAGCATTTTCATTGATTCTCTTTAGAATTTCCACTGGACCAATCTTTCTCGCTTTCAATTTGTTATAAACACCCACTGGAAAACGGTCTTTTGTCAACACAGCATATACCATATCTCCTTCATTAAATTCAACATTCCTTCGTTTCAAGTCTGCAGATCGCTTATACTTCTCATTTTCTTTCTCCAATCATTCCTGAACGAATTTATGACATTCTGCCAATCCTTCAACAAAATCAGCAGCTTTCTTAACTGTCTTCTTTGATTGTGGCACTACCGTTAAATCCAACGGACCCTTCGGTAAGCTTGAATATACTATCTGAAATGGACTGAACACTGTGCTACGATTTACCGCATGATTATGAGCAAATTCTGCTTGGCATAACTTCACATCCCAACTCTTCAGATTATCTTGTACAAGACACCTCAGCAAATTCCCAATGATCTGTTCACAACCTCGGTCTGTCCATCCGTTTGCGGATGATAAGCACTACTAAACTTCATCTTCGTTCCCACCATTTTCCACAAACTCAACCAAAAGTGACTCAGAAATCGAGTATCTCTATCCGACACAATAGATTTTGGCAATCCATGAAGTCGATAGATCTCCTTGAAAAACAATTGAGCAACATGAACAGCATCCGCCGTCTTCTTACAAGCAATAAAATGTGCCATTTTCGAAAATCGATCAACCACCACATAAATGGAATCATTACCACGCTGCGTTCTCGGCAACCCCAACACAAAATCCACAGGTAACGGCATATATAATCCAGCATTAGTTGCAGTTCCTTTCGAAACCTAACAGATATGACATCGCTCCACAAACCTCTCCACTTCTTTCCTCATCGATGGCCAAAAGTAAGATTGTGAAATCAACTGTAATGTACGGTCTCTCCCAACATGTCCTTCTTCATGTAGCTCTTTAACAATCTTCATTCTCAAACTACAATCAGGTATGCACAATCGGTTTCCTTTGAACAGAAAACCATCTACCATCACGAACTCATCCGTTTTCCCCTCCTTAACTTTATCAACAAACTTTGCAAAGTAAGGATCATCGGCAAATAATTCTGGCAACATATCAAACCCCGTCACTTCAACCTTCAGTGTAGTCAACAAATGACTCCTCCTACTCAAAGCATCAGCCACACGATTCGTCACCCCCGACTTGTGTTTAACAACAAAAGTAAACTGTTGCAGATATGCAATCCACGATGCATGTCTTGTTGAAATTTTGTCTTGTCCTTGTAAATGCTTCAACGCCTCATGATCAGTATATAGAACAAACTCTTTCTGAAATAGATAATGTCTCCAGTGTTTGATAGCTTGCACAACAGCATAGAATTCCACATCATATGTACTGTATCGCATCTTTGCTCCTGACAACTTCTCACTGAAATAGGCAATAGGACGACCCCTTTGACTCAACACTCCTCCAATCCCAACTTTTGACGCATCAGTATGTAATTCAAACAACAACTGAAAATCAGGTAATGCTAGGATTGGTGCTGTCGTCAACAACTCCTTGATTCGTTCAAAAGCAACTCCTGCTTCCTCCGTCCATGTAAACTGTTTACCCTTCATACAATCAGTCACATGCGCCATCACACTACTAAAGTGTGGAATAAACCTTCGATAAAATGAAGCCAACCCGTGAAAACTACGAACTTCCGTTATCGTCTTGGGCTGTGGCCAATCTCTAATCGCCTCAACTTTACTTTGGTAAACCTGTATTCCTTTTTCCGACACAACATACCCCAAAAATACAACACTCCTTGCCATGAAAACACATTTCTTTGTAGCAGCATAGAATTGTTCTTCACGAAGAATAATTAGCACTTTCTTCAAATGCTGAACATGTTCATCTCTACTAGCACTGTAGATCAGAATATCATCAAAGTAAACCACCACAAATTTTCCAATGTACGGTCTGAAAATTTGATTCATCACCCTCATGAATGTACTCGGTGCATTCGATAGACCAAACGGCATTACCAGCCATTCATACAATCCTTCCCTCGTCTTGAATGCTGTCTTCCATTCATCCCCTGGTCTAATGCGAATCTGATGATAACCGCTCTTCAAGTCAATCTTAGAAAAGATTACGGACCCACTGATCTGATCCAATAAATCATCAAGCCTCGGCATCAGAAATCTGTATCTGACTGTGATCTTATTCAACGCTCGACTGTCTGTGCACATCCTCCACGTTCCATCCTTTTTGGGTACCAATAAAGCTGGTACAGCACAAGGACTTAAACTCTCCTGCACACACCCCTGTTCAAGCAATTCCTCTACCTGCCTCCGCAACTCTTCATGTTCCTTCGGACTCATTCGATAATGTGGTCTGTGTGGTATGGAACAAGATCTATCTGATGTTGTATATCCCTCAACGGTGGCAACTCCGTTGGTAACTCCTCTGGAAATACATCATCGAATTCTTTCAAAACTGGTTTAACTTCTTCTGGAATTTTAACTTCTTCCTGACTCTCCCGTCCGATCAATAAAAATACTTCCGGCTCTTCTTCAACCTCCTTAACAAACTCCTTCAAAGATAACAAAGTTTTGAGCTCTTCAATCTCCTCCAACTTGTTTTCCTCCTGTTGTCGCTTCTTTGGAACTAGAGTAATCTTTGTGCCTTCAAACATGAAACTGTAACTGTTGGTATGCCCATCATGTTGCACCGCCCTATCATACTGCCACAGTCTCCCCAACAACAAATGACAAACGTCCATATCTACCACATCGCACCAGATTTCATCTTTACATTTCTTCCCAATTGAAAACTTCACACAAGCCCTTCGTCCAACCTTCACCTCCCCGCCTTTCCTCAACCAAGCTAGCTTGTATGATTTTGGATGTTTCTCAGTCTTCAACGCCAACTTTCTCACAGCTTCTGAAGAAATTATATTATCACAGCTTCCAGCATCAATAACAAATTTGCAAACCTTCCCCAGAATAGTACATGTTGACTGAAAAATATTGCTCCTCAACCAACTACAATCCTCCTCTTGCTTTGGTATTAAACAGGACCTCTTCATCATTAGATTGTAACCTTCGTCTCCCGTCACTTCTTCTTCCTCCTCATCAGGTGGTGAATTGGAACATTCAGCTTCTTCATCCTCATCCTCAACCTCTGCTATCATAGCTCTCTTCTTCGGCTTTGGACATTCGCTACTTTTGTGACCAAATTCCTGACAATTGTAACATTTGAAACCGTTGTTAACCTTTGTCTTCTCAGCCTCCTTCACTACTGGTCTACTGATAGGTTTAGAAACATTAGAACTCCCACCAACACCCTTCACTTGATTGTTAGAATTAGTAAACGCACCACTTCCTCGTTGTCCCTGTTTCTCCCAAGCCAACGCTTTCTGATGTGCTTCCGCTACAGATCTGGGATCAAACATGTTAACCATATCCTGAATCTGCATTCGCAATCCCCCAACAAATCTGGATGTCAATTGTTCTTCTGTCTCCATAATATCATTCCTTGCTATCAGTTGATAAAATTCGTCAGCATAGTCGTTCACAGATTTCGTCCCTTGTCTCAAGTTTTGCAATCTCTGATACATAAGCGACTGATAGTTATAAGGTAAGAATGTGGCTTTCATCATTTTCCTCATCTTTTCCCATGATTCAACCTTTGACTTCCCCATCCGCTCACGTGTAAGTTTGGTTTGCTGCCACCATGCCAAAGCTCTACCCCTCAACCTCGTAGCAACCAACTTCACTCTACGATGTTCTGGAACTTCCTTGAAGTCAAAAATCTCTTCTATATTAGCCATCCAATCTAGAAACTCCTCCGCTTGCATACCACCTTTGAATTCAGGAATTTCAGTCTTCATCCCCGACTCCCACTTGTGATCATACTCAGAGTAATTTCTTCCTTGTCCTCGTCCTTGTCCTCGAACACTACCACCATCATACTCCTCTTCAAAATCATATGTATATCATTGTCTATCTCGTCCACCCACATCTCTACTACCTTCTCGTCTACCACCATCATCCCTTCTATCTACATTCCTCCGTTCACGATCATTCACGTTCCTCCCACGCCCTTGATCATTTTCAACACTTCTGTCTCGATTGGATTGTGGTGAGACTCTACTACCCCCATGGTTAGATTCAGGTGAAACCCTTCTCCGATTTTGATTCATCTCCGTCATAAGCTTCTCTAACCGACCAATTCCTTCGTTAAGCTTTTCACTAAAGTTTTCATTGATTCTTTGCTCCATCTCATCAGCTTCTTCTCTTCGATACAAAGCTTCAACGTTTTGGTGACGATTAGCTCTCCTTGGCGGCATACTTGAAACTTTACAAACTCTTCAAATTCAAACACAATTCGAACTTTGATCCAAATGAAATGGATCGAAAACTCCACACTTGTTGCAAATCGCGATGAACACGATGAACACAACTTCTCCAAATGCTAAGATCCGATCTCCAAACTTCAATACAAAGTCGAACACTTCAACTTGATCTCGGCCGTGATAAACAAAAACTCCAAAAGGATTAGGCTCCAAGTCTCG
The DNA here is from genome assembly GCA_030737815.1 of Allium fistulosum. Classification (NCBI taxonomy): domain Eukaryota; kingdom Viridiplantae; phylum Streptophyta; class Magnoliopsida; order Asparagales; family Amaryllidaceae; genus Allium; species Allium fistulosum. The sequence goes on along the minus strand of CM060906.1, from coordinate 1,081,211,835 downwards.
ATCTAGCTATGTTTGGCTAGAACAAGCTCTGATACCAAAACTGACGCAGTGGATATTACAAAAACAATGTAGATCGATGAATGTAGCAATCGATGAATTAATGAATACTGAAATGCCCGAATTCGTTGATCCGAAGATACCGAATTCTAGCTATCCCGAACTCGTTGATCACGCATGATACCGGGTTCAAAGATCTTCAATTCTTCAAGCATTGATCAAGCGCACTTGATTCCACGAATCGGCTTCTGCAATCGTTGAATCGAGCGCACTCGATTAACCGAAAGAGGAGATAGGAGATTACACTCAACTACCAATTGGAATGAAAGCACAAAGCTAACAAAAGAGAATTTTATTCAAAAATCAACAACTTTACAAAATGATTCAACTTGCCTATTTATAGGCTACAACTCACGCAGAACAAAAATATTCACAACTCCTAGGTCGGAAACGACCTATAAATGACGACTTACGACCTATCTAAGGTCGGCGACGACCTATGTTCAACATAGCGACTTATCAACATTGCAATTACAACACAACGACTCACTTAGGTCGGTAACGACCTAGTTACATTATTCAACGACTTACCAACATGTTACACAACACATATGACTTACAGAAATACGACCTACGACTTATAAACTTGCGGCATCCTAGAACAGCGATTTAAAGCAATCAACGGTAGAGATTAACTCGGCAGAGACTCAACGGCAACAGCTTCAGCGACTTAAAAGCATGCGGCGACCTAAAGAAATCAATGGTAGAGATTAACTCGGCAGAGAATCAACGGTTTCCATCCTCAGCGACTTAACTCCTGACTCGTTAGGTCGTTCATGAGACTTAACTAAGTCGTAACTCGGTGACGACTTATCACCTGTTCCGTTAAGTCGTTCCATAACCCAAACACTTCCCTTAAGTCGTTGCCGACGTAAACTTCGCACTTTTCAACTTGTGTTGCTCCTGTAGCTTTAGGTCGTAACCCAGCACACTTTCTTATCTCGTTAGGTCGTACACGACCTAAAAACGAGTTAGGTCGTTCCAGCGAGTTATCCCTTAACTCCTTAGGTCATAGACGACCTACAACTTCGTTAGGTCGCAAAACTGCTTCTTTAAGTCGGTTACGACTTATGCTTCCTTCCTTAAGTCGGTCATGACTTATGTCTTTGAAATCTTCTATCATGTTAAGTCGGTCACGACTTATACCTTGGACAAATGAGGGCTGCGCTGCATCAAATATATATTAACAAGCTACCTATATATAAAAAACTTTTACAAACATTATATATATAAAATAGGATACATATAAACTTTTATATACAACACATGTTATGTATTACTAATACAAACTTATATACACTTTTATATATACTGTAACTTTTATAAACTCATATATACATACTGTAACTTTTATATATATATATATACAACAAATTTTTATAACTTTATAAATATACAAAACTCATGGCATATTACAAAGAAAAATATATATATATATACACACTGAGAAATACTAACAAAACATATATATATTAGAATTATATATATATACCTCTTATATACAATAATATAGCTTATACAGATATATACAGTAGAACAATATGAAATAAACAAATAATTCACCTTCCAAAATCACTTATATATATATATATATACGAAAGGCTGGATAAGGTGGCTCGGAAATGGAAGAGGCAGAGGAAAGGCTAGTGAGGCATGTGAGGAGGGGAGATGGTTGGCCTCGACAGCAGGTGGCTACGGCGGCTTAAGTGGTTGTTGGACAAGGAGGGAGGGGGAAGGGTTATGACAGGCTGTTGGAGTGGTGGTGGATTGGGGCTGCGCTGGCTGAGGAGGGGTGCTGAGGCTTTGGGGTCGGGTGGCGGGTGGAGGAGCGGGCAGAGGTGTGGTAAGGCGGAGGGTCTGGCCGGAGAGTGGAGGAGAAGGAACGCGAGGCTGGGCGAAGAAGCTTGATGGCGTTTGGGTTCGTGGACGGGTGGGGAATAGCCGGAGGGTCCGGTGAAGTCGGGGCCAGCGGAGGGAGAGGTGGAGGTGTGGTCTTCGGTGGCTGACGCGGCGTGGGTTAGGGCGAATAGGTGGACGAAGGCCTAGGTTGCTCTACTTGAAACATGGGTAGAAGGAAGAACGAACAAAAAATACAAAAAAAAATGATGGCGAGCTTATTTCTCTCAAGCAATTATATGTTTCTCTGAATTTTCGAATGAACACAAAGAGCAGGTAAACCAAAATTTCATACTATATTATATTTTTCCAAAGAAATCAACAGACAATAAAAAGAAAAAGAAAAGAGATGGCTACAGATCTCATAATATAAGCTTTTATATTTGTATATTTTATATTTAAACTGACAAAAAAAAGGAAACGAACTAGTAAATAAATATAACGTTGGGAATAGAGGAAGTAAAAACGCTGGAATTCAAGGCTAATAATAAACTGATGACCATTGATTTTTAACCAATGGAAAATTTGAATAGTCACGGAACACAAATAGACTCGAACGGGTACCGATACGGTTGACCGTTTCACGGTTTCTACGACGTTCCGGACTCTGAAACACACAAATGAATATACCACGGAGATCAGCACGACGAGACGAACAGAATGGTACATAGATATCAGTGATACGACCATCCAATCAAAAGTCGATATTCGTTGACAAATTGCTGCTAATTTGATGAAAATAAGATAAACGGGGCTATAGAAGTCTAAATTTGATGAAACGAAAGATGACGTCTTACTCAGAAAATGATTTATAGGTTTATTATATAAAAATATTCTGGTTTGAAAAATATTTTATTATCATCAAATATTAACTGATTTAAATTTAAATAAAATTTCACAATAAAATAAACTTCCATGTTTTCTGATGAAAATTTACCATTTGCTATGTTTATATAGACGTATTCCAAACATCCAATTTATATTTCCAAATTCAATTATTTAAAATTTCACAAAAATTCAGTTAATTACGTTATTAAAACCATAAAAATTTACGGGTCGTTACAAATTTAACCGGTTCTATTCAAATGGCTGAAAGTTTCAATTCAATTTATCATTTTTAAACAATTTAATTTAAATCCATTTCACATCCAAAACTTTGAAATACCACTTTAAACTACTTTAATTACAGTAAAATTCATAGTTTAAATTAAAGTTTAAACCTTTAAAATAATTCACTTTCAATAAATTTAAGTCATTTCTTAAATTAAATTTAAGGTTTCAGATTGAATCCTTTAAACAATTAAAATTTCAACATTCCAAAACTCAAGTTTAGAAAATAATTTAGATCGTGTAAATCCAATTTTTATTCTCTTTAAAACAATATCATTTAAACCAATTTAAATTCAAGATTTTGAAACCATTTAATTTAACTAATCCTGTGTCTGTATATAAATTTTCTACCATATGGCCAAGTGATCAATTAATTCAATTTTAATTACATGGATGGATATATATCATTTCAACCCATAATTAAATAACATAGGTCTCTATCATTTCAACCAATTCCTTAATTCATTTCAAATATTACAAGTGACAATTTACAAGATGTCAAATAATAAATAGGATGATAACATGGATATATTAACTAAATAAACAACCATACATCCAACATATCAATCAATAGGCATACAATTACAATCAACATCCAAATCAACCAATATATCATAACAGTTACTAATTATCGATTGTCGGTGTTTAACTAGCAATTAAATTCAATATTAATTTAAATGTCAATTTAATTCAATATAACATTCAATTTCAATTAAAATGTCAATTTAAACTACCAGACAGCAACCAATAACATTCTTATTACTCCATAAATTTAATTCAACTAACATAAGAAGATTTAGTATTGTGTGAGTGGGTTTAATCACTCACCTTTGATTTTAAGCCTATCAAAATCCAATAAAAGACCAAAATCTCAACTATCTCCAAATTCAACCAAACTAGTTTCAAGTTATCCGGAATTTCGATACGAGTACAATGGAAGAAACCGTGCATCAATCGGAATTCGTATGTAAAAGTTATTCACGTTAGAAGGTTGAAATTTTAAAATTAAATTTAAATTAAACTAGGGACAATATGGTAATTAACTCACCAACTCTAAAACCTAACAGCAAGGATCGAGCTCAAACACCTACATCCGCCACTCTTCAAGTCAATATCGCCACTGCTACGAGCACTGCCACCAAGATCGGACCACACCACGAGCTCCGCTGCCTCGAGCCGTTTCCCTCATGATTGCGCCACCATCTCCGATGGCTTCATGCTGTTTCCGCCTGGACATGGCCACCGCGCTTTGAGGCCAAAATATGGTGAACTTATGGTGACCTATGATGATCGGCCACCATAGATCGAGTCCATTCGCCAAGCTCTACGACGTAGTACCCTCCGATCGTCGTATGGCCGACAATCCACCGTTAAACCAAAACCCTAAAATGGACGGTCGAGAATGATTCCCTAATTTGTAGACAAACGGAGCCTCTAATCGAAAAACAAATTACAGACACATATTCCATCCATTGAGAGCTTTGTGATGATATATTATATGATCGGGTTGGAGCAGTTTGAATTTTTCGATTTGATTTGAAATTGGAATTAGAGTTTTAGAATAATGACCATTAAGGAGGAGCAGATACAAACTGAAATGTACGTACAGAAAATGGAATAGAAAGCTGCTAGGGTTTATAACAATATATATATAGGCAAAGATAGATCGGAATGGATGGAACAGATCGATTGGGTCAAAGCCATAATAAAGGCCCGAAAAGCCCGTTTCGTTCCCAAAACGAAAATAGGTCATCCCATATATTGAAATATAGGTTTTTAATATTTTTAAACTCAATGAGACTAGTTTCAAATCCTAATTCTATTGTATATAGAAGTTAGATTTAAAATCAAATTATATTAATTTTTACACATTTATTAACCTAATTATTATTAAACTAACACAATCACTTTTAAATTCTAAATTAAAAGTCTCCTATCATCATTCTTAATTAAACATAATTTTAATGATCTTTTGAAATTCAATTTTTCATGTTAAATCCAAGATTTAATATTAATTTCAACATTCAAATTATAATAGTAATAAACCCTAATTCATTATTTTTTAAATTTCCAAAAAAATATTTTATTTTGTTTTGTTTTACATGTTATTTATATTACATCAAATTTTCTTTTCAATTAAAACCTATGTTTCCTTTTTATTTCCTCAACTTTCTCTTTTATTTCAATTCAAACAATGTTTCTATTATTATGTTCATTAATTACAATTAATGTTCTCTATATAGTAGCTCAATAATTTCCTTATGTATAAATTAAACACAAGTTTCCATTTATTACACTCGTTGCTTTACAATTAACGTCTTCGCTCATATTGATTGCAATATTTAATTACATTAAATTTCATATTGATTACCCAATTAATTTCAAACGGATTTAATAATAAGATGAGAAATAAAACAATTGTTATATATTAGCAATTCATATCTATTAACTTATTGTTTACAAACAAGGATTGTGAATGACTTACCAAATAACTGATTTCTTATTCTATGCTAAAACCAAATTCAATTAATAACCTATGATTTCTCTTTTTAATACATCTTTTATTTTATTCCTTATTAAACTTTATTATTACAATTTGATTGAAATTACATTAAAGCTGTTGTTAATTACATTCAATCAATGATATTAAATTATATTCTAATACACGTTACCACTTTCCATTTCATTAAAATTAGTTGTTTTAGGATTTTATCTTAAGGTCAAAATTTATAATCTATTGAAATTCACGTAAATAAATCATAAATTTAGTTTCTGACAATATTAAATTCCAAAATCTTATTTAATTTAATATTTTTAATTATCAAAAATATGGGTTGTTATAGTCTCCCCCACTCAAAACTTTTCATCCCCGAAAAGAAACAAGAAAGAATCAAGAGATTTGATATATTTTATTTGAAATAGTCAATTTATAAACAATTAACTTACATATTTAAGTTTTATAAAAATTTGAAAATAACTCCACTTCCACGAAAATATTTCTAAGTCATAAATTAATGATTTTTTTTACAACATCTCCTTTGCATGGATAGATCTGAAAAAATTACAATATCAATAATTACATTGTATATATCATATTTCAATAATAAAGCATCCCAAACCATGGAAAAAACAATAAAATACCGCTTCAAAAACCGTAGTCCGAAAACGTACCTATTTGTTGGGCAAACAAAACTCTATTTATGAAACTAAAAGCAACAGCTATTGCTTCCATAAACTTATATCTTACTTGCACAATCCAAAAGAGTTAAAACTATGTAAAAAGGGTAATATTTAGTTGTTTCAATTAATAGCACAAGCAATATACAATATATAATAATCGTATGCAAAGAAAAGTAGTATGACCATTATATGCAACAAAAGAATCCATCACACATCCATAGCAATCAAAAACTAATGGTTTGTCCAAGTTCAGAAACTTTTCATCATACAAGGGTGATAAATAAACTACCAAGTGTACCTTACGCTCAACAGCCTTAGATAATTACTTAATATATTATTCATACAACCTCAAACAATTTGAAGTATCATTTCCCAACTTCCCATAAGTCAAACAACAAAGAATTTAAATATTATTTAAGTTTGTACGATGTACATATATCATTTATACTCTATATCTGTTCTAATCGCTTGCTTGAATACACATATTTCACTTTCGAGCTAGTATTGTTAACTTGACTACTCTAGTGCGGACTTTGATCCGATTTCTTGAATAGAATCTCCATTTTCCTTGCATATCCATAAACTATGATAGAAAACTTCAAATTCATATCAAAAATCCGTATCAAGCGTTCGCCGTCAAGAATCGAGCGAAAAATCCTAATCTGGCTAGTGTGAATTTCCATAAATCATGTATTCAAATCTAGATCAGAACTTTTATGTGAATAAAATGATCTACGCACAACTTACATATTTTTCTATTGGTTTCTTTGACACATTATCTATCTTTCATTTATTTCAATTCCCATTCATTCATACAAGGTCATCTTGTATTAATTTACATTCAATTACTTACATAGATTATTTCCCATTCAGTATTTAAAGTCATCAATGAATAAATTCTTAAAGTATTACATAAGTTTCTTGCAGTTTAATTCACATTTATTTACTTATATAACTTGATTTCCATTTAATATTAATATTCATTAATGAATAACTTCATACTTAAGTTTCTCTATTCTTTTTAATTCACATTTATTCCTTCATATATAGTATCATTTAATATTAAATATATCTATGAATCATATCAACATTTTCTTAAGTTTATAATCATTCACTTAAATAGTATTCTCTTTTACTATTGAATTTAATTATTAAGCATTTCAAAACATTAACTTACGTTTATAAACTTCCTAGTACATCTTAATTCTTTATTTGTAGACATATGTTCATTTCGAAACATTTTTATTACTTAAGTTTTACTTGTATAATATTCCATTAATCCTAGAAGCATATGTAAGTAATCTTATTCATTTTTCTTAACAAAATGTTCAATAGTTTAAATCTTCTTAATTTTCGTTATCTTTTCATTTAAGAGTTACAAAACTTCAATTTTCATATTTTCATTAAACACTTAGCTTAAATTTCAGATTTCAATTTAGAAGTTTCCAACCATTTGAAATCGTCAAAAATTCCATTTTATTTCTATAATTGAAAATCACTAATTAACAGCAAATTTAAAACTAAATGTCGGGTTTCATTCAAATCGTCTTGAAATAACATATACTTATCTTTTGTATATCAAAGCATACTTAGGAAATTTAAATCAAAATTTGTTTCACTAAAACAACTGTGTAGCAAAGCTACTATAGTGGTCTTCCCACTTTGAAATTCGAAAATGAATGTCGATGATGTCGCGATCATCACCGAAATTATTTTTCAGCGATAGAAGAAGGGAGCGCAGAATTTATTATCTTTAAAATTATTTTAAAAACATTTCTTTCAAATATCATTTGAATACATTTTGAAAACATCTCTATTTGCAAATACTTCCAAATAATACAAATTTTATTTGAACAAAATCTTTGAAAACCACATTTCAAACACCGGAATTTTAAGTTCTCAAATTTCTGTTTATATTCATTTTATTTGTAAATCATATTTTATAAACCATATTTATAAAATTAGATTTTCTTATAACATACAATAGTAATAGTCTTAAGAACCTTGACCAACCAATAATAAATGACAATAATAGAATATTATCATTTACTAACAAACAACACACCTAAATAACTATCTTAATTTATGAAGAAAAAAAGAATACAAAATATAATACTAGATAACTTATTCCATTTACCTATTTCAAAAACAATATTGTGTCGATCTACCCTGTTTAAGTGTTTAGAAATCCCTATCAATGCCATAACATCCTATGTACCGACCAGAATTTATAAATACACAACATAACAAATTAACACAATAAAAAACATTTTTTATCTAGCACTGACGAATACGCTCTCTCGTACATATACTCTCAGACTCATTCTTGGATATTATAAACCCTATCTCTAATGAGTTTATCCCCAACATGCTAAGGTATCTCTAAACCAAAACTCTGATACCAACTGTGACGACCCACCCTTTTGAACGGTTTAAATCGACAATAAACCATGCACGTCTAACTCAGACCATTAAAAATGGCAGATTATCAATGGGATTTAATAAGAAAATAAGAGAAAAGAAGGAAAGCAAAACACAGAATCTCGCAGCGGAATGACAAAATATAATAATTAAATAAACAGTTCATGAAGCTGTTTTACAATATACATTTGATTTTAATTTTACAACATAATTCAGAGTACAGTCAACAACATACCAAAATAATGCAGCGGAATAATAATAGTAAACACGGTCTAGCAAACTCCATCTTCATCTTCAAGGAATATTGTCTTCAAACACTGAAATACTCAGGCTGACCAGAGCGTAATGAAAAGACAAAACACTCGAATCAGAACCAAAAGTTCTTATGTAAGTCAAATTAATATCACATATAACAAGAGTGTAATAGTGTCAGAGATGTTTACGGAGTTTTACATCTCCTATCCAGTATATAACGTGCGTGCAATAACTTAAGAGATAATACGGGATATTCCACCTTATAAGGATCTGTCAAAATATCTATACAGAGTATAATATGGTTTATATGTAATGTCTAATCAATAAAATAAATATTTTTCCTAGCGTTAAGGATTTACATTAATCCTCTTTAACGCGTTTCTAAGCATTATCCTACAGTTTTCCTTGTGACACCACCAGTAACGTCGATAGTCAGGAAGGCACCATGATAAGACAACACTAAAAAAAATCGTAGTGGTCGCATATAAGGATAAAAGTATGACAAGGCATGTGAGGCAATGCCTAAGGTAGGATTCAACCAGTTTACCTTTTCTGGCTGGTTATAACCCCTAATGGCTGACCGAGTCCACCACCCCCAAATCAAATCAATGTGCACTGATCAAGTCAAAAACCAATATAATACGAAGGGGTGATGGCCCCTAAAGTTAGCGAACCCCTTGGCCTGACATAGGCTCCTGTTTTAGTCATTTCCAATTGACACAAATGTTGGGATCATCCATCATCATTCTCTTTCTTCATTCTAATAAACGCCGCCAATTCAACCTCTACATTCTAGATAACATCCACTGCGCACACAGTTGTTAAAGTGGTTCTCGAATTGACACAGAGTATGCTTCGTCCCCGGTCTCTTTAACAAGCACACGTCATTTTTCACACCTGTTGGTTCTTTTAAATTTCAAGAACAAGTAATATTTCATATCAAAATATCAGATTCGCTTCAAAACCATTTTGAATTAAAAACATGTTATACCTTCATATCAAAACATTCGTATTTAAATCAATGATTTAAATCTACCCATTTTCCACTTTAAAGCAGTTTGAATATTAAACATGGTTTGAATAATGAAAATAGTTTGAATATTGATTTGGATAATAGTTTTACTATTGGAAATAGTTTGGAATAATTAAAATAGTTTAATATTGAAAAATAGTTTGTAATAATTAAAATAGTTTTAATATTGAAAATAGTTTAGATAATTAAAATAGTTTATATTAAAACAGTTTCTTTCATTTACAACAATTTGAACTCATGTTACAAATCACAACGAAATCAATTTTTTGATTTCCAATTCAAGTCAACTTCATATTCAAAATTCAATTTAAATCAGCCTTAATTCAAAACGATTTCAACTTTACTTCAAAGTCAATTTAAATGGTTCTATTCAAATGGTTGAAAGTTTCAATTCAATTTCTCATTTTTAAACAATTTAGTTTAAATCCATTTCACATCCAAAACTTTGAAATACCACTTTAAACCACTTTAATTATAGTAAATTCAAAGTTTAAATTAAAGTTAAACCTTTAAAATAATTCACTTTCAATAAATTTAAGTCATTTCTCAAATTAAACTTAAGATTTCAGATTAAATCCTTTAAACAATTAAAATTTTAACATTCCAAAACTCAAGTTTAGAAAATAATTTATTTCGTATAAATCTAATTTTTATTCTCTTTAAAACAATATCATTTAAATCAATTTAATTTCAAGATTTTGAAACCATTTAATTTAGCCAATCCGCTGTACGTATATATATTTTCTACCCTATGGCCAAGTGATCAATTAATTCAATTTTAATTACATGGATGGATATATATCATTTCAACCCATAATTAAATGACATAGGTCTATATCATTTCAACCTATTCCTTAATTCATTTCAAATATTACAAGTGACAATTTATAAGATGTCAAATAATAAATAGGATGATAACATGGATATATCAACTAAATAAACAACCATATATCCAACATATCAATCAATAGGCAACCAACTACAATCAACATCCAAATCAATCAATATATCATAGCAGTTACTAATTGTCGATTATCACTTTTTAACTAGAAATTAAATTCAATATTAATTTAAATGTCAATTTAATTCAATATAAAATTCAATTTCAATTAAAATGTCAAATTAAACTACCAAAATAGCAAACAATAAATTTTTTACCATTTCATAAATTTAATTCAACTAACATAAGAAGATTTAGTATTGCGTGAGTGGGTTTAATCACTCACCTTCAATTTTATGCCCATTAAAAATCCAATAAATGCCCAAAATCTCAACAGTCTCTAAACTCAACCAAACAAGATTCATGTTGTTCTGAATTTTGATACGAGTCAAACGGAAGAAACCGCGCATCAATCAGTGTTTGTATGTAAAAGTTATTCATGTTAAAAGGTTGAAATTTTAAAATTAAATTTAATTTAAACTAGGGGCAATATGGTAATTAACTCACCAACTCTAAAACCTAACAGCAAGGATCAAGCTCAAACGCCTACAGCCGCCGCTCTTCAAGTCAATATCGTCGCTGCTACGAGCGCTGCCACCAAGTTCGGACCACACCACGTGCTCTGCTGCCTCGAGCCGCTTCCCCATGATCGCGTCGCCATCTCCGATGGCTTCCTACTGTCTCCGCCTGGACATGGTCGCCGCTCTTTGAGGGCAAATTTTGGCGAACTTGTGGCGATCTATGATGATCGGCCACCATAGATCGACTCCATTTGCCGAGCTCTACGCCGCGGTACCCTCCGATCGTCGTATGGTCAACGATCCACCGTTAAACCAAAACCCTAGAATAGACGGTCGAGAATGATTCGCTAATTTCTGGACAAACTGAGCCTCCAATCAAAAAATGAATTGCAGACGTAGATTCCATTCGTCGAGAGCTTCACGATGATATATTATATGATAGGATTGGAGTAGTTTGAAATTTTGGAATTAGGATTTTAGGATAATGACCATTGAGGAGGAGCAGATTAGAACTAAAATTGTATGTAAAGAAAATGGAATAGAAAGCTGCTAGGGTTTATAACAACATATGTATAGGCAAAGATAGGCAGGAATGGATGGAACAGATCAATTGGGTCAAAGCGATAATAAAGGCCCGAAAGCCCGTTTCGTTCCCGAAACAAAAATAGGTCATCCCATATATCGAAATATAGGTTTTTAATATTTGTAAACTAAATGAAACTAACTTCAAACCCTAATTCTATTGTATATATTCTATTGCATATAGAAGTTAGCTTTAAAATCAAATTATATTTATTTTTACGGGTTTATTAACCGAAGTATTATTAAATCGACATAATCACTTTAGATTCTAAATTAAAAGTCTCATATCATCATTCTTAATTAAACAAAATTTTAACAATCTTTTGAAATTCAATTTTTCATGTAAAATCCAAGATTTAAATACTAATTTCAACATTTACATTATAACAGTTGAAAGAAAAGATAGACTTGTTCTCATAATCCTGACCTTCAGTTGAGGTTGGTGTTAAAATGATTAAATTATACCAATGAATAACTGATCTCAAAGTGTAGTTAATGAAGAGTCAAGTATCTTGCCAGTCCCTGGAACTCATTGCAAGTGAAGGTGACTCCAGCCTTCCTACTCCTACTCCTGATAAAATAAATAGATCTCGATCTCTAGCTAATCAAAAATTTCCTACTTTGTTAAACCCACCTTTAGGTCTAAGTAACGAAGAAATTTCCAAATAGAGTAGACAAGTTAAATTTGAATGCATGCAATTTTTCAGTAATAAGTAGAATGGGAGAGTATCTCAACATCTTAATGACTATGAAAAACAAGTTGAAAAGCATGGGTGTGAGAAGGATATCCTTAAGCAGAAGATTGAAGAACTAATTGGCATAGCTCAAACTTTAAGAGGAGCCAATAAGACTCTCCAACATGCTTTGAAAATTCAAATTGATTCAATTGATGATTCTGATACTATTCAAAGAAAGGAAAAGAAATCCAAAGAACTTTTGGACGTGGCCATTCGCCATATTACTCATCCCTTAATTGCTAAGGATTTGGACAAGAGAGCACATAGCCTTGAGCTTTAGCATATTCTTCTTTTGTCCAATTTTGTACCTGGAACTTTGTATATAATGCATTAGATCGTAACGTATTTGTATTTAAGTGAATGTTACTTCAGATGTATGGTATGTAGCTTTGAATAAAATAGTGGTTCTTATTTGAAATTGCTTGGCAATTAATACCTCGCTTTTCTGCATTTTGAGCTTTTAATGTATAGATCAACATTCTGCTTAATTAGAGAACTAAGAACCTTGCTAATTGAGCTTGATGTAAAGACCCGCCTTACCAATAATAGATATCCAGTAGCCTGTTTTGTAATGGAGATTCCCATTCATTGAGTCCCAATTTGAATTTTAGATAATAATTTGAATAGAAGTTCAGAGAACCATTTTGGTTATAGTGTGAATAGAAGACCAGAAAACCATCCGGTAGTAGAAGACTAGAAAACCCATCTAGCAATAATAAAGGAAGACTAGAAAACCCTTCTGATAATTGATAAGGAAGACCAGAAAACCCATCTGGTGGTTGATTTTTTTTTGCTTTAGAGCATAAATGGCCCATACTTAAGAGATCTCCCTCTAGAAGATTGACTGATTTTATTTTGGAGCATAAAATGTTTGCTTTTGACAGATCATCCTCTAGAAGATTGATTTTAATCCATTTTTTAGGATAGAGTTTAGATTTGCTTTTGAATTTGATTGGCACGATTTTAGGTGATGATCCCAATTTGGATCGAATCCCTTATCACCGTCTTAGGTGATGATTTAGGTTTGTTGTCTGGTGCATTTGGTTAGCTTTCCTTAAGCAAAACCAAAGACTTACCCGATCTCCTTCTAGAAGGAGATTTAGTGAGGCTTTTGATGATGGCACTAAAAGCTGGTCCGGTGCTCTATGTGCTAGCAAAACCAGAGACTTACCTGATCTCCCTCTATGAGATGCTTAAGTGAGGCATTTGATGATGACACTAAAGGATGGTCCAGTGCTTTAGGTAGCTGTCTTAAGTAGAATCAAAGACTTATCTGATCTCCCTCTTGGGGACGCTTCAGTGAGGCCTTTGATAATGGCACTAAAGGCTGGGAAACGCTTTGGTTAGGCCATTTCGGCCAGAACCAAAGGCTTACTCTGATCTCTCTCTAGGAGGTGCTTCTACCATGCAATCTTGGCGGGGACAATGACTTTTTCCTTAGGTGTTTTTTTCTCCTTAACCCTGTAGATACACTTATTTTGTGTAGACAATATCCTTTTATTGATAACTTGATTAACACCTTCTAACAAATTCATTGAGCTCTCCTTGCCATAGGAAATTGTTGATCAAGCCCTCCAAACTTCAACGTTTATTTGTGTCATACCTATTAGAGCGACGATAATGGCAGTATAATTCTTCGAGATTCTGTTCATTCTTTGGTCACCTTTTATGGGAAGGCCAGTAACTAAGTTTGTCCTTGGCCAAGAGATAGATATTCTCATAGAAAGTAGTATGGAAGTAATTCTTGGAAAGCCTTAATATTTTGAAAGACAATTCTTTCTTAGCTCTTTTGTTATATGTGATGGGCTCCTTAACTTCTATAGCAAACTTTCTCTTCAAAGAGCTTTGAGCTTCGTTCATTTTATAGAAATGACTGAGCACGTTCTCTCTTCTCTTAGTGAATTAATCGAAGTCTTTTGTTATCTCTCTTTCAAAGATTGTTCCCTTTGCTTGGAGCTGGATTTCATTTATCATCTTCATGAAAATGCTATCTATTTATATTGCCTCCCTAGGGCGAAGATTGGTGTTGGCCTCACATGGAATGGATTCAAGCTCCATTTTTCTAGATTGTAAGGAGCTATTTGTCTTTTCTTTTCTTCCATAACTTGTAGTGTCATAAGCCTTAATATCTTCTCTTCACGAAGCTAGGGATCATTAGTAATTTGGTAAGTTGGCCTTGTCATTTAAGGTTCGGAGGAACCTTGTTTAAAGATTTTAACATATTTAATTGGCATGACTAAGCAAGCTTAGTGGATGCGATTAAATAGTGTTAAAAAATCAAGGGTAGGCTAGTTTGGAATGGGGTATGCTTGGTAGGATCAAGTCCTTTAACCCTATATATGCTAGTTAGGGTAGTTCCACTTAGGGTTTTAACAAAGACGAAGGTTCAAGCTCTTCTTGTAGCATCAATATGTTAACGAATTTCTTTATTTACCCTAAAAAATGCAAGGAAGGGAACCTTGGGTAATGAAGGAACTTTGAGAGCCTAGATTTAACCTCAACGAGTGTTGGCGAAAAGTGACAGTTGGTTGAGTCAAGACTTAAGAGGAATGAACAAGCAAGCTTAGGTCCATGTAGTTGTCATATGCATAGTCATTCTAAGTCATATGTATTTGAAGTTGATCCATGTAGAAAATAGTATGCAAACATAGAAATCAAGAATACGAGTACTTTTGGAATCCAAAGCAAACCATTAAGGAATCATAAGTGCTTTGGATTCAAAAGTAAGTCATGATTGAAGAAAACTTATTCTCATTTCATGTAATGTTGAACGTACAAAATCCTATAGCAATAGCCCTCTTGGCATTAAAATCCCCAAATCAATTTAGGGTTACAAAATCTAAAATATAAAAGAATGAGAAAATAATTGTCTGCCCCTTACTCCATGCTGCTAGGTTCGCATTCATAGGTGTATGAGGTTCAGCACAACTGCTCAGCATCACATTCGACATGCTCCATCTTCGGCATGCATAATTCTCGATAAACTCAATGGCGCCAGGCTCCATTCCTTACTTTAGATGACCTTTGGCACTCTTTATTGATAATAGATGGCATCAACATGCAACAACATCAGTATGAGGGAGCATTGGTGAAGAGCGGCATTGTAATGGAGCAACATCTTGTAATGGAGCAACATCGAGAAGGAGCGGCATGACAATTTCTCGGATATTGATGGTTTCCTACATTAATACTATGTTCACAATTGTTTGGCATCCTCTAAAGATTTATGAAGTGCGCTATCAACAATATGCAGCATCGATTGTCGAGGTATCAAGATAGGCATCATTGATTAAGTACTAGTGGAGTAGCATCGACAGTAAGATGGCTTCATAACAACGACATGCAACATCAATGTATAGCGGCCTTAATAATAGATGGCATCAGTGATGAGCGATATTGAAAGTGTGGTATTGTTGAGTTGTTCGTGCATTTTATCTCCATAGGTGAATGGCGATGTCGATAGGATACGACATCAATGAGAGGCAACGTTGATGGCTTATGATATCGATTACGTTGGACTTCACTACTTCCTTCATGAATTTTGCTATTAGTTCATTCGGCATTGCTCAGTGACATCAAAGACTTGGTATTAACCATCTCACCTTATAGATGATATGCGGCATTATTGGCGTCTAGTATCCTTCGTTTTACTAATGACAGGCGATGTTGCATATGACCTTTCATTAATGAGTTGCGACATCGTAGTCTTTTATACCATCGGCATTGGTTCACTCCTGTTCCTTTGGCATTGGTTATTAGTGTGGTGTCATAGCTATATTTCATGCTGCATATCTTCGAGAATAGTAGTAGTAGTAACAATGACCCATCAGAGAGTACATGAGAGCCCAAGGAGAAGATTCAAGCTACCCACCCACAACTCTTTTCTGGTACATTTCCATTTTAGTCTAATAAGTATAGGCTACTTAGGTGTTAGGTTCTAGCTTAGTATAGCTCATATATATGGACCATTGAATGTTAGGAACGGTTGTGAACATGTCAATAGGACATGTTTTGGATGATGGATGCAAATGGATGTAATTGTTTATTCTTTGTACACGTAGGCAAATGTACTTTTGAGTTAGCATACACACACACTATCACTTGTTTTATTTCATTGAGTTATATGCATATAGTTATTGCATATGGATTAAATGGTTGCGCATACATGGAGAATTGCCAGTATATTTACATAGGATGCTGCATACATTTGGATACATGACATAAGCACTTGCATTTTAGGAGGTCTACTAGATCAGGAGACCGCCTAAATTTTTCATTAGCATAGATTCGTGTGCATTCCATGCCTGCATGTGAATATTGCATTAGAAATTTTACTAAGGACCATGATTGCCAATGTATGAAGGATGAGTAGATGGTTGTAGTTATTAATTTTTGTATGCATAAGTTACATTTTTCCATCCATGGAGATTTTGAGATGAAACCCTTTTAAAGGAGAGAATGTAACACCTTAAAAATTTAAGCGGAAATTTAATAAAATAATTAAATTTAAATATAATAAGGGCAAAAATGGGATTTTCATAAATGTATGAATTTGGCCTTTAAACTTGTACCGTTGTGTTCATAACGGTTTTCTGAATCATTTTTATATACAACCATTTAAAATCGGAGCTAATAGGAAAAAGTTACTAAATTTCAAAAATTTGAATTTAAAATAACTAAATAAGGAATAATATAAAAATATTAATTAACATTAAATAGCGGTCGACACCCTTGGGTGGATCAGTCGACATGGAGCGGTCGACCGGTGGACACGTTACGACTAGTGTTTGCCTAGACCGAACGACCTGGATTGAACGCATATATTTTGAACGTCTGGATTTGCCTCATCTTTTCTTAACATATGGGATTAGAATATATCTTTTTGGGAACGGATGAGATTAAAAGCCGAGTCTATAAATACATCACGAGACTAAATCCTATTCGTTAGAAAATAAACTGTACATCTAAACTCTGTCAAATTCATTTCTCTTCAAACCAAATTTCTTAAATTTTTTTAATAAAAATCTAAAGGCGAAGAAGAGAAATTAAACCAAGGGAAGAGCTAATCCAAACAAGGGTGATTCCAAGTGCTAAAAGAAAAGAGGAATTTTTTATTTGAGTTGAGTGGATATATTGTTAGTTAAATGATTTATGCAATACCCTATAAAAATTAATAAGAAATTAATTAATTAATAATAAGGCTAAAAATGAAAATTTTGTAAATGTTAGAATTTGACCATGGAAGTTAAACCATTGCATTCATTGTCATTTTCTGATCAATTTTCATATATTATTTTTAGTAATTGGAGCTCAAACGGAAAAGTTATTGACGTTTGAAATTTCTAATTTAAAATAGTTCGAATGGAATTCAAATTCAAATTTTAAATTAACATTAACATTTGAAATTTAAAATATTAATAAGTGTGTTAAAAATTTAGAAATGGGGTTTAACTATGTGTTATAATAAACTTTAACATTAAAGATTAATTAAGGAATTACATAATAAATTAAACGAAACAATCAAATGTTTCCAAATACACTAGGACCGATCGACCGCTTTAAGAAGGGCGGTCTACCGATGGATGTTGAGGCGGCTAGGGTTTTGTGAGGCGTGAACGACACAGATTTTATTGTTTTAAACCGAATTAAATTCAACGATTCTAATGCGTCCTAACCGCTATAAATAAAAGGCTAGCCCCCTCACTTTTATTTACAAATTATTTGGAAACGCAAGTGGAGCTCTGTTAGTTTCTTCTATATGATTCAAAATTTCTTAGGATTTTCAGGTAAGGGATTTCAGATATTCAATATTTAATTCCTAATTCTATGTTTCTCTAATCCCTCAAATTCTGAATCTAATTTATATACAGTCCTATTGTTTTATATTTCGAAAAGAAAGAGTCCGAAGAGAGAATAAGAGTAGGCATAATCAAATCCAAGAGAAAGCTGGGAATCATCTGTGAGTGGAAATCTTAGTTTTTATTTTATTTTTAGTATTTGTGCAGTATAAGTTGAATTTGATTTATGCCTTGGAGAATTTTGTTCACGAAAACACCTAACTAAAAACCCAAAATTCTCCCAAAGCAAAATGTCAATCCTTATTGGAATTTTAATTATTCTATATTAAAATAGTGGAATTTGTGTAGTTATTACAATTTAAATATTTTATATTATATTCCCCTTCTTACCTTTCTCTTTTGATATGATTAAGGGTTTTAAAAGAAAATAAGTTAGAAAATGGGTTGCAAAGTGCGAATTCTTTTATTTGTACTTTGCACTGCCTATTTCCATAATTTAAATATGAATCCCTTTTCCTTTTATATGTAAAAGTTGAATAGAGTGTAAAAGGGTTTGAATTACAAATTCTATTCAAGCTGATCCTACTGTTTTAATATAAAATAAGTTGGTAGTTGATTCCATTTTCTTATACAAGTCTATTGTTGGGCTACGGATATTAGCTAATTTGTATGTTATGGTATGAAGTTAGATTATTATAAGTTGGAAGTTTGACATTTAAACGATTAGTATAGGATGCAAATTCTTCACATGCTTAGTTGTATTTAGTTACGTGTGTGTGTGTATATATATTAGCGTATAAAATAATTAATAATGTATTAATCATGTAATAAAAATAGGTTAGTAATGAGTATTAAACCCATTAGGAAAGAAGTTAATATAACTATGGAAAGTAATTTATAACTAAAGGCGGAATAAGGAGAATATCTTTTAAGGCCTTAATGCAAAATGTGGTGAGGTATATATATATATATATATGGTAGTTTGTTAGGAGAGTTGAAATTATGACTAAGTTATAAGGATGTGAGGTTAGTTAAAAGCATATAGAAGTCTGCCCAGCTATTCTGGCTACCAAAAGTGTGACTTTGAGGTTGATGTGAGACACTACCTATAATAAGTGCCCATGGAGGATGCAAGGTTAGTCCCAATTCTATAGGGTAAGCCTACCGAGTTAATATGGCTAACAATGCCAACAAGTTGACGGACTAATGTGAGACGTCCCAGTTTGGGTTACGGGTCATAATACATAGGACTTGCTTCGGGGTCGGGGGTATTAAGCGACTGTTGTAGAGTCCACCTCCTCCATATTTAGGAAGTATTAAATGGTTGGGGTTATCTTTCAGGCATGATAGTGGGAAATCTCGGGAAGGGTCCGCTTCAGGTTTTGAGGTATTAAGTGGATGTTGTAGGATCCACCTCTCCCATAAAGAAGTATTAAGTGGCCCGATGAGATTCCATGCGATGTCAGCTAGAGAGTACCAGAAAGGGGTCCACCTTGGGTTAAATATTAAATGATGGGGACCGACCTAAAATATAGATATTAACTGGTCAGAGTCTTCCTAGTTCCCATTGGAAAGGTATTAAGTGTATTGGGTACTTTCTCTCATGTTGAGTAGACATGATCAATGGTAGATGCGTGAGACTGGGAAGGGCCTTTGGCCTAAGTTGAAGGTGAGATTTAAGTTGAATTGGAAAAGTGTAGGTTGTAGAATTGGATTGGAGGAGCCTTAGGGCTTACAGTTAGAAGTATTTCTTATAGGATATAGTTAGGAAGCATAAGACATATTCTTATCTAAATTACATTGCCTAAATATATGGAAAGGCTCGAGATTTTATTCATCAAACATTATAGTTCTAACTCCTTCCTCATTACAACATAAGTTAGAAAAGACGATGCTGATTTAGGAGATGAAGGCGGAGGCAGAGTCTCATGGCAGTTATCTATCTATATATGTTATGTTATTTTTTGATGTACTCATTTCAGACTTGATATTAATATGATGAGATATTGTATTTCAGATATTGAGATATTTTGTTATTTGAATTTCTATAAAATGGGTACTATTTATGATATTATATTATATCCTTTCCACTGTGAGATTCTAATAGCATAAATATGTAGCTCTGTGTATTGTTTATTTAGCAACTAATAGCAGCCTTGGAATGGGTCTAAGGTTCTACTGGACTTTACTGGGTCGAAAATTACGTCTGTTTCTAAGTGGGTTGTTACATTTGGTAGCAGAGCTTAGGTTATCCGATCAATAGGTATAGGTATATATATGAGTGCTACTTGTTATTTTTAAAAGTATTTTTCAAAAACCCTATTTTGTGCATGTATATATATTTATCAAACATACACAAAAACAGTAGGCAAATCTTTTATTTCAACAATATTATCTTAGGAAATAGCAACTAAAATTTTAAACCTACAAATAGTATATTATGGCCGGAAACCTTTCCTCTGAGGTTGGGAACTCCTCTACCCAAGAGATACCACTATCTGAGGGATGCCTGAATGGTTCAAGCAATACCCAAGGCACATAAGGCAAGTTCCCATTCCTCAACAAGCTACACCAGTGGCACCCCTTGCCCTATCTACGGAAGAAGCACCTCGCTTTATAGACTTCCCTAAAATGTGCAAAGATTTCTAGAATATAGGAGGAATATGGGAGCTGAAAGTTTCATGGAGATGAAGACTTGAATTAACGATTGTGAGCATATATTTTAGGTGCTTTGATGGGAAGACGAGATCAAGAAGAAAATGGCGGCATGGCATCTTAAAGGAGAAGCCTTAGATTTGTGGACTATAGTGGCTGAAGAGAATGCTGAGGGAGGAATCACTTGGGCTGAGTTCAAAATTGCTTTGAGTCATAATTCATGATTAGGGCCGAGAAGAATTTGCAATTGGAAAGGTTATACAACTTAGGTAGGAAGACTCTACGTTAAAGGAATACATTTGTAGGTTCACAGAACTAGCTAAGTTCAGAATGAGTATGATTGACACCCCCATGAAGAAGGCCGTGAAGTTTGAAAAAGGCCTGAATTCTCCACCTAGAGAACTACTTTTAACCTAAGTACCCACATGCGCCACTTATGAGATGTTAGTTTAGATGGCTTTTCTTTAGACTGTCGGCTTAGAGGAGAAGGAGAAAGAGAAGGAGAAGGTGGGACCAATGTCAAAACAAGGTGGACCTAAGAAGGAAGGATTTTGGACGAACATGAATGCCAAAGGGAATCAACAAGGAAGATATAACTTTTCGATGATTCCCAAATGAAGGACACTTTACTAAGGACTATAAAGTGAGTTTGATGAGGGAGGAATTCAAAGGAAAGTTGTAACAACCCGCATATTTATCGATTTTATATTTAAATATTTTATCGTTAGTCGGATTTTAGTCCGAAAAGCTACTTTTTGCATATGGTCAAATTAGGACTCGAGACCACTTCCATTGAGTTAAAAATGACGTTTGCAATCTTTTTAAGTATAAACTTTGATATGTTTGGAGTTGGTGGAATTTCACTACTTTCTTACTTGAGACTTTGGTTTGGGCTTTTAGCCTATTAGACCCAACCTTCACCCCTTCTCTTCATAACTTCATTTCTATTTGCTTAAACATTCAAGCTTCATCAAAAATGGAGGAGGTTGTGGGAAATTAAAAATCCAAGCTCAAGTTCTCTTGCAAATCCATCATTCAACTCCAAATTCGAAGAGAAGACATTGATTCAAGCTTATGATTGTTCTTGCTTTGCTTTCAAACTTCATCTCCATCAATTTCCGTGAAAAGGTGAGATTTTTATCTCACATTCTTGTATATAACTATCTTGGATGGTTGGAATGAATTCCTATCACTTTAGCATGTACATTTGCATTTGGTTTGCATCGAATTGACGAAAAAACTCCAATTTTTAGTGATTTTGGTGAATTTCTGGGCTTAGGTCGTCCTGGTGGAAAAGTCGCCTCGGAGTTAGGTCGCTAGGTCGTAGGTCGATAGGCCTTAAGGCGCTCTGGCGTGGGAAGGTTGTTTACGGCACTTAGGTCGTAGGTCGCTCAGCCATTAGATCGTTAGGTCGCAAGCCTTTGGGTCGTACCACTTTGGCCTCATGCCCACTCCTTTAGGTCGCTTGACCTCGCTTGGGACGATAGGTCGCTTAGCCTTTACCCATTAGGTCGCGTGCTTAGGTCGCTCACTCCCTAAGTCGCAACCCACTCGGTGTTTGACCTGTTTTCTCTCTTAGGTCGCTTGACCCTATTTCCTTTAGGTCGTTAGACCTTATTTTTCTTTAGGTCGCCTGACCCCTTAAATCGCTCGACCACTAGGTCGTAACACGTTAGGTCGTACGGCCTTGTTAAGACGTTAGGTCGCTCGCCTTTTTATACTTAGGTCATTCGACCTGTATTTCGTTAGGTCGCTCGGCATGCTAGGTCGCACCACCTACTTCCACTTTGATGCATTTTGAGCTGATTTCCTTGGATTTTGTTCACGTCTTCAAATGTGAATTTTTGTGATAGATTGTTTCCACAATCATTTTTGTGATTTGTCACTTTAAAAATATGAAGGTTTCAATACTAGTAGTAAATATCAAAACTCTTTCATCAAAGCGATTTCAACACTATTTTATTACAAAACTCTTTTTCTTAAACCGTTTTCCAATCTATTAGTATATACAAGCCTTTACCTCACTCGGATGAGAAATCTAATTAAACGGCTTAGTAAAACAAGTGGTATGAAACGCTTGCGTTTGCTTCGTCGGTTAATTCTTGGACTTGTTCGATTGAACCTCTTGTGACAATTTTCTAGTGAAGATCTACAGTTTGTTCGTAAATATTTAAGTTAAGCAAGTGGTTATGGGACATGAAGCTAAACTCATATATTTACTATCTTGGTGTGATTGACACTTCTTGATGATCATGACGGTCATTTTTGTGATTTAGACTAGCAATTGTGCGATGTCTCTTTGTCTACGAGGGAGACTAAACCCCATTTGTGTGATGTTTCTACATCACATATGTGGGGTAGCACCCCACGGTCTTCGGGCCATTCTTGTGGAGTTTCGGCTCAAAAATTAATGGTTAGCTACCATGAGATAGCGTCTCGTTTTGTGATACACGTGTTGGTGAGTTTTCATACTCCCGTTTTGTGATAGGCCTCCCCCTTCTTGTGATTTCTGGATTTCTTGTGATGATTTCTGGAATTTTGTGCTTCACCAATTTTCGTGAATTCCATTGATAAGTTTTATCAATTTTTGTGCATTGGTGAATTTGTGTGTCATTGACTTGTTATGAATACAAGCTTAGGGTATGATACCCTATTTTATCTTTGAGAAGATTCTTGTGATATTGATTAATCTCTTGTTGATTTTCAATTACATACTTATAGTAGTATGCCATTATGGTTATTATATGTTCATGCCATATCTTTTATTCTATACCATATCATCTGATATTTATAGCTAGACTGATCCGTTTATTATTTTCTTATAAATAATACTCGGGTCAGACCGAGATGTTACAGGTGCTTCTGCTTGACTTTTCTTCTGGGATTACTCTGACTTTTGGCTAACTACTTAGATTAGTAGTTTTTGGATGTATACATTTGAGATATAGACTCCGTAATGTATACTTATTCTTTTGTGTAGCTTGTAGCTATTCTTTTGTATTATCGTGGATCTTTCAGACCACTACTCTGATGTACACTTTCATGTGTTATTTATATATATTCATATCTTTTTCCGCCCTTGTGATATGAATGTCTGTGACTGATTTGTGTTATGTTTATTTCTATATTTGTTTCCGAAGATATTATAGCCACCGCGTAGTAGCTTTGAGTTTGTGTCGGTATGTCGGATTTCCTCCTTAAATCAAACGCATGTCATACTATCTGACATATCGGTGCTCGCACAAAGAAATTACACAGATGGTCGCTCCTCAACAGCCTTATTCTCCGTGCTAGTTGACAGCATTACTCCGTATTGTTCTTGGCTAGCGTGGGTATAGAGGTGGGGCGTCACAACTTGGTATCAGAGCCAAACTTTGGAACAATGTAGAATAACTTAACAAGGATCATCGTCCTAAGTCTAACTTAGGAGTCGTGCCTTAGGATTTAATTCTAGTCTTCATACCGATTCATCCTATTTCCTTTTATGTATCCTTGTTTTATCTATCAAGATTTGCTTGATATTTATTTGAAGAATAACTTTTTCTTCTTCTTTCTTTCTTAAAGAAGAGAAATGGTTAGACCAGGCCGTCCCAGTGCTGGTCAATCAAGAGTTACTCCCCAGGAAGGAGTTTTCATGACTGCTCAGCAGCTTCTTGATTTAGTAAAGAATGTTCAAGCAGCTGGTTCTAATCCAGAACCTACTCACCCTAAGTCTGGATTTGCACGCTTGTGCAACGATTATACCAACTTGGGTGGGAAACCATTCAAAGGTTCTGAAACCATTATAGAAGTCCAGGCTTGGCTAAGAACATGCGACCGAATCTTTTCTCGCTTGAACCTTATTGATCTTCACCGAGTTTAGGTGGCCTCTAGTATGCTCCAAGAAAGAGCATTGGACTGGTACGAACTTCTTATTTTTGAAATCAATGAAGCGGATCTCACCTAGGAGCAATTCCGGGAACGCTTTGAATTGAAATTTGTACCAGAAGCTGAGAAAGTAACATTGGCTCGTCGTTTCATAGACCTTGTTCAAGGTGAATTCTCCGTGACAGATTACGTTGCAGCCTTCGAGTCGCTTTCCAAATATGGGGTTGAATACATCAACACCCCATTGAAGAAGAACCAAAGGTTCGTTTATGGCTTAAACAAAAATCTCAAGAAGCCATTACTTCTCAAATTAGAAGTTTCTTTTGACCAACTCATTGATATCACTCTTCGTCTTGAAGAGGCGGATAGGGAAAGTGATGTTGAAGTGGTGGGTGCCAAACCAAACTTCAACAACAAGAAAAGGCCTAACAAGTCCAAAGGCCCTTATCCCAATAAAAATGGGAAACAAGCAACCCCTGCTGCAAAGACTCCTTCCCCTAGTAGCGGGCAATGCTATAACTGTGGTTCTAAGGACCATTTTGCGAACAAGTGTTCGAAGCCGCGTTCTTGTCGCTATTGTAAGAGCCCGGATCATTATATACATTTATGCCCCAGACTTCAAGGCAAGAAGGAGGGAAATCTTAATGTGGCTCAAGCCCCTGGCAACACATCTCGCGGTCAAGGTATGTCTCATTCTGTCCTTGATGGCATTATTATATTTCATGATCAACCTATTCGAGTTCTTATTGATACGGGTGCATCCCATTCTTTTATATCAAAGGAACTTGTTGATACCTTTTCTTTAAGTGTTGTCGCTTTAATGACTTCTCTGAGAATCGCGAATCCCGTTGGTGGATCCGCAACACTCAGTTTGCTTTGTAAAGATGTGGATATTATTTTGTGTGATTTTCCTTTCCTAGCCGATTTGCATGTCATGCGTTATTTAGGCTTTGGAATGATTTTGGGTATGGATTGGCTTAACCGTTATGAAGCTCATATCCTATGTCCTGAGCGGACTATTTATCTCCGACATCCGCAATCTATTAATCAGATTTCTATTGTTCTTAAAGATTCGGATTCCGCTTTGGTTGCATCTTTATATTCTTTACACCCTCTTGATGATGACAATTATGATGAAGAAGATGTCATTTCTCTTATTCACGTCGTCCGTGAATTTTCCGACATATTTGAGCCCGTTTTAGGAATACCACCTAAGCGAGCAATTGAGTTCAAAATTAATCTTCTACCTGGAGCTCAACCTATTACTCGTCCTCCTTATCGCATGTCCAATAAGGAGAATGAAGAGATGCGCAAACAATTATCCGAATTGGAGACGAAGCAATTTATTCGCTTTAGTTCCTCGCCTTGGGGAGCTTCAGCAATTTTCGTGAAGAAATCCGATGGTACACTTAGGCTTTGCGTCGACTACCGCAAGCTTAATGATCTTACCATTAAGAATAAATATCCTTTACCTCGGATTGATGATCTATTTGATCAACTTAGTGGTGCTAGAGTCTTTTCACAATTGGACTTGGCTACCGGTTTTCATCAGCTTCGTATTGCAGAGGATAGTATTCCTTTGACTTCGTTCCGTACTCGTTATGGATCTTATGAATGGCTAGTTATGCCATTTGGTTTAACGAATGCTCCGGCTTATTTCGTTGACCTTATGAATCGAGTTTTCAAAGATTTCCTCGATCGGTTTGTTCTCATCTTTATTGATGATATTCTTGTGTATTCTAAAACCGAGGAGGAACATGAAAAGCATCTTCGAATTGTATTGGAAACTCTTAGGAGCAATCAATTAAAAGCAAAATTTTCTAAATGCCACTTTTGGCAATCTAGTGTGAAGTTTCTCGGTCATATTATTTCCGAATCCGGAATATCAGTGGATCCTTCAAAGATTGAAGCGATTCGAAATTGGAAGAGACCGGAGAGCGTGACTGAAATCCGTAGCTTTCTCGGATTGGCAGGTTATTACCGTCGTTTCATAAAAGACTTTTCTAAAATTGCCGTACCTCTTACTGGCTTAACAAAGAAAGGTGTTAAATACATTTGGTCGGACAAATGTGAAACTTCTTTTCAGAGATTAAAAGAACTCCTTTCTGATGCTCCTATTCTTGTTATTCCCGAAGGGAATCAAGATTTTGTTATTTATACCGATGCTAGTCGCGTTGGTTTGGGTGCCGTTCTTATGCAAAAAGAACGTGTTATTGCTTATGCTTCTAGGCAATTGAAGCCGGCTGAGACTAGATATGCCACACATGATTTAGAACTCGTAGCTATCGTTTTCGCCCTTCGAATTTGGCAACATTATCTTTTGGGAGAGAAATTTATACTTTATACTGATCATAAGTCTTTGAAATATTTATTTTCTCAAAAGGAACTTAATTTGCGTCAACAGCGTTGGCTCAAATTCCTTGCCTCTTATGATCTTGATATTCTTTATACTCCCGGAAAGGGATATCGAGTTGTCGATGCACTTAGTCGCAAACAACAAGTTGTTGTTTCCTTGATGATAACTGAATGGAGAGATCTCAAGGTTTTATCCACTTGTGAAATTCGAGATCGTGTCTCCGATTTATGTTCATCTCTTGTTTTATGTAGCCTTGAGGCTCATCCTTCTCTTTTAGACCGCATTCTTGAAGCTCAAAGGCTAGATCCCGAATTGGCTCTTCTTAGCCAGAATATTAAGGATAAAACCGATATTGAAGGTTTGAAGGACTTTGATATTGATTCTCGTGGCAGCATTCGAAAATTTGGTAGACTTATCGTACCAAATAGTAGAGATCTTCGTAAAGATATTTTAGAAGATTCTCATCGTTCCAAATTTTCCATTCATCCCGGTAGTAGTAAAATGTACGCGGATATGAAGCGAATTTATTATTGGGAGGGAATGAAATCTGATATTGCTAACTTTGTTAAGTATTGCATGACTTGCCAACTTGTCAAGGCCGAACATCAAAGGCCCGGTGGGTTATTGCAACCATTGGAAATTCCAATTTGGAAGTGGGATCAAATTTCCATGGATTTTATTGATGGCCTTCCCCGTTCTCGTTCGGGTCATGATAGCTTATGGGTGATCGTTGATAGACTTACTAAATCCGCCCATTTTATTCCCGTTCGGTCGAACCGAACCGTTCCTCTTCTGGCCAAACTCTTTATCAAAGAAATTGTTAAATTGCATGGAGTTCCTACTTCCATTATTAGTGATCGTGATCCATTGTTTACTAGTGGATTCTGGAAGAGTCTTCAAAAGCTTTGGGAACGAAGCTTAATTTTAGCACCGCTTATCACCCCCAGTCCGATGGACAAACTAAGCGTGTGAATCAAACTCTTGAAGATCTTCTTCGTTCTTGTGTGCTTGATTTCGGTGGAAGTTGGGAAGATCATATTTCTCTTGTTGAATTTTCCTATAATAATAGCTTCCAATCTAGTATTGGTATGGCACCTTTCGAGGCACTTTATGGAAGGCCATGCCGATCTCCTTCTTGTTGGCTTGAGGCCGGTGAGAAGCTAGTTTTAGGTCCAGATGTTATTCGGGATTCCACAGAGAAGATTGATCTTATTCGACATAGGATGAAAGAAGCCCAGAGTAGACAAAAATCCTATGCCGATAACCGAAGAAGGAAATTAGAATTTTCTGTTGGACATCTTGTATTTTTTCGTGTTTCACCTTTGAAGGGTGTTGTACGCTTCAGTCGATCGGGAAAATTAGCGCCTCGATATATTGGGCCATTTCCTATCAATGAACGTATTGGTTCCATGGCTTATCGCCTTTTGTTACCGGCTCAATTTTCTGCTATTCATGACGTGTTTCACGTTTCTCAATTACGGAAGTGCCTTTGGGATTCTGATTCTATTCTTGAGCCCGGTGTTGTGGAAGAGATTGAAGTTTCGCCTAATTTAACTTATGAGCAGCATCCTATTCGAATTATTGCTTCGGAGGTCAAACGAATTCAAAATAAAGATGTTCCGCTTGTAAAGGTTCAATGGTCCTCAAATCCTAAGGATTGCTCTTGGGATCTAGAGAATTCATCGAGCGAACACATCCCGATTTACTTTCTCATGCTCTTTAAGGTGAACTTCTTATTTCAAATTTCTTTTGTGTTAATATGCTTTTATGGTTGTTACTTTTTATTTCCATCTTATATATTGTGAGGACCCAATTTCTTTAAGGAGGGGAGTCTGTAACAACCCGCATATTTATTGATTTTATATTTAAATATTTTATTTAAATATTTTATCGTCAGTCGGATTTTAGTCCGAAAAGCTACTTTTTGCTATGGTCAAATTAGGACTCGAGACCACTTCCATTGAGTTCAAAATGACGTTTGCAATCTTTTTAAGTATAAACTTTGATATGTTTGGAGTTGGTGGAATTTCACTACTTTCTTACTTGAGACTTTGGTTTGGGCTTTTAGCCTATTAGACCCAACCTTCACCCCTTCTCTTCATAACTTCATTTCTATTTGCTTAAAAATTCAAGCTTCATCAAAAATGGAGGAGGGAATGGGAAATTAAAGCTCCAAGCTCAAGTTCTCTTGCAAATCCATCATTCAACTCCAAATTCAAAGAGAAGACATTGATTCAAGCTTGTGATTGTTCTTGCTTTGCTTTCAAACTTCATCTCCATCAATTTCCGTGAAAAGGTGAGATTTTTATCTCACATTCTTGTCTATAACTATCTTGGATGGTTGGAAATGAATTCCTATCACTTTAGCATGTACATTTGCATTTGGTTTGCATCGAATTGACGAAAAAACTCCAATTTTTAGTGATTTTGGTGAATTTCTGGGCTTAGGTGGTCCTGGTGGAAAAGTCACCTCGGAGTTAGGTCGCTAGGTCGCTAGGTCGCTAGGTCGCTAGGTCGTAGGTCGATAGGCCTTAAGGTGCTCTGGCGTGGGAAGGTTGTTTACAGCACTTAGGTCGTAGGTCGCTCGGCCATTGCATCGTTAGGTCGCAAGCCTTTGGGTCGTACCACTTTGGCCTCATGCCCACTCCTTTAGGTCGCTTGACCTCGCTTGGGACGATAGGTCGCTCAGCCTTTACCCATTAGGTCGCGTGCTTAGGTCGCTCACCCCCTAAGTCGCAACCCACTAGGTCGTTCGACCTGTTTTCTCTCTTAGGTCGCTTGACCCTATTTCCTTTAGGTCGTTAGACCTTATTTTTCTTTAGGTCGCCTGACCCCTTAAATCGCTCGACCACTAGGTCGTAACACGTTAGGTCGCACGGCCTTGTTAAGACGTTAGGTCGCTCGCCTTTTTATACTTAGGTCGTTCGACCTGTATTTCGTTAGGTCACTCAGCATGCTAGGTCGCACCACCTACTTCCACTTTGATGCATTTTGAGCTGATTTCCTTGGATTTTGTTCACGTCTTCGAATGTGAATTTTTGTGATAGATTGTTTCTACAATCATTTTTGTGATTTGTCACTTTAAAAATATGAAGGTTTCAATACTAGTAGTAAATATCAAAACTCTTTCATCAAAGCGATTTCAACACTATTTTATTACAAAACTCTTTTTCTTAAACCGTTTTCCAATCTATTAGTATATACAAGCCTTTACCTCACTCGGATGAGAAATCTAATTAAACGGCTTAGTAAAACAAGTGGTATGAAACGCTTGTGTTTGCTTCGTCGGTTAATTCTTGGACTTGTTCGATTGAACCTCTTGTGACAATTTTCTAGTGAAGATCTACAGTTTGTTCATAAATATTTAAGTTAAGCAAGTGGTTATGGGACATGAAGCTAAACTCATATATTTACTAGCCTTGTGTGATTGACACTTCTTGATGATCATGACGATCATTTTTGTGATTTAGACTAGCAATTGTGCGATGTCTCTTTGTCTACGAGGGAGACTAAACCTCGTTTGTGTGATGTTTCTACATCACATATGTGGGGTAGCGCCCCACGGTCTTCGGGCCATTCTTGTGGAGCTTTGGCTCAAAAATTAATGGTTAGCTACCATGAGATAGCGTCTCGTTTTGTGATACACGTGTTGGTGAGTTTTCATACTCCCGTTTTGTGATAGGCCTCCCCCTTCTTGTGATTTCTGGATTTCTTGTGATGATTTCTGGAATTTTGTGCTTCACCAATTTTCGTGATTTCCATTGATAAGTTTTATCAATTTTTGTGCATTGGTGAATTTGTGTGTCATTGACTTGTTATGAATACAAGCTTAGGGTATGATACCCTATTTTATCTTTGAGAAGATTCTTGTGATATTGATTAATCTCTTGTTGATTTTCAATTACATACTTATAGTAGTATGCCATTATGGTTATTATATGTTCATGCCATATCTTTTATTCTATACCATATCATCTGATATTTATAGCTAGACTGATCCGTTTATTATTTTCTTATAAATAATACTCGGGTCAGACCAAGATGTTACAGGTGCTTCTGCTTGACTTTTCTTCTGGGATTACTCTGACTTTTGGCTAACTACTTAGATTAGTAGTTTTTGGATGTATACATTTGAGATATAGACTCCGTAATGTATACTTATTCTTTTGTGTAGCTTGTAGCTATTCTTTTGTATTATCGTGGATCTTTCAGACCACTACTCTGATGTAC
This sequence comes from Allium fistulosum, assembly GCA_030737815.1. Lineage (NCBI taxonomy): Eukaryota > Viridiplantae > Streptophyta > Magnoliopsida > Asparagales > Amaryllidaceae > Allium > Allium fistulosum. The sequence goes on along the minus strand of CM060906.1, from coordinate 1,081,180,197 downwards.
ACTTTCATGTGTTATTTACATATATTCATATCTTTTTCCGCCCTTGTGATATGAATGTCTGTGACTGATTTGTGTTATGTTTATTTCTATATTTGTTTCCGAAGATATTATAGCCACCGCGTAGTAGCTTTGAGTTTGTGTCGGTATGTCGGATTTCCTCCTTAAATCAAATGCATGTCATACTATCTGACATATCGGTGCTCGCACAAAGAAATTACACGGATGGTCGCTCCTCAACAGCCTTATTCTCCGTGCTAGTTGACAGCATTACTCCTTAGTGTTCTTGGCTAGCGTGGGTATAGAGGTGGGACGTCACAAAAGTGCTATCACTGCCATGAAGAGGGACACTACAAGAATCAGTGTCCAAAGCTTGCAAAGTAGGGATAGAGTGGGCAAGCTTATGCCATTGGGCCTGTACCTATCTCGAGTAGACTTCTCCCTAGAGACCATGGAAAAACTATAATTGAAGGTATAACCTTTATTTTTGGACGTACTATTCGTACCCGATTTGACTCAGAAGCATTGCATACATTCATAGCTAGAAGTACAGTTAACTCCTTGAGTCTAATAACCCTAGTTGTCACCAACCCAATAATGGTATTAAATACTATTGGAGGGTTGACACATCTTTCTTTAATTTGTGAAAACCTAGTTATGGGTATATGTAATGTCGATTTTATATGTAACACGTATGTTATTGGCCTTGAGGGGTATAGACTTATCTTAGGGATGGACTGGTTACCTTACAACGGGGCTATCTTAGATTGCAATAGTAGGATTGTATGTTTAAAGAATTGTAAGGAGTGAGAAATAAATGTTCGTTACACACCCTAAAAATTCCATCGAGCTAAGCTATTTATATTCTCTTATCCTATAGCAAGATAATCTCTCATTTGTACTCGTAGTTCAAGAATTTCTTGATGTTTTTAAAGAAGTCTCGAGTCTCCGGCCTCGAAGGGAGATTGAGTTTAGGATCAACTTGGAGAAGGAAGCTAGACCTGTCGCTCTACTCTTAAGGCATATGGCCCCCAAAGAAAGGCAAGATTTGGACAAGCAAGTTTCAGAGCTATTGTAGAAGGGATTTATTCGTCGAAGTACTTCTGAATGAGGAGCGCCTATTATCTTCGCCACTAAGGTAGACGGTTCCTTAAGGTTATGCATTGACTATAGGGAACTCAACAAGTTGACTAAGAATAATAGGCACCTCTTTCCTAAAATAGATGATTTGTTCGATCAACTTGTTGGGGCCAAAATATTTTCTCAATTGGACTTAGCCACTGGGTTTCATCAATTAAGGATAGCTAAGGATAACAAGCAGAAGACCGCATTTTGCACTCTGGATGGACTGTATGAATGGGAAGTAGTGCCTTTTGGAGTAAGGAATACCCATGTATAATTTGTAGATTCTTTGAGTAGAGTCTTTAGGGAACAACTTAAATTCAACATAGTATTTGTGAATGATATCCTAGTATTGTCTAGAAGTAAGGGTGAGCATGAAAATCACTTAAGGGAGGTACTATGGACTTTGAGAAGGCACCAACTTAAGCGAAATTCTCAAAATGTGACTTTTGGAAGAAGAGGGTAAGATTTCTTGGACACATTGTTTCTAAAAAAGGATTGTTTGCATACCCCGCTAAGGTGGAAGCTATTCAAGTTTGAATGATTTCGAAGAATTCCATGGAGGTTAGAAATTTTCTTAGTTTAGCAGGTTACTATAGGAAATCCATCAAAGAATTTACGAAGATAGCATTTCCACTAACTTGCTTAACCAAGAAGAATCTAGTTTTTGCATGGGATACACACGCATACACACACATACACACACAATTAAAACGAGAAGCGAAATTGTGATTTTTTTCCCAGACAAATCAGTTTTTATAGTGGCTATCCACTTTTTATAAAAATAATTGTTAAAGGTGTGAGAAAAAAGGTTCTCGGCAGCTACTACACATACTCCCTAGAGAGCACGATCAGTAAATAGGTTGCACTAATAAAACATGCTAACATATTACAGCACCCAATTGACTATGCAAAACATATATGCATAAACACTATGACCCAACATATTCAAAAACTGTAACAATACATTTGACATCAAAAAATAACTATAGTGACCTGATAACATTCAGCAAGATGAAGACCGATCAATTATCTTCCAAAAGTACATTTCAACTGTGAAGACAATATCATCTATCATAAAATAAATCCATTAGCTTCAAGCGGTAGCATTACCACAAGGAAATAAGGATCCCTTGAAGCCAAATACCGTTTCAATGGCCTAACATAAAGAAAAGATTGAAACTAACAAATCAAAATAGCCGCAACACCACATTGTCCTTGAAGCACGACATTCGTCAACAAAAACAACACACCTTGCTGCATGAGTAGTCCCTGTGGTATTGAACTATAGTGAATGTAAAGAGACAAAGCATTATTCATTAAGTGAAATAGAACCAAGCTATCAAAAGTTTAACGAATTACAAAAGAAGATATGATACAAACTAGCCTATGACTATAACAACACAAGGCTCCTAAGCCTCCTAAACAATGCATAACCAACTGTAACACAAACCCACCCAAGCCGCAAAAATTTCCCTCAACGGCCTGTAAAACAACACCCAAACTAAAAAATGAGACCAAAGTGCATCATGGTAGTGGCAAGGTCTATCGAATAGCAAGCTGGGTGTAATGACCTGCCTTTTTGGATGGTTTAAATCGACGATAAACCACACACGTCAGACTTAAACCATGCAAAAGGGCAGATTGTTATGAGGTAAATATGAAAAAGCAGGGAAAGAAAGAAAACAAATACAGAATCTCGCAGCGGAATGACAAAATGTAATAATCAAATAAACAGTTTATGAAGCTGTTTACAAATAACATTGATTAAACTTTTATAATACATATCAGAGTTACATACAACAAGAATAAATAATAAATAAATGCAGCGGAACAGCATGATGCAGTGGAATAAATATAATACATAATAATAGTATAAAATCTTCGTCTTCGTCCTCCAAAAAGCATTCTTCGATAAACTGAAAAGCTCATACTGACCCGAGCAAATTGAAAAGACAAAACACTCGAGTCAGAACTAAAAGATCTTATGTAAGTTAAATCAACAGTAAATAAATATGAGTGTAACGGCGTCAAAGATGTTTACGGGGTTTGACATCTCCTATCCAGTGTCTAACGTGAGTGCAATAACTTAAGAGATGTTCGGGATTTCCACCTTCTAAGGATCCGTCAAACTATCTACTATGTAGTACAATAGGCTATCATAATAGTGTCTACAGTAAAGTAAAGTATTAAAATAGCGTTAAGGCGTTACCCATATCCCCCTTAACACATTTTATATTATACCCATAGTTTATACAGTACCGTACGCTCCTCCGTGAGGTTTACCCAGAGGGCACTCCATAGGTATGGTACAAAATAAACTCGTAGAAGGCACGATAGGGCATGTGAACACGGCACTCGAGGCAATGCCAGGGTAGACATACCAATTGCGGATCCGGACTGGTGGTAATGCATAGCAGCTACTACCGCCCACCTCGGAACACACTTTCATAATCAAAATCGAGGGGTGGCCACCAAATCATCACAAAGTCATAATATGGTATCGGAGAAATTTGTCCGATCGGAGGTGCGACCTCACTTGGCCCGACGTGGCTCCTCTTTTAGTCACATCAAAGCTGACTCACGGGAGTCAGGGTCACGTAAATACCTCATACAAAATTGTTCGCCAAACCATCCTACTTCATTTCTGGAATCTCCACCAGGTACACAGTTGTTAAAGTGTTTTTCGGTATTGGCAGAGAGCATGACAATATCCAATCCCGGTCTCTTTAACAACCAATCGCTTATTACACACCGGATGGTTCTTTTAAATTTCCAAAACCGTTTCATAATTGACATCCAAATATCATATTCAATTCAAACCATATCACTTTCGAAGTTATATTCACTTCTGATATCATATTCACCTTTGAAATCATATCGTTTCCTAAATCATATTTTCCTTCAACAATCATATTTCCAAAATAGGTTAAACCCACATGTCAAAATCATCATATTCAATCAAATATGTCAGTTAAATCCCAACTTAGGCTATAACATCATTTAACCGTATTCTATTTCAAATCAAGGATTTTAAGATAAACACTTCCACTTTACTTAGTCAGAAATTTAGAAAATAGTTTAGATACTTATAAATAGTTTAACACAGTTAAAATAATTTTTTAAATAGTTAAAATACTCTAAAATATTATAAAATAAATTTAAAAATAGTTTTAAATTGATATAAGATAGTTAAATAGATTTAAAATAGAACAAATATAATTAAAATAGGTCATATAGCTTTAAGATAGATTAAATAGATTTAAAATAAATTAAATGGGTTAATTAGTTTAAATTAAATTAAATTGGGTTAAGTAGATTTAAAATAGATTAAAATAAATTAACATGGTTTAAAATAGGTTAAAATAATTTAATATAGTTAATATAGGTTAAAATGGTTTAATAATTTGAAAATCCTAATAATTAGAATCTTTAAAATAATATATTTTTAAAACAATTTATATTAAGATATAAATTTGAAATTAATATCAATTTAAACTATTTATTTCATTTCAACACATCTGGACCATTTCTATTTCCAAATCAACAAAACCCAATTTCAAATCTTTCAATTCAAATTCTCAATAAACTATTTAATTCTATATCGATTTCAATCCATGTTTGAAATATCAATTTAAATTACTCAAATTTCAATATATTTTAAAGTTATATTTCAAAAAATTTCAATAACTCAATTTCAATAAATTTCATTTATACTTCAAAATTCAACTTTGGAATTCCAGTTTAATTCTTTAAACGGTTCATTAAATCAATTCCAATCTTAACATTTAAAGCTTGGATTTTCGAAAATAATTCAGTTTATATAAAACAAATTTTACTTCAAATACCATTTAACTGAATTCAAATTTAAGGATTTATAAATAGTTTAATTTAACCAATCCGGTGTCCATATATAATTCTCTACCCTATGGTCAAGTAATACAGATATTTATCATTTCAATCCGCAATTATTTTATATTATGGATATATATCATTTCAATCCACAATCCCGAGTTAATATTTAAAAATCCATAAAATCGCTCGAGTCTATCATTTCAACCCATAACGATTTTTCCCTAATCTATAGATTGTTCGGGTATGTATCATTTCAACCTATAGTGATTTTCCTAATAATAACTAAAGGAAACTTGCAGAGTGATAACATTATATAAATTAAACATAACATCCAATCATCCAATATCAACAATCAAACATCCATCATAATCATCCTCCAATTCGACCAATAAATTACAACAAATAACTGATTATCATTTACAGGAAATTAACTGGCAATTTAAGTTCAATAATAAATTAAATGGCAATTTATTTCAAAATAAATTCAAATTAACTGGAATAAAGATTTAAATATACCAAAAAGCCATAAATAAATTTCTAATCACATCATAACTTTAATTTAACCAACATAAGATAATTTAGACGTTGTGAGTAGGTTTGGCCCAAAATTCAAACAGTCTTAGAATCCAACCAAACTAATTCCAAATTTCCAGAAATTTCGATACGATCCTAGCAAAAGAAACTACATCCAAATCCGAGCTCGTATGAAAAAGTTATTCGAGTTAGAACATTCAAATTTTAAATTTTATTTAAATAAAATATAAACGAGTCACACGTTACCACTTCACCTAGCTTGAACCCTACCATCACATCGCGTACGCGAACATGCTCGAGACCACAGCCACCACCCTACCCTTCCAATCGCTGCCACTATGCCCTGCTCCACTAGGATCCAATAACGGGGCCAAGACCCAAGCCTCAGGCTGCACCTACGGTGCTCACGCGGCCAGCGCCACCGCTCACAAAGATCGCCAACATATGGTGAACCATGACCCCTTGGGCACGAACGAACCCCATCTCCAAGACCTGCTCGACGCCCCCGTCCCAAAGCAGCCTCCCGATCGTCGATCGGACGACGATCCACCGTTGGATCGTCAAAAGTTCAAATGGACGGCCGAAATTAATTCGGCGATTTCTGGACAAACGGTGATTCGATTCGACAAACGAATTGCACCAATGGATTACGCTCGTCGAGCTTCGAAACGGTATATAATATGTCAGGGTGTGGAGGAGTTTGAATTTTTGATTTGATTTTGATTTGTAATTAGGGTATGGTAATTGGAATATGTTCTACCATTGAAGAAAGAAACAGATAGAAGTTGATGTACGTATAGGAATGGGAAATGAGAAACAATTAGGGTTTATAACAGGCTATGTATAGGCAGATCAGAATAGAAACGAATGGACGGATTGAATTGATCGAAATGATTTGCGAACCCGAAAAGCCAGTTCTGCCTCCAAAATGAAAGTGGGTAACCGCATATATCAAAATAGATGTTTTCGATAGTTTTAAACTCAATGGAACAGGTTTCAAGTCCTAACTCCATCGTATAAAGAAGTTAGCTTTAAATCAGCTTATTTCAAATTGATTTCAATTTAATTAAATTGATTTCTACGCGTTTCGAGCTCGTACGATCAAACAACAAGTCCGATTGCTACGAAACTTGAAATCCTACAATAATCACCGTTACGGATCCGATGAAACAGGTTTCATTGAAATCCGAGACAGTGGCCAAAATGGCTATATTCACCTTAATTAAATAAATTATTATTAAATAAATTAAATCACTTTTTAATTTCAAACTTAATAACTAGCAATTTTCATCATTTTTGACTACTTGGACATTTATAATAATTTAAAACAAATTTACATATCAATTCAATGTTAAATATTACATTAATTATAGTGTTCAATTTCAACTATAATTAAATCCAATTAATTATAATCTAATTCCAAAAAATTGATTTAGTTTGATTTCAATCCTTTTATTCAACCAATTATTACTCTATAGGCATGGTTAACATTAGTTTATATCTTATTACACTAATATTCTACAATTATCATCTTTTACCATATTAGTTGCAATACTTTAATTTTATTGAATTTTTGTCATTTTTATTATAATTTAAAATCCCAATAAATTAATTTATCTATGTTTCACTCCTTTTATTACATTAATTATTGCCTTGTAATATAATTAATATTTCTATACATTTTATTGCATTCACCTTTTACAGTTATCGTCTTAACTCATTTTATGTAATATTTTACTTTCATTTAATTATAATTGATTAAATAAATTGGTAACAAATAACAATTGTCACCATTTTTACATTTAATAACATTCGTAAGTTTATTATTTACAAACATATGTTATAACAACTTACACTATACTAATTCTATCCAATTTCAATTTATTACACATTATTATAATTAATTTACAATCTATAAGCAATTATAACTTTTTAATCATTTCAATTAATTGGAATTTCATGCAAAGCAGTTATTAATTACCTTAAATTAATACTATTTCATTTTATTCTAGTTATATTCTTATTATTAAATCACAAAATTTTATTTCTTCCAATATTAAATCACAAAAACTTATCAAATAAACTATTTTTAATTATTGAAAATTACGGGTCGTTACACTCTTCCCCACTCTGTAACAACCCCACCGCGATGCCCAGATTAGCAAAGAACATTACAAGTAATGTTGTCTGCTAATTCGGAGAATACGGCTTGTTAAGGGCGATCAAATGTAATATATCTTTATAATAATGCTGACACGTCATTTATATCTTTTCATTTAATATCTGAACTGAATTTGACGTGTACAATATTAATACAAAGTAATAGACACATCGATTTCTCAGAATCAGAACAATATATCATATAAATAACAGTCACAGATCATAGTTGAATAAATCTCAACTTATACAATACAAATTATTTAGCTTACAAAATGAAATACTAAACTCGATTGTTATACAAATTTAACAATTCTCTAATCTCAATTATACATTTTAAATACAAGGTCCAAATTCCTAAATGGGATAAACTAAAAGTTCAAATGTTTATCTCCTTGCTAGCACAACCATTCAAAGGTCAACATATTCTGTAACCTGAAAAGTCTCGGCCTGACCCAAGCAAAATAACACCCGGATCAGACTATCTCTAAATATCCAATAGGGTGAGAACAAGATATAGCACAAGAACAAACAATATATAAGTAAATACATATGTTCAGGACTGAATTCATAGAAAAAAACGGAATTTCTCTAAGCACGCAAATATCAATGGTTAACTCAGTACAAGGTTATAAGTTTGCATCGCAAACACGATCTAGTCACTAAACATAAAATAATAGAATTAACTTAACATCCATCACAAGACATAAAACCATATATTTATTTCACGAACACAAAACACAAGAATATATGTTTATTTCACGAACACAGAATAGTCACAGAATCCAAATATCCAGAATCCAAGAGATCTTAATCCAAACCGATCGTAATGATTGTCCAAAACAATCGCAGTGATTGTACTCAAAACCCATGGCAAACAAACAAACAAATTGGTATCACTTGAACCGATCCGATACCAAGGATCGTACTCAGACCGGGAACACAGAATCACATAATCACAGAATGATCTCAAGGATAGTCCATACCAATCAAGGTGATCGTAAAAACCATGACTCGATAATTCCACATTTATTTAATATTATTAAATTATTATGTTTGACAAGAAATCCAGAAATAAACTTCTTAAGGATCTAGCAGCCACTTGCCGCACACCAAAAGAGAGTAAACTCTAAAGTGCCAAATACTATCACCTTCAGTAATCACTAGAATTTAACCAATATGTCACATACCGTACGGTGAAACTCAAGTATTTACTAAAAGCTAGTAAATATCACTTATTACGGATGCCATTGGAAAACCTAAACCATATTCTCTTAAGGATCTAGCAAACAATTGTCGCACACCAGAAGAGAATACAACTCTAAAGTGTTAAGTACTTTCCAAAAAACGATCACAAGAATTTAACCAAGGCTGTAACGACCCAGAATTTTGAACGAATTAAATTAAGAATATTTAATTAATTTTAAATATTTGAACGATGATTTAATTTGAATTCCCGATATAAATTTAAAATTTGTGATTAAATTTATAAAATGTAATCTATTAAATGTTGAATAAAAATTTGAATCTTCAATTTAAAGCCGAAGAAAAATATTTCGAAAGCTTTCAAAATTTATATTGATGATACTGAAGATAATAGAAGCTTAAGAATTTAATTTCGAACTGTTTCGTTCAGTTTGAAAATTATATCGTTCAGCCGATATTTAAAAATAGTCATTTTTTCAAACAGTCTTGGAATTCGACGAAACCAGTTCCATTGGGTCCGGAATGTTGTATTATTGCCGGGTTTCAATTTTCATAGTTTTCTGAGTTGAAACGTGAGCACACGATATGTAAACGCGTTAAAGCTTTAACGATATTCAATTTAAATTTGAAATTTAAATTTAAGTCAAATGTCTGCACGTTCTCTTCCCTTAGCTTCAGCCTGAAATCACGCGGAGATCACGAAAATAAATCGTGCGACCCATCTCCTTTCGTTTCAAATACGTCCTCATTCCTCTCGTTCCATCCCCAAATCTCTACCGCAAACAAAAGAAAAAGTCACGTTCAAATTAACAGATAGCCAAGCTTTATTCTTCAAACCAATTCGTTCTCCCCCATTCCAAATACCTAGAGTGTCGCGATCGATAGAGGATTACCAGCCCTAGGGCACGACCACGATGGAGGCGCGCGAGCAGATTTCGCGTGGGAGGAGAGCACGGCGAGGTTGGGTTCAGGCGATCGTTTGGGGAGCTCGAAATCGCGACCGCGTGATGGTATCGCGCAGGCAGGAGGAATCGCGAGGTGGTGATCGAAGCAGCGACCGATGGTGTCGATTTCATCGCGACTGGAAATGGGGCAAAGCAACGGTGATGGTCGCGAGGTTCGTTCGCGACTGGGAAGCGAACTCGTGAAGGGCGCTCGACGATTTGGGGATATCGTGAGTGGCACGGTGAAGTTGTCGAGTTGGGCAAGTTCGTCGACAGTGCAGTCTGGAGGCGCGGTGGAGTTTCGTGAATGCGAGGTGACAGGGAATCTGTGGTAGCTTCGCGTGGCGCAGAAGTCGAGCCTGGGGTTCACTGACGTTTTGGGTAGCTTGTTTGCGATCTGGGCTCGCTCGATTCGAACTCGGTTGTGAGGTATAATTTCATTTATCAAGTTCATATATATATACGCAGTAAATAAATAAATACGAATTTGGAATATTGACAGTGAGTTTAAATTTGTGATTTCAAAATAGTTTTGTTGTTATAAGGTTTAAACCAAATCTAAATGTGAATAAGAAAGAGAAAAAAAAATATAAGGATTTAAATGGGAAAATGATAAATGTGATGGTTAAACTGTTTCAATTGACTTATTTAATTTTTGGACTAAAAATAATTGGTTTAAGGAAATTTGTCCAAAATTTAATGGTTTGTTAGGAGTTTAATTTAATAGATAAAATGATTTATTTAAAGGAAGATTGGTTTTGAATTTAATTTTTGTTAAATCAAATTTTTAAAAAGAATTTGTTAGTCAAGATAAAATCACAAGTTAATTAAATTATCAAGTGGAATTTAATAGTTGATTTTATCCGAATATTTATAGATTGTATAAAATTGTCTATACAAGGTGTATAAATCAAGAAAACAAACTGAAATGGAAATTGGTTATTTGATTTAATTCGAATATTAACGAATTGTGTAAATATTTATACAAGGTTAAAAATCAAGAGGAAAGGGTCAAAATGGAAATGGATGGCAAATTTAAAGGCTAAGGTGAGATTTTTCTCACTCGAATTGAAGTGGATTTGTTTGCAGTTATTGATTGATTTGTTTTGATTGCTATTGAATGTGCTATTAGATATAATAGGATATATCTATATATATAGCAGTATATACATATTGGCATATGTATATATTGGATTGATTGATTCCCGCCTCGTATAGCGGATGAGACCCTATTGCGCCGTTAGTAAGCGGATTTATAAAAAACCTATATACCGCGATAATTCCGTACTGGAGCGGAATTGGTATTGTGCTGACGTCTTTGGACGCAGGGAAACAGGTTGGAGGGATCCAACTGGATTCCTCAACTGTATTTATTTATTTACAGATGTTGATATATATTCTGTCATCATATGATGATATATGATGTTTGATGTTGTGATGGACTAATTGATGCGTTGCATCATCGGGTTCAATTTTAAAGTCTAAAAAATAACGATTTTGGATTTTAAAAGGATTTGTAAAGTGATTTGTAGAAATATACGTTTTATTGAAATTTTTGAATTGGTTTATTTTAAATAAATAAATGTTAAAATTTTAATGTTAGTAAAATTGTGATTTTTGTGAAATACACAAAAATGTTATTTTTGAAATAAAAAAAAAATTGATAAAGATTATGAAATAGTTTAAATTGGAATTGTTGAAGTATTTTAAACAATTCATATAAAAAGATTTATAAAAATTGATATTTTTATAAATTAAAAATATTGGAATTTTGAAATGAGTTTTATTAAGTGTTAAAGTCAAATAAAAATGGATTCCATAAGTAAATTGAAATTTATAGATTCATAAATTGTGAAGTTATTAAATGGATAGATTTTGTAAAACAAAAAGATTTATAAGCAATTATCTTATAAATGGGATTTTGACATTTAGATGAGAAATGAATAGATGTTGTAAATAAATGGATTATAAGTTCTTAACTTATAATATAAACTTCCGGTATATAATTGAGTTATATAAGTTGAATTGGATAATTTAGAAATCGAAGTTTTATAAATAGAAATGGGATTTATAAACATTGTTTTATAAATTCAAAATCAATAGAATTTGATAAATTTAACATTGAAGTTATTAAAGGAGATATATTCGTGATTTTGGACAGCGAATTATCCTTTAAGTTAAATGTGTAGAAATTGTTAAAATTGGGATAGTGATTATATTCACGAATTTGGACAGTAAATATATATTATTGAATAAAATCAATATATTTTGGGGAAAAGGAATATTGTTAAATGAAGTTGTTTTAAAAGATGTTTTAAAACGTGTTAAGTATCGAATACATAGATTTCAACATTTATTGTTGAAATAGACGTTTTCGAGAAAAATAAGGAAATAGTAGACTATAACACTGTTGTTATAGTAAATGATTTCCGAAAGGAAATATTTTTGTGTAGTATTGGGATTTATATATCTATTTTAATTTCGAATCCCTATACTAGTGATTTTGAGTCGTCGTAACGATGTTTTACGCAACATTCGTTTTGACTCAAATAGATGTTAAAATTAATGATTTCCTTAAAGAATGAATATATACTTAATTTGATTTAAGTATATCGAATATTTTCCAAGTGTTGAAAATAAATGGATTGTGAATTGCTGACTTATTTTTAAATAAGTATGGAAATGTTTTCCAAAATGAAATGAAATGTTTTGAGAATTTATCTTCTTAAAGATAAATTGAAATTGAATATTGAAAACGATTTGAAAATCGAATATCAGTAGATATTCGAAAGTATAAATTCAATACGGAATTTATAAAAGAAAGCGAAGTTGTTTAAAAATAAATATTGATTTATTTTTGAAGTGTGGAAAATTGATTTGAAAATTGTTTTCAAATGGTTAAGTGTGGAAATTTTATATCTAGAAAAGATATTTTGGAAGATGAAATAATTTGGAAAATTATTTGGAATCTGATGATGTTGCGCATCTTTATTGATAGTTAAATAACCGACTATCAATAATTACCTTTAGATAGGTATTTGTTGTGAATTGGATGAATTTGAATGCCACACTTATTTTTGAATAATCGCTCACTATTCGGGTTAGCCGGGAAAGGACCATGGGGTCGTATAACCCATTCCGAATATGTGATACGTCGTTATGAATTGCATTGGAAGACCGGTGATGAAGACCGGATATTTTTGAAAACGGAAGGATTACCGTCGAGTTACTCTACATCGGCTGATCTCCGATTTAGAGGTTTTATCACCCTTAGTGACGGGAAGTCCTGACGTGATTGAAAGTTATCCGGAAATGCAAGGGCTTCGTGAGAAGTGCCTTCGGTTCTGTTCGATCCCGGAACAGACTTGTATGGATTGTGTGTCTGACGTTACAATTTGAGATATAAAGCTGATTTCTTTCAAATACATTTCTGTTGGTGGCGGAGAATTTATTCTCTTAGCTTAACACCCTTCTCTGAGACGTACGAGCTTAGAGGTTATGTAGTTGAAATTTATCAGCGATATATCCCAATTTGGTAACGTGGCATACTGAGTGTTGCTGTGAAATGATCAGTGTTTGATCATTTGTGATATGATCATTTGTTTGATCTTATATCTTTGTGATCATAGGTTGATCATTTTGTTTGACCCGAAGCAGGGCTTTTTATAGAAAGCGTAGCTTCGTGGACGAGACTTCGTCGAGCCTCACACCCCGGAAATGGTCGAAACAGGAAGGATGCAGCAAGGTTCTAGGGAGTAGCGCCCCTTAGTGTATGTCATTCCTTCTGGATAAAGGTGGTATCATGGTATGGAGCCCAGGTACTTAACCTCTGTGGTTACTGCATTATTTTTTCTATGTGGTTTGTTGGAATCGGGGATCCTCGGGAAGATCGGTGACGATCGGGGGATGGCATACGCGTGTCAGTAGTTACCTATTTTTGCAGAGGTAACCCGGCCTTGTGTTGGCAGAGATCCGGTTAGGTTCTCGGGTCGTCTATTCCAGGGACGTACCCATCGTGGATAGGAAGTTCCTTAGCCTGACCATTTGTTGGAAATCCAAAGAAACAATACGAGCCTTGTACGGCATTAGTTGTAGAACCTGCCATTCACTTATGGTGGCGCCCCACTGTTTGGATGGTAGCTATAGTAGGCATACGATACTGGTCGTATGTTGGCTAAGATTAATATTATACTTTCGAAATGTTTTCCACACTATGCACTAATAATAATATCAGAATGATTTGATTTTTCGTAGTAAGCATCTTTGACTATCATAAGAAGAAATCTCCTCCAATTCTGCGTTTGCATTGTGTGTGTGGTGGGAGGTCTTATGGTAGTTTCATTTTCCAAAAGCATTTCGAATTGACTTTAAAATTATCCTGTTGTTTATTTTAAAGAATAACTGTTTTACGATCTCACACCAGTCTTGCTATATTACAGCATGATAGGGGATTCTCGCTTCGCGGTTTGGTGGCGAACGGGAGACTCTTACCCCTACATGTCCCTGAGAGGGATGGGTTGGTTAGGCAGAGGCCGTGACAGTCGAGAGGCTGGCCGTAAAAGCAAGTTTGGGGTACCATTGTCAGCCACGGTGGGGCTGGGATGGTTGAAAAGCCTACCAGTTGTGACCGCTTACTTTGGGATGTGACAAAGTGGTATCAGAGCATATGGTTAAGCGACAACCCTGCTCTGTTGGGTGTTACTCATTAGAGATAGAGTCAGTAGTACTCTAGAATGAGTTTGAGTGTAATAATAGATATGAGCGCGTATTTGTTATTGAATATAAAATTGTTTTATATTGTGATGATTGGTTTATTTAGTGGTATATGAACCTTCGTCGGCACAGTCTTGCAAAACTGTATCGAAGGGGTTTCTAAACACTTGAATAGAACAATTCAGCACAGTATTGTTTTAAATAGGGTAAATGAAATGATTTTACCCAAAACTATTTTTGTATAGAAAGGAAATGTTTTTCTATGAATTACTATAGTATATGGTTGCATGGTTGTTAGGAAGTAATAATAGTGAATTATCATCATTGAAATTAAATAAGAAATTGGAATTGTAACTCCAAAGTTAAGAAATAAATTCATATACAAATGAAATTTAAGAATGTAAATTATAAATGTAACTTATAATTGAAAACGGAATTCCAGAGAAGTTTTTGGAAATGTTTTGAAAAGAATTTGAAAATTTTGGAGATTTGGAAAGTTTAATTTCTTTTTGAGTTGAAAAAATGAGCTTCAAAGGTTTTGAAAAGCGTTTTGAAGGGATAAAAGCTCTAAACTCTTTTAGGTCGCTGGAAAATAATTCCGATGATGATCGCGACATCACCGGTGTTCATTTTCGGGTTTCCAAAAGAGGAATTGCTGCTAAATTGTTTTAAATGAAAGTTGTTTGAAAAATTTGGGTTTTGTTTTGGAAATTCAAAAGATAATTTGATTTGTTTCAAAATGATTTTGAAATGTTGGTAAACTCCGGAATACTATGTAGAAATACTTATGAAATATGAAATAAGTTGGTAACTTATACAGTTTGAATTTTGATAGAATAAATTTAACTTAAAGAATGAAGTTGAAATTAAAGCAAGTATAGGTGAATCAATTAAATGAACATGGAATTCCAGATAGATATTGGAAAATTTAAAATTCATTAATGAAATGAATTTGTAATATGAATATATAAGTGATTATATAAATCGAAATGAAAATAAGTTGATAACTTATAGAATATTTGGAATCTGAGTGGAATGAAATTCAAATTGAAGACGAATGGATTAGTAACTGAAACTAATTTAAAATGGTACAGTATGAATAAAAGCTAATCAATAAAATTCAATATTCAGAAATTGAACTGAATCCAATTAAATGTTGGAATTGAATTCAAATGGAATTGAAATGTAAAAATTGAACGAAATTGAATATATAACTTCAATAGTGAATTAGAAATGATATAAGAAGTATATATTGAAAGTTTTGTAATTGAATGTACGAAATGGTTTGAATATATGCAACTAGATATAATGGCTAGTAGGATATACAGGTGTATAAAAGGATTGTAAAATTTATTTCACAGATAAATTTGAATTGCTCGAAAAAGGTATGTATTTGAGTTTTAATATGAGTTTTTGATGATTTCTCTCTAACCTCTTGGCATTTTTCTTTTCTTTTTGAAATCTGAGAGTCCGTAGGGACGTTTTGTAGTCGTGCCGTATTAGCCGCGCAAAGGAGACGCTGGCGAAATTTTTTGGAAATTTAGGGCGTTAGAAAATTTTTGAAAAATTTTGAAAGTTAAAATTTGAAATTAAACTCGAATTTGAATTGAGAAGTAAACAATGTTGTTTGAACTTAAAATTGAAGTTAGAAATTTAGTTGAATGATAGCGAATCTTTAGTAGAAAGATTTGTTTTGATAAATTTGATAAAACTATTTGGATGTTGAAAAATAGTAGACGAGTTAAGGACCTTTTTTCCTAACTTGTAATTTCGAGGACGAAATTCTTTTAAGGGGGGAAGTCTGTAACGACCCAGAATTTTGAACGAATTAAATTAAGAATATTTAATTAATTTTAAATATTTGAACGATGATTTAATTTGAATTCCCGATATAAGTTTAAAATTTGTGATTAAATTTATAAAATGTAATCTATTAAATGTTGAATAAAAATTTGAATCTTCAATTTAAAGCCGAAGAAAAATATTTCGAAAGCTTTCAAAATTTATATTGATGATACTGAAGATAATAGAAGCTTAAGAATTTAATTTCGAACTGTTTCGTTCAGTTTGAAAATTATATCGTTCAGCCGATATTTAAAAATAGTCATTTTTTCAAACAGTCTTGGAATTCGACGAAACCAGTTCCATTGGGTCCGGAATGTTGTATTATTGTCGGATTTCAATTTTCATAGTTTTCTGAGTTGAAACGTGAGCACACGATATGTAAACGCGTTAAAGCTTTAACGATATTCAATTTAAATTTGAAATTTAAATTTAAGTCAAATGTCTGCACGTTCTCTTCCCTTAGCTTCAGCCTGAAATCACGCGGAGATCACGAAAATAAATCGTGCGACCCATCTCCTTTCGTTTCAAATACGTCCTCATTCCTCTCGTTCCATCCCCAAATCTCTACCGCAAACAAAAGAAAAAGTCACGTTCAAATTAACAGATAGCCAAGCTTTATTCTTCAAACCAATTCGTTCTCCCCCATTCCAAATACCTAGAGTGTCGCGATCGATAGAGGATTACCAGCCCTAGGGCACGACCACGATGGAGGCGCGCGAGCAGATTTCGCGTGGGAGGAGAGCACGGCGAGGTTGGGTTCAGGCGATTGTTTGGGGAGCTCGAAATCGCGACCGCGTGATGGTATCGCGCAGGCAGGAGGAATCTCGAGGTGGTGATCGAAGCAGCGACCGATGGTGTCGATTTCATCGCGACTGGAAATGGGGCAAAGCAACGGTGATGGTCGCGAGGTTCGTTCACGACTGGGAAGCGAACTCGTGAAGGGCGCTCGACGATTTGGGGATATCGTGAGTGGCACGGTGAAGTTGTCGAGTTGGGCAAGTTCGTCGACAGTGCAGTCTGGAGGCGCGGTGGAGTTTCGTGAATGCGAGGTGATAGGGAATCTGTGGTAGCTTCGCGTGGCGCAGAAGTCGAGCCTGGGGTTCGCTGACGTTTTGGGTAGCTTGTTTGCGATCTGGGCTCGCTCGATTCGAACTCGGTTGTGAGGTATAATTTCATTTATCAAGTTCATATATATATACGCAGTAAATAAATAAATACGAATTTGGAATATTGACAGTGAGTTTAAATTTGTGATTTCAAAATAGTTTTGTTGTTATAAGGTTTAAACCAAATCTAAATGTGAATAAGAAAGAGAAAAAAAAAATATAAGGATTTAAATGGGAAAATGATAAATGTGATGGTTAAACTGTTTCAATTGACTTATTTAATTTTTGGACTAAAAATAATTGGTTTAAGGAAATTTGTCCAAAATTTAATGGTTTGTTAGGAGTTTAATTTAATAGATAAAATGATTTATTTAAAGGAAGATTGGTTTTGAATTTAATTTTTGTTAAATCAAATTTTTAAAAAGAATTTGTTAGTCAAGATAAAATCACAAGTTAATTAAATTATCAAGTGGAATTTAATAGTTGATTTTATCCGAATATTTATAGATTGTATAAAATTGTCTATACAAGGTGTATAAATCAAGAAAACAAACTGAAATGGAAATTGGTTATTCGATTTAATTCGAATATTAACGAATTGTGTAAATATTTATACAAGGTTAAAAATCAAGAGGAAAGGGTCAAAATGGAAATGGATGGCAAATTTAAAGGCTAAGGTGAGATTTTTCTCACTCGAATTGAAGTGGATTTGTTTGCAGTTATTGATTGATTTGTTTTGATTGCTATTGAATGTGCTATTAGATATAATAGGATATATCTATATATATAGCAGTATATACATATTGGCATATGTATATATTGGATTGATTGATTCCCGCCTCGTATAGCGGATGAGACCCTATTGCGCCGTTAGTAAGCGGATTTATAAAAAACCTATATACCGCGATAATTCCGTACTGGAGCAGAATTGGTATTGTGCTGACGTCTTTGGATGCAGGGAAACAGGTTGGAGGGATCCAACTGGATTCCTCAACTGTATTTATTTATTTACAGATGTTGATATATATTCTGTCATCATATGATGATATATGATGTTTGATGTTGTGATGGACTAATTGATGCGTTGCATCATCGGGTTCAATTTTAAAGTCTAAAAAATAACGATTTTGGATTTTAAAAGGATTTGTAAAGTGATTTGTAGAAATATACGTTTTATTGAAAATTTTGAATTGGTTTATTTTAAATAAATAAATGTTAAAATTTTAATGTTAGTAAAATTGTGATTTTTGTGAAATACACAAAAATGTTATTTTTGAAATAAAAAAAAAATTGATAAAGATTATGAAATAGTTTAAATTGGAATTGTTGAAGTATTTTAAACAATTCATATAAAAAGATTTATAAAAATTGATATTTTTATAAATTAAAAATATTGGAATTTTGAAATGAGTTTTATTAAGTGTTAAAGTCAAATAAAAATGGATTCCATAAGTAAATTGAAATTTATAGATTCATAAATTGTGAAGTTATTAAATGGATAGATTTTGTAAAACAAAAAGATTTATAAGCAATTATCTTATAAATGGGATTTTGACATTTAGATGAGAAATGAATAGATGTTGTAAATAAATGGATTATAAGTTCTTAACTTATAATATAAACTTCCGGTATATAATTGAGTTATATAAGTTGAATTGGATAATTTAGAAATCGAAGTTTTATAAATAGAAATGGGATTTATAAACATTGTTTTATAAATTCAAAATCAATAGAATTTGATAAATTTAACATTGAAGTTATTAAAGGAGATATATTCGTGATTTTGGACAGCGAATTATCCTTTAAGTTAAATGTGTAGAAATTGTTAAAATTGGGATAGTGATTATATTCACGAATTTGGACAGTAAATATATATTATTGAATAAAATCAATATATTTTGGGGAAAAGGAATATTGTTAAATGAAGTTGTTTTAAAAGATGTTTTAAAACGTGTTAAGTATCGAATACATAGATTTCAACATTTATTATTGAAATAGACGTTTTCGAGAAAAATAAGGAAATGGTAGACTATAACACTGTTGTTATAGTAAATGATTTCCGAAAGGAAATATTTCTGTGTAGTATTGGGATTTATATATCTATTTTAATTTCGAATCCCTATACTAGTGATTTTGAGTCGTCGTAACGATGTTTTACGCAACATTCGTTTTGACTCAAATAGATGTTAAAATTAATGATTTCCTTAAAGAATGAATATATACTTAATTTGATTTAAGTATATCGAATATTTTCCAAGTGTTGAAAATAAATGGATTGTGAATTGCTGACTTATTTTTAAATAAGTATGGAAATGTTTTCCAAAATGAAATGAAATGTTTTGAGAATTTATCTTCTTAAAGATAAATTGAAATTGAATATTGAAAACGATTTAAAAATCGAATATCAGTAGATATTCGAAAGTATAAATTCAATACGGAATTTATAAAAGAAAACGAAGTTGTTTAAAAATAAATATTGATTTATTTTTGAAGTGTGGAAAATTGATTTGAGAATTGTTTTCAAATGGTTAAGTGTGGAAATTTTATATCTAGAAAAGATATTTTGGAAGATGAAATAATTTGGAAAATTATTTGGAATCTGATGATGTTGCGCATCTTTATTGATAGTTAAATAACCGACTATCAATAATTACCTTTAGATAGGTATTTGTTGTGAATTGGATGAATTTGAATGCCACACTTATTTTTGAATAATCGCTCACTATTCGGGTTAGCCGGGAAAGGACCATGGGGTCGTATAACCCATTCCGAATATGTGATACGTCGTTATGAATTGCATTGGAAGACCGGTGATGAAGACCGGATATTTTTGAAAACGGAAGGATTACCGTCGAGTTACTCTACATCGGCTGATCTCCGATTTAGAGGTTTTATCACCCTTAGTGACGGGAAGTCCTGACGTGATTGAAAATTATCCGGAAATGCAAGGGCTTCGTGAGAAGTGCCTTCGGTTCTGTTCGATCCCGGAACAGACTTGTATGGATTGTGTGTCTGACGTTACAATTTGAGATATAAAGCTGATTTCTTTCAAATACATTTCTGTTGGTGGCGGAGAATTTATTCTCTTAGCTTAACACCCTTCTCTGAGACGTACGAGCTCAGAGGTTATGTAGTTGAAATTTATCAACGATATATCCCAATTTGGTAACGTGGCATACTGAGTGTTGCTGTGAAATGATCAGTGTTTGATCATTTGTGATATGATCATTTGTTTGATCTTATATCTTTGTGATCATAGGTTGATCATTTTGTTTGACCCGAAGCAGGGCTTTTTATAGAAAGCGTAGCTTCGTGGACGAGACTTCGTCGAGCCTCACACCCCGGAAATGGTCGAAACAGGAAGGATGCAGCAAGGTTCTAGGGAGTAGCGCCCCTTAGTGTATGTCATTCCTTCTGGATAAAGGTGGTATCATGGTATGGAGCCCAGGTACTTAACCTCTGTGGTTACTGCATTATTTTTTCTATGTGGTTTGTTGGAATCGGGGATCCTCGGGAAGATCGGTGACGATCGGGGGATGGCATACGCGTGTCAGTAGTTACCTATTTTTGCAGAGGTAACCCGGCCTTGTGTTGGCAGAGATCCGGTTAGGTTCTCGGGTCGTCTATTCCAGGGACGTACCCATCGTGGATAGGAAGTTCCTTAGCCTGACCATTTGTTGGAAATCCAAAGAAACAATACGAGCCTTGTACGGCATTAGTTGTAGAACCTGCCATTCACTTATGGTGGCGCCCCACTGTTTGGATGGTAGCTATAGTAGGCATACGATACTGGTCGTATGTTGGCTAAGATTAATATTATACTTTCGAAATGTTTTCCACACTATGCACTAATAATAATATCAGAATGATTTGATTTTTCGTAGTAAGCATCTTTGACTATCATAAGAAGAAATTTCCTCCAATTCTGCGTTTGCATTGTGTGTGTGGTGGGAGGTCTTATGGTAGTTTCATTTTCCAAAAGCATTTCGAATTGACTTTAAAATTATCCTGTTGTTTATTTTAAAGAATAACTGTTTTACGATCTCACACCAGTCACCATGACTGACTCGGAGTTTATTGTTTCCCTTCTAAACTCTGGGTGCCCACCAATTTCCACACGGGCAGTCTAGAGTTAGATTATCAGGATATTCTGGATATTCTGGAGCTTTGGAGATAACTTGGAGGACGAGACGTAGTATTTGTATCTGATAGTATCTATTCCGCTGTATACTCTGTATGAGGACAAGTTATATAACTGTCCATTGTTGTATATTGACTCTGATGATTGATGTATGTATAAAATGATATATTTCTTTGTTTTAAAGATTATTCATTTATCTATTATATATTGTTCCGCTGCGATATGTGAGATTCTGATATTGTCTCTGTTCTGTGTTTCTATTGATGTCGTTCAGATGTTTTCTGTTGTTCTTCTTCTTTCTTTCTTCTCTTTTTCTTCTATCTCCTTCTTCTTCTACTTTTTCTTTTTCTTAAAACCCTCACTATTGGAGTTTCCGGCACTCGATTGCTCGGCAGTCGATAAAGTGAGTATCGATGTCGAATTTTCGAAAGTCGAAAATTTCAGGATGTGACAAAGGCATCCCATACTACCCGGTGAAATTCGAGTATTCGTTAATAGGCTAGTAAATTCCACTCAAATATTCTATTACATGAGTTATACCATATTCGACGAAGAGTTATTCGAAAGCATTTAAACCAATCGATGACACTAAGTCAATTATTAGTACTCCTCAAATTATAGAATTAAGGTTCTCAAAACATTTATTTAATTTGTCACTTATTAAAATTTTCCATTCTTCCAAATTGTTCCAAAAGTATTTATTTTACAAAACAAGAATTTTCATATTCCAAAATCACATTGATTCCTTAAATTCCATATGAATATAAGGTTATATACCATATTCCAAAAGCTACTTATAAAGTATTCATTTATTCATGAATCCTCCATTTCCAAAACCAAATTATTATTACCAGTATGTATGGCACGTCCGTTGGACGTGTGTTGAAGACAACCGTGAGTTAATTTTTTTTAATGCAAAATAGTGCATACAAAAAATGTATTGTCATTTGTCATACAGCTGCATAAGCTTACCGGTTAAGATTGCATACTCGTACTATTATTTTGTTGCTATTCCTGCATGACTATATTAATGCCTCTTTGTTTGTAAAATTTTTTCTCTCCTCCTTTATCCGGGCTTGAGACCGGCATCAGTACGTAAAAGGTGATGGCGGAGTTAAAACATTTTTTTAAGGATCAGTTTATGTGATTCATGTTTTTATAATGATAATAAAATTTTAAAATCAATGTTGTTATATATTTGATGTAAACGAAAGTTTCATTTGATTGAGACCTTCTATTTGAAATAGTTTGCTCTCTTGCATGTTCACGTCTAGACCGTTGGCTTTTACGTCTCCTCTCTCTTTGGATTTCAGCCATAATAATAAACAGTACAATAGAAAAGCAGTTCAATAAAATTCAGTACGAAGTTTGTTTGGTTAGCTTAGAAAATAATTGTATTGTGAAGACATAAAACAGAATAACTTACTCATATATAGAAAGACAATGTGTGAGTAATAGTAACATATGCTTTGAATAAGCAAGAGATGAGAAACTGTAGGAGGTATTATTGGACTCTGTCAAAAATATGCTTTGTACCGTTAACTAACGGTAGAGTAAAACATTTCAATTTAAAGGCAAGCTTTTACACAACAGCTTCATTTTCATATATGTGTACTTGCCATTTTCATACATGTAAACGTGGAGCACAATGACATATGTAGTTATTTAAATATCCATCATAACTGAACACGTATAAAAAACAATGTGCGTTAAATATCCATCATAACTGAACACGTATAAAAAACAATGTGCGTTAAATATCCATCATAACTGAACACGTATAAAAAACAATGTGCGTTAACTTCTGTTCAGTTCAAAATAGTACATATAAGCGTGCACAAAACTCAGTATATAATGAATTTTCTTCTATACTTATTTTTATATTAAAAGCTAGACCATTGAACACGTTTACATATTTAACATGCTGCATGTACAAACAGAATTAAGGAAGTAAAAGCAAACTTATAATTATATTTTACATCTCAGCTTTCTATAATTATATTTACATCTCAGCTTTCCAAAACAATATATAGAATAGAAGCTGGAATTTGCAACAACATGGCCTTTTGTTTTCTGTATGCTGTAATAATAACAGTTCCTCTGAAAATTATTATGTCCTTATTGATAATATTAAAATGAAAATGGTGCATTCTATGTTCCGAAACAACACTGGAGAAAAACTGAAAACACGCATCACATGTTCACAGTTAGTCTATTTAGCACGTTGCTTTCAACTTTTCATAATTCAAGCATTTCGCCTATGCATTATTGTGCAGTACATTTGATGTCTTTATGAGCATCACTGTATACTACAAAAGAGAGAGAATCCAACCACCATCCGCTTGCCTTTGCGCCATTGCATTCCTCCACCCCGACCTGCATCCAACCCGCCAGAACCACCAACCTCCTCCGTTGCCTAAGTGCAACGATCACCCCTCTCACCCTAGCCGCCTCCGCCTGCCTACATCACCTCTATCCTAGGCCAAAAACTCACCACCCTAAAGAAAAGTATATAAAGTTTAGCAATCGGACAGCAAACTACAAACCTGAGAGTAAATGATTATTAACATATTGAATTAAGTATTAGGAATATCAATATCTCATATCTATCATATTATTTTAGCACAAACTAAGCATGATAAGCTATCAAACTTTTAGTTTGAAAATTAGGAAAAAACAAAAAATAATGACTTAAAAAAGGATATACACGATACATAATTACATTTCAAAAAATGAAGCTACGTGGACACTATGTTCCAATAAAATCAGTTGATATCAACTGCATTTTACCTTAAGAATATTCATATACAAAAATCGCTTGGTAATAGATACAATATTAATTGCATACTCAAATGAAAACCAGCCCAAAAATGATTAATAACCATTTGATGTGTTGTTTAATTAATTATAATTAATTAAATGATCAAGGAAATGTAACTTATTAATACATAGTTGTGTTAGTACATCGTTTCTGCAAGTTTCATAATTTGGATGTTGCAAATATTGAAATTAGTAAAAAAATAATTTATTTAGAATTTTCCTAAAGATGAGGAAAAATAAAATTAGTTTGATTAAATTTAAATTGTTGAAAAAAAATTCTCCTCGGTTATGTAATTTCATCAAAGACATCATTGTTGGTTTAATAGTAGTTTCGTAGTTCTTGTCTTGACAGAATCCACATTTTTCCAGCTTTGTTTTCCACTTGTAATAGTTTTGCTAAATATGAAGTACAGACACTTCCCTCTATAGATATTTAAGGCCTGTTTCTATGTCCAAACATTTCGGTAGTATATTTGATAGCTTAAAACATGAATCATGGTACATTTCAACATACATTCATTTGACTGGGTCCTAAATATTGCTGAAATTAAATCTCAGTTCTTAAATTGCTAAAACAAAGAAGTTCATATTAAATAATGTCAGCTTTACTTCAAAATGGCTGGGTTTGTTCAATTATCAAAACTATCTATTTTAATGTCCTTTTAAGAAATATATCTCACATAAAATAAGATTATCATTTTCAAAGACCATCGGAATATAATTTAATCAAAATAATAACATGTAGATTATTAAATTCGTAGCGTCTCTATATATTTAAGTTATTAATCAAAACAGAATAAAATTTAAAATTTTCCAATTATGCATTCCATCAATCAAAATGTACTAAAATTTCAACAAACCAACGTTTTTTCGAGGCCTCTGGAATCCCATTCCTTCTCTGTTACGCAACAATTGAGCATACTCCCATCACTTCAAATGCCACCATTGTTCTTCTATTATTTGAAGATTACATGAATTGAGAATAATAATCATGACCAACAAAATATAATAGTAAAATGGAAACATACAATAATGAGTTAATCGCAACTAAATTATAAGAATTCAAAGTTATTGGAAGACTACGGTTATACACAAATAAAAGGTCAGACTAATATTAACAGTTGTTCAATCGTATAGCCTGATTAATGTACGGCAGTAGCAGAACAAAATGGATCGATATTCAATGTAGAATTTGATTAAAAAACAATGTAAAGTAAAATGAATTTTAAATAAAATCAAAGTAAAGCTTTTTGGACTTTCACAAACCTATGCCTGTATTCATGGTCTTTAGTCGGTTAATTCAAACTTCTGCACAATTTACCATTTGACATATAAAGGACTTTTAGTTAATGATGAGCATAGAACCACGCACTAAAATGGATTGATACTATTACTGTTATTAACGAAGTTTCATCTACTTTAAAATTTAATTACTCTACATATATAAACTCCACCAATAAAATATCAATTTTAAACTATCACTATACACTTATATGGACAAACATATGATATGGGTTGGAATCACTAAATAACTATTATAGAAAAAAATTATTATGAGAGTACATATGTACATTACCTATTTGTACACAGAAGAAGTCCATAACACTCTTTAAATGGTGCCAAAAATTTCCTCCAGATATATGAATCTTCTTCACATAAATGGTGTTTGGATTTGCCCGTGCTTGGATCTAAAATTGATTTTGACTTGAAGTTACAGTCTGATCTGGATCTAATCACAAAAGGAAATGCGTTGCCTTCGATTTGTGTCACCGTCACCAAAAACTGCAAACCACCAAGATAAACACGGTAAGATTTCAAAGATCTAAAATTTCGTCAAAGTTGTCAATTTGGAGTTTGGTTAGAAGTCGATGCTTAGATTGTCAGATTGAAGTTTGGCGTCGAGTGAGAGTCCTGGATCTGGGTACAACTATGGAATTTGTTCTGAAGTTCACTGCTTTGATTTGTGAGATTGAGATCTGAGTTTCG
Source organism: Allium fistulosum (assembly GCA_030737815.1). Lineage (NCBI taxonomy): Eukaryota > Viridiplantae > Streptophyta > Magnoliopsida > Asparagales > Amaryllidaceae > Allium > Allium fistulosum. Next base: position 1,081,153,771 of record CM060906.1, on the reverse strand, counting down.
CTGTTTGCTTGAATCCTTATCTGAGTCGATGACTTTGTCTGGTTCTGCTTGCTTTCGTAGTGTTTGGAAACCAATACCTAGTTCTGGAGCTGGACTGCTTGCGATCTTTTCCTGTATACGAAATCCAAATCTAAATTATTAACAATTTGAACCAAAAATGCTGCAAAAGAAAAATAATTTGGATTCTTCTTCTTCACCTTTCTCCATTTTCATTTATTTTGTGCGGGATAGGAGAGAGTGGAGTGGGTTGCGAAAACGAATCCGCAAATGAAAAGTGGTAAGAACGTGCGGCATACAAAATGACATGACAATTCTTGGCACGCCAAAGAATGGTAGAAGGGTATTTTAGACATTTCAAAAGCTTCATTTGGGGGTATTCCCATTATATATAGATAATTAATTAGTTAAAAAAATCTCTTACACTAGTATTTCCCAAAAACCAAAATTTCAAATCCATAAAATCATCTCTATTATTTAATTACTAGAATATACTACATTTATATAAAACAACTTAAGTTTCTGCTCCCAAATCCGTGCTTCCAAATCCCATATTAAATAATTCCATTTATCGTGATAAAACCATTCTATTAGTAATACCTAATATTCATATAAAAATTTGTTAAAATCATTTATAAAAGGAGTAATATTGTTTGGAAAACAAGTTGGAATCCATATTATTTTAATACACTAACTTTATGTAATTTCTTTTTTTAAACCCATACATATATAAATATCATACCAAAACTCAATATAAATTAAATCCATAAACTTAATGAATTTAAACTCAGGAATTACACTTGAAAGATTAACTGGAAGCCAACAAAACCAAGCACTAAAATCTCCGAACAAACAACAAAACACTTTTTCATTAAACAACTAAATTCTGATTTTCAGTTTTGAAGTGCAATTTAGACCCATTAAACCTCAGAAATTTCAAAAACTTAAAAAACAAAAGTTGATCCTTAGAGTCTCAGCTTTCCAGCATATAAAGGTTTGGTCAATTCGGATTTAAGCGTAAAAAGTTATGGCTATTTTAATTTCGGATTTTAACATAGTAAATACAAAAGACCGAGCAACACTATCTGATTCTAACTCAGTTTAGACCACTTAAACTTGAGAATTTTCAAAAACTTAAAACACCAAAGTTGTTCCATAAAGTCTTAGCTTTCCAACACAAAAAGGTTTGATCAAATTTGGATATACAGATAAAATGTTATGGCTATTTTAATTTCGGATTTTAACACAGCAAATACAAAAGACAGAGCTACACTATCTTATTCAAACTCAATTTTGAACTAATAAACATCAGAATTTCAAAATGTGTTCAACAGCAAAGTTGTAGCGAACTAGAAGACCTTTCTATCCCAAAAATAATGGGTTGTTTTGGGTTAATTTACATTGAAATATCGTTGTTTTACTACAGTGATTTTCACAATTTGTTTTCAGCAAGCAATCAAACAAAAATCAACAATCACTCAAACATCCAACATTAATCACACCACAAATCCAACATAAAGCTAATAATTAGAGATAGTTGTGAGTTTTTCCTCACCTTTTCCCTTGCAATTCTCTGTTATACTTCTACCGCAACCCCAAACAAGAAATCGACAAACCCTACTTTTTGCCTCAATCAAAAAAGAAGAACAGCAATCAAAGCCCATACAATTTCTGAAATTGTTTGAACTAGATGATAGAGAAGGGTTCAAAATACATACCTTGATTTTCTTTTATTTTCTAGCAATTAGTTTCTAATTTCATTTGCTTGTTTGATTGAATTGGAATAAGTAAACCAACCCTAGTTTCCTCTTTTAGAAAATGAACGTACTGTACACAGAAAGAAAAGAATAAAGAGAGAGAAAAACGAGGAAATAGGTTTTTTTTCTCTTATGCTTAAGTGTTTACTTGGGTTTTCAATTAGGCCCATTTAATTAAAAGAAAATACTCTTTGTTTTATAATACATGAAATTTCCAATGCTATTAATCAAACCTTGGTTCATTTCTTTAGCACTTACAATATCCAAGAATATGTCATTTTAATTTAAAACAATTTCAAAGCTCATAATCTCGAATAACAACTTAAAAAGATTACTTAACAAAATAATTGCTTTCCAAACTCTTTTGGTCAATGATTGAACAATATATACATTCTTCATTCGAGATTAGATTTATTTACCAATTTCAAAATATTCAACATATTTTAATTTTCCAATTTTCTATAAATGTAGAATTCACCAAATTAAATGAAATCCCAATCATGTTTTCATAGTGATTTTTAACACTTTGTAAATACTAACACCTCTAAATTTCATGATGATTTAGAATAAATCATTCTAAATCAAAATTTCTTTTTATAAAGGACTACAAATTCCAAACTAATGATTTAAATTTTCCAAATTAAATCATTATTTAGTTTATTATATTTACTCAAAAATCAGGGTTGTTACACTCAAAACTTTTCGTCCTCGAAAGGGAAAAAGAAGGGAAAAGAAGAAATTAAGAAATCAATATATCTTATTCAAAATGTTAAATTTATAAACAATTAATTTACATAATTAAATTGTAACGACCCGGTATTTTGGACCATTCAAATCGACAATAAATCCACACATGCCGGACTTGAATAATTCAAAACAATGGATTGTAAATAAAATTTGGCAAAACTCAGTATATATAGTAAATAAAATAATTACAGATCACAGACACAGAGTAATATAACAATAATGCAGCGGAAACAAAAGGATAGTAGTTCATGAAGCTACTATATATATATAACAGAGTCAAACAAGATACAACAGAAGTCTCGAATACAATAGATGTCTCAATACAATAATCAAATACAAGATCTGAATACATCACTGGAACCAACTGAATAACTAAAAGCAGGATCGATAGATAGCTGGACCTCCAAGCGAAGCTCCAACTCCAAAGGTGAGTCTCAAATGCTGTATCACTCAGTCTGACCCGAGCGTAAAGCAAAACACAAAACACTCGAGTCAGGATTAACATTCTTATATTAATAAATCCAACTCAAGTGAAATATCAACTGAAATACAAGTAACTTAAAGGATGTTTGGGATAACCATCCCCTAAGGATCCGTTAAACTATTTACTATGTAGTAATATATGCTATATACAGTAGTGTCTAATCAGTAAAGTATAATCATATAGAAAATAGCGTTAAGGGGATGGAGAACCTTAACGCGGTCGGATCTTAAAATCATAATCGTAGTAAAGCTCGATATGGTAGGTGACACGGCACAACTAGGCAATGCCAGGGTAGATATACCAATTACGCACACGGACTGATGGATACGCATAGCAGCCACTACCGTTCCACCTCGAACAACACTCCCAAATCGAAGGGTGGCCACCAAAATCAACAAGTAATAGAATGAAATCAAAGAAGTGTGTCCGATACGAGGTGCTACCTCACTGGCCCGAGATCGCTCCTGTTTTAGTCACCTTATGCCAACTCACGGGAGTTGGGTCCACGTATATACCTTAGGATCGTCGCCACCATCCTACTTCATTCTGGAAACTCCACCGCGTACACAGTTGTCAAAGTGGTTTTCGGTATCGACAGAGAGTATGTCCATATCCGATCCCGGTCTCTTTAACAACCAATCGTTATTATAACACCGTGGTCATTTACAAATATATATACTTTTAAAAACACAATTTTTTTTCCATTTCAAAACATATCCTTTACTTCAAAATAGTATATACTTTAAACCAAAATATTATTACTATTTCAAACCCAAATTATCAATGTATTATTTCCATTTCAAAACCCCATTCAATAATATATCATTTCCATTTCAAAACCCAATTCAATAATATATCATTTCCATTTCCAAAACAATTCAATAATATCTCATTTAAATAAAACCAAATAATTTATAAAGTATAGTATCAATAGTTTTAAATATAATTTAAAGTTTCTTTATAAAAATAAGATAGTTCTTCAAATTTCACAAATCGGTTCAAATTAACTCGAATTCCAAAAATTTAATTTAATCAAATCTCAAATCATCAGTTTCAACTCGATTCAGCTTCTAAATAACCATTTCAAATTATCGATTTCAAATACATATCAGAACCATAAAATAAGCCATTTCAATTTTAATATATTTCAAAGCTTTTAAATATTCAACATTTCAAAACTAAATTCGATAAATTTATATACATATCAAATTCACTTTACAATTATTTAGTTTTGAAATATTAACTTAACATTTCCATAACATTTGAATACAATTTCAATTTACAATTTAAATAAACAAAATATCTCATTTAAATATTTATACGTTTGAAATATCCATTTAAGTCACCTTTTCAAATTTCAAGTTGTAAATCACTTCTTTAAATTTCAAATTCAATACATTTCAAATCAAACTTATTTAAGTATAATTCTTAAATAAATATAATTTCAATCAATTTCAAATCATTATAAATTCTATATTTGAAAATATAGATATTAAATAAATACTTAAACATATTATTTATCAACTTTATTAAATCAACTTTAATAAATCTTTAAAATCAATATTTATCAAAACCATATATTTCTTTTCAAAACCATAGAAATCATTTTCAAAACTTTTATATATATAGACCAATGGTGCCTGTATATAATTTTCTATCCTATGGTCAAGTGATACGGATATTTATCATTTCAATCCACAATTTAAAATATATTTACGGGTATATATCTTTTCAACCCGCAATCCCAAATTCAATTCAATGAAAATCGCTTGGGTTTATCATTTCAACCCATAACGATTTTCTCCTATTCTATAGATCGTTCGGGTATGTATCATTTCAACCCATAGTGATTCTATACTAATAAGGAACTTGTAGAGTGATAACATATATGATAATAAAATAACAATAGTAACATGCAATATATCATCAATATAAATAACAGATAATGGTTTCAGATGTCACAGATGAACAGATACAGATAATGACATATATATAACAATGTGAATAACTAACAGCAGCATATTTCAATTTGACATTTCAATTGAAATCAAATTTAATAAATATAAGAATGTTAATCGTGAGTGATTGCTCACCTTTCGAGGCTAGATAGATTTGACAAAGAAATGAGCTACGAATTCCAAAGCAACGCTAGATGGACACGATTCGATGAAGAAAACAGGCACGACGAACAAAGCTAATAAAAGGGAAATCGATGGAAATGATTAGAATTGGTTGATATAAATTGAACTAAATATATATAGCTATTTATATGTATATAAAAATCATATTCTAAATTCGAACGCATATTCAATTAAATATATATGCATTTTTAAAATCATTGTTTATACTAAAAATCAATATTGTTTTACATATACACATAAAATTTCAAACAATACTACTATAACATATAAGCAGTACATACCTATATATAACATATTTACTTATACATATTATATATAACTTCCGCATGATATACATAACAAAATATATACACATAACGTAGATTTATATATACAAACATATATAACTTAACATAAAACCAAACATACATAAACTGTAAACTTATGTATGTTGTAGTATAAAGTAAAAACAAGAAACCCAAACCAAAGCTTAACAACTACAGCTTCTGACACATATATATATTAAAACTAACAGAGCTTTAAACTTTATGTTTACAGTAAAAATTTAACTTGTATAACTTTATATATAAGAACATATTATAAACAACTTTTAAAACCACCACATACTTAAATATATATAAATGTTGTAGCAGGTTATAACTTAGATATACTAACATAAATTTTTTTTTGACAGTCCAACTTTACACGTATAGACCAATATATATAAATACTAGTATATAACCAAATCGTAATATATATAACTTTTATATATAAACATAGCTTTAAATAAATTCAACTATAACAAAAATATGAAAACCCTTATAGACTAACATATAAACAAGATAGATTGCAGTAAGCATGAGTCTTTAACATATATATATATATATATATACGAATATTTATTTTAAAACAAACTGATGTATATAGATCATGGCCAAGGATATTTGTACGAACTAAATATAGGAAAGTATATATATTTTATAAGCTAATATATAACCAATATACTTCACAGTTTCCATATATACATATAAAAATCAAAGTGTACATCCTAGTTTCTAAATCAAAACCTGACTATGCACGAAGTAGGGTGCCACGTCATGGCTGAGAAGGTGTAGAGGCGACAAAGCTTGAGGGAGGAGAGATGAGAGGGTGTGGCAGAGAGGGAAGAGGCGGAGATCGGTCAGTTGAGTAGGTGGGCTGGCTTTGTGTTTGGCGGAGTTGGCAGATGGTCAGGCGAGGGAGGGTGACGTGGTGGAAGGTCGGAGAAAGGAGGGGACGGGTTGGTTGATTTGCTCGGATCTGAGGAGGAGGTTTGGGAGTGGGCAGCAGGGCGTTGGGTGGTCGTTATGGTGGCGGTGGGACGTATGGTGGCGGTGGGAGGTGGATTGTAACGACCCAGAATTTTGAACCAATTAAATTGAGAATATTTAATTTATTTTAAATATTTGAACGATGATTTAATTTGAAATCCCCGATATTACTTTGAATTTGACGATTACATTATATAATTTAATATATTGAGAGTTGAATAAAAATTCGAATCTTCAATTTTACGCCGAAGAAAAATATTTCAAAAGCTTTTAAGATTCGTATTGGCAATACTGAAGATAATTGAAGCTTCAGAATCGAATTTGAAAGTGAATTGTTCGGTTTTGAAATTATATCGTTTCAACCGATATTTAAAAATAGCGTTCCGAGGCACAGTCTCGGAATTCGACGAAACCAATTCCATTGGATCCGTAATATTGTATTATTGTCGGATTTCAAATTTCGTAATAATTGGAATTGTGGTTTGAGCGTATGATATATAAACGCGTTGGACTTTGTTTGGAAACGAATTGAATCTAAATAAAATATGGTTGCTTTTCTCTTATCCGACCATAAGTACAATTCGCCTCCCTTTTGTCTCATTCGTACCCATCCCCATCTGATATCACGAAATTGTTTTCCCATACGTTTTAAAATATCAGACAGTGTCGAACAAAGAAAAAAAACGAAACAATGGCAGCCGAATTCATTGCACTTCTAAACTAAATCTCGTTCCTCCTTTTCAAAATCGAGATTCCCCTTCAAACAACAGAATGAATGGTCGCGTCCTCCTAATCAAATTCAAAGTAAACGAATCCGCGTTCGTTTCCCCCCCCCCCCTCTCGAAAAATCGAAGTGGTCGATTTGGGAAATTAGGGCGCGAGTGTTATTCGCGATCGCGGCAGGCGATGTCGATAGCTCGTGGCGGCGCTGGTAGCTCGAGCGCGCGTGAAAGAGATGTTTGGGCGGCAGATGGTTCGCGAGGGATTGGGACGCAAGTGTGAACGGCGACGAGGCTAAGGAACGGCGATGGTCGCGTAAGGCCAGGCAATCGCGAGGGGCTTCGGTCGTACGTACTTGGGGAAAAGCATGATGGGAAGAACTCGTTCGCGAGTGAGTTGTCGAGGCCGAAGTTGATGTAGCCTGGATGAATCGCGAGCACGAGATTTGGGCGTAAGGTTCGAATCATTACAGTGAGGTATATTTCTAGTTTTATTTTATTTTAATTTTTCCAGTTAAATGTTAAAATATGAGGATATTTTTACAGAAAAATATATATATATATATATAAGAACAGTAAGTTTTAAGTTAGTAATTTCAAAACAGAAAAATATATTGATAAATTCACATTAAAGTATTTTTCAGTTATTTTATTAAGTTATATGTAATTATATATATATAGATAGATAAGGGATTGAGAATATATATGTATAAATATATATAGCTGTAATTTGAAAATATTGAAGAGTTTTAAGTTATTAAAAGAGAAGGAGAATTATTTGATGAATCAAATTGTTAGTTTAAAATAGATACTTGAATAGGAATTTATTTCTAACTCAAATAGTTGCTATGAAATCAAAATTTAACTTTTTGACTAGTAGAGTTAATAAGTATAAATTGGTTAATTTAATTATTGTCATTAAAAATAATTAATAAAGGAAATTTAGTTTTAAAACTTTAAATTGAAATAAAATAAAATTATTAAAGGAGAAGTTAGTTAATTAAACAATCAAAAATGAAAATTAGTCAATTGATTCGAATATTAATAAATTGTGTAAATATTGATACAAGGTATAAATCAAGAAAATCGGGTCAAGATGGAAAATGGATGGCAAAATAAAATTCAAAGGTGAGATTTTTCTCACTCAAAATAAATTTGGATTACAGTTGATTTATTGCTATTGGATGTGATATTAGATATGGTAGGATATATCTATATATATATATAGTAATATATACATATTGGCATATGTATATATTAGATTGATTGATTTCCCGCCTCGTATAGCGGATGAGACCCTATTGCGCCGTTAGTAAGCGGATGATTTTTATAAAACCCATATACCGCGATATTCCACCTCGAAGTGGAATTGGTATTGTGCTAACATCTGTGGATGCAGGGAAACAGGTTGGAGGGATCCAACTGGATTCCTCACCAGTATTTATTTATTTACAGATATTGATGTATATTCTGTTATCATATTGATATATGATGTTTGTTGTTGTGATTGACTAATTGGTGCTGTTGCATCATTGGATTCAGTTTTGAAGTTTAAAAATAACGACTTTTACTTTAAAAGGATTTTAAAGTGAATTTTGGAAGTAGACGTTTTATTTAATTTTTGAATTAATAAATAAACGTTCAAACTTTAAAGTTATAAAAGTTAAGATTTGTGAATTATAACCAAAAGGTAATTTCTTTTGAAATAAATAGTTAAGAAATTTATAAAATGGTTTTAATTGGAATTTTTGAATTATAAAAAACGATGTATGTAAAAGATGTACAAGATTGATATTTATAACTTTAAAATGTTAGTATTATAAAATGAGTTTTTATAAGCGTTAAAATGAATTTTTAAGAATTTTTAAGAATTTATAAATAAATGAAATTTATAAATTGTGAACTTATAAATGGAAATGATTCTGTAAAATAAAGGAATTATAAGTATTTAAATTATAATTATGGATTGTTGGTATAAGATTTGAGTTATGAATCTAATTGTTAATAAAGGAGATTTATTAAATTGAAGTTGTTAGAAAATAGAAATAGAATTTATAAACGTTGTTTTATAAATTCGAAATCAATTGGATTTGATAAATTAAATATAGAAGGTTGTTAAAGGAGATATATTCACGATTTTGGATAGCGAATTATTATTGAACTAAAATGTGTAGAAAATAGTGAAATGTAATTAGTGAAGTATATTCACGATTTTGGATAGTGAATATATCGCTAAGTAAAATGGATAGTTTTGGAAAAGTGACATTGAAAATGAAGTTAAACATTTAAAGATGTTTTTAAAATGTATTATGATATCGAATACATAGATTTCAACATTTTTATTGTTGAAATAGACGTTTTCGAAAAATAAGGAAATGGTGGACTATAACACTGTTGTTATAGTAAATGATTTCCGAAAGGAAATGTTTTATATAGTATTGGGATTTATACATCTATCTTAATTCCGAATCCCTATACTAGTGATTTTGAGTCGTCGTAACGATGTTTTACGTAACATTCGTTTTGACTCAGATAAATGTGTTATAGAAATAGATTTCCTTAAAGAATGAAATATATACTTAACATTTATTTAAGTATATCGAATATTTTCAAATGTTGAAAATAAATAGATTTGTGAATTACTTATTTTTAAATAAGTATGGAATTGCTTTTCAAAACTGAAATGAAACGTTTTTCAGAATTTACCTTCTTAAAGATAAATTGAAATTGAATATTTGAAAACGATTGAAAATCGTATATCAGTAGATATTTTGAAAGATATAAATTCACTATGGAATTTATAAAAGAAATGGGAACTCGTTTTAAAAATAAATAAACGTTGATTTATTTTTGAAGTGTGGAAATTTTATATCTAGTAAAGATATTTTGGGAAATAAATAATTTGGAAAATTATTTGGAATCTGATGATGTTGCGCATCTTTATTGATAGTTAAATAACCGACTATCAATAATTACCTTGAATGGTATTTGTTGTGAATTGGATGAATTTGAATGCCACACTTATTTTTAAATAAGCGCTCAATATTCGGGTTAGCCGGGAAAGGACCATGGGGTCGTATAACCCATTCCAAATATATGATACGTCGTTATGAATTGCATTCAAAGACCGGTGTTGAAGACCGGATATTTTTGAAAACGGAAGGATTACCGTCGAGTTACTCTACATCGGCTGATCTCCGATTTAGAGGTTTTATCACCCTTAGTGACGGGAAGTCCGGACGTGATTAGAAAATTATCCGGATTTGCAAGGGCTTCGTGAGAAGTGCCTTCGGTTCTGTTCGATCCCGGAACAGACTTGTATGGATTGTATGTCTGACGTTACAAATTGAGATATAAAGCTGATTTCTTTCAAATACATATCTGTTGGTGGTGGAGAATTTATTCTCTTAGCTTAACACCCTTCTCTGAGACGTACGAGCTCAGAGGTTATGTAGTTGAAATTTATCAGCGATATACTCCCAATTTGGTAACGTGGCATACTGAGTGTTGCTGTGAAATGATCAGTGTTTGATCATTTGCGATATGATCATTTGTTTGATCTTATATCTTTGTGATCATAGGTTGATCATTTGTTTGACCCGAAGCATGGCTTTTGAAAAGCGTAGCTTTGTGGACGAGACTTCGTCGAGCCTCATACCCCGGAAATGGTCAAAACAGGAAGGATGCAGCAAGGTTCTAGGGAGTAGCGCCCCTTAGTGTATGTCATTCCTTCTGGATAGAGGTGGTATCATGGTATGCAGCCCAGATACTTAACCTATGTTGATACTGCTTATTATGTGGTTTGTTGCGAATCGGGGATCCTCGGGAAGATCGGTTACGATCAGGGGATGGCATACGCGTGTTAGTAGTTACCTATTTTTGCAGAGGTAACCCGGCCTTGTGTTGGCAGAGATCCGGTTAGGTTCTCGGGACGTCATTCCAGAGGCGTTCCTTCGTGGCAATGGGAAATTCCTTAGCCTGACCATTGGTTGGAAATCCAAAGAAACAATACGTGACTTGTACGGTTTTAGTTGTAGAACCTATCATTCACTTATGGTGGCGCCCCACTATTTGGATGGTAGCTATAGTAGGCATAGTTCGAAATGTCTATGCTGGCTAAGATTTATATTATACTTTTGAAATGTTTTCTACACTATGCACTAATAATAATATCAAAAATGATTTGATTTTGCGTAGTAAGCATCTTTGACTATCATAAGAAGAAATCTCCTCCAATTCTGCGTTTGCATTGTGTGTGTGGCGGGAGGTCTTATGGTAGTTTCATTTTCCAAAAGCATTGCGAATTGACTTTAAAAATTATTTTGTTGTTATAAAGATAAACTGTTTTACGATCTCACACCAGTCACCATGACTGACTCGGAGTTTATTGTTTCCCTTCTAAACTCTGGGTGCCCACCAATTTCCACACGGGCAGCCTAGAGTTATGTTATCAGGATATTCTGGATATTCTGAAGCTTTGGAAGCAAGCTGGATGGTGAAACGTATCACCTATATTTAGTATTATTCCGCTGTGTATTCTGTATGAGGACAAGTTATATAACTGTCCATTGTTGTACTGTGTTGTATATTGACTCTGATTGATGTATGTATAAACTGATATAGTTCTTTGTTTTAAAAGACAAGTGATTATCTATTATATATTGTTCTACTGCGAATGTGAGATTCTGATGTTGTTTCTGTTTCTGATGTTGTTCTCTTCTTCTTTCTTCTTCTCTTTTTCTTCTATCTTTTCTTCTTTCTCTTCTTTTCTTTTCCTTCTATTTTCTTCTTCTTCTACTTTTTCTTTTTCTTAAACCCTCAGGGTTCGTATTTCAATGCCTCTTGAGTTAATCAATGGAGATTAGTGTTTAATCAAGGAGTACGGATTTACGGGTCTTGACATGGATGTTGGGTTCTGACTTCAGTTTTGGGCTGTTATTTGTCGGAGGAGAGGCAAGGGGGGACGGTCGGCTGAGATTAAAGAGGAGGCTGCGGCACGTTCATGGTGGAGGCGAAGTTTGTGGCGAGGGAAGGTGATTATTGTGTCTGCAGCCAAGGGAAAAGGAGGGAGATGGCGAAGGGTCGGTTGATGGTGATGGGTTTCATGGTGGAGGAAGGCAACAAAGGAAGAAGGGAGGATGGATTCAATTCTCAGTAAAACATAGATTTATATGCATGTGATCAAATTTATACATTATTATTTATCTGGGAGTACTAAAGCAAGTGAAGAGACAAAAGTGAAGAGACAAGCAATGAGCAGGTTACTTTCGAACTAGGGAATGTGAACAGTATATGAGCAGATGGCAAGAAATAAATATGATAAGGAAATGTTAAAAGAATTGTAACGGCTAATAAAAGTGAACAGTGAGCAAATTAATATTGAGGGAAAGAAGTGTCAACGGTCAGCATCTTTTTAGCTGAATAGTTAAGGCAATTATTGCTTGCGTGGGCTGCACGTTTCAAATTGGAAAAGATAAGAAAGTGGAAAGTCATAGATTTTGATACCATTATAACGGATCGTTATCATCGTTTCCATCGCGTACCGGGCCTCAAAAATACAGAAATAAATATACCGCAGAGGTCAGAATGATGAGATGACCAAAATGGTATACAGATATATGTGGTATGATCATCTTATCAAAAGTCAATATCTGGTACCGAAATGCTACAAAAATGTCAGAAATAAGATGAACGGAGCAATAGAAGTCCAAATTTGACGAAACGAAAGATGACGTCTCACTCAGAAGATGATTTACAAATTTTCTATAGAAAAATATTCAAGTTTGAAAAAAACATTTTATTATCATCAATTTTAACTAATGTGAATTGAAATAAAATTACATTAAAAAATAAACTTCCATATTATCAGATGAAAATTTACCAGTTGCTATGTTAAAATAGACGTATTACAAATACTAAATTTAAATTTCAAAATTTTATTGTTTAAAATTTCACAAAAATTCAATTAATTAAATAAATAAAACCACTGAAATTTACGGGTCGTTACATAAATAATTTAAATAAAATATATCAATTTATAACAATTAAACCTTTTATATTCAAGTTAACAAAAGTTTGGAAAACATTTCACAAAATTTTCTAAGTCCAAAATTCACATAAAATTTCGACAGTGTCTCCTTTGTACGGAGAGGTCTAGGAGAAATAATAATATCAATAATAACAATATATCTCTCATATTTCATAATAATATATCCCAAACCACGAGAAAACAATATAATATCGCTATAAACCCGTAATCCGAGAACGTACCTATTTGTTGGGCAAACAACGCTTATTAATGATACCAAAAGTAGTAGCTATTGCTTCCATAAACCTGTATTTCACTCATGTAATCCAAAGAAGTTAATAATTATATAAAAGAGTAACATTCAAGTTGTTTCAACTAATAACAACAAAACAATCACGACATAACAATAATCATTTTCAAATCAAACAGTACAAACATCATTTCAACAAAGAGAGCAATTATCCATCCATAGCAACCAAAACAAATGGTGTGTTCGGGTTTAGAAACTTTTAATAATATAAAATGATAAGTAAACTACTAAGTACACCAAACACTCAATAGTCTTAGATAAACTAAATAGATTATTCATACATTCTGTAACGACCCGTAATTTACGATAATTAAAAATAGTTAATTTAATAAGGTTTTGTAATTTAATGTTGGAAGAAATACAAATTTGTGATTTAATAATAAGAATATAACTAAAATGAAATGTAATAATGTTAATTTAAGTTAAGTATTAACAATTTGAATGAAATTCCAATCAATTGAAACGATTTAAAGATTATACTTGGTTATAAAGTGAATATAGGAAAACAAATGTAAATATTGAACTAATTAATGAAATAATATAAAATTAATGGAAATTGAACAAAATCAATGTTAGGTAAGTAATTATAACATTTGGTTGTAAATAATAAACTTATTAACGTGACTAAAGGTTAATGGGAACAAACTATTATATGTTACCTATTTATTTAGTCTATTAAATTAAATTGGAAATCAAATATAATTAAATGTAATTTAATGTTACATTAATGTGAGTTAAGACAATAACTGTAAATTTTGAATGAAACAAAATGAATAGAAGTATTCATCTTATTCATAAGGTAATAATAGATCCAATAAAAGAATGAAACGAAGACAAATAAATTAATTGGAATGATTGTAAAGTTAAAATGGGGTATAAACTGTAAATGAGTAAATAAATCAAATGTTATATTAAACGGTGAAATCCAAATATTATATTAAACGGTGTAATTAATTTGAATTGATTAAAATAGGATAATTAATCCGTACGTGAATTTATTAGTTTGTTTACTAACAATAAACATAGAAATGTGTCTGAATTGGTAAGTTATAGCAATGGTAATTATAAATTCACTATTTAATTCATTGATAATAGATTGGAAATCAATTACAATTAATTCACTTAATTAATGCAGTTAATGTAGATTAAATTGATAATTGTAGAATATAAATTCGATAAGATGTAACCCAATGTGAACTTTATACCTAATATGACAATTAATTGAATAAAAAGATTTGAAATCAAATTTTATCAATTTATTGGAATTAATTATAAATAATTGGATTTAATTACAGTTGAAATTGAACACTATAATTTGTGAAATATTAAACATTGAATTTGATATGTAACTTGCTTTAAGTTGTTATAAATGTCTAAGTAATCAACAAGGATGAAATCTGTTAGTTATTAATTTTGAAATTAAAAAGTGATTTAATTAATTTAATATTAGTTTATTTAATCAATGTAAAAATAGCCATTTTGGCCACTGATTCGGATTTCGACGAAACTACTTTCATCGGATCCCTAACGGTGAATTATTGTAAGATTTCAAGTTTCGTAGCGATCAGACTTGTCGTTTGATCGTACGGACTCGAAACGCCTAGAAATCAATTTAATTAAATTCAATTGAAATCAATTTGAAATAAGCTGATTTTAAGTTAACTTCTTCATACGATGGAATTTGACATGAAAACTATTCCATTAAGTTTAAAACTATCAAAAACATCTATTTCGATATATGGGATGACCCATTTTCATTTCGGGAACGAAATGGGCTTTTTGGGTCGTTTATCGTTCAACTTTCAAATCGATATGATCCATTCATTTCTATTTCTGACCTACCAATAAATAGCTCATTATAAACCCTAATTGTTTCTCATTTCTCATTTATAGCACGTACAATTCTTTCTGCTCCTCTCCTCCTCAATGGCAGAAACAGATTCAAACTTCAAAACCCTCAATCCAAATTAAAAATCAATTTCAAAAATTTTGAACTCCTTAAAATATATCAAATTATATATCATTTCAAAGCTCTCGACGAGCGCAACCCAGATCTGCAATTTGTTTTTGCATTTGAATCACCATTTGACCAGAAATTTGCCATTTATCCACAGTCGTTCATATTGGGTAATCGGTTTTAACGGTGGATCTTCGTCCGGGAAGCGATCGGGGGTATGCATTGCGTAGAGGGGGACCAGAGCTTTGCATCTGTGGTGTTGTTCGTGTTAAAGATCATTGGTTTCGCCAGAATCAGGCGACAAACATGGGTGGTGGTGATCTGTTTTCCGGTGTCAGTGCGCAACCGCGAGGCCAGGGGAGGGTCGGCCAGTGGTGGCCTTGGCGTTGGCATGTTCTAATTTGGAGATGGCGGCCTGGAGTGGCGATCGGTATGGGGTTTAGGTGGTGGCTGATGGTGGGTTAGTGTTGCGTAGTGATCGGTTTCGATTTGGACAGAGAGGTTAATTACCATATTGCCATTTGATTTAATTTCAATTTTAATTTAAACTTCAATGTTCCAACTCTCATAACTTTTACATACGAGGTCCGATTTACGCGCGGTCGTATTGAAATTTCGAACATTATGAAATTAGTTTGGACAAATTATGAGACTGTTTGAATTTGGGGCTTATTTTGGATTTTAATTCGATTTAAATTCAAAGGTGAGTGTTTTAACCCACTCGCAACTTATAAAAAATTCTTATGTTAGTTAAATTAAATTTATGATGTGATTGTGAATTTATTTATGGATGTTTGGTATATTTAAATTGCTATTCCAGTTAATTTGAATTACTTTGAATAAAATTGTCATTTAATTTATTATTGAATTTAAATCGCCAGTTAATTTCCTGTTAATGATAACTTATTAATTGTTGATGTTTATTGGTTGATTTGGATGATGATTGTGATGTATGTTTCATTGTTGATATTGGATAAATGGATGTTGTATTTTATATTGTTATAATGATGCAAGTTTCCTATGGGTTGAAATGATACATACCCGAATGATCTATAGATTAAAAAAATCATTATGGGTTGAAATGATAGACTCGAGCGATTTTATGGATTTTATTAAATTCGGGATTGCGGTTTGAAATGATATATAACCGTAAAATTTTAAATTGCGGATTGAAAAATATCCGTATCACTTGACCTTAGGGTAGAGAATTATATATAGACACCGGATTGGTTAAATTAAATGGTTTTGAACCTTTGAAATTTTGAATTCAGTTGACTAGTATTTTGAAGAAGAATTGATTTATATAAACTGAAGTATTTTCGATAATCCAAGTGTTAATAAAATTGTTCAAAGGATTTAATTTGGAATTTCAAGGTTGAAGTGTCGAACATAAATGAATTTAGTGGAATTGAGTTATTGAAATGTTTGGATATAACTTTGAAATCTATTTAAACTAATTTAAACTGTTTTAATCAAATTAACTAATTTAATCAATTTTAAAACTATTTTAATTTATTTTGAATCTATTACAACCTATTTAATACAATTTAACCTATTTTACCTAGTTTTAACTAATTAAATTTATTGAATCTATTTTAAATCTATTTAATCTATTTTAAAGTTATTTAATCAATTTAAAAATCTGCTTAATCTATTTTAAATCTATATAGATCATTTTAAAATCTAATTAAATCAAATATAAATCTATTTAAACTATTTTACTATTTAAACTATTTTAAATCTACTTAAACTATTTAAAACTATATACACTACTCATAATGACCTAAACTATTTTCTAAAAATTCAGACTGTATGAGATGATGTATTTAAATCCTTGATGATGATACAACTTAAGTTGGAATTTGGAATTTTTACCTTTTGTGAAATGACATATTTGAGTGAATATGATTGATTTTGAAATGAAGAATTAATTGACATAACTTATAAATAATTTCAAAGTGAATATGATTTTGAAAGTGAATATAGTTTAAAGTGAATATGATTTCGAAAGGGATATGATTTGAAATTGAATATGATATTTTGATATAAATTGTTAATTGACTTTTTGAAATGTAAAAGAACCATCCGGTGTGAAATAAGCATTTGGTTGTTAAAGAGACCGGGATCGGATATTGTCATACTCTCTACCGATACCGAAAACCACTTTAACAACTATGTACGTGGTGGAGATTCCAGAAATGATAGGATGGTTTGATGAACGATTCTATATGAGGTATTTACGTGACCCTGACTCTCGTAAGTCAGCTTGATGTGGCTAAAATCAGGAGCTATGCCAGGCAAAGTGAGGTCATTCCTCCGATCAGACACACTTCTTAGATACTATATTCCGACTTTGTGATTGATTTGGTGGCCACCCTTGATTTTGATTTAGGAGTGTGTTCTGAGGTGGGCGGTAGTAGCTGCTATGCGTTACCACCAGTCCAGATACGCAAATGGTATATCTACCCTGGAATTGCCTCGAGTGTTGTGTCGCATGCCCTATCGCGCCTCCTACGAGTTTGTTTTGTACCATACCTATGGAGTGCCCTCTGGGTAAACCTCCAATTTACGGAGGAGCGAACGATACTGTATAGACTATAGGAATATATAAAATGTGTTAAGGGGGATATGGGTAACGCCTTAACGCTATGTTAATACTTTTACTTTACTATAGACATATTATAATAGCGTATTGTACTACATAGTAGATAGTTTAACGGATCCTTAGGAGATGTAAATCCCGAACATCTCTTAAATTATTGCACTCACGTTAAAACTGGATAGGAGATGTCAAACCCCGTAAACATCTCTGACGCCGTCACACGCATATTTACCATTGATTTAACTTACATAAGATCTTTTAGTTCTGACTCAAGTGTTTTGTCTTTTCAATTCGCTCGGGTCAGCCTGAGCATTTCAAGTTTTAAGACCTTATTTCTGAAGGACGAAGACAAAGATTTATACTATTATTACTTAATATATTTATTCTACCGCATCATGTTGTTCCGCTGCATTTATTTATTTTCTTTATTCCAGGTTTATGTAACTCTAATTTTTGTGTTGTAAAAGAATAATCAAATGTATTTATAAAACAGCTTCATGAACTGTTATTTGATTATTATATTTTGTCATTCTGTTGCGAGATTCTGTATTTGTTTTATTTCTTTCACTTTTTCTTATTTACCCCATAACAATCTACCATTTTGAATGGTTTGAGTCTGACATGTATGTGTGCTTAAAACGTCCAAAAAGGCAGGTCATTATAGTAGGTATCAGAGCTTTGGTTTGGTGATAACCTTAGCATTGTGGAGTCTGACTCATATAAAATAGGGTTGTAATACCCTAGAATGAGTCGCTGAGTGTATATATATGAGAGAGCATATTTTTTAGTGTTATAAAAGGTTTTCATATTGTGTTAATTTGTTCCATTTTGTATTTATTAATTCGGGTTGGTGCATAGGACGCTATGACATCGATAGAGATTTCTAAACACTAAATAGGGCAGCCGACACAATATTTGTTTTAAAATATAGGTAAATGAAATAATTTTGCCTATTATATATTTTTGTATATGAAATAAAATTTTATAAATGATATATTTGGTTGTAATATATTTTTTTGTTAGGTAGTGAAATTTATGAATATTGGTTGAGAAATGAGTTGCAAATAAAATAAATATAAATTGGAAACCTTAGAACTTAAGTTCCGGGATTTTTGAAATTTCTTTCAAAAAGGTTTTGGAATATAATATTAGTGGTATTTGGAAGTATTTTCTGATATAAATATTTCAATGATGATTTGAAAGAAATGTTTTAAAAGAATTTTTTTAAAGGAAATAAGTTCTGTACTCCCCTCTCTGTCGTTGGGAAATAATTTCGGTGATGAGTGCACGCATCATCGACGTTCATTTTCGAGTTTCAAGTGGGAAGACTGCTGTAGTAGTTTTACTGCATATCCGTTTTATTAAACAAAACTTAACTTTAATTTCTGGAGTTGGATTTGATATATATACATATGTATAAGTTATTAGTATATATTATTTTAAATAATTGAAATGAAACCCGATTGTTTAGTTCTTAAGTTTCTGTAAATTAGAAATTGAAATTATTGTAATGAATGGAATCTTGACTATATTAATAATTGGAAAGTTCTAAAATGAAAATAAGAAATTTGATGTTAAAATGATTAACGAAATAGATAAGGAACTGAAAATTTGTAACCAGTAAATAAAAATGAAAATGAAAATAAGAAATGGTAATTATTGAACATTTTTGCTAAATTTAAAATAAATAAGATAAACTTGTGTAACATTCAATTACATTCTATAAAACATATATATATATATATATATATAACTTACCAAAATATTAAAACTTGTAATGTTAAATAGGAATATGTAATGGAATATTATACAAGAAAAACTTAAGTAATGAAAGTGTTCAATGGAATTACTTTTATAAATAAGAAATTTTGATATTATAATTGCTATAAACTTAAGTTATAATTGAAATGCTATTAATTGAATGTAATAGAAAAGTGAGTATTATAAATAAATGATTATAAACTTAAGTAAATGTTTGAAGTTATTTGTAATTAAAATAAGTAGAAAAGATGAATACTGTAAGTAAATGATTATAAACTCAAGTTAATGATGGAATCCATTTATAATTAAAATAAATACTATATTAAATTAAATCATTATAACTTCAAAAAGTTGAAATGATCCAGAAAATAGATTTAATATTCAATGACACTATGTAAAGAAATAAATGTAAATTAAAAAGTAAGAAACTTAAGTATGAACTTATGCACTAATGAATATTAATATCTAAAGGAAATCAAGTATATAAATTAATAAATGTGAACTAAACCGCAATAAAATGTATGTAATACTTGAATAATGAATTCATTGGTTATTATAAACAATTGAATGGAAATGACTTATGTAAGAAATGAATGTAAAGTAATGGAAAGAAATTGTCATTATGTGAAAAAAGAAAAGAAAAAAAAGAAAAGAAAAAAAAGAGAAAAAAAATGAATTTTGCGAGTAATGAAAATAAGTATTTATTTACAAAGAAACCTATATAGTGCATTAAGAATTGATTTACATATGTTTAAATAATTGCGTATGTGTAAGATATGTAAGAAAAGGTAAATAACATATGTAAATAAATGAATGTAAATAAATGGAATTAAGTATTATATGAATGAATGGAAGTTGAATTTTGTAAGAAATAAATGTAAATTAAAGAAAAATCATTTTATGAAATGAAAAAGAAAAAAAATGCACAATAAATGATGTGGAAAAGATAAATAGAGAAAATTTAAAATGTGTTGAATTCTTTGTTTGTTGGACTTATGGATTAGTTGGAAAAGGATACTTCTATTTTGTATAGAGATGTATAAATAATCTATGAAGTTTCATCTATGACTGTTGAGTGTATGGTGTACTTAGTAGTTATTTATCATTTTTATATGATTGAAGTCCTGAATCTGAATAAACCAACTGTTTTGGTTTAAATGGATGGATGATTGTGTTCTTTGTTGAAATAATGCTTGTACTGTTTGTTTGCAAGTGATTGTTGTTATGTTGTAGTGACTTGTTTTGTTATTAGTTGAAAACAACTTAAATGTTCCTCTTTTATACATAATTATTAACTCCTTTGTATTATATAAGTGAAATACAGGTTTATGGAAGCAATTGCTACTGCTTTTGGTTTCATAAAATAAGCGTTATTTGCCCGACAAATAGGTACGTTTTCGGATTATGGTTTTCTAGCAATATTATATTGTTTTTTCCGTGGGTTGGGATATACTATTCTGAAAAATATGATATATATTGTTATTATAGATATTATTATTTCTCCCGAGCTTCTCCGTACAAAGGGGACTCTATCGAAATTTTCCGTGAATTTTGGACTTAGAAAATTTTGAGAAATGTTTTACAAACTTTTACTAACTTAAATATGAAAGGATTTAATTGTTTATGAATTGATATATTTATTTAAATTATTTATTTATGTAAATTAATTGTTTTAAATTTAATATTTTGAATAAGATATATTAATTACTTAATTCGTTTTTTCCCTTCTTTTTCCTTTTCGGGGACGAAAAGTTTTGAGTGGGGGAGAGTGTAACGACCCGTAATTTTCGATAATTAAAAATAGTTAATTTAATAAGGTTTTGTAATTTAATGTTGGAAGAAATACAAATTTGTGATTTAATAATAAGAATATAACTAAAATGAAATGTAATAATGTTAACTTAAGTTAATTATTAACAATTTGAATGAAATTCCAATCAATTGAAACGATTTAAAGATTATACTTGGTTATAAAGTGAATATAGGAAAACAAATGTAAATATTGAACTAATTAATGAAATAATATATAATTAATGGAAATTGAACAAAATCAGTGTTAGGTAAGTAATTATAACATTTGGTTGTAAATAATAAACTTATTAACGTGACTAAAGGTTAATGGTGACAAACTATTATATGTTACCTATTTATTTAGTCTGTTAAATTAAATTGGAAATCAATTATAATTAAATGTAATTTGATGTTACATTAATGTGAGTTAAGACAATAACTATAAATTTTGAATGAAACAAAATGAATAGAAGTATTCATCTTATTCATAAGATAATAATAGATCCAATAAAAGAATGAAACGAAGACACATAAATTAATTGGAATGATTGTAAAGTTAAAATGGGGTATAAACTATAAATGAGTAAATAAATCAAATGTTATATTAAACGGTGAAATCGTATGTAATTAATTTGAATTGATTAAAATAGAATAATTAATCTGTACGTGAATTTATTAGTTTGTTTGCTAACAATAAACATAGAAATGTGCCTGAATTGGTAAGTTATAGCAATGGTAATTATAAATTCACTATTTAATTCATTGATAATAGATTGGAAATCAATTGCAATTAATTCACTTTCTGTAACGACCTGTATTTTTACGGATCAAAACATTCTAAAATGATTGACCTTTGGTTGTATGGTTGTTAAGTCATTTCTGGTTTTGGCAGAATTTTGCTTGAATTTTGCTTAAGTCCTAAGTCGTAGCCGATTTAGGAGTTTGGACGAGTTAAGCAACAAGTCTGAGTCGAGTTGCCGACTCAAGGAATTCACCGAGTTAAGGGAGTATGGTTGACCGACTTAAGGTAGTGACCGACCTAGGAGATAAGTTGTGACCGACTTATGAGTATCAGGCGACCTTAGTATTCTGGGGTAGAGTTAGGTCGGCAACGACCTAAGAAAATGTTGTGAGCGACCTAAGAGTTTCGATGAGCTAAGTGTTAGGTCGGCAGGGCGAGTTAGCGACCTAACGGTTACCGAGTTAGCGACCTAGTGGTTCCGAGTTAGCGACCTAGTGGTTCCGAGTTAGCGACCTAGTGGTTCCGTGTTAGCGACCTAAGGTATTAGCTTGTTAGCGACCTAAGGTATTAGCTTGTTAGCGACCTAAGGTATTAGCTTGTTAGCGACCTAAGGTATTAGCTTGTTAGCGACCTAAGGTATTAGCTTGTTAGCGACCTAAGGTATTAGCGTGTTAGCGACCTAAGGAGATAGGTCGCATAAGTGTTAGGTCGTAGCACTGTTAGGTCGCGTAGGTTGCTAAGTTGTTAGGTCGCTAGGATAGTTTGTGTTAGGTCGCGTAGATCTATCTGTTAGGTCGTATGTTGTGTTAGGTCGCGTAGAAGTCTAAGTTGTTAGGTCGCAACCCAACTAGGTCGTAGGTCGAAGGAAAGCGCATTGCTTTAGGTCGTCAGGTGTTAGGTCGCTGAGGAGTTGTGTCGTGCATCTGTTAGGTCGGAGAAGCTTAGGTCGGAGAGGCTTAGGTCGGCAGCGACTTAAGGAGATAGCCGAGTTACGACTTAAGGGCAGTTTTCAGCTATAAATAGGAGGGGTTGTTCTCACTTTTTGGGATTCGGATTTTGAAGCGACGAAGTGCTGCCATTTTGAGAGCTCGACTTCTACACTTCTTCACTTCTTTTCTCCACTCTAATCTAGTGCTTCCATCCATCCAAATCGAAGATCAAGATTGAAGATTCAAGAGCTTAGATTGAAGATCTTCATCTTTTCAAGAGAGATTTCTTCATTTGAAGCGGATTTGTGATAGATCTAGCTTAGTTCTTCGCTGTCCAGATCTGAAGTTGATATCTTTTGGATTGTTTAGGTGATTTGGTGAGTGGTGATTATCTCTCACACGGATCCAAAGAAGTATATCGGATTGTTGGCTCGATTTGGTGTTAAAATAGTTATTTCCATGCATTTTCTTCATCCTATGTGTAGATCCATATAGATCCATTGTTCATGATGATGTTACATCCATTTTATCATATGTTAACCTATGCAAGTTCATTCATCAAGTTTGTAGAGATATAATCCATGTTTTCATGCTTATTGGACTTTCAACTCTTTAATTACGAAAATGCCATTATTGTTATAATTGTCTACTTAGATCATATTTGAATGCTTGATTGTTTGGATTGATGATTGATTTGATTGATTGTTATGAAATAGATGATTGATGACTAGATTTAGATCAAAGGTGATTCAAAAGCTAAGGGAAAGGCTCTTGAATTGGGAAAGCTGCTCGTGGCATATGTAGCGGGATGATGAAGCTCTTATGCATAGATTTGATGATGTGATGATGAGATGAGGCTTTGCGAGGATGTAATGAAGCGAGGCAATTGTATGATGAAGACTTGGTCTAATCCAGACGGGATCATTCCAAGCATGTTGATAACTCGGTGATATGATTCGAGTTGAAGATAATGAATGGATATAAGAATAGTCGTCGAGGAGGATGACTAGGAGGCTTGGATAGCATCGTTGTTGAAGGTTCTAGCATGCTCTAAGCAAGAGTACGTTTGGGCAGATTCGATAGTCCCAACGGCCAACTGTTGATGGTCGAGTACTCTGGGCAGATTCGATAGTCCTAGGCACGGGCTGCGACGACGTGCGGGAGTTATGTCTAGAACCGGGGTTTCCATTAGCCCTTGACGGACGGCTGAAAGAATGTGCCGGTCATTCAATTAACGGTGATATCGAAGCAATGATAACAGTGATAGCCAGAGTCATGGATGTTTGGTTGTATCGTCATTCGGACTCAAGAGCGGTATTTTCTGGGTGCTTATCTGATTTAGGCCTTGGTACTTGGAAAACATCGCCCTTGACTCGAGTGATAGTAGCTTTACTTTAAATTGTATGCTCTGTTATGTTTGCTTCTGCTTAGTAGTGTGTCTGGAGGCTATCACTGTAGAATGAGGTTGGAGTGGGAGGGTTGTATTCCTATTCCTTTTCCTTTATGCTCTTTTGGTATGTTGTTAGTTAATTTACTGCTCACTAAGACTGTTGTCTGACTCAAGGCTTTATGTTTTAATTCTTATTGCCTTGGGCTGTTCGTCCATTTTGGGACGGGCAGACTAGGTAGCAGGTGACAGGTGCTGTTCTCTTCTCACGATGCTGATATCGAAGACGAGCTAGAGGGTTGCATATTATCTTCTTATATGTACTGGATATTCCGCTGTTTGTATTCTCTGAGAGATATGTAGTGAGGCTGGATGTATTGACTATGTGATGCTTGTATTCAACTATTATGGAATTTTATATGATGTCATTTTGTTCTGTAAAGCTTCACTATACATATGTTCTATTGTATTTTGCCCATGCGCTGTGAGTAATACGATAGATTCTGTTGTTTTAAATCTTACCTTGACAATCGTCCATGGTCGCCTGGCACACTTTACAGCGCTCTATCTCTAGATTCGGTGCAGGGGTCATGGGCGGTCGTCACATTTGGTATCAGAGCCTTGGTTAATCGATTTTACCCAACGCTCGCTGAAGTAACTACGTATGAGAGACGTAATTGTATTTTGATGGATGAATACTATATATAATATAGTAGCTTGGTAGAGTTTGAGTCCTTTGTGCAGTTGTTTCTCTAGATGTTCTAATCATTCCTTTTTATAGATATTGAGAATGAGTCGAAGAGGGAGACCAGCTGCTAGAGAAGGCCGTGCTACTGAAGAGACTGCTGATTATGCAGCCATGTTCGAAGCTATGATGACTTCGATCATGAGAAGGATACCAGTTCCGGGGGCAGCAGTAGATGTTGGAGTTCAAGCCCAAACTCCGAAACCAGTGGATTTTGCTAAGCTGTGCAAGGATTATACTGCTCTTGGAGGGAAGGTTTTCTTGGGAACAGAATCTACCATTGAGGTCCAGAGGTGGATAGATGCTTGTAGAAGGATCTTTGGTGATTTGGGAATTGATGATGCAACTAAGAGGAAGTTGGCATCGAGGCAGCTTCAAGGGAGAGCTTCTGATTGGTGGAACTCTATTACCATCACTACTCCGGAAGAAGAGATTACTTGGGAGCAATTCCAAGCTAGGTTTGAAGCTAAGTTCATTTCTACAGCTCAGAAGTCTGTTCTGTTCAAGAAGTTTGTAGAGCTCAAGCAGGGTGGAAGATCTGTTCTTGAGTATGTTTCTGAGTTCGAAGCTTTGTCCAAGTATGCCCGGTCATATATTGAATCTGCTTATCAGAAGAATGAAAAGTTTGTGACCGGCTTGGATAGTTATCTTGGGAGACAGTTGGTGGATCATTTGGACGATTCATTTGAGAAGCTTGTGGAGAAAGCTCTTAGGCATGAGAGTCTGTTTCCTAAGGAAGGATCTGTTGTTGTTGTTACCAAGGGAGAATCCAAACCACAGCAGGGTGGAAACCAGAAGAGGAAGCAGCAGCAGCAGAAGGGTAAGGATGGCCAGAAGAAGCCGAAAGGCGAGGTGACTTGCTACAACTGTCAGCAGAAAGGTCATCTCTCCAGGGATTGCAAGAATCCGAAAGCGCCAGCGAAGTGCCACAACTGTGACAAGCCGGGGCATTTCAGGAAGAATTGTCCAGAACCAAGGAAGGACAGGCAGATTGTGCAAGCCTATGCTTTAGGAGCTGTTCCGTCGTCTTCGAAAGCTCCTACTGCTGAAGAGAAGGGAAAGAGTGTGGTTGTTCAAGGTACTCTTTTCCTATGTGATGTTCCAGTTAGAGTTCTGTTTGATACTGGAGCGTCGCATTCGTTTGTTTGTAATGAACTAGTAGGCCGGTTAGGTTTGGAACCGGATATTGTTGATAGGCCATTGGTTGTGACTAATCCAGTTGGGGGTTCGTCTTGTTTGTGTATGTTATGCCGTGGTCTAGTTGTGTCGAGTCATGGTTGCTCTTTTGTTTGTGATTGCTTTGTTCTGAACTTTGCGGGGTTCGGAATTATCTTGGGTATGGACTGGCTTAGAAAGTATGCGGCTAAGGTTGATTGTGAGAGGCTGGAGGTGACAGTCGAGAATGTGGAAGGGCGAAAGATTGTGATACGATGTAAGCATGAGGAAGGCGTCTTCATGAGCTTCATGTATTCGCTAGTTATTCCACGGGATGGACTGTCTTTAGTGCCAATCGCAAATAGATTCGAAGATGTCTTTGACGAAGTCAAAGGGTTGCCGCCGCATAGAGAGATCGAGTTTCGTATAGATCTAGTTGAAGGAGCCAGACCTGTTGTGATGCCTCTTAGGCGAATGGCGCCTAGGGAGCAGCAAGAGTTGAGGGTGCAAGTTGATGACCTTTTACAGAAAGGATTCATTCGGCGTAGTGTGTCTGAGTGGGGTGCACCAGTTGTGTTTGCAACCAAGGCAGATGGGTCGTTGAGATTGTGTGTGGATTATCGTGAGCTGAATAAGGTGACTAAGAAAAACAAGTATCCATTGCCGAGAATAGATGACTTGTTTGATCAGCTTCACGAAGCTAAGGTGTTTTCTCAGATGGATTTGGCAACGGGATTTCACCAGTTGAGAGTGGCTAAGGATAGTGTGCCGAAGACTGCTTTTAGGACACCATCCGGTTTCTTTGAGTGGCTGGTAATGCCGTTTGGATTGACTAACGCGCCAGCATATTTTGTGGATCTTATGAATAGAGTGTTCAGAGATCAGTTGAACAAGTTCGTACTTGTGTTCGTGGATGATATTCTGATTTATTCCAGAACGGAAGAAGAGCACAAGACGCACTTGCGTATTGTTTTGGAGATCTTACGGAAACATCAGCTGAAGGCTAAGTTTTCGAAGTGTCACTTCTGGAAGAGTGAAGTGAGGTTCTTAGGCCATGTGATTTCTGGAAGTGGAATAGCAGTTGATCCCGCTAAGGTGGCAGCAATCCAGGATTGGGTTAGACCTAAGAATGCATCTGATGTGAGAAGTTTTCTTGGATTAGCAGGATATTATCGACGGTTTATCAAAGACTTCTCTAAGGTAGCTGCACCATTAACAGGATTGACGAAGAAGAACCAAGTGTTCAGTTGGGATGCTAAGTGTGAGCAAGCTTTCGCAATCCTGAAAGAGCGATTGACGAGTGCTCCTGTTTTGACTATTCCAAGTGGGAATGATGAGATGGTGGTTTACACCGACGCATGTGGTACGGGACTTGGAGCAGTGCTGATGCAGAAGGATAAAGTTGTTGCGTATGCCAGTCGACAATTGAAGCCGCATGAAAGGAATTACCCGACTCATGATTTGGAGTTAGCGGCGATTGTATTTGCTCTGAAGATGTGGAGACATTATCTGTTGGGAGTTCGATTCGAGTTGTTTACGGATCACAAATCGTTGAAGTATCTTTTCTCCCAAAAGGATTTGAATCTTCGGCAGCAACGTTGGCTAGAGTTTTTAGCATCTTATGATTTTGGTATAGCTTATACTCCGGGAAAAGGTAACGCAGTGGCAGATGCGTTAAGTCGAAGACATGCAGGATTGGGAGCCATGTTTTCAGAATGGAAGAGTCTCGAGTATTTAGCTGGATTCGACTTCAGGCCTAGATGCGAATTGGAACCTGAGATGTTGGCAAACTTATCAATAAGACCCACTCTTGTGGAAAGGATTGGTGAGGGCCAAAAGCGAGATGATAAGCTTGTCAAGATTATCCGTGATTTGGAATCTGGGGTGGATCCAGAAAAGGATAAAGGATTCGAGGTTGATCGAGAGGGTTGGCTTCGAAAGCAAGGACGACTAGTTGTTCCCGATATAGATGAATTGAGGAGTGAAGTCCTGAAGGAAAGTCATCACTCGAAGCTGACAATTCATCCATGTGGAAACAAGATGTATCGGGATATGAAGAGAACCTACTACTGGGAAGGCATGAAGAAGGATGTTGGAGATTTCATTTCCAAGTGTATGAATTGCCAGTTGGTAAAAGCCGAATAGAAGAAGCCAAGCGGATTGCTTCAACCATTAGAAGTTCCTACATGGAAGTGGGAACAAGTGTCGATGGATTTTATTGATGGATTACCTAGAACAAGAACGGGAAATGAAGGAATTTGGGTCATTGTGGATCGTCTGACTAAGAGTGCTAGATTCATTCCTGTTCGATCGACTAGGACGGCATCAAAGTTGGTTGAGTTGTATGTTAAGTGGATAGTTCGTTTCCATGGTATTCCGAAGAGTATAGTGAGCGATCGAGACCCATTGTTCACTAGTGGATTTTGGAAGAGCTTCCAGGAAGTCTTGGGAACCGAGTTGTGTTTGAGTACAGCTTATCACCCTCAGACAGATGGCCAGACCGAGAGAGTCAACCGAGTTTTGGAAGATCTCCTCAGAGCATGTGTTTTGGATTTCGGAGGATCATGGGAAGATCACCTTCATTTGGTGGAGTTTGCGTACAACAACAGTTACCAGTCAAGTATTGGTATGGCACCGTATGAGGCGTTGTATGGAAGACCGTGTAACTCTCCGACATGTTGGTTGGAAACTGGAGAAAAGCTGATGCTTGGGCCAGAGATGATTCGACAGACTTCAGATTTCATAGAGATCATTCGGCAACGAATGAAGGCAGCCCAAGACCGTCAGAAGAGTTATGCCGATAAGCGTCGAAAGGATTTGGAATTCGACGTGGGAGATATGGTTTTTGTGAAGATTTCTCCACTGAAGAATGTTATTCGATTCGGGAAGAAAGGAAAATTGACTCCGAGATTTGTCGGACCATTCCCGATCATCGAGCGAATTGGAAAGCTCGCCTACAGATTGGAGTTACCGGAGAAGATGTCGGGTGTGCACAATGTTTTCCATGTATCATATCTACGGAAGTATGTGCATGACTCGAGTACAGTGGTTTCTGCTGATAGCTGTGAAGACTTCGAAGTTGACCCAGTCGGTAGAAGACCTCGTAAGCCGCTTCGTGTTGTTGGAACCGACACGAAACAGCTTAGGAGGAAGATAGTTAAGTTGCTCAAGATACAATGGAGTGATGATGATAACGACTGTACGTGGGAGGTGGAAGAGAGGATGAAAGCAGCTCATCCTGAACTCTTCAAGGTATGGCCCTAAGGTGTCGTGTCAGCTAACGAAATTGTAACTTGTTCTAAGTCTTAGAATTCTGTACGCTAAGCTAGAATTGGATGCATGGTTTATTGATTGTTATGGATGATAGGCGTACAGAATAGCTTTGATTGCCTTGTTTGTTTGGAATTTCGGGGGCGAAATTCCTAAGGGGGAGAGAATGTAACGACCCGTATTTTTACGGATCAAAACATTCTAAAATGATTGACCTTTGGTTGTATGGTTGTTAAGTCATTTCTGGTTTTGGCAGAATTTTGCTTGAATTTTGCTTAAGTCCTAAGTCGTAGCCGATTTAGGAGTTTGGACGAGTTAAGCAACAAGTCTGAGTCGAGTTGCCGACTCAAGGAATTCACCGAGTTAAGGGAGTATGGTTGACCGACTTAAGGTAGTGACCGACCTAGGAGATAAGTTGTGACCGACTTATGAGTATCAGGCGACCTTAGTATTCTGGGGTAGAGTTAGGTCGGCAACGACCTAAGAAAATGTTGTGAGCGACCTAAGAGTTTCGATGAGCTAAGTGTTAGGTCGGCAGGGCGAGTTAGCGACCTAACGGTTACCGAGTTAGCGACCTAGTGGTTCCGAGTTAGCGACCTAGTGGTTCCGAGTTAGCGACCTAGTGGTTCCGTGTTAGCGACCTAAGGTATTAGCTTGTTAGCGACCTAAGGTATTAGCTTGTTAGCGACCTAAGGTATTAGCTTGTTAGCGACCTAAGGTATTAGCTTGTTAGCGACCTAAGGTATTAGCTTGTTAGCGACCTAAGGTATTAGCGTGTTAGCGACCTAAGGAGATAGGTCGCATAAGTGTTAGGTCGTAGCACTGTTAGGTCGCGTAGGTTGCTAAGTTGTTAGGTCGCTAGGATAGTTTGTGTTAGGTCGCGTAGATCTATCTGTTAGGTCGTATGTTGTGTTAGGTCGCGTAGAAGTCTAAGTTGTTAGGTCGCAACCCAACTAGGTCGTAGGTCGAAGGAAAGCGCATTGCTTTAGGTCGTCAGGTGTTAGGTCGCTGAGGAGTTGTGTCGTGCATCTGTTAGGTCGGAGAAGCTTAGGTCGGAGAGGCTTAGGTCGGCAGCGACTTAAGGAGATAGCCGAGTTACGACTTAAGGGCAGTTTTCAGCTATAAATAGGAGGGGTTGTTCTCACTTTTTGGGATTCGGATTTTGAAGCGACGAAGTGCTGCCATTTTGAGAGCTCGACTTCTACACTTCTTCACTTCTTTTCTCCACTCTAATCTAGTGCTTCCATCCATCCAAATCGAAGATCAAGATTGAAGATTCAAGAGCTTAGATTGAAGATCTTCATCTTTTCAAGAGAGATTTCTTCATTTGAAGCGGATTTGTGATAGATCTAGCTTAGTTCTTCGCTGTCCAGATCTGAAGTTGATATCTTTTGGATTGTTTAGGTGATTTGGTGAGTGGTGATTATCTCTCACACGGATCCAAAGAAGTATATCGGATTGTTGGCTCGATTTGGTGTTAAAATAGTTATTTCCATGCATTTTCTTCATCCTATGTGTAGATCCATATAGATCCATTGTTCATGATGATGTTACATCCATTTTATCATATGTTAACCTATGCAAGTTCATTCATCAAGTTTGTAGAGATATAATCCATGTTTTCATGCTTATTGGACTTTCAACTCTTTAATTACGAAAATGCCATTATTGTTATAATTGTCTACTTAGATCATATTTGAATGCTTGATTGTTTGGATTGATGATTGATTTGATTGATTGTTATGAAATAGATGATTGATGACTAGATTTAGATCAAAGGTGATTCAAAAGCTAAGGGAAAGGCTCTTGAATTGGGAAAGCTGCTCGTGGCATATGTAGCGGGATGATGAAGCTCTTATGCATAGATTTGATGATGTGATGATGAGATGAGGCTTTGCGAGGATGTAATGAAGCGAGGCAATTGTATGATGAAGACTTGGTCTAATCCAGACGGGATCATTCCAAGCATGTTGATAACTCGGTGATATGATTCGAGTTGAAGATAATGAATGGATATAAGAATAGTCGTCGAGGAGGATGACTAGGAGGCTTGGATAGCATCGTTGTTGAAGGTTCTAGCATGCTCTAAGCAAGAGTACGTTTGGGCAGATTCGATAGTCCCAACGGCCAACTGTTGATGGTCGAGTACTCTGGGCAGATTCGATAGTCCTAGGCACGGGCTGCGACGACGTGCGGGAGTTATGTCTAGAACCGGGGTTTCCATTAGCCCTTGACGGACGGCTGAAAGAATGTGCCGGTCATTCAATTAACGGTGATATCGAAGCAATGATAACAGTGATAGCCAGAGTCATGGATGTTTGGTTGTATCGTCATTCGGACTCAAGAGCGGTATTTTCTGGGTGCTTATCTGATTTAGGCCTTGGTACTTGGAAAACATCGCCCTTGACTCGAGTGATAGTAGCTTTACTTTAAATTGTATGCTCTGTTATGTTTGCTTCTGCTTAGTAGTGTGTCTGGAGGCTATCACTGTAGAATGAGGTTGGAGTGGGAGGGTTGTATTCCTATTCCTTTTCCTTTATGCTCTTTTGGTATGTTGTTAGTTAATTTACTGCTCACTAAGACTGTTGTCTGACTCAAGGCTTTATGTTTTAATTCTTATTGCCTTGGGCTGTTCGTCCATTTTGGGACGGGCAGACTAGGTAGCAGGTGACAGGTGCTGTTCTCTTCTCACGATGCTGATATCGAAGACGAGCTAGAGGGTTGCATATTATCTTCTTATATGTACTGGATATTCCGCTGTTTGTATTCTCTGAGAGATATGTAGTGAGGCTGGATGTATTGACTATGTGATGCTTGTATTCAACTATTATGGAATTTTATATGATGTCATTTTGTTCTGTAAAGCTTCACTATACATATGTTCTATTGTATTTTGCCCATGCGTTGTGAGTAATACGATAGATTCTGTTGTTTTAAATCTTACCTTGACAATCGTCCATGGTCGCCTGGCACACTTTACAGCGCTCTATCTCTAGATTCGGTGCAGGGGTCATGGGCGGTCGTCACACTTTCTTGATGCAGTTAATGTAGATTAAATTGATAATTGTAGAATATAAATTCGATAAGATGTAACCGAATGTAAACTTTATTCCTAATATGACAATTGATTGAATAAAAAGATTTGAAATCAAATTTAATCAATTTATTGGAATTAATTATAAATAATTGGACTTAATTACAATTGAAATTGAACACTTAATTTGTGAAATATTGAACACTGAATTTGATATGTAAATTGCTTTAAGTTGTTATAAATGTCTAAGTAATCAATAAGGATGAAAATCTGTTTGTTGTTAATTTTGAAATTAAAAAGTGATTTAATTAATTTAATATTAATTTATTTAATCAATGTAAAAATAGCCATTTTGGCCACTGATTCGGATTTCGACGAAACCACTTTCACTGGATCCGTAATGGTGAATTATTGTAAGATTTCAAGTTTCGTAGCGATCGGACTTGCCGTTTGATCGAACGGACTCAAAACGCCTAGAAATCAATTTAATTAAATTCAATTGAAATCAATTTGAAATAAGCTGATTTTAAGTTAACTTCTTCATACCATGGAATTTAGACTTGAAACTTGTTGCATTGAGTTTAAAACTATCGAAAACATCTATTTCGATATATGGGATGACCCATTTTCGTTTCGGGAACGAAACGGGCTTTTTGGGTCGTTTATCGTTCAACTTTCAAATCGATCCGATCCATTCATTTCTATTTATGACCTACCTATAAATAGCTCATTATAAACCCTAATTGTTTCTCCTTTCTCATTTATAGTACGTACAATTCTTTCTGCTCTTGTCCTCCTCAATGGTAGAAACAGATTTAAACTTCAAAACCCTCAATCCAAATTAAAAATCAATTTCAAAAATTTAAACTCCTCAAAATATATAAAATTATATATCGTTTCGAAGCTCTCGACGAGCGCAACCCAGATCTGCAATTCATTTTTGCATTTGAATCACCGTTTGACCAGAAATTTGCCGTTTATCCACGGCCGTTCATATTGGGTATCGGTTTTAACGGTGGATCTTCGTCCGGGAAGCGATCGAAGGTATGCATTTTGTAGAGGGGGACCAGAGCTTTGCATCTGTGGTGTTCGTTCATGCTAAAGATCATCGGTTTTTCTAGAATCGGGCGATGAACGTGGGCGGTGGTGATCTGTTTTCTGGTGTCAGTGCGCGACCGCGAGGCCAGGGGAGGGTCAGCCAGTGGTGGCCTTGGCGTTGGCGTGTTCTGATTTGGAGATGGCGGCCTGGAGTGGTAATCGGCATGGGGTTTAGGTGGTGGCTGATGGTGGGTTAGGGCTGCATAGTGATCGGCTTCGATTTGGATAGAGAGGTTAATTACCATATTGCCTTTGATTTAATTTCAATTTTAATTTAAACTTCAATGTTCCAACTCTCATAAATTTTACATACGAGGTCTGATTTATGTGCGGTTTGTTCCGTTGGGATCGTATTGAAATTTCGGACATTATGAAATTGGTTTGGACAAATTCTGAGACAATTTGAATTTGGGGCTTATTTTGGATTTTAATTCAATTTAAATTCGAAGGTGAGTGTTTTAACCCACTCGCAACTTATAAAAAATTCTTATGTTAGTTAAATTAAATTTATGATGTGATTGTGAATTTATTTATGGTTGTTTGGTATATTTAAATTTCTATTCCAGTTAATTTGAATTATTTTGTATAAAATTGTCATTTAATTTATTATTGAATTTAAATCGCTAGTTAATTTCCTATTAATGATAGCTTATTATTTGTTGATGTTTATTGGTTGATTTGGATGATGATTGTGATGTATGTTTCATTATTGATATTGGATGAATGGATATTGTATTTTATATTGTTATAATACTGCAAGTTCCTTATGGAATGAAATGATACATACCCGAATGATCTATAGATTAGAAAAAATCGTTATGGGTTGAAATGATAGACTCGAGCGATTTTATGGATTTTATTAAATTCGGGATTGCGGTTTGAAATGATATATAACCATAAAATTTTAAATTGCGAATTGAAATGATAAATATCCGCATCACTTGACCCTAGGGTAGAGAATTATATACAGACACTGGATTGGTTAAATTAAATGGTTTTGAACCTTTGAAATTTTGAATTCAGTTGACTAGTATTTTGAAGAAGAAATTGATTTATATAAATTGAAGTATTTTCGATAATCCAAGTGTTAATAAAATTGTTCAAAGGATTTAATTTGGAATTTCAAGGTTGAAGTGTCGAATATAAATGAATTTAGTGGAATTGAGTTATTGAAATGTTTGGATATAACTTTGAAATCTATTTAAACTAATTTATACTATTTTAATCAAGTTAACTAATTTAATCAATTTTAAAACTATTTTAATTTATTTTGAATCTATTACAACCTATTTAATACACTACTCATAATGACCTAAACTATTTTCTAAAAATTCAGATTGTATAAGTTGAAGTATTTATATTTAAATCCTTGATGATGATACAACATAAGTTGGAATTTGGAATTTTTACCTTTTGTGAAATGACATATTTGAGTGAATAAGATTTGTTTTGAAATGAAGAATTAATTGACTTATCAATAATTTCAAAGTGAATATGATTTTGAAAGTGAATATAGTTTAAAGTGAATATGATTTCGAAAGGGATATGATTTGAAATTGAATATGATATTTTGATATAAATTGTAAATTGACCTTTTGAAATGTAAAAGAACTATCCGGTGTGAAATAAACGTTTGGT
This sequence comes from Allium fistulosum, assembly GCA_030737815.1. NCBI lineage: Eukaryota > Viridiplantae > Streptophyta > Magnoliopsida > Asparagales > Amaryllidaceae > Allium > Allium fistulosum. The sequence goes on along the minus strand of CM060906.1, from coordinate 1,081,118,190 downwards.
TGTTAAAGAGACCAAGATCGGATATTGTCATACTCTCTGCCAATACTGAAAACCACTTTAACAACTGTGTACGTGGTGGAGATTCCAGAAATGAAGTAGGATGGTTTCATAAACGATTCTATATGAGGTATTTACGTGACTCTGACTCCCGTGAGTTAGCTCGATGTGACTAAAATCAGGAGCTACGCTGGGCCAAGTGAGGTCATTCCTCCGATCGGACACGCTTCTTCGATACTATATTCTTACTTTGTGATTGATTTGGTGGCCACCCTTGATTTTGATTTGGGAGTGTGTTCTGAGGTGGGCGGTAGTAGTTGCTATGCGTTACCCTGGAATTGCCTCGAGTGCCGTGTCACATGCCCTATCGCGCCTTCTACAATTTTTTTGTACCATACCTATGGAGTGCCCTCTGGGTAAACCTCCAGTTTACGGAGGAGCGTACGATACTGTATAGACTATGGGAATATATCAAATGTGTTAAGGGGGATATGGGTAACTCCTTAACATTATTTTAATACTTTCACTTTACTGTAGACCTATTATAATAGCGTATTGTACTACATAGTAGATAGTTTAACGGATCCTTAGGAGATGTAAATCCCGAACATCTCTTAAGTTATTACACTCACGTTAGACACTGGATAGGAGATGTCAAACCCCGTAAACATCTCTGACGCCATCACATGCATATTTACCGTTGATTTAACTTACATAAGATCTTTTAGTTCTGACTCGAGTGTTTTGTCTTTTCAATTCGCTCGGGTCAGCCTAACCATTTCAGGTTTGAAGACCTTATTTCTGAAGGACGAAGACGAAGATTTGTACTATTATTACTTAATATATTTATTCTACCGCATCATGTTGTTCCGCTGCATTTATTTATTTTCTTTATTCCAGTTTTATGTAACTCTTATTTTTGTGTTGTAAAAGAATAATCAAATGTATTTATAAAACAGCTTCATGAACCGTTATTTGATTATTACATTTTGTCATTCTGCTGTGAGATTCTGTATTTGTTTTATTTCTTTCTCTTTTTCTTATTTACCCCCATAACAATCTGCCCTTTTGAATGGTTTGAGTCTGACATGTGTGTCTGCTTAAAACGTCCAAAAAGGTATATTGAATATTAAATCCATTTCTAAATCATTTCAATGTTTTTCTAAAGTTATAATCATTCAATTAATATAGTACTCACTTTAATTATAAATGGCTTCAACGTTAACTTAAGTTTATAATTATTTACTTACAGTGTTCACCTTTTTATTACTTTAATTAGTCGCATTCAAATTATTTACTTAGGTTTGCAATATGCTTATGCATCTTAATTCTCCCTTTAGAACATAATTACATTGAACATTTTCAATCATTTAAGTTTTACTTGTATAATATTCCATTACATATTCTTATTTACATTACAACTTTTAAAATTTTGGTAAGTTATATATATGTCTTAAGGATGTAATTTTTACAAGTTCATCTTGTTTATTTTTTTTAAAAGTTCAATAATTCATCTTCTAAATTTTCATTATTCTTAAGTTTACAATCTGCCAATTTCTCATATATACCCTTAATCACTTAGCATCTAATTACTTATATTTTTCTTCATTCTAGAAACTTCCAATTATTAAAATAATTAAGATTTCATTCATTTCAATAGTTGGAAACTAGTAATTATTAGAAAATTTAAGAACTAAACTCCGGGTTCACTTTAGTCACTTAGAAAATAATATATATATATATATATATATATATATATATATATATATATATATCCTTTATAGATCAAATCATATTTAGAAATTCAAAATTAAGGTTTTATTCATCAAAACAGATGTGTAGTAAAACTACTACAGCATTCTCCCCACTTTGAAACTTGAAAATGAACGTCGATGATGCATGCACTCACCGTCGAACTTATTTTCTAGCGACTGAGAGGGGAGTACAAAACTTATTTTCCTTAAAAGTTCCCTTTAAAACTTTCTTTTAAATCATCTTGAAATATTCATATCAGAAAATACTTCTAAATACTACTAAATTATATTTCAAAACCTTTTGAAAGAAATTTCAAAAATCCCAGAACTTAAGTTCTCAAATTTCCAATTTATATTTATTTTACTTGTAAATCCTATTTTAAAACCAATATTTGCAAAATTTCTCTACCTAGCAAACAACATATTACATCCAACTATATCATTATAAAAATTTATCCTTTTACATACAAAATATATACAAGGTAAAGTTATTCATTTACCCATATTTCAAAACTATATTGTGTCAGTCTACCCTGTTAAGTGTTTAGAAATTCCTATCGATGTTATAACGTCCTATGTACCGACCGGAATTTATAAATAAAACAGAACAAATTAACACAATACAAAACATTTTATAACACTAACAAATACGCTCTCTCATATATATATACGCTCAATGACACATTCTAGGGTATTACTAGCCTAATTCTAGTGAGTCAGACCCCACAAAGCTAAGATTATCGCTAAACCAAAGCTCTAATACCAATTGTAACGACCTGCCTTTTCGGACGGTTTAAATCGACGATAAACCACATACGTCAGACTCAATCCATGCAAAAGGGCAGATTGTTATGAGGTTAATAAGAAAAAGTAGAGAAAGAAAGAAAACAAATAAAGAATCTCGTAGTGGAATGACAAAATATAATAATCAAATAAACAGTTTATGAAGCTGTTTACAAATAACATTGATTAAACTTTTATAATACAGACCAGAGTTACATACTACAAGAATAAATAATAAATAAATGCACCGGAACAACATGATGCAGTGGAATAAATATAATACATAATCATAGTACAAAATCCTCATCTTCATCCTCCAGAAAGCAGTCTTCGATAAACTGAAAAGCTCAGACTGACTCGAGCGAATTGAAAAGACAAAACACTCGAGTCAGAACTAAAAGATCTTATGTAAGTAAAATCAACATTAAATAAATATGAGTGTAACGGCGTCAGAGATGTTTACGGGGTTTGACATCTCCTATCCAGTGTCTAACGTAAGTGCAATAACTTAAGGGATGTTCAGGATTTCCACCTCCTAAGGATCTGTTAAACTATCTACTATGTAGTACAATATGCTATTATAATAGTGTCTACATAATGTAAAGTATTAAAATAGCATTAAAGCATTACCCATATCCCCCTTAACACATTTTATATATTCCCATAGTCTATACAGTACCGTACGCTCCTCCGTGAGGTTTACCCAAAGGGCACTCCATAGGTATGGTACAAAACAAACTCGTAGAAGGCGCGATAGGGCATGTGAACATGACACTCGAGGAAATGCCAGGATAGATATACCAATTGCGGATCCGGACTGGTGGTAACACATAGCAGCTACTACCGCCCACCTCAGAACACACTCCCATAATCAAAATTAAAGGGAGGCCAACAAATCATCATAAATTCATAATATGGTATCAAAGAGATGTGTCCGATCGGAGGTGCGACCTCACTTGGCCCGGCGTGGCTTCTCTTTTAGTCACATCTAAGCTGACTCACAGGAGTCAGGGTCATATAAATACCTCATATATAATCGTTCGCCAAACCATCCTACTTCATTTCTAGAATCTCCACCACGTACACAGTTGTTAAAGTGGTTTTCGGTATTGGCAGAGACTATGACAATATCTGATCCCGGTCTCTTTAACAGCCAATCGCTTATTACACACCGGATGGTTCTTTTAAATTTCCAAAACCGTTGCATAATTGATATCCAAATATCATATTCAATTCAAACCATATCACTTTCAAAATTATATTCACTTCCGAAATCATATTCACCTTTGAAATCATATCGTTTCTGAAATTATATTTTCCTTCAACAATCATATTTCCAAAATAGGTTAAACCCTCATGTCAAAATCATCATATTCAATCAAATATGTCATTTAAATCCCAACTTAGGTTATAACATCATTTAACCGCATTCGCTTTTAAATCAAGGATTTGAATATGAACACTTCCACTTTACTTAGTCTGAAATTTAGAAAATAGTTTAGACAGTTATAAATAGTTTAACATAGTTAAAATTAATTTTTAAATAGTTAAAATACTCTAAAATATTTAAAAATATATTTAAAAATAGTTTTAAATAGATATAAGATGGTTAAATAGATTTAAAATAGAACAAATATAATTAAAATGGGTTAAATAGCTTTAAGATAGATAAAATAGATTTAAAATAAATTAAAATGGGTTCATTAGTTTAAATTAAATTAAATTGGGTTTAGCAGATTTAAAATAGATTAAAATAAATTAACATGGTTAAAAATAGGTTAAAATAATTTAATATAGTTAATATAGTTTAAAATAATTTAATAACTTGAAAATCTTAATAATTAGAATCTTTAAAATAATATATTTGTAAAATAGTTTATACCAAAATATGAATTTGAAATCAATATCAATTTAAACAATTTATTTCATTTCAACACATCTGGACCATTTCTATTTCAAAATTAACAAAACCCAATTTCAAAATTTTCAATTCAAATTCTCATTAAACTATTTAATTCAATATCGATTCAATCCATGTTTGAAATTGTAATGACCCGTATTTTTACGGATCGAAACATCATAAAACAGTTGACATTTGGTCGCATTGTTGATAAGTCGTCCAGAGTCTAAGTCTTAGGTCGTATGAGAGTTTGGAGCGACCTAAGGGAGTGGGCGAGTTAAGGAGTAGACGACTTAGTGAAGTGGAGCAACCTAAGAATTGGAACGACCTAAGAAGTTAGGTCGTGTGATAGTTTAGGTTAGTTGAGCGACCTAAGTAGTAGATGACCTATAGGAGTTAGCAACCTAAGGGTTAGTAACCTACAGTATTTGGCGACCTAAGGATTTGGGATAGGTCGTATAGAAGATAAGTCGTATGGTGGCTTAGGTCGTGGAGTAGGTTAGGTCGGAGGAGCGACCTAAGAGAAGGCGACCTAGGAGTCAGCGACCTATAGGAGTTAGAGTGAACGACCTATTGGTTAGCGAGTTAGCGTAGTTAGGTCGTAGACGACCTAAGGAGTTAAGTCGTGAGCTTCTGTGTTGAGTTAGGTCGTAGGTCGCGAGGAAGCGCGTGTGTGTTAGGTCGTAGAAGTGCGCTGATGCGCTAAGTCGTTAGGTCGTAGGTCGCATGGATGCGCATGCCTGGGTTAGGTCGTAGGTTGGGGATCTGCTAGGTCGCGTAAGAAAGCTAAACGCAGATCTGTTAGGTCGTAAGTCGTAGAAGACGACTTATGTTAGGTCGCGTAGGGGCTAAGTTGTTAGGTCGCGCGCTTATGCTATCCGTTAGGTCGTAGGTCGTAAGCTGCGCATAGTTAGGTCGCGCAGAGTTAGGTCGTAAGCTGCATCTCTGTTAGGTCGCACAGAGTTAGGTCGGAGGGTTTGTTAAGTCGTGGACGACCTAAGAGTGAACGACCTAAGGGGAAATCAGCCTATAAATAGGAGGGTTCTACTTCATTTTTGGGATCCGGATTTTGGAGCGATGAAGTGCTGCCATTTTGAGAGCTCGAGTTCTACACTTCTTCACTTCTTTTCTCCACTTTGATTTAGTACTTCCTTCCATCCAAATCGAAGATCCAAGAGCCTAGATTGAAGATCTACATCCTTTGAAGAGAGATTGCATCGTTTGAAGCGGATTTGTGATAGATCGAGTTAGATCCTTCGCTGTCCAGATCTGAAGTGTGTTGATTTTGAGGTGTTTAGGTGATTTGGTGAGTGGTGATTATCTCTCACACGGATCCAAAAGAGTATATCGGATCGTTGGCTTGATTTTGTGCTAAAGTAGTGATTTCCATGCATTTTCCTAATCCTAAGTATAGATCCATATAGATCCATTGTTCATAATGATTTGGCATCCATTTTACTACATGTTAACCTATGCAAGTTCATTCATCAAGATTATAGAGATATTGCTCATGTTTTCATGCTTGTTAGACTTTTGACTCTTTAATTACGAAATAGACAATTATTATTATAATTGTCTATTTAGATCATATTTGAATGCTTGTTTATTTGGATTAATGTTTGATTTGATTGATTGCTATGAATTAGATGATTGATGATTTGATTTAGACAAGATGGTCAAAGATGATTCGAAAGCTAAGGGAAAGGCTCTTGAATTGGAAAAGCTGCTTGTGGCATATGTAGCGGATGATGAAGCTCATATGGATAGATTTGATGATGATGTTGAGATGAAGCTTTGTTATGATGATGATGAGGCGAAGTATAGTATGAGATAGTCTTGGTCTAATCCAGACGGGATCATTCCAAGCATGTTGATAACTCGGTGATATGGTTCGAGTTTGAGGATAATGGTTTGATCGGGAGGCGCTTGAGCTAGTAAGGAAATAGTCATCGAGGAGGATGACTAGAAGGCTGAGATCTCATCGTTGTTAAAGGTTATAGCATGCTCAAAGCAAGAGTACGTTGGGCAGATTCGATAGTCCCTGAAGGCTACTGATTGGTAGTCAAGTACTCTGGGCAGATTCGATAGTCCTAGGCACGGGTCACGATGACGTGCGGAGTTATGTCTAGAACCGGGGTTTCCATTAGCCCTTGATGGACGGATGAAATAATGAGCCGGTCATTCAATTAACGATGATATCGAAGCAATGATAACAGTGATAGCCAGAGTCATGGATGTTTGGTTGTATCGTCATTCGGTCTCAAGAGCGGTATTTTCTGGGTGCTTATCTGATCTTGGTTTAGGCCTTGGGGGTTTGTACTTGGAAAACATCGCCCTTGACTCGAGTGATAATTGCTTTACTTTAAATTGTATGCTCTGCTACGTTTGTTTCTGCTTAGTGTGTGTCTGGGGGCTATCACTGTAGAAAGAGGTGGAGTGGGAGGGTTGTATTCCTATTCCTTTTCCTTTATGCTCTTTTGGTATGTTGTTAGTTAAGTTACCGCTCACTAAGACTGTTGTCTGACTCAAGGCTTTATGTTTTAACTCTTATTGCCTTGGGCTGTTCGTCCATTTTGGGACGGGCAGACTAGGTAGCAGGTGACAGGTGTTGTTATTGCTTCCCACGATGCCGATGTCGAAGACGAGCTAGAGGCTTGCATATTATCTTCTTACTATATGTACTGGATGTTCCGCTGTTTTGTATAATTCTCTGAGTGATATGTAGTGAGGCTTGATGTATTGACTATTCAGATGTTGTATTCAACTATTATGAAGTTTTATTGATGAGATTCTATTTCTGTGAAGCTTCACTATATATATATTCTATTGTATTTTGTCCATGCGCTGTGAGTAATACGATAGATTCTGCTGTTTTAATTTACCCTGACAATCGTCCATGGTCGCCTGGCACACTTTACAGCGCACTTTCTCTAGGATCAGTGCAGGGGTCATGGGCGGTCGTCACATTTGGTATCAGAGCTTTGGTTAATCGATTTTACCCAACGCTCGCTGACGTAACTACGTATGAGAGACGTAATTGTATTTTGATGGATGATTACTATATATAATATAGTAGCTTAGTAGAGTTTGAGTTCTTTATGCAGTTGTTTCTCTAGGTGTGCTAATCATTCCTTTTTATTTGATATTAAGGATGAGTCTAAGAGGGAGACCAGCTGCTAGGGAAGGCCGTGCTACTGAGGGGGCTGCTGATTATGCTGCTATGTTCGAAGCTATGATGACTTCGATCATGAGAAGGATGCCAGCTCCGGGGCCATCGGTGGATGTCGGAGTTCAAGTTCAAACTCCAAAACCGGTGGATTTTGCTAAGTTGTGTAAGGATTATACTGCTCTTGGAGGAAAGGTTTTCTTGGGGACAGAATCAACCATTGAAGTCCAGAGGTGGATAGATGCTTGTAAAAGGATCTTTGGTGATTTGGGAATTGAGGATGCAACTAAGAGGAAGTTAGCATCAAGACAGCTTCAAGGGAGAGCTTTTGATTGGTGGAACTCTATCACCATTGATACTCCAGAGGAGGAGATTACTTGGGTGCAATTCCAAGCCAGATTTGAAGTTAAGTTCATTTCTACAGCCTAGAAGTCTGTTCTGTTCAAGAAGTTTGTGGAGCTCAAGCAAGGTGGAAGACCAGTTCTTGAGTATGTTTCTGAGTTTGAAGCTTTGTCCAAGTATGCCCGGTCGTATATTGAATCTTCGTACCAGAAGAATGAGAAGTTTGTGACAGGCTTGGACAGTTATCTTGGGAGACAATTGGTGGATCATTTGGACGATCCATTTGAGAAGCTTGTAGAGAAGGCTCTCAGGCATGAAAATCTGTTTCCTAAGGAAGGATCTGTTGTTGCTGTGACCAAGGAAGAGTTTAGACCTCAGCAGGGTGGAAACAAGAAGAGGAAGCAGCAGCAACAAAAGGGTAAGGATGGCCAGAAGAAGCCGAAGAGCGAGGTGACCTGCTTCAATTGTCAGCAGAAGGGCCATTTCTCCAGGGATTGGAAGAATCCTAAGGTGCCGATGAAATGCCACAACTATGACAAGCCGGGGCATATCAAGAGGAATTGTCCAGAACCGAGGAAGGACAAGCAGATTATGCAAGCTTATGCTTTGGGGGCTGTTCCATCATCTTCGAAAGCTCCTACCGCTGAAGAGAAAGGAAAGAGTGTGGTGGTTCAAGGTACTCTTTCCATATGTGGTGTTCCAGTTAGGGTTCTATTTGATACTGGGGCGTCTCATTCTTTTGTTTGTAATGAACTTGTAGGCCGGTTAGGTTTAGAACCGGATATTGTTGATAGGCCATTGGTTGTGACTAATCCAGTTGGGGGTTCGTCTTGTTTGTGTATGCTATGCCGTGGTCTGATTGTATTGAGTCATGATTGCTCTTTTGTTTGTGATTGTTTTGTTCTGAACTTTGCAGGGTTCGGAATTATTTTGGGTATGGACTAGCTTAGGAAGTATGCGGCAAAGGTTGATTGTGAAAGGTTAGAGGTGACAGTCGAGAATGTGGAGGGGCGAAAGGTTGTGATACGATGTAAGCATGAGGAAGGCGTCTTCATGAGCTTCATGTATTCGTTGGTTGTTCCACGGGATGGACTGTCATCTGTGCCGATCGCTAATGGATTTGAGGATATCTTTGACGAGGTCAAAGGGTTACCGCCGCATAGAGAGATCGAGTTTCATATAGATCTAGTTGAAGGAGCCAGACCTGTTGTGATGCCTCTTAGGCGGATGGTGCCTAGGGAACAGTAGGAGTTGAAGGTGCAGGTTGATGATCTTTTGCAGAAAGGATTCATTCGGCGTAGTGTGTCCTAATGGGGTGCACCAGTTGTGTTTGTAACCAAAGCGGATGGATCGCTGAGGTTATGTGTGGACTATCGTGAGCTGAATAAAGTGACTAAGAAGAACAAGTATCCATTGCCGAGAATAGATGACTTGTTTGACCAGCTTCACGAAGCTAAGGTGTTTTCTCAGATGGATTTGGCAACGGGATTTCACCAATTGAGAGTGGCTAAGGATAGTGTGGCGAAGACTGCTTTCAGGACACCATCCAGTTTCTTTGAGTGGCTGGTAATGCCGTTTGGATTGACTAATTCACCAGCATATTTTGTGGATCTTATGAATAGAGTGTTCAGAGATCAGTTGAGCAAGTTCGTGCTAGTATTCGTGGATGATATTTTGATTTATTCCAGGACTGAAGAAGAGCACAAGACGCACTTGCGTATTGTTTTGGAAATCTTACGGAAACATCAACTGAGGGCTAAGTTTTCGAAGTGTCACTTCTGGAAGAGTGAAGTGAGGTTCTTAGGTCATATTATCTCTGGAGATGGAATAGCGGTTGATCCCGCCAAGATAGCAGCAATCCAGGATTGGGTCAGGCCTAAGAATGCATCTGATGTGAGAAGTTTTCTTGGATTAGCAGGATATTATCGACGGTTTATCAAAGACTTCTCTAAGGTGGCTGCACCATTAACAGGATTGACGAAAAAGAACCAAGTGTTCAGATGGGATGATAAGTGTGAGCAAGCTTTCAGAATCCTGAAAGAGTGATTGACAAGTGCTCCTGTTTTGACTATTCCAAGTGGAAATGATGAGATGGTGGTTTACACCGACGCATGTGGTACTGGACTTGGAGCAGTGCTGATGCAGAGGGATAAAGTTGTTGCGTATGCAAGTCGACAACTGAAGCCGCATGAAAGGAATTACCCGACTCATGATTTGGAGTTGTTTGCACAAAAAATGGACAAACACCTCAAAGTTGTATGACTTAGTAGATTTTATGTTATTCCTAGTAATTTGAGTGATTTATGCAAATACGTAAAAAACAGGGGCTAAACTGTAAAAAGACACGCAGATTTATAGTGGTTCAGCCAGAATGTGCCTACGTCCACTTTATATGTTATTTCTCTTCTTTTTTTTATGATTACAAGTACAAAGCTTTGATACAAGTAAAAGAAAGTTGTTTGAAGAGTTCCTTCCGTGCTTGAGCTCTCAAACTTTTCTGCCATTGTTGTACCCCTGCCCCTCTATTTATAGAGTGAGGCTGGGGGTAGGGGTCTTGGTTGTATATAGCTGCTAGTGGGCCTGGGCTGAAGCAGTCTGGCCTGGAGGCGCTTTGGTTCGGCGAAGCTTTGGTTCAGTGTGGACTGGAAGATGGGTTGGTCCGGTGTTGGGTTGGTTCGGTGGCGAGTTGGTTCGGTGGCGAGTTGGTTCGGTGGCGAGTTGGTTCGGTGGCGAGTTGGTTCGGTGGCGAGTTGGTTCGGTGGCGAGTTGGTTCGGTTAGGCCAGGAGGAGGTTGATTCGGTGAAGGTGAGTTGTCTGGTTCGGTTTGGCATGGGTATCGAATGGACATAGGAATCGGCGAATCTGGATGTAACTGATGCCTCTTGGTCTCGAGATCCTCTGGGTAAGAATTCACCCAACATTTGCCCCCCAAAGCGGGGCACGTGTTTGCATGTGTCGCGCTTTGTTTTAGCTTGGGCGTTTCCTGTAGTTGAGATAGGTTCGTTCGGCGAGGAATGCCGAACCGGTTGATCCGGTTGCCTTTCGCTTGTCTATATATAGGGGCTATACCCCCTTTGCTTTTCCTTACCGAACAACCGAACCAGAGAGACGAGTTTAGCCGAATCAACTCTTTGCCGAATCAAGCTCGTACCGAACCAGGTATACGTCCTTTCGCCGAATGAACATGATAGGTTTCTAAAGCCGAATGCTTCCTGTATCGCACTACCGAATGAGAATAGGGCTTAGTGCCGAACGAGTTTTGGTCCTTATTTACCGAATGAACTTGGTTCTTTGGGCACCGAATGAAAACTTATATTATACTACCGAATGAACCATTGAAGTGCTGCATCTGTTCGCCGAATGAACTATTGTACCGAGTGAACATGTGTTTCATACTTCGAACTTTTAAGTGAAATTCCATATTATATGCTTACTAGTTTACATCCTTTGTTCTAACACTATGCTTTTCCGGTGTTGTAGATAATGTCCCGTAAAGCGGAAACCCGATCAGACAAAAGGAAATCCAGGGGTGAAAGAGGTTCCTCTGTCGTGCCTCCAGCTCAGCCGAATCCAGAACGCCACGAACCAACCCCGAGATCGTTAGTGGACGGGTACGGTCCGCAGGAGCTTCTGAATTCTCCCCCGGACTGCTATCCCAGCTCCCTTAAGGAAGAGCAGCTTGATGCCATCTCTCGCTCTTTCGGAATTGACAGGGCGCGAATGCTGTTGCCGGGGAAAGATGTTATGCCATACGACCCTCCTGAAGGGTTCTTTGCTTACAGCAGATACCAATGCATGTGTGGTGCCATTCCGCCTCTTAATGCTTGGGTAGCCAGCTTCCTCACATATCTCAAGGTGGCCCCATTCCAGCTTCAACCCAACTCCTATGCTATACTAGTGAGCCTCTTCGTTATTTTCCAGAGGAAGTATGGTCGTGCTCCTTCCAACCGGGAGATCCGGTACTTGTATAATTTAAGGGGCTATAAGAAGGGGTCCCCATACATTAGCTTGGAGTCAGCTGTGACCTTCAAGCCGGTCTTGGACCTGTACTCTAAATTCAGCATGTTCAAGAAAGAGTGGTTCTTTGTTAGGGACGACTCCGTTTCAATCCGGCGCTTTACCTCTGGATGTAAGTTGATGCTTTTGCTTATAATTTCTATTCCGATTGCGATGCTTCTTCTCATACTTTCTCATTTTTGCTAGCGACAGGTGGCTTTCCGGTTGTGGAGACTGACCGCCTGGTTCAGACGGCGGCTGAGATAGAAGCCATTCTTGGGAAATATAGATCATCTGCCTTCTTGATTAGAAATGCGATTCTTCTGGAATATAACTTAATCCTTCCGCAGCAGTCTGTAGTTAAGCTGAGGGAAACGGCGGAGGAGACTAAAAAGCTGATGGGGCATCATGCCCGGCTGGTTAAGGCCGGAGAGGAGATTGGGAGCGCCAATATCCGACTTCGATTGGTGGTTTCGGATCAGGCCAAACAGCTTGCGGATCAGGCTATTCAGATTTCTCAGCATGAGGCTGCTACTGGGCGACTAAGGAAAACCATGGAAGAGGCCAGTCGGGCCGAATTGCGGAAAATGGAAGCTACTTGCAAAGAACGGATTGACATGGCTATTGCCACGGTGGATGAGGTTCGGAAAGCGGATCTCGAGCAGGTGGAGGAATTGTCCGGGAAACTTGAGGCTGTAGAGCTTGCTCAAGCCAAGTTGAGGGAGGAGATGGAGGCAATGCGGGGATCCCTTCTGGTTGACTGCTCGAGATACCGATTGGAGAGAGATGTCGCCGTTGGGAGGTTGTCGGCTTCCGAGGCCCGGATGAGGGAGTTTGAGGAGAATGAGGGGATGATGGACGAAATGCTCCAGGATATGTACTTCCGTACCTGGAAGCAGGGCAACCTGTCCTGGATGGATGATTATCCCAGGGTCATGGCTAAGATTTATCTCCGGGCTCTGGAGGAGGCTAAGGCTGATGCAGATAAAGAGGGTGGAACGGTCTTCAGTATGGATGTGGTCACTGCCCAGTTTACCAAGGAGGAGAAAGTGGCGGTAAAGGAGGGTATGCGGCTGCTTGCTGCTGAGGAGGCAGGTGTGCAGGTAGAGGATGATGACCAGGATGGTCAAGAAGCAGGTGCTGGTAAGTCTTCCTTTCTAGTCTTTCCGTTAACTTGGTTACTTATCGCTAATGAATTCTTTTTACGACCGGACAGGTGGGCAACAGAGCAAGGACAAGACTCCGACGCAACCGGCTCCCTGATTAGACCTGGAAAATTCTTTTTGTAGACTTGACATGGTTGTATACGTTAGTCTTAAGACAGTAGAGTAACTTCTAAGTTGTAATTCTTGCTACTTGTAACAATCAACATTATTCTTGATGTGTAATTTTTTTAACTTAAGCTGATTTTGTCGTTTCTTGAATATTTGCTGCTATTTCGACATATCGTATGAGAAATGTAGCTATGTATATTCTTGTAATTAAATTGTGTTTGATGTTAGACTCTGGTTCTAAACCATAATTTTATGACTTGCAATATTAGCGTGTGGTGTGAACAAATTATAGTCATGTATTTGTACACAAAAGAAGAAAATATCGCCTTTCATGTTTTAATCGTAGATGGCAGTCTTGAATATCTTGTAGGACCGAGCATGGAATGTAGTCGAATGTCCTGCCACTGTGAGTCCCTACACCCATTGGCGAGTATCTCCTACTCTGTATCATGTACTTTAGGGATTGTTATAGGGGATAGGAAAAAAAGCTTTTTAAGTAAAATTGAAATACGTGAAATAGTAAGACTTCCAATCACGGAAGGCCTTCGATGTGCTTAAGTTCGTGGCAAACGGGTTTTGTAGTCACTTTCCCTAGTTGTGGGTCTTGGAGACATTTGTCACCCATCTTACGCCTCCGCGGGGAGTTAATTCTTTTTTACCACAGCCGCACTTAAGACACATCGGAGCCGAGATCGCGCACAGCAACTACCCGGGCCATTATGGCCCGTAATCGTGGGTATTATTCGATTTACTGTGGCCGGCTAGCGTGGGTGCCGATCGTCAACTGTGAACTGCCCCTGGCTGGCCACACCTTATGTTGGGGCTTATAGTCGGTTCATAGTTGCCGGCGAGCCTAACGCCGTAATGAGCTGCCTCGGCTATAGTCGGCCTTCTCGGTGGCTTATAATTGGCTCATTACAGTTGGCTTTAAGGGCCATCGCGAGCAATGAGTTAACCCGCAGCAGAGGGATGCTGGAGCGAAAGTGTCTCATTGGCGAGGGCATAGATTCGCATAGTACCTGTTGGGTCTTGTCTACGTGAAGTTGCATTGTGGAGTGCTTTGAATAGAAATGCTATATACTCAGGATTTTGTTCAACATAAAAGGATAAAGTTAACAAGCAGCCAAGATACAAAGGAACAAGTTAAAAAAGAGACAAGGTTTTTTAAAGTGGTTCGGCACGAGAATGCCTACGTCCACTGATTCTCTTTGTTAATTCACTTCATATGGGCAATACAAGTTAAGAAAAGTATCGACGGAGGTGTTGGATGTTCCATGCCCTCTGGAACACCTCTCCGTCCACTGTTGACAAAATATAGGCTCCGTTGTGGAGATCTTTATGAATTACATATGGTCCATCCCAGATTGGGTCTAGTGCTTCGGGGCGAGGGAAGATTCGCTTGAGGACAAGATCCCCTTCTTGCAAGGTACGATGCTTGACTTTGGAGTTGTATTGTGCTGCCACTTTTTGCTTGTGGGCTGCTGTTTTGAGGATTGCATCGTTTCTTCTCTCCTCGATTAGATCCAAAGACATATGAAGGAGTTCTTCGTTCTCTTCTGGGTTATAGTGGATCCGACGATGGGAAGGCACAATAGTTTCAACTGGGAGCATAGCCTCCGATCCGTATGCCAAAGAGAAAGGAGTGTGCCCTGTCGATGTTCTGAAAGATGTGCTATAGGCCCATAGTGCCGTAGGAAGTTCATCCACCCAAGCGCCCTTTGACTTTTCGAGCTTCTTTTTTATTAGAGTTTTCAGAATTTTGTTGACTGCTTCGACTTGTCCGTTTGCCTAGGGATATGCTACGGATGAGAAGCTTTTATGAATTCTGTGTTCTTAGCACCAGTTGGCGAATTCCTCGCTATCAAATTGAAGTCCATTGTCTGATATGATTTTGAGTGGGACTCCGTACCTGCATAGAACATTT
Source organism: Allium fistulosum (assembly GCA_030737815.1). Taxonomy (NCBI): domain Eukaryota; kingdom Viridiplantae; phylum Streptophyta; class Magnoliopsida; order Asparagales; family Amaryllidaceae; genus Allium; species Allium fistulosum. Next base: position 1,081,103,054 of record CM060906.1, on the reverse strand, counting down.
TTGATCAAGAAGTTAATAACTTTTGCTGAAGATACTTTATTTAGAGGTTCCGCTTCCACCCATTTGGTGAAATAATCAACTGCCACTATAGCATATTTGGCCCCGCCTCGGCCCATTGGTAGCTCGCCGATTAAGTCAATTCCCCATATCGCAAAGGGCCAAGGGCTGGTCATCTGAGTAATCTCGGTTGTTGGTAGCCGAGGGATCTTAGCAAATTTTTGGCATCTGTCACACTTCTTGACGAAATCTAAGGCGTCCTTGCTTAAGGTGGGCCAGAAATATCCGTATCGGAGTATCTTTTTTGCTAATGTTTGCCCCCCGGTGTGATCTCCACAGCTCCCCTGATGGATGCTGGATAAGATTTCCTTGGCTTCCCTTCCGGCGACACACCTTAATAATGGGTTAGAGAAACCGCGCCGATAGAGGATGTCTTCTTGTATTGTGGGCGTTTGTATCTAACTTCGCCTTGGGTGGCAAGGAAGATATTTTCGACGGTCTCGTTCAAAGGGATGTAAGTGTCGAATCTTGGTCCTGGCCGATATAGGCGCTTTTCTACCTTCTTGCCCCCAGCATTGTCTCTGGAATCATTTCTTCGAACGTCCCTCGCCACGGCAGGGGCGTTGCCATGGGTCGTCTTACTTTGCTGTCCTGACTGCCCCTCAATGGCAGCATCCTCAAGCCTCATGTATTTCCCAGCTTCATGGAAGAAATCGGGTAAAGTAGCTGGTTTTTCGTTTGTCAATCTTCTAGCAAATTTAGTGTCCGGATGCACCCCACTGCAGAGGGCCATTAGGATAAGCTTCTCATCGGCATCTTGAACTGCGGCTGCTGTGGCGTTGAATCTGGTTAGGTATTGCTGCAGCTTTTCTCCGGGTTTCTGTTTGACGCTGGATAGGGAATAAGCGTCCTTAGGTTGCTCCACATGAATGCGGAACTGACTGATAAATTTTTCTTTCAACATTTCCCATGAGCTGATGGATCCTTGGGGTAGATGACAGAACCAGGAGGTAGCAAGATCTGCTAAGAAGAGCGGAAAGCATTTGCACAGTACTCCCTCTATTGCTCCACTCATGAGCATATGCTGCGTGTACCTCTGTAAGTGTACAACGGGATCGGAGGTTCCTTTGTAGGGTTCCATTGTTGGCATCTTCCATTCTCGGGGGGTGATAGCAATTTCGATATTGCGGGCGAAAGGGCTGGTTACCCTAGCGCCTATCCCTCGATCTCTTTGCTCCCGCTGGACACACTCTCTGAATAAGCGTGCCATCCTTTCATCAGAACTTGGAGCGGATAGAAATGAGTTTGGTTCTGTTCTGTGGGATTGATTCCGTCCAGACGACCTATAGGGATGGTATCGTCTATCATTCCTCATATTTTCCAGTGGCTGCCTTTGATCTTCTGGGAGCACGCTTGGGTCAGCTACAGTTGGCCCTTGCCTTGATCTCCCCCTGTTGGGTTCTGATCTAAGCACTTCCTCAGGTCCAACTTCGGGCTGAACTCTAGCTCGGCCCCGTTCACTGGTGTTTCTGTTGTTAGGCAGCATGACAGGCTCAGCTACAGTTGACCTTCGCCCGGTACCTTCCCCATTGGGTTCGGTACCAAACGTTTCCTCAGGCCTAACTTCGGGCTGTGCTCGGTCTCGGCTCCTACCACGGCTACTTCTGCCGTTAGCTCCTTCGAAGAAGGAAGATCTTTGCTGTCTCTGAGATCCTCCAGACTGGGACTCGCCCCATGATTCAGTGTTGCGGTTGGATTCTTCAGCGTCCCTCAAGCGTGACATGAGATGGTCCACCAAGGCTTCCTGCTGGGACGTGAAGCGGTTAGTTACTTCAACAACAACTCTGTCCAAATCTGCCCTAGTAATTGCTGCAGGCTGCTCTGTGGCAGGAGTGGTTGGGTTAGCCTGTCCTTCATTTGTTACCGTTGCTGGAGGAGGACGATTTACTTGATTCGTGACAGCTGGATCTAGAAGACTGCTGGATGCGATGTTTTTTCCTTTGTTAACATCTTTTCTCTGTTTGGGAGGCATGTTTTCCAAGTGGCGGACGATGTTGTTAGGAAAACTTGTTAAGTAGGTGAAGCTGAAGCTTCGAGCTTCTAGCTCTCAATGAAAGCACCAAAAATATTTGCACAAAAAATGGACAAACACCTCAAAGTTGTATGACTTAGTAGATTTTATGTTATTCCTAGTAATTTGAGTGATTTATGCAAATACGTAAAAAACAGGGGCTAAACTGTAAAAAGACACGCAGATTTATAGTGGTTCAGCCAGAATGTGCCTACGTCCACTTTATATGTTATTTCTCTTCTTTTTTTTATGATTACAAGTACAAAGCTTTGATACAAGTAAAAGAAAGTTGTTTGAAGAGTTCCTTCCGTGCTTGAGCTCTCAAACTTTTCTGCCATTGTTGTACCCCTGCCCCTCTATTTATAGAGTGAGGCTGGGGGCAGGGGTCTTGGTTGTATATAGCTGCTAGTGGGCCTGGGCTGAAGCAGTCTGGCCTGGAGGCGCTTTGGTTCGGCGAAGCTTTGGTTCAGTGTGGACTGGAAGATGGGTTGGTCCGGTGTTGGGTTGGTTCGGTGGCGAGTTGGTTCGGTGGCGAGTTGGTTCGGTGGCGAGTTGGTTCGGTGGCGAGTTGGTTCGGTTAGGCCAGGAGGAGGTTGATTCGGTGAAGGTGAGTTGTCTGGTTCGGTTTGGCATGGGTATCGAATGGACATAGGAATCGGCGAATCTGGATGTAACTGATGCCTCTTGGTCTCGAGATCCTCTGGGTAAGAATTCACCCAACAGGAGTTAACGGCGATTGTTTTTGCTCTGAAGATGTGGAGACATTATCTATTGGGAGTTCGATTCGAGTTGTTTACAGATCATAAGTCGTTGAAGTATCTTTTCTCCCAAAAGGATTTGAATCTTCGGCAGCAACGTTGGCTAGAGTTTTTGGCATCATATGATTTTGGTATAGCTTATACTCCGGGAAAAGGTAACGCAGTGGCAGATGCGTTAAGTCGAAGACATGCAGGATTGGGGGCCATGTTTTCGGAATGGAAGAATCTCGAGTATTTAGCTGGATTTGACTTCAGGCCCAGATGTGAATTGGAACCTGAGATGTTGGCAAACTTATCGATAAGACCGACTCTTGTGGAAAGAATTGGCGAGAGTCAAAAGCGAGATGATAAGATTGTCAAGGTTATCCGTGATTTGAAATCTGGATTGGAACTAGAAAAGGATAAAGGATTCGAGATTGATCGAGAGGTTTGGCTTCGGAAACAAGGACGACTAGTCGTTCCCGATATAGATGAATTGAGAAGTGAAGTTCTGAAGGAAAGTCATCACTCGAAGCTGACAATTCATCCAGGTGGAAATAAGATGTATCGGGATATGAAGAGAACCTTTTACTGGGAAAGTATGAAGAAGGATGTTGGAAATTTTATTTCCAAGTGCATGAACTGCCAGTTGGTAAAAGTCGAACAGAAGAAGCCCAGTGGATTGCTTCAGCCATTAGAAGTTCCTACATGGAAGTGGGAGCAAATATCGATGGATTTTATTGATGGTCTACCTAGAACAAGAACGGGAAATGAAGGGATTTGGGTCATTGTAGATCGTCTGACTCAGAGTGCAAGATTCATTCCTGTTCGATCGACTAGGACTGCATCAAAGTTGGCAGAGTTATATGTTAAGTGGATAGTTCGATTCCATGGTATTCCGAAGAGTATAGTGAGCGATCGAGACCCATTGTTCACTAGTGGATTTTGGAAGAGCTTACAGGAAGTTTTGGGAACCGAGTTGTGTTTGAGTACCGCTTATCACCCTCAAACAGATGGTCAGACCGAGAGAGTCAACCGAGTTTTGGAAGATCTTCTTAGAGCTTGTGTCTTGGATTTCGGAGGATCATGGGAAGATCACCTTCATTTGGTGGAATTTTCGTATAATAACAGTTACCAATCAAGCATTGGTATGGCACCGTATGAGGCATTGTATGGAAGACCGTGTAACTCTCCGACATGTTGGTTAGAGACCAGAGAAAAGCTGATACTTGGGCCAGAGATGATTCGACAGACTACGGAGTGCATAGAGATCATTTGGCAACGAATGAAGGCAGCCCAAGACCGTCAGAAAAGTTATGCCGATAAGCGTCGTAAGGATTTGGAATTCAACGTAGGTGATATGGTTTTTGTGAAGATTTCTCCACTGAAGAATGTCATTCGGTTCGGGAAGAAAGGGAAATTGACTCCGAGATTTATTGGACCATTCCCGATCATCGAGCGAATTGGAAAGCTCGCCTACAGATTGGAGTTACCAGAGAAGATGTCGAGTGTGCACAATGTTTTTCACGTATCGTATCTACGGAAGTATGTGCACGACTCGAATACAGTGGTTTCTGCTGATAGCTGTGAAGATTTCGAAGTTGGTCCAGTCGATAAGAGACCTCATAAGCCGCTTTGTGTTGTGGAAACCGACACGAAACAGCTTAGGAGGAAGGTAGTTAAGTTGCTCAAGATACAATGGAGTGGTGATGATAACGACTATACGTGGGAGGTGGAAGAGAGGATGAAAGCAGCTCATCCTGAACTCTTCAAGGTATGGCCCTAAGGTGTCGTGTCATCTAACGACATTGTAACTTGTTCTAAGTTTTAGAATTCTGCATGTTAAGATAGAATTGGATGCATGGTTTGTTGATTGCTATGGATGGTAGGCATGCAGAATAGCCTTTGTTTGCTCTTGTTTGTTTGGAATTTCGGGGGCGAAATTCCTAAGGGGGAGAGAATGTAACGACCCGTATTTTTATGGATCGAAACATCGTAAAACAGTTGACATTTGGTCGCATTGTTGATAAGTCGTCCAGAGTCTAAGTCTTAGGTCGTATGAGAGTTTGGAGCGACCTAAGGGAGTGGGCGAGTTAAGGAGTAGACGACTTAGTGAAGTGGAGCGACCTAAGAATTGGAACGACCTAAGAAGTTAGGTCGTGTGATAGTTTAGGTCGGTTGAGCGACCTAAGTAGTAGATGACCTATAGGAGTTAGCAACCTAAGGGTTAGTAACCTACAGTATTTGGCGACCTAAGAATTTGGGATAGGTCGTATAGAAGATAAGTCGTATGGTGGCTTAGGTCGTGGAGTAGGTTAGGTCGGAGGAGCGACCTAAGAGAAGGCGACCTAGGAGTCAGCGACCTATAGGAGTTAGAGTGAACGACCTATTGGTCAGCGAGTTAGCGTAGTTAGGTCATAGACGACCTAAGGAGTTAAGTCGTGAGCTTCTGTGTTGAGTTAGGTCGTAGGTCGCGAGGAAGCGCGTGTGTGTTAGGTCGTAGAAGTGCGCTGATGCGCTAAGTCGTTAGGTCGTAGGTCGCATGGATGCGCATGCCTGGGTTAGGTCATAGGTTGGGGATCTGCTAGGTCGCGTAAGAAAGCTAAACGCAGATCTGTTAGGTCGTAAGTCGTAGAAGACGATTATGTTAGGTCGCGTAGGGGCTAAGTTGTTAGGTCGCGCGCTTATGCTATCTGTTAGGTCGTAGGTCGTAAGCTGCGCATAGTTAGGTCGTGCAGAGTTAGGTCGTAAGCTGCATCTCTGTTAGGTCGCGCAGAGTTAGGTCGGAGGGTTTGTTAAGTCGTGGATGACCTAAGAGTGAACGACCTAAGGGGAAATCAGCCTATAAATAGGAGGGTTCTACTTCATTTTTGGGATCCGGATTTTGGAGCGATGAAGTGCTGCCATTTTGGGAGCTCGAGTTCTACACTTCTTCACTTCTTTTCTCCACTTTGATTTAGTACTTCCTTCCATCCAAATCGAAGATCCAAGAGTCTAGATTGAAGATCTACATCCTTTGAAGAGAGATTTCATCGTTTGAAGCGGATTTGTGATAGATCGAGTTAGATCCTTCGCTGTCCAGATCTGAAGTGTGTTGCTTTTGAGGTGTTTAGGTGATTTGGTGAGTGGTGATTATCTCTCACACGGATCCAAAAGAGTATATCGGATCGTTGGCTTGATTTTGTGCTAAAGTAGTGATTTCCATGCATTTTCCTAATCCTAAGTATAGATCCATATAGATCCATTGTTCATAATGATTTGGCATCCATTTTACTACATGTTAACCTATGCAAGTTCATTCATCAAGATTATAGAGATATTGCTCATGTTTTCATGCTTGTTAGACTTTTGACTCTTTAATTACGAAATTGTCATTATTGTTATAATTGTCTATTTAGATCATATTTGAATGCTTGTTTATTTGGATTAATGTTTGATTTGATTGATTGCTATGAATTAGATGATTGATGATTTGATTTAGACAAGATGGTCGAAGATGATTCGAAAGCTAAGGGAAAGGCTCTTGAATTGGAAAAGCTGCTTGTGGCATATGTAGCGGATGATGAAGCTCATATGGATAGATTTGATGATGATGTTGAGATGAAGCTTTGTTATGATGATGTTGAGGCGAAGTATAGTATGAGATAGTCTTGGTCTAATCCAGACGGGATCATTCCAAGCATGTTGATAACTCGGTGATATGGTTCGAGTTTGAGGATAATGGTTTGTTCGGGAGGCGCTTGAGCTAGTAAGGAAATAGTCGTCGAGGAGGATGACTAGAAGGCTGAGATCTCATCGTTGTTGAAGGTTCTAGCATGCTCAAACAAGAGTACGTTGTGCAGATTCGATAGTCCCTAAAGGCTACTGATTGGTAGTCAAGTACTTTGGGCAGATTCGGTAGTCCTAGGCACGGGTCACGATGACGTGCGGAGTTATGTCTAGAACCGGGGTTTCCATTAGCCCTTGACGGACGGATGAAATAATGAGCTGGTCATTCAATTAACGATGATATCGAAGCAATGATAACAGTGATAGCCAAAGTCATGGATGTTTGGTTGTATCGTTATTCGGTCTCAAGAGCGGTATTTTCTGGGTGCTTATCTGATCTTGGTTTAGGCCTTGGGGGTTTGTACTTGGAAAACATCGTCCTTGACTCGAGTGATAATTGCTTTACTTTAAATTGTATGCTCTACTATGTTTGTTTCTGCTTAGTGTGTGTCTGGGGGCTATCACTGTAGAAAGAGGTGGAGTGGGAGGGTTGTATTCCTATTCCTTTTCCTTTATGCTCTTTTGGTATGTTGTTAGTTAAGTTACCGCTCACTAAGACTGTTGTCTGACTCAAGGCTTTATGTTTTAACTCTTATTGCCTTGGGTTGTTCGTCCATTTTGGGACGGGCAGACTAGGTAGCAGGTGACAGGTGTTGTTATTGCTTCCCACGATGCTGATGTCGAAGACGAGCTGGAGGCTTGCATATTATCTTCTCACTATATGTACCGCTGTTTTGTATAATTCTCTGAGTGATATGTTGTGAGGCTTGATGTATTGACTATTCAGATGTTGTATTCAACTATTATGAAGTTTTATTGATGAGATTCTATTTCTGTGAAGCTTCACTATATATATATTCTATTGTATTTTGTCCATGCGCTGTGAGTAATACGATAGATTCTGCTGTTTTAATTTACTCTGACAATCGTCCATGGTCGCCTGGCACACTTTACAGCGCACTTTCTCTAGGATCAGTGCAGGGGTCATGGGCGGTCGTCATAGAAATATCAATTTAAATTACTCTGATTTCAATATATTTCAAAGTTATATTTCAAAAAAATTCAATAACTCAATTCTGATAAATTTCATTTATACTTCAAAATTCAACTTTGGAATTCCAGTTTAATTCTTTAAATGATTCATTAAATCAATTCCAATCTTAACATTTAAAGCTTGGATTTTCGAAAATAATTCAGTTTATATAAAACAAATTTTACTTCAAATATCATTTAATTGAATTCAAATTTATGGATTTAAAAAACATTTAATTTAACCAATCTGTTGTCCATATATAATTCTCTACCCTATGGTCAAGTGATACGGATATTTATCATTTCAATCCGCAATTATTGTATATTTACGGATATATATATCATTTCAATCCGCAATCCCGAGTTAATATTTAAAAATCCATAAAATCTCTCGAGTTTAATATTTCAACCCGTAACGATTTTTCCCTAATCTATAGATCATTCGGGTATGTATCATTTCAACCCATAGTGATTTTCCTAATAATAACTAAAGGAAACTTGCAGAGTGATAACAGTATATAAATTAAACATAACATCCAATAATCCAATATCAACAATCAAACATCCATCATAATCATCCTCCAATTCGACCAATAAATTACAACAAATAACTTATTATCATTACAGGAAATTAACTGGCAATTTAAATTCAATAATAAATTAAATGGAAATTTAATTCAAAATAAATTCAAATTAACTGGAATGACGATTTAAATATACCAAATAGCCATAAAAAAATTTCTAATCACAACATAACTTTAATTTAACTAACAAAAGATAATTTAGACGTTGTGAGTGAGTTAAAACACTCACTTTCGATTTAAAATCGAATTAAATCCAATTTAGGCCCAAAATTCAAACACACTTAGAATCCAACCAAAACAGTTCCAGATTGCCCGAAATTTCGATACGATCCTAGTGAAAGAAACCGCGTCCAAATCCAAGCTCGTATGAAAAAGTTATTCGAGTTAGAACATTCAAAATTTAAATTTTATTTAAATAAAATATAAACGAGTCACACATTACCACATCACCAAGCTTGAACCCTACCATCACCTCGAGTACATGAACATGCTCTAGACCACAGCCGCCACCCTACCCTTCCAATCGCCGCCACTACGCTCTGCTCCACCAAGATCCAACAACGGCGCCAAGACCCACGCCTCGGCTGCACCTACGGTGCTCGCTTGGCCAACTCCGGTGGCCCCCCATGGCCAACACCGCCGCTCACAAAGATCGCCAAAATCTGGCGAACCATGACCACTTGAGCATGAAAGAACCCCATCTCCAAGACCTGCTCGACGCCCCTATCCCAACGCCGCCTCCCGATCGTCGATCGGACGACGATCCACCGTTGGATCGTCAAAAGTTCAAATGGACGGCCGAAATTAATTCGGCGATTTTTGGACAAACTGTGATTTGATTCAAGAAATGAATTGCACCAGTGGATTACACTCATCGAGAGCTTCGAAACGGTATATATTATGTCAGGGTTTGGAGGAGTTTGAATTTTTGATTTGATTTTGATTTGTAATTAGGGTATGGTAATTGGAATATGTTCTGCCATTGAAGAAAGAAACAGATAGAAGTTGATGTACGTACAGAAATGGGAAATGAGAAACAATTAGGGTTTATAACGGGCTATATATAGGCAGATCAGAACAGAGACGAATGGACGGATTGAATTGATCGAAACGATTTGCGAACCCGAAAAGCCCGTTATGCCTCTGAAACGAAAGTGGGTAACCCCATATATCAAAATAGATGTTTTCGATAGTTTTAAACTCAATGGAGTATGTTTCAAGTCCTAATTCCATCGTATAAAGAAGTTTTAAATCAGCTTATTTCAAATTGATTTCAATTAAATTTAATTAAATTGATTTCTACGTGTTTCGAGCTCGTACGGTCAAACAACAAGTCCGATTGCTACGAAACTTGAAATTCTACAATAATTCACCATTATGGATCCGATGAAACTGGTTTCGTCGAAATCCAAGACAGTGGCCAAAATGGCTATTTTTACCTTAATTAAATAAATTATTATTAAATAAATTAAATCACTTTTTAATTTCTAACTTAATAACTAGCAATTTTCATCATTTTTGAATACTTGGACATTTACAATAATTTAAAACAAATTTACATATCAATTAAGTGTTAAATATTACACTAATTATAATGTTCAATTTCAACTATGATTAAATCCAATTAATTATAACTTAATTCCAATAAATTGATTTAGTTTGATTTTAATCATTTTATTCAACCAATTATTACTCTATAGGCATCGTTAACATTAGTTTATATCTTATCACACTAATATTCTACAAATATCATCCTTTACCATATTAGTTGCAATACTTTAATTTTATTGAATTTTTGTCAATTTTATTATAATTTAAAATCCCAATAAATTAATTTATCTTTGTTTCACTCCTTTTATTACATCAATTATTGCCTTGTAAATATAATTAACATTTCTATACATTTTATTGCATTCACCTTTTACAGTTATCGTCTTAAATCATTTTACGTAACATTTTACTTTCATTTAATTATAATTGATTAAATAAGTTGGTAGCAAATAACAATTGTCACCATTACTACATTTAATAACATTCGTAAGTTTATTATTTACAAACAAATATTATTACAACTTACACTATACTAATTCTATCCAATTTCAATTTATTACACATTATTATAATTAATTTACAATCTCTAACCAATTATAACTTTTTAATCATTTCAATTAATCGGAATTACATGCAAAGCAGTTATCAATTACCTTAAATTAATACTATTTCATTTTATTCTAGTTATTTTCTTATTATTAAATAAAAAAAATTATTTCTTCCAACATTAAATCACAAAACCTTATTAAATCAACTATTTTTAATTATCGAAAATTACGGGTCGTTACACTAGGTGAGTCCGAACAACTTGGCGAACTTCAAATGTTCCAGAAATGTTTGGAAATCTAACACGAAGAGAAAGGAGCAAAACATGGATCTAAACCAATAAAAAAAACTAGCACCGTTAGTTATGTGCATGGGGGTGTAGATTTAAGCAGGAGAAAGTGAGGCGACAACAGGAAGGTCAGGTGAATGGGGATGTAAAGATGCATAGGGAGAAGACTATAGTAGGAAAATGACAAAATAGAAAAATTAAAGGCTATGGCAAGGAAAGAGAGAAAGATGAGTGGATGATTAAGAAAAGGCAATGATATAAGACGAAATGAGATGGAAAGCATTGAGAATACGAGAGGAAGAGGGGTGGAATAAACTTTAGGACCCTATTAATTTACATTTTGATTTCTTTCTTGTTGTGTGGTATTGGGGGTAAAGGAATATATACATGTGATATATGTAAAATACTATATAAAGTAAGTAAAAAGGTTATAAAATGATTTCAGATATGAAATATGTATTTCAAAAAGTAAATATAAATTAAATTATATTTAAAATGATTTTATATGCACTATTTGGTAATATATTATAAAGTGGTAATTTTATGTATGAAATTGTGTTTATATCAAAATATATGCTATAAATATATATAAATTTTGTGAAAAATGATTATAGGCATATGATATTTAAGATGGTAAATAAATTTTATCTCAAATCTATAGCAATTTTTAATAATATTTTGAAGCGTTTTTGTTAAAATTTGATATTTTGAAACTCTGAAAACTAGTTTTATAAACAAGGGAAAATGAGTGGATTTTCAAATTATTTTGTACAAAACTTTAAATGAATTTGTATTACATTTATGCAAGAGAAACATATCAAAATTTGAGAGAAGACGAATCGAGCATCGAATTAAAAATAATAAAGAAATCAAAGAAAAATTAAACTGAAAAAATATAGGTGCAGGAAATTAACAGAAGTAACTACTCCTATACACCCGGTCACTACCACCAGTCAAACGATTCCACAACCTATCGAATGGTGCCACATTGTTGGGTTTAGTTTGCCTAGACCCAACAGGGCATGGTTATATAGAACAGGGGGGATTAATTTGGGGTTTTTCCAAGGGTGTTCAAGTGATGCTTAGGCTATGTTTTGATGTAATTTCCCAGGATGATTGAATAAATAAAATGCATATATTGAAAGAGTTAATGGTATGCCCTAGGGGTAGTTATGTAATTTGTTACATATATCTAATTCTGTAGTCAACTTTGTTCGTGGTAACGGTGTATGTTTTCCTTTATATTCTTTGTTATATTGTTATATAATGAATTAAGAAAATAATTTAAAGTATATAGTAAGAAAATCCTTAGATGAAGTATTATGTGATTGTAATTGTAAATAGTTGCAAATGTGGGTAACTAAACAAAATATTATTCGGCAGTATATTACTTATGGCTATTAGGGCCACAAGGGCTTATGTACTTGTAGTTATTGGATACTATGGAATCGATCTTCCAAGGTTTACTATTAGTTGGTAACAACTAGATTAAATAGGAAATCTCGATGGGATGATGTTACACAGTTCTCTCGACTTGAGAATACTCCAATTTATTATAGTTAAATCATGGCATAGCAATCCATCGAGCCACTATAGTTAGGTCTAAGTTAAAGAATTGGAAGTGAAGCATTATTCAATAGAGAATTTGTTTCATTAATTATATGAGGTTAGTATCATGATAAATTGTATTCAAATCAATTTCAATCTCTGGACATGGTAGAACGGTTAATAATAAATGTTATTATTGAACCAAACACTTAGATTATAGGTCGATCGAGTTGAATATGGATAATAATGGAGTTTTGATCAATACCAAATTCCATACATGCTATTGTGATATAGTGTTGACGAAGTGAACATACGTAAATTATTGTCACTATAGGTACCGCTTAAGAAAATATGAAATATGATTTTAGTTAAAGACTTGCGAGTGACAAATTTAGCCAAACTATCACACTATTATCTTAGATGACGTGTGAACGTTAATACTTAAATTGTTCAATATTAATCGCTAACTGAATTCACACCTATGAGTCACACAAACGTATTTGTGAATTCTCCGGAAAACCACTTGATTTAATTAGTTTATAAACTATTGTATATTAAGTGTAACGGCCCGGAATTTCACTGCTTTGTTTAGTGAATATTCAATTAATTTTAAATATTCAATATATAAGTTTTATAATGAAAATAAACTCATTTCAATTAATCAATATCTTATTATTCTATTATTTTAAATATTCAATATATAAGTTTTATAATGAAAATATAAGTTTTATAACCCAAATATCAAATTTTTATCTCAAAATTTTATTATTTAAAATTTCACAAAAATTCAATTAATTACGTTATTAAAACTATTAAAAGTTACGGGTCGTTACACTCTCCCCCACTCAAAACCTTCCGTCCCCGAAAAGGAAGGAAGTAGGAGAAAAGAAACAACCAGAAAGAAAAATAGATTGAAATTCAAAAGAAAACAATTAATTTAAAACCATATAAATTTTCGTTTATTTTTAAATTGGTTTATATTCAATTAATTTGGTTTAAATCTATTTGATTTCACTTAAGTTAAGTTCACTTCTAATTCAATCTTAACTATTCCTAAATTCATATTTATCTACTCATTATCTTATTATTCTATTTACCTCTATTAACATTTTTTATAATTATAAATTAAGTATATTGACACTCTCAAATTTATTAATAAATTTCATTAATATCATCTTAAATTGTATATTATTCAATTACATATTCAACTTCTGAAAAATTTAGGTAAGTTATATATATTGGAATGTAATTGAGTATTATACAAAAAAAATTTCCAATTTAATTATTTCAAGTTTAAATATTTATTCTAAAATTTTGGTTTCATTTTAACTGAAATCATCCTTTAACAAAAATTTAAGAATTAAATTTCCAGTTTACTTCAAACCATTTAGAGATAAATGTATATATATATATATATCAAATCAAGTCTATAATCATATACCTATATATATATATATAAATCAAGTCATACTTAAGAAATTCAAATCCAATTTTATTTTTAAAACAAAAGTGTAGAAAAGCTACTAAGTGGTCTCTCCACTCTGAAACTCGAAAATGAATGTCGATGATGCGGCCGTCATCAACGAAATTATTTTTCAGCGACAAAAGAGAAGAGTACTGATTTAAAACTTTAAAATTATTTGAAAACAATTTTCTATCCGAAAATACTTTAAATAATATACTATAAAATTTAAAACCAAATTTTCCAAAATATCGGAAATTGAATTCTCAAATTCTTAATTTAAATTTATTTAAATTCCAAATCAATTTATAAACTATGTTTTATAATTCCATTTATTTATATCATGTTGGAATAGTCAATGATTTACAAAGCAATAAATGAAAATCAAATATTATCATTTCAAACAACCAATTCATTTAACTATTTAATTTCAGAAAATTTGTATTTATATATGTTTCCTGGAGATTTGACCAGGCAACTAGTGCTCGGCATACTACGAGAACTCGGCACAAGTGGTACTCGGCATCCAGTGGAACTCGGCAACAAGAGTACTCGACATCAAGTAGTACTCGGCATCCAGTGGAACTCGGCAACAGGAGTACTCGGCATCAAGTAGTACTCGGCATCCAGTGGAACTCGGCAACAGGAGTACTCGGCATCTAGTAGCATTCGGCATCCAGTGGAACCCGGCATCCAGGAGTACTCGGTGTCTAGTAGTACTCGGCATCTAGTAGCACTCGGCATCCAGAAGCACTCGGCATCTAGGAGTACTCGGCGTAGCACTCGACATCCAGGAGTACTCGGCATTAGAAGGCGTTCGGCGTATATGACTACTCGACATGGTAGTATCGTTCGGCCAAAGGGATCGTTCGGCCAAAGGGATCGTTCGGCCAGAAAGCATCGTTCGGCCAGAAGGCATGTTAGGCCAAGGAGGATCGTTCGGCCAAAGGGATCGTTCGGCCAGAATGCATCGTTCAGCCAAAGAGCATTGTTCGGTCAAGCGCTTCGTTCGGACAGAGGCACGTTCGGCTTCGACTAACAACCATACCACACTTCCCATACATCAAACATACCGTTTGGCATAGAAAGGGTGGTTCGACATCATTGTGTTCGGCCTACTTGGTTCGGCATACAGCGACCACCATACTTGGGCTAGAGTGTTCGGCTACCGAGCCCACCTGGGAAGTCCAGCCCATCTTTGTCTATAAATAGAGGGGCAGGGTCATAGTGAAAAGGGACCTTTTTGGGAGAACACTGGGGAGACTCTGCCATTTTTCAGACTCATCTTCTTCACTTAACAACTTCATTCAAGCATTTGATCTACGAATTGTATTTGTAATCAATCATTAAGAAGATCAATAAAGTTTAACCTCAAAGTGGACGTAGGCAATTACGCTGGACCACTATAAATCTGGTGTTCTTACTTTCTGCATTTAAATTAGCATTGTCTTCCTTGTTTAACTAATATTCATCATTTACATCTCTACACAATCTTTCTCTACGAGGTTAGTGACCATTTTTGGTGCTAACACTTTGGTGCTTTCACTGAGAATTGAATTCTCAGACCTCAAGGATCTGCTTTGAAGCTACTGGATTGAACAAATCCCCCAAAGAAGATCCGACTCATTGATAGGACATCCGTTGATTCTACTCAGAGTTCCAACCAATAACTCTATAATGGCGAGACCACGTACCAGGTCAGCTTCTCATAATGTGGATTTCCATGAAACTGCTAGCGTACAACAAGCAGGACCTAGCAATCAACCAGCGATTCCGGGTGTAGGAATTGCCACCTAGGACCAAACTCCAGTTGTCACCAGAATAGAGTTCAACGACTTGATGAGAGAACTCAGGGAAAGCAGGAGACAACTAGGAGAGCAGATGCAAGCTAACGCCAACCTGATGGCACAACTCACTCAACAGCAGCAACAGAATGTTGGGGGCAATCCCGCTCCCTATTCCTCATCCGACAGCTCAACTTCCTCTGATGAACCACCCAGGCGCAGACGCCGTAAGACTGAAGCTGCGCGGACGGGTACTGCTGTTCAAGCAATTGGAAACCGTGACCAAGTCGGAGCTGGAAACTTGGGAACTGGAGTACAGATGGAGGCTTGAGGCCCAGACCATCAAAACGCTAATGACGTCGAACCTCAAGACGCACGATTGGCAGATCGCCAGGAGAGGAGGCATCAACATGGACAGTCACGTAGAACGGACTCTAACCTTCCACCTTCCATACAGACACCAGACCTGACAGCCATGGTCAGGCAATTGATGAAAGAAAATCAGGGCTTATCGAATGACGATTGGGGAGTATCAAGGAGTCACACTCTGTTCACAAATGTTGTGTTACAGGAGGCGTACCCCAGAAAGTTTAGTATGCCAACTATCCCTACGTACGAGGGAAAGACTGACCCCAGACAGCATGTCATGAGGTACGAATGGATGATGGATTCAGCTAGAGCAAATGATGCCACCAAGTGTAGATGCTTTCCAATTACTCTATCTGGGATCGCTACAATGTGGTTTACCCGACTTCCTCCGCGGTCTGTATCCAATTTCGAGGAGTTGGCGAAGAAGTTTATTGAGCAGTTCAGAATACACACTACTCGTCCAAAGGACGTAATGTCTCTATCAAGTGTAATCCAAAATACTGGGGAGTCATTGAAGTAATATTTACAAAGATTCCATGTTGCGGCAACTGAAGTCAGTAATCCTAATGATCATGCAATTCTAATGGCTGTAATGAGAGGTGTGGATCCGGATTCAGAATTTGGAGACTGGTTGGCAGGAAAACCTCCGACCACACTAGAATGTTTTTACTCAAAGGCACATCAGTTCATAAGAAGAGAGGAAGCTAGGTGGGTAAGGCGAGATAAGGCACCAGGACATGTCCAGGAATCCGTGAAAAGCAACATTGCTGTGAAGCAGTCCGGAGACAACACAGGAAAGGTCCAAGTCAATGTCCAGAACAAGTCTGGGCAGCCTAAGGAGTCCGGAGGAAGAAATCAAGGGAAGAAGAGAGAAGCGGGGAAGTGGAAATCGAGAATTCTAAGCTACAACGAGTATACCCCGCTGAATGCGTCTCTTGAGAACATTTACCTATCAACCTGCAATACCTTTCAGTACAGAAAGCCACGTCCAAAAGAATCAACCGAGGAACAGAAGCGGACCGGGAAATATTGCCGCTTCCACGAGACTTATGGGCACAATACGGAAGAGTGCAGACACCTGCACGACGCTATCGAGAAGTTGATCAGGCAAAAGAAGTTGCAAGAATTTGTGAAGGATCCACAGGAAGGAGGACAGGGAACATCCAACCCAGGTCGTGCACCGGCTCCGCGTCATCCTAAGGAGCCTGCCCAAACTGTGGGTAGACTAGTCATAAATACAATCATCGGCGGACCTCACCCCGCGGATAAGAATTGGCAAGAGATGGAGCGGTACGCAAGTTCCCTGAAGCATGCAGATTTTGAGTGCTGTTCGAACGTGGAGGATGGGACCCCTGATAAGCAGCAGCGTGTAATGACAGACGATATAGTGTTCAGAAACAGAGATGCTGACCAAGTAGAGGCTCCAACCATCGACCCGATGGTCATATCTGCGACGATCGGACCGGCTTATGTAAAAAGAATTCTGATTGATTGTGGAAGTTCTGTCAACATCATCTTCAAGAAGGCTTATGACCAAATGAAGATGGAAACCAAGGACTTGAAACCATCCAAAGCTCGTATACACGGCTTTAATGGCGCAGCGGCCGATGCAGTGGGGTATGTTGAGTTACCAGTTGAACTGGGACAAGGCGAGCGTCGGAGGGTGCGAATCCTACCCTTCGTAGTTTTGGATGTGGATTCTCCGTATAATGTTTTCTTGGGCCGACCGGCCCTGGCTGAGTTTAGGGCAGCATTAGCCCTGTGGTGCTTAACTTTGAAGTTCCCAACTGACAAAGGGGTAGGTATTGTTCATGGCGACCAAGCAGCTGGTCATTCCTGTTATGTGGCTGAGCTCCGGGAAGCCCATCGGAGGGAGAAAAGAAAGGTTGCAGACAATCCCGTCCGCATCCTTAACACGGATAATTGACAAGTAGTGCCCAAGCCCTGGCTTGGGCATAATTCTCGGATCTTCAGAGACATAGATCCGAGAGACGACGATGAGAAACCCAAGGAAGAAAAGGCAGCGCCGGCCGAACTAACAATTGACATTTCAGTCAGCCGAGACGACCCATCGCGAATACTGAAGATTGGATCACAACTCGGCCCCGCAATGACTGAAGACCTTAGTGATTTCCTCCGGGCGAATCTTGATGTTTTTGCCTGGATGCATTCTGATATGTGTGGGATTTCCCCTGCCATTACGAGTCATATGTTGAACGTAGACCCGAAATACGTCCCAGTTCAACAAAAAAGGAGAGGGATGGACCCAGAGAGGTCCGCTGCTCTTAGAGAGGAGGTGGACAAACTCAAGACCAATGGGTTCGTCCGCGACGCCCTCTACCCTGAATGGGTATCGAACCACGTGCTGGTGAAAAAGGAAAATAGGAAATGGAGAACTTGCGTAGACTATTCCGATTTGAACAAAGCGTGCCCCAAGGACAGTTTCCCATTGCCTAGGATTGATCAGTTGGTCGACTCCACTGCCGGACACGAGCTGTTATCATTCATGGATGCATACTCGGGTTACAATCAAATCCCGATGCATATTCCGGACCAAGAACACACCAGCTTCGTCACAGATGTCGAGCTATATTGCTATGTAGTAATGCCCTTCGGGTTGAAAAACGCAGGAGCGACTTATCAGCGTTTGGTGAATCGAATGTTCAAGGACCAGCTTGGTAGGATGATGGAAGTCTATGTGGATGACATGCTCGTGAAGTCACGACAGTCAAACGACCACATTCGAGACTTGGCTGAAATGTTTGACATACTCAGATATTATGGGATGAAGATCAACCCTCTGAAGTGTTCATTCGGCGTTGCGTCGGGGAAGTTTTTGGGATTCATCGTCAACGCTAGGGGAATCGAAGCTAACCCAGAAAAGATCCAAGCTATTCGAGATGTGCAAGTGCCTAGGACTATAAAACAGGTACAGAGCTTGAATGGAAAAGTAGCTGCGCTGAGTCGATTCATATCCAGGGCCACGGACAAATGCATCCCTTTCTTTGATATAATAAAGAAAGGGAGGAGGAACTTCGAGTGGACATCCGACTGTGAGGAAGCATTCCAGGATCTGGTGAGGCATCTGGAGAGTCCACCAGTGCTGTCAAAACCAGTAGACCATGAGACGCTGTACGTATACTTGGCTGTATCCCCACATGCGATAAGTGCGGCTCTAGTTCGCGAGGAGGACCGAATCTAGAAGCCGGTGTATTATGTTAGCAAGCGTTTAACGGGGGCAGAAAGAAATTACCCTAAAATCGAGAAATTGGCCTATTGCTTGGTGATTGCATCACGTAAGCTACGCCCATATTTTCAAGCACACTCAATCAGTGTTTATACCGATCAACCCTTGCGGCAGGTACTCCAACGACCAAAAACTTCTGGAAGATTGCTAAAATGGAACATCGAGTTGAGCCAGTTCGATATCGCCTACTTTCCACGGAGAGCCATACAAGGGCAAGCATTAGCAGATTTCATCGCTGAGTTTACCATACCCGTAGAACCAGATAATCATGACGTCATTCCCCCCGTTCGATGGAAATTATACACTGATGGGGCATCAAACGACCGTTGCTCCGGCGCGGGTGTAGTTCTTATAACTCCGAAAAATCGATCAATCTGTTATGCTGTGAAGCTTGATTTCCCGGCTACAAATAACAAAGCAGAATATGAAGCACTGATTGCTGGCTTGAAGCTTATCGGAGAACTCGGGATCAAATCAGTTGAGATCTTTTGTGACTCACAGTTGGTGGTTTACCAAGTGCGGGGAGATTACCAAGCAAAGGGACAGAAGCTTGCTCCGTACCTTGTTCTGGTTCAAGAACTTCTGTCGAATCTTGAGCGTTATGATATTTCGCATGTCCCGCGCGAACAGAATAAAGAAGCCGACTCGTTGGCTAAGTTTACGAGCACAGGCGATGTGCAGCAAATGGGATTGTATCCCGTTGAGGCCTTGCATGCCCCGAGCATAGACGAGATGAAAGTAGATCGTGTGTGGGAAACGGAAATCGAAAAGGAGTCGTGGATAACCCCATTCATACTGTACCTGACGACCGGGGCTTTACCAGAAAAAAGGAGCGAAAGGCGACAGGTCCTTCGAAAGGCCGCGCGATACGTGATGCAGGATGGATTAATGTATCGAAAAGGGTTCTCAGTCCCCTTATTACGGTGCATCGCTCATGATGATACAAAGCGGGTCTTGAAAGAGGTTCACGAAGGGGAATGTGGCGACCATACTGGGGGGCAAATGCTAGCAAAAAGATCCTCCGCTATGGATATTACTGGCCGACCGTAAATCGGGACGCTGCAAACTACGCGAGGAAATGTGACAAGTGTCAAAGATATGCGAAAATCCCGAGGACTCCATCAACGGAACTCACACAAATGGTTAGTCCCTGGCCATTTGCAATCTGGGGAATCGACATAATCGGCTCTTTGCCTATATCCAAAGGTGGTGCGAAATAAGCGATAGTTGCAGTCGACTATTTCACAAAATGGGATGAGGCAGAACCCTTAGCCACAATCACCTCTAAGAAGGTCATTAACTTCGTTGTACGAAACATTATATGCCGCTTTGGCCTTCCTCGCACCATCATTACGGACAACAGGACGCAATTTGAAAGCAGAGAGTTCAAAGAGTTCTGTTTAAAGTATGGCATCGAGAAGAAGTTCGCCGCCGTTGCACACCCAAAAGCTAACGGACAAGTCGAGGACGTTAACAAAATAATAAAGTCAATACTGAAGAAGCGTCTGGAGAAAGTCGGAGGCAAGTGGTTAGATGAACTCCCGACAGCATTGTGGGCTTATAGAACTACCCACAAGTCCGCGACCGGCCACACTCCATTCGCCTTGGCGTACGGCTCGGAAGTCGTTATACCCGTGGAACTTGAAGTTCCATCGCATCGAGTGACATATTACGATCCCAAGACGAATAAGGACCTCTTGTTGGAATCACTGGACTGCATCGATGAAAAACGTGAAGAGGCCGAATTAAGGGCGGCAGCACATAGGCAACGGGTCAAGCGTTACTACGACGGCAGAGTCCGCCCAAGGATTTTTGATGTGGGTGATCTCCTTCTGAAACGAGTCTTCCCGATACCATCACGTATGAATCCCAGCTGGGAAGGTCCGTACGTCATTGAACGGAAGCTTGGAGAGGGAACATTCAAGCTGGCGACCGTTGATGGCGCGACACTCCCCCAAGCGTGGAACAGTGAACATCTGCGACATTATTACATTTAGTATGTTATGTTTTAGGCACAGTTATTTCCTGTATGTTTTCATTCAGTCGTAACTTAGTTTCTTTTTAGCCATGTAATCGAGCAGTTTAGTTGTTTCTCATTAATAAAGGCTTGAAGCCGTATTTTCCACGAATTACTAATGTCTCTATACCTCATAGTCGGGTGATGAATTACTAGAACTACATTATCATATACGATGTACGAACTCGTATAAACGATTTCAAATCTCTAAATCCCCAGAGCGTGAATCGGAGTACTCTAAGTCCCCAGAGCGCGGACTAGAGTATAAATGATTTCAAATCTCTGAATCCCCAGAGTGCGGATCAGAGTATTCTAAGTCCCTAGAGCGCGGACTAGAGTATAAATGATTTCAAATCTCTGAATCCCCAGAGCGCGTATCGGAGTACTCTAAGTCCCCAGAGCGTGGACTAGAGTATAAACGATTTCAAATCTCTGAATCCCCAGAGCGCGGATCGGAGTACTCTAAGTCCCCAGAGCGTGGACTAGAGTATAAACGATTTCAAAATCTCTGAATCCCCAGAGCGCGGATCGGAGTACTCTAAGTCCCCAGAGCGCGGACTAGAGTATAAACGATTTCAAATCTCTGAATCCCCAGAGCGTGGATCGGAGTACTCTAAGTCCCCAGAGCGTGGACTAGAGTATAAACGATTTCAAATCTATGAATCCCCAGAGCACGGATCGGAGTACTCTAAGTCCCCAGAGCGCGGACTAGAGTATAAACGACTTCAACCTCCGAGTCCCCAGAGCGCGGACCGGAATACTCTAAGTCCCCGGAGCGAGGACTAGAGTATAAACGTTACGAACCTCCGAATCCCTTGAACGCGGATCAACTTACTCTAAATCCCTGGAGCATGGATTTAGAAAAAAGTCCAAGTACTCAAGAAATGTGGTACAAGAAGTATGCCACATCTGGAAATGTTCGAACAACACGAGAATGGACTGGGAAATAATGCAACTCATAAGAACTTGAGTTATGACCACGATTAGTCAGCAAACCAAAGAAAAGTAAGAGAATTATTCAAGCAAAAAAGAAACTAAAACTTCGTTCAATAGTTCAAAATGGGGTTACACAGTTATCCCTCCAAAGCTTGGAGTCAAGAACCTATCTATACAAACTACAGAGACAAAAGATAAAAGTAATTACAAGACTTAAGCAAGGAACTCGTTGAACGAGTGTAGCGATTACTTCTTCGGTTTCTTCTTCTTGTCTTCTTTTGCTTTTTCCGACGGCTCCTCTCCCTCATGCTTTTTCTTGGATTTCTTGCTCACTTAAGAAGCGGAGTCAGGAGTAGGAGACGGAACATCCAGTGGTTTAAACCTGCCCGGGAGAATGATTTTCAGAGGTCTGTTCCACGGGTCGGTAAGTTCCAGTATTTCAGGTTCGACTTTGACCTCGACCTTTTTCTTCTCCTCTTCGGCGAGGCGTTTCTTCATGCTCATCTTTGAGGTATGCTCAGAGGCGCCAGTGATTTCGATTTCATCACTCCCTTCGGCAGGAGATGAAGTGTCAAGCTTGTCATCATCTAGCGCCCCGATCACTTAAGCATCAGGGCCAGGAGTTACTCCCGCGTGAGCAACATCGCTTGTTTTCTCCGCCTCCTCCTTGGCGTCATCGCTCCTCGGAGTTGGCTCGGGATCAGAGCAGCCTGCATGAAAACATAAAGAATGAACATTAGAACGAATAACCAATGCTGGAAAATAACAAGATCTTTCGACTTCTAGAAAAGAAGAGTTTCCTACCGGGTTCTGGTTGGCTATCGGTTGCGCGTGGGGTTTCACCCTCTAGAATAGGAGATAGCACATGAACGCCAAGCCCGGGATCTTCGGGATCGTAGCCGGCGTGCTGCTCGAATGGGTCAAGTGTCGGCTGACCGACCGGTTGAGCAGCGGGAGGAGCAGCAATATGAGGAGCCATAGTCTCAGCCCCAGACGGGCCAGCTTCATCACTTTTCTCTTTTGGAAGGGGCGAGCCTTTGCTGTAAAGCGCCAAAGTTGCGTATAAATCCGCTGGCTCATTCCCCCTAAGAAACTCCTTCGCCAAGGCATCCTCATCGACCTCTTCAGAGCCCGACTCGATTTTCCTAATCTTCACTAAGGTTTCCCAGGCCTCAGCTAGGGATTCGAGATAGCCCTCGCCCAAGAATGTTAAGTCACGATGCATAAGGACGCGGGCTCCATACTCAGCAATCAACGGGTCAAACATGCATTTGACCTCTTCCCTGCCGGCTTCTGCGGCCACCTCGAGGCGAGAGTCCATCTCCTCCGCAGCTTTTCTTTTGCCCTCCTCACGGGCTTCGTCCTTCATTTTTTCAACCCCAGCAAGTTCGTCATCAAGCTTCGTTTTCAGGAGCCGAGTAGCAACGATTTCATCACAGTATCGTTGTGATTCTTCTTAAGAGGCTACCTTGTCCTCTTTCTCCTTGGAGAGTAATTCTTTCAGCTCTCTGACTTGTATGACGAGCGCGTCCCTTTCTTTTTGGACAGAATCTTTTTCTAGGGCAAGGGCACCGCTACGCTAGACTGCTTCATCAAGTTCCTTCTTGTGAGCCATCTCTAAACGAGTAACTGCCTCAGCAGTATCTTTTGCGCTTTGTTCAGCGGCTTCCAGCTTCGACTTATACGAAGCAAGCTCTTCGTCTTAATGCTTGATGATGTTCTTGTCACAGCCGGCCTCCAATTTCAGACGATCAATCTCATATTGTCGTTCAACGGACACCTCCGAGATCTTTTCAACCAAGTGTACAAACGCGTCATGTTGAACATAGACGTCGTTATTACAGGCAATGGCGCTCTACTTCACGTGCCCAGGGATATGATGAATAGCCGGGAGGAATTTCAGACCATCAAAGCAAATTTTTGGAAACTTGGCCTTAAGATCGACCATCTTTTCCGCTACAGTTGGATCAACCGCGGGAGTAGGGGGAGGAGGCTTTGGAAGTTCCGCTCTTTTTCGTTGCTCCCGAATTTGCCTTGTACTCGACGAACCGGAGTGTTGTTCTCGGGGAGCATCAGGTTGGTACCCCTTCTGTAAAGACTTCTCTCTATCCGGCTCAGTTGGAGGAAGAGGATCACGGGACTGTGAAGATTGGGAATACGCCTTCTTACGATAAGATGAATCGCGGGGACGGTTGTCTCTATCTTCATAATCATCTCTGTCCCTGCGTCTGCTCGAAAATGAATCCCGTCCGGAATGATGAAATATGGAAGAGCCGTGAAGGCAATCGAATCCGTGAGAGCGCCCCATGTCACCTACAAAGAATAGAGATAACAACGAGTTAAGAAAGATCCGGGAAACAAGAAAAAACTTGAAGTGTATGATGGAATGCGTATGTGCGTGTGTGTCCTAGTGTTCCCCCCGACGGACCAGTTCTTTTGTCTTTACTAATCGGAGTATTGTCTCCCTGGACTGGGAGTTGAACTCCCGCATTGCCTCTAGCGGGCGAAGAAAACTTGAGGGCTTCAGGATCGTCAAACCCGTAATTAAGTATATCGTCGGGGATAGAGAGATTCGACAAACCCCTTAGATAACTCTCCAGGTGCTGTGAGGAAGCCTCTTTCTCTGGCGGGATAGGCATAACTTTTGAAGCGCCGCCAACTTTCTCCTTCCGAATCTTGTATTTTAACCTCTTCTTTCCCTTCGAAGGGGAGGATGACGTTTCAATGTCATGAACTTCGACCGCCGGATTCCAAGCGGAACCCACATTCTCGCCTTGAGTCTCAGGAGCTTCATCCTCTTTGTGCTCACCTTCTTCGTGCGTATCGGGAGTGCGGCGTGATGACGATCCGGCCTGTTTTTTCCCTTTACCGAATGCTGGCTTGGGAATGGAGACGCCCTCCGGGAGGCTAATCCGACGACCTGGGGCTAGCAAGCCGAACCTTGACAATGATTCATTCGAAATGATGGTTTGGATGTCTCGTTCCTCGGCAGGAAGAGCTCTAATGGCCTCAACAGCCTCAGAATATCCTCGGCCCTCCGGACGCGGGTTGATACCTGAAAAGATGAAATGAGGAGTTAGAAAAAGCATGACTCCAATTAAACGTGAATGATGACTCAACGAAGAGACTTACTGCCTTCAACCCATCTCCTCGCAAAACCAGGAAGGCAACGCACGTAGAACCATTCCTGTTTGTACAGGGAGAATTTACTGCATGCTCCTGTCAAGATTTGGCATTTATGGTACGGCTCGAGGAACATGAAGGAAGGGCTATCTTTCCGTTTCTTGATCATATAGATGTATCTGATGTCGCCAGAGGTTGGAGGTCTAGAGAAGACGGCCATAAAGAGTAGATAGGTCCCATATAGAAACGCGTGACCGTTCGGATGCAGCTGCGACGGAGCAATGTCGATGTACTGCAACACGTCCCAGAGGAATAAATTAAACGGAGGCACGCTGCCCATCCAACACATGAACTTGTTGCAGGTGGTATATCCGACTGGGGGCAGGTGAGGACGATCGTGTTGCGAAGGGACTAACACATCGGCGAAAGGAATCCCGTGAATGGAGCATATCCGTCGAAGTGCGGCTTCATTGATCTTCGAAGCATGTGAATCGATCGGGTTGTCTAAAAGAATTGTTGCCTCCAGGGCATCGGGTGCTAAGTTATGGGCAAGGGAAGTCGACGGATTTGAAGTATCAGCGGCTTCTTGCCTTAATGACGGCCCAGGCCTGTCAGATATGGTGGCGGAGCTAGACTTCATAGACATCCCCAATAAATAATGAATCTGTTTAAGTGCCTACGAAAACTATACTTGAAAAACGTTGAACGTTAGAGTTAACAACACGAATATCCCCCCCGTGTGGTGTGTGATCTAGTGCAAGCAATCGTGTAAAAGCGTTGAAAGTTTGAAGGTCGCAAAGTTGTTGCTATAAAACTGAGGATCAAGTCATCGCCTTCGGAGACCGTCATCGCTGACCGTCCCCAGAAGCCTGCCTTTTGGCGATTACAATTCCAGATCCAGAAAACGTATGGTAATCTAAGATTCAGATTTATGTTTACGGAAGCTAAGAAGTTGGTGATCCAGGTCGGCTTCACATATGCTAGAATGCTTGGGCCATGTTTCTTGCTTTGCTATACGAGTAGATATAGTTAATAAATGTTCAGCGTTTGCGACTATCCGGCTAAGTCTGTTATTCGGCTAAGTCTATTGTTTGGCTAAGTCATTGTTCGGCTAAGTCATTGTTCGGCTAAGTCATCGTTCGGCTATGTCATTGTTCGGCTAAGTCACTGTTCGGCTAAGTCATTGTTCGGCTAAGTCATCGTTCGGCTATGTCATTGTTCGGCTAAGTCATGGTTCGGCTAAGACATTGTTCGGCTAAGTCATTATTCGGTGTGTAAGTCGTGTTCGGCCTTGTTTTTTTCGGCATGTTTTAGCCTGAGTATGGTACGGTGTTTATGACTGTTCGGCTGAGATGACAATCGGCACGCTGTCCCTAACATTGGCCTCATATCTTCCTCCATCCACACCGAACCACGAGGGCACATCGTTCGGCAAGTTGCGCCAGACCATACCGCTCGATGCCCCTGATCATCTCCTATTTCCTCCATGTTTCTCCTTCCACCAATCTGGTCCGACATAAAATACTTATGCCGAACCACGGTGTGACTACCAATGATTTCCTACCACCCTCGTCGCGTGACTCGACACTTTAGTCAAGGCTCGATTTATCCCATCAATTAAGGGAGTTCGAGCGTAAAGGCTGCAGTTAGGTGAGAGGATCAGTACCTAGTGGGTAAGGTAAAGACTTGGGAAGAATCGGCTAGTTGTATGTTGGCTGGTAGCTTCGGCAGGTGCAAGGCAGAGGTTAGAAGTGTGAAAAGAGAAAGAAGGGTAGAGGTGCTGGCTTTTATAAGGAAAATAGAAGAAGTCGAAAAGGCTACATCCGGTGGAACCGGTCAAAGTCATAACGTTCGGCATCGGCGTATAATGATGTCCGGCACTAAAGGTTCGTTCGACCAGAAAGCATCGTTCGGTTACGAATGTCTCATTCGGCATTTAGAACACGTTCGGCACACACCTAAACCACTGGAATTCTCAAAAAGGCATCTCCGCTCGAGGTTAGTCAAGGATTTAAAACGAAATGAAAAGGTTACATGACACAAAGCGTACCACGTTCGGACACGTGATACACTTTGGGGGGCAAGTGTTTTCTGGAGATTTGACCAGGAAACTAGTGCTCGGCATACTACGAGAACTCGGCACAAGTGGTACTCGGCATCCAGTGGAATGCGGCAACAGGAGTACTCGGCATCAAGTAGTACTCGGCATCCAGTGGAACTCGGCAACAGGAGTACTCGGCATCAAGTAGTACTCGGCATCCAGTGGAACTCGGCAACAGGAGTACTCGGCATCTAGTAGCATTCGGCATCCAGTGGAACCCGGCATCCAGGAGTACTCGGTGTCTAGTAGTACTCGGCATCTAGTAGCACTCGGCATCTAGAAGCACTCGGCATCTAGGAGTACTCGGCGTAGCACTCGGCATCCAGGAGTACTCGGCATTAGAAGGCGTTCGGCGTATATGACTACTTGACATGGCAGTATCGTTCGGCCAAAGGGATCGTTCGGCCAAAGGGATCGTTCGGCCAGAAAGCATCGTTCGGCCAGAAGGCACGTTAGGCCAAGGAGGATCGTTCGGCCAAAGGGATCGTTCGGCCAGAATGCATCGTTCGGCCAGAGAGCATTGTTCGGTCAAGCGCTTCGTTCGGACAGAGGCACGTTCGGCTTCGACTAACAACCACACCACACTTTCCACACATCAAACATACCGTTCGGCATAGAAAGGGTGGTTCGGCATCATTGTGTTCGGCCTACTTGGTTCGGCATACAGCGACCACTATATTTGGGCTAGAGTGTTCGGCTACCGAGCCCACCTGGGAAGTCCAGCCCATCTTTGTCTATAAATAGAGGGCAGGGTCACAGTGAAAAGGGACCTTTTTGGGAGAACACTGGGGAGACTCTGCCATTTTTCAGACTCATCTTCTTCACTTAACAACTTCATTCAAGCATTTGATCTACGAATTGTATTTGTAATCAATCATTAAGAAGATCAATAAAGTTTAACCTCAAAGTGGACGTAGGCAATTACGCTGAACCACTATAAATCTGGTGTTCTTACTTTCTGCATTTAAATTAGCATTGTCTTCCTTGTTTAACTAATATTCATCATTTACATCTCTACACAATCTTTCTCTACGAGGTTAGTGACCATTTTTGGTGCTAACAATATATATAATATAACCATACAAAAATCTATTTCATTTGCCAATTTTGAAAATAATATTGTGTCAGTTTGCTATGTTCAAGTGTTTTGGAATTCCTATCGATAACATTGATCAGACGAATCGATCGAAACCCCAAATCAACATTAACAACTCAAACAACACACTATAAGATATTTTATATTAATAACAAATACACTCCATCACTCGATGATTAAAGAATGAATTTCAAAACAAGGATAGAGATTCAAATTTAGAGGAACTCTAATCAAGAAGAATTCTAGCTAAGAAGATAGGCTTGAATGGGAGATAAAAAATTAAATTTCAAATAGGAAGATGGATATACTGATATTAATCGCGGGAGACCTTAACTGGGTCAACCGTGACTTCAAGAATAAGGTCGATATAGAATTCCGAGGCAAACCGACATCTGATCACAAGAGATAGAATTCGGGCATAGCAAGAGATAGTAGCATCTAAACCGAGGATACAGAAATCTTCGGTGAGTCGATGCCTGTTGTAAAGGAGTTTCACCCCTTTACAAATCATTCTAGGATTGGCGGAACCGCCGATTCATTATAGAGGTCATCCGAAGTGGAGTGGGATACTCTAAAATCAAGAAGAATGCGAATAGGGAGAGAAAGAATGGATTTCAGAACAAGGTAGGGTTCCAAGGTTCAAAAGAAATCCAAATCAAAGAGGAAGGAATTCAAGCTCGAACGAAGGTGATTCCATAATTAAATTCACTCTATATGCTAAGTTTTGCCTAAAACTAGAGCTCTGATACCACATGTAACATCCCGGTATTTTCAACCATTCACATCCGCACATGTCGAACTTGAATCGCTCAAAATATCAGATTGTTAATTTATATTTGGCAAAACTCAGCATATACAGTAAATAAATAAATCTCATAATCACAGACTCAGAGTATTACAATAATAAGCAGCGGAAACAAATGAATAGTAGTTCATGAAGCTACCATATATATATATAACAGAGTTAAAACAAGATACAACAAAAGTCTCGAATACATAGAAGTCTCAATACAATAGTCAAATAGAAGATAAGAATATATCACAGGAGTCAATTGAATAACTGCAAGCTGAATAGATAGATGGATCTCCAAGCGAAGCTCCAACTCCAAAGGAGAGTCTCAAATGCTGTGACACTCAGTCTGACCCGAGCGTAAAGCAAAAACACAAAACACTCGAGTCAGGATTAACATTCTTATATCAATAAATCCAACTCAAGTGAAATATCAACTGAAATACAAGTAACTTAAAGGATGTTTGGGATAACCATCCTCTAAGGATCCGTGGAACTATCTACTATGTAGTAATAAACGCTATTATAATAATTTCTAAAGTAAAGTAAACTATTAAAATAGCGTTAAGGCATTACCCATATCCCCCTTAACACATTTTATAGTGCCAATAGTCTATACAGTACCGTAATACCTCCTGATCGGGAGGCTACCAGAGGATACTCCATAGGTACGACACAAAACAAACTCGTAGTGGTCTCGATATGGTAGGTGACACGGCACAACTAGGCAATGTCAGGCTAGATATACCAATTACACTTTCGGGCTGGTGGTAACGCATAGCCGCAACTACCGCCCACCTCGAGCCACACTCCCAAATCAAAGGTGCGCACCAAATCAAATACAAAGTAATAGAATGGCAATCGAAGAAGTGTGTCCGATCCGAGGAGCTACCTCACTTGGCCCATCAATTGCTCCTGTTTTAGCCACCTTATGCTAACTCACGGGAGTCAGGTCCACGTATATACCTCATATAGGATAGTCGCCACCATCCTACTTCATTCTGGAATCTCCACTGCGTACACAGTTGTTAAAGCGGTTTTCGGTATTGGCAGAGAGTATGACAATAACCGATCTCGGTCTCTTTAACAACCAAACGTTATTATAACACTGTGATCATTTCAAAATATCATACTTCAAAACCAAAATATCATATCCATTCAAAACCATATAATTACGATATCATTTCTCACTTAAAATAATATTCATTTCCAAAATCACAACACTTTCCAAAATTATCACTTTGGGAATCGTAACACTTTGGAAATCATAACACTTTGAAATCATAGCACTTTGGAAATCATAACACTTTGAAATCAAACATTCCCACTTAAATAGTTTCATATAGAAAATAGTGTATATATAAATAAATAGCTAATGAAATAAATAGTTTATATAAACTAAAATAGTTAATAAAATAAAATAGTTTTATATAAATTAAAATAGTTAATAGAATAAAATAGTATACGTAAATAAAATGGTTTTATATTAAAATAGTTTATATATATATATATATTAAAAATAATTAGTATATTAATAATAGCTTTATATTAAAATAATTTATAAAGTAAAATATTTATATATATACATTTAAAATACTTTATAAAATAAAGAGTTCCCTCAAAGTTCACAAATCGATTCAAACCAATTCAAATTCAAAAATTCATTCTCAATTCATCAATTTCAATTCAATTCAGTATCTCAATAAACCATTTCAAATTATAAAGATTTCAAATGCAGATTTGAACCACCAAATATACCATTTCATTTTCAATATATTTCAAAGTTTTAAGTATTCAAACATTTACAAAGCTAAATTTGCCAATTTTATATATATTTCAAATTCACTTTATTATTATTTAATTTTGAAATACTTACTTAACCATTCCAATAACATATAAATAAAACTTCAAATTACAAATCTAAATAAACTAAATATTCCATTTCAATTTATGTAAATTTGAAAATATTCATTTAAATCACTTTTAATCAAAAATCAAGTTATAAATCATATCTTTAAAATCTTAAATTTTATAAATTTCAACCCAAACTTATTTAAGTAAAATTCTTAGTTAAATACAATTTCAAATAAATTTCAAATTATCTTTACATCTTTAATTTATTAAAATTTATTATAAAATCAATTAGATATAATTTTTAAACGTTTATAAAATAACTTTTGATTATATATAATATTTAAAAATCAATATTTAATAAAACCATATATATATTTCCTTTTTAAAATCATGGAAATCATTTCAAATTATATATATATATAGAACAACGGTGTTTGTATATAATTTTCTATCCTATGGTCAAGTGATACGGATATTTATCATTTCAATCCGCAATTTAATTATCTACGGGTATATATCCTTTCAACCCGCAATCCCAAAATCAATGTCAATGAAAATTGCTTGGGTTTATCATTTCAACCCATAACGATTTTCTCCTATTCTACAAGATCGTTCGGGTATGTATCATTTCAACCCATAGGGAATTCTATATTAACAGGGAACCTGAAGAGTAATAACAGTTATGATCATAATATAACAGGCATATATCATCAATATAAATAACAGATGATGGTGTCAGATGTCACAGGTGAACAGATACCAATAATAGCATATATATATAGCAATGTAAATAACTAACAGCAGCATATTTCAGTTGTCGTTTCAATTGAAATCAAATTTAATAAATATAAGAACGTTAATCGTGAGTGATTGCTCACCTTTCAAGGCTAGATAGATTTGATGAAGAAATGAGCTACGAATTCAAAAGCAACGCTA
This sequence comes from Allium fistulosum, assembly GCA_030737815.1. Lineage (NCBI taxonomy): Eukaryota > Viridiplantae > Streptophyta > Magnoliopsida > Asparagales > Amaryllidaceae > Allium > Allium fistulosum. The sequence goes on along the minus strand of CM060906.1, from coordinate 1,081,071,216 downwards.
GACGGACATGATTCGATGATCAAAGCTGATAAATATGGATGGAATCAAGTCAGAACTGGATCGATGGAGATTAGTTATATAAGTAAATTGATATAGATATAACATATATAATTATATATATATATACACAAAATCATATTCTAATTTCAACACATATTAAATTAAATATATATATATATACATGTGTTTCAAAAATCATTGTTTAGATTAAAACTCAAATATTAAAGTCAAACATATATATTTATATAACTTGTAAAATATATAACTCAGAACATATACATATACTATATAACAACGGACCAAATTAGAATACACACTTAATATATATAACAAACAACTTCCTTATAACATATAACATATATATACTACACAAATTTTAAACATGTACACCAACATATGAACAACTGTTTACATATACTTGTATTAATAAATCTATATATATAACAAAAATAACACATGCATATACTCTAACATATAAATATATATGCTTATAGAGTATGAACAGTTAACATAGAAATAATATATAAGCTCCAACAGATAATATAACATATATATACGGTAACATCTATAATACTGTCTTCATATTGACTATTAGATCAACTAAAGTAATATATATACAAATTATATATATATACGTATATATATATATACTACAAATCTGGATATACAAACTCACATATAAAATATATATACTAACGCATAAATCCATATATATATATATAATATATACGCATCCTTTATATGAATCTTTTATATGCTACAAGCTCTAACATATACATACTTCTGCAAACGATAATAATATGGTAATATATATATAAAACCGTAAAGATTTGCGTGCGTATATATTTTAAAAATCTTTTTATTGTAAACTTGTAATAATACTTACAGTAACTTTTATACTTTATACATTGATCATAGCAAAAATCAATACAACAACTATATGTGTATATATTAAAATATCCTTACCTTTATATATATATATAAACTATAAACGTGTATTATACCTTCTATAGTAAAATATACATTAACGCATATAGAACCAAAGTGTTAGCACCAAAATTAGTCACTAACCTCGTTGAGAAAGATTATGTAGAGAGATAAACGAAGAAAGTAAATGTAAACAGAGAGCAATATGCAAAGTTAAATGCGGAAAATAAGAACACCAGATTTATAGTGGTTCGACGTAATTGCCTACGTCCACTTTGAGGTTAATCTTTATTGCTTTACTTGATAATCGATTATAGATACAATCCGTACACCAATTACTTGAACGCAATTACTAAGTAAAAAGGATGAGTCTTGAAAGCGGCAGAGTCTCCCCAATGTTCTCGAAAAAAGGTCCTTTTCACTATGCCCCTGCCTCTCTATTTATAGACGTAGTTGGGTTGGACTTCCCTGGTGGGCCTAGTAGTCAGATATCTCGGCCCAAAGTGAGTGACTTATGCGTGCCAAACGACAAATGCCGAACGGCAAAATGCCGAACCATATCTCTATGCCGATCGAGGTAACGTGTTGAGTGAAGAGTGCAGGCCGAATGAGAATCGATGTCGGTCGAGGGGAGATGCCGATCGAGGCTAGAATTCCGAACAAGGTATGAATGCCGAACGAGGTTCGAATTCCGGTCGAGGCTGGGATGCCGAGCGACCTCTGAATGCCGGACGAACTTTGAATGCCGAACGACCTCCGAAATGCCGGACGACCTCTGAAATGCCGAACGACCATTGAAATGTCGGACGGCCTCTGAATGTCGGACGACCTCTGAAATGCCGAACGACCATTGAAATGCCGACCGACCTAGTTGCCTGGTCAAACCTTCAGGTAACACATGCCCCCCCAAAGTGCATCAGGTGGTCGATCGTGATGTGCTTTGAATCACGAGTCCTCCGCGCTTTCCTTTAAGCCCTTGTTCTGTCTTTTCGATAGCAACTTCCTGAATGCCGAGCGAGGCATTGGATGCCGAACGACATATGGATGTCGAACGAGATTGGATGCCGAACGACACATGGATGCCGAACGACATATGGATGCCGAACGACAGATGGATGCCGAACGACAATGTGCCTTGGCCGGTTCTACCAGTCTCCGTCCCTTCACCTTCTTTCCTTCCTTATATAAAGGTTGGCACTTCTCTCCTTCTTCCCTTTTTACCTTTTACCTCCGCTCAAATATTCTTACGAATTCATCTCAAACTCCTGCAGACTATTTACCTTTCCCTTCCTTTCTCGAAATCGATAAGTTACCTCTCCTCCCTTTCCAAATCAAAGAATCTGACAGAAATCGCGCTTCCTACTCCAGAATATCCCCAAGCTTTGAGTGATTTCTTAGGTAATGGCCTTAACCTCAAACATTTCATCTCGAAGAGAAAACATAACATGAGATTCGGACTCGTGAATCTTTGTAAGACTTAGGACGATTGGAACCACGTGGATAAGGACAATTCGGGGTCAAAACATGCTTTAGGGCTAGGCGGAGTGATGGAAGGAAGGAGGTGTCATAGGTGTTTAGGATATGAGGGAGTAGTAAGTAGTAAAGTTTGGTGGTGTGAAGTTAGCATGGCGTGAGATTCGGAAAAGAAAATGACCATGGCTTGACATTACTCACTCGTGCCGAGCGGCGAAGAGAAGAGTAGTGAGTTATGTTGAGCAAGGGAAGAGGGGGAATCGGAGGAGAAACAAGGATTGAGCCTAGATGCCGAGCGATGCAGCTCGGTATGCTCTTGGCTCGGCATGATTCTTCTATGCCGAACGAGGTAGGAAGGAGTGTTGGAGAAAAGTGAGTGCTAGGAAAAATGCCGATCGAAGGGGCTCGGTGTGATAGCGGTTCGGCATGACTAGACGAATGTCGAACGATGAAGTGGATAGGTAGAAAAGTGTTGATGTTGAGGGTGAAGTGTTGAGCGAGGCGACTCGGCATGAGTGTGGTTCGGCATGACTCCCTTATTCCGAACGGGGGAGAGAGCAGATGGGAGAGTGGAGTGCCGAACGATACAGCCTGACATGATTGTGGTTCGGCATGTCTTGCCGCATGTCGAATGGCAATGATGGATGGTAGGAGAGTTGTGCACAATAGCAACACTAGTCGAACCTAATGTACAGTTGACTTAACACATCCCACGCCTGAATATATGTCAATGAACAAGGACGGACTTAAACAACAAAGCACATCGAATAATCCGGACTGATAACTTCTGTGTTTTTAAATAGCTGAAAACTTGGACTTAATCCTGCTAAATAGTTAATAACCTTTCAAACGCAGTGACGATGCCGAGTTCAAAATATAAACCGTCTTGTGACGATGCCGAGTTCAAAATATAAACCGTCTTGTGACAAGCCTTTGTAGACGGTCAGCGATGACGGTCTTCGAAGACGACAATCTAAGGCTCAAACTTATTTTCTCAATCTAATGTCTTTCCATTCGCATGGCACTTACGTTTGAATAATCGCACTAGTTCACATACCACACGGGGGGAATACTTATGTTGTTAAGTCTAATGTTAATTGTTTTTCAAGTATAGTTCAAACAGGTGCTTTGTTGGATTTGATCTTCACTAGAGATGTCTAGAAAATCTAGCTCTTCTACGATCTCAGACAGACCTGGGTCATCCTCTCGACAAGAAGTTGTAGATACTTCGAATCCATCAACTACCCCTGCTCAAAACTTACCGAGCGCCGCGATAGCATCCGTCGACTTAACTCCTGACGCTCTGGAGGCAGCTATTTTCTTAGATGACCCAGCCGATTCACAGGCCTCAAGGATTAACGAGACTACACTCCGTCGGATATGCTCTGTCCACGGAATCCCTTTCGACGAAGAGTTAGTTCCTTCGGGGAATGATCGTCCGCATTTGCCCCCAGCCGGGTATACAACTTGCAATAAGTTTATGTGCTAGGTCGGCAGCGTTCCACCCTTCAACTCCTTCCTTTGCAACTTATTGCAATATATCGAGGTCGCTCCTTCACAACTGCCTCCGAACAGTCATGCTTTCTTATATGGGACTTGCATCCTCTTTATGTGTGTCTTCTCCAGGCTTCCGACTCCAGGCGATATCCGTTATATTTATCGCTTCAAGAGACGGTCGGATAGCCCGTCTTTCATATTTCTGGAGCCATATAGTAAATGCCAAATCCTGACTGGGGCATGGAGCAAATTCGCCCAGTACAAGCAAGAGTGGTTCTATGTTCGTTGTCCTTCCGGTTTTTCTAGGAGATGGGTGGAAGGGAGTAAGTTCGTTTTCTAGATCAACACTTGAATTTGGCGGAATCTGCATCTTTTCTGACTCTTTATCCACTTTTTCAGGTATTGCTCCATGTCCCGAAGGCTCTGGATACTCTGAAGCAGTGGCAACTATCCGAGCTCTCCCCGCAAAAGATCGGGACATCAAATACCTCATTTCAAATGAGTCACTTACACAGTTTGGGCTGTTGGCAGAAGGTCGCCGAATAAGCCTCCCTCAGGGTGTTACCATACCCAGGCCTGCTGTTGGCAAAGGGAAAAGGCATGCCAAGTCTTCAGCACAGAACGCCCCTGACACACTAGAGGAGGGGGAGATTAAAGAAGCAGAAACGCCCGAAGTACATGGCGAGAATATTAGTCCATCTCGGGGCCCAATAGTTGAAGTTCATGACATTGAAACGTCGTCTTCCCCTTCGAAGAGGAAGAAGAAACTGACGTACAAGCTGAGGAAGAAAACAGTGGGCGGAACTTCTAAAGTTACCCTTAGTCCAACGGAAAAAGAAACTTCCTCGCAGCACTTAGAAAGTTCTCTGAAGGGCCTGTCGAACCTTACCATTCCTGACGATTTACTCAACTGCGGTTTCGACGATCCAGAGGCCCTCAAGCTATTCGCCCGCTAGAGGCGATACGGGAGTTCAAGCCCAAGTCTAGGGAGATAAAACTCTAATTAGTAAAGAAACTGGTCCGTCGAGGGGAAACACTAGGACACACACGGACACGCGCACTTCACCCTGTACTTCAATCTTAGCCGTCACCCTGATCTTTTCTAACTTGTCGTTATTCTCATTCTATGCAGGTGACATGGGACGCTCCCACGGATTCGATCGTCTTCACGGCTCGTCCATCTTTCACCATTCTGGCCGGGATTCTGGCTCCGACAAGCGCCGGGACAGAGACGACTCCGGAGACCGAGACAACCGTCCCCGAGAGTCGACTTATCGAAAGAAATCACATAGCCAATCTTCGTACTCCCGCGATCTCCCTTCTCAAACAGAGCAAGGCAGAGAGAAGCTTTTGCAGAAGGGGTCGCAACCTGATGTTTCCCGTGATCAACATTCCGGTTCATCTAGTACACGGCAGTCTCGGGAACATCGTAAGAGAATGGAACTTTCAAAGCCACCTCCCCCTGTTCCCGCGGCAGACTCGACGATATCGGAGAAGCTGGCCGAGCTTAAAGTTAAATTTCCCAAAATCTGCTTTGACGGTCTGAAGTTCCTTCCAGCAATTCATCACATTCCGGGGCATGTCAAGCAGAGTGCCATCGCTTGCAACAACGACGTCTATGTTCAACACGACGCATTTGTTCATTTAGTCGAAAAAGTCTCGGAAATCTCCATTGAGCGTCAACAAGAAATCGACCGCTTGAAGCTATCTTCGATAAAGATATTATCAAAAATCAGGATGAAGAGCTCACTTCATTCAAATCCCAACTCGAGGCCGCCAAACAAAGTGCTAAAGATACTGCCGAGGCTATCACTCGCCTAGAGATGACTCATAAAAAGGAGATTGACGAAGCGGTCCAACGCTGTGGGGCCCTGGCTTTAGAAAAAGATTCTATTCAGAAAGAAAGGGATGCACTCGCCCTGCAAGTCAAAGAGTTGAAAGAGCTATTCTCTAAGGAGAAGGAAGAGAAGATAGTTGCTCAAGAGGAGTCCCAACGATACTGCAATGAGATTGTTTCTACACGACTCTTAAAAGCAAAGCTCGACGATGAGCTTTCTAAGGTCGGGATGGTAAAGGATGAAGCCCGTGAGGAGGGCAAAAGGATAGCATCTGCGGAGATTGACTCTCGCCTTGAGGCGGCTACAGAGGCCGGCAGAGAGGAGATCAAGTGCATATTCGACCCGCTAATAGCTGAATATAACGCCCGAGTTCTCATGCATCGGGACTTAACCTTTCTTGGCGAGGGCTACCTCGAATCTTTAGCCGAGGCATGGGAAACTCTAATAAAATTAGAAAGGTGGAATCGGGTGTCGAGGAGGTCGATGAAGTTGCTTTAGTGAAAGAATTTCTTAGGGGAACGAGCCTTCGGACTTGTGTGCAGCAAAGGCCCTCTTTGGCAAAGGCTCTTCTCCACCAAAAGAGAAAAATGACATAGTTGGTTCATCTGGTACCGAAGCTGTGGCTCCTCCTTCTACTCTATCAGCCGATCGGCCAGCACTTGATCCATTCGAGCAACATGTTGGTTACGATCCGGAAGATCCCAGCCTCGGCATTCACGTGCCATCCCCTATTCTAGAGGGTGAAACTCCTCGCACAGCTGAAAGCCAGCAAGATACCGGTATAAAACTCTTCTTCTTGAAGTTCAAAGATCTGTCGCTTTCTGCGAGAGGTTATTGATTCTAACGTTCGTTCTTTGTGTTTTTATGCTGGCCGCTCTAATCCTGAACCGACTGCAAGGAGCGATGACGCCAAGGAGGAGATGGGGAAAACGAGCGAAGCTACTCACGCGGGAGTAACTCCTGGTCCTGATGCTCAGGTGATTGGAGCGCTTGACGATGATAAGTCTGAATCTTTGTCCCCCGTCGAAGGGAGTTACGAAATTGAAATTACGGGCGCCTCAGGACATACTTCTAAATTGAGCATGAAGGAACAACTTGAGGAAGAGAAAAGGAAGAAAGTTGAGGTCAAGATTGAGTCTCAAGTAGTAGAACTTGACGACCCGCTGAACAGGCCTTTGAAAGTCATCCTTCCTGGCAAATCCAAACCACTGGATGTTCCTCCGCCCACTCCTGACACCACTTCCTTGGCGAGCAAAACGTCCAAGAGAAAGGGTGTGGGGGAGGGGTCGTCCGAGGAAACAAAGGAGGAAAAGAAATTAAAGAAATCGAAGAAGTAGCTGCTACACTCGTTCAACGAGGGTTAGCTTAGATCATGTAATCACTTTCATTTATTTACCTTCGTAGCCAAAGTAGACAGACTTTTGACTCCAAGTTTTAGAGGAGTGGATGTATAACCCATTTTGGATTAATAAATAAAGTTTAGTTTCTTCGTCTTTTAAATGACTCTTGTTTTTTAGCTTTCTGTATAACTGTGTTCGAAACTCAAGTTCTTGTGAGTCACATGAGCCTCCAATCCATTTTCATATTGCTTGGAGATTCTTTAGAATCGAACATCTCTTATTTTATATTTTTGGTACTTAGAATATTTTTTAATCCGCGTTCTGGGGACTTAAAGTACTCCAATCCGCTTTAAGGGGACTTGGAGGTTTACGTCATCTATACACCCTAGTCCGTACTCTGGGGACTTATAGTACTCCAGTCTGCATTCAGGGGACTTGGATATTCAAGTCGTTTATACTTAAGTCCGCCCTCCGGGGACTTAGAGTACTCCAGTCCGCATTCAGAGGACTAGGAGATTTACGTCGTTTATACTCTAGTCCACGCTCCGGGGACTTAGAGTACTCCGGTCCGCATTCAGGGGACTCGGAGATTCACGTCGTTTATACACTAGTCCGCGCTCCGGGGACTTAGAGTACTCCGATCCGCGCTCAGGGGACTCGGAGATTTGCGTCGTTTATACTCTAGTCCGCGTTACGGGGACTTAGAGTACTCCGGTCCACACTCAGGGGACTCGAAGATTTAAGTCGTTTATACTCTAGTCCGCGCTCTGGGGACTTAGAGTACTCCGGTCCGCATGCAAGGGACTCGGAAATTTACGTCGTTTATACTCTAGTCCGCGCTCCGGGGACTTAGAGTACTCCGGTCCGCACTCAGAGGACTCGAAGATTTAAGTAGTTTATACTCTAGTCCGCGCTCTGGGGACTTAGAGTACTCCGGTCCGCATTCAGGGGACTCGGAGATTCAAGTCATTTATACTCTAGTCCGCGCTCTGGGGACTTAGAGTACTCCGGTCCGCATTCAGGGGACTCGGAGATTCAAGTCGTTTATGAGAGTTCGTACGTCAGACAGAATAATGCAACCCCAGTTGTTTGTCACCAGACTATAGGGTACAGAAACATCGGTAATTCATAGAAAGGATGGCTTCGAGCCTTTATTAATGAAAACAAACTAAATCATCCGACTACATGCTTAAAAGGAAACTAAGAATCAATGGAATAAAAACATACGGGAAATAATTGCACCTAAAACATGAAAGTAATAGGCTAAACATAATAACGTCGCAAATGTTCACTGTTCCACGCTCGAGGGAGTGTCACGCCATCAACAGTCGCTAGCTTGAAAGTTCCCTTTACAAGCTTCCGTTCAACGACATATGGACCTTCCCAGTTGGGATTCATACGTGATGGTGCCGGGAAAACTCGTTTCAAAACGAGATCACCCACATCAAAGATTCTTGGGCGGACTTTTTCGTTGTAATATCGCTTGACTTGGTGCCTATATGCTGCCGCCCTTAACTCTGCCTCTTCACGTTTTTCATCAACGAAGTCCAGTGATTCCAACAAGAGATCCTGATTCATCTTAGGATCATAATGTATCACCCGATGTGATGGAACTTCAAGCTCCACGGGTATAACAGCTTCCGAGCCATATGCCAATGCGAATGGAGTGTGGCCAGTCGCGGACTTGTGGGTAGTTCTATAAGCCCAAAGCACTGTTGGAAGTTCATCTACCCACTTGCCTCCAGCCTTTTCCAAACACTTCTTCAATATAGACTTGATTATTTTGTTCACGGCTTCAACTTGTCCATTAGCCTTCGGATGAGCAACGGCGGCGAACTTTTTCTCAATGCCATACTTTAAACAGAAATCTTTGAATTCTCTACTTTCAAATTGAGTTCCGTTGTCTGTAATGATGGTTCGCGGGAGGCCAAAGCGGCATATAATGTTTCGTACAACGAAGTTAATGACCTTCTTGGAGGTGATTGTGGCTAAAGGCTCTACCTCGGCCTATTTTGTGAAGTAGTCGACCGCAACTATCGCGTATTTTGCACCACCTTTGAATATAAGCAAAGAACCGATTATGTCGATTCCCCAGATTGCAAACGGCCAGGGACTAACCATTTGCGTGAGTTTCGTTGGTGGAGCTCTCGAGAGTTTTGCATATCTTTGACACTTATCACATTTTCTTACATAGTCTGCAGCATCTCGATTCACAGTTGGCCAATAGTACCCGTAGCGGAGGATCTTTTTTGCTAGTGTCTGCCCCCCAGTATGGTCACCACATTCTCCTTCGTGAACCTCCTCTAAGACCCGCTTTATCTCATCATGGGCAATGCACCGTAGTAAGGGGACCGAGAACCCCCTCTGATACATTACTCCTCCCTGCATCACATATCGCGCGGCTTTGCGAATGACCTGTCGTCTTTCGCTTCTTCTTTCGGGCAAAGTCCCGTTTAGTAGGTATTGTTTGAATGGGGTTATCCACGACTCCTTCTCAATTTACATTCCCAACACATAATTGACTTCCATCACATCTATGCTTGGAGCATGTAAGGTTTCGATGGGAACCAATCCCATTTGTTGTGCATCGCCAGTGCTTGCGAATTTGGCCAACGAGTCGGCTTCCTTGTTCTGTTCACGCGGGACATGCGAAATGTCATAATGTTCGAAGTTCGCCAATAGTTCCTGAACCAGAGCAAGGTACGAAGCAAGCTTTTGTCCCCTTGCTTGGTAGTCTCCTCGCACTTGGTACACCACCATCTACGAGTCACAAAAGATTTCAACTGATTTTACCCCGAGTTCTCCAACGAGCTTTAAACCTGCAATCAATGCTTCATATTCTGCTTCATTATTCGTAGTCGGGAAATTGAGCTTCAAAGCATAACAAATCGATCGATTTTCTGGAGTCACATGGACTACACCAGCCCCGGAGCAACGGTCGTTTGATGCCCCATCGGTGTACAATTTCCATTGAATGGGAAGAATGACACTGTGACCATCTGGTTCGTCTGACACAGTAAACTCAGCGATGAAATCTGCTAATGCTTGCCCTTGTATGGCTCTTCGTGGCAGGTAGGTAATATCGAACTGACTCAATTCGATATTCCATTTTAACATCCTTCCAGAAGTTTCCGGTCGTTGGAGTACCTATCGCAAGGGCTAATCGGTATAAATACTGACTGAGTGTGCTTGAAAGTATGGACGCAGCTTGTGTGATGCAATCACCAAGCAATAGGCCAATTTCTCAATTTTAGGATAATTTCTTTCTGCCCCGGTTAAATGTTTACTAACGTAATACACCGGCTTTTGAACTCGATCCTCCTCGCGGACCAAAGCCGCACTTATAGCATGCAGGGATACAGCCAAGTATACGTACAGCATTTCGTGGTCTACTGGTTTCGACGGCACTGGAGGACTCTCCAAATGCCTCATCGGATCTCAGAATGCTTTCTCACAGTTGGATGTCTATTCGAAATTCCTCTTTCCTTTCTTTATTATATCGAAGAAGGGAATGCACTTGTCTGTGGCTCTGGATATAAATCGACTCAGCACAGCCACCTTTCCATTCAAGCTTTGTACCTTTTTTATAGTTTTGGGCACTTGTACATCTCAAATAGCTTGAATATTTTTCGGGTTAGCTTCAATTCCCCGGGCATTAACAATGAATCCCAAAAGCGTCCTCGACGCAACGCCGAAGGAACACTTCAGAGGGTTGATCTTCATCCCATAATATCTGAGTATGCCAAACATCTCTGCTAAGTCTCGAATGTGGTCGTTTGACTGTCGTGACTTCACGAGCATGTCATCCACATAGACTTCCATTGTTCTACCAATCTGGTCTTTAAACATTCGATTTACCAAACGTTGGTACGTCGCCCCCGCATTTTTCAATCCGAAAGGCATTACTACACAGCAATATAGCCCAACATCTGTGACGAAACTGGTGTGTTCCTGGTCCGGAATGTGCATCGGGATCTGATTGTATCCCGAGTACGCATCCATAAATGACAACAACTCGTGTCATGCAGTGGAGTCGACCAACTGATCAATTCTAGGTAATGGGAAACTGTCCTTAGGGCACGCTTTGTTTAAATCGGAATAATCCACGCAAGTTCTCCACTTCCCATTTGCCTTTTTTACCAGCACGGAGTTTGATACCCATTCAGGGTAGAGGGCGTCGCGGACGAACCCATTCGTTTTGAGCTTGTCCACCTCCTCTCTGAGAGCAGCGGACCTCTCCGGGTCCATTCCTCTCCTTTTCTGCTTAACTGGGACGTACTTCGGGTCTATGTTCAACATATGACTCGTAATAGAGGGAGAGATCCCGCACAAGTCAAAATGTGTCCAAGCGAAAACATCGAGATTCGCTCGGAGGAAATCACTAAGGTCTTCGGTCATCGAGGGGCTGAGTTGTGATCCAATCTTCAGCACTCGCGATGGATCGTCTCGGCTGACTGAAATGTCAATTGTCAGCTCAGCCGGTGCTTCTTTTTCTTCCCTGGGTTCCTTATCGTCGTCTCTTGGATCTATGTCTCTGAAGATCCGAGAATCATGCCCGAGCCAGGGCTCGGGCATTACTTGTCAATTGTCAGTATGCTGAATGCGGACGGAATTGTCCGCAACCTTTCCTTTCTCCCTCTGCTGGGCCTCTCGGAGCTCAGCCACATAACATGCACGACCGGTCGCCTGGTCGCCATGAACAATGCCTACTCCTTTGTCAGTCAGAAATTTTAAAGTCAAACACCACGGGGCCAATGCTGCCCTAAACTCAGCCAGGGCCGGTCGGCCCAAAAACACATTGTATGGAGAATCCACATCCAAAACTACGAAAGGTAGGATTCGCACCCTCCTATGCTCACCTTGTCCCAGTTCAACTGGCAACTCAACATACCCCACTGCATCGGTCGCTGCGCCATTAAAGCCATGTATACGAGTTTTAGATGGCTTCAAATCCTTCATCACCATCTTCATCTGGTCATAAGCCTTCTTGAAGATGATATTGACAGAACTTCCACAATCAATCAAAATTCTTTTCACAAAAGCCGGTCCGATTGTCGTAGATATGACCATCGGGTCAATGGTTGGAGCCTCCACCTGGTCAGCATCTCTGCTCCTAAATACTATATCGTCTGTCATCATGCGCAGCTGTTTAGCAGGGGCCCCATCCTCTACGTTGGAACAACACTCAAAGTCTGCATGCCTTAGGGAATTAGCATACCGCTCCATTTCTTGCCAGTTCTTATCTGCAGGGTGAGGTCCGCCGATGATCGTGTTTATGACTAGTCTGCCCACGGTCCGAGCAGGCTCCTCGGGGTGACATGGAGCTGGTGCCCGACCGGGATTAGACGTTCCCTATCCACCTTCTTGCGGATTCTTTACAAACTCCTGTAACTTTTTCTGCCTAATCAACTTCTCTACAGCGTCGTGTAGGTGTCTTCACTCTTTAGTATTGTGCCCATAAGTCTCATGAAAGCGGCAATACTTCCCGGTCCCCTTTTGTTCTTCGGTTGACTCCTTTGGGCACGGCTTTCTGTACTGAAAGGTATTGCAAGTTGATAGGTAAATATTTTCAAGAGATGCATTCAGTGGGGTGTACTCGTTGTAGGTTGGAATTCTCGGCTTTCATTTCCCCGCTTCTCTTTTCTTCCCCTGATTTCTTCCTCCGGATTCCTTAGATTGCCCGGGCTTGTTCTAGACATTGACCTGAACCTTTCTCGAGTTGTCTCCGGACTGCTTCATAGCAATGTTGCTTTTCATGGTCTCCTGAACAGGCCCTGGTGCCTTATCTCGCCTTATCCACCTGGCTTCCTCTCTTCTTATGAACTGATGTGCCTTTGAGTAAAAACGCTCTAGTGTAGTTGGAGGTTTTCCTGCTAACCAATCTCCAAACTCTGAATCCGGATCCACACCTCGCATCATAGCTATAAGAATTGCGTGATCATTGGGATTACTGACTTTAGTAGCCGCAACATGGAATCTCTGCAAATACTCCTTCAACGACTCCCCAGGAGCTTGGATTACACTTGATAGAGACATCACATCCTTTGGATGAGTAGTATGTATTTTGAACTGTTCTATAAATTTCTTCGCTAACTCCTCGAAACTGGATATGGACCGTGGAGGAAGTCGGGTGAACCACATGGTAGCGATCCGAGATAGAGTTATTGGAAAGCATCTACACTTGGTTGCATCATTCGCTCTAGCTAAATCCATCATCCATTCGTACCTCATCATATGTTGCCTGGGATCGGTCTTTCCTTCATAAGCTAGGATTGTTGGCATGCTGAACTTCCTGGGGTACTCAGCCTGTAGAACAATGTCTGTGAACGGAGTATGACTTCTGGACACTCCCCAATCATCATTTGATAATCCTTGATTCTCTTTCATCAACTGTCTGATCATAGCCGTCAGGTCTGGGGTTTGTATGGAAGGTGGAAGGTTGGAGTCTATCCTACGGGATTGATCAGGCTGATGCCTCCTCTGCTGGCGATCTGCCAAACGTGCATCTTGAGGTTCGGCATCATTGGCATCTTGGTGAGTTGGGCGTCCGTCCTCCACCTGCGCTCTAGCCCCTAAGTTTCCCATTCCTGCTCGGTTGCGGTCTCCGAGGTGTAACTAATCCCCAGTTGTTTGATCAGCAGTGCCTGCCTGCGTAGTTTCAGTCTTGCAGCGTCTACGCCTAGGGGGTTCATCAGATGAAGTTGAGCTGTCAGATGAAGAGTAAGGAGCTGGACTGCCCCCAGCATTCCGATCCTGCTGTTGATTGAGCTGTGCCATAAGGTTGGCGTTGGCTTGCATCTGTTCTCCAAGTTGTCTCCTGCTTTCCATGAGCTCTCTCATCAAGTCGTTGAACTCTGTCCTGGTGACAACTTGCATTTGGTCCTGGGCGGCAGTCCCCGCACCCAGATTTGCTTGCTGATTGCTAGGTCCTACTTGTTGTACGCTAGCAGTCTCATGGGCGTCCACATTATGAGAGGCTAATCTGGTACGTGGTCTTCCCATCGTAGAGTTATTGGTAAGAACTCTAAGTAGAATCAACGGACGTCTTATGAATGACTTGGATCTCCTTCGGTGGATTTATTCAATCCATTAGCTTCAAAGCAGATCCTTGTGGCCTGAGAATTCGATTCTCAGTGAAAGCACCAAAGTGTTAGCACAAAAATTGGTCACTAACCTCGTTGAGAAAGATTATGTAGAGAAATAAATGAAGAAAGTAAATGTAAACAGAGAGCAATATGCAAAGTTAAATGCGGAAAATAAGAACACCAGATTTATAGTGGTTCGGCGTAATTGCCTACGTCCACTTTAACGTTAATCTTTATTGGACTCACAACCGACCCGGTTCGGTCAGACGGGCGGGTGGCGGCACACGCGTGGAGGGGAGAATGCTTAGGTGAGGCTAGGTTTTGGTCGGTCTTGGGTGGTGGAGGCGGGCTAGAGTGTAGGCCGCTTTGGTTGTTGGGGTGGCCGAGGTTGTGGGGGAGGAGATGCACGGTGGTGGTAGGCGGGTTGGCGAGCGGTCGAGTTAATGAAAGGCGTGTCATTTCGACTGGGACGAGTAGGCTTATGCTCATAAATATTAATTTGTTATGTAAGTATATATATTTATTTATTTTTACTTTTTTTAGCACAGAAGAATTTGAAAGAGAAGAAGAATTCGGGAAAAGGAATGCACCAGAGAAGTAAATGAACAGGAGGAAATGAGCAGGCAAACAAATTTCAAGTGAATAAATAAATAAAATAAAAGTACTAGTAACGGTCAAGTCCCTTGATTTGGTGAAAATTATTGAAGAAATTATTGTTTGTTTGGGCTACAAGTTAGATTTGAAATCAAGGGAAAGTGTAAAATCACAATTTGGTACCGCTACAGTGAACTGTTTTCATCGTTACCGTTGCATACCATACCTCAAAATACAGAAATGAATATACCGTAGAGGTTAGCATGACAAAACGAACAGAGCGGTACACAGATATCGGCGATACGACCATCCTATCAAAATTCGATATTCGGTACCGAAAATGCTGCTAAAACGTTGAAAATAAGATAAACGGAGCAATAGCAGTCCAAATTTGATGAAACGAATTATGACATCTCACTCAGAAGATGATTTATGTAACAAACCGCATATTTTACGATTGTATATTTAAATGTTTTATTTAAATATAGCATCGTTAGTTGAATTCAAAAGTCTAAAACGTGACTTTTTGTAAACTGTCGAATCCGGACTCGAGACTATTTCCATTGAGTCCAAAATGGCGTTTGCGACCTTTTTGAGTATAAACATCGATATGTTTGGAGTTGAGTAGAATTTTGCTATTTTTCTATTTTGGGCTTTGGGTTTGGTTTCAGCCCACTAACCCAACATAATACCCTAACTCCTCCTCCAACTCCTCTTCATTCATTTTCATATCCTAACACTTTCAAGCTAAAAGAAAAATGGGGGAAAGAAAGGGAAATTAGAATTCCTAAACCCTAGATTACTAGGAAATTCTAGATTCAAGCTCCAAAATCAAAGAGAAGCTTAGGTAAGCATCCTCTTCATCTTCTCCATCTCAATCTCTCTTCAATTTTCAGAAATTCCTAAACCCTAACTTAGGAAATATTTGCTTATGAGCTTAGATTGGAGCTTCTTGAGTTGAAATTGAAGAGGAATTGGTCTTGTTTTGTTTTAGAGCTTCTCATTCATGTTTTTGGGGGTTAAAGGTGAGTTCTTGAACTCACATCTATGTCTATACCTTTGATAGTTGTTAGGTATGAATTCCTAACATCTATTTCTTGACCATTTGCTTTTGAATTGAATTGGTTTGATGAATATTCCAATTTTGGTATTTTGAAGTCAAAATCTACGAAAATCCTTTTATGGATGTTTGGACGTGTTATTTGGAGTGTTTTGATGTGTTTATAGGGTTAGGTTGTCGCTTGACATCGATCCCTAGCCACCGTGGCTCATTCGTTTGCTTCGAATTTGATTTGGCCATCAAAGGCCTTGGCAAAAATTGCCCTGAGCTTCAGCTCAGACATCTAGTAATAAGCTCAAACGTCTGACGCTACGGGAATAAAATTCCAGTCTTTCAGCTCAGATGTCTGAGCTTACTTCCCAGACGTTTGGACGACCTAGAAGAAAATTCAAGAGCTTCAGCTCAGACGTCTAGGATAACCACCAGACGTCTGGAGCTACTTATTTCAGCCAAATTGCCTATTTTGAGTGGATTTTCGTTTTAATCGATTTTTGGGTTGATTCGATTAGTTGTTATCACTTATTATCAACTTTGATGACTTCTTTTCGGGATTTTTGGGAATATCCATTTGATGGATTTGATATCGATTTTTATGGTTTTAATTCATGTCGTCGAATGTGAATTTTTGGTGATAGATTGTTTCTACAATCATTTCTGTAATTTGTCACTTTAAAATTATAAAGGTTTCTATACTAGTAGTAAATACTCAAACTCTTTCAAATAAATGATTTCAACACTAATTTTAAATATAAAGCTCGTTTTTAAAACCGTTTTCCAATCTATTAGTATATACAAACCTTTACCTCATTCGTATGAGAAATCCAATTAAACGACTTAGCAAAACAAGTGGTATGAAACGCTTGCGTTTACTTCGTCGGTTAATTCTTAGACTTGTTCGATTGAAATCTGGTGACAATTTTTGAGTGGAAATCTACAATTTGTTCGTAAATATATAAGTTAAGCTAGTGGTTATGGGACATGAAGCTAAACTCATTTATTTACTAGCTTAGTGTAATCTACACTTTTTATTGATCAATGGTGATCACTTTATGGTTTAGACTAGCGATATGTGATGTCTCTTTGTCCACATGGGGGACTGTACCCAGTTTTGTGGAGCTTCGTCTCATTTTTATAGGCTAGCGACCAATGGGTTTTATGGAGTTCGGTTCATCGGGTGTACCGTTATTGTACTACGTTGTAGTTCCGAATTATTTGAGTTTCAGGTTCATCGAGCGTACCATTATTGTACTACGTCGGTGTTCCAACTCTTTTGAGTTTCAGGTTCCTCGGGCGTACCGTTATTGTACTACGTCGTTGCACCGGCTCTATGGTTAGCGACCATGGGATAGCGACCCATTTGTGATACACGTGTTGGTGAGTTTTCATGCTCCCGTTTGTGATAGGCCTCCCTCTATGTGTTTTCTGGATTTCTAATTGTTGATTTCTGGAATTTGTGTTTCACCAATTTTTGCGATTGACATTGATATGTTTTGTCAATATTTTGGGTTTGGTGAATAAGCTAAAGAATGTGATATTCTTTTTGCATATTTGACGAGATTTGAGATATTATATGATTTTTATTGTTATTGAATGTATACTTGTCACAGTATGGCATTATTGTTATCATACATTTATGTGGTAACTCTTATCCTTTCTCATCCCATATGATATTTATAGCTAGACTAATCCATTTATTATTTTTCTTCTTAAATAATACTCGGGTCAGACCGAGGTGTTATAGGTGCTTCCACTTGACTTCTTAGCAGGGGCTAGCTTCTGACTTTTGGCTAACTACTTTAGCTCAGTAGTTTTTGCTTTTATACATTCGAGATAGAGACTCCTTGATGTATACTTATTCTTTTGCTTAGCACCTGTACCTATTCTTTTGTGATGAAGTGGATCTTGTATGACCACTATTTTGATGAACACTTTTATGTGTTATATTCATATATGTTTCCGCATTTGTGATATGAATATCTATGACTGATTTGTGTTATGCTTATTTCTATATTTGTTTCTGAAGCCCACATAGCCACTGTGTAGTAGCTTTGAGTTTGTATTTGATATGTCGGATTTCCTCTTGAAATGAAATGCAAGTCATATTATCTGACATATCGGTACTTGCACAAAGCAATTATACAGATGGTCGCTCCTCAACAGCTTTATTCTTCGTGCTAGTCGACGGCATTACCCCGTAGTGTCCTTGGCTAGTGTGAGTATAGAGGTGGGGCATCACAGCTTGGTATCGGAGCCAAACTTCGGAACAATGTGGAATAATCTAGCAAGTATCATTGTCCTAAGTTTTTTTTAGGAATCGTGCCTTTGGATTTAATTCGAGACATAGGACCTGTTTTATCCTATTTTCTTTTATGATGCCTTATTTTATCAATCAAGTTTGTTTGATATTCATTCCGAGAATAACTTTTTTTCTCTTCTTTCTTTCTTTCTTAAAGAAGAGAAATGGTTAGACATGGCTGTCCCAGCGCTGGTCAATCCAGTGCTACTCCTCAGGATGGAGTATTCATGTCTGCTCAACAACTTTTGGATCTTGTAAAGAATGCCCAATCAGTCGGTCCCATTCCAGAGCCTACTCATCCTAAATCTGGGTTTGCACGCTTGTGCAGTGATTATACCAATTTGGGTGGAAGGCCATTCAAGGGTTCCGAAAGTGTTATAGAAGTCCAAGCTTGGCTTAGAACATGCGACCGCATCTTTTCTCGCATGAATCTTGTGGATCTATATCGAGTCCAAGTGGCTTCTAGTATGCTCCAGGAGAGAGAATTAGATTGGTATGAGCTTTTGATTTCTGAAATTATTGAAGCGGATCTTAATTGGGAGCAATTTCGGGAAAGGTTTGAGTTAAAGTTTGTGCTAGAAGCTGAAAAAGTATCTTTAGCTCGACGCTTTATCGGCCTTGTTCAAGGTGAGTCTTCTGTGACCGACTATGTCGCATCTTTTGAATCCCTCTCTAAATATGGGGTTGAGTATATTAATACCCATTGAAGAAAAATCAGAGGTTTGCCTATGGGTTGAATAAGAACCTCAGAAAGCCTTTACTCCTGAAACTAGAAGTTTCTTTTGATCAGCTTGTTGATATCGCTCTTCGACTTGAAGAGGCCGATAAAGAAAGTGATGTTGAAGTTGTGGGTGCCAAACAGAACTTCAACATCAACAAGAAGAGGCCTATTAAGTTCAAACCAAATTCCAACAAGAAAGGGAAACAAGCAACTTCGGTAGCAAAGACTCCTACCTCTAGTCGTGGGCAATGCTACAATTGAGGTTCTAAGGACAATTATGCAAATAGGTGCCCAAAACCTCTTTTTTGTCGTTATTGCAAAAGTTCGGATCATCTTTTATCTTCATGCCCCAAACTTCCAAACAAGAAAGAGGGAAAGCTAAATGTTGTGCAAGCCCCTAGTAACACTTCTCTTGGTTAAGGTATTTTTCATTATATCCTTGATGGCATTATTATATTTCGTGATCTTCCTATTCGAGTTCTTTTTGATACGGGTGCATCCCACTCTTTTATATCAAAGGAACTTGTCGATGCTTTGTCTTTAAATGTTATTGGCTTGATGACTTCGTTGAGAATTGCGAATCCGGTTGGTGGATCCACAACACTCAGTTTACTTTGTTAAATGTCGAAATTATTTTATGTGATTATGCTTTCCGAGCCGATTTGCATTTTATGCGTTATCTAGGTTTCGGAATGATTTTGGGAATGGATTGGCTTAATAGTTATGAAGCCCATATCCTATGTCCCGAGCGGACTATTCATCTTCAACATCCCTAATCTGTTAAGCAGATTTATATTGTTCTTAAAGATTCAGATTCCGATTCGGCGGCATCCTTATATTCTCTAAATCCACATGATGACGATAATGATGATGAGGAAGA
The DNA here is from genome assembly GCA_030737815.1 of Allium fistulosum. Lineage (NCBI taxonomy): Eukaryota > Viridiplantae > Streptophyta > Magnoliopsida > Asparagales > Amaryllidaceae > Allium > Allium fistulosum. Next base: position 1,081,051,505 of record CM060906.1, on the reverse strand, counting down.
TGTCATTTCCCTCATTCACGTTGTTTGTGAATTTCCCGACATCTTTGAGCCCGTTTTAGGATTACCACCTAAGCGAGCAATTGAGTTCAGAATTAATCTAATCCCTGGAGCTCTACCTATCACTCGTCCTCCTTATCGTATGCCCAATAAGGAAAATGAGGAGATGCGTAAATAATTATCCGAATTGGAAGGAAAACAGTTTATTCATTCTAGCTCCTCTCCATGGGGAGCTTCAGCTATCTTTGTGAAGAAATCTGATGGTACACTTAGGCTTTTTGTTGACTACCACAAAGCTTAATGATCTCACCATCAAGAATAAATATCCCTTACCTCGGATTGATGATCTATTTGATCAACTTAGCGGTGCTAGAGTCTTTTCACAGTTAGACTTAGCAACCGGTTTTCATCAACTTCGTATTGCGAAGGATAGCATTCCTTTGACATCCTTCCGTACTCGTTATAGATCTTATGAATGGTTTGTTATGCCATTTGGTTTAACGAATGCTCCAGCTTATTACGTTGACCTTATGAATCGAGTTTTTAAAGACTTCCTCGATCGATTTGTTCTCATCTTTATAGATGATATTCTTGTTTATTCTAAAACTGAGGAAGAGCATGAAAAACATCTTCGGATTGTGTTGGAAACTCTTAGGAGCAATCAATTGAAAGCAAAATTTTCTAAGTGCCACTTTTGGCAATCTCGTGTGAATTTTTTGGGGCATATTATTTCTGAATCTGGAATTTCCATGGATCCTTCAAAGATTGAAGCGATTCAAAATTGGAAGAGACCAGAGAGTGTGACGGAAATTCGTAGCTTTCTTGGATTGGCGAGTTATTACCGTCGGTTCATAAAAGACTTTTCTAAAAAAATTGTACCTCTTACTAGTTTGACAAAGAAGGGAGTTAAGTACATTTGGTTAGACAAATGTGAAGCTGCTTTTCAGAAATTAAAAGAAATCCTTTCCAATGCTCCTATTCTTGTGATTCCCGAAGGGAACCAAGACTTTATTGTTTATACTGATGCTAGTCGTGTTGGTTTGGGAGCCGTTCTTATGCAAAAGGAACGTGTTATCGCTTATGCTTATAGGCAATTAAAGCCTACCGGGACTAGATATGCCACCCATAATTTAGAGCTCGCGGCTATTGTTTTCGCCCTTAGAATTTGGCGTCATTATCTTTTGGGAGAGAAATTTGTTCTCTACACCGATCATAAATCTTTGAAGTATTTATTTTCTCAAAAGGAACTTAATTTGTGTCAACAACGTTGGCTCGAGTTCCTTGCATCTTATGATCTTGATATTCTCTATACTCCTGGAAAGGGCAATCGTGTTACCGATGCCCTTAGTCGTAAGCAACAAGCGGTTGTTTCCATGATGATATCCGAATGGAACGATCTCGAGACTTTATCCACTTGTGAGATTCGAGATCATGAATCTGATTCATGTTCATCTCTTGTTTTATGTAGCCTTGAGGCTCATCCTTCTCTTTTGGACCGCATCCTTGAAGCTCAAAAGCAAGATCCCGAATTGTTTGTTCTTAGCCAAAGTTGTAGGGATCAAAATAAGGTTGATGGTTTGAAGGACTTTGATATTGATGCTCGTGGAGGTATTCAAAAATTTGGTAGACTTATTGTGCCAAATATTAGTGATCTTCGTAAGGACATTTTAGAAGATTCTCATCGTTCTAAATTTACCATTCATCCCGGTAGTAGTAAAATGTACGCGGACATGAAGCAACTTTATTATTGGGATGGAATGAAATCTGATATTGCTAACTTCATTAAGCGTTGCATGACTTGCCAACTCATAAATGCCTAGCATCAAAGGCCCGGTGGGTTATTGCAACCTTTGGACATTCCAGTTTGGAAGTGGGATCAAGTCTCTATGGACTTTATTGACGGTCTTCCCCGTTCTCATTCGGGTCATGATAGCCTATGGGTGATAGTAGATAGACTTACAAAATCCTCCCATTTTCTTCCCGTTCGGTCCAACCGGACCGTACCTCTTTTGGCTAAACTCTATGTCAAAGAAATTGTTAAATTGCATGGAGTTCCAACTTCTATTGTTATAGATCGTGATCCATTATTTACTAGTGGATTTTGGAGGGGTCTTCAAAAAACTTTGGGAACGAAGATTAATTTTAGCACCGCTTATCATCCTCAATCCGACGAACAAACGGAGCATGTGAATCAAACTCTTGAAGATCTCCTTCGTGCATGTGTGCTTGATTTTGGTGGAAGTTGGGAAGATCATATTTCTCTTGTTAAGTTTTCCTATAATAATAGCTTCCAATCTAGTATTGGTATAGCACCTTTCGAGGCAATCTACGGAAGGCCATGCCGATCTCCTTCGTGTTGGCTTGAAGCCAGTGAGAAGCTGGTTTTAGGTCCAGATTTTATTCGTGATGCCACAGAAAAGATTGACCTTATTCATCATAGGATGAAAGAAGCTCAAAGTAGACAAAAATCCTATACCGATAACCGAATAAGGAAGTTGTAATTTTTTGTGGAAGATTTAGTGTTTATTCGTGTTTCACCTATGAAGGCTGTTGTGCATTTCAGCCAACCGGGAAAGTTAGCATCTTGATATATTGGCCCATTTCCCATCACCGAATGCATTGGTTTCGTGGCTTATCGTCTTTTATTAGTGGCTCAATTTTCTGCTATTCATGACGTATTCCACGTCTCTCAACTACGGAAATGCCTTAGAGATTCCGATTCTATTCTTGAGCCCGGTGTTATTGAAGAAATTGAAGCTTCGCCTAATTTTGACTTATGAGCAACATCCTATTCGTATCATTGCTATAGAGGTTAAACGCCTTCGAAATAAAGATGTTCCTCTTGTGAAAGTTCAATGGTCCTCAAATCCTAAGGATTGCTCTTGGGAATCCAGAGAATTCATCGAGCGAACACATCCGGACGTACTTTCTCGTGCTCCTTAAGGCGAACTTCTCATTTCAAAATTTCTTCTTTTGTGTTGTTATGCCTTAGTATGGTTGTTACTTTTTATTTTTTCTTCTTAAGTATTGCGTGAACGCAATTTCTTTAAGGAGGGGAGTCTGTAACAACCCGCATATTTTACGATTGTATATTTAAATGTTTTATTTAAATATAGCATCGTTGGTTGAATTCAAAAGTCTAAAACGTGAATTTTTGTAAACGGTTGAATCCGGACTCGAGACTATTTCCATTGAGCCCAAAATGGCATTTGCGACCTTTTTGAGTATAAACATCGATATATTTGGAGTTGAGTATAATTTTGCTATTTTTCTATTTTGGGCTTTGGGTTTGGGTTTCAGCCCACTAACCCAACATAATACCCTAACTCCTCCTCCAACTCCTCTTCATTCATTTTCATTTCCTAACACTTTCAAGCTAAAAGAAAAATGGGGGAAAGAAAGGGAAATTAGAATTCCTAAACCCTAGATTACTAGCAAATTCTAGATTCAAGCTCCAAAATCAAAGAGAAGCTTAGGTAAGCATCCTCTTCATCTTCTCCATCTCAATCTCTCTTCAATTTTCAGAAATTCCTAAACCCTAACTTAGGAAATATTTGCTTATAAGCTTAGATTGGAGCTTCTTGAGTTGAAATTGAAGAGGAATTGGTATTACTTTGTTTTAGAGCTTCTCATTCGTGTTTTTGGGGTTAAAGGTGAGTTCTTGAACTCATATTTATGTCTATACCTTTGATAGTTGTTAGGTATGAATTCCTAACATCTATTTCTTGTCTATTTGCTTTTGAATGGTTTGATGAATATTCCAATTTTGGTATTTTGAAGTCAAAATCTATGAAAATCCTTATATGGATGTTTGGACGTGTTATTTGGAGTGTTTTGATGTGTTTGTAGGGTTGGGTTGTTGCTTGACATCGATCCCTAGCCACCGTCGCTCATTCGTTTGCTTCGAATTTGATTTGGCCATCAAAGGCCTTGGCAAAAATTGCCCTGAGCTTCAGCTCAGACGTTTGAGGCTACGGGAATAAAATTCCAATCTTTCAGCTCAGACGTCTAAGCTTACTTCCCAGACGTTTGGACGATCTGGAAGAAAATTCCAGAGCTTCAGCTCAGACGTCTGGGATAACCACCAGACGTCTGGAGCTACTTATTTCAGCCAAATTGCCTATTTTGAGTGGATTTCCGTTTTAATCGATTTTTGGGTTGATCTGATTAGTTCTTATCACTTATTATCAACTTTGATGATTTCTTTTCGGGATTTTTGGGAATATCCATTTGATGGATTTGATATCGGTTTTTATGGTTTTAATTCACGTCGTCGAATGTGAATTTTTAGTGATAGATTGTTTCTACAATCATTTCTGTGATTTGTCACTTTAAAATTATAAAGGTTTCTATACTAGTAGTAAATACTCAAACTCTTTCAAATAAATGATTTCAACACTAATTTTAAATATAAAGCTCGTTTTTAAAACCGTTTTCCAATCTATTAGTATATACAAACCTTTACCTCATTCGTATGAGAAATCCAATTAAACGACTTAGCAAAACAAGTGGTATGAAACGCTTGCGTTTACTTCGTCGGTTAATTCTTAGACTTGTTCGATTGAAATCTGGTGACAATTTTTGAGTGGAAATCTACAATTTGTTCGTAAATATATAAGTTAAGCTAGTGGTTATGGGACATGAAGCTAAACTCATTTATTTACTAGCTTAGTGTAACCTACACTTTTTATTGATCAATGGTGATTATTTTATGGTTTAGACTAGCGATATGCGATGTCTCTTTGTCCACATGGGGGACTGTACCCAGTTTTGTGGAGCTTCATCTCATTTTTATAGGCTAGCGACGTATGGGTTTTATGGAGTTCGGTTCATCGGGCATACCGTTATTGTACTACGTCGTTGTTCCGAATTATTTGAGTTTCAGGTTCATCGGGCGTACCATTATTGTACTACGTCGTTGTTCCAACTCATTTGAATTTCAGGTTCTATGGGCATACCGTTATTGTACTATGTCGTTGCACCGGCTCTATGGTTAGCGACCATGGGATAGTGACCCGTTTGTGATACACGTGTTGGTGAGTTTTCATGCTCCCGTTTGTGATAGGCCTCCCCCTTTGTGTTTTCTGGATTTCTAATTGTTGATTTCTGGAATTTGTGTTTCACCAATTTTTGCGATTGACATTGATATGTTTTGTCAATATTTGGGGTTTGGTGAATAAGCTAAAGAATGTGATATTCTTTTTGGATATTGGATGAGATTTGAGATATTGTATGATTTTTATTGTTATTGAATGTATACTTGTCACAGTATGACATTATTGTTATCATACATTTTTGTGGTATCTCTTATCCTTTCTCATCTCATATGATATTTATAGCTAGACTGATCCGTTTATTATTTTTCTTCTTAAATAATACTCGGGTCAGACCGAGGTGTTACAGGTGCTTCCACTTGACTTCTTAACAGGGGCTAGCTTCTGACTTTTGGCTAACTACTTTAGCTTAGTAGTTTTTGCTTTTATACATTCGAGATAGAGACTCCTTGATGTATACTTATTCTTTTGCTTAGCACATGTACCTATTCTTTTGTGATGAAGTGGATCTTGTATGACCACTATTTTGATGAACACTTTTATGTGTTATATTCATATCTGTTTCCGCCTTTGTGATATGAATATCTGTGACTGATTTGTTTTATGCTTATTTATATATTTGTTTTCAAAGCCTACATAGTCACTGTGTAGTAGCTTTGAGTTTGTATTTGATATGTCGGATTTCCTCTTGAAATGAAATGCAAGTCATATTATTTGACATATCGGTACTCGCACAAAGCAATTATACAGATGGTCGCTCCACAACAGCCTTATTCTTCATGCTAGTCAATGGCATTACCTCGTAGTGTCATTGGCTAGTGTGAGTATAGAGGTGGGGCGTCACAATTTACAAATTTATTATATAAAAATATCCAGGTTTGGAAAAACATTTATTATCATCAAATATTAACTGATTTAAATTGAAATAAAGTTACACAATAAAATAAACTTTCATATTATCAGATGAAAATTTACCATTTGCTATGTTTAATTAGACGTATTCCAAATATCAAATTTTTATCTCAAAATTTTATTATTTAAAATTTCACAAAAATTTAATTAATTACGTTATTAAAACTATTAAAAGTTATGGGTCGTTACATAGAAACTAGTATGCTGGAATTTAATAATGTAATAATTTCGGCTAAGATTAATAAGTATTGGTATCTTAGACACTATTGTAATATCAGAGAATTTCATATAAGATGTTTTGGTTATCGTAAGGTAAAAACTCGCTCGTGTTTATGTGCGGCGTGGTATTACGAGATACTTTTGATTTCAAAGATTTTTATGTACTTTAAAATCCAGTTGGATGTGTTTTCTCACGCTAGTTTTCCAGACTGACTCGAGTGTTATTTTATTATAATGCTTGGGTCAGACCGAGCATATTACTGATTAGTTTGGATGCTTTAGAGATTCAGAAGATGAGTTGGGGGCCTGGAGACGTATTCACGTAGATGGTTATTTTTCCATTGTATTCGTTGTTGTATTTATCAGCAATTGTAAGGACAAGCTGTTATAACTGTCCAGGCTGAAATATGTTAGTATACTCTGATTGTTGTTTTGTATATACACATATTACAGTTTTTCTGTGTAAAGATTTGATGTATAATATAGATTATTCGTTCTGTTGTGAGATTCTGTGTTGTTTAGTTTTCTTCTTATCTTCTTCCTTCTTCCTTCTTTCTTTGTCCCTAACAATCGGGTTTTTCGGCATTCGATTTCTCGAGACGAAATATAGTGGACGTATTAGTGTCGCTTTTCGAGGGTCGAAAAGCCATGGTCGTTACATATTGCATTGAAGGCAATAGATTTATTTCCTATTGCCTTGCTTTCTCTTTTTCCCTGCAATTGTGCTTCATAGGACATTAAATTACATATTACTTCTTTAATTTTTAGAGTGCTTATGTCATTAGTCTCTTAAATTGCTAGTGTCCTTTGGTCCCATTTTAAAGAGAGTGAATTGAGGATTTTTCTATCAAAGATCATTATAACAAAATTGTTCCTGTAATACAACATTATACCTTTCCAAAAAATCAAGCGACTTTTCAAAATAATTAGTTTATAATCTATCTGAAAGTAATATATCGGTTTTACAAAATAATTTTTAAATGAAGATGTTAAAAAGAGTACTAACAGTATTACAAGACATTTAAACTTTTTCAAAAATCAAATTATGAGTTTTTGAAAACCTAGTGCTTTGATACTTGTGGAATTATGGATCTTAAGGCTAATTAAACATTAGTGGGGGGTGAATAGTGTTTTCTAACTTATGTAAATCATTTTAATTTTCTTTCAAGTTTGATATTAAATCACAGATTAATAACACAGAATTATACTAACAATCAATCACAGATGAAATCACAGATAAAATTGAAAGAAATAAAAAAAGTAAAGAGTTAGGGAGATGACACCAGAAATTTTATACCGGTTTGGATTTCTCCTACATATAGTCCCGTATAATTGCTTGTACAGATTTCTTCTCAAATGCCAATCCTTAACCGGGCAGAAGTCAAACCCAAATACAATCTCGATTTCGAGGCTACGAGACACAACCTGCTGAATTCCGAGCTCAGGGTAGACTCACTTGATTTGATCGGGCTACAAGCACACCCACTTGATTTAAACGAACTACAAGCACACTCAAGCAAACACAAATAGAGTTGATAGTCTTCCCAAAGACAAATTCTTGTACTTTGGATACAATGGATCCTATAGTCTCCTGGATAGCACTTTGAACTTTGAAATGAGAGAGAAATATTTCCAAAACAGTAAGAACATAGTATTGAATCAATACAAGTACAAACTGATTCTATATAATTTTGAAGAGAATAAGAAGAGGGAAGAAAGTAAGAAATTACTTATGAAAAAATTCATTTACACTCCACTTTATATAGTAAATGAACAGATGTGTCCATTCGTAAAGAGTTGTGTCGAATAGACACTTCCATTCAAAATTTGAAAAACTAATTGGCGACATATATGTTGACATAAGTTATCTAGGTATGTCGACATACCTTAGTTAAAAATGAAAATTGGTTTCTTAAAAATAATTTGAAAATTCTATACTTTGTAAAATAATTTGAACATAGTTTTTAAATATTTTAAACTCTAGAAAACCTTTATACAATATGTAAAGATATGTTTTGAAATTTAATAATTTATTTTTACTTAAAATATCAAAGATCGTAAGTTCGAGATAAAGACCAAAAATTGCTATCAAGGATTTAACAATATATACTAATGACTCTATACACTAAATTATAACCTTGAGATCTTCATATCTTTATCTTCGAACTCATTAGTCTCATATCTTTATCTTGAGTCTTTATACTATGCAGTCTTTGATTTAGCACCTGTATAATATTCTATGCTATATACTATATAACTTGATAAAAACATTAGTATTTATGTTTTATATAATTGTATATATAGTTATTGTTATCAAAATCAATAAATGTGGTATTAACACATTACAGTAAAGGAAATCAACTGTGTAGTAAAAACGTGTTTTACATGTATAAAGTATTGTGGAAGATTATTACGTACAATGAAACATAATTTAGAAGCATGTAGTTCACCAACTTCTACCCTCTTATGGAATTTAGAAGTGTTTGTCAGAATTTTCCCATCCACAAGCTAACGGGTAAGTAGAAATTGCGAATAAATTCATAAAGTCCATCATTAGTAAAATTGTAGGTAAAGGAAGCTTTTTGAAACAAAGCATTTAAAGAAACTTTATAGCATGGAATATATTACGCTTTCAACTTAACAGAATTTGATGAAGGGTGTTTTGGTTGAAAAATTCAAGGTTGTAAATATTTAACTATTGTTAAATGACTTGTTTTGTGAGCCTACAAAACAACTTAAACATTAGCAACTAAACACTTACTATTTGCCTTGATGTATGGAAACAAGGCTTTAATCCAGTTGAAGCAAAGGTACCCTTTCATAGGCTGAAGCATTAACCAATAATAATTTTTAAAAGTATCTCTTGACTTAGTAGAAGAGAAAAGGGATAGATCTTATTTAAGGATCGTTGCCCACCAGCAAACAATAGCTAAACAATTCTATGCTAGAGTTAGGAATCAAGAGTTTAAAATTGGAGATTTAGTATGAACGTGCATATCTCCAATCCAAAACACACTTGACAAAAATTGGGAAGAACCATTCATGATTGAGAAGAATCTTTAGGATGACACTTTCAAGCTAATGATTGTGTACGAAGCATCAATTATGCAGTTGTAACAACCCGGTATTAGGAAGCAAATTAGTTAAAATTAATAAAAGATACTTAAAAAATTAATTAAGTTTTAAATAATAAATTGTGAATGTTTGGGGATTAAATAATGTATAAAGAGGATATTTGAGATGTTTTGTTTTTACACAGTGTCTTATATATATTTCATATTATACTTTATCGTTGTGATATTGACTCCATGTTCTCTATCATTTATTATAACGTGTATTGTTCTATCATGGAGATGCATGTGTTTACTACTTTATGCAAATACTGAATACGTATATGTGAGTTATTTATTGATTTTGAAATACGTATCAGTGTTAGCCTAAGCGAATTTTCATGTGTGCTGTAACGATTTAGTATTTCGAACCATTCGCATCCACACAAGTCAGACTTGAATGCTCAAAACAACATATTGTTAATTTTATATTTGGCAAAACTCAGCATATACAGTAAATAAATCAGTCACAAAATCACAGACATAGAGCAATAAACAATAAGCAACGGAATAGATAAATAGTAGTTCATGAAGCTACTATAAAAACAACAGAGTTTGAAATAAAATACAACAGAATATCTCCAATACAATGTAGTCTCGAATACAAACAGATGACAAATCTAAACAAACAACTGGATATCTGAAAGCTGAATAGATATAGATGGATTTTCAAGCAAAGCTCCAAAGCTCCAAATGTGAGTCTCAAATGCTGTGACACTCAGTCTGACCCGAGCGTAAAGAACAACACAAAACACTCGAGTCAGGATTAACATTCTTATATTTATAAATTCAACTCAAGTGAAATGTCAACTGAAATACTAAAGGATGTTTGGGATTTCCATCCTCTAAGGATCCGTGGAACTATCTACTATGTAGTAATATACGCTATTATAATATGTCTATAGTAAAGTAAATGTATTAAAATAGCGTTAAGGCATTACTCATATCCCCCTTAACACATTTTATATATTCCCATAGTCTATACAATGTCGTACGCTCCTCTGTAAATTGGAGGTTTATCCAGAGGACACCACATAGGTACGGTACAAAACAAACTCGTAGAAGGCGCGATAAGGCATGCGACAAGGCCCTTGAGGCAATGCCAGGGTATATATACAATTTGCACTCCCGGACTGGTGGTAACGCATAGCAACTACTACCGCCCACCTCGTGACACACTCCCAAATCAAAGGGTGCACCCAATCAAATCACAAAAGCAATAGAATGGTATCGAAGAAATGTGCCCGATCGGGGGAATGTCCCCACTTGGCCCGGTATAGCTCCTGTTTTAGCCACATCAAGTTGACTAACGGGAGTTAGGGCTATGTAAATACCATATAGAATTATCGCCAAACCATCCTACTTCGTTCTGGAATCTCCACAACGTACACAGTTGTTAAAGTGGTTTTCGGTATTGGCAGAGAGTATGACAATATCTGATCCCGGTCTCTTTAACATCCAAACGCTTATTTCACACCGTGGTCATTTCATTTCAAATAGTTCATACTTCATATCAAAATATCATATTCATTTCAAACCCATATCAATTCGATATCATTATTCACTTTAAAAACTATTCATTTCCAGAATCGTGACACTTTTAAAATTATAACCCTTTCGAAATCATAACACTTTTGAAGTCATAACACTTTGGAAATCATAGCACTTTTGAAATCATAACACTTTGGAAATCATAGCACTTTTAAAATCATAACACTTTGAAATCATAACCCTTTCGACTTAAACTGTTTAGATATTGAAAATAGTATATATAATAAATAGTTATAAATTAAAATAGCATATATATTTAAAATAATTTATATATTAAAATAGTTTATATATTAAAAATACTTTATATAATAAAAATAGTTTCCTCCAATTTCGCAAATCGATTCAAATCATCTTAAATTCCAAAAATTCAACTTGAATCAATTCCAATTTAACCATTTCAATTTAAAGTTCAAAGATTCAAATTTAAATATTCAAACATTTACAATATATAAATTTCATTTATATTTCAACATTTAACTTTCATTTTTATTCAAATTGGAAAATATCCACTTACCATTTTAATAACAATTTTATTTAAATTCCAATTTATAAATTTAAATTAATATTAAATATTCAATCTTAATTTTATTTAAATTTGAGAATATTCATTTAATCGCCTTTTATCAAATCAAGTTATAAATCATATTTTCAACATCTAAAAATCAATAAGTTCAAATAAATTCTTATTTAAATTAAATTGTTAACCAATTTAAATTCTAAGTCAACATTAATTTATCTTCCCAACCTTTATTATTAAAGTTATAAAATACATTTTTAAAATATTAACATAAATTTAAATAAATACTTAAACATATTATATACTAATTAAATCAAATTTTTATTAAATTAAATCTTATTATTAAATGTATATTTTATTAAATCTTATTTTATATATTTTTAAAATAATAAAATTTATAAGAAAATCTTAAAAATTATAATTTGAAAACTAACTTATAAATTTAAAATTTCCAAAACATATGAATTTTAAAATCTAAAATTTTCACATATATTAAAATAAATTCTTTATAATATAATTTAAAAATTAATATTTAATAAAATCCACATACTTCCTTTCAAACTTGAAAATCATTTTTCAAAATATAGACCAACGGTGTCCGTATATAATTTTCCGTCCTATGGTCAAGTGATACAGATATTTATCATTTCAATTCGTAACTAAATATCTACGGATATATATATCATTTCAACCTGCAATCCCAAAATTTAAATTCAATGAAAATCGCTTGGGTTTATCATTTCAACCCATAACGATTTTACCTTAATCTACAAAATCATTCGGGCATGTATCATTTCAACCCATAGGGAATTCTAAATTAACAGGGAACTTGCAGAGTGAGAACAAATATGATAAAATATAACATGTCCACAACAGGCATATGTGACGTCCTAGGCTTTCTTTGCCCAAAAAGACGCATCGTTATGAAGAAAGAAAGGGATAGAAGAAGAAAAGAAAAGAAGAGAGAACAACAACACATCAGAAATCTCACAGCGGAATGAGAAATATATTATATCACATAAGATATTACATAGTATCATATACATCAGAGTACATAATTTATACATCACAGAATAGACAGTTATAAATTTCTGTCTATTATACAACACAAGTACATCTATCATACACAGCGGAAACTCTATATATCTATTCGCTGAAGCCTCCTGCTCCACAGCTCCTCTAGAATTCATCAAGACTAACCTGAATCCCCTTGACTACTCATACAAATTTGAGTACCCAAGAGTTTAATAAAACAGAAAATAAACACTTGGGTCAGACATGGGTCTGGTGTGAGTAAACGGTTAAATTGCTTAACTTTGAAAACCTTTGAAAACAAAAGTATCACGTAAGACTCCCCACACATAAACATGGGTAAGTTTTTACCTTACGCTAACTAAAACATTTGATAGGAAATCTGATTGTATTATAATAGGGTCTAGGGTTTTCAAGTAAATTACAGAAATAGCTGAAATGCTTACATCTCACATTCCAACATAGTTGGGCACAATTAATACGTACGGCACTTATTGGAGTTTGGATTCCATACAATGGCAGGGCTACTGGGGTACCGCCCGTCACAGTACGTGGCCTAGATCACCGTACCGAGGAGTACGCCCGCTCCCCTGCAACACAAAGCCGGAACCATCCCTTACTGGATAATCCCGAACAAGACAATCCCGTAGTTGGCGCGACCAACCACACACTAAGCCGAATAAAAGAAAAGGGACCTCTAGACAGGGATCTATCTTGCTCTCAGTGGGTGCTACCCACGAAGCCTTGCTGCACCTCCCCTGTTTTAGCCATTCCCGGTTGATGAGGCTTGAGGTTACGATTACCTTTAATCAGAACATATCACTTAGAATGCTCATCGTCCGCCTGACGATGTGCTGAAAGCATTCAATCCATACAAGTTCGTTCCGGGTTCGAACGAAACCGAAGGCATTATTTCGTTACACTCGTTTTGGAATCACCCTCAGAGTTAACGACAATAACCCTTGCACTCTGAATCTTCATCTTCACTTGAGATTCACGACCTATCGTAAATTTGGATCGATGTGGTATTCGGGTCTCCAGACCTGGAATACCGGTATACGGAAACCCGATCCCGGTCTCATCGAAATCCAAAACGTATCTTTTAAGGCCAAGTTGTTTTAAAGGTTTAAACAATTTAACTTATCTATACAGATAGATAATTCACAAGTTACAATTGATAATCACATTATCATTTAAACAGATGATTCATAACCAAATAGGTAATCCATATCAACATCACAATAGTTAATCTATATTACCATTATAATGCAACCAAGTATTCATATCACCCAACATCTTATCTCATTTCTGAGATTACATCCATTCAATTCAAATCAATGCCATTCATTCTTATATAAGCAATGGTTTACTCAATCATAAGATAATTAATTTAAAATTTATTTAAATTAACTATCTCTATCTTTAATTAATTTAAAGTGAATTAAATTAATTACTTCATCTCTTAATTAATTTAAAGTAAATTAAATTAATTACTTCATATAAACCTTACTTATATAATCATTAATTAATTACAAATAAATTAATTAATCTTTCTATAATTATCTATTTTAATTAATCACCTTTGATTAATTATACTTTAATTACATTTAAGTAATTATCTTAATTAATTTCACAAATTAATTATCCTTAACCAATATAGTAATTAACCTTTAATTACTTCATTAATTAATTAATTATAATCAATTACTTTAATCCTTAACTAATTACAATTAATCACTTATCATTTGATTAATTAATCTTAATTAATCAACTCTTAATTACATCATTAATTATAAACTAATGATCCCTAATTACACCTTTAATTATTTATTAATTACATTAAGTAATTATTCTTAATTAATCCATAATTATTAATCATCTTTGATTAATCTAATCCAGTAATTAACTTCCCTTAATTACTTCCATTAATTAATTACTTTAATTAATTACCTTCATAAATAATTAATTACATTATTAATTAACCTTAATTAAACCACAATTATTAATCAGCTTTGATTAATCTAATCCTTTAATTAATTTAATTTAATAAATTATTAAATTAATAACAAGTGATTAACTCTTAATCATTTTCATTTAATAAAATAATTATCCTCTAATTACTTTATTAAATAATTTCCCTTTTACTTAATTACATTCAATAATTATTCCTTAATTACTTCATCAAGTAATTATACTTAATTAATTATAAGTAATTATCTTTAATAATTACTAATTAATTACTTAGTTAATTATTTAACTAATTATTTAAATAAATGAACTAATTTATTAATCCTTATATTTAAAAGATCTTAATTAAGAAATCATTTATCTTAATTAAATAAATTAAATTGACCAACAATTTAATTATCTTTCCATATTAATTATCTTAATTTAATTAAATCTCTTAATTACTTAAGATAATTCTTATTATAATTGATTTTCCAAATCTAAATCTTTAATCTTTGTTTAAAATAAAATACTTAAGAAATCAATTATAACTAAACAATTTAAACATTCTAATTTAACCTTTAAAATCTTAAATAAACTTTTCAAAGTTATTAATAAATTTTTAAACAAACCCCATTTATTAATGCCCACTTATTCAACCTTTTTAACTTATCTATTTAATATAAAAACTTATTTAAACTTATATTTTGAAAAACAATTTAGTTTTACAGAAAAACTTGTTTTATCTTTGTTTTTTTTTTAAAACTTAAAACATTTTTCCTTTAGAAACTTTAAGCCTGTATTCCCATACCGAGTAAATCGTTAGAAACCCCCAGGCAACCCTCGAGTAAAATCATCAGAAACTCGAAGCGACCAACACCCCTCACCCAGCTTCGAGTAAAACTCGAATTTTCCCGAAGTAAACCCGAGCTCCTACTATTCTTCCCCAATCAAACTTCCAGATGCACACGAACGTGCTCGTGCACGTGCACCGTCACGCCCATCGACGGCGAACCCTCCTCCGGCCATCACTACGTCGCTCTCAACCTCGACATTCGAACACGCAACCCAGAAACCTTACTTCAATCGAAAATCGAAATCTGACCCTCGAGCTCGAACTGCCTGAACCCAACATCATCGAAATTCGACCGCCACCGATGATCCATCACTCGAGACACCATGCCAATCCCACCGATGCTTCGTCTCGACCTCCATAACCCACTGCAATAAACGCGATCACCTCCGGTAGCTTCTCACCATCGTGAAACCCAAAAGAATATCAACGAAAAAAAACAGTGTCTTAAACCCTACTCCAATGATCTCCGACCATCACGGTTAACGATAAACCTTGCTACTATTTTTCTCGAGCGACTCAACCTTCCAACCACCTCCAGCATCAACCACGATGACCATTTCCCCTCTGATCACCGGAAATTTACAAAAACCCAAATTTCGTTCATCTCGCGATTACGCAACATTCTCTAGTTTAAAAATCATGAAATCTTTATGTAAATTCATCAATTCTTAATACTAATCAAATTATGAAATTAAAACATGAAATTAATTCATTTGATTTCCCTGACTTACATTGATTATTACTGTAAACTCCTTATTTTGAAATAATTATCTAATATAAAACTTGAAACCATTTTTAGATTTTGTATTACATTGTTACAGTCATTTTACTTTCAAGAATCATAGTCTGAATTTTATTACATGAGGAGATATGAGTTTATAAACAGATTTTAAACCTGTAGAGTATGAACAGAGTCATGTTTTTTGCCTGTACACAATTATACACACAGTCATTCATATATATATAAGCATACAAACACATTCACACAATTATTCAAGCATACTTCATATTATATTTCAAATACAAATACAAACACTAAGAGATATAACATGGTTAAGTGGTTTGCTCACTGGAAAACTAGAGCAGAAAGCAGTTTATATATATATATATAGATGTATTCACATAATCAAAGCTATTCATATATATATATATATATATATATCCAGGTAAAATCAATCATTCAAACAACTTATTCATATAAAATCATCACATGCAAATAAGCTAGCAACCATATTACTGTTTTTTTTTATGTTTTGTTTACTCACCAGCACTTTGAACAGAGAGACAGAGGACCAATTTGTTTTCCAGGTTGATGTTTGATTTTAAACTTGCATTTCTTTTGCTTTGTTGAATTTTAAACTTGCAGTTTGATTTCCTTATCTGATTGCAATTGAAGATTTTGAAACTGCTTATTGAATTTGCCTCCATCTTCTTTCCTCTGATTTGTATTTGAATTTCCAGATTTTATTTTGCTTCTTTGCATTTTGATTTCCAGGTTTCTATTTCTTCTTTTGATTCGAATTGTATTTTAGTTGAGAAAGAAGTGAAGATAAATTTTAGCTGAAAGTGAAAACAGATTTTTCCCCTTTCATATAAATTTTATTTGTAACTTAAATTTACAAAAAGATAAAATTAAGCCACTTGTCCCCTTTAGTTAATTATCTAGCTTACACCTATACTTATTTTCTTACAAATGTCTCTAAACTACCTTTATATGCTTACAAGTGTTAATTCTTTTCTTTTATTAATTTATTTAAGCTATATACATATGTATTTATGCAATATTTACATGTATATAATATATTTATCTTTTTAATAATCTATTTAAGCCTTATACAAATATTTATTTAATATTCATATGATTATAAAATGTGTATACTTATCCTTTAATAAATATTCATATGAATTCAAGTAACTTATATTTTGATTCAATTTAATGTTTATACGTTTGAAACATCTATTTTAACTATATATATATTTTTACAAATCAATTTATCCTATGTTTGAATTTTAAAAAAAAGAAAGAATATTAAAACAATTGAACTTCTTAATTTAATCTTATTTAAATCTTAAGCTTACATATATATATTTATAATAAATAAGAAATTATTCTTGTTATTTAAATCTCAAATATCATTTTCTAAAGTATTAAGTCAAATTAAAAATTTCCAAATTACAATCTATGTATATATACTTAAAGTTTGAAACACTATATATACTTTTTCATTTCAACATATACAAATATATTATTCTAAGTGGAAAATAATTTTAACATTAGTTTTGAATTTACTATATTGAATTTTGAAACATAATTCCAAATTACAATATATATATATATATACACACATATATATTATAATATTAAAACATAGTTTTTATTTAAATTAAAGACTTCCTATTTATAATATATACATCAATATATATATACATTATAATTAGAAAACATTTATATAAGTTTTGAAAGATAAATCTTACCAATTTTAAATTGTTAGAAAAGATATTAATAAATATTGCCAATTAAAATATTATTAGCCTTTAAAAGAATTAAACTTGTCAATTTACAAAATAAAATCAACAAATCAATTTAATTATAAATAAAGATTATTAAATTGATATTGCCAAAATTCCGGGATATCACATTCCTTCCCCCTTAAAATAATTTCGTCCCCGAAATTAAAAAGCAAAGATAATTTAATAACCCAGCAAAAGTTTTAACTTTAAACAGCAACCATACATATCAATCATATTCTAACAACCATAGCAAACAATTTAATCAAACAAATTTAACTATCCAGACACAATTCTGGATAGAATTTCCACGAGTTTCCCCAAGTATATATATATATACCGGGATACTCGTTCTACAGGATCTTAACTAATTATCTACAATAATCTAGAACTCCTTCCTTTCTAGATCATAATCTGAACAAGATATTAGACTAAGCTCAAAATCATCCCAACTACCAAATCCTTCTGAACTGCTGATTTCATCACTCGATGAAACATACACATATTCCTCAGAGATACGTGAAATAAAATGAATTCCAGTTATCCGAACTGGCAACTCAATCCTATAGACCAAAGAACTAATCCTCTTGAGAACACATAAAAATCTCATAATACTTCCGGAGCTTACTCTCCAGTCTTACCAAATCTTATATCTCCTTTGATCGGAGAAAAACTTAAACAATATCCAATTTCAACATCAATTTCCAAATTCCATCAATTCTTAACTGCATAACTCCTTTGACGATCCTGAGTCACTTCATTCTTCCTGATCAGCTTAACCCTTGCTGATGCTCTTTGAAACAGATTAGACCAACATCAAACCAATTTCCGGATCCTACTCAACAAAATGGTTTCTCAAAAATATGCCGAAATCCAAAACACAACTCTACTCTACAAACATTAGAGAACTTCGAACTACCTCTCCTATCTGAAATAGTCAAAACAGTTGCACTTGACAACTTTACCTCCAAATCCCGAAAATTTCTTCACACTTAGAGATACACTTGAATTTCCTATAGAAATCCTCTACTCGAAGAAAATTACAACTCTCGGTTGCTTCCACTCTAGAATAGCTGCTATCTTGCTTTCGCTGCGCATCTATGATCTGGAATAGATAAGAATACCGTCGGAGAAACTCGAGCACAAACTTGATCATCCACAGTTCATTAGACCCATAAAATCTTAGTGAACCCTTCCACTTGGTCAAAAACACCTTAATAGAATCCTCACCAGAAAATTAGGTGTGGTCAATCCCTCTCCAAATAATCCTGAGCTGCTTCACCAAATTATTCTCTAGGAGACATCCTTCTACTAGGCTGTACTTCTGGTAACTCCACGAATCAAGTCGATACGGAATCTCAATCTCCAATAATCCCAAGAGAATACTTAAACAATCGCAAGTCACTTTTGCGATCAGCTCGGCCTAATTTCCAAAGATAACTGTTCTCTCTTCACTAATCAGAACAGCTTATATTTGACTAACCAATCCATCGAAGAAATGGATTCACTCTACTGCTTCTGAACTTCACCTTCAGAAAAACTGCTCAGCCAGAAACTTTCTGCCAACATAGAACACTCCGAGTCGCATTGCTGCCACAAACCAAAGACTTCTTATCCGAAACTCCTCGAGAAACTCGGACCTCAAAGCAAATAGAAACACCCCAGTGGACTCAGCCACAATACCGAAACAGACTCACTTCTTCAAACTTGTTCCAGAAGAAAAAGATTCAGAAACGTCCATAGCCACCGTGTCTCATCACACAGCTACTACTTCCTGAGGTTACCAAAATACCATCACTCTCTTCAGCTCATCCAATAGATCTACTCTATTCATCCAACTTCAAAGATAAACTCTAAACCATAACTGGTTTCCTTCAGAGATCGGTGAAATCTTTACACCACAACAAAGTTCACTCGAGACAGTATTAGGTCTACAGTCTCGTCAGATATACTTCCAACCTCAACACTCAAATTCTAACTATTGGTAGTCGTGTTACTCACACTACCACCTTATCTACCTTTATAACTTATATTGGAAAACCCGAACAGGTAACCCAACAAATAGGTAGAAATATATATATATATTTAAAATGATACTTTTTATATAGAAATTATTTCTGGGTAAAATTATTTCATTTACCTCTTTAAAACAATATTGTGTCTGTTGGCCTGGTTCAAGTGTTTAGAGATCCCTATCAATAACGTTAGCTACTCGTATTGACCAGAATCCATATACCACTTAACCGATCAATTAACACAATATAAAATCATTTTTATATAACTAACAATTACGCGCTCTCAAGATAGACACCACTTCAGAGCCTAGGTATTCACTCAACCTACTGCTCTGATACCAACTGTCACGGGCCGAGCCAGTGGCGACTGGTAGGCTTTGCAACCATCCCAGACCCACCGTGGCAAACAGTGATACCTCGAATTTGCTTTTACGGCCAACCTCTCGACTCGCAACCAACCCTCACAAGGCCTTTACCTCTCAGGGACATGTAGGGGTAAGAGTCTCCCGTTCGCCACCAAACCGCGAAGCGAGAACCCCCTATCATGCTGTAATATAGCAAACCCGATCCCAGTCTCATCGAAATCCAAAACGTATCTTTTAAGGCCAAGTTGTTTTAAAGGTTTAAACAATTTAACTTATCTATACAGATAGATAATTCACAAGTTACAATTGATAATCACATTATCATTTAAACAGATGATTCATAACCAAATAGGTAATCCATATCAACATCACAATAGTTAATCTATATTACCATTATAATGCAACCAAGTATTCATATCACCCAACATCTTATCTCATTTCTGAGATTACATCCATTCAATTCAAATCAATGCCATTCATTCTTATATAAGCAATGGTTTACTCAATCATAAGATAATTAATTTAAAATTTATTTAAATTAACTATCTCTATCTTTAATTAATTTAAAGTGAATTAAATTAATTACTTCATCTCTTAATTAATTTAAAGTAAATTAAATTAATTACTTCATTATAAACCTTACTTATATAATCATTAATTAATTACAAATAAATTAATTAATCTTTCTATAATTATCTATTTTAATTAATCACCTTTGATTAATTATACTTTAATTACATTTAAGTAATTATCTTAATTAATTTCACAAATTAATTATCCTTAATCAATACAGTAATTAACCTTTAATTACTTCATTAATTAATTAATTATAATCAATTACTTTAATCCTTAACTAATTACAATTAATCACTTATCATTTGATTAATTAATCTTAATTAATCAACTCTTAATTACATCATTAATTATAAACTAATGATCCCTAATTACACCTTTAATTATTTATTAATTACATTAAGTAATTATTCTTAATTAATCCATAATTATTAATCATCTTTGATTAATCTAATCCAGTAATTAACTTCCCTTAATTACTTCCATTAATTAATTACTTTAATTAATTACCTTCATAAATAATTAATTACATTATTAATTAACCTTAATTAAACCACAATTATTAATCAGCTTTGATTAATCTAATCCTTTAATTAATTTAATTTAATAAATTATTAAATTAATAACAAGTGATTAACTCTTAATCATTTTCATTTAATAAAATAATTATCCTCTAATTACTTTATTAAATAATTTCCCTTTTACTTAATTACATTCAATAATTATTCCTTAATTACTTCATCAAGTAATTATACTTAATTAATTATAAGTAATTATCTTTAATAATTACTAATTAATTACTTAGTTAATTATTTAACTAATTATTTAAATAAATGAACTAATTTCTTAATCCTTATATTTAAAAGATCTTAATTAAGAAATCATTTATCTTAATTAAATAAATTAAATTGACCAACAATTTAATTATCTTTCCATATTAATTATCTTAATTTAATTAAATCTCTTAATTACTTAAGATAATTCTTATTATAATTGATTTTCCAAATCTAAATCTTTAATCTTTGTTTAAAATAAAATACTTAAGAAATCAATTATAACTAAACAATTTAAACATTCTAATTTAACCTTTAAAATCTTAAATAAACTTTTCAAAGTTATTAATAAATTTTTAAACAAACCCCATTTATTAATGCCCACTTATTCAACCTTTTTAACTTATCTATTTAATATAAAAACTTATTTAAACTTATATTTTGAAAAACAATTTAGTTTTACAGAAAAACTTGTTTTATCTTTGTTTTTTTTTTTTAAACTTAAAACATTTTTCCTTTAGAAACTTTAAGCCTGTATTCCCATACCGAGTAAATCGTTAGAAACCCCGAGGCAACCCTCGAGTAAAACCATCAGAAACTCGAAGCGACCAACACCCCTCACCCAGCTTCGAGTAAAACTCGAATTTTCCCGAAGTAGACCCGAGCTCCTACTATTCTTCCCCAATCAAACTTCCAGATGCACACGAACGTGCTCGTGCACGTGCACCGTCACGCCCATCGACGGCGAACCCTCCTCCGGCCATCACTACGTCGCTCTCGACCTCGACATTCGAACACGCAACCCAGAAACCTTACTTCAATCGAAAATCGAAATCTGACCCTCGAGCTCGAACTGCCTGAACCCAACATCATCGAAATTCGACCGCCACCGATGATCCATCACTCGAGACACCATGCCAATCCCACCGATGCTTCGTCTCGACCTCCATAACCCACTACAATAAACGCGATCACCTCCGGTAGCTTCTCACCATCGTGAAACCCAAAAGAATATCAACGAAAAAAAACAGTGTCTTAAACCCTACTCCAATGATCTCCGACCATCACGGTTAACGATAAACCTTGCTACTATTTTTATCGAGCGACTCAACCTTCCAACCACCTCCAGCATCAACCACGATGACCATTTCCCCTCTGATCACCGGAAATTTACAAAAACCCAAATTTCGTTCATCTCGCGATTACGCAACATTCTCTAGTTTAAAAATCATGAAATCTTTATGTAAATTCATCAATTCTTAATACTAATCAAATTATGAAATTAAAACATGAAATTAATTCATTTGATTTCCCTGACTTACATTGATTATTACTGTAAACTCCTTATTTTGAAATAATTATCTAATATAAAACTTGAAACCATTTTTAGATTTTGTATTACATTGTTACAGTCATTTTACTTTCAAGAATCATAGTCTGAATTTTATTACATGAGGAGATATGAGTTTATAAACAGATTTTAAACCTGTAGAGTATGAACAGAGTCATGTTTTTTGCCTGTACACAATTATACACACAGTCATTCATATATATATAAGCATACAAACACATTCACACAATTATTCTATATTTCAAATACAAATACAAACACTAAGAGATATAACATGGTTAAGTGGTTTGCTCACTGGAAAACTAGAGCAGAAAGCAGTTTATATATATATATAGATGTATTCACATAATCAAAGCTATTCATATATATATATATATATCCAAGTAAAATCAATCATTCAAACAACTTATTCATATAAAATCATCACATGCAAATAAGCTAGCAACCATATTACTGTTTTTTTTATGTTTTGTTTACTCACCAGCACTTTGAACAGAGACAGAGGACCAATTTGTTTTCCAGGTTGATGTTTGATTTTAAACTTGCATTTCTTTTGCTTTGTTGAATTTTAAACTTGCAGTTTGATTTCCTTATCTGATTGCAATTGAAGATTTTGAAACTGCTTATTGAATTTGCCTCCATCTTCTTTCCTCTGATTTGTATTTGAATTTCCAGATTTTATTTTGCTTCTTTGCATTTTGATTTCCAGGTTTCTATTTCTTCTTTTGATTCGAATTGTATTTTAGTTGAGAAAGAAGTGAAGATAAATTTTAGCTGAAAGTGAAAACAGATTTTTCCCCTTTCATATAAATTTTATTTGTAACTTAAATTTACAAAAAGATAAAATTAAGCCACTTGTCCCCTTTAGTTAATTATCTAGCTTACACCTATACTTATTTTCTTACAAATGTCTCTAAACTACCTTTATATGCTTACAAGTGTTAATTCTTTTCTTTTATTAATTTATTTAAGCTATATACATATGTATTTATGCAATATTTACATGTATATAATATATTTATCTTTTTAATAATCTATTTAAGCCTTATACAAATATTTATTTAATATTCATATGATTATAAAATGTGTATACTTATCCTTTAATAAATATTCATATGAATTCAAGTAACTTATATTTTGATTCAATTTAATGTTTATACGTTTGAAACATCTATTTTAACTATATATATATATTTTTACAAATCAATTTATCCTATGTTTGAATTTTAAAAAAAAGAAAGAATATTAAAACAATTGAACTTCTTAATTTAATCTTATTTAAATCTTAAGCTTACATATATATATTTATAATAAATAAGAAATTATTCTTGTTATTTAAATCTCAAATATCATTTTCTAAAGTATTAAGTCAAATTAAAAATTTCCAAATTACAATCTATGTATATATACTTAAAGTTTGAAACACTATATATACTTTTTCATTTCAATATATACAAATATATTATTCTAAGTGGAAAATAATTTTAACATTAGTTTTGAATTTACTATATTGAATTTTGAAACATAATTCCAAATTACAATATATATATATATACACACATATGTATTATAATATTAAAACATAGTTTTTATTTAAATTAAAGACTTCCTATTTATAATATATACATCAATATATATATACATTATAATTAGAAAACATTTATATAAGTTTTGAAAGATAAATCTTACCAATTTTAAATTGTTAGAAAAGATATTAATAAATATTGCCAATTAAAATATTATTAGCCTTTAAAAGAATTAAACTTGTCAATTTACAAAATAAAATCAACAAATCAATTTAATTATAAATAAAGATTATTAAATTGATATTGCCAAAATTCCGAGATATCACAGCATATATCATCAGTAACAATTTAAATATAATATATACAAAAGGTTATAGTGTCATAGGTCATAGATGAACAATTGCAAATAATAGCATATCAGGTTAAACAATTAAATAATTAACGATTCAATATTTAACAACATATTTCAATCGTCATTTCAAGTGAAATCAAATTTACTAAATATACGAATGTTAATAGTGAGTGATTGATCACCTTCCGAGGCTAGAGAAATGAATGAGAATGAAAGCGAATGGACACCGACAAGCACACAGATCGAACAAGCGGGATAGTGACAAAATTGGAATGCTGCGACAAATTCGATATTGAAGAAGTAAGTCAGGATGGACAAGAGATCGATGAAGCAAAATTTATGTTATATATATATATTATTTTTCTGAAAAAAACAATATTTAATTTAATCACGTATAAAATAAAATTTATATAGATTATTTGTAAAAAAACCATATTTAATTTAAAATCCCTATTTCCTTCCAAAATCAACCTTTAAAACAAATAGTTTAAAATTTCAGATTTTTAGAATTCAAATATAGGTAAGCTTATATTGATAAGCTATATATATTTATAACGTACGACACACACACAAAATATACCTTTCTAAACATATATATATCAAGGTATATGTAACAGACATCACACACAAAATATACTTGTTAAACATATATATATATATATATTAAACCAACCCATATTAAAATAATATATTTACATATACATATTTAAAATCAACGTTAAATCTTTTTACTGCAATCTCGTTTATAAACTGCAACATATACATACCTTTCCAACATATAATATAACTTATATAAACTAATAGTTATATAAACTGACTTAACATATAACTTATATAAATTTATATATATACATATACACAACAGACTATTATCTAATAAAACTATATATATATATATACAACTTTTAGAAATCAATACTTAATAAACAATTATTACCTTTCAAAAATTTCCATAATATATTCACACGTATGAGCCTGGAATTGAACAAACCAAGGTATATCTCTTCAGCCGACCAACATACGCAATGTATATAAGTTTATATTAAAGCACAAAACAAAAATATAGAAAGAGCAACCTATATACGAGACGTATACAAAGAATGAGGGAAGGTTGGCTGCAATGTTGCGTGAGATAGCTCGGGTGGAAGAGCGCAGGCTTGCAAATATAAAACAATGTATAAAACTTGCCTTCTTTTCAGAGGAGCAGGCACCTGGGCTCGGAGTTGCAAACTGGAGAAGAACTGGTTTCATACAACAAGATGTATAAACTAACTTTTATAACATATATTTTGTTTTATATTTTCAAAGCACAGATAAAAACAAGGTGACGAAAATGAATAGCAGAGTTCAAAAACAATTATATATATGAAAGCTTACAAATAGCAGAAAACAATTATATATATGAAAGCTTACGAATAGCAAAGTTCAAAAAGAAATAGTAGAGGAAGGGTGTGCTTGGATCTGGTGATGGGTGGAGGCTTCGGCTCAGCGGTGGAAAAAAGGAGCAGGTGGCGGAGGACAATTGCTGATCGGTGGAGGAGCGATGGGATGAGAGCTATATGTGGGTCTGGGATATGAAAGGTGGTGGGTTGAGCCACTGTTTGCGGCTGTTAGGGTGTTTGGTGGTAGCGCGGTGATGAGGTGGATCTACCGATGGCCGAGCATGATGCTCAATGGAGGGCTGTGGGATTTGGGGATGTGGCGGATTCCGGTGCTGAGTTGTCACGGCGGAGGGTTTGCGCTGGCGAGGCGGGCTGTTGTCGGAGGCTGCAAACAAGGGGTGGCGGGTTGAGTTTTTTGGGCAGCGGAGTCGGGAAGGCGAGGGGAGGGTTTGTGATGCAGGGCGGAGAGATGGAGCGGAGTAGTTGTGTTCGGTGATTGTTTTGGTGGAGGCAGAAGATGGAAGGTGATGCATGAATTAGCTACAGAGAAAAAAATAGGAATGTTTTATTTATATATAAATTTTCTAAGAACAGAAAAAGAGAGATGAAAAAATGGGGGACGGTCTGGTTTCAAAATGAAGAGGAGGAGAGGTTGGCTTTCCAATGAGAAGAGGAAGCAACTATTCGGTTATACCACTCAGATAGATCTATTATTATTTATATAATTTATATTACTTTCATTTGAGCTAGAACGGAGAGAAAGGGAAGAGACTGAATAAACCAATTAATATAAATTGAGACCATAGGAATAGGGAAAGTCAAAATTGAATTCACAGATGTATTAAAAGCTAATAGCTGCTGAGTTAATACAGGGTGGAAATTGAATGGATACAAAACTCAAATGGCACAAAACGGGTACCGATACGACTAACCGTTTTTTATGGATTTCACCGTGTACCGGATTCTGAAATGCACAAATAAATATACTATGGAGATCAGCACGATGAGACAATCAGGACGGTACACAGATATCAACGATATGACTATCCTATCAAAAGTCGATATTTGATGCCCCAAACTGTTGTTAAGTTGCCGAAAATAAAATAAACAGAGCAATAGCAATCCAAATTTGGTAAAACGAAAGATGATGTCTCACTCAGAAAATAATTTACATTTTCATTATATAAAAATATTCAAGTTTCGAAGATATTTAATTTTCATCAAATTAACTGATATTAAATTGAAACTAAAATTTACACAACATAATTAACTTTCATATTTTCCAATGAAAATTTTCCATTTGCTATGTCTAAATAGACGTATTTCAAATATCAAATTTTCATTGCAAAATTTTATAGTTTAATTTCAAGCAGAATTTCAGTTAATTACGTTATAAAACCGTTAAAATTTATGGGTCGTTACATGTGCACCCCATATAGCCTAATTCTCTGTATTGTTCGACAATATTACATAATAATACTCTTGGATAGTATGGATATAGAGGTGGGGTGTTTCAGCGGGCATGGAACGAGCATTTGCATCGTTACTTTACCTAAGCTATGATTTATTTTAGACTTATTATTGATTTTTCTTTTGGAATTTGATTTTATAAACAATATTTAATGATTACTTATGAACATAAGTGATTTCGAGAACCATAGGAAATGTGTTCTATGTGATATTATGAAAGTTGTGATGTAGCAGTTCTGACTTGTAATCTTTGATATAGGAAAATACCTAGATCATAAGCATTTCAAAGTTGGTCCAGAGTACACTTAACCGGGTAAGAGATATTGGCCAAGGAGACGAACCTTACATGATTCACCCCATTATGATAAATTCTTTCAGGGAAAGCTTTGATGGAAAGGAAAGATGGATGAATCAGAAAGTGACATGGGGAAGGGCGTTAGATCCCGCCTTATCTAACTAGGAAGAGAAATGATAAAGGTTAATGAAGAAATTTACAGCTTATGGAATAAGAGATAAACATCAAGGTGGTTGGATGACCTGTAACAACCCGCACCTCTGAATACACAGATTCAAGGCCCAAAACGACATTTGAACTCACGTCGTGCCTAGAAGTACAAATCGTTAGGTGTTTATGATTTGCATGATATAAAGATAAATAAGAATTTTAAGACATTCTATGCTTTCAATCTCATAGTGGAAGGAGATAAAATATAACTACTGAAAATAATTTCAAATCAGCATTGTCTCAAAATAATCGTGGTCCACACAAGTACCAATAAAAGAGGGACTCCAAATGACAATACAATATAAATCTATATGATAAATAGAATAACGTACATAGGAGAATAACTTTAAATAAATATAGTTTGCTTCTATTGGCATCCAAAATTATGCTTTTGGCTATCAAGAAAATCTTAATAGATATCATTTTCTTATATGCTGCTTAATACCAATTTCAATTTGTTCATTCGGTCTTAAACGGCTGTGCAATGCAACTTTGATTTTCAACAGTTGTTCACTACTGTACGACGATAAGCAGCCATGCAAAATTGATTTTCAACGGTCCTTCACCACTCACGATGATAAACAACCAAACCATATTTGTGTGTCTATTTGATATAACAAAATAATGTATAGTATTGGTAAGCACTAAGATAAAGTTTGTGTGGTAGTCATTAGTTATGGTAGCCAGAATAGTTTTTATGGGTGCCTTTAGTAATACACTACATACACACACACACACACACACACACACACACACACATATATATATATATATATATATATCTAAAACACCAAGTCTCCTTCTCAACTTAACTTGTCCTAGTCACTTCAACTACTGCCCTGTCCTCGAGCAATACATGTAAAGAGAGAGGAATTGAGGGGGTCGAACAAAGTCAAGTGAATGAATTATATTACTAGTTGTATGGTGTTCATAAATAATCAAATTGTAGTTATAATCTACCCAATCCAGGGGTGTTCATTTGTTTTTGTGTATTACATATCAAGGATTAGTCACTATACTCATCATAGAATAATAATTCTTAGTGCATCTACATCCAATAATGATCTACGAAGGGGCAGAACACCCAAAACTAAGTAACTATAGGCATGTCCTTAGTATACGGTTTTGATAATAAACCGCCCAACCATGCATTGATTTAACATTCTCAATGGTAAACCACCTAAACCGCACATACACACTGAGCATACATTGTAGTGCCTGAGCACATGCTAAATATATATCCAAGGGTGTTCATTTGTTTTTGTGTATTACATATCGGTGGTAAATGTGTCATACGCTCTATATCATTTAAGGGAAAGCTAAGTTAGTCATTTAACAATACAGCTCACCCATCAGTTCAACTGCCTTGCCCAGTCGTATAACCCTAATACTACGGATGACTTTGTCACCCTTCCCTGCAGTCTAGCATGTTAAAACATATGATCGAGTGCACTATAGTAATGGCAAGAGCATCTAGTTGTGATACATTTGCACGCTTTACTAAGTGTCATATTATGCATGCCATAAAGTGTGAACCTAGATACGTCACCAAGTGTGTAATGGATCCCACTTATTGCACAACTCCATGCAACTACGTGAACTCTCGAAAGTCAAGAAAGTGGAACTGAATTTTCCCGATCCATCCTACTTGGCATGCACTAGGTCTAGGTTCAATACGTACTTGCTTCAGCGATTTAGACATCTAATTGTCATATTCAGACGTTTGAACCTAGTTCAGACACCTGATTTTGTGGTCAGACATCTAATTACTTGTACAAAACCTACTATTGGGATTCGGAGATATGATCTTTTATTCGAACATCTGACTTTGATTCTAAACAGTTGAACATTGGTTTAGACATCTGGATCATGTCAGATTCGAACTATTTTCTTTATGCTTCACACTGCTAACATTTAGAAGTCTGATTTTCTTGTTCGGATGTTTGACCTGGGTACATTTCACCCTTTTTGATGTTTTACTTTCATTACATATTTATTTTTTTCATTTTTGTTATAGACTTATGTATAGCTGAAAGGTTCAACTTTTGACAAATATTTTGAGTACAAAATTTTGTTTTATTTGTATTCAACTTTGTGTGGCTTATCCATTTATAGGTATTCACCCATTTATCTATGTATGTTCATGCCTATTCAAAAATGATAATCAAATATAGGTGATTCAGGGAATATATTCATAGATTTACTTTCATTAATTCAAGCCTATTACATAAATCATATCTACATGTTCTAGAACTAAATTCCAACTAGTTTATCCCTCCCCCATGTTTCAGTAGTTATGCTATTGAATTATCACCTAGGGTTTTCCATATAGATTTTTCAATTGAAATTACCAACTCAAATCCAAAAATCATATTTTAAATTTAGATAGATGTATAAAAGAAATATAACTATTTCTTCATGCCATAACACGTCGTAATAAACCCACTCACCTTTTTGGCTTTCTCTTTTCTTTAACCTGGAAACTCCTCTTTTTGTGAGCCTCCATCTTGATTCCTACCTCTTGATTTGTTTGCTCTCTCTATATTTGTAATGACCCGATTTTTCGATGCCCGAAAATCGACATCAATACGTCCACTGTATCAAATGCCGAACAGTCGATTGCCGGAAAACCGAACCATTAGGGTTAAAGAAGATGGAGGTAGAAGAAGAATAGAAAACAAAATCAGAATCTCACAAACGCATCGGAATAAAATATAATAGATAATAACTGATCTTTACACAAAAAGAAACTATATCTGTTTATACATTACATCATCACAGTACAACAAAATTCATAACACATAACTGGACAGTTATCATAACATGTCCTCACAAAACTGACTATACAGTTAATCAAACACAGCGGAATAATAATCAAGTACGGAAGTATGTCTCGCCATCCAGCTCGTCTCCTGAGCTCCACAGCATCCTTTCCTGTATTTTATAATACTTGGTCTGACCCGAGCATTATAGCGAAATAACACCCGAGTCAGTCTGGAAAACCAGCGTGAGAAAACACACTCAATTTGATTATTAAAGTTTAAAAATCCTTTGAAATCAAAAGCATCTCGTAAGACCACGCCACAAATAAACATGTCGGGTTTTTACCTTACGATAGCCAAAACAGTTCTTATAAAATCCTCTGATATTATAATAGTGTCTATATACAAATACTTATTCAAATAGCCGAAATTGTTACATTAATTAAATTCCAGCATAATAGATATACAAACCAAACCGTAAAAGCGCGTAGGGAGAATGGATCTCCAACTAATGACTAGGCACTGGGGTACCACCTATCACAGTACCTGGTCTAGATCAGCGTACCGAGGACCCCTTCGTTCCCCTGCAACACAAGACCAGACTACCCCTTACTGGATAACCCGAATAAGATCACCCCGCGGTTGGGATCAGCAACCGCCTACTAAGCCGAATAAAAAAACGAACATCTAGACAGGGATGACCTTACACTAATTGGGTGCTACCCACTTAGCCTTGCTGCATAAACCCTGATTTTCAGTCATTCCCGGTTGATGAGGCTCGAGGCTAAGCGTTGCCTTTTTAGAACACATCTCACTTAGAATGCTCATTGTCCCCCTGACGACGTTCAAATAGCATTCATCCATACAAGTCCGTTCCGGGTTCGAACGGAACCGAAGGCACTACTCCTACTACATCCATTTTGGAATCACCCTTAGGATTAGTAGCGATTAGCCCTTGCACTTCACTACTCCATCTTCAACTCTAAGCTCTTGTCTTCCACACGAAAACGTTCAAACCGGATCGATGTGGTTCCGAGAAATAAATCTCGATCCCGGTCTCTTTGAAACGATCAGCGCATTGGCCAATATTTATAGTCGGTTATTTAACTATCAAATAACATTCGCAAACATCCATCAGACATTAATAATTTTCCAAATTATTATTTATTTCAAATATCTTCACAAGATATTTTCCTACACTTCATCCCTTTGAAAACAGTTTTCAAATCACTTTTCTCTCGCGGAATAAATTCCAATTGTTGTTTATTCCCACTGAAATCACCAAGACCAAATGCTTTAGATTTTAAAATAATTTAAATCACTTTATCTAAAAAAATATATGCTTTAAAATACTTTGAATAAAAACTTTTTAAAACACTTTATTTAAAATACCAGTTATGAAATTTAATAAAAAATTTCATGTAAAGCTTAAGCCAAAACAGATTTAAAATAAAGGTTATTGAATTCTATACAGGTTTTACAATTAAAACTTTAGCCAAACTATATTTAAAATAATACTACTTTATAAAACATAAATACAAATAATTATCTTTTTAAATCATAATACCAATTTACCTTTCAAAATAATTACTACTATAACTAATTTAATAAATATTTACCTTTAAAATTTTAAACAACTTAAATAATAATTTCTCAAAAACATTCTTTTAAAACAATTTTAAAACTTTTAACTTATACTTAAAAATCTGCTTTGAAAACGTACTTGGCTTTTCAGAGAAATACACTTTTCTTTCACACCTTTAAAAATAAACCACTATTTATTTTTAAAACAAATTACCCATTCCTTTATGAATTCCCACCGTGAATTTATACTTCCAAATATCCACTAATATCTTATTTCATTTTATAAACCCAGTTTATAAATTCCATAGTCTCATTCTCCTTTTAAAAACAGAGTTTCAAACACTAAATCAATTTCAAATCGATTTCCAAAATCAAAACAATTTAAAATAAATTTCTTTACTAACTCAAATTTATTTTAAAATCCATTAATTCCATTAATTCCAGATTTAACTTCTTTATTATGATTTAAAATCTTATTGAAACTGAAAATACCAATTTCATAAAAATTTCTTACTTAAGAATTCTCTCTTTTATTTCCCTTTAAAAAAATCCAATCTATATATTTTTGATAACTCAGTATACCCAATATATTAAATCAAACCATATCATCCAATATTTTCAATTACCAATATAATTTATCATAGATTATCAAATAATCATATCATAGAATATTAGAACAATCTAAATAATTTTGAGGAATCTAGTTGGATCCCTCCAACCTGTTTCCCTGCATCCACAGATGTTAGCACAACAATTTTAAAATACCAATTCCACTTCGAGGTGGAATATCGCGGTATATGGGTTTATATAATATCATCCGTTATTATGCAGCGCATAGGGTCTCATCCGCTATATAATGCGGGAAATCAATATACACACACACACACACACACACTACTATATATAATATCACATCACCAATTCAAACAATCAATCAATAATTTAAATTTAACTATTTAAAACTTAATGGTATTTCGAAAGAGTGAGATTAACTCACCTTTGATTTTAAATTGCAATCTGATCCACACCGGCTTGATTCTCCACGATTTTAGACCTCCTACCGTGACACCCCACCCTAGCAGACATTGCCACTCACGACCAAGGCCACCACCAGCGAACGCGACATTCCCCACTTGAACGTGCTGCTCGGAAACCGAGCTCTAAACAAAAAATCGAGTCGCCGTTGACTCGACCGACCCTCATTGCCGAGCTCGTGATGCATGCTGCCGAACCCTAGCTTGCTCCGACCACTTATGCGATTCGAATCCCACTGCCCTGTCGCCACCAAGCTCGAGACGCACCTCTACCTGCCTCCGCAGCCACCATGACGTAGCTCGAACCTCACCGCAATCCACAATCGATACGCCATCGTCATTCGCCTGGAGTTCGACTTCGATTCGAAGCATCGGCCATTGATTTTATTTTATTCTTCTGAGTTTTTTTTTATATTTAGGGACGAATCGATTTGAATTTCAGAGGAATGGAAGAAAAAGAATATACGGTTGCCTCCTTGATTTTGCTCGGCCATGGTTATATTTTATATTTTAAATGAAGAAAATTATTAAATTTCTTTTGACACTTGTAGACCAAGGTCCCCTTTAGCTTACAAATGGAGAAATGATGCTTTCATTGTACAGATGTTGGAAAGAGTGATATAGTGAATTTAAGGAAATTTATATATATATATATATATATATATATATATACATATATATATATATATTCACATTTAAATTCAAATTTTTAAATCGGTTCAAAATACGTAACTCAAAATCTTGATATCCTATCGAGGCGTGCCGCTAGGCATTTATAATGTTAAATCCCTATTTCGAACACAATGGAAAAGGTTTTGAGCCCTAATTCGATCGTATGGAGAAGATAGCTTTTTGAACCCAGTTATTATATTGAATTTCGACATAAATTTCAGCACGTTTATCTATCGTACGATCACACAACAACTCCAAACACTACAAAAATTGAAATCCGATAATAATACAATATTACGGATCCAATGGAACTAGTTTCGTCGAATTCCGAGACTGTGCCCCGGAAGGCTATTTTTAAATATCGATTTAAACGATATATTTTAAAACTGAACAAAACATCTTCAAATTCAATTTTAACACTTCTACTATCTCCAGTAAAATCAATATAAATTTTATAAGCCTTTAATTTATTTTTAACAGGCCTAGAATCCGCGATTCGGCAATTTACTCTATTTCCAATTATTAAATCCAATAATTTAATTATCCAATAAACAGTGATATTTGAAATTCAAGTTAAATATTAACTTTTAAATATTTAAAATCAATTAAATATTCAAATTTCAAATGTCTAAAATTCCGGGTCGTCACATTCCTCTCCCTTTAAAAGAATTTCGTCCCTGAAATTACTAGTTAGGAAGAATGGTCCAATACCCGTTAACTATTTTCCAAACCAAACAGTTTTTAACAATTTCCCAAAACCATCTTTTTATTAAAGACACACTATCAATTCTACTAACTTCCCAAACTCTTCCATAGGTTCCAAACAACTTTACTTATTCAACCATTCAAATTCAATTTTTAAATTATCAAAATTTTCTCAAAATTTTTCTATCTCCCTAAATTTTTGAAAAATTTCGCCAGCGTCTTCTTTGCGCGGCTAGATCGGTACAATTACAAAATGCCTCTACGGGCCCCAAATTTCAAGAGAAAACAAAATGCCAAGTGGATGGATCAGAAAATCATCAAATTTCATATAGAAATTAAATACATACCTTTGTCGGGCAATTTAAATTTATCTTCAGAATTCAAAAATCCCAATTTCCTTTTTCCTTTAAAAACACCTGTATATCCTACTTAGCAATCCTATCCAATCACAAATCAAAATCATTTTATTCACTTCTTTCCAAAATTTTCAATATCTATTTCATTCAAATTCGTACAATGTACATATATCATTCGTACGCAATACCAAATCCGATCGCTCACTCGATCACACAATTTCATTTCCGAACTAGTATCGTTCACCCGACTCCCTAGTGCGGAATCAGATCTGGTTTCTTGATCATCATTCTCCTTGCATAGCCACCAACTATGATAGAGAATTTCCAGAATCAAATCAAAAATCTATATCCCGGGTTCGCCGTCGAAAATCGAGTGAAAAAATCCCAACTCGGATCGGTGTAACTACCTCGAAATTCTGTGCTCGAATCCGGATTAAATTGCTATGCGAATAAAATAATATACGTACATCCTACGTATTTATCTCAATTGATTTATCAGCTATATCAATTCTCTTTTTATTCATATTTATTTTTGATTTTCATTACATATTCACATTTATCCCATTACCCAACTTCCAGTTTAAACTTCACTCAATTATTAACTTCGTATATTTCTAATACCAAATTTACTTAAGAATTTAACCATCTTTTTCTTAAGTTCAAAATAAATATTTTATTTTCACTTTACTACTGAAGTTTATATCCATTTCTATTCAGTTTGCCTTTCTTTTACTTAATCTTCATTCAAATATTATCTTAGTATATTTCTTCCAAAACCAATTTTACTTAAGAATTTCACCCTTTACTTTTCTTAAGTTTATTATAAATATTCTATTTACTTTAATATTTATTTTCACTTCACCACTTTAGTTTATATCTACTTCTATTAAATTGGATCTCCAATTTCCATATGATTCAATTTACCTTTCATTTTTAAATATTGAATTTTATTCACCTTATCTCAAACTATTCTTAATTAACCATTTCTTTAAATTAGTTCCTTTAGCTCATTTACTTATCTCTCAATCAATTTTATTTTCCAAACTCCTATTATTTATCTTTAGTCCACTTTGAACTAATTCTTCAACTTTATTTTACTTTACACAATTCAAATTTTAATTCCAATATTCAACTTCCATTTTACTTACCTACAAATGTAAATTCATTTGTTCATTCACAAATTTTATTTCTAACTTATAAATTTTATTTTAATGGCCATTTCATTTAGTCTAGTCTGCTTAGACTTTTTCCTCAAATTTACTTCTATTTAACTAGATACAATTACATTCCAATTAAATTCCATTTTAAACTTCTACAAGTTTTTCTCGCTTATTTCATCCATACCTACTTTTATTCAATTCTACTTTACTTTAAATTTTTCTATTCCAACAAATTTCAATTTTAATAACTTATCAAACCCATTTATAATTCCATAACATTTCCAATTTACTTCCAGAATTTTAAACAATTTCTCAACATTTCAAAATCACCTTTGAAATCAACTATATCCTAATCAAATTATTCTTTTGCATTTTCAAAATCAAACCAAATTTCGCAAACACACATCAGTTCAAAACACCCAGGCAGCAATCCCTCCCTTGGAAACTCAAAAATGAACATTGATGATGCTGCAGTCATAACCGAAGTTATTTTCCAGCGACCGAAGTGAGTTTAGTGCTTTTACTTCTTTCCAAAAACATTTCAAATATTTTTAAATTCCAAATCTCACCAGATTTCAAATCCTATTCAAAAATATTTTCCAAATAATATCACCATTATTTCTTCAAAACTTTTGAAAATCATTTTCAAACTCAAAGGAATTTAATTTCCAAAATTTCAAATTCCAAATCCTTTCAATTCATATTCAAATATTACTATGGAATTTTTATTTCATTTCCAATTATAAATCATATTTATAGTTCACATTTAAAAAAATTTATTTGTATATGAATTTATTTCTTAACTTTTAGTTGTGATTTTCAATTTCTTATTTAATTTCTACACAATAATGATAATAATTTATTATTATCATTCCCTAACAACCAAGCAACCATATATAACTATAATAATTTAGGAAAAATTATTTCCTTTATATACAAAAATAATTTGGGTAAAATTATTTCATTTACCCTATTTTAAAACAATACTGTGTCGGTTTATCTTGTTTAAGAGTTTAGAAACCCCTATCGATGACATGGCATCCCACATATCGACCAGAGTCCATAAAAACTCAACCGATAAGTCCACACAATATAAAAATAATTTTTATATTCACTAACAAATACGCGCTCATATCTATTAAATATTCTCAAACTCATTCTAGAGTACTACGAACTCTATTTCAAATGAGTAATCCCCACCAGAACCAAGGTTCTCGCTTAACCTTCGCTCTGATACCAACTATAATGATGTCGATTTTCGGGCATCAAAAAATCGGGTCGTTACAATATTTCTTTTATTATTTTCATTTGGATTTGTTTGAATTAGCAATTTTAGAGGAGATTTGGAGAAGAATGTTCAGATATGATTTTAGATTAAGAATTTTGAAGAAGGAAGAAGAATATTAGAGTTTCTTAGCTACGGTTATGGTTTAGAATAAAGAAAGTATAGGCTAACCATGTATTTATAGGTAGAAATTAAGTGAAATTTAAGTCTAGGAAAGTTAGCTCTTTCTTCATATCACTTCCCCTTGGATATATGAAAAATCCTTTTCCTTTTATTTCAAAGAAAATAACGTTTATCTATTACCCAATTGTCATTGATATCATTCAAATCAATACCGTTTATTATAGTCCAAACTAATACCATTTCTTATAATTCAAATAAAATAGTATCATTTATTGATATTTTACATGTACATATTATTAATCGTTATAAGGAATCATGGTTTAATATTCAAACTTACATAATGTATATTATTAACTATTATAAGGAATCATGAATTAATATTCAAATGTGTGTGTATATGTACATATGTATGTGCGCATGCGTGTGTGTGGGTATATATGTATGTATGCATGTATATGTGTGTTTGTGTTGACTTTAATTAGGAACCTTGCTCTTTAAGAAATGTTTTCCTTCCTTGAATATATTTTTATCTTCCCTTTTCAAAATATGTAGCTTTTCTTTCATTAATTATGATAATTAATTTTTACCATGGTAATTAAAGTTTTCCATCTTTAGTGGTTTAAAATTTGTCCATGTAAATATCTCTCACATTTTCCTTTAATGCACATAAAACCATTGTATTCTTATTAGAGTAATCCAAATATATTCAATTAACTACTTACTAAATAAATTTTGATTTATTTCTGTAATTAATTCTTAAACTTAAATTTCAAAATAGGCGTAAAATCCAAAATGCGCATTACAGTAAACATTAAGTATCTTCTTCACACAGTATCTGTTTCTGGCATTTAATATATTAATTTAGGCTAGAAACATTTACTTGACGCAATGGAAAAGTCACATTTTCCAAGTTCCTTCATTTGCAAAAAAATTAGTTTCCATTGTTATGGAAAAGTACCAAAATGTCCATTCTAGTTAATTATTATTTTCGTTGAAAATACATAGTGTTACATTCTCATCCTTAAAAGAATTTCATCACCGAAATTACAAGCCATAAAAAATGCAACCCATTGACTCAACCATATAGTGGCAACCATGCATATGTGTAATACATACACAAAACACACTACGCACAAAGCATCCAAACTGTAATGACCCAGTATTTAACCACTTTAAATGTGGACATTTAAATATATTTGTAATAATTAATTAATGGATTCTTTAATTCAAATGAACTCCATTTTATTAATAAATAGTGATGGTGAAATAATTTTTAAAATTTGTTTAAAAAAATAATTAGTTTAAAGAAAATAGAAAATGTGACCGAAAATTGTTTTCTGAATTTTCGGATTTTCAGTGTCTAAAAGTTGTCGGAAAACGTTGTGGACAATTGAGTTGACATATACTCACATTTATAAATGAGTTAGGATTTGTAATATATATTTATATATTAACTTAATAAATATAATAAGAATGTGACTAGTTATGTAGGTTTCTAAAACAAAATATAAATATAAATAATAGTGACGTAATATGTCATTTCCTTGCAAACATTAAGTACTTTAGTAATTAAATGAAAGTTGGCTTTGAAAATTAAGGGAGGGGACAAGAAAATTTCAAAAGTACAAGGGGGAGACAAGGGTGGATGAGGTGGCAACCAAGGAGTGGAGGTTATGCAGGGTAAGGGTTTTTTGGTAATTTGATTTTTGCATTTTTTATATTTTTCCTTTCATTTCCATTCTCATTTCTAACTCTTTCAAAATCTCTGACAAGAAACATTGTCCCAGTGGTTAAGTGATTTGGCTTTCGTGCGAGAGGTCACAAGTTCGAAACTTACGTAGCGTGATTTGAACGTTTATTGACATGTGATATGTTGTCATAGTAATTTGTTGTATATATAGTACCATTTCAAAAAAAACTCGTTCAAAATCTTATCTCCATCTTGCTTAAGTTTTTCAAGAAGCTTTCATGGCTTCCAAAGGTGTAACAACCCGAGATTTCGTACCAATTAATTATCGTCTCTAGACGATTAAATCTGGTTGTTAATTGCTGATGGAAGTTTTTAATCGATTTAAAATCTTTTTTAGATTTGTAAAATTCTTTAATAAAAGATTGGTTAAATGTTGATGGGCTTTTGAAATGGAGCCCATCCCTTGTTTATTTTGATGGCGTAATATAATTAAACCCGTTCCCCCAATTCTTTTTCTCATTTTTCAAAACCCTAAGAATAAACGTACGAAAGAAAATGGCAATTAAAGAAACTAGGGCTTTGGCTCGTCTTCCTTTCGATTCTCTGTTGCTTTGAAGTAATCCTTTAGCCTTTGCGTATGTGAGATTATTTATGGCTTCAGCCTCGATGCTTTGTTATGCTGTATTCGATGCTCCTTGCCTCGAGTCTGGAATTAGGGCTTTGCCTTCTCTGACGATTCTGGATTTCTGAGCTTCGGCTTCTTGAATCTCTGTTGCTTCGCGATGATTGATTTGCTTGCTCGTAGAAGAAGGTGAGTTTACTCACATCTAATCCAATACTTCGTTACGGTAGTTCGATTTTTGGTTTAGTTGTTGGTAATTTCTGAGTTTGTTTGATTCATTGATACTTCGGCTTTGAATTCTCTAGTACTGTGACTTTGGCCACTTTGATTTCTTTGAATGTATTTCGGCTTCGGCCTCCGATTGCTATGCGAACTTAATTTGGGTTTGCTCTGTGCTTCACCCCATCGATGATGATATCGGTTTCTGTATTTATAGGGTTTTCTAATCCCTTTCTATCTTTGAGAAGATTCTTGTGACATTTTTGATGAATGAAAATTCATTGGTATTATATTTTGATGCCAGTTATTTTGATAAGATTTTGACGTGTTAACTTCAGTAACCATCAATTTTAAATTGGATTTACAAGCGGTTCTCCCGCAATGCTGATTTTGTTGTCCGTTTTCTCATTTTTCAAATCAAAAAAAGATTTTAAATCGATTAAAAACTTCCATCAGCAATTAACAACCAGATTTAATCGTCTAGAGACGATAATTAATTGGTACGAAATCTCGGGTTGTTACAAAAGGGATTTCTAAAGTTTAAAATCTTAGTTTCTTTTACTTTTAAAATCTTTAAAACTTTGTTTAATCACTTTACTTCCTTCCTACACTCTTCTCCTTCCAAAAGCAAAACCATACCTCCCTCTACATGACATGGTCGAACCAAGGGGGCCTTGGCCGAGCCACCTTGTTCACTAAAGGCCACAAAAACTTGTTTTTTTACAAAAGCTAAGTGAAGATCTAGGTCGCATACAAGTTATAGCATAAGATCGCTTGGTTTCATAGAGTTTTGGTGAGTAAAGTTCTCACATTTTTACTAGGTTTTAAAAACACATATTATTGCTTGGTTTGGTTGTTAATATAGTGTTTATTGGAGTAAAAATAATGTTGGTTGTATGTATGTAAAGTGCTTGAATTATAATGATGTTTGGGTATAATTTAGATGTGCTTGTATGCTATGGTTTGGAATTAAACTTGAAATGAAGTCTAATGTTTATGTTGGTTAGAAAGATGAGACCTTTGCTTATGGTTTGGTATTATGTCATTTATGTTATGATCTTATGGGCGTTTCGTATGCTAAGGAAGTCCGTATATGGACTTGTTTAAGTGACAAAAAGATACCTTGTTTTTGAAATTTAGTTTTACTTAAGTGTTTACTAAAAAGTTCATTAAAGTTTCCAAAAACTTCACTCTTTAGTTTCAAAAGTTTTTCCAAGTTATAAAATGCTTCAAATATAAAAAGAAAGGTTTAAAAGATATTTTGTATGTTAAACAAGTTTTGGAAATACGGGTCATATAGCGATAGTCGCTACAAGTTCAGTTCGTGAAAACGAACTTTTTTCGAAATACTAAAAGTATAATCGCTTAGGAGTCTTTTTGGAAAATGTTTTTACACGTAACTTAAGTTATAAAAAACAATTATTTAATTATTTATTTAATAATTTAATTAATGATTATCTGATTAATTAATTATGTAAAGTAATTAGTATTTAATCATTAGTTAACAGAGGTAATTAGTACTTTAGTGTTAATTTAGTAAGTTAACTATAATTTGTTAACTAATTAAAAGTTAATTATTATTTAATTATTAATTGAGGATTAAATATTATTTAATTATTTATTTAATATTTATTTATTAATTAATTATAAAAGGGTTTAATTATTAATTAATTTAAAATTAGGTTAAATAAAATTAATATTTTATTAAGACTTAATTAAGTCTTAAATTATTCTTTAATTAAGGTTTAATTTATAACTTAATTATTATTTAAAGGTTAATTATGGTTTAAATATTTATTTAAAGATTAATTACGGTTTAAATATTTATTTAAATACTAATTATGGTTTAAATATTTATTTAAAGATTAAATAATACTAATTATTTATATAAAGGATAATTATTATTTAATTATTTATCCAATAGTTAATTATTAGTTAAAGGTTTAATTATTATTAAATAAGAAGTTTAAATGCTATTTAATTATTAAATAAAGTTTTTAAAAGTTTTAAACCACTTTATTTCTAAAGATCGGTTTTGTTTTTAAAAGCAACTCACTTTTAAAGGAAGATTTTAATCCAATGGATTTCTTTATCGACTATCCTTAAGTAGCCGCAATTGAATATGAAACCTAATGAAATTTGTTTAGTAAGATAAAACATCATTCTGCTAATTGAATTATATTTGACATCTGTTTAGTAGAATAAAAACCCATTCTGCCATTATATTAACTTAGACATGTCATTAGCAGAATAAATCATCGTCTGCTATTATGGTAACTTGGACACTTACATATACGTTGATTGATTGTTATTGGTTGATTCCCTTTTACATATCTGCTTGTTATGTAAATACCCATGTTACAACTTTATAAGTTAAACTCAAATAAATGAACCATTATGGTCACTAAGCCTCTTTCTGATTTTATGAAGTCAAATATTTCATTTTATCCTTTTGAAATTAGTTTAAAGTTTATTATTATTTTAAATAAAATATTTAAAAGAATAATCGAGCAATTATTTTACTAAGGGTATTTAAAGTAAATTAATATTTTTTTAATAATTGTTTAAAAACATTATTTTTGTACTATGTTTTAAAGATAATTAAATGAAGGATGTTTTGAAGTAATAACTTGTTGTTTAAAGGTGTTTAAAATAATCATTTTGTTTATCAATGGAACTTTATTAAAATTAGATATAATAAATGAAATTTTATTTAAATGAGGCTTAATGATTTCTATGGATAATTAAATCCTTGAATTGTTGTTGTTTGATTATTTGATAATTAAATAACCGACTATCAAATCTTGACCTGATTTAACTCAGGAAGTATGTTGTGTATATTCGAGTTCTCTTGTGAGGACTCGATTACTTGTTGCATACTTTCAAAGAACCGAAATTGAGTTTGTCGGAAATTATCGCTTAGTTTAGAGACACCGATTTTCTGATTTATCCAAACCACTCCAAACTAATAACGTTTGTGATGAAGTATGCTATGGAGTTATACTATTCTTCCCGAGGATGATTTCAAAATTGAAGATAGTAAACATTGAATGTTTGTCGATCCTGGAATAACTTGTATGTATGAATGCTGACATTACATCTCTGGCTGGAGGGCAGTGTTAGCATTCCAAGATAGTTTGTTGTGAGGAAATGGCAAGAGTGTAGCCTCTCAAGCCTCAAAACACGAAAATGGCTAAAACAGGGTAGGCCGCAAGGCTATGTGGGTCGCACCCATTAGGATATGATCATCCCAAGATCTAGTGTCGATATCTATATATGCTTCGGGGCCCATTTTGGTTATTGATCACAACCAGAGGTGATAATATTCGGTACTATCCAGTCAGGGGTAGGCCAGTCTTGTCATGCGGGTTGCAAAAGCTAATTGCAGCCCAAGGTACATTTTATGTAGAGGTGTACTACACAAAAGGCAGGCCCTTACCTTGTTATTTGTTGGAAATTAATTTTCCAATAAGTGCCTTCGGTTTTTTATTATATACCTATTATTGCTGTCATGTACACACATTATAGCTACTTAATTATTAGTATTTAAATCTTACACATTATTATAATATCACTGGATTTATAATAGAAATAGTTTAGTTATCGAAGATAAAAACTCATTCATGTTTATATGCGATGTGGTCTTATGAGATACCTTTGGTTTGAAGGCTTTTATAAAGTTAAACTTATTCTTTATTCATACCAGACCCGTGCCTGACCTAGAGTTTTATTTCCTTTCACTAAAACTCTTGGGTGCTCAAATTTGTATGAGCAGCCAAGTACATGTTTTCCACGGATGCAT
The DNA here is from genome assembly GCA_030737815.1 of Allium fistulosum. Lineage (NCBI taxonomy): Eukaryota > Viridiplantae > Streptophyta > Magnoliopsida > Asparagales > Amaryllidaceae > Allium > Allium fistulosum. The sequence continues at coordinate 1,081,007,476 of CM060906.1, read as the reverse complement.
TTCGGAGGAGCTTGGAACGGGTGGCTTCATCAATAGCTAGTTATTAATCTTGTTTCTGCTGTGTTATATGTATTTTGTATCAGTTAAGTTTGGACAGGCAATTATAACTATCCCAAGGTAGAAGTTGTATTATTACGACTCTGATGTAACATTTTGAAATGACTATGTAAATTTTTATGTCGATTAATATATATATATATATATATATATATATATTATTCCATTGCGCTTTGAGATTTTGTGTTGTTTACTTCCTTCTTGTCTTCCTTCTTTACTTTTTCTCCAACGATTTGTTTTTTTGGAACTTGAATGCTCGGCACATGAATACCGTGGATGTATTAGTGTCAACTTTTGAGGGTCAAAACGGTAGGTTGTTACAGTTGGTATCAAAGCTTAGGTTGAGTGCACGCTTAGGCCTTGGTGTGGTAAACTCATTATAGATAGGATTAGTAATATCCTAGAATGAGTTTGAGAGTAGTATATATATAAGTGTGTATCTGTTAGTGCTATAAAACATTTTAAATTGTGTCGGTTTTTTTGTTGAGTGGTTTATGAATTTTGATCGACATATCTGATCAACGTTGTCGATAGGGGTTCCTAAACACTTAAACAAGACAAACAGATATAGTATAGTTTCAAAATTGGTAAATGATATAATTTTACTTAGGGTTTTATTTCTTAAATAAAGGAAATTTTCAAAATTTATTTAGTTGTTTGGTGTGGGTGTTGGTTGGAGGGATGAAGATATTGTTTAATATCATTTATAGGCAATTACTTTCCCAATATAAGTCCTGCCTGGAAGTGTATTCTGAGGATCTCTTATTTTAATCATGTAGTTAGAGATTAGCACTAAAAGAAGAAGAGGAGGAAGAAATGGCAGTACTCTAATCGCCGAGGGTCGAGCCCCAACTGCTAGAAGTATAGGATCATTAGAAGCAGTAGCACCTGTATAGCCCCGTGTCATCTTCGCATCTTTGTGCAAAGTTTTTTCTAATCTAGGAGGAAAGTCGTTTAAAGGCACGAAATCCATTGTAGAAGTCCAGGTGTGGCTTCGTTCTTGGGAGAAGATTTTCAAGGGATTTGATATTTTAGATGAGTAGAAGCGCTTCTTAACGTCTTGGCAGTTACAAGATGGAGCGGCAGCATGGTGGGATTCTGTTACAGCTAATGTTCCAAAAGAATATTTTTCGTGGGATAGATTTAAGAAGAAGTATGAAGACTAGTTCATGCCCGCTGTAGGAAAGGCCCAATTATATAGGAGTTTTTTAGATCTTAAGCAAGGAGATGGGTCTGTAACGGAATATGAAACCAAGTTCAACGAGTTGTCAGGTTTTGGACCAGAACTCATTGATACATCACTCAAGAAGAATGAAATGTTCGTGATGGGGATGAGGAAGGAATTTCAAGAGAAAATGATTTTTCATCTAAACGGCTCTTTTGTAAAGTTGATCTATTTAAATCATTTTAAAATCTAATTAAATCAAATTCAAACCTATTTAAACTATTTTACTATTTTAAAACTATTTTAAATCTATTTTAAATTATTTTCAAACTATTAAAACTATTTATGACTATCTAAACTATTTTCTAAAATTTCAGACTGTGTAAAGTTGAAGTATTTATATTTAAATCTTTAATGATGATACAACCTAAGTTGGAATTTGAAATTGATACCCTTTTGTGAAATGACATATTTGAGTAAATACGATGATTTTGGAACTAGAATTTAATTAACCTATCTCATCGATAAATTCAAAAGTGAATATGATTTTGGAAGTAAGTACGGATTTTAAAGTGAATATGATTTTGGAAGTAAGTACGGATTTTAAAGTGAATATAATTTTAAAAGTGAATATGATTTCGAAAGAGATATGATTTGAAGTCGAATATGATATTTTGATATAAATTGTGAATTGACTTTTGAAATGTAAAAGAACCATCCGGTGTGAAATAAGCGTTTGGTTGTTAAAGAGACCAGGATCAGATATTGTCATACTCTCTGCCAATACCGAAATCCACTTTAACAATTATGTACGTGATGGAGATTCCAAAAATGAAGTAGGATAGTTTGGCGAACGATTTCTATATAAGGTATGACGTGACCCTGACTCCCGTGAGTCAGCTTAGATGTGACTAAAACAGGAGCTATGCCAGACCAAGTAAGGTCATTCCTCCTATCGTACACATTTCTTTGATACCATATTCATTGCTTTGTGATTGATTGGGTGGCCACCCTTGGTTTTGATTTGGGAGTGTGTTCTGAGGTGGGCGGTAGTAGCTGCTATGTGTTACCACCAGTCTGGATCCGCAATTGTTATATCTACCCTGGCATTGCCTCGAGTGTCATGTTCACATGCCCTAGAGCACCTTCTACGAGTTTGTTTTTTATCATACATATGGAGTGCCCTCTGTGTAAACCTCCAGTTTACGGAGAAGCGTACGGTACTGTATAGACTATGGGAATATATAAAATGTGTTAAGGGGGATATGGATAACGCCTTAACGCTATTTTAATACTTTTACTTTACTGTAGACATATTATAATAGTGTATTGTACTACATAGTAGATAGTTTAACGGATCCTTGGGAGATGTGAATCCCGAACATCTCTTAAGTTATTGCACTTACGTTAGACACTGGATAGGAGATGTCGAACCCCGTAAGCATCTCTGACGTCGTTCCACTAATATTTATTTATCGTTGACTAACTAACATAAGATCTTTTAGTTCTGAATCGAGTGTTTTGTCTTTTCAATTCGCTTAGGTCAGCCTGAGCATTTCAGGGTTGAAGACCTTATTTCTGGAGGACGAAGACGAAGAGTTGTACTAATATTATTTATTATATTCCGCTGCATCATGTTGTTCTGCTGCATTTATTTATTTATTCCTGTTTATGTAACTCTGATGTTTGTGTTGTAAAGAATAATCAAATGTATTTATATAACAGCTTCATGAACTGTTATCTGATTATTATATTTTGTCATTCTACTGCGAGATTCGGTATTTGTTTTATTTCTTTCTCCTTTTCTTATTTAGCCCATAACAATCTGCCCTTTTGAATGGTTTGAGTTTGACGTGTGTCTGCTTAAAACGTCCAAAAAGGTAGGTCGTTATAGTGGGTATCAGAGCTTTGGTTTAGCGATAACCTTAGCTTTGTGGGGTCTGACTCATACTAAATAGGGTAGTAATACCCTAGAATGAGTCGTTGAGTGTATATATATGAGAGAGCGTATTTGTTAGTATTATAAAATGTTTTTGTATTGTGTTAATTTGTTCCATTTTGTATTTATAAATTCTGGTTGGTGCATAGGACGCTATGACATCGACAGGGATTTCTAAACACTTAATAGTGCGGACCGACACAATATTTGTTTTGAAATGTAGCTAAATGAAAAAAATTTACCTATTATATAATTATATATAAAATAATGATTTTATAAATGATATATTTGGTTGTATTATATTTGTTTGTTAGGTAGTGAAATTTATAAATATTGGTTGAGAAATGAGATTGTAATAAAATAAATATAAATTGGAATTTGAGAACTTAAGTTCCGAGATTTTGAAATTTCTTTCAAAAGATTTTGGAATATAATATTAATATTATTTGGATGTATTTTTTGATATAAATATTTCAATTTGATTTGGAAGAAATGTTTTAAAAGAATTTTGGAAGGAAATAAGTTATGTACTCCCCTCTCTATCACTGGGAAATAATTTCGGTGATGAGTGCACGCATCATCGACGTTCATTTTCGAGTTTCAAAGTGGGAAGACTGTTGTAGTAATTTTACTACACATTTGTTTTGCTAAACAAATTTTAATTCTAATTTCTAATATGATTTAATATATGTATATGTAAGTTATGAGTATATATATATATATATATATATATATATATATATATATATATATATTATTTTAAAAGGATTAAAATGGAACCTGGTTGTTTAGTTCTTAAGTTTCTGTAAATTAGAAATTGAAATTATTGAAATGAATGGAACCTTGACTGCATTAATAATTGGAAACTTTAAAAATGAAAATAAGAAATTTGATGTTAAAATGATTAATGAAATAGATAAGAAATTGAAAATTTGTAAACTGTAAATAAAAAGGAAATGGAAAAAATGGTAACTATTGAAAATTTTGTTAACTAAATATATAAGAGAAACTTGTGTAACTTTCTATTGCATTCTAAAAGACATGTATATATAACTTACCAAATTATTAAAAGTTGAAATGTTAATAAGGATATGTAATAGAATGTAATACAAGTAAACTTTAGTAAGTGAAAGTGTTTAATGAAATTACTTTTATAAATAAGAACTCTGATATTTTAAATTTTTATAAACTTAGGAGTAATAATTTAAATGCCATTGATTAAATGTAATAAAGGTGAATAATGTAAGAAAGACGATTATAAACTTAGGTTAACATTTTAAGCTATTTATAATCAGATTTAATGGTAAAGAGGAATACTGTAAGTAAAAAAGTTTCTAAACTTAAATTAATATTGAAACCATTTATGATTAAAATGAATACTATATAGATTGAATGATTATAACTTCAGTGAGCATTGGAAATGATTTAGAAATGGAGTTAATATTCAATAATACTATCTATGGAAGAATAAGTGTGAAAGGGAAATATCTATTAATGATGAATTAAACTGTAAAGAGACTTACATAATAATAAATAACCTAATAATTGAAATGGAAGTAACTTATATAAGCAATGAATGTAAAGTAATGAAAAGAAAAATGGTATTGTATTAATAAAGGAGAAATGAACTTTTGTAAGTAATAACAAATGTAAAATTAATGAAAATAAACAGTATATGAATGAGAAAAGAAAAATAAATGGAAATAGGTATTGAATGAATGAATGTGAATTTATTTACAAAGGAACCTATATAGTACTTTAAAAATTGATTTACACATGTTTTAAATAATTGTACATGAGTAGCATATGTAAGAAAATGTGAATAACATAAGTAAATAAATGAATGTGAATGAATGAAATAATCATTGTATGAATGAAACTAAAAAAAAGAGTAAAAAAAATTGCAATGAAATTAATAAGAATGAACTTGAATAATTCTTGAGGTCGTTGCTTGTTTGGCTTATGGATGCTTGGGAGATGATACTTTAAATTGTTTAGGATGCATGAATAATCTATTGAGTTTTGTTTAAGGCTATTGAGTATATGGTATACTTAGTAGTTTATTTGTCATTCTATACGATTAAAGTGTCTAAACCCGAACAAACCATTTGTTTTGCTTGATATGGATGTATGATTGATTGCATTGGCTTCATGTGATGATTGCATGCTTTTGGTTGCAAGTGATTATTGTTATGTTATATTGATTTGTTGGTTATAAATTGAGACAACTTGAATATTTCACTTTTTCATAATTATTAAACTCTTTGGATTATATGAGTGAAATACAGGTTTATGGAAGCAATTGCTACTGATTTTGGTTTCATAAAATAAGCGTTATTTGCCCGACAAATAGGTACATTCTCGGATTACAGTTTTCTAGCGATATTATATTGTTTTTCCCATGGTTTGGGATATTATATTTTGAAAAATATGATATATATATAGTTATTATTTATATTACTATTTCTCCCAGACCTCTCCGTACAAAGGAGACTCTGCCGAAATTTTTCGTGAATTTTGGACTTAGAAAATTTTGTGAAATGTTTTCCAACTTTTGTCAACTTGAATATAAAGGATTTAAATGTTATAAATTGATATATTTTATTTAAATTATTTAATTTTGTAAATTTATTTGTTTATAAATTTAATATTTTGAATAAGATATATTGATTACTTAGTTCCTTCTTTTCCCTTCTTTTTCCTTTTCGAGGACGAAAAGTTTTGAGTGGGGGAGAGTGTAATGACCCGTAATTTTCGATAATTAAAAATTGTTATGCTAATAAAGTTTTGTAATTTAATGTTGGAAGAAATAAAAATTTGTGATTTAATAATAAGTATATAACTGAAATAAAGTGTAATAGTATTAATTTAAGGTAACTGATAACTGCTTTAAATGTAATTCCAATTAATTAAAAGGATTAAAGAGTTATACTTGATATAGATTGTAAATAAATTATACTAAAGTATGTATTAATTGATAATTGGATTAAAAGAGCAATTAATAATTTAAATGTTGATTGATTAATAAAATAATGTGTAATAAATGGTGATTGGATAGAATTTGTATAGTATAAGTTGTTATAACAATTGGTCATAAATAGTAAACTTACAAATGTGATTAAATATAGAAATGGTGACAATTGTTATTTGTTACCAATTCATTTAATCAACTGCAATTGAATGTCATTAAATGTTACATTAATGCGAGTTGAGACAATAACTATAATTGTGAATGTAATAAAAGGAACATAAATGTTAATTTTATTCATAAGGTAACAATTGATTGAATAAAAAGAATCGAAATCAAGTTTGATCAAATTATTGGAACTTAAACTATAATAATTGGATTCATTGCAATTTAATATAATTAAATATTACGTTAATGTAAATTAAGGTAATAATTGAAGAATATAAATGTAATATGCTATAAACCAATGTTGAATACATGCGTAGAGTAATGAAGGATTGAATAAGAAGATTGAAATCGATTAAATCAATTTATTGGAATTAGAATATAATTAATTGGAATTAAATGTAATTAAATATTGTGGGTAACGTAAGAAAAGGCATCAATCGTAGAAAATAAGGATAATAAGATAGAAACCTATGTTAATAATTTCATAAGGTATTGGTTGATTTAATAGTAGGAGTGTAGATCAAAATAAAAGAATAAAAAATGAATAAGTTTAGTAAAAGAGTAAACATATGTTTATTTATTTGAAATGTTTGGTAGTTGAAAGAATGATTGTAGAGATGAGAAACTATTATTTAGTAAGAAATGTGTAATTACTGTTTGCATCCAATAGTGTATAAATATGTTTAAATTACTATTAGATAGGAAAATTTGTTCTACTTCTAATTACATTCATTTAGTCCATTTTGGAACTTAATCAACTGAAATTATTGTAATTGAAAATTTTCAATTAATAGGAGAGAGAATACTAATAGGTGTAATTAAAAGCAGCTTATGTTTTGTGAAAATATAAGGAAAGTTTGATTTAATGAAAAGAACATTTACATCAAATAATATGAATGTTTCATTTGTGAATGTAGGTTTAATTTCATTAAAATAAAGAATAGAATGATTGATTTTAAAGGAAGAAATATATGTTTATTTGAACTGTGTTTTAGCTTACAGATTGATTTCAAGAATAGGAAAATAATCTATTTCGGTAAGTTATTTATTACTCTTGTGTATAAACAACAAATTTATATACGTGTTCAAATAAACAATTGTTCTATTTTTCATCCATTTTAGTTGTCTGTTTTAAAATTTAACTTTGAAAGTAATTGCAATTAATGTAATCAAATGTTTCAATTAAAAGGAAAGAAAACGTTGATTGCAATTAATAGATTTAATAAAAGAAACGCACATTTCGTGTTAAACAAAAAGGGTGTTTTAATGGAAATAAAGGATCATTTTGGGAAAACCAAATTAAACGTTTTCATTTTTAAGGTAAGTATAAAAAAATTATTATGTGTAGATAAAAACCTAAATGCATACAAATTTGAATATTATTTGAGTTAATGAAGTTAATTTGGTTATGTTTCAAAAAAATTGAATTTCAAAAGGTTGTGCGACGTACATGGTCCCTTCATTTCTTTTATTATTAATTGTTGCATGAACATTTTAAAATAGTTACCTTATTATTAATACTTGATCCGTTCATTTCTCCTTCTGTTTAATACCTGAGCCTAGACTTTTAGGTTGTATTTAATTCTTGCCACCTCATTTTCACGTACATAAAGTTTTACTTTCGTTTGCAAACTTTTCCATTGCTACGTACATTTCCTTATTCATTATTAACGCCTGAAGCTTTCAAAATAAATGTGACATTTATTTTCGTCCTTCCACCTTCATTTCCTAATTATAAATAACCTACAGCTTATTTCTTCATTTGCGTTTTGTTTCTCCTGACACCTCATATTCAAAAGCTCTTATTCTTGGAAATCCAAAAGCTTTCTTTTATAAAACATGATTTTTTCATTTTTCGTACACTTCCTGTCCTCATCTTAGTTGTTCTTCAATCTTTTCCTGAAGCCTCATCTTTAGAAAAACGTAAGTATTAAAATTTGTTTTTTTATTTTTTTTAACGCGTACTAATTTTTATTTTTATAATATTTCTTATAACATGAATATCTTTTGCATATAAACTTTGATGCATGGGCGATTTCTTCTGTTGGATTCATATTTAAATTCCGGACAACATGAAATTGATTTAGTTGAATTTGGAGGTTGTTGAGTTTTTGCGCTTCTGTTTGGATTTTTATGGGCTAAAATCAAAGGTAAGTGTTTTAACCCACTCACAATTACTAAACTATCTTATGTTAGTTAAATTAAATTTATGATGTGATTAGAATCAATCGATTGATGTTTGGTATGTTTAAATTGTTATTCTGGTTAAATTTGACTTTTATTGCATTTAATCATCATTTAATTTAATATTTAATTTAAATTGTCAATTTAATACTTGTTATTGATGATAAGTAATCTATTGATGTTTACTGATTGATTTGGATGATGATTGTGATGGATGTTTGATTGTTGACCGTGGATGACTGGATGTTGTATTTTATATTGTTATAACACTGCAAGTTCCCTATGGGTTGAAATGATACATACCCGAACGATCTATAGATTAGGGAAAAATCGTTATGGGTTGAAATGATAGACTCGAGTGATTTTATGGATTTTATTTAATTCGGGATTGCGGTTTGAAATGATATATAACCGTAAAATTTTAAATTGCAGATTGAAATGATAAATATCTGTATCACTTGACCCTAGGGTAGAAAATTATATATGGACACCGGATTGGTAAAATTAAATGATTTTAATTCTTTAAATTTTGAATTCAATTAACTAGCATTTTGAAATAGAGATGTATTTATATAAACTGAATTATTTCAATAATCCAAAACGTTAGTGCTGAAAATTGGAATTGATTAATGAATTGTTCAAAGGATTTAAATTGGAATTTCAAAGTTGAAATGGCGAATAAATGAATTTAAATTGAGTTATTGAAAATGTTTGGATATAACTTTGAAATCTATTTAAATTAATTTAAACTATTTTAATGAATTTAAACTATTTTAATCAATTTAAAACTATTTTATTTTAAATTATTTTAATTTATTATAACCTATTTAATCCAATTTAATCTATTTCACCTATTTTTAAACTAATTAAATTTATTTAATCTATTTCAAATCTATTTAATATAATTTAAATCTATTTAATCTATTTTAAATTTATTTAATCTATTTAAAATATACTTAATATAATTTAAATCTATTTAAATCATTTTAAAATCTAATTAAATCAAATTCAAATCTATTTAAACTATTTTACTATTTTAAAACTATTTTAATCTATTTTAAATTATTTTCAAACTATTAAAACTATTTATGACTATCTAAACTATTTTCTAAAATTTTAGACTGTGTAAAGTTGAAGTATTTATATTTAAATCCTTGATGATGATACAACTTAAGTTGAAATTTGAAATTGATACCCTTTTGTGAAATGACATATTTGAGTAAATACGATGATTTTGGAACTAAATTAACCTATCTCATCGATAAATTCAAAAGTGAATATGATTTTGGAAGTAAATACGGGTTTTAAAGTGAATATAGTTTTGAAAGTGAATATGATTTCGAAAGAGATATGATTTGAAGTCGAATATGATATTTTGACATAAATTGTGAATTGACTTTTGAAATGTAAATGAACCATCCAGTGTGAAATAAGCGTTTGGTTGTTAAAGAGACCGGGATCGGATATTGTCATACTCTCTGCCAATACCGAAAACCACTTTAACAACTGTGTACGTGGTGGAGATTCCAGAAATTAAGTAGGATGGTTTGGCGAACGATTTCTGTATAAGGTATGATGTGACCCTGACTCCCGTGAGTCAGCTTAGATGTGACTAAAACAGGAGCCATGCCGGGCCAAGTGAGGTCATTCCTCCTATTGGACACATTTCTTCGATACCATATCTGTTGCTTTGTGATTGATTTGGTGGCCACCCTTGATTTTGATTTGGGAGTGTGTTCCGAGGTGGGCGGTAGTATCTGCTATGCATTACCACCAGTCTGGATCCGCAATTGGTATATCTACCATGGCATTGCCTCGAGTGCCGTGTTCACATGCCCTAGAGCCCCTTCTACGAGTTTGTTTTGTACCATACTTATGGAGTGCCCTCTGTGTAAACCTCCAATTTACGGAGGAGCGTACAGTACTGTATAGACTATGGGAATATATACAATGTGTTAAGGGGGATATGGGTAACGCCTTAATGCTATTTTAATACTTTTACTTTACTGTAGACATATTATAATAGCGTATTGTACTACATAGTAGATAGTTTAATGGATCCTTAGGAGATGTGAATTCCGAACATCTCTTAAGTTATTGCACTTACGTTAGACACTGGATAGGAGATTTCAAACCCCGTAAGCATCTCTGACGCCGTTCCACTCATATTTATTTACCGTTGATTAACTTACATAAGATCTTTTAGTTTTGACTCGAGTGTTTTGTCTTTTCAATTCGCTCAGGTCAGCCTAAGCATTTCAGGGTTGAAGACCGTATTTTTGGAGGACGAAGACGAAGATTTGTACTAATATTATTTATTATATTCCGCTGCATCATGTTGTTCCACTGCATTTATTTATGTATTCATGTTTATGTAACTCTGATGTTTGTGTTGTAAAGAATAATCAAATGTATTTATAAAACAACTTCATGAACTGTTATCTGATTATTATATTTTGTCATTCTGCTGCAAGATTCTGTATTTGTTTTATTTCTTTCTCTTTTCCTTATTTAGCCCATAACAATCTGCCCTTTTGAATGGTTTGAGTTTGACGTGTGTGTCTGCTTAAAACGTCCAAAAAGGTAGGTCGTTATAAGGTTCTAACCAATTTCCCACTAAGACAGATACTTGGCAAACCTGAAACATTGGGAAGGTTAATAAAGTGGGGGTGGAGCAAAGTCAATATGATATCGAGTATCTGCGATGAGTATCAATCAAAGGACAAGCCTTAGCTAATTTGTAATAGAATGTACTGGGTTTATTGAGGAACGGCTGCAAAAGAAAAGGAAGCTCAAACAAAAGTGGCAATTATATATAGACGGAGCGTCAAATGAGCAAGGAGCCATGGTAGGTTATTTAATAATTACCCCTGATGGGCATAGGCTACATGTAACACCCCATATTTTGGAGGGTCTATAATATGAGAAAATAATTAAAACAATAATGTGAAGATGTTATTAAAGAAATGGATAAGATAACTTAACTACAAGAATTTTCTAAAGGAAATTTGTTTAATCAAGTGTGGGACAATTTATAAAGTTAATAGAATGGACCAAGGCTGATTAGAGCAATTAAGGTTGGCCATGTTAAAAAATAAATTTAAAATTTGGAAGGTTTGTGTTAAGAGAAATGTAATAGTGTGACTAGACAAGAATGAGATATTAGCCCAAGACAAAAGCAATAGCCCACTTTTTTTAGCCCTAACCCCTCGTTCATTCCTTTCATTTCGCTAAACAAAATTCCTAAAAGCTCTAATCAATATTGGCCATTATTTTGAAAGGAAGAAGATAAGATTTCAAAGCTAGAAGATTAAAGCCTTCAACTTTAAGGAACAAAGAGGATTAAACAAGGTTTCTTAATCAAACGTAAGCAAAATCTTTCTCTAAAACCTATCCTAACTTATTAGGTTCAGTTTGATTTATATACGAATGTTTTTGGTGATATGAAACATGTTTGAATGATTAAACATTATTTAGTTATGTTTAGAAATTTAAATGAAGTAGATCTATTCATGTTTTACGGTATAACATGAATTAATCTAAGTGAAACAATTCAAAATTGAAATACGATGTTTATAATGATGAAATAAAGATGAGTTTTTAAATTTCAAAACTTTTGGAATTTAATGTGAATTTTTGTAAATTTTCTAAGTTGTAAATATAGTTAATTTCGGATAAATTAATTATTTCATCCTGAACTTTTGGAAAATGTAAAGGATGACAGAATTGATTTTTGGGATTTTTCCCATTAATTTTCGATTTTATATGAATTATTTGGTAAGGAAACGGGTAATTAATTAATGATAACTAATTAATAATTGCAAGATGATATTAGCCCATTTTTGAAAAGTGAAATTTAAAGATAAACATTAGCTAATGATAATTTCATACCAAATGGGGTTTAGTGTAAAGTTAATACTTAAATAGACAATGATTTAGTTTTCAATATAATTCCAAAATCATCATTTAACTCACGATCACTACCTAAGCCCACGATGACTAAGAATGGGTTAACACGCGATAGCATTCCAGCTATGTAACAACCCGCATATCTATCGATTTTATATTTAAATATTTTATCGTTAGTCGGATGTTAGTCCGAAAAGCTACTTTTTGCATACGGTCAAATTAGGACTCGAGACCACCCCCATTGAGTTCAAAATGACGTTTGCGATCTTTTTAAGTGTAAACTTCGATATGTTTGGAGATAGTGAACTTTTCGGCACTTTTTCCCGCCTTTGACTTTGGTTTGGACTGCACCCCTTTAGTTCAGCCCAACCCTCTTTCTCATTTGTTCAAACACTTCAAGCTTTGTCAAAAATGGTGGTGGGAAAGAGAAATTAAAACTCCCAACTCAAATTCTATTGCAAATCCGAGATTCAACATCAAATTCAAGTAGAAGATTGTGGATTCAAGCTTTTGATTGCTTCTCCTTGCTTTCAATCTTCATCTTCATCAATTTCGTGGAAAAGGTGAGATTTTTGATCTCACATCTTGCCTATGATTGTCATTGGACTGTTGGGAATGATTCCCTATCACTCTAGCATCAACATTTGCATTTGGTTTGGATTGGATTGGCGAAAAACTTCAATTTTCAGTGTTTTGGTGATTTTTCTGGCCTTAAGTCGTTTCTGGCCATCGCTAAGTCGTCCACGAGTTAAGCCTAAGTCGTAAGTCGTTCGCGAGTTAAGGGCTTAAGTCGCGCGCGTTGAAAAGTCACCGCCTTTGTATTTCTGTTCGCCTGTGCTAAGTCGTTCACGAGTTAAGCCATAGGTCGTCCACGAGTTAACCCCTTAAGTCGTCCACGAGTTAACCCCTTAAGTCGTCCATGAGTTAACATCTTAGGTCGTCCCCGAGTTAAGACTTAAGTCGTTGCCTTCTGCTATCTCGTCAAGGCTTAGGTCGTTAAGTCGTTTGTTCCACTAAGTCGTTTAAGACTTAAGTCGTTGCCTTCTGCTATCTCGTCAAGGCTTAGGTCGTTAAGTCGTTTGTTCCACTAAGTCGTTTAAGACTTAAGTCGTTGCCTTCTGCTATCTCGTCCTGGCTTAGGTCGTACTGAGTTAAGTCGTTAGGTCGTATAGACCTTAGCTCGTAGCTCGTATTTGAGCTTAAGTCGTTAAGTCGTATCGACTTTAAGTCGTTGGGTCGTACACCCTCTTAAGTCGTAAGTCGTTCGCGAGATAAGCAAGTACTAAGTCGTTCGCGAGTTAAAACCCTAAGTCGTAGGTCGCCTCCGACCTAATGTTTCCCCTGCTATTTCACTAGGTCGCTTGACCTTAAGTCGTAGGTCGTTTCCGACCTATGCCCCACTAAGTCGCATCCCACTTAGGTCGCAGGACTTTGTTAAGTCGTAGGTCGTCTCCGACCTTGTCCTTAGCCATGTTAGTTCGCGTGAACTCTTAGGTCGTATGACCTACTTTTCCTTAGGTCGCTGGACCAGCTTGCCTTCGCTAAGTCGTATTACTCTGCGTAGGCAATCTTATCTGAAAAGCATTCATCAGAACTTCCACTTTGATGCATTTTGAGCTGATTTCCTTGGATTTTATTCACGTCTCCGAATGTGAATTTTTGTGATAGATTGTTCCAACAATCATTTTATGACTTGTCACTTTAAAGATATGAAGGTTTTAATACTAGTAGTAAATATCAAAACTCTTTCATCAAATCGATTTCAACACTATTTTTAATATCAAAAGTTCGTTTTCTCAAACCGATTTCCAATCTACTAATATATAAGCCTTTACTTCACTCGAACGAGAAATCGACTTAAACGACTTAGTAAAACGAGTGGTATGAAACGCTTGCGTTCACTTCGTCGGTTAGCTCTTGGACTTGTTCGATTGAACCCTTTTGTGACAATTTCCTAGTGAAGATCTACAGTTTGTTCGTAAATATTTAAGTTAAGCAAGTGGTTATGGGACATGAAGCTAAACTCATATATTTACTAGCTTAGTGTGATTGACACTTCCTTATGATCATGACGATCATTCTTGTGATTTAGACTAGCGATTGAGCGATGTTCGGTAGCCAGCCAAACCAAGAAATCTTCTCACCTCCATAGCATTCTTCGGTACTTACCAATCTTATACCGCATCCACCTTACTTGGATTCATTAGTAGTCCATGTTCAAAAACAAAATGTCCTAGAAGCGAACCTCCTTGCACCAAAAGTGATATTTGGAAAATTTCTCCTTTAGCTTATGCCTTAAGAGAGTGTTGAGCACTTCTTCTAAATGCAACACGTGCTCTTTCTTGCTTTTCAAATAGACAAGTACATCATCAATAAATACCACCATGAACTTATTTAGCAACCCTCTAAAGACTCGACTGATGAGGTCCAAAAATATATGGGTGCAATGGTCAGTCTAAATAGCATGACTAACGACCCATAAAGTCCGTCGGGTGTACGAAAATCAGTTTTCTAAATATTATCCCCTGCTAAAGCAACCGATGGAATTCGATAGCCAAGTCAAGCTGAGAGAATACTTTTGGTCCAACTAACTGATCAAAGATATTATCTTTATGATGCAATGGATAACGATTTTTCCTTGTCAGTTTATTTAATTCATAGTAATCAATGCATAGCCTTAAGGAGTCATCTACTTTAGTAGTGAAGACAACATGTGCTCTCCATTTTGAAATACTTCTCCAAATAAAGCCCTTCTATAATAATCCATTCACTTGCTTATTTATTTCTTGTCTTTCTTTAGGAGTCATATACCTAAGAGGTAAGGCAACGAGTCTAGCATTCTCTTCAAAGTAAATTCAAAACTTGGTCTTTTTATGGGGCAAAAGATCGAAAACTTTGGCAAAGATGTCTAGAAAGTCATGAACCATTGGTACTGAAGGTAACCCAACATAACTGAACTTTTAGGATCACAGTAAACATCAAGGCTGCATCCACTACAAGAACCTAACAAAACCACCTTCCTCTCACAATCTAGCATTGCTCCATATATAGTCATCCAATCCATCTCAAGGATTAAACCATACCCAGAAAAGCCCAAAAAAAAGCATTGCAATTGAACTCGACCCCAAAAATATACAATTCCAAGGCCTTACAAATCATGAATAAATAAATCGATCCTATAACAGGATTTGACACAACTACAGGGTCTATAACTATACTAGTTTCTAGATGCAATTCATTTACTATTCTACTCAAAATAAATGAGTGTGATGCCTAGGTATCAAGTAAAGTGCGAATAGATAAATTAGAAAGAGAGTTAACATACCTTTTATGACGACCTTCTTTCCCTTATCCATGATAGGAGCTGCACTCGATCTAGGAACATCATCCGGTGCTTAAAATGGAACCACTTGGGTAGAGATCTTAGGTGCAGTCGAAGACTCCCTTCTCATGTATCCAAACTGACTACAGTTGTAGCATTTGATCTTCGAGAGATTCACTTTGCAATCCTTCACCATATGCCCCTTTATTACATCCCCTACACCTGATTCCTTGTTTCTTTATCTTGTCCTGAGCTCTCATTCCACCCTTGCACTGATTCTAGTGGAATGGTTTTCCTACTACCTTCTTGGCCTCATCCTTTACTTCATCCTTGGAAACGGTATTTAGTAGAGCCATTTCCACCAAAACCTCATAAGTAGCTCCCATGGAAATGTAGCTAAAGGCCAAATCTTAAAGAGGTTGCTTCGGCCCTTTTGCAAACTTCAAATCCATTTTATGTGAGGTATTTATCAAGTCAAATCCAAATCTAGTCGTCTCATCGAATTGATTCATATATTCCTTCACTAATATATCTCCTTATTGCAAATGTATAAATTTCTCCAACTGTACTCCTTATTCTGCTATGGAAAGAAACCTTGTCTCAAAATGCCTTCTAAAATCTACCCAAGTCATATCTTTCTTATTGGTCTCCACCAATACCACATCTCACCAATTTAAAGCCTCCCCTTATAAGTGCTAAGAAGCAAGTTACCTCCAACGAAATCACCTAAGCCCAACAATCCAAAAATCCTCTCACAAGTATGCAACCATGCCTTTGAGATCATGAAAGATTCATTCCCTACGTAAGATTTACCACCTGGGCTCAAAAAGTCTCTTCATAGCTTGGTAAAATTCACAATAGGTGGATTGACAGGAACTACATATAATGCTTGCACTGCAGGTTTTTCATTGAGGTTAAGCTCAGTTTGGCCACTTGCTTGCAGATATCGACGGAACCAAATTGAAACGTTCACTTCCGGAATCTCAACTGCTTCACAAGCACCACTTCTAGTTGAATTGCTCATTCTCTTTATTTGTGATTTAGGGATTATTAGAAACTTTTCTCTGATAGTATTAAGTATTACTAGAATATGGTGAGTGTATTTGGTTATACTTATGAATATATAATAATTTTTCAAAATATACAAGTACGTTCTCTCCATACACGTCTGATTCCTAAAGAATCCTTGTTACGACTGAATTTTCCATAGTCTTTGAGCAAACTTGAATAATTAAGTTGAACGAAAACACGACGAGATATGGACTTGAAGACTTGGAAAACACCATATGAGGGCAAGATAAACAGATAACAAAAGATGGATAGGAAACTCCAACTTGAATTTCTCAAATCGGTGATGCCAACTTGGGTCCGAGTTGTATCTTAGCATGACCCGAAGAAATGGTGAAATCATCCGATGCAAAAGTAGAGAAAACTCGAAGTAGAAGACGCAAAGCACAAAGCACAAAGCAAACAACCTTTGGCAAAACCTAGAGCAACACAAGTGATGACTCGGATTCAAACCCCAAGTAAAATCGGTACCGACTTTTGACTCATTGGTCATCACCAATCCATGAAGCTTAGTTCGGGGTTTGGCTTATGACCTGTATGAAAGAACATGCATGACGTGGAGAACATGGGTAGCAATTTTCGGAGCCAAATGTGGAGATCTTCGCCTATAAATATAGGTGGAAGTGCTTGGACTAGGGTTCTCTTTTCTATTCTGAACTTCTAATAAGGACGAGTTGAAAAACTGTAACTCTAAAAATTACCGAGCTAGATTCCTACCGAGTTGTGACTATCGAGTTATAAAAACAGCTTTGTAAAAATAGAGGGTAGCCAATAGAAATCAACTAAGTGGACATAGGTCGGAGTCTTCGCCGAACCACTGTAAAAATCTTATGTCATTTTCTTACTATTTCTATCTTTTCTTTGATATTTTCCATATCTATTATTCAATTGGATGTTTGTGCCATTTTTGGTGCGAATGTTTTGGTGATTTTGTTGAGAGAACTCGGATTTAACAACTTAAAACTTGAATCTAAACTAAATGAAGAGGCCTAACACCAAATCTATAATTGGAGGAAGTCAACAAGAACAAGGAGGCAGCTAGGGGATGTCCACGGGATCAAACCCCCCATCCATCTATGCAACTAGAGATTAGATGAAGAGAATGATGAGGGTGATGCAAGATAGAATGATTGCTCATTGAGAGGAAATGATAAATGGACTCTTTTGAAGACCGAAACATCAGGGAATAGCTGGAGTCTTTAAAAACCAGAACCAGAGACCGGAAGACAAAAAATGAACCTGAAAACAAAATAAGACGAAGTGGAGCAACCCCCGAGGAAGCACCTCAACTAGGCATCGATCCATAAGCACATGTCAGTGTCAAACCAAGAGGGCAAGGGAAGAAAATGGACCTGAACTTGGGTAAAAATGGAGCATGCCTCAGAAATGATATTCAGTGGCAGAACGTAAATCAAAACACACATCAATGGGATTTAGAACCAGAAGCTCGTTGTAGGAACGGGGGATAGAATGAAAACATGGAAAAGAGACTTCCATTAGATGATACAAATAGAATTGTGAAATGATTAGACAGATGCTAAGAGGTGGGCTACCAGACTAGAGTTTGGAAGACGTAAATAGAAATCCTTTCATCCCTAACATCCGATACGCAAGCAATCTACCTAATTTCAAGCACGTTGGAAATGTACGATGGGAAGATAGATCCAACCGTTCATCTGATAAGATAAATCCAACATATAGAGGTTTTAGGTTTTCTGAGGAGGTGATGGATGTTGTTTCTCGTCATATTTAACAGATTTAGCACTAATATGGTTCAAACAACTAAAAAATGGGTCTATCGACGTGTGGACCAAATTGGTGGATAAATTCGTGAGACAGTTTAGAGTTCATATTTCATGACCAAAGAATGTGGTGATGCTTTCGAGCATGAAGCAGAGAGCTGGAGAAATCCTAAGAAGTTAGTTGGCTGGATTTAATGCGACGGCCTCTGCAATTCATAAGCCGAATCAATCGATAGTACTGATGGCGTTAATATTTGGAGTTGCGAATGATACAGATTTTAAAATTGCTTTACAAAGGGATCCACCAATGGATCTTGTAGAGTTTTACCATGAAGCCGAGAGATACTTGCATCAGGAAGACGTTGAAGCTAAAATGTTGAGGTTAATGATGTGGATGATGAAGGACCATCGGAAGTGGGATATGGAAAAGATAAAGGAAAGCGGAAGGAAAATAACGGATCGGAGGATCGAAGCGGCAAAGAAAGGAACCAAAATTTTCTTCTTGCACAGAATTGATTGAAACCTCTGAGAGGATTTACCTAGATACCAGTGGAAAGATTCCCTACCGAAAACCAATGTAAAGAAACCCACGGATCGGGAGAAGAGGTCGTGAAAGTTTTGCCTATTCCATGAGCTGGAATTGCACGTGACAAATAAGTTCGAGTGCCCATGGGATCTAATTGAAGAGCAAGTTTGGAACAACTGCTATAAAAAATAGTTGAGAAACCAAATTGCAGTGGCGTTGTAGGAGCAGCTATTGTCTACGGCGAATGCGTCTGGAAGTGGCCTTTGATCTAAGTCGAGAATGGTTATCGCATGATCCGGATGGAAGGGGGTCAGGTTCGATTCCCACACTTTGCTTTTGTTAGAAAATAAACGATGTAATATTATTATAAGGCCGCTTACACGTGTATGGGACCTCAATCGTTCTCCGGACACGCTCTGAGTTAGATATTTGGGAGCAATTCTTGGTAGGATGAGTGTTTTGGATGTTTGTTTATTGCTATGATGTAAATTTTGTTAATGAATGTTTGATTTTGAAAATCATTGAATATAATGACTGTATTGAATGCGAAATACCATTGGAGGTTGGGTACATTTGAATATTGATTTGTGAACTGATTAAATGCGGTTCTCCCGATCGAAAAGATAAGGCAACAAACCGTAAAGTTTAGGTCCCCCTATCGGAGAGCGAGTGGATTGGGCTTGTACATGATAATGAGTTCCCACACTGGACAGTGAGCAGATGGACTTGCTCAGTCATTGGACCCCATCATCGAAGAGCGAGCTGATTGGACTCAGCATGAATTAACGATCCGAAGAGATCAGAGATTGGATATGCGATTCGAAGAGATCAAAAATTGGATTAGATATTCATCACCCGATTCAGAGAGATTAGACCCTAGACTAGACATTAATTGTACTATCCAAAAAGATCAAAAAAATAGACTTCAGATTTAAATTCCACCTTATTTTGAAATGATTTGATGATTTATGCCAAATTAAGTTATTACCTCGATTTGGTCAGACTCATTTATGATTGGTGTTGAGCGATTTTATATGATTTATAATCGATATTCCGATTGGTGAAATACACTACCCTGATTGATAACTTATGACAACCAAATGATTAGTGAAAGTAATTGCTTTGATTCGGTTAGGTGCTCTTATAATGGGATACTATGAGATAATGGATGATTTATAAGTAACTTTCTAACCAGTAGCAATGGACTTCCACGATTATTAATTCTTGGTTACCCGGCATATGATTTACCTACGATAATGAAATCCTAGATGAACATAGGATAACATTGATTTTGGTACATTATAGTTAACTGCCGGACAAATACGGGATGATTTTGATCTATAATATATGATATGGTTATTCTGGGAGAATATGGAATGATAATGATTTGTGACTAACCTCAAGCAAGGACTCAAATCCTTAGCTACGATGGATCTCGAATGACCTCTGATTTGTAGGTAAATCCAAAAGAACTGGATGATTTGCCCCGATTGGTCCAGTAAATTGTCAGAGAGCTCGACCATTAACAATTGATGACTCATAATATTTGTTCTTGAGAAAATCACACCTTCCATTCACAAGGCGTGCTTTAAAGGGTGAGTTGTATTGCCGAATTATCCATAGTCTTTGAATAGACTTGAATAAAAAAAGTTGGAAAAAAAACAATGAGATATAGACTCGAAGACTTGGGAAACAACATACAATGGCAAGATAAGAGAGAACAAAAGGTGGATAGGAAACTCCAACCCGACTTTCTTAAGTCGGTAATGCAAACTCAGGTCCGGGTTGTATTTTGGCAAGATCCAAAGAAACAGTGAAGAGGACCGAAGAAAATGAAGAGAAAACTCAGAGTAGATGATGCAAACACAAAGCAAACAACCTTAGGCAAAACCCAGAGCCAACACAAGTGATGACTCAGAGTCGAATACAAAGCGATATCATTACCAATCTAGGGCTTATGGATCATCATCGATTCATGAAGCTTCATTCGGAGTTTGGCTTGCAATATTTGTGGAAGAACATGCATGGTATGGAGAATGTATGTAGCAATTTTAGAGCCAAATGCGGAGATCTTCACCTATAAATAGAGGTAGAGAGTGCATGGAAATGGACTGGGATTCTCTTCTCTGTTTCGAACTTCTAACAATAATGAGTTGCAAAATCATAACTCTAAAAATTACCGAGTTAGATTCCTACCAAGTTTTGACTACCAAGTTGTAAAAACAGCTTTCTAAAAACAGGTTTGTAAAAACAGAGAATAATCAATAGAAATCTACTAAGTGGACGTAGGCCAGAGTATTCGCCGAATCGCTATAAAAATCTTGTGTTCTTTTCTTACTATTTCTTTCATTTCTTAACATTTTCCATTTCTATTATTCAATTGGCTATTTGTGCCATTTTTGGTGCAAACAACCCTGAACCTGGCTCTGATACCAAATGTAACAACGCACGACTCCAAATACATCGATTCAAGACCTGAAGCAGCGTTGAAGTCGCAACGTGCCAAGAAGTATGGGTCGTTGGGTTTTATTAGTTTGCATGATACAAAGAAAATTATAAATTTGATACATTCTACACTTTTAGATTTCACAGTGAAAAGAAATAAAATATAAATATTGAAAATAGTCAAAAGCAAATAACAGTCTCAACAAAATGTAGTCCGTACAACAATGTCTCTAAGATGACAAATACAAATAGTCTAACTGATGGAAATAATGTAATATAAGTTACATGGAGAATAATTGTAAATAATATAGCTCAAATCACCTAATCTCCTCCTCCATGAATTGAACCTAAACCAATCACTTACGGACTTGCTCTTCAGCAATGAGTATACAAGAGAAGAAAAGGAGTGGATCAGACACGGTCTGGTGAATGAATTGTATTACTGGTGTATGACGTTCATAAGCAATTGACTTCATTTATAGCTACATGACCTAGGTTGCTTATTTTTGTTTGTGGACTATATGTGTGTGTGTGTAAGGAATCTCCTACCAAGGTACACAACTAGATCCTAGATGTAACAGTCACCCTAAGTATACTTAACATTCGATAAACATCCTTAATGATTAACCATAAAACATCTACATTAAGTAGATAACCTCAAATATGAGCCCCAAGTGTATAATTCGATAATCCATTAATTCCATTGAGCTTGTCCCACAATGCCTAGGCCTACTTGCCCCAAAAGCATTTAGCAACCTATCCACTCATGTTCGTTATCCTATGCACAACACCAGGTATACACAACAATGTCTAGGCCTAATTGCCTTTAAAACATAGAGTAACCTCATGTTCGTGTCTGATATCCTATTCCTATGCACCACACTGAGTATACACCACAATGCCAAGGCCTAATTGCCTAATAATATCAAGTAAACTCCCGTTAGTGTTTTGTAATTGTGCACGATATGGGCATACCACCACTATGCCAAGACCCAGTTGTCCCTAAGACATTGAGTAACCTTCCGTTAAGTGCCATGTACTCTAAAGAACACCATCGTGGTAGAACTGCGCACAACATCGAATGCCACACCTTATAACTTCATCAAGTGTGAACCTAGGATGTCACCCCATGTGATACTTTTCCATCTCATTGCACGACTTCCTTCAGTTCTGTGGACTCCTTAAAAGTCAAAGGAGTGGGAACGAGTTTCCCCAATTTGTCTACTTGGCCTGCACCAAGTTCAAGATCAACCTGACCTGGCCGAAGTAGTTCAGACGTCTGAATATACTCCTCAAACGTCTGACTACCTAATGCAATTAAAAATATATTATAACATCCAAGAATTTTATCGTTTTGATTTTGAATATTAATTAATTTTAAATATTTAAATAATTAGTTTTAAATATAAATAACTTATATTCAAATATAGGAATTATTTAAATATTTGAATTATGAATTAAATATTAATTGAATGGATTTAATAGCCTTAATTAATTCCTTTTAATTAACAAATAATGAATGGCAAACTCATTTTGTAAACTTATTTACAATAATAAATGATTTGAATAAATAATAAGAAATTCAATTATTAATAAAATGACGTGATTTTTATTGACGTATTTTTAAATGAATTTATAAGATTTTTCCATAATTTTTTATTTGGAAAATATTTAAATCTTCGTTTGACGTATATTTTAGCAAACGATGATATTTTTGAAATTTCACAGAATAAGATGACCAGTGTATTTTATTGTTGTTTTGGGATCACGTCGCATTTCTGTGCGCGATTATGATTTTGTTTTGTCGTTCGCGGTTCGTACGCAAACGAAATACTATGTAGCGAGATGCTGGAAATATTTGAATAAACCAAACTTCAACCTAAGAATATTCAACACTCTTGACGTTTCTCTTCCTCTTTCTCTTTTCTTTTTATCTTATGTAAACAAAAAAGAAAAAGAGAGTAAGCCTTCTCTTTAAAATTAAAAATCAAATTATATACTCAACGAAAAAATATAAAGTTGGGTTCTTTGAGTTCATGGGGATGAGATCTTCTAATCCATATGAATTTGGTTATATGCAGTGATGTTTTAGAGAGATCAACAGTTTTGAGGCGTAATTGGGTTGAACTAGGGTTAGAGTTTGCCGATGATGGAGGCAGAGTTAGGTGATTTGGAGAGCAGGGTTGTGTTTCGCACTCGAAGGAGCTTCGAGGATGGAAGTTTGGAGGCGTGCGGCTCCTCCATGTAAATTGTAATATTTACCAAGTCGAGGAGGGTCCACCAGGTTAGTTTTCCTCTAGGCCACCGAGCTCAAAGTGTTGTATCCATCGTAAAGCACGTGCGAAGAGAGAGTCATCGGAGGTGGTTTCATGTGATTTTGTGGACTATTAATGGAGTATGGTTGATGCGTGCACGGTAGGATTGGATGCATAAGCGTGCGTGTACAGGAGATAGGAGGGAGAAGTTTTGGTTTTAGGGAAGAAGGGTTTTGGATGTTAATTAGTGATTAATAGAATATTTAATTAATTTAAATAATCTCCAAATCTTATAAAATGAATATCTTGCTCATACAAGGTCGAATTCGGACACGGTCTTTTGCGTTGAACTTGTATCGATGTTATCTACGGGTTGGAGTTTGATTTGTTAAATTTAGAGCAAGTAGAACTTTCAGCTTCAATTGAACGTCGTTCGATTTAGATCACGTCATTCGATTTTAGATCAAACCGAACGCGAAAGCGTCAACTGGAATTTTGGTGAGTTTACTCACCTCTAAATAAACTATATGATATATGTGTTGTTATAGATTATTATTGAATGCTTGGATGATAACTTATATATTGTTGTTTGATTGTTTGTTTTGAATTGATTCCCACTTGGAAGCGGTATACAAATAACCATTGTATTGTAGGGAACAAAAGCAAGAGGAATTCAAAGTGTATACGTAGCGAATAAGTCACTACCGAACACTTTGATTTACAAGGGACTTTTGTAGAGAGACCCTAAGGGATTTCTCACCAATATTGATTTACTCATATTCTTATGTTGCTTATATTATTGTTTGGTTGAAATATTTGTGACATGCGGTTAGATTTGTGTAAGTGTCATTATAGCGATTATCGTTATACTGTCACATATGAAATAGCATCTCTTCAAACCTTTGTGTGTATTGAACTTGGGCTTGTATTTTTACAAAATAAATGTTTGGTTGCGTTTTTGCACTTTGAAAGTTGTTTAAGCTATATTTTCAAGTGTTTTTTGATAATTTTGAAATAAAGGATAAGTGTTGTTTAAAATTTATAAAAGGAGTTATAAATTTGATTAATTATCTTTTAGGATAATTAATGTTGTTTTAAATTTATAAAAAGGTTATAAATTTGATTAATTATCTTTCGGGATAGTTAATACTATTTTAAATTAATCAAAAGATTATAAATTTGATATATTTTCCTTCGGTATAATTAATGTTGTTCTAAATTTATAAAAAGATTATAAATTTGATTAATTATCTTTCGGGATAATTAATGTTGTTTTTAAATCTATAAAAAATTGATTAATTATCTTTTGGGATAATTAATGTTGTTTTAAATATATAAAAAGATTATAAATTTGATTAATTTCTTCTTGGATAATTAATGTGGTTTTAAATTTATAAAAGAGTTATAAAATTATTTTGACATTGTTCTAAATTAAATTTCTTTCGAGATGACTAACATTGTTTTAAATTTATAAAAGCATTTTAAATTGATTTATTATCTTCGGAGATAATAAATGTTGTTTTAAAGTTATAAATGAACGTTTATAAATAAGAAAATCTTTAAAAAGGAACGTTTAGAAATAAAACTAAGTGTAAATTATTTTGGGTTTATAGTAAACAATGCTTTAATGACATTTGTTTTTTATCCTTCCTTTTTTAATACACTTAGAAATATAATATGCTCTTTAAAAAGAATATTTTTAAAAGAGTGTTTTTAAAGTGTTTTTCACAAATATTTATGATGTGACAATCAAGCATAAGTGTGAGTCAAATAAATTTAAAAGTTTGATTTGTTTATAGAAAATATTTAGTCTTACACTTAGCACTAAACGTTGAAGGAACACTTGTTACTCTTAAAGTTAAGAATGCTATCATGACAAGGTGGGAAGCAATACTGCCCTTACTTTCCCAGCTTCATTGTTTTCCCTGAGGTAGTGTTAGTTCGGGATCGATGAGTTGTGATAAGTGTAAGAGATTTAATTTCCATATACGGTCATTTTTATTATCCTCGATAGTTGATTTCTTGACTATCGATTTCGATTCTGCTGTCTTTTTATGTTTCGTCAATTTAAGATGATTTGTTTCTCATTTGAGCGTTGATATCATTTGTCGAAATGACTAAAACAAAAGAGCGAGTAGGGGCCAGGCTATGTCGAATTGCTTCCGTTAGGTATTATCACATCTACTCTAGATGGGTTTCGATGGTATCCGCACGGAAATGTGAAATACTTGGATTATCGGTAAGCTTGACATTGTCTGGCTTAGAGGTTTCTGAGAGAGTCACAGAGTATATGACCCTCTCAAGTATATCTTTTAGAGGTATACTTTCGGTAAGGGGGTTCACCCTACATTCATTATTGGAAAATTTTCATTCTCCTTGTTTGATTCAAATCTTTGAATTGTTTTCTTAATTGCATAGAGAAGTGCCTGGAGCTCTTCTCGAGGTCTAATTATTTGTGTCCATTTTTAAGTTTGGATTTTGATCTTGTTTATGCCCATTCTTTCAAGTTTGGGTTTTGTTCTAATTTATTTCCATTCTTTCTTATGTAGATGTTGTTCTTGTGAGGTAAAAGCCTGTTTCATGTTTAGCAGCGTGGTCTCACATAATTATTATATGTTCCCTACATTTCTTGAGTTTTCTCATGCTAGTTTTTCAGATCGATCCGAGTGTTATTTCATTATAATGCTTGGGCCAAACAAAGTATTTTTCCACTTTGTCGTCAGTCGGATATGGAGATCATGGAAAGAGCTGGAAGTTCACCTGCAATATTATTCTTATTTTCTGCCATATTATTATGTATACCCATTAATAATTAGAAGGTTAGGAAGTTATAACTATCCAAGCTGATGGGGTTTGTTTTTAACTCTAATTTACCTTGTATATTGGAGTGACAGCTTTTACCGTCTTTGTTATATTATATGTTCTCGTTCCGTTGTGAGATTTTATTTTCCCTATTCTTTTTTTCTTTTTACCCTAACAATCTACCTTTTCAACACCTGGATGCTCGACATTTGAATACCGTGAATGTATTAAGTGCTAATTTTCGAGGATCGAAATTGCGGGTCCAGAATGGTATCAGAGCTGAAGAAGCAAGAACATTGGCTTTGGTAGGGTAACTCATTGGATATAGGGTAAGTGACAACCTAGAACTAGTTTAGAGTATTATATATACGTATGTGTATTTGTTATTGCTATACAAACGTATCGTGTTAATTGGTATGTTAAATTTGAATTTTGAATTCTGGTCGAGATGTGGGACACTAGGTGTCGATGGGGATTTCAAAACACTTGAATTAGGCAAACAGACACGATATTGATTTTTGAAAATTGATAAATGAAATATTTTACCTAGAATTACATATTTTATATATAAAAGGAATAATTTTCAAATTTATATAGTTATTCAAGGTGTGTTTGTTTGTTAATGATAATATCTCTTTATTATCATAATTATTTAATTTGTCATGCTCGGATAGTTTTGGAGCATTGACTATTGTTTGTTTATTGTTGATTTATGCTCGACCAGTTTATGAGCATTTATTATTTTGATAATTGTGAGCACATTAAAACGAACCCCTTATGAATTAAGTTTCATAATTTTCCTATAAGTTGTTCGATGAAAATGTTAAGTTAAAAGTCATCTTATAATAAAGTTGTTTAATTTAATCTAAATGGGAAGGTAAGAGATTTAGGGGATAAATATTTATGAAAAGTTTATTATAATAAAGGAAAGTTATTATAATATATAAGATGATTTTAGAGGTACATTTATATGAGTATGGTATATATAAAATGATTTATAATTTATAAAATGGTATTTTAAAAGTAATAAGAGTTTTTGAGAATTTGAATTTCGGTATTTCTTGAAATGATTTCAAAAAAAGATTATTCGGAAAAGAAATAATGGTTTTACTTGGAAGTATTTATAAGTATAAATATCAAAGAGAATTTTTAAGAAATATACATTTTCTTTAAATAGTTCGGGGGAAAACATCTCGATTAGTTTTGTGGTAATTTAAAAAATCCTTTAAGTGACGATCAAATGTTTGCTTAGGTGGATGTTGTAGAGCACTTAGTAAATTATTCTCTTTATCATTGTGCGATCGAAATGAGTTTGAATCTGAACGAACCCAAAGTGAGTGTTAGTGAATAAATTGTTAAAATTACTATATATATATATGAGAATATATAAATTATGATTTCAAAAAGGGTTTTGAAATAAAAATCGGGTATTTAGTTCTTGAGTTTCCTTAAAGGAAATTGATTTAAAATAAAAAGGTATTAGAATTTTTTGATAAATGAAAAATTCAAACTCTTGAATAGAAATGGTATAATTTAACATAAGTTTTAATAGGTTAAATTGGATAGGAAGGTTTTAATAAGCGTTGTTTTATTAAAACCGTAGTTTTTATTTAAACATCTAAGTTGTGTAAATTATTTGGTGTTATTAGGCTAACTCGTAACCATCTTTTCTTATAACACTCTAAGGTATATAAAAAAGTCAAAGTAGTCAACTCAGTCTTAAAGACCTATATTTTGTTTGGGCTCCATTTGAATTTTGAAAAAAATAAAAATAAATAAAATTAAAATTGACATTTTGTATATACTCTTAGGATGTAGAAGAGTGTTATAGAAGTAAATAAAAGTGGAGTAAGTTTTTAACTTAATGTTTTATAAAGTTGTTTCTTTATAAAATGTTTATAAACTTAAGTGAAAATTTATGAAGTAATTCATAAATAATTTTAGTATTGAATGAAATACTATAAGTGAAAATAAAGCGATTTAGAAAAAGATTGTTGTGGTTAAGAAACCCATAAGATTATCTTCGTAAGTTATACGTAGATCATTTTATTTGCACGGTTTTTGATCTAGGATTCGAGTACACAACCTCGGGGTGATTCACACCAGTCCGAAAAAGGATTTCTCACTTGATTCTTGATGATAAACACATGATTTTGAATTTTGATATAATATTGAGGTTTTCTATTACAGTATATGGCTATGTAAGGAGAACAGATGTTTCTAATCAAGGAACTTGATCGAAGTCCGCACTAGGGAGGTCGAGTGAGTGATACTCGTTCGAAAGTAAAGTTTATGCATCCGAGCAAGTGGTCGGATAAGATATTGCGTACATATGATTTATGTAGATCATACAGACTTATATATATATTTGTATGAGGTTGTGTGGCTTAGGGAAATTTAGAGAGAGACTTTCAATTTTGTTCTGAGGTAGCTTAGATTATCTTCCAAGCAATAACCAAAGGCTGATGAGCATAATGGTGCGCTTAGGAAATTATCTATATCCTTGGACGATCGAGAAAGTTGTGAACCTAAGAAAAATTCTAAATCTTATTTGTTAGTCATTTAACATTTCAAATAGTATTAAATGTTAATTTATTCCTTTATGGAATTCGATTTGATTGATAGTGTGATTTTATAGACTATGGTTTATAAAGTATGATTTAATAAGCAAAAGATTTTAAAGTTGTTGTTTATTAGGACTTAAATTCCAGCGCTTTTGGAAAAAAAGTGATTTTTGAAGGAATTTGTGAAACATATAATAATATTATTATTTTGAAAATATTGATCAAGTATTATTATTTCAAAACATTTGAAAAGAGTATTTGTGAAGTGATTTTTCAAATATTTTGTTATGACTAAAGTTGGGCAATTGGGAGTTTTCCGATTTGGAAGACTCGCCATGTATATTTGTTTACTCTAGTTATTGTTTTAGGAGGAACTAGAATACCACTGGATGCTCCTTGTTGTTTTGATTCTAGAGTTATACCATGCTTCGATGGGAGGATCCCCCTCATTGTCATAATTTATTTTAGTTTTGATATATTTCTCTTTGGAAGAATTTGAAAATATATTTTGAATATAAAAACCTGGGCATTTAGTTCTAAATTTATCTTTTGAAAAGATGGAAGCATAGTATTTTATTACAAAGTATTCTTTTTATTTTTGTTACATATGGTTGTTATATTGCTTTTGGTTGCATATGGCTTTATATCACACTAGAGTTGCATCATTATTATAAGTTGCATAATATTGTCTTGTTGCATATGGTTGTTATATTGATTATGTTGATATTGCTTACGATAGAAATAGCTTGTGTATTTCTCTTTTGTCAGCATGGTTCTTTTTTGGATTATGTATGTGCAAGATAGGTACAGGGAAACAAGAGATTGCTATTAGATTTCTTGCGCATATGCATTAGCATCGAGATAGTAAGAAGCTTACCAAAAATCAAATACAAAAGAGATATGTAATAGATTTAGATATTTGTGATTGATTGATGATTTTATGCAATAAATATGAGAGACCACTTGTCTATTGTTTTCGAATCAGCTGCACAAAGGAGGTGCTGCCGAACTTAGGGAATTTAAAAAACCTAAGGGTGAGAGGATATTTTCTTCCTTTGGAAATTTCGGGGACAAAATTGATTTAGAGGGGAGAATGTAACATCTCAGAATTTATCGTTTTGATTTTGAATATTTATTTAATTTTAAATATTTAAATAATTAGTTTCTAAAATATAAATGACTTATACTGAAATATAGGGATTATTTAAATATTTGAATTGTGAATTAAATATTAATTAAATGGATTTAATAGCCTTATTTAACTCCTTTTAATTAACAAATAATGAATGGAGAACTCGTTTTGTAAATTTATTTATAGTAATAAATGGTTTGAATAAATACCAAGGAAATCAATTACTAATAAAACGACTTGATTTTTATTGGCGTATTTTTAAATGAATCTATAGGATTTTCCATAATTTTTAATTTGGAAAATATTTAAATTTTCGTTTGACGTATATTTCGGGAAACGATGGTATTTTTGAAATTTCATAGAGTAAGATAACCAGTGTATTTTATTGTTGTTTTGCGATCGTGTTATGTTTTTATGTGCGATCTTATTTTTGTTTTGTCGTTCGCAGTTCATACGCGAACGAAATACAATATGGTAAGATGCCGGAAATATTTGGATATACCAAACTTTAACCCAAGATTATTCAACACTCTTAACTTTTCTCTTCCTCTTTCTTTTTTCTTTTTATATTCTATAACAAAAAAGAAAAAGAAAGCAAGCCTCCTCTTTAAAATTCAACTCAAATTATATACTCAACAAAAAATTATAAAGTTGGGTTATTTGAGTTCGTGGTGATGAGATCTTCGAATCCATATGACTTTGGTTGTGTGCGGTGAAGTTTTGGAGAGGCCGACAGTTTTGGATGTAAGAAGGGGTGAGCGTCCGGTCGGTTGGGTCAGTTTTGAGGTAAAATGTCAAACAAAAAAAATCCAAAACCGAACCGAACCGAATTAATTTCGGTTAATTCTATCGACAATCGGTTTAACTGAACTAGAAAGATATGTTATTACTCAAGTGATTAATTCACTCAAAGGAAAAAATAAATTTATGTTTCGAGAGATTTTATTTAATATTTTTTATGTTTATAATGAAAGTTGACATATTTTTAACAAGTAAACCTTGTATTTTATCACTAAATAATTTGTTTAAAGCACTGCAATACCATAAATTGGATAATATAATAAAAGTTTGGTTAATTCGGTTAATTCGGTTAAATCGATAATCAAAATAAATTATTTTACAAACCAAATTCGAACCAATTAAGTTTCAAAACCGAAATCGAACCGATGGAAATTAAACAATTTGGTCGGTTAATTCGATTCTGACCGAATATTGCTAAACCTTAGGCGTAAGTGGGTCGAACTAAGGTTGGAGTCTGCCGATGATGGAGGCGGAGTTAGGTGATTTAGAGAGTACAGATGCATTTCTTCCTCAAAGGGGCTTCGAGGATGGAAGTTAACAGGCGTGCAGCTCCCCCATGTGAATCGTGATATTTGCCAGGTCGAGGAGGGTCCATCACATCGCGTTTTCCTTTAGCCCATCGAGCTTGAAGTCGTTGTGCCCATCGTGAAGCATGTGCAAAGAGAGAGTCGTGGGATGTGGTTTCGTGTGATTTCGTGGAGTATTGATGGAGTTTGGGTGATGTGTGCATGGTGGGATTGGATGCACAAGCATGTGTGTACAGGAGATAGGCAGGAGAAGTTTTGGTTTTGGGGAAGAAGGGTTTTGGATGGTAAATAGAGTTTAATAAAATATTTAATTATTAATTAATATCCAAATCTTATAAAATGAATATCTTGCTCATATAAGGTCAAATTCGGACGTAGTCTTTTATGTTGGATCGTATCGATGTTATCTACGCGTTGGAGTTGGATTCGTTGAATTTGAAGCTAGTAGAATTTTGAGCTAAAATCGAATGCCGTTTGATTTTAGATCAAACCAAAATGTGAAAGCATCAACTGGAACTTTGGTGAGTCTTCTCACCTCTAAATAAAGTATGATATCTGTGTTGCTATAGATTATTGTTGAATGCTTAGATGATAGTTTATATATTGTTATTTGATTGTTTGTTTGGATTTGAATCCCACTTGGAGGCGGACGGCATAAATAACCATTGTGTGGTAGGGAACAAAAGCAAGAGGAAGTTGAAGTGTATATGTAGCGAATAGGTCGCTACAGAACACTTTGAAATACACATACATATATGTGATTTACATGGGACTTTTGTAAAGAGACCCCAAGGGGTTTCTTGCCAATATTGATTTACTTATATTCTTATGTTGCTTATATTGTTGCTTGGTTGAAATATTTGTGACATACTATTTGATTTGTGTAAGTGTCATTATAACGATTATCGCTATACCGTCACTTATGAAATATCATCTCCTTAAATCCTTATGTGTGTTGAACTTTTGTTTGTATTTTACAAAATATATGTTTGATCCCGTTTTTGCCCTTTGAAAGCTGTTTAAACTATATTTTCAAGTGTTTTTGAGAATTTTAAAATAAAGGATAAGTGTTGTTTAAAATTTATAAAAGGAATTATAAACTTGATTAATTATCTTCCGAGATAATTATTATTGCTTTAAATTTATAAAAAGGTTATAGATTTGATTAATTATCTTTCAGGGAAATTAATGTTGTTTTAAATTTATAAAAAGATTATAAATTTGATTTATTTTCCTTCAAGATAATTCATGTTGCTCTAAATTTATAAAAAGATTATAATCTTTTGGGATAATTAATGTGTTTTTTAAATTTATAAAAAGATTATAAATTTGATTTATTATCTTTTGGGATAATTAATGTTGTTTTAAATATATAAAAAGATTATAAATTTGACTCATTTCTTTCGGGATAGTTAATGTGGTTTTAATTTATAAAAGAGTTATAAAAGTATTTTAACATTATTCTAAATTAAATTTCTTTTGGGATGATTAACATTGTTTTAAATTATAAAAGCATTTTAAATTGATTTATTATCTTTCGGGATAATAAATGTTGCTTTAAAATTATAAATGATCGTTTATAAATAAGAAAATATTTAAAAAGGAATGTTTGAAAATAAAACTAGGTTAAAATTATTTTAGGTTATAATAAAAAATGTTTTAATGACATTTTTTACCCTTTTTTTAATACACTTAGATATATAATTAACTCCTAAAAAAGAATATTTTTAAAAGAGTGTTTTTAAAGTATTTTTACAAATATTTGTGATATGATAATCAAGCACAAATGTGAGTCAAATGAATTTAAAAGTTTGATTCGTTTATAGAAAATATTTAGTCTTACACTTAGCACTAACGTTGAAGGAACTCTTGCTATTGTTAAAGTTAAGAATGTTGTCGTGACAAGGTAGGAAGCAATACTACCCTTACTTGTTCGGCTTCATTGTTATCCCCAAGGTATTGCTAGTCCGGGATCGACGAGTTATGGTAAGTGTAAGAGATTTAATTTCCATATATGATTATTTTTGTTATCCCTGATAGTTGATTTCTCGACTATCGATTTTAGTTCTACCATCCTTTTATGTTTCGTCAATCTAAGATGATCTATTACTCATTTGAGCATTGATATCCTTTGTCGTAAATGACTAAAACAAAAGAGCGAGTGGGGCCAAGCTATGTGGGGTTGCTCCCATTAGGGTATTATCACATCTACTCTAGATTGGTTTCGATGGTATATGGATGAAGATGAGAAATACTCGGATTCTCGGTAAGGTTGGCAGGGTCTGGTTTGGAGGTTTTCAAGAAAGTCACAGTATATGACCCTCTTAAGTATATTTTCAAAAAGGTATACATTCTGTAAGGGGGTGCACCCTCCTAGTCATTGTTGGAAAATTTTCATTCTTCTTGTTTGATTCAAATCTTTGAATCATTTTCTTAATTGCACTGAGAAGTGCCTGGAGCTCTTCTCGAGGTTTAATTATTTGTTTCCATTCTTTTAAGTTTGGATTTTGATCTTGTTTATGCCTATTCTTTCAAGTTTGAATTTTGTTCTAATTTGTTTCCATTCTTTCTTATACGGATGTTGTTATTATGAGGTATAAACTCATTCCGTGTTTAGCAGCTTGGTCTTATAGAATTATTATATGTTCCCCACATTTCTTGAGTTTTCTCATGTTGGCTTTCTAGACTGATCTGAGTGTTATTTTATTATAATGCTTGGTTCAGGTTGTGAGTATTTTTCTAAGTTGTCGTCGGTTGGCCATAGAGCTCATGGAGAGAGCTGTAAGTTCACCTACCATTGTATTTTTATTTTCCACCGTATTATTATGTATACCCATCACCAATTGTAAATTCAGGAAGTTATAACTATCCAGGCCAATGCAGTTTGTTTTTAACTCTGATATACCATGTATCTTTGAGTGATAGCTTTTACTATCTTTGTTATATTATATATTGTCATTTCATTGTGAGATTTAATTTTCCCTGTTCCTTTTTTTCTTTTTACCCTAATAGTCCGCCTTTCTAACACTTGGATGCTCGGTAATTAAATACTGTGAATGTATTATGTGCCGACTTTCGAGAATCGAAAAGGTGGGTCGTTACGAATATCCCAAGATATTTAGATGTCTAAATCCCATTTTCAATGTTTGACTTTGACTTAGACGTTTGAATAAGGAGTTAGAGGTCTGAATTGAATCTAAATTCAACTAATCACTCTTGGGTTAGGATTTTTCCTATATTCAGATGTCAAATCCCTAGTTCAGATGTCTGGTCTGAAATTTCAGATGTTTGACCTAGGTTTTCCAGATTTTAACTTTATTTGTTTTAGGTTTTTTCATTCATCTTCTTTGTGATTTCGAGTATAGACTTAAGGTTCATTTTAACTAAATTTTTGTGTTTGGTTCATGCCTTAGATTATACAAATTTAATTTGTTAACTCCACGATTATATATGTATATTTACACCATTTTCATTAAAAACTACTATATGCTTCAAATGAAAATTCTATATATATTTCAATTCAAAATTCAATTCAAGATGAGATAAAGGAATATTTAATTTCTTTTATTTATCCAATCCAAATCAACTTTATCAAATCAAACCAAACATTATCAGTTAAAGATTTATATTCATTTAATTTAGGGTAGATTAATCTAGTCTACCTTTTTCCCTTTTCTGCGATTACAATATATTAATTTAGGGTTTTCTCCGTATATCTATACATAACTAAAATTAATTCAATTAAAATAACTTTGGATTATAACTTCTATGTCAAGTTAAAAGAGCATATTTTTAGATCAAGTAGAAATATAAATAAATTTGATTACCCATGAATCAACATACACTAGTAATTAATTCACTCACCTTTTTGAAGTTTTTCCTTTTCCTAATCTCGATTATAATTGCCCTTCCTTTCTCTTCTTCTTCCAATCTTCTTCTCCCTTTTTAATTAGCTTTTCGTTTGTTTTATTTTTATTTTGTTGTAGAAAATTTTGAGGAGAAAGAGAATTTGTTTAGATTTTGAGGAGTTTCTGTAAGGAGAAATAAAAACGAATATACAGGTGACGACTAAGATTTGGGATGAGAAATAGTGGAGGCTAGGTTCCTTTTCATAACTAAAAACTGGGGTTTTCTGATCTAGGCCTGAAATCCATATTTACGAAATACCACTAGTTATATTTTCGCTATTTCCGACCCATTTTATCAAATTTAACAAGCTATGCATGTTCCTTAACTATACCATTCCAGATGCAATGGAATAGGTCCCATATCCTAATTACAACGTTTGTGTAAATTTATATTTTTACCACTTAACGTAAAATTACATTTTTTGACCTTATTATTATTTTAACTTATTTATTAAAATTTCTAGGGTGTTACAATATTTGATAAGGAAAACACCAGAAAGGACAATAGTTGTGGAGAATCCTCCAAAGAGATAAGGACGAATAATCATACGGACCAATATTCCAACAGTTGGTTGACACCCTTAATTAAATATTTGCAAGAATGTACACTACCAAAGAAAGAAATAAATCATGAAAATTAAGGTATCAAGCTCCTTCATGTACCATAGTTGATGGAATATTATACAAAAAAGGGTACTCAACAGCTTACCTAAGATGTATCACTCCAGAAACGAGAGCTAAGCTGCTAAAGGAAGCCCACGAAGTGTTTTGTGGGGATCACTCCAATGAGGTGAAATTAACAAAGAAGGTAAAGGGACAAGGATATTATTGGCCCCACATGATAGTGGATGCTTTAAATTACGTTATGTGACAAATATCAATTTTTTTCTTGAATTCTATTATTACGACTGAGCAAATTAATCACAGTGCTAGTCCATAACCCTTTGATGTATGAGGGATTAACTTGATTGGGCCATTTCCAATCTCGAAAGAAGGAGCAAAGTTTATGGTGGTAGACATTAACTACTCCACCAAGTGGGTAGAGACCGAACCATTACCAAATATTACTACAGGGAAAGTTTTGAATTTTGTCATCAAAAGTATAGCCACTAGATTTGGACTTCTAAATAAGATTATCTCGGACAACGAAACTCAATTTGAAAGTGAAGAATTTGTTAATACCCTAGGCATTAATTTTGATGACAAAAACCATATAATATCACTACTAACGTATCTCCAAGTTATGCAGTTATTTCAGATATATTATTGAGACATTTAAAGAGATAAACAAGAACTAAGTGAAGAAAATGGATTATATATGAATGTTAATCAGAGCAATGAAAGAACAAAACTGATTGAAGAAGAATGCTGAAAGGACAGAGGTGTTTGAAGTGATGAGTAGTTAGTTGAGTCTTAGAATTCCTTGTTAAATTCCAATGACATTATACTTAAAGGTCATCAACCATTGACCTCAACCAAATCACAAAAATCCACAAATATGAGGTACTTTTGAAATCTGAAAATCTGCAACACCTTATTGGTGTTACTATTTCTGAAAACAAAAGTATGTCGACATATCACATTTAAGTATGTCGACATATCTCCATCTTTCACATATATTTCGACATATGTACACCAAGTATGTCGACATACTACCCGTTTTTCAGAATTTTAAATAAAGAGACATTTCCCTCCACCTCTTTACCAAAAGACACGTCTCTTCAACCACTATATAAGGGCCCTAGAAAATGGATTTTCAAATCAATAATTCTCATTTTCTCTTACTCTTTTTTCTCTAAATATTTGTGAGAGAAATCCATCAAATACTCTTCCATTCTCTTTGCAAATCCACACTTTTCAACTCCAATTCTTCACTGATTTGCAAACCACACAATATCAGCGAGTTTGTACTTGAATTCACATCATTCTCTCTCTGATTTCATCTTATTCCTCAAAAAATTCAAAGATATATTATCATTGGAGGTCTATAGGATTATTGTACCAAATCTGCAAGAATCTATATTGAAGATACGACTACTTGTCATACTCTATTGTTGTTTGTAAAGAGAAGAGGGTGCATCTTGTAGCCCGTGAAATCAAGATTGTAAAGGTGTTCTTGCCACCCGTGGAAAGCAAGTTGTGATAGTGAAATTTTGTATGGTGCAGTACGGGACTGGGTATAGGATTAGTTCATCCGAACTAGTATAAAAATCTCCGGTGTTATTTGCATTATTGCATTTTACTTTATTACTTGCTTATTCTCTGATTACTTGTTTCTGTTTGCAATTAGAGTAGGTAAAGTTTTAAATTCATTAATAAGTAGTTAATACACACTTCACCCTCTTTAGTGTTTAAATAGCCTTAAGATCCATTCCACATTATTATAG
Source organism: Allium fistulosum (assembly GCA_030737815.1). NCBI lineage: Eukaryota > Viridiplantae > Streptophyta > Magnoliopsida > Asparagales > Amaryllidaceae > Allium > Allium fistulosum. The sequence goes on along the minus strand of CM060906.1, from coordinate 1,080,969,607 downwards.
ACAACCCCCATTTTCAACAGAATTTACTCATTATTGTGAGAAAAACGAAATAATCAAAAGCTTTTCGTCGGTAGCTCACCCAAAAACTAATGGAGCAATAGAGCAGCAAATAAAAAAATTAAGAATATCTTGAAAAAGCGATTAGGTAAAGCCAGAGGAAATTGGGCCAGTAGAACTTCCTCTCGTTTTATGGTCATATAAAACTTCTACAAGAACGGCTACTAGACATACTCTGTACTCTTTGACATATGGATTTGAAGCAGTATTACCAATGGAGATCGAAGTCCCTTCATGTCAAAGAATTGACTATACTTTTTTAAAAAATCAAGAAAAAAGAAAGAGTCACTCAATTTGCTTAACGAATTAAGAGACCAAGCTGCCATACGAACGACTGAATACCAACGAAGAATCTTCAAGCATTATAATTCAAAAGTAAAAGGAATAACATTTAAGAAAGGAGATCTAGTCTTAAAAGAGTAACGACCAACACTAAGGATCCAACAAATGGCCCATTATGACCAAATTAGGAAGGGCCACTAGTTATTCACGAGGTTATTCCCCAAGAAACTTATCGATTAAGCAGGCAAGATGGAAATGTAATATCGAAAACATGGAATGTTGAGCACTTAAGATCTTATTTCACAGCATTGGATGAATAAGATGGATTATCAAAAGGCTTTTCTTTCCCTATATAATTATCCCCGCACTAATATGCAATATGTCTAACTTAACTCCTAATTAGATGACATTAGCAAGACTTATTAGGTAGAATCACACCTCATATCTGGAAGAGGAGATTTAAGCCTTTGGTCCCATCGCAAGGCCCGACCAAAGAAACCATCCAAAGGTGATGGTCAATTAAGCCTTTGATCCCGTCGTCGGGCCGGGTTAAAGCATCCATCCAAGGAAGATGGGCGAGAAGTCTTTGGTCCCAATCCATAAAGTCTGGCCAAAGCAACCATCCAAAGCATGATGATCAATTAAGCATTTGATCTCCCTGCCGGGCCTGGTCAAAGCACCCATCCAAGAGAGATGAACGAGAAGCTTTTGGTCCCGCCCCAAGGCATGCCCAAAGCAACCATCCAAAGAATGATGATCAATTAAGCCTTTTATCCTGCCGTCGGGCCTGGTTAAAGCACCCATCCAAGGGAGGTTTTCCTTACATTTAAAAGATCTATTTTTTGAAAGTCATACTTTCATGATTACATATGTATATAATCTTTGCATAAAATGACTTTTAAGTTCATAAGAAATTTTTTTATTCAATAAACCAAAGTTATCAAAAGATAAGAAGCACAAGCACCCGACGATGGAAGAGTAAGACAACAAAAACAAAGACATAAATTTACTTAAGCTAAAGCATGAGAAAACTTCTTATGTGGGGGCAAGTGTTACACTTAAATTTCTAAAGATAACTACAATGTGGTGTCATTGGAGGATGAAAGATAAAATAATCAAAAGTTGACAAATATAGGCCATCAGAGGATGACAAAGTCTAATGATCCACCTTTCTTACTCCTAAAGATGACACTTAATACATCCATGGTATTCATATGCCGATCATCTAGGCGTCTAAAAGACAAACCATTGGGGTAAAAAAAAGAAAAGACAAAAAGAAAGATACACAGAATCTCACAGCGCAAGGCAATCATATATAATAAATAATAAGGTAGTACATATGGTCACTTCCAAAATGAAACATCAGAGTCACAACATGCACTAACTCAGTCAGGGGCAGTTATAACTGTCTTCCCCTACAATGCTGATACAAAGTATACATACACGGCGGAAATATAGAAAACTAGTTAACGCTGAAGCCACCTGCTCCACGCTCCTCCAAAATGCATTCGTAAGAACCTGGGTTACTTAGCTACTCATACAAATATTAGTACCCAAGAGATTTAAGGAAAGAAAGAAAAACTTTGGGTCAGACATGGGTCTGGTGTGAGTAAATTCCAAACAACTGAATTTTTATACTTATAAAACTTTTTAAAAATAAAGGTATCTCGTAAGACCACACCGCATATAAACATGGATGGGTTTTTACCTTACGATAACAAAACCATTTTTATAGGAAATCCAGTAATATTATAATAATATCTAGGGTTTAAAATAAATATTGAACATAGCTGAAATGTCTGCATCTCACATTCCAACGTATTTAGGCATAACTAATTCTGTAAGGCACTTATTGGGAAATGGATTACATCAATGACAAGGCTACTGGAGTACCGTCTATCACAGTACACCTCTAGATAAAATGTACTCATGGCCTTACACGGACCCCCTGCATGGCAAGACCGGCCCGCCCCTTATTGGATAGTACTAAATATGTCACCACCCCGGTTGCGATCAACAACCATACCCGGATCACAAGCATACAAAATCTGGAAATATCAATCTAGATCGGGTAATGACCATACCCTAATGGGTGTAACCCACATAGCCTTAAGACATATCCCCTGTTTTAGTTATTCCCGATGGTGAGGCTTGAGGCTACGTTTTACCTTTTTGTATAGCAATCCCACTTGGAATGCTAACACCCACTTGGAATGCTAACACTGCCCTCCATGCGACAATGCAATGCTAGCATTCGTCCATACAAGTTGCTTAGGATATGAACAAACCGAAGGCACTAATTCTACTACATCCTTTCTGGAATAACCCTCAGGATTAGTAGCAAGTAGCTCTTGCATTCAAAGATCTCCGTTTTCGATTACATCATCTCCAATATATTTCCAATTCGAATGCATACGTTGGTTCGAAGTGGTTTTCAGATAACTCATGTTATCTAATCCCAGTCTCTTCGAACCAATATTCGGTAATTTTAAAATTGGTCAAGTTATTGATAATGGATAAATCCACTATTTGGGATGAGTATAGATTTGCATATGAAGAATAAACATCCAATAATTATTCCCACTTTCTAATTTCAAATAGTACTATCCCTTGATTAACAATGAAGTCGGACAAGTTAGAAAACTATCCTTGACTCGACGTATATTCTCACTTCTTGGGATAGAGGCGAGTCTCCATACCATGGAATTTGATGTTAAGTATACAATGAAGTATCTTCCATATACTTAATTAATCATGACCCATTTATCGTAACTAACTTTCTCATTTTTATCATGTTTCCGACATTTCGACTCCCCTATTCCTCGCTTAGAAAATCAAGTTATAGATCTCACAAAAAGAGAAAAGTCTACTCATTGGCTTTTAGTGCTAAATATAAGATGACTTACTTTCAACAAGACATGCCAACGTTTTTAACATAACTTATCATATTTTTTTGGCTACGTAATGACGTAGACAAAAAGTTCCCCTGTATTTTAAAACCATCCTTGTAAAAGAAAGTTGCTTTTAAACAAACTGACCTTTGAAAATAAAGCGATTTAAAATTAGAAACCTTTTATTTAATTAATTAATAATAATTAACCCTTTATTTAAATAATAATTAAACCTTTAATCAAATAATAATAATTAAACCTTTACCTTAATTAATAATTAAATAATAATTATACCTTACTTAATTAATAATTAAATTATAAATAAACCTTGCTTAATTAATAATTAAACCTTAATTAAACCTTAATTAATAATTGAATAATAACTATTGAAAATATTTTAATATTCTTTTTAATACTTATAATATCTTTTAAAAGACTTTTCAAAAATATTTAAAGTGAAAACTCTTTTTAGTTACATAAAAGTTGTCGATTTACGAACTACATCCATAACGACTATCACTATATGTACCATAACTTTCAGACTTGTTTTATATATCAAAATAGCCTTTAAATCTTTTCCTTTTATATTTAAATTACTCAAATAACTTTTTATAAAGGTTTTGAAATCCAAAAGTAAAGTTCGGAAACTTTTAGAAAACATTTCAAAAGGACAAGGAAATAAACAAGTTTTTAAAACACACAGGATCTCGATGTCGACAATAAACTAATTCAAGTGTTAACTTTCCATTCAATATCCAAACATCCATATGCATAAGCACATACATATATACAAGGGTAAATAACATTCCTAAAGCAAGGAAAGGTTATTAATTGTACATTATCACTTAAATACACCGACTATATTTTCCATTCATCACAAATCATGACATATAAATGCATATATGTATAAACACAAGCAACATACTTTCCAAACCAAACATCTAAAAACTATTATTATCACCAAACATAAAGTTTAAATCTTTCTTTTCAAAGGTGAGATTTACTCACCAAACCAAATGAATTCAAATCAAACTACCACCACACTTTGCACCGACACACGAACTTGGTTTTTCTTTTGTAAAAATTTGATTTTTAGGAGCCTAAAGTGGCTAAATAGGTTCGGCCTAAGGTGAGGAGGGCTCGGCCTAGCTTGAAGAAAGTGGGTTTGGGCTTGTTTTTGGATGCTAAGAGAAGTAGAGAGCAAAAGAAAGGTTTTTAACTAGTTTTTAAGGATTTAAGAGGAAAAAGAAAAGAGTTTTAACTTGAGAAAATTTTTAAGAAGCCATGGAAGGCAGGATAAAAGCTTGAAAGAAAAGGATGGGAGTTTGAAAATAGAGAAATGAAATGAAATAAGAAGTTGATTTTATATAAAATGGAATATGGAAATTACGTATATATTTGTTCTTTAACCCCATACCTTCCATACCTTAGTGTCACCTCACCCTCTCCTTTACCCATTCCACATGCAACCTCCACCTCCCTCTCTTGTCCATCACTTCATCACTTTTGTGATGTGATAATACCCTTTACACATTTTTTAATATAAAAGAAAGGAAAAGTCAAATTTACCTTTTTACTTTAACCATTTCTTAACTAAAGCATAGGTTATTTATATACGTGTATGTATGTATATATATTATATACTCTAGTGTACACAGCAATTTCCAACAACTTTCAGACAATGAAAAGTCGAAAATCCAAAAAATAATTTTCAGTTGCATTTTTCGATTTTTCTTCAAATTAATTATTTTTATAAACCAAAATTTAAACAACTTCACCATCATTAATTATTATTTAAAATAGGTCTATTTGAGTTATAAAATCCATTAATTAATTATTTAAAAATATATTAAATATTCCTATCTAAAGTGATTAAATTACGGATTGTTATACAAAGCAAAGTAATCAAAGGATAAAGATGAGCCATCACATGGTGATTCCCCCAATGCCATCATAAGTTGAAGTACAAGAACCATTAGATGGTGACATCCAGAGCCATCGAAAGATGAGGAATATGAACTATCGAATTGTGACCTCTGAAGCCATCAAAAGATGAGATATTCAAGCCATCGCATGGTGATTTTTTAAGAGCCATCGCAGGTTGATAAGAGCTATCGAATGATGAATATAGAAGCCATCGAAGGTTGTTTTCCCATAGCTATTCCATGGTGAATATAGAAGCCATCGAAGGTTGATTTCTTAGAGCTACCGCATGGTGAATATAGAAGCCACCGAAAGTTGATTTCCCAAAGTCGTCGCATGGTGAATATAAAAGCCATCGGATGTTGATTTCTCAGAGCCATCCCATAGTGAATATAGAAGCCATCGAAGGTTGATTTCGTAGAGCTATCACATGGTGAATATAGAAGCCATCGAAGGTTGATTTCCCAAAGTTATCGCTTGGTGAATATAGAAGCCATCGAAGGTTGATTATTTAAAGTTGTCGCAGGATCACCAAATTAGCTATCAAAGGTTGATGATCTTAGGGAAATTGCAAGATGATAATGTAATCGAGTCATTGTGGGATGATGTCTTAAAGCCGTCGCATGATGATTAAATGAGCTATTGAAGGATGACACTCCTAAGCTGTCATGATTCAGTAAGATGTCGAAGCTTGGTTTACTTAAGCTATCGCATGGTGACTAAATTGCCTATGGAAGGATGACACTATTAAGCTATCAATAATGATAGAACAAACTATTGAATATTGGTGATTTTGAGCTATTGCATGCTGATGAAACAGCCTATCGAGTGTTGATGATGTTGAGCCATCGCGAGATGACTCATCTACATGAAATTTGCATCTAGCCCACCACATAGAGCATCTTGAATGGGTCAGCAGTGCCATGTCATTATGATTTAGAAGAGAATCTGTGAATATGTGCCACGTCATCAAATCAGGACTTTCCATTTTCACCAAATAACATGTGTCTAAATCCAAAGATCCAGGACTTCTATAAATAGGCATGTACCCCATAACAGAAAGGACACGAATTTTAGATTCTTTTCTTCCTCATTTTTTCATCTTTCTCAAGCGTGTAAGAAAGAACTTAAAATTGGGATTTCCATGGCCGTTAGGTCAAATCGAAATCAAGCTTTGTAACCAAGGACTTATACTTTGAACAATCTACATTTTGAACTCTTGACTTACGTTTATGACTATTAAATTATATAATGAACCAAGGACCCTCTATCAACTTGAATGCTTGAATTTGTATAAAGCCCAAATTCTACCTGACAAAAACTATTTTGCATAGGAAACAAAATCTATTCTATTATATATAAAACTCAATCTCTCATAATTTTTTCCTCTTCTCTCATTCAATCTCAAGCCAAATACTAAAATATCCTTAGTTCAAGTGATTTTTTACACAAAGCACCTTAATTCTTTTTCCTTCTTAACTTTTCCTCATTTCAAAATAAATTTTCTGCTTAATATTTAGACGTTTACATCCTAAATCTCTTCCACTTTCTCTTAAATTTATTACCAGTTACATTACATCCTAAATCTCTTCCACTTCCTCTTAGTTTTATTACCAATTACATTCGCCGCTTCATTATCCTCTATAGTTATTCTTCATCGTCTTTCTTATTTCTTGGTCACAAAAATAACTGTCTCTCTCCATTCATTTATTCGATTATTATAAAAGAGAAAATGTGACTATTTGTATGCTTATTTCTCATTCAATCTAAAGTCATACTCCATCACTTCTTGATTTGAGTAATCATTTTGCAACTACCCCATCTGATTTTTTTAACAATGATCCATCTATCCATTTTATTTGATGATTGTTTGTATTTTTATTCCATATTCATTTTAAGTTCATAACATATCCTTCTCCTTAATTCAAGGTATTATTTCGTGTTTCAATCATTTATTAACTTTCATTTGTCATTCTTAATTTCTTATTTAAAAATGATAAAATTGGATTTATGAATCAAAGGCTTTGTGATTTTTCAAAACTATATATTTTGCTCTACTTACTTTCTCTTTTATTGCAAATAGATGAATATCTTTGTTTATAATAAATAATTTAAATTATAATTCTGTAAGTCCAACCATTTATTTTAGATTTATGCATCAATTTTATAAATTGATAATTTCATATCAAGATATATTATGCTTTAGCAATTGCGTATCATTTTCTAACACATGCTCAGTTAAAATTTGACTTCATTTTTTATTTCATTATAGCTAATTTTAACTACTATCCATTTATGTTTATTGCTTGTAATAAATGTTTAAAAACATTCATCTCATTTTGGAATTAATCTTCTTATACTAAATTATGAAAAGTAAGTACATAAATCAAAGGTTACATTTTTCTGATTTGAAGATTTAGTCATGATCGCTTTTTAAATCGAGTGAAATCAAGTGAATAATCACAGTAAAAATTCAAATGTTATTCGGTAAGTGGTTTATGGCTTAATATTTGTGATTTGACAATTTTATATTGAAAATTATTAAATTTGTTCATGCTTGTATTTTTTTTCTATCGTCACTCAATTAAATCATTGGCTTTTTTATTTGTTTCATGTTATCCAGTTTTAAATATTTTGCATTTATATTTGTATTATTTATTTATAACTAAAAATATATCATGGTTGTAATAGATGTTTGCAAATTTTAGTTGCTTATAATTTTTGTATTAGTATAATTTTTATATTTTTATATTTATAGTTTGTATTTTTGTTGTTTAGCATCTGAAAGTCATATTTATTGCTATTTGTTGATAAATTACTTACTATTTTGGTTTATTATAAGAATGTTACATTTCCATAAGAAGAAACAAAGAGTGATGTTAGAGAGAAATAAAATTCAAATTTTCCCATTAAATATAAAAGATAACGGTACTCATAAATAGAAAGACTATTATATTCATTGTGGTTTGTTATAATTTAATTAATTTATTTTTTAATAAATACATTAGCTCATTTTTGCCTTAGTAAATATTTTTATTTCATGGCAAATACATCAATTCTATTTTATTACATAAAAATTTCAATCTCTAACCATTTGCATTCTTCTTACTGGGTAACTTTCTTGCATTTTAACTCTTTATTTCATATATTTCCTCTTGCAACATTCTTATTTCCGTCTACCCTATTATCTACATTTATTATTTTTATGCAATCCAACTGAGTTATCTTCCTCTCCTTAGCACGTTCAATACTAAAGAAAATTCTTATTTCCTTGCTTTTTTACATCTTCATTTTCTTCTCTCCCCTCTTACTATTTTGTGTCTTCCTCATTTCTGGCTTCACATAAAAATACTCAATCCTAAATCTTAAACAAATTAAAAATTCTTTCCAAATAATTTATTTATTTGTTTGATAATTTGTTTATTTTGAGTATGATTTGATTGATTATCAAAAGTTCTTCACCTTTTGTACTCATTGTAATTTTTTTTAATATTATGCTATTGTTGTATTTCTACCTATTGCTACGGTTAGAATTATCATTGATAAATTATCAAGATGCCACCAGGCGACTTTGACCTACTGGTCAACAAGTTCTATGTAAAGGTTAGATCTTTATTTTGTTTAATGTCTTTTCTTTCAATTGGTTGTATTATTATTTTTGTTCTAAAATTATGATTCTACGTCTTGATTCTAACTTTATATTCCAAATTTCTATTTTCTTCTAATTTTAGGTTCCAAGTATCTTAATTCGAATTCCACGTTTTCTTCATTTATTTTGTAGGATTATATTAAATTTATTAATTCGCAAGGATCATAACCTTCTGATATTCACAGGATTTACCATAGGTAAATTTGAAGCATTTCTTATTTCTCATGTTTTATATCGGGTTATATTTTCATATTTTTGTCTTATTGGCCAGATTACTAATTTGGGTTCCTTCATTTATTTTGTAGGGAGTTTGGTTTGCTAATATAGAGAAACAAAAAATACCTTTAGTTTTCCTCTATAATAATAAAATAGAGGTAAAGTTGGTCTTTAGTTCATTCTCAACATAAGTATATAAGAAAGTCAAGTCGGAAGAAAAGGTATAAATGTATAAGCAATAATTATTCACTGCTTTCGGTAGATGAATTTAAATTTTGTTGAATGTTTAATTTTAAATACGTGTTTTGAAAACATATTAGTTAAATGTTTATGTAATCTCTGTCAATTTAAACTATTTTGTAAATTCTAATATTTCTCCTTAATCATTTAGGATTCTAATATTTTTATATTATGTGATTTAATAGACTATGAAATATAATATGCAACACACTTTCATGATCATCATTAAAGCCTTGCTGATCCTACGAAACAATCAATTGCTTTGAATTCTATGTAGTTTGGTAACTTTTATAAATAACTATAAATTAGAGATATAGTTATTTATAACAGTTATATGTGAACTATTTTTAAATAGGAATGATCATAATAAATATTTTACTATACAATAAATAAAAGTGACCAATTGCTTTTAATTTAGCTTAATTGTAATTCAAAAAATGTTGGAAGTTAAACTATAATTTAGTTTAAGAATAGAACCAATTACATATTAAGTCTCCTTGTTTCATTCAATTAGAAACTTAACATGTAGTCGACTAATTGTTTCTTCTCTTTTATAAGCAGCATTTCAAACGCATAACAACCTAGAAGCTTCTATTGTTCAATAAATTATGTTAAAGGTAAAGTTGGACTTTTTTCTTTCTCATGTTTTACATCCTATTCCGTTTTCATATTTTTGTTTCATTGGCAATACTATGGACTTGGTATCCTTCATCTATTTTGCATGAAGTTATTGGTTCTCAATACATGTATATAAAAAACATTAAAATTTTCAACATAATCAAATAGATATAAAGTTGATTAGTATTTCATTCTCAAACATAAGTATATAAAGAAAGTCAAGTTGGAAGAAAAACATTATATTTGAAGTAATATTCAAAAAATAAATCTCTACTGTATTACAAGAAAATGAATAAATGTATAAGCAATGCTTTTGTTCTTGCTTTAGTACGTAATTTTAAAATTTTGTTAATAATTTGTTTCCAATAATCAGAACTTCTTCTTTTTTGTAAACTCTAACGTTGTCCTACTTAATCAATTTAGCATTTTAATATTTTTTTACTGTGTTATTTAATGGACTGTGAAGTGTTCATAAGCAACACCATACAATGAGATAATTAGTTACGATTTTTAATGAAATTGTTTTATGTCACATTAATTAAATTTTTTAGAGTTTGAAAGCTTTTATAGTTAACTATTAGATATATTACTATTCACAATAGTCTTAAGTGAACTATTTTTAAGTAGAATGCAATAAATAAAACGAATAAATTGCATTTAATTTTGATTAACTTGAATTCAAACTATAAACATTAATTCAATTTAATGAGATAATTAGTTACATATTAATTTACTTTAATGCTAAATTACATAAATCAATTAATTCTTTTTATTTATTTCTTTTTATCAGCAACATTTCAGATGTATATAAACATGTAATATGAAATGTTCTGCGAATTTAAAAAATCTTTCATCGATGTAGGAACTACGTGTATCAAAGAGAAATAGTAATGTTTGAACTTATTACTTATAGAAAAGTGGAAATTAGATTGAAGGACAAAGTAATGTTATATGTAAATAGCATTTGTTGTAAAGTAATATTATATGTACATAACATTTGCTATAAATGTAATAGTTTTACTGTAAATACAGTGCTAAATTAATTTAGCATTTATACGAATAATGTTTTATTAATATAGCATTTGTTAATGTTTTTTCTTTATACCGAACTTTTGATGTGGTGCCCTTGGTTCAATTTTTTTCCAAACTTTATGCTTTTAACTAATCCACTCTATTACTTATTTGTAACAAATAGTTTCTTTTTTATTTAACAAGGTCAGATAAAATTAAAATGATTGAGAAGAAATATATTTATATATAATTTTCTTCAACATGCTTATGCTTTAAAGGCAATGTGATATTTTGACATATTTGTTTATACTTAAAATGAAACATTATATATTCAATATATCTTAAAAACAAATATAAGTTTTAATTTACAAGCATAAAAATTATATTGGGTCATAAATAGTCAGTGTTGGATGCACATACAATTTTTTTTACAAGCGTTCATAATGAATTAATTGCATGATATTGTAATAGTTCGCTACATTGACCATGTTATCTTATGTCATTCGAATCGAATAGTTATCTTAAGTGCAATCTTTATTTTATGCGTATCACAGGTAGTTTTTCATGGCGGTATATTTTACTTCTTTGAACTATGCTAAATTTTGTATTGTACATTCATTATGGTAATATAATTATGATTATTTGAAGTGAAGGCAAAATTTGCTTGGTTGTTCAAGATCATACCATGATGTCCTTGATTGGTAGCTTATTTGATCATTAATTATCCAGGTTACTTGAGCATTCAAAAATGAAAAAAAATCTACACAATATTTATAATTTATGTATATTTCTCATGCAATATTATACTACATGTGTTTGAAAATACATCGTTTCAAGATACTAAATATTTGTTTAATTCAATTAGTAGTTGATAGTGTCAGGAAGTCCACTGATGTAACAGTTAGAATATTTCTTATTTAAGCTAAATTTAAATCACCATTTCACTTTGAGTTTGAATTCTTGATGTCAGATATAGAACACTATTACTGTATGGAATGTGTACATATTTGTATTACAAGGTGAACCCATGTCGAACTTATGTATCCCTTAAGTTAATAAACATACTCAATAACATTATTATTATCAAGTAAGGAATAATTGATAGTCGACCTTAGGTTTTTTTGTATACATCCATTATCATTTAAAAAAGATTTATTATACTTTGCCTCGAGATTATCTAAGAAAACTAATCAACAAATGTGTTTATATTATTTAAGAAAAGATTAATCTAAATGAACTAGAATCCACAAATACACACTTTCATTTCCATACAACTGCGGATTTTTTTTTTTAAAATGAACAGTTAAATAAAGTATACGTGAACAGTACTGATTCGCAGCAGCTGAAATTAGATGTTTACACGAGAGTAATCGGCCCTTGTTTGAAATAGTTATACGCCAAACAATTTGCCGATGTCTTCTGCCCTTTTGAACGGTCGAGACCACTCAATCAATCACATCATGCAAAAAAAATAGAATATCGAATCAATCACGAAAAAGTTGATTAAAAAATACAATATAAATTATATTATATAATATTGAAAATAAAACCCAAACCCTAAATTTCCTTTTCCAATCTCGATCTCCCCAATCAATTTGAATTTGGAAGCTGTTATTATTGTCCCAGCTTCAATAATCCTTTCTGCAGCCTTGAGGCAATCTTAGTTATATATGAATGTTACACTACTACTCATTTTATTGTTCGACTTTGTGATCTGTGCAAGTGTTAGATGTTGAAATACACTGCCGTCTGTTTAATTTACCCAATTTTCCTTGACATATGCAATATGTAAACAAACTGGGAATTATATTTAGGTTCTTTTGGTTTCTATGCCTAGGGTAGCGATCCGAATTGATATCTTTGATATTGATTATTACATCGCAGCTTTTGTAACTAATCCTGAACATCTTTTTGCACAAAATATACCGTGTTTCTTGTTAGCCGTGACATTCTGTTTTGTTAAAGCTACGATTGACCTTATCTAACAAGTAGGGAAAATAAGCTGCAGGTTCTAATGTAGCTTTACTGGTTTGGCAGTTATTTAAATTTTTGACTAAAGGGATGCAATTATGTTGATAATTCATGATTTTTTCTTCATCAACGTCCGATACTAAACTTGATCAAATTTGTAACCAAAACTATCTAAATACACTTATATTTATTAATGGTTTCAATATGAGATTCAAATCGTAAAGTTTGAAATTTGAATCGAAACGGGATTTGAATCGTGAATCGTAAATCCGAGTGAGATTCAAATTATAACTTTAAAAAAAGAGTGTACTTTATTTGTGAAATTCTACACTCTTTTTTAATTAATGAAATAACATTTGTAAGTGTACTTATTTGTAACATCTCCTATCTTGAGACCAAAAGCTAAGCACTACAGGTGCTGCAGTCATCTGTAGTATTAACTTCCGATGACAAAATACGGTAATGCTAGATACATTGATATAACAGAAACATACAGATATGGAAAAAAATTTAAACAATTTAAAACAAACATCTCAATCCATTCCAAATCACATTTCAAATTCATTACATAATCCCAAATACGTTAACCACGTTCAGAGAGATATAATTATTACAACATACACCAAAAGCAACATATGAAGATGCCGCCTTGGATGATCAAAGTATATAACAAGGCAAGTAAATATCTTTTCCTTTACAACCAAACACAGCGGAACCAAAATAGAAAAAACTCTAGATAGCTATCATGCCTCCTGCATATCTTCGAAAGCTTATTCGTCTAAAGAGGTACCTGAAAACCTCAACTCTCAAACTACTCAAAATCAGTTGAGTACCCGAGAGTTTAAGGAGAAAACATAAACTTCAAGTCGGACATAAAGCCTGGTATGAATAAATCTACCATCTCAAACAATTTAGATATCTAGTGAGATCACGCCGCTTAGCGGAACGGGTTTTCCCCTCACCAATGTCTTATTCAAAACTTTATAAAACCATAAATTGTGCTCCTGCGTCCACAATGGTTAAAACATAGCAAATTAAAATATTATGATGATATGCAAACAAGTAAATCAATTCTGGATTACCCATCCCCATTCATTTTGACTATTTGTCATATTTATAGTTTCTAGGGTCACTGTTAACCTATTAGTTTTCATGGGCTGACTAATAACCTATGTAATGTTTATGGTTTCCCTGTCTAGTTTCATAGTTTTCATGGGCTAGCTATTAACCCATTTAAATTTATGGGCTCCTTGTCCTATTTCATAGTTTTCATGGGGTCACTAAGAACCTATTGGCCCCTACCAATAACTTCATTATTTCATGGGTTCTCCCTGAATCTATTGGTATCTCCAATAACTTCCCTCTTATCCTAGTTTTCATGGGTTGACTGGGAACCTATTGACATCTGTCAATAACTCAATCCGGATATAGTTTTCATGGGTTCACTACAAATCTATTGGCCCATGCCAGTAACAAAATCTAATCAAAGATTTCATGGGTTTATTATGCACCCATTGGCACCTGCTAATAACCTTTCTTAAACATAGTTTTCATGGGTTTACTATGAACCTGTCTATCCTACATTCTGGTTTATCCGACCTCCTGAATGCAATTCTACTCATTCATGAGTTAATTCAATTTATATTCACTACTGGGTCAACTTAGCTGGTTATTCTGCTCTTTTCTCCCCAAAATACAGTTATGGATCCATTATAATATGAATACATATATTAGAAGAAGTAAACATTATATAATAATACCAACACCTGTGGTTTAATATCCTTGAAATCACATTTATATAAAGCATGGTTAATCCCTTTAACCTATTATTTTATCAAGGAAAAGCAGGGACATTATTTGAGAGGGCCAAGAAATCACCCTCCTATATTCAATGACTTCTTTCTCACTGAGCAATCTAGTGATTTATGCAGACATTTCCTTCACCTGCTTCTTATATTGCTCAATTTCCTCTCTGTAAACAATGTCGTATAGCTTTTCACCCTCTTTTAAGGTCTGCTCTATTCCTTCCAACTTTGATGCAGCATCCCTCGACCAACGTGGCTAGGGTAAGAATATGCGAATGAGGGAAATTTGAACCAGAGCAACATCTAGGGAGAAAGCCATTGACGAATAGTTGGATGCATAGAAAGATACAAACCACATTGGAAATGTTTGGGAGTAATGGAGACACGTCCAAATTGTCAAAGGACGCCAACATCCTCTTCTAATCGGGTGATCTCAAAAGGAAGAAGCATAGAGGAAGAAAAATAGGAATCTATATCAAAATTCTAAAGATTACTTCTAAAAAGGACCGAACAAGAATTGAAACAATTTCTCTTACTGACAATCTACCAAAGACACTCCCAAATTTTGCAATTAACCTAATATCGGTTCTTTTCAAACAAAAGGATAAAAGGAAATGTTGGAGAAATGAAGAAAGAATATACGTATATCAATTTGAATAATGGACGCATGACTGAAGCGATCAAAGATTTTTATAAAACATAGATTTTGTTGCTAAAATAATGAGTACAAAGATTTACAAAAATCCGCATAGAGAAATGAAAAGCCAGATTGAACAGTTGTTTGAAGATAGTCCAGTAAGGGAACGACATGTGTTCAAGAGCATTAAATGCAAGTGCGGCCAAAAAGACATTTTTCTAGCACCGAAAAGGTAGACTAGAAAGAACTGACTAGACATACATATCACGTGTTTAAGACAACAAGTCTACCCTAACCTACAGTCACCACAGATTTAGAGGCAAGTGTTATACTTGTTCTTACGACGAACTACGGCGAAGGGAAATTGGCAGTCCTTAAAGTCAGAAAAGCTACCTCATGTCAAGAAGACTAGAGAAAAAGAAGTGAATCAATTAAATTCGTACCGAACAAGGAACTAGCTGGAAGTCACAACACCTAACCCAACCCAAGCCCTACAACCAATGGAACCGTGGCAAGAGACAAATACTGCATGTATCAGGAAACTTTGGCAGGTCACAGTGGCTATATCAAAAATCAAAGGCAAAAAATGAAATACTCCACCGAGGCGTAGGAAGCAATACATGATATACTAAGCTCACCATACATCTAAGGCTCATATTTTGCCAATACCTACAAGAACAGGTCTGCGCCAGCATACATCGCGGGCAACCTAGGCAACGCCGCACATGGTCAAAAGCACTCCAAAGGGGCTATTTACATGGCCGCTCTGGATATGCTTCAACGCGGAATCATACTTACAGGTAAATGACAAATGTGAAGCTCTCTCTTATTGGCAGTCCAAGCATATTTGCAAAGATGACAACTCAAGTTACACCCAACTCAAATCACAAATAGCCTCAAGCACATTCCAGGCATATGCCAAGTCAACTCTCAAATTAGAATGGGAAATGCTATTTCATTCAGACCCGACATGATGTCAAGTCAAGCAAAGACGGCAAAGGTATTGGCAGTACAACCTTAACGCAAAGCGCTATTCACCACTACAACAATTCATATGCATCAACAACATATTCGAAGCATCAGGGCGGTCCCCTACCATTCCTTTTAAGACATTTTCCATTCTGGGAGAAAGGAGACCAACCCATACAGATTTGGGTTTCCCGCCCAATTTTTCAGACATCTCATCTCAAATTTCCAAGATCCCACCAATGTCATGGTTTCCCGCCAAAAACCCGTCACTAATCCAGGTACAACGAATAGTCAATTACAGATGAATGACAAGTGTCAAATCTAAGGGCGTAGATTGAAGAAAAAAGATCAAAGGCAACCGCGATAACTAGCAATGCACTTTTCATACTATAAAAGGAAACATTAGAGGACGAAAAATGGATCCTTTTCTTCTTAGAAAGGAAAATCTGAGATTTGAATATTATGCGCTTCTGGACGATTGTAATCATCTGTACCAAAAAATAGAAAATAAATAGTGGATTATTCTCTATATCCTTTACTTTTATTATTCCGTCATCTAATTTTGGATTGCCATTCATTTATAAAACCATCTTGATATTTTAACAAATAGTTGGAGCGCGTCTACTAGGCTATGTAAGCATTCAATAATATAGTCACTTCTCAAAGGCAGATTTAACAAAGATTAAATTTGCTGATTCCAATTTGTGGAAGCAATTAATGACTAGATTGCTCCACGATCTAGTTGAGTGTGGTGAAGCCAAAAAACTTCACCAACAAGTACTGTCAACGAGCATGGTTTCTGAAATGAACATAAACTATATTATCTATGAATTGGCTCATAAACTTTTTCACTAAATCGGTACACATATTGATGATGTACCAATTATCTAGTTGGCGAAACCACACGGTAGCCAAATCAGTCAAGTACAATATGAGCATCGTCCCATCACCTCCTCCGAAGTTGCTAACACCCTCGTACATTGGATGTATATCATTAAGTGAATAGTTGGATACATCCTTCTATCGTATGGCTCCAAAGTAGGTAACTTGAAATCAGATGGATTCCTTGCGTATCGGGTGTTTGGGGGTGAAATGGTTTCCATTCACGTCCTCCAAACTTTGATCCATAGCTTCACCTCGAAGTACATGTCTTACCATCTCAGTTAATTAATCATTTAGATTTAGTTGAAATCTCTACGCACGCCTTTGATTCAAATCTTCTTCATGCTCTCGTTCTTGTGGGGAACTTTCGGTTATAATCCTTGCAGTTGCAAGTTTGCATTTTGATTTAGATTTCAAGGCTCGATATCATCCATTTAACGTGCCTTTCCATGCTCGACCATACTCCCATGTCCAAACATAGATACCTTATTGGCGTGCTGGGGGATGGTTCTAGATTGTTTCGCTTAATTTCCTTGTCTATCTGTTCTGCCATCTAGCATTCAATTCTGATTTTCAACAATGCCAGCTGTACTTTATTATTCCATCCTTTAAAAGAATCCATTCATCATCTTTTCTTATCGAGATATCAATCTCACTTGTAAACTTGTCATCGTCCTTTCAATTTCCTCTCTAGTCACATAGATAAAATATGGATTTGAACTAATAAGCAACTCCCGCCCGCCCCATGCTCTGGTTGACTCGGTCCAACAATGACTCTTATATTATTCCTCTTCATCTTCTCCAATATAAGATCTAAGTTCATCGTAGTGGAAGCAATAAAAATGTTGCACAAAAGATTGGTACAAGGCCCTCAATTCTCTAGAAAATGAATCAAACAAATATTAAAATGAAGAAATTAGAAGAGAACGAAGAAGAGACATAAGATTTTTACAGTGGTCTGGTAAATCTTTGGTCTACGTCCAATCAATCGATTTTCTTTACGAGTACTTCTAGAAATACAATCAAATCTGAGAATATACCTCCGTTTTCTCAAAGTGGTTTGGCAAAGATGAAGATCGAGATCGCGATGCCGAACCCGAAATAATACCGACTCAATCTAAAGAGATTTGCATTTCAAGTCCATATTTCTGATGTTTACAAGAAAGTCCACGTAGTATTGAATATGTAAATTAGATCTCTATTTTTTAAAATAACAAAATGCAAACTAGTTCAAAAGTGCAAGTTACCTTGAACTTTTTAAAAAGTTTTTCAAAAATTGAAAAATCAAATTTCTTTATTAATAAATAGTAATAATTGCTATTTAAGTATAATTCTAGTAGATAATTGCAGTTTTTTTCATTATTGAATTTTATTAAAAAAAATTCAAAAATTGCAGCACCGCTTGTGGTTTTAATTAAAAAATACAAGTTGGCTTGCAATTTTTTTTTTTAAAATAGCTTAATTGAGACAATCCCTGTTGTAGCCGCTTACTGGTAGCAGCGTCAAAACAGAAGCAGGGACCGTAACTTTTTCAACTATTCTGTCAATCATCTTCCTCCCTGAAGCTTAGGGTTTCTAAAAAATTCAGGTTTCCTGCTGCTTCTTCTTCCTATTCCTCGTTTTCTTTTCTTTTTCTTTTGTTTCTTTTTTCTTTTTTGCTGAATCGAGATCGCGATGCCGGACTATATCTCTTTTGATTTTGTTTTGGTTCGATGCTTAAATTAAAATCGCGATTCAGTATTGGACTCCAATATTTTCGTTCTGAAATGGAATCGCACATTTTACACGGGTTGCGATCCAATTTAACTCTTGGATCGGGAAGGCTGCGATTCCTTCCAAATCGCGCGTTGGAACGTACGATCTCGCGATTTTTGCAATCACTGATATTTATTACTATTCACACAAATTTACTTACAAGTTACAAATCAAGTCTACTTTTAACTTTAATATAAAAAAAGGTCCGCATATGGGTTCCGACTGTTACTATGCACCTGTGTAATTTGCATACTATATCATAAAGCTGTCTATCTCCTTGAGTGTTGAGTAAACCGGATTTTTTTTAAGCATATTTCGGAACACTTGTTTGGCATTTTGATCATTCACAAAATTCTATTAATACATTTACATCATATTAATTTCTTAATTGATTGGTTGGTTAGCATATACAACTCATACAGTAGAATTTGATTTGAAAATAGGTGTTGAGCATGTCGACACCTGCAAGAAAGAGATTGATGAGAGATTTCAAGAGATTGCAGCAAGATCCTCCTGCGGGTATCAGTGGGGCTCCACAGGAGAGTAATATAATGCTATGGAATGCCGTAATATTTGGGTAAGCTTCTCTTGCTGTACCATAATACGTAATTAAAATATAGTTTAAGAGTGTTTTGTATCCTTTAATTTGATCTTTCTTTGATTGTAATTTGTTGTGTAATTAAATTGCAGCCCAGATGACAGTCCTTGGGATGGAGGTGAGTTATATTACATGCTCAAATTTAACCAACCTTTTCGTTACCTGATTAATATGTGTTATTACCAATATACCTTTAATATATAATTGTTTCGGTTCCATGTATTGTTTTGTTAGAATGATAATTGATAAAATGAGAAAGCACATCTAGGATTTTCTATCTCTAAACTAATTTTGTTTCTAGGATATTGAATGATAAATCATCATTAGGAGTTATTGAGGCCTTCATCTGTCCAAACTTTCCTGCATGTACTTCCCACCAATTCGGAGAAGTCAATTTAACGATTTGAGTTGACTTTATTTTGATCTTCTCTACTTTTCTGATCAAGTAGTTGAAAGATCCAAAGCAATATTAACTGTAACTGTGAAGGTAATCAAAATAACGCCATATTTGAAGTCTTGAAGTAATGTGTGTGTGGTTGGGGGGCTCTAGCTGTTAAGACTCTGGCAAGTGAATTCCTTCAATAGCATTTTTTTTTTCCAAATATACTGGTTGCTCTTCTTTCTGCTGCATATAATTACTCCAAATGTGCAGACATCCATCTTGTTTTTCTTAATCATGTAAGTAGTCTAGGCTACTTACTTGATTAACATCTGTTGTGGCACCATATTACCCTTTTTTTCCTATGTTTATTTCATCATAATTCTCCACCTACTGGTTTAGCATATTGTGGTGGTTTTTTGGAGTGTGAGGTTTGGGTCGCATCAGTTGAAATTTTCAAATGGACTTTGTCATATTTTTTGTAAAATGATTAAAATGGAACCCAATATCGAATTGTGCTGATCCAAAGTCCCACAAACTAACCTAACTAGGTTTTATAATTGTTGGGTTGTATAATGTGTCACTTTAAGTGGTTCAACTTATACCCAACTAGTTTTTTTTTTCCAGTTTTATTTCAATCCAAATAGACTTAATTGTAGTGTTTAAAATATTTGTTCCACAAAATGGTCATTATCTGTAGTTATACTTGATCTTAAGTTTGATTCAAAGTACAAAACTTTATGTAAGGCGGCATCAAAGAATGACATTAATCATCCTTTAATATTGCATGTCAATGATAAAAGCTTGTTTATGCCAGAATATTATCTGTTTCAGATCCGAGCTTCTTGTGTTTGCCAATGCCTAATGAACCTGAGATTCTAGATAGCATGGTTATAGAAAATCACTAAATGAATTTGAACTTGCCGCATTGCTCTGAGGATTAAATACTTATTGACCGAGCGTCAATCTCCTTGTGCCTATTTCTGGACAACCTTATATAGCTTTGTTGATTGAATTTATGACCTCCATTAAGTATAGAACGTATAGTTTGTAGTTTGTCAAACTTAGTTTACTGGAAAAGATGTTTGGGAATCAAATAGTTTATAGCTGATTTTAGTTTATGATTATTTATCCTAAATCAATCTTTGCACTTGATTGAATAAATTAAGTTGTATACGTGTCGTGAAGCGATCTAATTTGGTACGACCATGTTCTAAGTTCCCAAACATCCGAGGGGGTTTTCATCTTTGAAACACATGTCACTGGCTTCATGCTAGTAAAGCCTATTGAGTTAATCTTACTCCTGGTCACTGACCAAAAATGAAAACATTTAGCTGGTTCATGGACCTTCGACAGCATCTTTTGCAAGCTATTATTTAGTCATATTCCCTAAAAGAATTTATCAGTTGATTTGTTTTTGTTTTTGTTTCAACTCATTGCATATGCTTGGATGAAAATAATAGGCCTATTGTAGTGGTAGTAAATTAATGAGATTTCAGAATTGCTAATGCTGCATAATTAGTTTGTTCACTCGTTTTGTGTAGTTTGCTTGTTGTGTCCACCACTGTTGTTTCTCATTACCTGCAAAATATTATAATATGTTAGGTAGTGTTTGGTTTAAAAACGATTTTTGTTTTTTCGGTTTTCAATATGTATATCAAATATGAAAAGAATGGAGGGACGGCGGAATGGATGAAAGAAAGACGGATGAGAGGACGAAGGGGATAGATGGATGACGAAAGAACGGATTGTTTCACGTGCTTGTGTTATTTCTCAAAACGCGGAAAATAAAAAAAAGTTGTTTTCTAGTTTGTATGCTACTTCGTTTTCTATATTGGTTGTTTTCGACAATATAAATGCATCGTGTGCATTTTTGTATGGACGAAAACCCAAAACTAAAAATAACAAACCAAACACTACCTTAGTTTCTCATTACAGTATATCTTTTTAATTTTAGCATCACTCTTATTTTTCATTTTCTTTTAACTGGTTATAACTATGTCAGGCACGTTTAAACTGACACTTCAGTTCACTGAGGATTATCCGAACAAGTCACCAACAGTGCGCTTTGTTTCTCGAATGTTCCATCCAAACAGTAAGTTAACATCTCTTTATTTAAAATAATGTCAATGTTTTATAGCAGTTTTTATTGTATTCCGACACTAATCTTGTGAAACGTAAATACTACTACTGCCTATGATAAGTACACGAGAAAGATAATAATATGTTTCATGGTATCTTGAGATTAACTCAATTCGATTTT
Source organism: Allium fistulosum (assembly GCA_030737815.1). Lineage (NCBI taxonomy): Eukaryota > Viridiplantae > Streptophyta > Magnoliopsida > Asparagales > Amaryllidaceae > Allium > Allium fistulosum. The sequence goes on along the minus strand of CM060906.1, from coordinate 1,080,947,461 downwards.
TATTGCTTGCGAATCAATATTTGGTTTTCTTGCTCAAGGTAATTTGGAATCAAATGCGATTCTTGCTAGTGAATTGGCAGACACATGACCCAATCAGACAAAGTAATCTTGTGAAACGTAAACACTACTACTGCCTTATGATAAGTACATGAGAAAGATAACAATATGTTTCATGGTATCTCGAGCTTAACTCAATTCGATCTTCATTGCTTGGTAATCAATATTTGGTTTTCTTGCTCAAGGTAATTTGGGAATCGAATGTAATTCTTGCTAGTGAATTGGCAGACACATGACCCAATCAGAGTACCTCTCACATATCCAGTTACCAATAAAATTTTGTTCAGTTAAACAAGGTTAGAAACTCGTAAGCTAGTTTATTACATCTCAACCCTGCAAACAAAAAACATGTATAAACTCCAGCACATTCAACCTGAATCTGATAGTTTTATGAGAGACAATCATTTGTAATTTACTCTCATCCATTTGTATTTCACCACTTCATTCTTCCCTTCACATCATGGGTTTTGATACTGACAAGTGATAACTGTTTCATTGGTGATGGCTCGCTTCGCTTTAATTTTTGGGGAAACCTTGTTATATGATGGGTATACTCACTGGTATACTTGCCGTCTTATGGTACTAAATAGGCCACACCTCTCTAACACCGCTATTGGATGCAGCAAACACTGCTATCTTTTTCTTTGAAACTGACATTCTCTCATCCACATTCAAACTTCCTGTCACCTTCTCTTAGTCCATCAAAAACCTTCATCTACTTCTACAACACTTCATTACTGCAGTTGGGCATGCCACCTTTTTCACATTAGGTTCTTTCACCCTTTCTCATCTCAATACATATCTTCCCTTTGCCTTCTACATGTTCTTGATGCTCTAACTGTATCAAAAGAAGAAACCATCACACTCCACTTCACTGTCTTGCTCAAATACTTTCCCACTCCTTTGAGGCAATTGTAAAAGAGGTTATACCTCAGCTTTACTTTCAAGATCATTTTGTTCAAGCAAAGATGGATAAATGTATTCTTAATTCTTCTGCAACTTTTATCTGTATAGTAGGATAATTATATTTCAGTGCTCTTTTACCACTAATCATTTTCTTATGGTTTCATACGATGAACAAACCAGATGGTTGTACAAGTTTGTTAAAGTATTTAGCTTCTTTTAAATCTGATGGGTGAAATTTCAAAATTTTAAACATGCACCAGTACTTTGGTATTTACAACACACAGGAATTTGTGTTTTATATCACTTCCCATGGTCTAAAGAAATTAAGCGCCTTCGTCATACTCTCATATTCAAGAAGGTAAGGGGATGATTTATGACGTTACCAAGGATATACAGTTTCATTTAGGTGCACCTGTTCTATAAACGACGTTTATACTAAACGACCATGCAATTATAATAGGTTTCAGTTGTAAAGAACTCTCTTTTGGATACCCACAAAGTAAAATAGTCTCTAAATAAAGTGGCCTTGACGTAGCATTAAGGAAAAAGAGATCTTTGGTTCAAAGTTCTACACTTCTACTTAATCTAGTTTTCAAATATTATTATGTTTCCCAGCTTCTTTATTCCAGTTTAATGTTGTATCTCTTTATCATTGTGAGCGATTTGATTTGCTATGCGTCAATTTTTCCAATGTTGGGTAGTTTCACATTTCAGTTGAAGGTTCTATGAGTTATGGATAATCAATGGAATACTTAGCATTGCTGTCAATATGAAGGCTTGGTACCTTGCTAAGCTAGTGTTTTATGATACTGATGCTACAAGGTTTTGGGTCAAGTTAGAGTCTGAATTATTCATTTTTATGATTCGTATTTGGCCACAGCTCATAGGGGAAGATTACCCTTTATTGTAGAACGAATAGATACTGTAATTTGAAGTAAATTCTGCTTTTATAATATAGCCGAAGGATCTAATTTAGGCTCCGTGTTCCCTTGGATATTTTCTTTATTTGATACGCAAATTGTTTGTTGTTGCTAAAATGAAAAAATAAAATGGCCGAGGAGTTTCATGCCAACATGTGGCTGGTCTTATAGATACATGTTTCCATTGTTCCCTTTTCCATGTACATCTTATATGTTGATGACCGTTGTTAATTCTGGTCCCCGTAAGTCTTTAATCTATGCATTTCACAAACGTGCAGCTGGGTTTCAAATTAGGCATATATGACCTAGTTAATCTAATAAATTTCTACATGCGGCTATCTGTAGTTTATGCTGATGGAAGTATATGCTTGGATATTCTGCAAAACCAATGGAGCCCAATATATGATGTTGCTGCTATACTCACATCAATCCAGGTGTGCATTTTTTAAAGAAATTTCTGGGTCAGGTTGCTTTTTATTTGCCTAATGTAATGCAAATAAACAATAAGGAAAGATGAAGTTATTAATCTTATAAGTTTTATTTGAAAGCCTGCAACACATGTGCAGACCAATAATTAATTGCAGGCTAACAACTAAAACAGTGAGTGAGCTCAATCAAGATAAGAAAAATACATGTAGATTTGACTTTCAGTAAATGTCAACGATCTTAATTAAGCTTGAGCTGCTGAGCATCATATCCATTGAATATTTCATAGCTATAAATGACTAACCCGATTTATATTTATTTTTAATGGTTGACCTGTTGGCAACTTAGAGACAAGTAGTTTGCTTAATAATTCAGACAAGCAGACAGATAATTTTTTGATTCACGTTTTCATCTGCTACAAATAATTTTGAAACGTGTAGTAGCATTGAAAGAAAAGTAACAAACATGGAAAGAACTTGAGATTACTCGTATGCTCTTCATGTTCTTCCTACATCAATCTAATACACGATTTATACAAACAATCCTTTATACTTATTAGTGAATGAACTGAAGGAATATATATTTGTACACACAGTACTTCATTTATCTAACAACTTCAATCTAGCAATCATATGAACATGACATTTTAGAGCCATCTGATCCCTCCAATTCATTACAAATCAACCAATAGTTTACTATTCAATAGCAAATGCATATATTGTGCATATCTTTTTTGCTCCTGTTATTTTCTCTTCTAGGGCTCACAGGTATGAAATAGATAATATAAAGGATAAAAATGGAACCATTGGAACTAAATGATTGTTAAAATAATGTACTTGGCAGAACCATTGCAAGTAAATGAGTGAACTACTAAATTAGTTAATACATAGTGGCCACCACTATAAAAAAAAGAGGACTAATAATGCAAGGGTTAAAAAAATAAACTTAAAACAGTACACAACTTTGGGTTAATTGATGGGCCTATCTCGTTATTTAAAGAAAAGTCGATTTAATTCAACAATTCAATAAACCGAGCGAAATCTTGTTTTAAATCTTGTCTGATATTTCGCGTGAGATATCAGAATATTGGCGTAGATTTAGATCAAGCAAGATTTCTGTTAAACCTGTTGTTTCATTGTTGATGAGTAAGATGTTAAATACAAAGCACTTTAAGATTTTGTTTTTAATCCCACTATGCACTTAAAAGTGTATATCTACGAAAAAGCAAGGTTTCTCTGTCTTTTGTTTTGAAGTAGACATACAAAGGGTTACAGAGGGTGAAAACTTCTTCAAAATACATCCTTGTTGAAGATCAAATTACCTTACAACTAGTTTTAGCAACACATTTACATTTTGCAAATGATGCAGTCTTTGCTCTGTGATCCGAACCCAAATTCGCCTGCAAACTCTGAAGCAGCGCGAATGTTCAGCGAGAACAAAAGGGAATACAACAGAAAAGTGAGGGAGATAGTGGAGCAGAGCTGGACAGCAGACTAATGCTGAAACATATGTATACCCTGCAATAATATGCACAAGCTTATGGGATTGTTATCATTTGCCTAACTAAAATTTGATCATATGATTGCTGCACTTTCTAGACATATGTTTGTATTCCATATAATGATATTGTATCTATTTTCTGTATATCTGCATGTCTTTGAAATGCCTTTGACATTTGAACTTATATCTGTTGTTCCTAATGCTACTCTTTTCAAATTTTAATGGGCTGTGGTGTTTGGATTCTTGGCCCGTATAGTTTTTCTCTCGATAATTTTGATTTTGTAGCTTGCAACTGTTCATATTTCCCTTCGATTACGGAAATTTTGAAATCTTCAGTTTCATATACCTTTTTTTATCCAAGGATACATTAACAGATGGTTTATACTTGTATTCAGTTACTGATATCTACTGATCTTTCACAATTTTAGGCTGAACTGAGTTAGAATAAAGTTTCACGTTTTATCCAAAACAACTTGGCCTTTTGTGCATTTTTGCCATCTTGTCTAACTACCATTTCTTTAATTCATTAACATGCTCAATCTATTCGTCTTACATTTTGGACTATGATCTTCTTACTGGTTAATTTTTCAATCTTGAAACCGAAGTGCAAATTCAGATAGAATTTCGTTCTGATTATCAGTGGCGGATATGAAATGTTCATCCAAAGGAGCTACTTAGTATTGTGATATGCGAATGTGGAAAAACTTTGGTCAGTAAAAAATAGTGTTATATGAGAAATGTTTAGTAGAATTTTTAAAGATGGGTTATCGTAGTTTTGTGCATGCACATTAAGTCAGTTTTGTAATTTTATCATCATACAACTCATGTATATCTAAAAAAGTTAAAGTAGGAGCTCTAAATATCTTTTGATATAATGATGATGAAAGTTGCACAAACATAATATATTGCTGCTTTAAGAGTGCCGTTGTGAAAGGTCCGTTGGAATTGGATCAGCCCGCAGCGAAAGAAACTAGAAAATTTAGAAACAAATTGAATCTTTATTAGACCAATGAAGTCCAAATATATATTAGATCCAATCTAATAAAATTTTAAATAAAACCTTATTTTGTTTTATTTGTTAAATTAATATTTAAATATAACTTAAACTTATGGATATTATAATGAATGTATCAAATACATTCTTTTGTATGAAGTGTAAGTGCAGTATATAAGTGGTGTATATATGCATAAATGAAATAGGTATAAATGGACTTAAAGAAGAAATCCTTTTGTTTTCTTTTCTTACCCTATGCAATTAATAAAAGGAAGATATGACAATATATGAAAAGAGAAAAACATTTCATTTCTCTTCCTTTTTAATTGTAATGATTAATGTATTAAATAACATTTACAACTTATCAACTAAATTTACATGTGCCCTTGTTGTTCAAGTTTTGATCAATAAAACTTATGCATACCTCCATAATGGTCACACACAACACCCCCCTACCCCCCCCCCCCACAAAGAGTGCAAACTTATTAGTTGTTATAAGTAATTCGAAATCCAAAATTAAACTAAAACATATGTGTGTTACATCATTGCACAAATCCTCAGGCAAATTTGAGTTAAACTAAAACATATGTGTGTGTTACATCATTGCACAAAATCCTGGATTTTGTTTGAGTTAAACTAAAACATGTATATTTCCATATACATGATTATTACAATTTAACAATTTAGATCTAAACAACATATATTTGCGCACATTGTAGCATATGATATATGAATATATACATTTATACAAGTAAGTTTTGATTTCAAAGGTAACAGTTTTCAATAAACTTTTTTATTTTGGAATGAAACAATGCTTTAGATTTACATGAGACTTTAAGTAGAAAATCACAAAGAATTAAATTTGCACTAAAGTCCATCCATTAATCATAAATAAAAAAATAAAATAAAATAGACAATGATAGAAACAATCGTATACAAGTATTTACCAAATAGAATTAAAGATCAATTTCAAAGAACAGTACATGACTTAATATATACAAGTCATTTGCATTTGAGTACGTAAATGTTATATAATTATATAAAAAATCTCATTCAAAATCAATTTTCAATTTCACAAATTTTCAAAATAAAATAAAAGAAATTAGGACAAAGTATACATGTGTAAATTTGTGATAAGAATTTACAGATCTAAACAATACAGAATAATTATCAAAATTATGAGATTCAAAACATAAATTAAAGAGAGTTATGAATAAACATAGATCTGAATCCAAACAATATAATAAGCATGTTTTAATCAGATAGACATAAGGGAGGTTTAATAACTATAGTTTACATGTGCCAAGATGAATGATTAAAACTTGAGGTGAATCAAACAAAGTCTAATTATATCAAATTATATAAATACATAGATAACTGATATGGCCAACAAATCACACATTGAACAATGAATCAAAGCTCCTAGATAAGAAATCAACCTCTAGATTTTGCAAGGATCAAGAGAGACAAACCATTTTTAATGAATAGATTTGATCCGTATTTGATTTTGGGAATTTTTTGAAGCCATGGAAGCTCTCATATTTTCAACCATTAGAGAGGAAGGAGAGAATCGAGAAGTTACAAAAAGGAATGAATAGCGAAAAAAGTTATGAAAAGAATGAAATAAAGAAGGCAATCAATACCTACTAAAGAGAGACCTTTCTTCTTTTTATATTATTATTTTTCCTTTATTAATTCTTTTGAAAACTTATCATTTCTCTCTTATGTGGCCGACCAAACATAGAGGAATTATAGGCCTCAAGTGATCTCAAACCCACTCAACATTTATTTCATTTAAATCTAATTTAAACAATCTATCGATATCGTATATCGATACGCGCGTTTATAACTTTTATTTACGCACTTTATTAAATGCTAAAAGTATATAAACAAATAAAATAAAATATATAAATCAATATTTCAGAAATATTAATTTATTTAACTAATTTACCACGATTATAAGTTATAAAATCGTATGGTTTATTCAGAGTATTCATTATTACGGTTGTGCGACTCAAATGTGTAAATTCAGTCAGCGATTAATATTGAACAATTCGAATATTAACGTTCATACGTCACCTTAGTTAGCGCTATAACATTTTAGCTGAATTTATCACTTACACATATCTTCTGTAAAATCCAATTTTACTTATTTAAGCTTTACCTAATTGTGACTATTTTTACGTCAATTTTTTGTTGTCAAAACCATATCACTTTGGAATTGTGGAATTTGATAATGGTCAAATTTCAAATATCATTTATATTCAACTCTATAGTCCAAACACAAAGTCCTTGGTTCACTAGTAATATTTATTATTAATCGAACCGCTCTAGCAAGAGAATTTGACTTTGAGTTGACTTCAGTTGACTGTGATACTAACCTTATTTAACTGAGAAGATGAATCCTCTTTTGAATAGTGGTTCACTTTCAACGCTTCCACTTAATCCAACTATAGTTGTTCGATGGATGTCTTGCCACGATTTAACTACAATCAAAGCGGAGTTTTCACATTGAAGATCAATAGTATTCTCAAGTCAAGTAAACTGTGTAATTTTGTCACATCGATATTTTCTGTTTGACCTTAGTTATATTAACCAATAGAAAACTATCAGGTGAGTCATTTCATAGTTATCCAATAACTATCATTGTGTAAACCCTTGATGCCCCCAGTCATCATGAGTAATACATGCCCAACATTTGGATAACGTTACATACTCTAGTCTCAACGGATGTATTGATATCCAATCTTTTTAATCTACTTCATCTCACCCGAGATATTATCCCATAATTTTTTCCGAAATTCAAGATTTGACAGCTTAGTTAGTTATCAGAGTTTTAAATCTCCTTTATTTCAACCGAGATATCAGTCCAAGATTTTCTTCAAAATCCGAGATTTGAAACAACGGTCTCAATATATCTTGACTAGGAATATTTTAAATAGCATATTTAATTACATTGTAATAAATTACTCATGATTACAACACCTTATAGCTATTATCACAAAACATACCATTTATAGATTTTTTTTATTAAATATAATTTTGATTAAATTAATTAGTTAATATAACACATTATATCAAGTATATAATAGAAAGAAAACACCTTTTTTTATTTCGAATAAGATTGGTTATCGGATTAGATATATGCAACAAATTACATAATTACCCATTGGGCATACCCCTAACTCTATCAAGGTAGAACTCAAACTTTGCCTTGACTTAAAGACCTATTCCCTAATATATAAGTATAATATTTTAATAATAAAAAATAGCGTAATTTCCCTCATTTCGAGATCAAAAATGAACAACGTTATCGTCTTAGCCATAATTATTTTTAAACAAACGAGATTGGTATTTTCTTCATATGATAAGTAACTAGAGAAACTAAATAATATTTTTATTACAACATGTCTTTAACCAATTTATCCCAAATGATTCCTGTGCAAGGGTAAATATGATAAGAAACATGAATACATATCACGTATTTTCAAAAATAAATAAATAGGGATGGCATGCCTGTAACAACCCATCTTTTCGATCCTCAAAAGTCGACACTAATATATCCACTATATTCACGTGCTGAATATCCAAGTACTAGAAAGACAGATTATTGGGGTGAAAGAAAAAGAAAAGACATAACATAATCTCATAAAGTGACATGTAACATATAATATTCCAATGATCTTTTCAAAAAGTAAACTTGTATATATAAACATCAATCAGAGTACAATTATCCTATCATTAGCCCTTGGACAGTTATGACAACCCGTCCTTACAATTGTTGATAAATACAGACAAGAAACAAACAACGGAAGATAAAAGAAAATACGGGAATATGTCTTGGAGGCATCCAGCTCGTCTCCTGCAGCTCCAAGTGTCCAGCTAAATTTAGAAAATATGCTCGGGCTGATCCGAGCACTATAAGAAAAATAACGTCCGGATCAGTCTGGTAAAACCAGCTCTGAGAAACACAATCAAATGGATTCTTAATGTTTTATAAAACCTTTCAAATAAAGGTATCTCGTATGACCACGCCTTACATAAACACAGACAGGACTTTACCTTGCGATAACCAAAACATTTCTATAGAAAATCCGGTGATATTATAATAATGTCTAGGATTTAAAAAAAATACTGAATCATAGCCGAAATTGTTACATTAATTAAATTCCAACATAATAGGTATACAACTAAGTCCGTAAAGGCACCTATTGGAGAATGGATTTCATATAATGATAAGGCTACCGGGGTACCATCTATCACAGTACACCTCTAGAAAAATGTACCGAGGTCAACAAGAACATCTTGCACCCCTGCTACACAGAATCAGCCTAACCCTTACTGAATAGTACCGAATATGTCATCACCTCGGTTGCTTTGCAACCTTTTCCCGAGAGCTCTCATGTACAACCAGTCCATAAATGCATATATATCTAGAAAGGTGATGACATACCCTAATGGATGCGACCGACTTAGCCCTGTTGCATATCCCATGTTTTAGTCATTCACGGTTGTTGAGGCTACGCTTTATCTTTTTAGCAAATCCCACTTAGAATGCTAACACTGCCCTTTAGGCAACAATGCAATGTCAGCATTCGTCCATACAAGTTGTTCAAGATATAAACAAACCGAAGGCACTACTTCTACTACATCCATTTTGGAGCCACCCTCAGGATTAGTAGCAGGCAACCCTTGCACTCTTCAAAGAGCTCCATCTTCAATATCCATCATCTTCAAGATGTCTTCAACTCGAACGCTTGAGTTGGTTCGAAGTGGTTTTTGGATAATTCATATTTATCCTATCCCGGTCTTTTCGAACCAACATTTGATAAATTTCCGGTAAACTTAGCTCTAGTTCTTTTGAAAATAAACAGACCATGCATAAGAGCGAGGATCATCCCATAACCGTTTAAGTGGACGAATTTCCTCATCATTGTCCTAGGGGAACACACGAGTTTACACGTACAGTAAAATCAACAAAGATACCGTACCATATATTTTTCATGTTTTCCCCTAAATATTTCCAGAGTTAAAAAGTGATCAAGATTTTGATATATCATACAGATTAGAGAAATCCCAATCGGTCCTGTCCTTATGGAACTCTTGAGTAAATATGTCAAATTAAAGAAGGATTTTAAAGAAAAATCCCTAATTCTCAAGACATCTCAATTAGCGAGACACTGCTTTCTTAGAGACCTAGAAGTCTACATGCAGTTTCCTCACTTCTTAGAGACCTACAAGAAGTCTACATGCAGTTTCTTCACTTTCATTTTGATTTCTTAGGTGATGAAAAAGATAAATTACTGAGTGAAATTTGAACTTATCACTTCAAACTGATATGTGATCTTGCTAGCTCTCCAATCGGGGAATGAGACTATCGTCGATTCCCTCCCGTTAATACCCTAGAAGAGATTAAAGCTTCTTTTGACTCTACTCTTACCCTATCTGTTGGGTCATTTGAAAAGGCCAAAACCGATGTTTCAAAACTTTAATTAGCTTGTTGAATGTTCAAAAATGGAATTGCGATGTAATTCATATTTCCTTATTATTTGTAAACTTTTATTATTTAATGAAGAAGATATTTCTCTCATATACCGATTTTTTTTTCCACTTTCTCTTTTTTCTAGGAAAAACAATTGACCCTTGTATCTATTAGCACAAATATCCTTGCTCGAATCGACTCTATTAGGGACATGCTTAAGGCAGAATTTGAGAAGAAATGCTCTTCACAAGGCACTCTAGCTTTACGATTTCTAGTTAATCCTGATGCGGAAAACTGGCATGAAAAATACTACAAATTAAGGTCGATATTTAGAGGTGTGAAAGAAGTGAATTCCGATTTAGAAAAAAAAAGTAAATAAAGGGATGAGAGAATTCAAAGATAGAATAGGAAAGTAGACGTTATTAGCCAATGTCTTGCTTCTCAGAACATCGAAGCTGATACCAAAATTACTCGATTACATCAAAAAGTTTTGGACCTTGAAGTGCAATTGCTAAAAAGTCAGGTGAACTATAAATCTCTGGAGCTTATCGCGATCAGAGGTGAATACAGTCTTTCTACTCCAACTCATTAAGAGAGGTTTTTCGCTCTTTTAAATCCTCCTTCAAGCTTGGATGATAATGAAATTGCTAAATGGAGTCAAAGAGTTAGGTTTGAATGTGTGCAATTTCTTAATGGACAGTGAAGAGAAAAGGTTTCTACTCATCTCAATGCTAATGAAGCTAAGGTTGAAGGTCTCGAGTGCGAAAAACACGCCTCCGATCAAGAGATTGAAAATTTGAAAGGTAAGATCAACATTTTGAAGGGAGCAAATAAAACTCTCGATCATGCCTTAAATATTCAGATTACGTTGATTGATGATTCAAACGTTATTCGATGAAAGGAGAGGAAGCTTAAACAACTCCAAAGTTTGGCAATCCATTACATCACTGACTCATCTCCGGTTGCTGAAGGTCTAAAGAAGTTGGCCAAAATTATTGACTTGTAGCTTACAGATCTTGAGATAAACCCTTCTGTGATTCAATTTGTGCATCTGTGACTTTGTACACAATGTATTAGTTTCTAAGTTAATCTGTATTTGAATGTATGTTACCTCGAATGTATGGTATGTGCCTTGAACTAAATATTGGTTCTTATTTGAAATTGCCTGACAACCAATATCTTGCTTTCCCGTAGTTTGAGTTTTTAATGGATATTCTGCTTGAAACTTAAGAACCTTGCTAAATGAGCATTTAGAACTTGATATAAAAATTTGCCTTTCCATTAATAAATATCAAACAGCTTGTTTAGTAACAGAGATTCCCATTAAATGAATTCACTGAATTAAGAGCTGATTTAGTGAAGTTCGTCATCAATAAAATCCTTCTGATAATAATTTAAATAGAAGCCTAGAGAACCATTCTGATTATAGTGCGAAAAGAAGACTAGAAAATTCATTTGATAATTAATAAGGAAGACTAGAAAACCAATCTGGCAACAGTAATGAAGACCAAAACACCTGTCTAGCAATAGCAATAGAAGACCAGAACACCTGTTCGACAATAGTAATAGAAGACCAGAACACCTATCTGCCAATAATTCTTTCTATTGGGATAACTGACTTGTGATAACTCGTATTTCATTAGATCTACCTCTAGAAGAATGCTTTTGTTTTGGGCGCTAATTGGCTCATTCTGATTGATCTTCCTCTAAAAAATAGCTTTAATCCTTCTTTCAGATTGAAGTAAGTTTGACTGATCTTCCTCTAGAAGACTATTTTTGATCCATTCTTTTGGATAGAGTGTGGTTGACTCGATTGCTATTTGCCACCACTGTAGGTGTGGATCTCAACTTGGATCGAACCCCTTATCACCATCTTAGGTGATGATTTAGGTTTATTGTTCGGTGTGTTTGACTAGCTTTCTTTTAGTTGAACCGTAGACTTACCCGACCTTCCTACAGGAGGTGCTTTAGTAAGGCCATGGAAATAGTACTAAAGGCTTATCCATCGCTTTGGAAAGGCCAAAGGCTTACTCGGCCTCCCTCTAGGAGGCGCTTCAATGAGGCCTTTGATAACGACACTAAAGGCTGGTTCCACACTTTGGACAGGCCAAAGGCTTACCCATTCTCCCTCTAGGAGATGCTTTAACCAGGTCGCTTAGGCAGGAGTTGAAGGCTTGCAGATGCTATGTTACACCTTTTTAGACAGAACCAAAGGCTTGCTCTGACCTTCCTCTAGTAGGTGCTTTAACCGGACCTATTTGGCGAGGACAAAGGCTTTAGCCCCTTACTACCATCTTAACCACTGGTTTAGGTTTCCATTATTTTAGGAGCATTTCACTCATCAACCATGTAGGTATATTATTTTTTTAAGAAACTCTTTCTTTATTATTGACTTGTTCCATAACTTTGTACAAATTTGTCAAGCTTTCCTTGCCCTAAGAGATTGTTGATTATTCCCTCCAAGCTTCGGCAGTGATTGGTGTCATGGCCGTTAGAGTGATAGTAGTGACAATATAACCCTCTGAGGTTCCTTTCATTCTTTGGTCACTTCTTTTGCGAAGGCCAATAGTTGAGCTTATCTTTAGTTAGGAAGTAGATATTCTCGTAAGAGGTGGTAAAGATCAATTTTTAGAAAGCCATGGTCTTTTGGAAGTTGGTCCTTTTGACTCTTTATGCATGATGGGCTCTTTAACTTCCATAACAAGCTTTTTTTTAAAGAGTTACAAGTTTCATTTGGTTCTTGATGGTGGTTAAGGGCATTTTCTCACCTTCTACTAAACCGATCAGAGTCCTTTGTTATTTCTCTTTCGAAAATGGTCCCTTAGGTTTAAGTTGAATTTCCTTCCTTATTTTTGAGAAGACGCCATCCTTTTTATATTGCCTACCCAAGGAAAAGATTAGCATTGGCCCTCCATGAAAGGGATTCAAACTCCATTTTTTAGATTTTATGGAGCCACTTGTCTTTTCTCCTCTTCCATAACTTGTAATGCTAGAAGCCTTAGCACTTATTCTTCATGAAGTTGGGAATCATTAGTGATTTGGTAAGTTAGCTTAGTCATTTGAGGCTCAGAGGATCCTTGTTCAGAGATTTTAACACGATTAATTGGCATGACTAAGAAAAACTTAGTTAATGCGATTAATTGGTGTTAAAAATCAAAGGTTGGTTAGATAGGAATATGATATGTTTGGTATGGGAAAGTCCTTTAAGCCCTACATATGCAAGCTAGGGTAGTTCCACTTAGGGTTTTAATGGAGATGGAGGTTCGAGCCCTCCTTCTTGCGCCAAAATGTTAACTAATTTATTTGTCAACCCCAAAAGTGCAAGGATGAGAACCTTGGCAAATGTTGGAAATTGAAGAGCCTAAATTTAACCTCAACGAGTGTTGGCATAAGGTGACACTTGGTTGAGTTAAGGCTTAAGAAGTGTGAACCAACATGCTTTGGTTCATAGGGAAATCATATGCGAGGCCAAGTGAAATCATATATTCTTGAAATAATTCCATATTAGACAATTATATGATTAAAAAGAGAAATCAAGAATATGAGTACTTTTGGAATTCGAAGCAATCTTTAATTAGCAAATCATAAATGCTTTGGAGCTCGAAAGTAAGTCATAATTCGAGAAATCATGTTTTTATTCAATATAATGTCGAAGGTACAAAGTCCAACAGTTCAAGTGTTACAATCGGCTATAAATCCCCAAATCAATTTAGGGTTACAAAGTTTAAATTATAAGAAAAGAGACAAGAATGATTCGCCCCCTCTACAAAGACCCAAGGTCCATATTTATAGGGGTGGAAATGCGGCATCCAACTTGACTTTGGCATTCATGTCCTTCAACGTCAATAACGTCGCATGGTGCCAGGCCTTGTTTACTGATGATTTTCGACATTCCTTGATGCATAGTAAAGCTTCGACATTGTTTTAATAGTGAAAGCATTCGACATCAATGATATTTAATGTTGGCAGCTTACTCTATAATAATCAACCCTCTTAATTAGTAGATGGCAGCATCAGTTTGAAGCTACAATGATATGAGATATCATTGATATGGAGTGGCACCATCATGGAGCAGTGTCGGTACTGATAACATCTGTGAATGTTGATAACTTCAGGCATCAACATCGCATGTACAAATGGATGGTATCTCCTAAGTATTGTTGAAGTGTGGCATGACATTGATAAATGAAAGCGTTGATAAGCATCGACATACTTGAATGGCAATATGGGCAATGATCTGCCTCAATAAAAAATAGCATTGACAATGCGTGACGTTGATAGAAGCAACATCACTTTGGAGGGTGACATTGGTAAAATACAGCATCATTGAGATGCGAAGTATGTTATGTTGACATTCATTGATGGCTTACTATATTTTTCATTCGATATCATTACTTCCTTGAAGGGACGCGACATCATTACTTTACAGATTTGGTTGTAGGTAGTATTAGTGATGAGCGACATTGAAAGAGTGCGACATTGATGAGTTGCGATGTTCATTTTATTTTAACAGGTAAAAGGTGGCATCGATAAAACATAGCAATAATGGGATGCAACACAGGTCATGTTTTCATAACATTGATGGTTTACGATGCTAGTCACACTCGTCATCACTACTTCTTTGAAGAGATGCGGCATTGATCACGTACGTGTTGAAGATGGACGAATTTCCCTAGCTTTAGTAACAACACTCGACGTTGCATATAATTCTTTATTGATGAAATGCGGCATTAATTAGTAGCCATTCTTTCACTATTGAATATTATTGCAGCATCATGATTAAGTTGCATGTTGCATATCTTCGTGCTCAATAATGGTGATAACAGTTTATCTATACTATTGATTGCATGGTTGCTTGTTTGATATGTTTGAGTGTTGCGTATAATAGTTAGGCATGTGGGGTATCTTTGATTTATTTGGAGATTTTGGGGGCAAAATTTCTAAAGGGGGAGAGTGTAACGACCCGTATTTTACGTATCGAAGGATCATAATATATTATTATTTAAATCATATTAAATCGTATAGCTCTACAATTTTGGGAAATCACTACTGGGGACATATTTCATACTTAGAATTTTTATCGGACGATTTGGACCCAGAAATTCTTGTAAAGCCTTTAACATTTGATAGGAATTGAATTAGGGTATGAAACAAAACTTCCACTAGATCGGGACGACGGTTTCTCTCTCTGTAAAGGGGTCATAATAGGAAAATGGACTTACTAGACAGTTTTAAGTTCTGGCTGCTATTGGCCAAATTAGTAGGTAATTAAGTAAAGCCCGTACTTAAGCCCACTAACCTATTTTGAGAATTGTACCTAATTAGGGCAAATGGGATAGATCTAAATCATTTCTCACATCTCAAAAACAATTCTAAACCTCCATTAACCTAGATTCCATCAATAAGCTCACCTTTTTCATACTAATCTTAGCCTAAACCATCATTAGAAGGGTGATTGATATTATAGACCTACCATTTTGATTACTTGGATTTTGGATTACTTGGTATCTAATTTCAGACTTGGGATAAAAGATGGTAATTTAGATATTAGGTGAGTTATCTATTATCTCTCACTATTCTATGCATGTCCATATAGTTAAAAATGATGTTTTTGATATGATTTCTATGTTAAAACGATTTGCAAACTTAAATTTAACCTTCGTATATGTTTATGGCTAAATTTAAAAAAAATGAAATGGATTTTAAATGGTTTTACACCTCTTTTGAATCATATTATAATTTTAGTATAAAACTAGATCTAGGTATAATTTTGTATATTAATTATGTTTGGATGGATTGTATGTGTTGAATGTAGGCTTATGAATAATGTTACTATTTCTGTATTGCTTTAAGATATTTGCTAGTGCTTTTAGATTAGTTAGGATGCAGTTTTCCATTTGGGCGGAAGGAGGTCAAACATGCCCTAAATCGAATGCAACTTGGAGGAGGGGTTCTAAAGGAGGAGAGAAGCCTACACTTCAGGTCATAGGTAGTTTGAGGGAGAATTGTCTTGTCAAATTAGATTGGTGGAGTTTTGTGGATCTGGTGGGCAGAAGTGGTTTTTTTGGGGCTTAGGCTGTGAAACTTTGGGAAAGACTTTAGGGAAGGCAAGGAAATGGAAATGGAGACTTAACCACAAATTTTAGGGAAGATCTACATATCAATACCAATCTCTTTTTGATCAGCACCAACCTCTTTTAATGGGGAGTGCTGAAGGATTTGGAGATTGTGACACTAAGGAAAGGAGCTCAAAGCAAGCTAGGAAGGAAGAGATCGAGGTGTGAAAGATTTAGCCAAATTTTTGGCTAAGAAATTCATATCGGTATCGACCTAATCAGATCGGTACCGACGTGAATTGAGGAGTGGCCGAACATCCAAGGAGTAAAGAATATATCATGTAGGCAATGCTGAATGTGTTCATTCATTCGTTTGACATTCGGTTGTGACATGGTAGCACGATGAAGGATAGAGGCTAGCAGTTGAAGCAAGGTTGAGATGCTTTGATGTGATGGCTTCGGACTTTGAGGTGCTGAATCTATGACCAATGGTGGCATTTAGAAGTGTTTTGGAGATGGCAACTCGATCGATGGGGTCGTGAGGATGATTGTCTACAAGGGTGGGTTCTAGGAAGGATGATCCATGAATAGAATGTTGAAAGGTTCTAACGTTGAAAGAAAAGAATGTGGAATGGTTCCTTAAGGATGAATGGAAACTAGATGAAGCAAAGAAATGGCTTGGATATGCGTGCTAAGAGATCATTGATACTCAGAGTGTTTTATGATGTACTTGGAAGTAGAGGTATTGTGAGGATGCTTATTAGGTACTTGGAATGGCTACCCCAGATCGATGGAATGGATATGTATACCCTAGATCGGTGGATGGGGTCTAGTGTCAGCTATGGGCTAGTGATCATGTACACTTAAAACCATGATTTTAATCCCTAGAAGAGGAATGGTCATATGAGTTATCATATATTCAGGGCATACTGAGTGACAGTGAGGATTGCTTGATGGATGTTATGTTTGTTATAGTCGCTTTTCTAGTAGTCTATCACTCTAGGGATGTCATATGATTTAAGAATTGTGGATGTGGATACATAGACACCCCAACGTTGTACTTAGGGTGTAGTACACCTTTATGATGATGGTAGAGTAGCATATTATAGTTGTTATGTGCTAAACCTTTGGATGCAGGGACATGCCAGGTATGATTCTAATACCATTGTTCCTTACTATATCGACTTCTATAGTATTTCAAGCTTTCCTATCGCTCATGCCAAACTGTTGTCTGACTCGAGGTTTTATGCTTTGCTTCTTATTATCTCAGGTACTCTTTAATGAGTAAAACAGTAAGTCTAGGTGGTGCGCAGTTGTTGTATAGAGGACGAGTAGAGGATGGTACTTTCTCGTATTGTATATGGACTTACTTATGCTTATTTCATTGTGCAATAGTGTGGAGCTTAGACAATGTTCGTTTATTATATTTATAGATAGATATCCTATGAGTTTATTTCCAGTTGTATAAACTATATTTCTACATGTATAACTTTGTGAACCTAATTACTATGGTATTGTTGTTCATTTAGTTATTACTACATCGCCTATTTATATCGATGATGTTTATAAATATATTTTATTTGATGCACTGTGGGATATACGATAGATTATATGATTGTTTCTCTTCTTTTCACCCTTAACAACTGTCCTGCATCAGTCAGGCACTGTAGCAGTGCACTCTTCAAGTATATTGGGTGCCGGAGGTGTAGGGTGGTCGTCACACTATTGGGCTCAAGTTCCTAACTCGACATCGACTAAGTATGTACACTATTGAGCACAAAGTCTCAACCTGTGTTTTGAAACAACTGCGACAATATTGGGCTCAAAGTCCCAACTCATGTGCCACCAACTACGATATTATCGGGCTAAAAATCCTAGCTCATCGTCGTTAGACGTTGCTGGCTCCACCGAAGTGCACCAAATGCCTACCATATACCATAATATTGAGCTTAAAGTCTCAACTCTTATGGGCCATACTCGACATTATTGAGCTCAGAGTCTCAACTTACTATCGCAGAATCGCACGTGATTATTGAGGTCTAGTCCATGCTAGTCATTCGCCTAACGATTTGCAATGCTATTGGGATCAAACCCAAAACTCATCATCGATCCACCGTTTATGAAGCTACTAGATCAAGCCTCAACCTATCATCACCAA
Organism: Allium fistulosum; assembly: GCA_030737815.1. Lineage (NCBI taxonomy): Eukaryota > Viridiplantae > Streptophyta > Magnoliopsida > Asparagales > Amaryllidaceae > Allium > Allium fistulosum. Next base: position 1,080,928,962 of record CM060906.1, on the reverse strand, counting down.
TGCCACTAATACAACCGAGCACCAATTTTCATATACTAAAATGCCAAAGTAGAACCATCCCTTATAACGAATATACTAAAATAAGGCATTTTTCTAAAGTGTCTCAAAACATAGCAACATCATACCAAAATATTACTCGTTTTTCCATGATCTCAACATTACAAAGTACGCGTAAAATAGAAGTCGTATGCGAGAGTTATAAGAATTTAGAGATGTGAGCATTTTCATAATTAATTATTAATTAAATAATATTACTTTATATCATCAAACGAACATCACCGATGGATTCATGTGATCGATAAATACAATTTTGATAAATAAAGTGTCTAATTTGGCTAACTTTTATGTTTTACACTTTTTAATAGGGAGAGATCAAACTTTGTCTAATTATAATTAAAAAAATCACATTTTTAATTATTTAGTCATGACATACTACATCCTAATCATGTTCATATAAAAATTCACTCTTTTCTTATTATCAATTTCGTTATTTATAATTTGACTTAAGACCATAGAAGGTGAATTACTACGACTTATTAGTATAAACACAAATAGGAAGAGTCCCACTCACCGAAACTCTCGGATGAAGTACCCAACATTGTCCTGTCCTTTAGCGCCTAGAAACCTATGTAATTTTCCCCAATTCAAAACTAGATTATAATAATCATCTCTACGGTTGTTTTGATGGGTAGATTATCAAAATCAGTTTAGAAACAGAAGAGAATGCCATTTTAAAGTTTGATGGAGAAGGAGGTAAATTGTGTATGAGATTTCACTATCATTCTTCATTGTACTATGCCTTTAGTACCTAGAAACATCTGCAATCCACCCATACACTTTATATATACTTTATTAAATCCTAGTACTCATCTTCATGGTCAATTCGATGTGTAGGTCGTCAAAATATATTAAAAAACAGAGAGAGATATTCCATTTTGAAGTTTGATAGAGAAGGAGGATAATGATGTATGAGATTCCACCACTGTTCTTTGCTATCTGCGTCTGTTGTGCTTCTTAACTTCCTAAGTTCTCATCCAAGGTGATATGGGATCATAGTGTTCTTCACATTCTTTGATTTACCACTCATTTTGTTGAAATCCATCGAGAAACGAAGAAGTTATGAATTTTCAAGATTTGTTGAATAAGAGAAAGAGGAAGAGGAAGAAGAAACGAAGTAGTTAAGAAAAAATTGTTTTGAATTTGCTTAGGATTTGATGGAGATTGGTATATCTTAATTTTGAGGGACTCAGGTTATAATAGAATAAGAAAAAGGTGGCTTTCACATCTATTTATAATCTCAATATTCTGGCTAAAAAATATCTGAAGTTTAATATCTTACGAAAATGCACTAGGTTTGAATCTTCCTAATTTTTAACCTATTTTATCAAATTTAGCAAGTTATATATGTTTTCTGACTGTAAATGCATTTCAGACATAATGGGATAGGTTTTAAAGCTTACTATAGATTCTGTAAAAAATTATTATTTCCCCTTTAAGTAAAATTATGATTTTACCTTTTTTAATTATTTAGTTCGTTAAATCATGGGATGTTACAATAGGAGTAAGGGAAAGGCTATCAAATTGTTAATTTCAATTTACAATCTTAAGCAAGCTTTAAGGAGTTGAAATAAGAGTTTTGATAAAGTAATCAAATGGTTTGGATTTTATCAGAATATAGAAGAAGCGTGCATATATCGAAAAAATGAGGAAGTGCTGTAGTGTTCATAGTCCTCTACGTTGATGACCTACTCTTGATTGGAAATGACATCTCATTATTGTAATCAGTAAAATCATGAACATTCAAGAACTTCTTCATGAAGGACTTGGAAGAAGCAGCTTACATGCTTGGTATTAAGATCTGTAGAAATAGACCCAGGAGGTTGTTGGGATTGTCCCAATCCATGTGCATAGATATTATACTGAAAAGATTCGGCATGGAGAATTCCAAAGTCGAAATTTTTTGACGCAATTTGGGATTTTTCCTTTCTAATAACGATGCTACTCATGCTAATGAGGAGAAGGAGCGTACGAAGTGGATATTGTATGCATCTACAATTAGTTCCATAATCTATGTTATATGTACCCGACCAGATGTGACTTATGCATTAGGATGCATAAGACGATACCATTCTAATCCCGATGAGAAACATTGAACAAGTATAAAATGTATTCTTAAGTATTTAAGAAATACTAATGACTTATCCGCATATATTGGAAAGAAGACCTCCTTATGAAAGGGTATATGGATTCTAGCTTTCAGAGTAATGTCGGTGATAATAAGTTTGTACCTGGCTATGACGATAGGACTATTAGTTGGAAAATTTCCAAGTAAGAAATAGTAGTTATTTTAACGATGGAGGCCGAATACATAACCTCAACAAAGCAGCTAAGGAAGCGGTCTGGATGCGTAAATTTATGACTAAGTCAGGGGTCATTATAAACATGGAGTTTGGATAACATTGTTTTGTAACAACAATGTTGTGATGCAGATCGCAGAAGAACCAAGAGTTCACAAGAAGCCAAGGCACATTCTTTGAAAGTTCCACCTTAGAGTTCATCGCTAATTAAGAAGTTGTGGTTGATAGAGCGAATACTAAGGATAACATAACAGATCCATTCTCGGTTCTTGGCAAACTGATCGAAGGGATGGGAATGAGATTCCATAATTGGCCCTAAGTGCAAATGAGAGATTGATAGAGTTAGGGGTATGCCCTAAAGACAATTCTTTATTTTCTGAAAATAACGTACTCTGTAATAAAATCTTGTTCGAAATAAAAACTTTTTGACTTTCTATTATATACATGCCATATAGTGATATGTTAATTAATCTTATAATTTAAGTATAGTAAATAGAAAATCCTTATATGATAAGTTATGCAATAACAATTGCAATATGTTGTAATCATGAGAAATTTATCGCATTAAAATATTCCTAATCAAAAAGTTTTGAGACAGGATATAAATACATCCGTTGAGACTAGAATATGTAACAGTCTCCAAATGTTGGGCAATGTATTACTCATGATTGCTGGAGATACCAAGTGGTTACGTACTGATAGTTATTGGATAACTATAAAATGACTCACTTAAGAGGTTTCTTATGGTTAATATAACTTAGGTCAAATAAAGATTCTCGAAGTGACGATATTACATAGTTCTCTCAATTTGAGAATGTTGTTGAGCTTCAACATGTACACTCCACTTTGATTATAGTTAAATCATGGCTTGACATCTGTCGAATGGCTATAATTGGATTTGATTTGAAGCATTGGAAGTGAAACACTATTCAATAGAAAATTCATCTTCTTGGTTATATGAGGTTAGTATCACAGTCATTTGTCATCAACTCAAAATCAAAGTCTCTAGCTAGAGTAATACAGTTAATAATAATTTTTATTATTCAATAAAGGACTTCAAGTTTGAAAAATAGAGTTGAATGTGGATGAAATTGGAGTGTTTGACCAGAACCAAATTCTTTAAGTCCTAAAACGATCTAGTTTTGACGAAGAGAATTGGTGTAATAATCGTTGCTAATAGGTACCACTTATAACAATAAAATTAGATTTTACCAAAAAGATCCGTAAGCGATAAATTAGGCCAAAATGTCACACCACTAGCTAAAGTGATGTGTGAACGTTTGTATTTGAATTGTTAAATATTAATCTTTGACTGAATTTGTACCTTTGAGTCACACAACCGTAATGATGAATATTCCACAAAACTACATGATTTAATTAATTTATAATCGATGTAAATTAGTTATTAGTCATGAAATATTAATTATTATATTTTTTATGTTTGAATGCCATTGGTATTTAATGAAATGCATGTATATAAAAGTTATGTATTCTCGTATCAATATACGATATCGATAAAATATTTAAATATGATTTAAATTGATTAATTACTAACGAGTTTGGGAATTTTGAAAACCTATCTTAGCTTTGTCTTGGTCGGTCATTCTTGATTGGGGGTCTGATTTGATTGAGAATTAATGGAGAATTAAAGAGGGAAGTTTTACAGAAAGAATTGGAAAGGTTTCAATTGTTCCATAAAAACATAATTCCTTTCATTCATTCGTTGATTCTTTCTAGTAATCGACTTTCAGGCTCTCCCCTTATTTTTTTCCAACTGAAAATCTATGGTTCCAAAAGCCTAAAATTCCCAAAAGCAAATCAAAATAAATTCACATTAATATTAGGTGGTGTTCTTCTCACAAATATTGCAAAATTCGGAGGCTGGTTCTATTAAATCGTGGAGTTATTCTTTATTAGAAGTTTGATTTTTTAACTACATCATAAGATAATTATTCGATATCTTTTTAATATATGTTACATCATGTTAAAATAGTTTATTTCCTCTATCTTTACATCACATTATGACTACATGTTACATCTTATCAATTTTAGATCTTATATCTTATTCAATGAAATATATGCCAATGTTGTCGAATCTATTGCTTGCTATTGTTTTAGAAATTAAAAGCGTATGAAAAAGGGTTTTCAACTTTAAAATTAATTTTAGTTAGTTAAGATAATTTTGTTATATATCTTGTATACAAATATAAATGAAATAGTTCATAAACTACTAGAAATTATTTTTATGAAATTGAATGTAAGTTTCATGTATATATATGTTATTTTGAATATCAAAAACCTTTGATTGTTATATACATATGTTCATATCTTTACTACTAATAAAGAGAATTCATTCTATTGATTTACTCGGTGTCTTTTTGAAATACCGATAATGCCCTTTGAATATATAAAGCATCAATAGTGGTACGTAATTGAGCTACAGGGAAGGCAAGCATTCTGCAATAAGAAAAAAACATTCTGCAATCAGAAAAGGCTGGGATTCGCTTCCCAATTTACAAGTGCCATCCAAGCTAAGAACGTGCTAATTTTCTAAACCACTTTCGTATGTTGGATTTGTCCCTTAAATTATATACACTAACAAATGACATATATTGGACGATGTGGGACTACTTATCTCAACATCACATCGTCAACTCTTCTCCACTACTGAACAGGACAACAATACAAACCCAACTTTAACAAGAACAAGATCCTCCAGGCGATCATCAAGAGATCTAGATAATGTTATAAGTGGCACAAACGCAACTGCAAATGCAAGTAACTGATCTACACCATATTTTATATTCCAATCACTCTAGGTGTTTTGAGGTTAGGTAGTTATATATTATTTATACCATCTTCTAAAATATCTGTTACTATAGTGAGTCTAAATAGACTACCAGAAAATAAAGTTGAGAGTTTTATAGATATATGCTAATCTATCATTTTCCAAAGGTGAAAAAGGACCTTATAAACAAAATGAATTCTTACAACAGTATGTATTATGTTATCTGTTACATTTGAAGTGTTTGTTAAAGTCCAGTAATATGTTACCATGGAGAATACTTACGTAAGGTGATGGGATATACTAAGAGCAATGCATTGATTGAAGATTTAGATGCGTGTGTAAATTAGACAACATGAACTAAATACAAACGTTAAATATTTTCCTGTAAATTAAATATAGTATATAGACGTATTGTTGTTCCATGGCTAAACGTGGTTAATAAATCGTAAACGGTCACCACTGTTTGTCCACGTTTGCGGATCGTTTAACAGTAGCAGTTGGAATAATTGAGATAAACAAGGTGGAGAGGAAGATAAGCTATGTAGAGTCAACTGCATAATATATAATATTTGTGTTGGTTGATGTACGTAGAGAGGAGAGCTGGTAGGGTTGTTGGATAAATGACAGTAAAAATGCTTAGCAGAGGCTGAGATAACGACGTTCGGGCCCCTTTGTACTGACATTTTGCATGCTAATTCTGAGCATCCGACGACTCTTTTTGATAGCGATACGTGAGTAATAATAATGGTATGCGACGTGGCTAGCAAAATAATGTGGTGTTCAATAGAAGAGTGTTTATTTCCAGTTCCTCCATAGTAGATTTAAAGTGCAATATTCATCCCCTGTATTATGATAATTTAGAGATGAGCTATCCAATCCTATCTTCGTTTGACGGCACGAAGCGATAATTAATTTTATACAAGTACAGAAAATATACCCCAAAATGATAATAAAATAGTAGTATTAGTAGTAGCTGTAGCTAACTAACTTTATTATATACTTGGTATATTATTATTAAGCCTTATCTGTACTTCCTAATCCCTTTATTACACCCGAGTTCAAATCAACTGTAGTTTTTGTTGGATAGTGAATAAATTATTTTGTTTTTCCTTGAGGAATAAAATCAGGCATATTCCATGTTCTGACTTCGGTACTGTCATTAATGGTCCTCTCGCTCTTTATTATTTTGCTCACAATTATGTCGTTTTGAGTAAAAGAGTGAAGTTTCATTCGTCCCACGCTTACCAAATATTTTTTCACAAATATACAAATCTTAATATCACTTGAAAATAATTTTTTTTGACTGATTTCACAAATATTCAAATTTTAATATCAGTGGAAAATAAAGAATCATTTTTTTACTAATTTAAACATATACAACTAATAAGGAAAACAATTCACACGCAAAACGCATGCCGTAACACTTTGGTTTTAGTGGGATGAAGCTCAATAATGTCTTTGTATTCTATGTTAAAATCCAATAGTTTCTATATTTAAATGGTTTGGGATGTTTTATTAGTTGAATTAGCCATAAATAAATTGATGGGGTTGTGATCAATAGTTTCGAAGAGGAGATATATTGCTTAAGCTGGAAAGAAATTTTGTAACCACGACATATGTTGTAAAAACTATTTTAATTTCAGTAGCTATGTTTTCGACTAGGCATAACCTCCATGAATGTTTGAAACCACAGACACTGAATTCAACGGGACCATTGTTAAAATTGATTTTATCCGGTTCTTGAACATTTGAAGGATGTAGAGTATTACCCTTTAGTTTTTCGTTACTTTTCTAATACTGTTTAAATCCCCTGATAAACACTAAGGGATATTAAAGGTGTTAACGTTGTAAATGCAGGTCCACCTGAACGTGCATATATACTCGTATATATAATTTTACTTCAAAATTTATAAATGGTTTTCTACGTAAAATTATAGATCTAATGTTGAATTCCTTTCTAAGTCAAAATTACATTTTAAATTGTTAATTTTAAATTGTAAAATATATAAGATTATAAGTTTATATATATATATATATATCTTAAGTCAACACTAGATTTAAAATTATTCATTTTACTTTTCAAAACATATAAAATAGCCAAAATCGATTTAATATGTGTGTGTGTGTGTATTATTATTAATTTATGTATAAGTTTAAAAAAATCAATGGACAACAAAGACATATGTAAGGGTGAATGTGTCCATTAAGGTGTAAACTCCAGCACTTATAAACGTACACATTAAGCATGTACATGTTTATATGTTGCACTTGAACTATACACATATGCGTATATTTGATATGCTCGTTATAATATACATTTAATTTAAATCAAATTATAACTCCTTTTTAAATAAATTAAATAAAATAACACTTTATTTAAAATTATATAAGATTGGATCCAATCACCCTTTTTTGACTTCATAGGCCTAATAGATCCAAAATGGATTTTCTTTTTGAAATTCAACCATTTAACATGTTGCGACCCGACCTGGTTCCTTCCGTTCAAAGCATATACTAAAAATTAAACACCTTAATTATGAAATTGTGGAGTTAGATATATTTAACAAATTACATAATTGTCTATAGGGTATAACTCCCTTAGAAAGATGCTAAATCGAGACATAAGAGCTTTGTCGATATGAGGCTTAAAGATTTGGAGTTTGAATCTGGATTACGTGTTTGTTAAAAAAATTCCGATAAGAGGCACTATAAGATTCGAAAAAGCTGGAAAGTAAGTGCCTTGGTATGTTGGCCCATTTTTGACACTTGAAAGAATGGGAAGGTAGCAGATAGGGGTGTGTTACCAAATTCCTATACTAGGATCCATAATGTGTTTCATGTGTCCACCTAAGGAAGTGCATCCGAGACCCTAAGGATGTTGTGAGTCTGAGAGTTATGGAAGTTTTGGTGTAGAACCAAACATGACCCATTTAAGCAACCCATTTGGATAGTAGACCGAGATGTGAAGGAGCTTAAGAATAGGGTAGTAAAGCTTGGGCGAGTCTAATGGAGTGAGTAATAAGATAATTGCACTTGTAAATTGAAGATAATTGCACTAGCATGTGTGTTTGCTATTATAATTGGCAGATTTTCTAGTCCCGGAACAGACTCAAATAGATGAACTGGACTAAAAGATGATAAAGGAATTGAATTATAGCCTTGGAAAACATCATAAAATGGCAAAATGAAGATGTACCAAGAAAATGAGCAAAATTGGACTAAGTAGAATAACTAGGTACCGAGTAATAATCACAACTCATACCTGAGTTGTGATTCATAACTCATACCCTACTTGTGATCCATAACTAATACCCTAGTTGTGTCCATAACACATACACAAGTTGTGATTCACAACTCGTACATGAGTTGTGAATCATAACTCGTACCCGGATTATAATCGCAACTCATACCCAAGTTATAATGATTGGTGGTTGACCGTAGCCTTTTGCTATAATTTCGAAAGCGATGTGGAGGACGGGGTTGAGAAATTTTTGACAATTTTGGTGATGAATTTCGCCTATAAATAGAGGAGGGGATGCATTGAAAAAGGGGTCCATTTCTCTTTTCTAGTCTAAATCAATCCGAGTTAAGTTATTCAATTCTTGACTAAACTCTACATGACTCATACCCGAGTTATAAGATACGAGTTGTAAAAAAACTACTTTATAGGAGACTGTACAATCGATAAAAACATATTAAGTGGACGTGAGCTAGAGAATCTGCCAACCACTATAAAAATTGTGTGTTTCTTCTCTCTTTTAACCTCTTTCCTTTTATAATCTTTATTTGTTACTTGATTGGGTGTTTGTGCCATTTTTTGTCCAAACATTTTGGTGCTTTCATTGAAAGGGACTTGAGATTTGATTTGGAGAAGATGAAGAGGCCTAACATAAGAGTTATTGCTTGAGAAAGTCAACAAGGACATGGGGCAGCTAGGAGGTGCCCTCGAATTCAAATCCCCCTTCAATCTACATGACTAGAGAAAATATTAAAAGAATGATGACAGAGATGCAAGATAGGTTAGTGGCTCGACAAGAGGAGATGATGAATGGGTTCTTCAGAAGGATGGAGTGGTAAAGGATAGCCGAAGTAGCTGAAATCAAAATCAAAGGTAGGAAGGCGAAACGAGTGCATGCAAAGAGGGGAAGAGCAAGTTAGAACAAAACCCCGGAAGTGCCACAACTCGATACCGACTTGAGAAATATACAGTTAAAATCCCGCTAAATTGCCGCAAAATCCCTGCTATAGCCTATAGCACTCTACGACCGCTGCGCTATTTCAAATTTGGCGCTATTAAACAGTAGATCTACTTTAAGCCTTGCTATTTTCCGCTACACCCACTTAATCAATGATTTTTAGCACATGCTTTAGCAATATTAATATACAAAGGTTGATTTGACTGGTTTTTTAAATCAAATCAAAAAAGTTACGGTAAGAACCTAATTTTAAGACATAAGTGCTTAATAAGTTAGAAATTTATTATAGTCACTAAATCTAGTCTCTATAAATTATGATATTCTTTAGACTTGTTATATAAGATTGAACAATATTTCTTTTTTCCTACACAAATGATGTGAGACAGAGAATAAATTAACTATAAATATTTGGTTTTATATCTAACGAAGCTTTTTGCACCTCTACTATTTTCTGCTATATCCCCGCTTTATCCCCACTATAACTTTTTACACCTCCACTGCTACAGAACCACTAAGCGCTTTAACTACATAGCTTGAGACAAATCGGTATCGAGTCGTGTATCCCATGTGACATGTTGAATACGGAAGTCGAGCAAGGCAGAGCACATCCAAGAAATGGTGTTGAGCCATAGAACAAAGATCGGAATAACGTACAACCACAACGGTTAGAACCAAAATGTCCCCACAGGAATAGAGGCCATGACGAAGGACTAAATTAGAGGCATCTAGAGTGTTAAAGATTTTGATTAAATTAGGATGATTATCTAGCAGATTTGGTGTAACGTACTCCAAGGTAGAGCTTTGGATCGGTGTTTAGAGGATGTGAACAGAAACCCTTTCACCCAAAACATCCAATACACTAGGAATCCACCAGATATCAAACCACTTACCTTAGAGTCATATGATGGAAGGACAGATCCAACAGCGCATCTGGTAAGATATATTCAACATATGGGAGTGTTGGGTGCTTCGGAGGAAGTGATGGGCCGATGTTTCCTATTATACTTTCAGATTTAGTAGCAATTTGGTTTCATCGACTGGAGTTCATATATCATGACCAAGGAATGTGATGACATTATCTAGTGTGAAGCAGAGTGCGGGTGAGACCTTATAGAGTTACTTAACCAGATTCTATGCAACAGCCTCTGTAGTGCAAAAACCAGATCCATCAATAACCTTGATGGCGGTGGTTTCTAGAGTTGCTAGGAAGACTGATATTAAAATGCCTTTGGAGAGGAATCCACCGACCGTTCTTGTAGATTTTTACTATCAAGCCTAAATGTATTTATTCCAAGAGGATGTAGAGGCTGAAAGTGCTGAAGTAAATGTTGTGGATGATGGAGGACCATCCGAGATAGGATAGGGAAATGATAAAAAAAGAAAAGAGCTGATGCTGGCTTCAGATGATTGAAAATAGAGACCACAAAAAGGTTATACTTAAATACCAAGGGACAAGTTACCTACAAAAAACTGACTAAGAGAGAGCCCAAGGATTGGGAGAGGAGGTCTAGAAAGTTTTTCCTATTCCATGACCTAGATGAGCATGGGACGAATGAGTGCAGTCATCTGCGCGACTTGATTAAGGAGCAGATTCCAAGTAACCAACTACAGCAGTATGTGAAGGATCAAACCACAATGGTGCTGCAGGAGCGATCACCACCTGTGGCGAGTATACTCGGTCGTAGCCAAGGATCTAGATTAGGTATTGTAATCCCATGATCGGTATAGATTGGTGTTGAACATGCATTTTTGTTTTGCTTAAAATAAACTATGAAGGAATACTTCTGGGCCACATACACATATATGGGATCTTGATCGGTCCTAAGACGTTCTCTAGGTTAAGGTATGGGAAATCCTTGACTATAGTAGATTTTTTTATTTATGCTTGATGCATTGATTTGAATTCTATGAATGAATGATTAATGGATATTTGGATTTGGAAGCAATTCGAACATGATAAATGATATTGATATTATCATAAGATCCCAATGGAGTTTGGATATTCCTTAAAACCTGATATATAACCGATAGGACGTGGTTGCCCTCAACTGGAAAGATAGGGCAACGAACCATGAAGTGTAAGTCCCCTCAGTGGAGAGTGAGTGGATGGACTTGTATGAGTAGCGAGTACCCTTATCGAAGAGTAAGAGGATGGACGTTCTTGGATACTAGGTCTCCTCATCGGAGAGTGAGTGGATTGGGCTTAATCTAGATATGTGATTATGTGATCCGAAGAGATCGAAAGCTAAACTTTTGGGATTTGGACACCTCTTGATTTCAAAATGATTTGATAATGATTACTGGATTATGTCACTACCTTGATTCAGTTGGACTTACTTATGATTGGTGCTAGGCAACACTAGACGACATATAAGTAATGCTCCAATCGGTGGCAATGCATTTCTATGATTAATGATTACTTAATATATGATCTATCTATGATAGTTAAATCCTGGGAAAACAAGAGATGGTATTGACACTGATATATGATAATTTAATCCTGATCGAATGCTAGATGACTTTGGTTTACGGTATGTGATATATTAAATTCCAAGGGAATGCGGAATGCTTATGATCTATGAGTAACACTGAGACAAGGACATGAGTCCTTAGCTGTTATAGGTCTAAAATGACCATTGATGGCAGATGAATCTGAAGGAACCATATGATTCACCACGATTGGTCCAGTAGATAGTAACAGAGCTTGAATGTTGATAGTTTTCTAGTTTAAATATTTGTTCTTGAGCAAAGCACATCTTATTTTCATAAGGCATACTTTAGAGGGCAAGTGTTACCAGCAGATTTTCCATAATCTTGGAACAAAGTCAAATAGATGACTAGACTAAAAGATGATAAAGGAGTGGATCCACAGTCTTAGAAAACATCATAAAATAGCAAAATGAAGATGTACCAAGAAAAAGAGAAAAAATGGACTAGGTAAAATAACTCGGTACCAAGTTATAATCATAACTCATACTTGAGTTGTGATCCATAACTCATACTCAAGTTGTGATCCATAACTCATATCTGAGTTGTGAACCATAACTCATACCCGAGGCGTGATCCATGAATCATACCCAAGTTGTAATTCACAACTCATGCCTTAGTTACAATCACAACTCATACCCGAGTGGTGATGATTAGTGGTTAACCATGATCTTTCGCTACAATTTCGGGAGCAACATGGAGAACACGGTTGAGAAATTTTCGATGATTTTGGCAATGAATTTCATCTATAAATAGAGGAAAAGATGCATTGGAAATGGAACCTTTTTCTCTTCTCTACTCTGAATCAATCTAAGCCGGGTTATTCAATTCTTGCCTTAACTATGCACGACTCATACTGAGTTGTAAGATACAAGTTGTAAAAAACTACTTTGTAGGAGCAAACTATAATCAATAAAAATAGATTAAGTGGATGTAGACCAAAAAATCTATCGAACCACCAAAAAAATTGTGTGCTTCTCTCTTTTAATCTTTTTCCTTTTATAATCTTCATTTGCTAGTTGATTGGGTGTCTGTTCCATTTTTGGTCCAAACATCCATGTTTTGTTATAAACCATGTGCATGTGTGTGTGTGTATATGATATTATGGTTGACTTTGTTATGTATTGATAAATGCACTAGTATATTTTGGTATGTGATACGTAGGCACAATAGTATACGTGTTTATGCTAGAGTAGGCATAAGAAAGATTGGGAACCACTATCATACCTTATTTGAATTTCGAGAATGAAATTCTTATAAGGGGAAAACCTGTACCACCCCATAAATTAATGAATGATTAATTAAAGATTTAATTATGATAATAAAGATATAAATGATTCAAGTGTGGAATTAAATAAAAATATGATGTGATAAGTATTTGGGTGTATAGTTACTTATTAATTTTATAACTTAACGAAACCAACTAGAATGAATTAAACAAGAAAGAAAAATGGTGGGCATGTGGCCCATAGAGAGGTTATTACATACTTTTTCAAATTGTAACATCACTCTTTTCTTATTTCATTCTACACACATATAATAATAAAAGCTTTGTAGCAATTTAATGGTGGTGGAGGCCTGAGAAAGAAAAGAGGAAAAGAAGATGATCAAAGCTAAGAGAACTAGAAACACCATTCAACTAAGAGATCTAAATGAGTAATGTATTCCCTAACTCATTGTGCTTTCTAACTAATCACGATCGAACTTAAATATGATTATTTCTCATGCTTCTTGTGATTTAAATAACCTAAATTTAATATAATGTTGGGAACAAATTATTAGAGATGAGTTTTGATTTATAGAATTTTTTCATAAATAAATAATAAGATATGAACAATCTAAGAACCGTTTGTTATAGGAAATGGTTAGAAATATTGAGTTTGGAAAATTTTATGAAAGAAAATAAATATACATATTTTCTAAGATTTTCTGTAATTTTTATAAGTAAATTATGAATTAAAATACTGACAACCGAAGAGGTTTCATGAATTCCAAAAGGAATATATGAGGGGTCGGGAGGTGATTTAAATGAGTAAATGTTTAAATAATGATCAGGAGACCAGATTTGCATTTTATGTTGAATAAGTCAGAAAAGTACTGTAATAATCGCAAACGGTGGAGGTTGGAATGAATGAGAAGTTCACACGTGTAAAGGTGGTGTCAAGCGTGTTGAAGACATCTTTTGATGTATGCCGAGAGTCACTCTCGAGAGTAGGGCGCTCGAGTCGAGAGAGTTTAAACCTAAAGGACATTATGTTCAAGACTTAATGAATGATATGTTTAATCCTAGGGCTTTTAAATTGAAGGTGTTAGCCGAAGGCCGTAGGCGGACGACATATGCTTAATGCATAGCTAAAGGAAAAGCCTAGTGTATGAGTGGTTAGGTAGAGTATTCGATAGATGGTGTAAGGCCTAGTGTAGCAAACAAGAACTTAAAGCGCAAGTGTAATACCAAAGCGGCAACCAACACAAGGAAGCGTAGGTATAAGGCCTAGAGTGCCAACCGAAAAACAAAAGCGTATGTGTAGGGCTTAAAGTGGTAACCGCAACCAAAATTGTTGGAGCAAGGCCTAAAGTGGCATCCAAAACATGAAAGCAATTGGTGTAAGGCCAGATGTAACAACCAAAGTAGTATTTGCTAGATGACATAAGCTTGGTATGGTAGTCAAGAATCGAAAGCAAAGATGTAAGGCTTAAGTGACAACCGAGATCGAAAACGTAGGTGTATGACTTGGAGTGGCAAACAAAACCGAAAGCATAGGTGTAAGGTTTAGAGTAATAATCGATTGTATAATCAGTTAGAACTAAGGAAGCGGTAAAGGATAAGGCCTTAGTGGCAGTTGAAAGCTAAATCTATAACTCTAAGATAAGGTGTAAGGCCTCGGTAGCAGTTCAAATTTTAAAGGAAAAGAGAATGACGACTGAATGACATCTCGCATGAAATGGCTATTGGTTCTAATTAAAATATCATATCATATGTAAGATCTTTAGGAATGGAATAATTCTTTATGCTTATGTTCCAAGTCGTTAAATGAGCGCCGTGTTATAGTGAGGGGAAAACTTGTTTCGTGCTTTAGAGGTGTGGTCTCACTATGTTTGTGTTTAGGGTAATATATTGCTTATACCAAACATTATGTTTGAGCTATGTATTTACTATTGTTTTCCTCATAACTCATGATACTCATTTAAGTAGGCTGAGTTTATGGATCTAAGCAGGTTGTTTTCGAAGATGAAGCATAAAGCTTAGATGATATAAATGTTGTTTTGTTTTCTCTGTATTTAGTGCTCATGTCAACATCTTCATATATTTGGTATGACACCATTAATTATGGTTGTCTTATATTTTTGACCTCTACGTGGGTACGACTATATGGACTAATTTGGAATTGCAATGATAAGCTCATTTAATTCCGTGCATTTGCTGCTATGTTTAGTTAAATTATTTAATATATATAACTGATCTCGTCTCTATTGCCGAAAGATAATTCCAAGGTGACTATAAAACATTGGATTCCATCTTTGGATCTCAAAACGAGGAATGTTACACCTTGGGGAGAGCCAGGAAGTTCGAAAAGGCAAGCGAAATATGATGCTCTTATGTGTGAACTAATAACATGATGATGAGGCGGGTGAGGGTTGCAAGTGAGGTATCGGCTTCCTGTTGACAGTGACAATCCAACTGGCTGATGTTCAGATCCAACAAGAGATAAGGCACCAATATCTCTCCTAGGTCAAATTGCTTCACCTGTGCATATGGCGGGCCTAACCGGCCGTTGATGAGGCAAGTGATGCGTGCATGTGATGTCGGGTGTTTAACGAGGGGAATAACATCTACTACGAGATAAACGAGCAATGCCTAAGTTACGTACTAGTTGTTTTCATAGTTAATACACAAGGACCTTCTTGCACCAAAATATCTTAAATTATAACCCATTCAAATCATACCCAAAAAAAATCAAGAATTAACTTAACACTATCGGTTTCTTCAAATTGTCCTCTCCATTTATATATCTCAACGAAATTTAGTGTATTTCTAAGCAAACTCATTTTACTTTTACTAATATCATAACAATTTTAATAAAATTGATATGCTTACTAATAACATCGTTATCAATTATTTCACTCGGTTGAAAACTACTGGTCGACAACATATAATTGTAGATACCTGTCCTCGATAATTAAAAAATGAGTATGCATTGATTTACAGATGTAGGTTCTTACCGTAAAGGGCAAAACATCATCGGTTGGTAATCAATTGCCACAAACGTCTAGTATGGTAGTCGATGTAATTTTGGAATTAAAAAGTAGAAAATCATATTTTAATGGTATTATTTTTAGAATACGTTATTAGAAAGAAAAAGCTACGATGCCATTAGCAGCAAACTTAATAAAAGATAAGAAAAAAAGATCAAAAGGAAAAAATAAAAAAAAATAGTAAGAAGTAAAACCTGTAAATACTAAAAGAATTAAAAATTAAAATTGATTGTATATTTTAATTGTAAAATTTATGATAAAATTTGAAAACACAGTTTCATTGATTCTTGTGCAAAGGAGCATTTGACGAATAAAAAGTGAGAAAATAAATCTGGCCATAGGTTTTGTGTACTACTAATGGTATTTAGTAAAATGCTTCCGACTACCATTAAATTTTGTTACCGATAACTTTTTTCCATATGTTGATGACCAGCAAAATATGTTTTCTCATACAGTCCTAAACAAACATAGCCTCTTCACATTCCTTAGAAAATCTCATGCACACCATCTTAAAACATCATCAGAAACCAAATTTGAAAATCGCAAGGCAAAAAAAACTCTCCCTTTGTCTAATAAACGAAGCCAAGTGAAGTTTAGTGAATGATCTTAGTTTTGATGAACACAAAGAGTTTAGTTTACTTTTTATTTTTTAAAGTTTATTTTTCTTCTACCACTACTAGAACTACAGTATATAGCCACGACAGGGTCCCAACGGCCGCCAACGGGAATTTCCAACGGCTACCAACGGCTCGTTATTTTTTAAAAAGTCGTTGGTAGCCGTTGTAAAAATACCGTTTGCGGCCGTTGGAAGCCGTTGGAAGTATTCGTGTAAACCTGCAGCAAGCCGAGAGCAACATCATTCTCTCCTCCTACCACAAAAAAACCCAAATCCTTCACCATCTTCCTCCACTCCTCCTCTTTTCTTGCTCCCAGCCTCCCCACGCAACCGGCAGCCACTCCGACCCATTAATCAACACCAGCGGTCTCTCTCCATCCAAATACACTCCAAAATCAGGTTTTGCCTAAAACCCTAAAAATTTAAATTTTGCTAATTTTGTGTTTAATTTGTTGTTATAGTTGTATCTAATGGCCTATTGATTGTTTATTATACCAAACTAAGTGCTAATTACAGTTATTACCATCCAAATGTCCAAATTGTTTGTGTATATATATTATGCGCATATATACATATGTTGATAATTTAGTGTAAATGCGCATTTGAGTTAGCGTTAGATTAGTTATGATTGGTTTAAATTATTTTGTGTATGTTTTGTAAAATATTAGGCAAACATGAATTAGTCGAATATTTTACGAACATGAATTATATCTTTTACAAAATATATTAGCATTAGATAAGTATATAATTTAGTATATATATACACATGAATTATATATTTTGCAAAATAGTAAAAATCATATAATTTACTATATATTTAATAAAATAGTAGAATATAAATAAAATAATGCATAATATGCTTTATTTTATATATTTAATAAAACGGTAACATATAAACAAAATTTAAATCCCTTAGTGAATTTTTGGCCCCGTCTATGAATATTCGTTTTTATTGCAAAACAGATATTCATATTCATCTGATATAATATTTATTGGATTTGTCCCTGTATTGGACAAGTTACAAACACTATAAAGTAATTACGTTTCGTAAATCATATCGTTCACAAAATTTCGACGGCATTTTCTTTTCGTTCCTTGTGTATATGCATATGTGTACGATACAAGGAACACGGGGGAACTGCTGCCGAAATTTTGGGAAATCGTTTATAATGATATGATTTAAGAAATGTAATTACTATTGTATTTGTAATGGGAAGTAGGATGACCGACCATCACAAAAGGTACAAAAATGTAAATAAAATTGCAAGAAATATAACTTTGTATATAAACGAAAATGGATTATAAAAACAGTAAAATCTAAATGTGTTTATCGAATTTGATTAATAATTTTTTTACTATTGATCATAGGTTTTACAGTAGGAAAAATGGTCAATTATTTTATTGATCGGAGCTGGATGTATCAAAGAAGAGAAATAAGAGGCTCAATAAGTAAACATTTTCTTAACGGGGTAAATGTGTTTGACGAATTTGCTTCAAGTAATATTGGAAACGACGTAGAAATTCATTGTCCATGTAGTAGGTGCAAATTGTTGAAGCATTTAGTACCGAATATGGTTAGGATTCATTTGCGCCAATATGGTTTCGTAACCAATTATTTGGTGTGGGATCGTCATGGAGAAATTATAACACGTAATGAAGAACAGTCAATAGAGGTCATTAGTGATGAAGTTAGTACGACGAATCTCATAGAACATATGGTTGAAGATGCAGCACGATCAATGTTCCCTACTGTTGAAATTAATAACGACGATGTTAACGTCGAAGAGAAACCGAATGTTGGAGCGAAAAAAATATATGATTTATTGGATGCTGCTAAGAAACCTCTTTGGAATGGATGTACTAGCGGCACTCAATTATCGGCAACTGCAGAGTACATTGCAATGAAATCAAAGTACAACCTCACAGAAGCTGGATTTACGGCTGTTGTACAATCTGCTAAACACCATATGCCATCAGATAATTTAATGTGCAAAAATTATTATGAAGTGAAAAAACTTATGTCATCTTTCGGTTTGTCGTATCAAAAAAAATTGATACATATATAAATGATTGCATGTTGTTTTGGAAAGATGATGTCAGTCTTCGGAATTGTAAATATGTAATCAAGAAAGATACAAACCAAGGAAAAAAAGGAAAAAGAAGTTCCATACAAGCGTATCAAGCAGATATCGAGGAAAATGTTGAAATCACAATTACAGACGATCAAACTGATTTTGGACAATTAAATGATGAGACAAATGTATTAGTCGAAGCATTTGAGAGTGTAGATGAAAACGATATAGAACACGAGACCGAGTAATTAGAAAACGACGAGGACTGAGTAATATCCGGTAATTTTTACAATTATTCACGCACACGCATCACATATCATCATCATCATTACATGCACTACCAATTAAAAATGACTTTATTACATGCACCACATATCATCATCATTTTATCTATGTCTATAATTAAAAATAAAACTTTCAACATGTATTATGTCAGGTTCCAGACGTCATAGCTCTTCTCGCTCGGCCGGCGAGAGTAGTGGTGAGCCTCCGGCTCGACCACTTGTATATTTGCAGCCGAAGGCTGATGGAGCGTAAGTATCAAAATTAAAATGATAACAATATAAATTTGTTCATACATACATATATATATATATATATACTTGTCTAAAGCTTTGTTTTATATTTAACACATGAGAATTGATTTGGAGCCCTCAGGAGTTGTGCTTGGCATTTCCAAGCAATCATGTAACGCCCCACCTCAATACCCACGCTAGCCAAGGACACTACGATGTAGTGCTGTCAACTAGCACGGAGAATAAGGCTGTTGAGGAGCGACCATCCATGTAATTGCTTATCACACGGTGGCTATAAAATAATCTTCGGAAACAAACATAGAAATAAACATAACACAAATCAGTCACAGACATCCATATCACAAAGGCGGAAGAAGATATGAATATATAACTAACACATGAAAGTGTACATCAGAGTAGTGGTCAAAAAGATCCACAATAATACAAAAGAATAGCAACACGTGCTATACCAAAAGAATACAACTATGAGTCCATATCTCAAGTGTATACAACAAAAACTGCTAAACTAAATAGTTAGCCAAAAGTCAGAGTAGCAAATCCCGGGAGGAAGTCAAGCAGAAGCACCTGTAACATCTCGGTCTGACCCGAGTATTATTTAAGAAAATAATAAACGGATCAGTCTAACTATAAATATCAGATGACATGATATAAAATAAAAGATATGGCATAAACATAAAATATCCATACTGACATACTACTATATATAAGTATGAAAATGATGATCAACAGGAGATCAACCGATGAGAAATGATCAATATCACGAGAATCTTCTCAAAGATCCAAAGAGGGCATCATACCCTAAACTTGTACTCATAACAAGTCAATGGCATAAAAATCCAGAAATCAAAACAAGAAATCCAGAAATCATAAAAAGAGAAAGAGGCCTATCACATGATGGTCCGAAGACCATGGGGAGCTACCCCATATGTGTGAGTCGGAATCACACAGATTGAGGTCTAGGCTAACCAAAAAGCAAAAAGGTATGTGTGAGTGGAATCACACAAGTGGTGTCTAGCCTAACCTCGCAAACAAAAAAGTATGTGTGAATGGAATCACACAAATGGTGTCTAGACTAACCTTGCAGACAAAGAGATATGTGTGAGTCGGAATCACACCAATGCGGTCTAGTCTAACCTTGCAAACAAAGAGACATCGCACAATTTCTAGTCTAAATCATAAAATGATCGTCATGATCAACGAGAAGTGTCAATCACACCAAGCTAGTAAATATATGAGTTTAGCTTCATGTCCCATAACCACTTGCTTAACTTAAATATTTACGAACAAGCTGTAAATCTTCACTAGGAAATTGTCACAAAAAGGGTTCAATCGAACAAGTCCAAGAGCTAACCGGCGAAGTGAACGCAAGCGTTTCATACCACTCGTTTTACTAATTCATTTAAGTCGATTTCTCATTCGAGTGAAGTAAAGGCTTGTATATACTAGTAGATTGGAAATCGGTTTGAGAAAACGAACTTTTGATATTTAAAATAGTGTTGAAATCAATTTGATGAAAGAGTTTTGATATTTACTACTAGTATTAAAACCTTCATATCTTTAAAGTGACAAGTCATAAAACGATTGTTGAAACAATCTAGCACAAAAATTCACATTCGAAGACGTGAACAAAATCCAAGGAAATCAGCTCAAAATGCATCAAAGTGGAGGTTCTGTTGAATGCTTTTCAGATAAGATCGCCTACGCAGAGTAAAGTCGGAGACGACCTACGACTTAACAGAGTCCTGCGACCTAAGTGGGATGCGCGACTTAGTGGGGCATAGGTCGGAGACGACCTACGACTTAAGGTCAAGCGACCTAGTGAAATAGCAGGGGAAATATTAGGTCGGAGACGACCTACGACTTAAGGTTTAACTCGCGAACGACTTAGCACTTGCTTATCTCGCGAACGACTTACGACTTAATAGGGTGTACGACCCAACGACCTAAAGTCGATTCGACTTAATGACTTAAGCTCAATTACGAGCTACGAGCTAAGGTCTATACGACCTAACGACTTATCCCAGTACGACCTAAGCCAGGACGAGGTAGCAGAAGGCAACGACTTAACTCTTAACTCGCGCACGACTTAGCACTTAACTCGCGAACGACTTAGCACACCCAGAACGACTTAAGGCCAGGAACGACCTATGCTCCGTGTGACTTTTCAACGCGAACGACCTACGACTTAAGCTTAACTCGCGAACGACCTAGCACTTCCAGAACGACTTAAGTGCAGGAATTTTCCAAAAACGCTGAAAATTGGAGTTTTTCGCCAATCCAATCTAAACCAAATGCAAACAAACATGCTAAAGTGATGAGGAATCATTCCCAACAGTCCAATGACGATTATAGGCAAGATGTGAGATCAAAAATCTCACCTTTTCACGAAATTTGATGAAGATGGAGATTGAAAGCAAGGAGAAGCAATCCAAAGCTTGAATCCACTATCTTCTACTTGAATTTGGAGTTGAATTTCGGATTTGCAATAGAATTTGAGTTTGGAGTTTTAATTTCCACTTCCCACCACCATTTTTGATGAAGCTTGAATGTTAAAACAAATGGTGAATGAAGTGAGGAAGAGGGGGGGCTGAACTAAGGAAGGTGCAGTTCAAACCAAAGTCACAAGCGGGAAAAGTGACGAAAATTTCACTATCTCCAAACATATCGAAGTTTACACTCAAAAAGATTGCAAACATCATTTTGAACTCAATGGGAGTGGTCTCGAGTCCTAATTTGACCGTATGCAAAAAGTAGCTTTTCGGACTAACATCCGACTAACGATAAAATATTTAAATAAAATATTTAAATATAAAATCGATAGATATGCGGGTTGTTACAAATCATATATGAGCAGGATGATAGACTGCTGGCCTAAGTGGAGTAAGATCCCTGACCAAGTCAGGGAGGCCATCTGGCAGGATTTTCTGGTGAGTTTATACCACTTTATTATATGAATAAGTATAAATGAACAATTAGTAATATTTTCTTTTTGTACAGGGGTAAGTGGACTTGGCGGAGCCCGATGTCGTCATGGTTCAGCGCCATTGGAATTCGAAGGTCGCCAAAAATTACAGGGAGGTAATGTCAGCTTTTAAAAAATCGGGGAAGAAACCGAACTAGATGGGCGCTTTCGTATGGGATTCTTGGATGAGTTGGTGGAAGACCGACGAGTTCAAGGTAAATCTACCAAATATATAGTAAATTATTTCGCAATTAGTAAATATAATATTCAATTTAAATTGCAGGTGGAGTCGGAGAGGAACTCCGCCAATAGAAGTAGGAATCCTGTAACGCATCGTCGCGGATCTAAGTCTTTTCAGCATCACCGTGAGGACTTGGTAAATTTATTAATTACGAATCTAAACCGTTATTACATTTAGTATATTAATCAGTTCAGTAATTAGCTATGAAAAATTAAAATATATAAATTATTTATTGCAGGAAAGATCGCTTGGACGTCCCGTGTCTATGATGGAGGTATTTACCCGCACCCACGCATCAAGACAAGCAGACAATGCTGGCAATATTACATATCAATGGGATGATAATGATAAGGCGACGGCTGCATATGTATGCATATTTTAAATCTTATTTATTAATATCGATAAGTTTAAATCATATTCTACTAATTTTAACCTGTAATTGTTTTTTATTTTAGGCAAAGTTTCAGGAGGCACGGGCATAGCTGCTTTCAGAATCGGATCGCGATGAGTTGACGGTAGAGGAGCAAGATAATATTTTTGACGTTATTATGGATCCGACGCAGCAGAATAGGCGCTATGGCTATGGAAACCAAGCGGTAATCTTATTAACATTGCAATATTATATTTAATAAATTAACCTATAGATACACTATACATATGATGATTTCTACCTGTGTTAAATCTAACATATACGTGATTTATAAATATAATTAGATAAGTAAAAAAGGAAAAATATACAAAGATATGTGATGAAAATGGATGAACCAAAAAATATATATAAGAATACTTTTAACACCTATATATTGTATTAAAAACAATCCATTTCCTTGTGGTATATATTCCAAGAAAAAGGTTCGCTATTTTACATAATTAGGAACCAAAAACATGAACCAAAAAAAAATGCACCATTATCATCCTCCACCATTATCATTTAATAAAATATGCATTTCCTTGTGGTATATGCATTGCTTAAGACCACTTCATTTACGTTTCTATATTTTAAAATATGCATTGCTTGAGAAAATGATTATAATACAAATGTGAACATCTCACATTCTATTTGCAGGTTCGACAGCTCAAAAGGCGTGTGACAAAGCTGAAATAAAAGAGCTCAGAGCCATGGTTGAGCAGCTGCAAGAGCAGGACCGTCTTCGCGCTATACAAATGGAACAGCTTAATCAACGTTTAGCGGAGTACGCGCAGAGACATGGTTCATTCCCTTCGTCGTCTGGTGCTTCCGGAGGTGATGATGCTTGAGACGTATGATGATTATTGTCTTTGTGGTTGGTTATTGTATATATTGACTTTGAGGTGGTGAGGATTGTGTTTGATGGTTATTGTGTATATATTGACTTTGAGGCGGTGAGGTTTAAGTGTTTGCATTGTATATATTGACTTGAATATGGAGTTGGAGTTGGTGTTGGTGAGGGTTTTGTTGTTTATGTACATATTGACTTGGAGTTTGGTTTGAAAATATAATGTTTGATGTTGATTTCTGGTTGTTTATATTGTTTGTGGTATAATGTGTTGAATATGTGATATATATGTGAAATAGAGTGGAAATGGATATATATTGATTGTGTGTGGCTGGAAGGTGAATGACTTGCTGTTATAAAAAAAATTTCACCCAGATTAGCAACGACTACCAACGGCTCTTTGGTTATTTTATACCAACGGCTTCCAACGGCCTCCATCGGCTAAATGCCGTTTGAAGCCGTTGAAATAGCCTCGTTGCTTCCGTTGGAAGCCGTTGGAAAGCGTGAATGCTATTCCAACAGCTACCAACGGCCGCCAACGGCTTGGAGCCGTTGGAATAGCCAGTTTCTCTTGTAGTGTACATATCAATCTTATATTTATTGTTTAAGGTTTTTTTATTGTTATTTTGGGATGAGTTTAATGATCCCATGGCTAACACAAATTTGAAAGATATAAAGTTTGATGATGCTATAATTGAAATATCAATGTAAGCTATTAAATTGTAACGTTTTATCATACAACATTTATGACATTTTTTCTTATATTTTTTTGTTTTTTATTGTTAGATAGAAGTTACCAATTACAATAAAAGTGAGAATGCATTTGTCTTTTTGAATGAAAAAATTTATGAAAATAAAAAATATGAAAGAAACGATCGATCAAATGTTTTAAAAGACATGCAAATTGATTATTTTAAATACGATTGAAAAAATAAATTTTATTATTTTATTTTTGAATTGTTGTGTATTTGGTGTTTTGACAAAAAAATTGAATTTGATTCCGGCAACAGAAGGGGATAACTGTTTTGAAATTGATGCCTAATTACTCAAGTAATAGTTGGTTTTAAGCAAAGAAGTTTGTATGGAGGCTTTAATTCTCCTAGCTAAGAGCGTTTTTGTAAATGCCAAATCGCAGTACACAAGTCTTTCAACTGAAAGTGGGATCCACGCGCTAGACTGGGCCCACGTCCTCGAAAGGAACTAGTCATGCAACAAGGCTGTAGCAGATGTAGCGGATATATTGATGTATCAGCTAGCTTCTTCTTCGTTCTGTAGTCTACTTAATTCGCTTATTTTACCTTCCGAAATAGGTTTTAATGGCGGGATTCGCCTCACAATCCAATGCTCTGTTAAAGAAAAATCTAACTTTTCAGGTTTGTTTCATTTGCATACTTGGTTTTTTTCTCTTCAAATTTTCGGAAAAAAAGATTGAATTTTGCTACGCATGCTGTTTAAAATGCATGTTTGCGGTTTATGGTAGATTATAATTTTGGCTTTATTAGAAATATTGGTTGTTTAAAATTTGATATCGATTGCATTGACCGAGTTGTAGCTGCTGGTGCGATCAACTTGTGAGGATATAGTTTGATGCGATTTAATTTGATTTTTTTCTCAAACTTTGGGTTAGGGTTTGAAGTGGTTCAGTTTCGAAGTTAGAAAATATATTTCATTAATATTGGCCAAGAGTTTGGTTTTTTCCACATATTTTTTTGAATGTATATTGAATCAGTATTTACTGTTAATTATGATTTAAATAAACTTTCATTCGATTAATATCTAAAACAGTAAACGTCAGCAAGACTACAAAATAAATTTGTTGTAAGATAATTTTCCTGCTGGTTAGCCAAGTACAACAAAATGTGACTATTTTCACTGATATATGTCACATATGGCTGCAGCTGAAACAATAAACATACAGTACGAAAAGACTATGAACTATGGCCATCTGAGATTGAATAGTTTAAATTAACTCAATTTACCGAGCTCAGCTGATGTGTCTAAATTTTTAAGCCATATCATCTAGCAATTCCATATTCCAAATTTTTATTTTTAGCATAGTTGGCGATCAGAGTCCCCAGTTAAACTGTAAATGATAGCTATAATAATTATGGTATGTATTGTAAACACATGCTCCTTTTACACTGTTACTATTAAGCTTTAGGCAGCAATTGTAACTATTAAGCATTAAGCAATTTTGTAGTGTTTATTGAAGTTCTTAATATTTATTACAGTATAAAAACCTTCGATAAGCATACATTTTGATCGTAAACAAACATACCTAATCAGCAATCAACAATTAGACTTCTTGTTAATGCAACCAGCATCATAATAACGTTCTTACTTTTAATATCAGAAAAGAAACTGCAAGACGAACTTATGCATGGTCATATTCCCTATCTTACTCTGCTCTCTTATGTCTGGTTTGCAACATTTTATCAACCATGAACTTGGTAAACTTGACACCTTATGTGATTCTAAAGAGGATGACTTATCGGGTTTCTGCCCCGTTCCAAAGCCACCAAAATGGACGCCTTTACTCCAAATTCCCAGACCATATAATCGTGCCGTGAAGGCTAATCTTAGTCTTTTTCAAGATCTTCCAGATGATTCTTGTAGAAAAACTAGGAACTGTCCTGCGACCATGCTATATACTGGAAAAAATCAGTCTTTAGCGGAAGGTAAATATGCATTACTGTTTTATCTACCAACTCATAATTAGTAAGTGTTTGCAAATAACAGAAAATTGACAAACTGGATCCACAATTATGTTGTTTATTTTGTTATTTTTTAGTACGTAATTATTACCTGAAATTTAGTAAGTGTAGACTGTGTAGTTCTACGGTTCATTTAATTTGTTGGAGGTTCAGTCTTTTATTGTATCATAATAATTTAAGTATCTGAAACTTTTACAGGCTTGGTCCAAAACTTTTTTCCAACTTTGTTGAATGCAAATCACACGGATGTTGTGGATGTAATACCCGATATAGTTCTGGTGAGTAACTAATTTATCTTCTGTGATTTGCTGTTCAATTTGTTAATTTTGGATTTTAATTTATATCTTGGTATTACCAAAAGGGGACAGATGTTAGGATTGGCACATCACAATTTTTCGATGGAGCATTTTCTTTGGGTAGCCCAATATATGTTCTTCAGTCTAAATGCACACCAAATTTCACATCTCCTCTTCAAAATGGTATTATGATATGTTCTTTTCGTTAACCAATTTGATATATTTTAGTACTAAAAGTTCAGTACTACCATAGTAGGAATATGGTTATTATACTCTTTATATATCATTTCTCCTAATGTTTCGAAGAAAAATCCACTAGTAAATTGAAAATGGTTTCCTGTATACAGTACATACGGTGGTTTTTGATGTATAAATTTCCTGGTTTAGCAATACATAATTTGATCTCCTTGCTCATGCAAACATCAAGAATGCTTATTGAAACCAATACAGATGCAGACATAATTAATTCACGAGGCTGACACACCAGTATTAACAAAAGGAGATCTTCAAGTTGATTTGTCGGTATGAAAGTTTATTACTAGACCTTATCGACTCAATAAACAAGTTAAATTGATTTTTTATAAATAAAAAAATGTGTTGGGCTATATTTTTTGATATTCAGGTATATATCATGTATATAGTTTACTTTTTAAGCACTTTAGTAATATCAATAGAAAATATTGACATTTAGTCCAGATATAGCCTAGTGCAGTTGCAATTCTTCGCTTTCCCCTACACTGACATCCCACTATACTAGCCAAGGTGGGACTGTAATTTGGTTTCCAACCATCCAAAATTTTCACTTGATGAGAAACCTAAATACATGTAGTAAATTTATTCTTGATATGGTAAAAGTGGTCGATATGACGATTAAATGGTAGTCATAATTTTTCATATGTAATGTAATTAGTTGTGTGATGCATACCTTTTAGCTATCTAATTTATTTTTCTGAACATGATATGTTGTAAAAGCAGCTGAGTGCCTCGAAGCATTGACCCTATGGCGCAACAGTGCAGCAACAATAAATACTGAGTTATATCAGGGTTTTCCCCAAGGGAATATCTATAAGAAAACTAATGAACTTGCTGCAGGTTTTCGTTTACCCCTTATTTTGATAGTATATGATCAGTTTTATATCATAATTTCTTAATATTATTATTGATTTTTTATTGTTTATATGTAGCTTACGATTTATTGACCTCGACTGAGAAGCAATATATGGTCGATATATGGTACAACGCGGTCGGTAAAGATAACATTTTCGATAAGGCACATCATTTAGTGCGGGTTCCTCGATCTGTGAATTTGGTACAGACGTGAAAATAGAGTTGGTTTATGATAATATACATGTGATTAAGACCCATGAATACGTGACTGGTTCGTATTTTGATATGCAGGTGTCCAATGCATACCTCAAATTTCTGAGAGGTTTTGGTACCAAGATGCAATTTGATTTTGTTAAAGAAATGCCAAAGGGAGAATCTAAAATTACATTTGATCTCGAATCTTTGATCGGAATAATGTTTTATGTATGGATTGTAGAACTTCTGTTTCCAGTAAGTATTTATATATCTCATAGTTCCCTTTCCTAATTTTGGATGCCCTTGATTGTTTAAAGGACATTGCTAATAAAATTCTTAATTTACATATCTACTTTCAAGTAAGATTCTTGTATATTGACTAATGTATCATTGTTGTAACTTTTTTCCAGTACCATAGAAACATATATGGAAAGTATATGTCATATCTTTAAGGAGTTGTAGACAACTTTTAAAAATTTGTAGTCTCCCTCAATTTTTTTTATAATGTAAATTTAATGGTTACACTAAATTATAAACACTCTTGATATTCCTTATGCTTAATTCTTTGTTACCAATTTTCTATTTGCTTTTATTTTTCAACAGGTGAAGTTGTTTCTGTTTAACTAGTGTTGCTGTTAGTGCAGGTCATGCTTACATACTTGGTCTATGAGAAGCAACATAAACTAAAAATTATGATGAAAATGCATGGTCTCGGTGATGGACCTTACTGGATTATCTCTTACTTGTATTTTTTGTTACTATCATCCATGTATATTCTGTTATTTGTGATATTTGGTGCACTTATCGGTAAGCTTGTAAGAACATTAGATATATTTATACTTAAACTTTTGTTAGTGCATACATCTCGAAGAAAATTTCCTTTCTTCTACAGGTTTGAATTTCTTCAGGATGAATCAGTACAGCGTACAATTTGCATTCTACTTTATTTGTATTAATCTGCAGATTGCACTAGCATTTTTTGTCGCGTCATTTTTTTCGAATGTCAAGACTGCGACAGGTAATAGTTTTGTTTCTTAAACTTTTATCTTATTAACGAGCGAGTAATACTGCTTTCTTGTATTCATCTTTTCTTGTCTTATATTTCAGTTATAGGCTACATCTATGTATTTGCTTCGGGTATACTAGGAACGTCTTTGTTCGTGCCTTTGATGGAAGATGTAACTTTTCCAAGTAAGCAGGACTGTTTCTTTTATCAGATGAACTACTGATAGTATGTCATAGTTAGCTCTCTTTGTTGTATCAGGTTAACAACAAACATTAATGTTCACTATTTCCTAGTACTGAAAATATATATCTAAAATCCCCTTTTCCGTTATTATAAACATAGGTAAAATCCTCGTGTTATAAACTTGTAACACAGATTTATACTCGTTTCCCGTAATTACCCTTTTTTTTTTTATAAAAACGTTCTTCTGTGATACCACATTTCATGAGTTTGACCATATATTTCTGCCCATGATTCCCAATATAAATAAGATTATATCTAATGAGTGGCATTTAATGGTATTACTGAGAAAATTTTCTGTGTAAATATCATCAAATAGCTCTTCTTGCTTTATGTTATCTTGATGATTTTATTTTCCATTTTCCCCCGCTCTACTTAGGAATATGGGTTTTAGCAATGGAATGCTTTCCAGCATTTTCCTTATATCGAGGAATGTATGAACTTTCACAATATTCAACTGACGCAAAGTACAGTGGTTTCGGAATGAAATGGGAAAATTTAAATGACAATGAAAATGAAATGGGAGCTGTGATGATATTGATGGGTATTGAGTGGTTGATGTTACTTCTTATCGGTCCATTTAGAAATTGTGTTCTTTGTTGTTGTCAATGCTTTAGAACGAACCCTTTGGTGTCTACTCAGAAATCAACTTTGGAAAATCAGGGTTCTAATGTGACTATTGAAATGGAGAAGCATGATGTTGTTCGTGAAGTAAGTTATTTCTGTTGTGTACTACAATCAAAATTCGTTACCCTCCATATTTTCATTTATATGTGTTCTTAGACCTTTTCTATTGTAGATGTGTCCAACTTAACTAATTGGATTATTACTCCTTTTTGCATCAGTTCTATCTTTTTTATGAACTTGTTTTCTTTTG
This sequence comes from Allium fistulosum, assembly GCA_030737815.1. Lineage (NCBI taxonomy): Eukaryota > Viridiplantae > Streptophyta > Magnoliopsida > Asparagales > Amaryllidaceae > Allium > Allium fistulosum. The sequence continues at coordinate 1,080,898,762 of CM060906.1, read as the reverse complement.
GTTTGTTGATATAAACTGTACCATTATCTATGTATCAACACATCTTTGAAATTAAATCAGTTGATACAAATCTATCAAGCATGTTCCTGCCAAACAATTTCTCAAGTAAAGACATCCAATTTCTCACTTATATCTGGCTAAACAATAGATTAATGTTAAATTCTTGCTAACCATTACTAATTTAATGTACTAATAATATAATTTGATTTCTTGTTCTTTAGAGAGAACTTGTTGAACAAATAATGCGGGAACCAAACTCGAGTTATGCAATTGTATGCAACAACCTTAAAAAGAAATATCCCGGAAGAGATGGAAACCCAGAAAAAATTGCAGTAAAAGGTTTGTCTCTTGCTTTGCCTAGAGGCGAATGTTTTGGCATACTCGGTCCTAATGGTGCTGGAAAAACCTCTTGGATTAATATGGTTAGGATTTTTATTTATTTACTTATTTATTATTATTTTGGGCAATACTAGATCGACCGGGTTATTAAAAGTGAAAACTAGGTTGAAGCATTTCTCATTTCAGAGTAATAAGTTTCAAGAACAATATTTCAAAATAACTAGTTTTATGGACAATTTACAGGAAAATAATAAATTTATTTATATTTTTAAGTTATACAGGAAAATGATAAATTTATTTATCATTATTTTTGTATAACTGAAAATGATAACTTCATTTATCTTTCTTTTTTGAAAATTGTCCTTAAAACCAAATTTTTCAGAAGTGATATCCTTAAATTTTATTACCCTGCACAAAGAAGCCCTTTGAGTGGAAATCCGCTTGTTAAAATTAGGCAAGTGCGGTAAGAAACATGAATTTCGGCAGGAAAATATGGAGTCTCATTGCATTAATTTCTATTTCGGATATTTTCACCGCTTTAAAAGCGGTCTTTTTAGCATTTGCGTATTTTTCTAAACCTCATGTCCTGAAAATATTCAGTATATAGAATGATGTAGGTGTGCATCCAATTTCAGAAAGAGGATTTTTGTATCACATCCCTAATATTAAAATTAGTAGACTAAATGGATTCGACACATTTTGTATTATACATCCCGTCCTTGCAATGTAAAACAATTCCATATTTTATATTAAAGACAATCAAGAGAAGACATTTCTGCTGGAGAAAAATCCTTCAAGATCGCCTTAGGAACAACCCAACTTTGCAGAAAAACAAATAGGACCGGATTGATGATGAGGTAAAACAAACAACGGATAATCACCAGCTAAAAACAATCACAAATAAAACAATAAAAGAAAATAACACACGAAATTTATAGTGGTTCCACTACCGCGAGATAGTGTACATCCATTTAGAGAGAGGATATTTTATTACTTTCTAAGAGAAGAAAATTTTACAAGATTGATAATGGAGAAAAAGAATAAGAAATACAACTAAGAGAGATACTTCTACTCATGTTAATCTCTGTCTTTATATAGATATTATTACTTGGAGTTGAAGTAATTGATTTATGGTCATAAATCAATGCCTCATTAATTCTCCTATTCATACAGAAAACGTTTATCCATTTGATTTTTCAGTTTCCCCCAATTTACATGCGCTTGATAAGATTCTTGTTTAAATCAGCTAATTAAGGAATTAATTGATTATCTCAATCTCCCAAAATAATTCTTCCTTCTCACGTAGCTAATTTATTACTCTCTTTAATGCTATAAAAGAGGCAATATATATTTAAGTAATTATCTCAAATATCTCTCAAATCTTCTGCAATCGGAAATATTGTATCACTAAAATTAACAATATCCTTCAAAACTTCTGTAATTGAAAATATTGTATCACCAAATCTTACAATCTCCAACTTGATACTATATTTCCCCTCAAGCCTATCAACTCCACCTACATCCTCTTACTCCAAGTAGCTCTCGAATAAGACACCATAGATACTTTTTCAATGAGTTTCGGCATAGCCATCATTCATTGCACTTTGTCAACAAACTTCGACAAGGCCACCGTCTGCCAATGAAGTGTTGAAAGTACCCTCTCCAAGTAGAACCTATTCATCTCTATAATGAAAACAAACGTCTCCATCTACCAACTCATTCTTTCCCGTGCCACCATGTGACACCTAGCACTTCATCAAGCGAATCAAGTTCGAGCAATGCTCGAACTTTGTAATGGGTAACGAATTAGTAAACATATCCGCTGCATTTTTCTCTGTGTGAACCTTCTGAAGACGTACAAGCTTCTCTTCGTCCATAGAGACAAGAAAAGGACTCTCTCGTCTCAATATGCTTCGTCCTTGAGCTGAAAGCCAGATTTTCAGCTAAGTAAATTGCACTATAGCTATCACAATTCACTTCTATACCTTCATACACGAAGCCCAAGTCACACAATAAATGCTTCAAGTAAAGCGCCTCCTTAGCCGATTTAACCGCAGCTATGAGCTCTGCCTCTGTAGTAGACAAAGCCACAATCATCTGCAACCCCGCTCTCCAATTGATAACTGTCTCGCCAATGGTGAACACATAATTTGAGGTTGACTTCCTTCGAACTTATCGCCGACATAGTCGGAATCATAAAATTCAACCAAGCTGAAATCTCTGTCTCTACCGCCAAAGACAAGCCAATGGTCTGGAGTCCCTTTAAGATATCTGAAAATATACTTCACTGTCTCCCAATGCGTCTTTCTTGGATTTAACATGAATCCACTCACCAATCCAACTGCCTGTGCAATGTCAGGCCTAGTGTAAACCATGTCATACATCAGACTACCAGCTGCACTTGCAGAAGGAACCTTCTCCATATAAGCCTTGTCCTTCTCCGAGATCGGAGAGACTCTGCTGGAAAGCTGTATGTGCAAGGGAATGGGTGCGCTAATTGTCTTTGCTTCTTTCATGCTAAACCGAGCAAACATTTTCAAAATATATTCCTTTTGAGTGAGCCTTAAAAGTCCAAGCTTTCTATCGCTTTGGATTTCCATACCCAAAATCTTCTTTGCTTTTCCAAGATCTTTCATCTCAAATTCCGTCTTAAGCTTCAACTTTAAACTATCAATTTCAGCTTTATCCTTGAAAGCAATCAACATATCATCCACATACAAGAGTAAATACATCAAATAACCATTCTTCAAATGTTTGAAGTACACACAAGCGTCTTTGATGCTACGGTCAAAACCAAGTGAAAGCGTAAAAGAATCAAACCTCTTGTACCACTGTCTAGGTGACTGCTTTAGTCCATACAATGACTTCTTTAGCTTGCAAACCAAATTCTCTTTTCCATCTACGACATATCCGTCTGACTGCTTCATATAAATGGTCTCATCCAAGTCTTCATGCAGAAAGCGGTCTTCACATTAAGTTGCTCCAACTCCAAAGCACGAGTGGCAACTATAGCAAACAAAATATGGATGGAGGTGTGTCTCGCTACAGGAGAAAAAATCTCATCATATTCCAATCCTTTAGCAACAAGTCTACTCGTGTATCTTCCATCATTCTTCATCTTGAACACTCGCTTGCAACCTATGACTCGGTTTCCTTGAGAAGGAGGTACCAAATTCCAAGTCTTGTTCTTCTTCAACGACTCTAGTTCCTCTTCCATAGCACACATTCACTTCGAACTGTCACATGACTTCAAAGTTTCATCAAGATCAAGCGGCTCCTCATGAACCACATGCAGGGCATAATCAAACTGATCACTAAGGCTAAGATTTGCATACTGCCAATCACTATACCTCTCAGGCGGCCTAATAGTCCTACAACTGGTCCGAGTATGTACAACTTTGCCTAAACTCCTTTTAGCTTCATCTTGAACTGAACTTCCTCTAGTCTAATGCATATCACCAACACTACTAGAAGGCACATGTGGACTACTCTGTGATGTCACATCAACCGCATCTATCTCACTCTCAATAACATCAACAACTCTACTACTAGGCTGTAAAATAGGAACCTCTTTCATCTCCTTAGACCTATCAGAAACATCTGATGTGGTAGGTAAATCTTTCTTAGGATTAAACATTGCTGACTCATCAAAAGTAACATGTCTGGAGTGAACAATCTTCCTATCAACAGGGTGTCAAATACGATACCATCTATGTATTCCAAGAGGATGCTCGTGTATGCTCTAACTTCCAACTTATCATCACTTGTATGGTGAACATACATAGGACAACCAAAAATACAAAAACAACCAAGGTACACGGCTTTACCTCTCCATTTCTCTTCTAAAATCTTCCCATCTATGGCTGAGCACGGAATGCGATTAATAATATGGATCGTAGTCGATAATGCTTTATCCCAAAAGCTTCTAGATAAGACCGCCGTCAATCTCAAGCAACGAGTCTTCTCAAGTAAAGTCTTATTCATCCTCTCGGCAACTCCATTGGATTATGAATCACCTAGTGTAGTGAAATATCTCTCAATGCCATGCTATCTACAAAAGTCGAGAAACTCCCTAGAGACAGACTCGCCGCCGTTATTCGATCTCAGCACCTTCAATCTAGAACTAGATTGGTTCTCAACAAGCAACTTCTAACTCAAAACTCTCCGATTTGGCCTTCATCACATACACTCAAACTTTTCGAGAAAAATCATCAATAAAAGAGAAAATATTTCGGCCCCCAATGGAAGCAGTAGCAACTGGTTCCCAAATATCTATATGCACATAATCAAATACCCTCTCTGATCTATGAAGTCCAACTCCAAATGATACCTTAGTCTGCTTGTCTAACACACACTCCTGACGGAAATCCAACTTGTCGAAACCACCTTTGATCATCTTCCATCTGCGAAGCAACTCTAAGCCCTTCTCAGAAATATGACCCAACCTGAGATGCAAAGCCTGGTGGCATCCAAAGCACGAGAACTATCAACTCCAACACATTACTCTTCAAGAACTGTGGTTCCTTAAGCAAATACAGATTCGGGAACACATTTCCCTTCATAAGAACAAGAGCACCCCTCAAAACCTTCAAACCATCCTTAAGTGACCTTACACCCCATGGATACCAACTACCCTAAAAAAATCAAGGGATTTCGAAGATCCGGAACATACCAGACACCTATCAAAGTGCGTATCACTTCGTCAAATATCCTAATCTGCACCGTACCTCCTTCCATGGCTCTACAACTAGCATCATTACCCATAAAGATTGCACTTCCCTCTTTATCAACTAAAGAACTGAAGTAATCCCTATTAAGCGTCATATGAAAAGACATTTCCAAATCAAGCACCCAATGGTTTGATACATCTGATACCGCTGCAGATAACACATCATCAGATACAGCTTTCTCCACCGCAAATGATGAAGAACCATCTTCTTCTTTCTTCTTCCAATCCAGACAGTCACTTTTCTAATGATCTGGTTTCTTACAATGGTGACACTTTCCATTCTTAGATTTTTCTCTATAATTATTACCGGGCTTTCTAGATTTGGAATGCCACCTAGAATTCCAATTCTTCTTCTCATCTCTCTCTCTCTCAATAAATAGGCCTTGACTACTACTTCATCCTCTACCTTCACCCATATCCTTCATCTAATCCCTGAGTCCTCAGATAGATGACCCGACTTCACATCTTCAACGGTCAAAGGATCTCTCGCAAAGATAAGGTTGTTAATGAAACCAGTGTAATGCTCCGGAAGGGAACACAAGAGCATCATAGCCATATGTTTTTCATATACCTTTAAATCCACAGTCTTCATTACTAGATCGTCGAAGAAACTCAGATGCTCTTTGATAGAAGACAAACCTCTCATCCTCATGTTGAAAAATGTCTTCAACAAAATCAGACGGTTAGTCAAAGATTTCTTTAGATAAAGATTTTTCAGCTTGGTCCAAATGCCTTTAGCAGTAGTTTTACCGCTAATCTCAGAAATAACATTTTCTCCCTTAGTTAATTGCAAAGTAGTAAACGCTCCTTCCTTTTCACGATTGAAATTTCAGCCTTCAACTCCTCAAGAGCAAACACCACAGGATGAACTTCGTTTCTCATCAGAACAGCTTTCATCATCCATTGCCACTTCTCGAAGTCTTTATCACCGTTCCACTTCTTTATTACTAAACTAGATCATGATGCAATATAGGTCTCTCTAACATAGGGTCTTGGTACAACCGCTAGATTCTCCTCATCTTCTGCCATAATGCCTAACACCCTTTTTCAATCAATCTTGTCGCTATGATATCAGACTGTTGGGGAAAAATCTTATCATATTCATACAGGAAACGTTTATCCATTTGATTTTTCAGTTTCTCCCAATGTAAATGCATCTGATAAGATTTCTTCTCACGTAGATAATTTATTACTCTTTTGAATGCTATAAAAGAGATAATATATATTTAAGTAATTATCTCAAATATCTCTCAAATCTTCTGCAATTAAAAATATTGTATCACTGAAATCAACAATATCTACCAAATCTTCTGCAATTGCAATATTTGATAAGATTTCTTCTTTGATCAGCTAATTAGAAAATTAATTGATTACCTTAATCTTTCAAAATAATTCTTCTTCTCACGTAGATAGTTTATTACTCTCTTTAGTGCTATAAATGCAATATATATTTGAGTAATTATCTCAAATATCTCTCAAATCTTCTGCAATTTGAAATATTGTATCACTGAAATCAACAATATCTTTCAAATCTTCTGCAGGTGGAAATATTGAATCACCAAATTTTCTGCAATTTGAAATATTGAATCACGAAATCTTACAATTTTAATAATGTAAATTAGGTTCCATGTAAGGGGTTTTTTGTATAAAGGACAAAAATTTGTATTTTTTTTAGCTTCAAAGACTAACCTCAATATTTTAGCCACAAAGACTAACATTCTCCCAAAATTAATGATAAAGACAAATATTCTTTCAAAATTAGTCATAAGGACAAACCGTCTAAATTATCAACCACCACTCGTCGCACCACCACCCACTACCACCACCCGCTGTCATCACGTGCTACCGATAACTCTTAACTTAAAATCTGATACCTAAAAACTGCTACCTAAAAACTGCTACCGACAACTAAAACTAATATTAATAGCTGATATTCAAATAAACCGCTCATAATCTTCCAAGTTTTCAAATTTATTAAATTCAATCACCATTATTTAAGTTTACAGTTTATTCTTGAACAAGCATTTCAATCATAGCAATCATCCTTGTAGAAAATCAGTTCATCATCATATTTAAAGCACAAATTCAAAAATAACAAATATTTTCGAAAATGATACCTACAAACTGGAAAACTGATACCTAACAGCTGATACCACTTCTTCTTCCTCAATTCTTCCATGGTTTGCTCTTCTTCTTTCTCGACTTGTTCTTCTTCTTACTCGAATTGTTGTTTCTTCTAAAACACCACTTCACCATGCTGTCCCTGCCACCAGAGTCATCAATTTTCCATCATCAAATGACTTCAAATTAGGCTACTTCAAAATTCTAGCCGTTGCCATCCACCGTTGAGCCAACCACCCTTGCAACCAACACCATCGCAACAACCGTCCTCGTCGACAACGTCGTCTAAGCTTGACGCGCTCCAAATTCATTTGTGTGTTTATCCTGATCGCTAATTTCTTGTCATGCCTTCGAATTGAAATTCTAAAGTTGTCTTTTACGTAAAAATATTGAAGACCGGTTCTTGAGGCTAAAATATTGAGAAATTTTGTCATTGACACTATTTTCCTGTCCATGTAATCGGCAAATAAAAAAGTAAGGGATTTCTTAGTACACTCAGTATGAATTGTTCGTAAATTTGAGTTTTTTTTTCAATATTCCACGAGAAGAACATAAAATACTTACCAGTGACCACTTTGAAGTGTAAGTTCTTTGGACTGGGATTAAAAAGTTTTCAAATCGTATCTTCTAGTGCCTTTTTGTTGGGGAGTTTGCGGTTCGAGACAAATTTGATGACGATTACGAAGAAGATAATGTTTGTACGCCTTTGATCCGACCAAGAACGCATTAGTAATGGTTTCCGAACTTCTCTCCTCACAACAAAACAAACATGTGGGAGCCCCAAGGCTCCAACATCCACATGAGAAAACTATATTTATACAAATATTTTGTATAATTTTCTACCATGTGGGACTAATATGTTTCTTCTTCTCTTTTTACTTCTTCTCCTCCAAATCAAAACCCAAACCCTAAAGTTTATTTGAAAATTTTACAACACTTTATTTTAAGATTAACACTAAATTTTTTCTCTTCTGAAATTTATGTAGATGATCGGGCTTACTAAACCATCCTCGGGAACTGCATACGTGGAAGGAATGGACATACGAACCAGCATGAGCAAAGTATATAACAGCATGGGTGTATGCCCACAACACGAGTAAAAAAAACTTTTAAAATCACTTGACTTCAATCCCAAATTTGTGTTTGATTTTGATTATGAAAATGCAACACAGTTTGCTCTGGGAAATGCTTACTGGAAGAGAGCATTTGTTGTTCTATGGACGACTGAAGAATTTGAAATTTGGTGCCTTGGATCGGGTATTCACATGATAAAGTATAGTAAATTTCTAGATGAAATAAATGAACTATGCTAAAAACTTGTATTACAGGCTGTTGAAGAGTCATTGAAGAGCGTGAACTTATTTTATGGCGGCATTGCTGATAAACAAGCTGGTAAGTACAGTGGCGGTATGAAACGGAGACTCAGTGTTGCCATCTCTTTGATTGGTGACCCTAAGGTAAATCTTTTACATTACCATCTTTAGCAGTTCATTTTTACCACGTCAAAATTTATTAAATAAGAAAAGAAGTAAACATATGCAAAATTTCAATTGTAGGTTGTGTACATGGATGAACCAAGCACTGGACTTGATCCTGCTTCAAGAAACCATTTGTGGAATGTTGTGAAAAAAGCTAAACATGACAGGGCCATTGTTCTCACCAGTTAAATTTTTCATCATTTTATACGACTTTTTGGCTAATTTCATCATCTTAGTAAAATCTGAGTGTTCAGTATTGATATACCATGCTTAAAGTATATATTGCATTACATCCCTGGACATCTGGGTTCAACTTTCAGTACAGGTCTTAAGATTGCGAAATCAGATGTCTATATTTTAGAAACATACCTTTAGTTCTGTCCTTAAAATAACCTTTTTGGCACAACAACAAATTTTGATATTATTGTACATAACTACTGTTGTTTCAGCTCATTCAATGGAAGAAGCTGAGGTATTATGTGACAGATTAGGCATCTATGTTGATGGAAGTTTGCAGTGCATAGGGAACCCAAAAGAGGTTAGTTTTTAGCCTTATTTTTTTGGAAATATGTAGTTTAAAACTTCTACTTGATCTGGTAACATGTAATGTTACAGCTAAAGGCTAGATATGGAGGAACCTATGTCCTAACAATGACTACTTCTCAAGAATACGAAGCTGCGGTGCAACAATTAGCTCACCGACTATCTCCAAAATCAGTAAAAGTTTATCATATATCGGGTACGCAAAAATTTGAATTGCCTAAGAGTGATGTTGCTATCGCCGAAGTGTTCCAACAAGTGGAGAATGCGAAGAAAAGGTTTCCTATACAAGCATGGGGTATAGCGGACACTACACTGGAGGATGTGTTCATCAAAGTTGCAAGAGGAGCTGAAGTTTTTAACTGATGTTTTAAACTAGATGTCAAGTATGGAAACCATTATAGAACAATCTTGTTTTATGGGTTAGTGAATAATTTCGTATACTGTATAGTCGAGGAAGAAATACTTTTTATCCAAAAAAGAAAGGGGAAAAAAAAGAAAAAAGAGAGAGTGAAAAAAGATGTAAAACCCAATCAAATAGCATACTCAATAAACTTTATCCTAAAAATATATATCTTTAGCAACAAACTTGGTAGGTGTTCGTAGAAAAATTATATAAAAAGAGTGATGACAAATAAGAATATGGCTCTTATGAATCTATGATAACGGACGCTATTTTTAGTACGGAAAAATTGTTACCATACGGGTTGTGTTTGTAAAACAAAACCAAAAGGTATAATTACTGTTTCCAATACGGCCTACCAATTAATTAGTAGCGGGATAAAATTACAAAAGGAGAGTAACATTTCAGTTGTATATTTATACTTTAGGAGATTGATCACTTGAATTTATCTTTTTATACATACATAAAAGGGGTTTCAATTATACCTCACTTTTACAGCATCTCTGCAGACTTTTGATTTCCAAAGTTTTTGTTTAAATATTAATTGTTTTTCTCTCTTTCCCGTCATATTATTATTTGAATAAAAACTTCTAATGGAAAGCAGGTATTAAAGTGGATATTGATTAATAAATTAGCCAACATCGAAATTAGACTAACGCGTTTGTGAAATCAATGGTTACTTGCGAACACTAGACTTAAAAATGTAAAATGAGAAAAAAAATAAGCAAATTAAAACAAATGACACAAGGAAGTAGAGTGGTTCGGCTAAGCCTGCCTATGTCCAATATAAAGATCACTTATTATGTTTCTCTCTTATAATTATAAGGAATTACAAAAGAGTAATAAAAAAATAAAACACTTAAAGACTAAAGGTTACTAATCTTAAGAGCATAGGGCATTGATTTGCTGTGGGTGTATTTTTGTGCTGTGAGGCCAAAACCAGAAATCAACCCCTTCGATATTGTATGACATGAGATATTTATAGTAGTTGAAATGGACGATGAATGATTGATATTGCTCGGTAAAACAGACATGAAGCATGTCTGGCTGTCGATCTTGTCGCATGGGCTGATGGAAGACAAACATAAAGGTAGTGTTGAATATGTGGCTGAGAAGTGGGTCAATTGCCACTTCGTACCAGGTGCATGCTATGCATTTAATGGGCATTTAATACTGACGGTGTGCTACAGAGTATGCATGCTTTTGACAGATTTCCTACAATACCTAGTACAGCTGACTAGACGAATTGTCATTTACTTTTGCACGTTTATGTGATAGAGTTAGGGGTATGTTCAATGGGTAAGTCTATGATTTATCGTAAAATATTAACCCTGTGATAAATTCTCATTCAAAATAAAAGCGACTTTTTTCTATTATATATTTAATATAATGTGTTATATTAATTATTTAATTAATTTAAGTATATTTATTAGAAAATCCATAAATGATGGTATAGTTTGTGATAGTAGTTTTAATGTTTTGTAATCACGACCAATTTAACACAATGAAAATAAACATAACGTTTTAAAAATTCCTAGTCAAGATGCATCGAAATTAGATATCGATACATTTGTAGAGACTGGAGCATGTAACGCTCTCCAAATGTTGAGCAGTGTATTACTCATGGCTGCTATGGACGTCAAGGGGTTACATACTGGTAGTTATTGGAAAACTATGGAATGACTCACTCGATAGTTTTATATTGGCTAATATAACTAGGTCAAACGGAAAATATCGAAGTGATACTATTACATAATTATCTCGACTTGAGAATATCGTTGAACTTTAATGTGGACGCTAGTCACGCTACAATTTGATTATAGTTAAATCGTGGTACAACGTCCATCGAACGACTATAGTTTGGTCAAGTTGAAGCATTGGAAGTAAAACCCTATTCAATAAAGAATTCATTTCCTCAGTTATATGAGATTGGTATTACGGTCAATTGAAGTCAACTCAAAGTCAAAGTCTTTAACCAGAGCAGTTCAATTAATAATAATTGTTATTATTGAACCAGAGACTTTGCGTTTGGACTATACAAGTTAAATGTGGATGATATTGGAATTTTAGCCGATAACAAATTCCATAAGTCCTAATGTGATTCAGTTTTGACAAAGTGGATTTGATGTAACTACTTGTCACTACCGAAGACTGCTTAAAATAAGTAAAATTGGATTCTAATATAACCGTGTAAGCAATAAATTTGGCTAAACTATCACACCGCTAGCTAACGTGACATGTGAACGTGAATATTCGAATTATTCAATATTAGTCCATGGTCGAATTTATATCTAAGAGTCACACAACCACAATGTTAAATACTTCGACTAAAACCCGATTTAATTAAATTATGATTATTATAAATTAATTAAATTATTTAATATTTCTAAAATACTAATAATAGAATTTTATTTGATTTGTGTTGATCAGTAGTGAAAATAGTGCGTACATAAAAGTTGTATACACATATCGATATACAATATCGATTTACATTTGAATTTGATTTAAATGTATATCATTTGATAAAGTTTGATGAGACATGCAAGCCCAAGAGGCCATGTAAAGGACGAGCAAACAATATGGGGAGGAGTGGGGTGATATGCTGATATTTATGGGTTTAAATTAATGGAGAAAATGACGGATGTAGATCCAGTTTTTCCTCTCTTCCTTTTCTCTTATTTAAACCATCGCCCCTCACTTTTTGTGGTTTACTTTAGGCTTCTCTTCTCTCTAAGCTATGGCCAAAAACTCCATTCCACCTTCTCCTCCATTATTTTCAAGTTAAACACAAAGTTCGAATCAAATAAAAGAAAGGTTCGTGGATCTCTCTGACTGGTAACGTTTTATGGTAGAGACCGGATTCAATTCTAGGAGATCTATTGATTCAGCATTCGAGATGTCATTACTAGGCTACAGTTGAGGTAACACATTAATTCACAAACACACGCGCGCGCGCCCACACACACACAGATATATATATATATATATATATATATGTGTGTGTATATATGTATGTATATAATGTGATTATAATTAGTTGGATTAGCTTTATATCATGAATCGTTATAATATGCTATCAATATGGAATACACACTCGAAGACAAGTTGGTTTTGAAAGAAAAATGTATATATACTCGTATTATTTTACTTTCATCCAAAACCTAATAAATAAATAAATAATTTTAAGTGTTTTGGGTGAAAGTTGAAACTTTAAAATTAAATAAATACACATAAAATAATTGTAAATTTTGTTATCAAATTTTAAACATGTTATTATTTCGAAATGACACACACACACATACACACAAATGCACACACTAAAGTCAAGTTATATATATATATATATATATAGTTTTTGAATATAATGCATTAAATTGATTAATAAATTATAATATATGTATATATATGCATATGTATATTTAATATACACAAATTTATATACATTACAAAATATTTTCTACTCAAATATTTTATTACACGAAAACAAATTAATTTTTCCATGCGAATTTTAATTTTTAAATTAAAAAAGGAAATAAATCTTTGCGGATTTATGTTAAAGAAAATTATTTTTTTCAAAATATAAATATAACCAAGAGAAAATATGTATCTATTATATTTTATTTATTTATATACATAATTATATAATATCATATCTTTAATAATAGTTGTAATACCTTTAGTATCACATTTTTTTGGTCCCAGTGTGAACTACCAAAATTCTCCTCTACATATATTATTAAATTTTAATATCGCTTAAACATAGGATCTAACATTAAATTCATTTACAAATTCAAAACGGGCCTTCGCAAATGCTATCAACTCTTAATATCACTTAAAAATAGAATCTAACAAATAAACTTTTTTTTACAAATTTATTTATTATCTTTAATAATAGTTGTAATACTTTTGGTATCACACATTTTTGGCAACATTGTGAACTACCAAAAAGCCCCTCTACAGATATTATCAAATTTTAATATCGCTTAAACATATGATCTAACATTAAACTCTTTTACAAATTCAAAACGCTCCTTTATAAATATTATCAAATCTTAATATCACTTAAAAATAGTATCTAACAAATAATTTTTTTTACGATTCTTTTTTTATTAATTAATAATATAAATAAAAATTCAAACTAACAAAAATAATTAGATGTGGAAATTAAAATTCAAACTAACTACACATGATCTTAACAATTTGTAGTTCAAGCACGAAGCGCTTGCCGTAACGCTCGTTATATTATAAATATTTTTATATTTTAATTTTAATATATATATATATTTATGTTTTATATATAAATTTTTTTATTTTTCCATACATACATATATATATTTAATAATAAATATTTTATTTACAAAATTTAAATTTTTAATTTAAGATTAGACGATGTTTTCATATTTAGATCTAATTTTAAAATTTGAAGTTTGAAGTTTGAAATTTAAATTTGAACCTTTATTTGTTCATATTTATATTCGTAAATAATATTTTATATGTAAAGTATGTGTGTGTATAAGATTACTTTTACATTATTATAGATGTGTATATATATAATTAGTCAAGTATAAATAAAATTTTATATCTCATTAATAATATATATATAAGGCAACATATATGTATACGGATGGGCTAACATGTCCATTATAGTGTAAATCCTAGCATTTAGATACAGATATTTTAAACCATGCACACTTTATATGTTGCACATGCACGCATACATATATGTGTATATGATACACATGTACACACTATATATTATATATATAATATCTAACAAAATCATTTTATTAATAAATAAAATAAAATAAAATAATGATTTTATATAAATTTTATTTATATCAAATCTAATTTAATTTAGACTTTCATAGGCCTAACGCAATCCAGAATAGTAAAAAATTTTGAAATTTACTCACTTAACGCATTGCAGGTTGAGCCGGTTGAAACAACGGTATCAGAGCTCAATAGCATATGCAGTCTAAATTAGTCATGTTATGACCAACTAATTAAGTTTACCCATTTAAAAGGGTGTCTAGAAAAGTAGTATTTAAGCTGGGTTTGGGTAATCAAGTATCATGCCCTACCTGACCACCAGCCTAGCCTGAAACGCAAAATGAGCCCAAAGGTTATCCCTAATAGAAAAGGCCAATTTGAAGTTGGACGTTGGGCTAATTTTCAAAATCTTTTTTGAAATAAAAATAAAAATAAAAATTCAAAAGTTAAATTTAAAGTGAGAAAAATATTATAAATATTTTAATATGATTTTCAAAATTGTTTTGAAAATATACAAATCAATTTATATGATTAATATTTTAATTTTGAAAATCAAATAGTTATTAATATTAATAAATTAAAATAAATTAATTAGATAGTTAATTAATATATATAACATATATGATGATATATGTTACATTATCTTGAATTGTTTAAGGTGATGTAAGTATATATAACATTTTTAAAACTAAAAATAATTAATTAAAATTGTCTAATTAATTAAATTAATTGATTTTTAATTAATAAATAATAGAATACAAATATATAAAGATATAGCTTTATAACTATAAATGCTATGATATATGTATTCAATAAAAATGTTTAATTGAATAATATAAAATTAATTAAAATGTTTATTGGTTAAATAAGATTTAATTAATAATATTAATATAAGATTATATATAAGACTATTATATAACATAAATAAATTATAAAAGTTATATAATAACTAAAACTTATGTAATATAAATGTATAATAATAGTGGAACGGTAAATAACTAAAATTAGATTTAACGAATAAATACGTACATATAGTATGTATACCATGATTTCATATGTATCCAACACTTGAACTATGAGGGTATTTCAAAAGAAATATATTAAACCATAAGTCGATATCACCTAATTAATCATATTAAAGATTATGAATCTTTAATATAAAGTTGTCCTCTACCATTTATATATTAACAGATTACTTGCATGCTCCTTGGTTATTGATATTCCTCAAGCTAAGGATGTTATGTGTAGTACTATTAATATATTGAATAGATGCGGTAAGATATATGTACGTATTTGTTGATATTCCTCAACATACATACATTTTTACTTAGGTCATCGCAAATGGTAGGTACGAGTGAATAATCTCTTTCGATTTATTAATATTCCTCCAGGTCGAAATGAGATTAGGACAAAGAACCATATGTTAGGAGTTGTATATGATACAATCGATAAAGCGTTATCCATCGCTCGTGGGGTTATGATTTGTTGATAATCGCAAGGCTAGAATCACAAGGCAAGCGAATCTTAACATCCACTAGAAAAGTCGTGTAACGACCCTGAATTTTGAACAATTTAAATTGAAAATATTTAATTAATTTTAAATATTTGAACGATGATTTGACTTGAATTTCAAATTATCAGAATGAATTGGCGATTTAATTTTTGAATTTAATCTATTGAAAGTTGAATAAAATTTGAATCTTCAATATTAAGCCGGTTAAAAATAATTTAAAGGCTTAGAAAATTCATATTGATAATACTGAAGGTAATAGAAGCTTCAGAATTGAATTTGAAAGCGATTTGTTTAGTTTTGAAATTGTATCGTTTAAATTGAATTTAAAAATAGTCTTCCGAGGCACAGTCTCGGAATTTAACGAAACCAGTTCCATTGGGTCCGTAATATTAAATTATTACCGGATTTCAAATTTCGTATTTATCAGAGTTGTTTTGTGAATATACGACGTATAAACGCGTAGAAAATCTATTCGGATTCAATTTAAATTTCGGTGATAACCGGGGTTTTCGCATCGATTTGATATCATTGTTAAACGATTTCTCTACTAGTTAATTGCTTATAGGAGCTTCGATTCAAATTGGAATTCGTTTAATAAAAATTGTTGTTGGAATTTTTGAATCGGTTAGAATCCTTTTGGAAGAAAACAAGAAAAAAATTGTTAAAGGGTTTTGGGCTTTAAAATTTTATCTCGGCCCATTCATTTCGTTTAAAACCCTATACCCGATCCCTTTCTCATTTCATTCACAAACCCTAAACCTAAATCGAAGAAAAGAAAATAAATGGCGGCCACGATTCTCTCGTTCGTTCTCCTCCACAAAAATTAGGGCTTCGGCGATTTCGATTCTCTGGCGATTCTGGACTTCGGCCTCGTCGTCTCCAAATAGCTAGGGCTTCTTCGATTTTGCTCGTCTTTGGGAGGCCACGGCTTCGACTTCGTCTTCCCCCTCGCATTCATTCGCGACCGCTTCTGACGGAGGTGAGTGGTTTTCGCCCCTCACATCTAATTCATCTCCATTCGATTTGTAGTGCCTTGTGCTTTTATGATTTAATCGGTTGCTTGGAGTTTCTGATGTTGATTCACACGGCATTTAAAACTTTCCTATTTTTAAAAAAAAAACTTTGGCCTTTGATGATTTCAAAAATAAAGATACGAACTTCGTATTTCCTTTTTCCCTGTTGTGTGAATTTTGCAACTTGCTTCTCTGCCACTTCCTATACCCTGACTTGGCTTCGTGAAATTTTTCTGTTGACTTGATTGCAGTATGCTTTGAATTGGTTTACCATGGGCCACGGTTTCGAATTCTTCTTGCATGACACTATGTTGATTTTACTGACTTGGATATACACTCATCTATTTGCATATATGCTAGAGTTTGCAGACTACCTCTTAGAGGCAACTGATTTTGGTGCACTGCCTTCGTATTCTTCACTACTGTATGGTCTGCATTTTGTTGTATCTGTACCTGTAGTTGTCTTCGGCTGCACACTCGATTTTGTGATGTTGGTCTGGTTCAACTTTTGCCATACTATTCACTGTTTTTGGTAGCACTTTCGACTGTGTTCATTTGTCTTTGTCTGTGCCTGTTCACTTGACACCATACATGTGATATTTGTTGAGTCTGGGCATCCTTGTATTACTTGAGTACTGCAATTTTCGATTCATCATTGTTTCCAGGTCTTGTCTCTGTTCTTTGCATACTTGAATATGGTCTTGCACTTAACTTTGACCTGTCTGCATTTCATACAAGTAGCTTGCACATATTTGAAGTTATGCATGTTGTTTTGTCTTCTTTGTAGTTGCACTGTACTTTGAGGGCTGATCATTTGTATACTTACATCCTTGTATGTATATATGTGTATGGCCATTCTTTGTACTACCTAGTCCTGATTGCATATGAATTGACTCATTGTTCCATTTGATATTGTGGTCTGGTTCCTTGTTGCATAGTCTCTGTAGTTGCATTTACCTTTGTTCATCGATTGTTGTTACTATCTGGTTGCATGCCTTATTGTTCTCTTATTCATGTGTTCACTCTGATGTATATGCATTTGTCACTGTCTTCATTTTTCATGCAGCCCTCTGCATTTACTTCAAATATGTTGACATTGGGTTGCACTGAGCTTTGGCATTCGTATTTAGTCTGTATTTTTGTTTCAGTTTGGTCTTGTTGGTTCCTTGTACTGATATCAAGCCTGGGTCATTTGTTTGCTTTGAGCATGCTGTAGTTGCTGGCTTGAACTTGATATTGTAGTCTGATATTCATTGCTTGACCTGTCTGGTTCATCTTGTTTGCTGTGGCATTATATTTGGATGTAAATTGTTTGCATTATTGCTATTACATTTCTATTTGTTCTGCAGCCTTTGTTGAGTCTTTGCCCTGTATTGTCCAGTAGAGTTCACATGTATTGTGCCCTGGTTTGGACCATGAATTGATTCACTGTTGAATAGTGTTGCTTCACCTGTGCATGTCTGCATTCTCTTTGTAGGAGCTTGGTCTGGCATTTGGTCTGCATACATAAGCTTTGATGCTGTTTCATTTATGGCTGCCATGCTTCAGTTTTACTGTGCCTTGTGTTGAACAGTTTTAAAAAACTCGGGTTTGACCTTGTGCTCGCTTATGGATTTTTGTTGATCTTTTGCGTATTTCGTATGATGTATTGGCGAGGCCGTGCACGCGTGCGTGTACGGCAGCCAATCGAACTCTGATAGCTTTAAAGTGACAATTTCAATTGTTTTAAATTGATTTAGTCGATTTGATAAATTGTTTATTTATCTCTGTTGATGATTTAAATCTGCTGATTTATTGTTTAACACTGTTTAGTGTTAAAATTTTCGTTATCCGATTTCTTTGTTAAAAGGATTGGATAGACGGGAATTATCGTGATTGTCGTCTATTTAAATTATTACTGCCTATATGCACTCATAAACTGGTTTGAATTAGACTGACCTGTGTATTATTTTCTTTTGAATATAATACTCGGGTCAGACCGAGTATTTTACAGCTTGAAGATTTTCGAGCAGCGAAGTTAGAGAGAGAGAGTAAAGAATCACTTTAGTTTTCAGAAGAAAATTGTATTTTAAGATATTCCGCTGTATCAGTATTAAAATTGTATAAACTCTGATGTATTCAAAAAGATTTATAGTAATGAAATAAAGATTCATTTGTTTTTATTTCATCGTTATTATTCTGTGTTTCTGTGGCTGATTCTGTTTAAACCTTATAAACTAAATAACAATTCGTCTTTTTGAACGTTTCTAGTTGGTTTAATTACCGGCTGGAGGCAGTCAGAAGGGGGAATGTTACAAGTCGAAAGACTTTTATGTTTTGTCATAAGGTTTTGAGAAACATGAAAATCTAGTGGGAACCTTATTAAAAAAATGAAATGGTAACATTTAATCATTTTAATATTATAAGAACATCTGCTGTGTATAAATTAAACTAACGTGCTTCGATAAGTTTGTATGATTAATATAATTGGTAAAATATTTATCAGTTAAAATATACAAAAGAAACTGAATTAAGATTGACAAATAAAAATATAAAATATACTTGTTAATAAATTTTTGCATGTTGACACATGCAAGCGCCTAATTATACAACTACTAAATACGTTCGTAACTTGGTCACTTATGTGTTTATTTACTCGAGACTATGTATTATCTTTAATGAGTTTCAAACTCTAAAAGCAATACAAGAATATGAATATATGATCCATATCCAATCACATGTAAATGTTATATGGTGAACAGTCGCAACTCGTAATATGTGAAACCTAGATCAAATTAGTTCATTCGAAATAAGTAAATGAACAATAGTGTGAAATTTTGTATTCAATATAATTGATTGCAATAATGATCTTGTTGTGTAGACCAAAAAGGCTACAAGATAGATCTAAGATTTCAAAACCGAAATGTCGTTTTGACTAGTTTACGTAAAGTGCAACTTATCTTATATCCTTAAATGTTAAGTATGATCAAATGCACTTTGTAAAAAGTTTGTAGCAATATTGTCATAAGTGTTTTCTTTTGAACGATTCAACCATTTAGAAAGGAAAGATAATGTACAAATGTGAATGTAACTTAAGGCATGGATGGGATAAAGAGTGTGAATGGTCTCTTCTGCTTCATGGAGACACATTGGAAACAAGGATTGTAAAATAATAATAGATACTTAACATGGAATGAAAAATATGATTTCTATTCCAAAATGTATTTTCATATAGAAAATTATTTTTTTGAAATTTATTTCTACGAGTTTAAGATATTTAATATGAAAATTCTCGACCGTAAATTGATTACAGCTGATGGAATAAACAACCTATATTAAGTGGTTGAATATACATTGTATTTCGTATGCTATTATAGTAATAGCAAAAAAAGTAGAAGCATGCCATATATCACTAATTATTTGCATCAAGTTACGAAAATTGTTTTTGTAAACATACCAAACCTTATTTATGAAATAATAATTGTTTTCAATGTTCACTAAAAATAGGCATAGTATTATTTCAACATGAATATTATGAATATTCATTATAAAATAAAACTATAATGATGTATTCGTTATCATAATACAAGTGATGCATTGGAAAATACAGAAGTATCTTAAATTATTTGCAATTATTTTGGAATTATGGACTAAGCCACGATTTTGAGAGATAATTATTTGATTATGTGATTATGAATCATATAGTACTAGTGAGTTATATCTCAAACAATAAGGGGAAAAACACTCATTTAGTCGGAGCAAGATAATAGTTGGTGAACTCTTTAGATTGATGCATGTAGATGTATAAAATCAATATTCTAATAATACCAAAACGATTTCTCATACTATGTCGAATTCACTGATGTATTATCACAGACATGAAATGTGTGTTTAATGCACATAAAGTATGTGTATGGTAAGCTTATGAAGTCTAAAACGAAAGTAACATAACATGCAAAAGAAAATAAAATGATTCGATTTGAATAGTTGAGTATACTGGAATTTGGAAATATATCCAAATGTACCAAAAAATGAATAAAGATTCAATCTCAAAACTCATCTTTTGTATGATACATAATGATATATCGATAAGGAGTAATCAAACTTTAATGGATGGACAAAGTACGATTGAAGTTGAGAGAACTTCTTTTGGTAAGGTTGTGTATTTAAGAGTAGTACATAAGGGTAAAATTAACTTCATCTAAAAGCGTAACTTACATAATCATAAAAGATAAGGGTCTATGAGAAACCTATATCCTAGGTCAAGAATTGACAGGGTCTGTGAATCGAAAGACTACATGTGATAGTTCTTTGTAAGGGATCTCGTGTGGACTGCCCCAAAAGGCGTTTAGGATCGATCATCACTAGATAACAATTTATGTTTTGAGCATAAGTTCCATAAACTAAGACCAAATCAGTTATATGTATATATATAACACAATTCATAAAATATTTATGAATACTTATTCTATTATACTGTGAAACAATTGTTGTTCAAGAAATACCAACTTCATGGCAAAGGAATTTCTTTTAGAAATCATTCGCAGTAAAATAGATTTGGATATGATCCAAAGATAAAACTGATTACGAGGGATGAAATGAAATTAACCAAACCTAAATGAACACAATACATTGGAATGTTCAATAAGTATTCTTATGCATTAAAGAGAAACCATGAGTTTCTTATCAATGTCGAGAATGAATAATCCTCAATTATCAATAAAACCATTAAGAGTATTAACTCTGCCATATGGTATGATGTGCAAATCCAAAAGGATTTCAAGTACATTATTAAAATATAATATTGATTGTACCGAAGGGATATGATCCATTGGCCACAAATGTATCTTCAAGAGAAAGACTTATGAAGTTAGAATATAATAAGCAACATTGATAAGAATAACATTGTAAATTTCAACCGTTGAAACTAGCGTAAGAAATTCATCATTCAACATGCTTAAGTTAATTCGAATTTAACTCACAAAATTATCGTCTTGTATGATTTTGTGTTTTGGTGCTTATATATTTAAATAGAAAATTCTAAATAATAATTTAGAATAGATCGTTTGAACATAATAGCCAAAGTATCTCAAAGTCAGTGGAAGCAATGTTGAGTTTGTGAGTTTTGGATATGATCTAAGAACGGATACAAAAGTATCGTTCAATAACCATTGGAGTTGAACAAGTACTTTGGTAGAAATGTCCAATAGTTTGATCTTCAATCAAAATGCAGAGGAAGCATGAGTCTATAAGAACATTAAAAAGGTACATATATATATTTCTAAATTATAAATAAATAACATATTGCCGATTATTAACGATGGACCTACGTTAAAATCAATTATACTTTATTTGTTTAATACTCAATGTTCTATTTGTAAATAATATCTTTTATAATAAGTATAAAGGATGTTAGGAGTGTCCTAAATGATATACACGGACATCATATTAAAATGTTTAATATAGAACATGTAAGATGGATTAATAATAGACACTATCATACATGTTGTATTGTATACAATATCGTATTTAGCATATGCATTTTATACATAAAGCAAGTACCAAATCCAAATTAAGATCACTAAATGGTAGTTTAAAGTATTCTCGAGTATTTACAAGATACCGGAGAATTGTTTAGAAACAACAAACTCCTTGTGAAAGAGTATTTTGACTCAAACTTCATAAGTGATATCGATTATGATATGGCGATATTAAATTCTTGTTCAAACCTTAGTTAAGTAGCTTAAAATTGAAATTGTTCCAAATGAAAGGTTGTAGATGATTCAACGAAATGGCTAAGTACATCGCCTTGAATAGCACCACAATAAAAGCAATGTATAAATATAAATGCATAATTTTATAACCGAACTAGGGTGATTCCAAGTATTGAGAATTGTACTGACCCGAAGATTTTCGCCTTGAAAATCGACACTAATACGTCCACTGTATAGAGTGCCGAACAATCGAGTGCCTGAAATCCCAGACGGTTAGGGTTAAGAAGAAAATGAGATAGAATAAGAACAGAAATAACAGCACAGAATCTCACAATCGCAGCGGAACAAAATATAATATACAATTAACAGCATTTTATACAAGAAAAGCTGTAACTGTCAATGCACATATACAAGATATCAGAGTACAATAAATCTGGACAGTTATAATAACTTGTCCTCAACTACTGGATAGAATAGCCTATATACACAGCGGAATATACTCAATACGTCTCTGCCATCCAGCTCGTCTCCTGAGCTCCAAAGCGTCCTAACCTGAAAATCTGTAATACTCGGTCTGACCCGAGCATTACAATAAAGTAATACCCGAGTCAGGTTGGAAACCAGCGTGAGTAAACCAAATTAAAATGAAACACTTAAGTTATAAGCTTTATGAAAAACGAAGGCAACTCGTATAACTCAACGAGTTTTATCTGATTTTAACCAAAAACACTTTCCAGAAATCCACTGACATTATACTAATGTCTAAGTATAGTTACTTATTGAAAATAATCAGATTTACTAAATTTATTCAATTCCAGCCTATTAGACTCTAAAATCAAACCCGTACAGATTTATAATGATTATTAAATCGAAGTGGTTCCGGATATCGTTGATATCTAATCCCGGTCTCTTCGAATCCAAAGAATAAACTTAAGGAAGTCAGTTGTTGAAAATAACCATTTATCGTCTGTGGAGAGTGGAGACAATACCCGATTACGGGGATTTATTACAGATTTTATTTCAAATAAAACGTATCATTGTTTTAATCTTATTATTTTAATTTGAAAACCAATATCCCAAAGGATTAAGCAAAAATATAGATCGTTAACCCAATTAACGATCTATAGCCCGTATCCAAACAATTTGCTCTTGATTTTTAATTCACTTTGATTAACCGTATACATTTATATTTAAAACCAAATAAATTTCAAATTAAACTATTCGTTAAATAATAAATATTATAAGGTACTATTCATTATCCATAAGTTTAAGTCACATAATAATAATGGTTTATTGCCTTTAATTGTCTCAATTAAAATATAAAATATAATTTCACTTTAACTTAAAATGGAAGTATGAATTATCTTATGTATAAATTATAAATTCTATTCCTCCTTCTTTCTTTTCGTTTTATTTTATTTTATTTTATTTTATTTTTCACTTCTTTTATTTTCCCTTTATTTTCTTTCTATTTTTTACCTTTTCTTTTATTTACTTTTCTTTATTTTTCCCTTTTCCCTCTATTTTCTTTTTCCTTTTATTCTTTTATTTTTTTCCTTATCCTTTTATTTTCTTTTATTTTTGTCTCTGGCCCATCTCTTTCCTTCCGGCCCACACTTCTTTCTTCCTCTCTTCCCTACTCTTATTTCCCTTCAGTTCCTTTCTGTTCGACCAGCACTGAGACACGTCGTGCACGTGCACGCGTCGGCGAACTATCGCCGTCCACCTCCGACCACCATCACATACCACCTCCGACCTCCAAAACCCCTTGGTCCTCCCAAATCTACACGACACCACCTAATTTGAAATCGAACCCAAAAACCCATCACCAGGAAATACTACCGACACCTAACCTCGCATCGTCCCACTCTCTCCGACCACCGGAGTCCAACCCACGACGCCATAAGCTTCGCCTTCCTCTTCTCCACCTTTTCCCCTACACCGCAGCCTCACGTCCTCACCACGATGCCGCCAATGCCAGAAAACCGACCTTCTCCAAAACGCGAGCCTAAACCCTACTCTTCTTTCGACTTGCCTCCACGACCATCAATAAATTCCCAAGCCATTTTTCATAGACTCCCCACCACCTTAGCCTCCTCCACGCCAAACCACTGGCCACGAAATCAAAAGGGTCACCAGCATTTACCCCAAACCCAAATCCGATCATCTACCATTATCTCGCTACATACGAAACTAAAATTTGTAAAACACCCATCAAAATTCACCATTTCAGCTGTCGATTACGTTCATATAAGCAAAACCCCAAAACGTGATGTTCGAATTTCTTACAAATTTGGTTACCTACTGTAAGTTATACCTTTCAACAGGTATGCTTGGTGATATCTTCGCGAAACCATTTTTGGAACAAAATATAATAAAAAACAAACAGATTTCCTTCAAACATCATAGCCTAAAACTAATTAGGGAGAGAGATAGGGATTTTAAAAAAAACTAAGCATATAGTTTCTTGTATACAGAGTAAAGGTGAAGATGAAGTACAGGCTGGGTTTTCTAGTTATAACACTGGATATTCATTATATGTATGTGTATATGTATTCCTGTTTTCAGGCCTACTTATCAACCACACTTCTATGTACATATCCAACCAAATAACGTAGTTCCCAGAATATATAAGTTTTACTCACCTTCTTTTGAACAGAGTAGTGTTTTTTTTTTGAAAAAAATTTGCTGCTTGCTTTGCTTTGATTCCTGCACTTGAAATGCTTTATATCTCTTTAAGTTTGTAATGTTAATTTGTATTTTATTTCTTATCTTGTTCGAATGAAGTTAAATGGGAACAAGGCAGTGATACATACATTTATAAAGAGTGGAGGTGTGAGGTAGAAGCTAGGCTGAGGTACTGTACAGGTTTTCATCTATTTACATTTTTATTTTATTTCCTTTTGTTTATTTTGATTTGATTTTTCTCTTGACTTGATTTGATTTATTGTATTGATGAGATCTTTTATGTGTTTGATTTAATATTATGTGTGACTTGATTTTGAATTTGGTCATGATGATGTCTCCTTGTTCATATATATGTATACATATATCTCATATGTATATATATGTAGGCCACATCTTTACCTTGTACAAACATACATATCTACTTATATATATATTGTTGTCATCACTTACATATGTTTTCCTATACACCATCCTTACCATATATTAAAAAATATATAGATATGCATACATATACACTATACATATTATTATTATATTTTTTTTCATATTTACATTTATACATTCTTATATATTTATTTATTTATTTTTCTTCATATATACTTACTTATGTCCATTTTGTCCTTATATATGTTCTCCTACTATACAAATTTTCATATATATATATATATATTATTTCGTATGAGCAAACATTCATATACTTGTATATGTATATTCTTATATATATTTTCAACATCATAAAGTTTGTATATATTTGTCTATATTTATGGGTATTTTATCTTCAGTTTAAACGGCGTGTAACAACCCGCATATTTTACGATTGTATATTTAAATGTTTTATTTAAATATAGCATCGTTAATCGGATTAAAGTCCAAAATGTTACTTTTTGTAAACAGTCGAATTGGGACTCGAGACCACTTCCATTGAGTCCAAAATGGCGTTTATAACTTTTTTGAGTATAAACATCGATATGTTTGGAGTTGAGTAGAATTTGCTATTTTTCTACTTAGGCTTTGGGTTTGGGTTTCAGCCCACTAAACCATCATAATACCCTAACTCCACCCCCTCTCCTCTTCATTCATTTTCATTTCCTAATACAATCTAGCTCAAGAGAAAATGGGGGAAGAGATTGGAAATTAGAATTCCAAAACCCTAGTTTGTTTAGGAAAGATCAACTTCAAGCTAGAAATCAAGGAGAAGCTTAGGTAAGTATCATTTTCATCTTCTCCATCTCTATCTCTCTTCAATTTCAGAAATTCCTAAACCTTAACTTAGGAAATATTTGCTTATTAGCTTAGATTGGAGCTTCTAGAGGTGTATTGAAGAGGAATTGGCCTTTCATTTGTTTTAAAGCTTCTTATTCGTGTTTTTGAGTTTTAAAGGTGAGTTCTTTAACTCACATCTGCGTCTATAACTTTCATGGTTGTTAGGTATGAATTCCTAACATTTGTGCATATTCATTTGCTTTTGATTTGAATTGATTTGGTGAATTTTCCAAATTTTGGTGTTTTAGTCCAATTTTATGAAAATCCTTTTATGGATGTTTGGACATGTTGTTTGGGGTGTATCGAAGAGCCTATAAGGCTGGGTTGTCACTTGGCGTAAATCCTTAGTCGTCGTTACTCGTCCGATCGCTCCCGATACGTTTTGGCCACTTTGGCCTAGGCAAATTGTTGCCCAGACCAGGTAACCAAACGTCTGGTGACCAAGTCCAGACGTCTGGTTTAGACCTGGAGAGAAAAATATAAGCACGTAGAATATAAAAAAAAGACAGAGACTAATTCCAGGCGTCTAAAATTTAGGATCAAACGTTTGGATAGGTCTCAGATGTCTTACTTGAAGTTTCAGACGTTTGGGGGTTCTCTGGATTATTTCCAGAGAACAAATCCAGACGTCTGGAAATCTACAATTTGTTCGTAAATATTTAAGTTAAGCCAGTGGTTATGGGACATGAAGCTAAACTCATTTATTTACTAGCTTAGTGTAATCGACACTTCTTGACGATCGATGATGATCATTTTGTGGTTTAGACTAGCGATATGCGATGTCTCTTTGTCTACGTGGGGGACTGTACCCCGATTTATGGAGCTTCGTCTCATTTTTATAGGCTAGCGACCTATGGGTTTATTGGAGTTCGGTTCATCGGGCGTAATGCTGTACTACATCGTTGTTCCGGTTTATTGGAGTTCGGTTCATCGGGCGTTCGTTGTACTACGTCGTTGTTCCGTATTATTTGAGTTTGGTTCATCGGGCGTTCGCTGTACTACGTCGTTGTTCCGGATTATTTGAGTTTGGTTCATCGGGTGTAACACTATACTACATCGATGTTCTGGATTATTTGAGTTGCAGGTTCCTCGGGCGTTTCGCTGTACTACGTCGTGGCACCGGCTCTATGGTTAGCGACCATGTGATAGCGACCCATTTGTGATACATGTGTTGGTGAGTTTTCATGCTCCCATTTGTGATAGGCCTTCCCCCCTTTTGTGATTTCTGGATTTCTGGTTGTGATTTCTAAAATTTGTGTTTCACCAATTTTCGTGGTTTGCATTGATAAGCTCTATCAATATTTGTGTTTTGGTGAATAATTTAAAGAATGTGATTCTTTTTGGTGTTTTGAGATGATTTGAGATATTGTATGATTTTTGTTGTTATTTGATGTATACTTGACACAGTATGGCATTTTCGTTATCATACGTTTTTGGTCATATCTCTTATCCTATCTCATTTTATCTGATATTTATAGCTAGACTGATCCGTTTATTATTTTCTTCTTAAATAATACCGGGTCAGACCAAGGTATTTCAGGTGCTTCTTCTTGACTTCTTATCTGGGACCATCATCTGATTTTTGGATAACTATTTTAGATTAGTAGTTTTTGTTTTTATACATTCGAGATATAGACTCCTTGATGTATACTTATTCTTTTGTATAGCACCTGTACCTATTCTTTTGTGATGTAGTGAATCTTGTATGACCACTACTTTTATGTACACTTCTATGTGATATATTCATATCTGTTTCCACCCTTGTGATATGAATATCTGTGACTGATTTGTGTTATGTTTATTTCTATATTTGTTTCCAAAGGCCTCATAGCCACTGTATGGTAGCTTTGAGTTTGTATCTGATATGTCGGATTTCCTCTTGAAATGAAATGTAAGTTATATTATCTGACATATCGGTACTCGCACAAAGCAATTACACAGATGGTCGCTCCTCAACAGCCTTATTCTTCGTGTTAGTCGACGGCATTACCCCGTAGTGTCCTTGGCTAGTGTAAGTATAGAGGTGGGGCGTCACAACTTGGTATCAGAGCTAAACTTTGGAACAATGTAGAATAATCTAGCAAGGATCATTGTCCTAAGTCTTTCTTAGGAATCGTGCCATAGGATTTAATTCGAGTCTTCGTACAGTTCTATCCTATTTCTTTTTATGATGCCTTGTTTTATCAATCAAGTTTGTCTGATATTCATTCTGTGAATAACCTTTTTCCTCTTCTTTCTTTCTTAAAGAAGAGAAATGGTTTGACCAGGCCGTCCTAGCGCCGGTCAATCCAGTGCTACTCCTCAGGATGGAGTATTTATGTCTGCTCAACAACTTTTAGATCTTGTGAATAATGCCCAAGCTGCCAGACCCATTCCAGCGCCTACTCACCCTAAATCCGGGTTTGCACGCTTGTGAAGAGATTATACCGCTTTGGGTGGAAGGCCATTCAAGGGATGCAAAAGTGTTATAGAAATCCAAGCTTGGCTTAGATCGTGCGACCGCATCTTTTCTCGCATGAATGTTGTGGATCTACATCGAGTCTAAGTGGCTTCTAGCATGCTCCAAGAAAGAGCATTAGATTGGTATGAGATTTTGATTTCGGAAATTATTGAAGCGGATCTTACTTGGGAGCAATTCCGGGAAAGGTTCGAATTGAAGTTTGTGCCGGAGGCTGAAAAAGTAACTTTAGCTCGGCGCTTTATTGACCTTGTTCAAGGTGAATCTTCTGTGACGGATTACGTCGCATCTTTTGAATCTCTCTCTAAATATAGGGTCGAATATATTAATACCCCATTGAAGAAAAATCAGAGATTTGTCTATGGGTTGAATAAGAACCTCAAAGCCTTTACTTTTGAAACTAGAAGTTTCTTTCGATCAGCTTATAAATATCGCTCTTCGACTTGAAGAGGCCGATAAAGAAAGTGATGTTGAAGTTGTGCGTGCCAAACAGAACTTCAACAATAACATGAAGAGGCCTATTAAGTTCAAACGCCCCAATCCCAATCCCAATAAGAAAGGGAAGCAAGAAACTTTGGTAGCAAAGACTCCTACCTCTAGTCATGGACGATGCTATAATTGTGGTTCTACGGACCACTATGCAAATGAGTGTCCAAAACCATTTTTTTGTCGTTATTGCAAAAGTTCGGGCCATCTTATATCTACATGTCCCATACTCCAAAGTAGGAGAGAGGGAGAGTTGAATGTTGTGCAAGCTCCTAGTGACACTTCTCTTGGTGAAGATATTTCTCATTCTATTCTTGATGACATTAATTTGTTTTGTGATTATCCTATTCGAGTTCTTTTTGATAGGAGTTCATCTCCTTCTTTTATATCAAAAGGACTTGTTGATTCTTTTTCTTTAAATATTATGGACTTGATGACTTCACTGAAAATTGCGAATCCGGTTGGTGGATCCGCAACACTCAGTTTGTTTTGTAAAGATGTCGAGATTATTTTATGTGATTATTCTTTCCGAACCGATTTGCATGTTATGCGTTACTTAGGCTTCAGAATTGATTTTTGGGAAAGGATTGGCTTAATCATTATAAAGCCCATCTCCTATGTCCTGAGAGGACTATCCATCTTCGACATTCTCAATCTGTTAAGCAGATTTCTATTGTTTTTAATGATTTTCGATTTCCAAATTCGGTGGCATCATTTTAGTCTTCAAACCCACTTGATGAGGAAAGTGTTATTTCTCTCACTCAAGTAGTTTGTGAATTTTCCGGTATTTTTGAGCTTGTCTTAGGATTACCACCTAAGCAATCTATTGAGTGGTGTTAAGGTCTTTTCAGCTCGACCTTGCCACCAGTTTTTATCAGCTACGAGTTGTGGAGGGTAGCATTCCACTTATCACATTCCGCACTCGTTATGATTCTTGTGAGTGGTTCGTTATGTCATTCTGTTTGACAAAACTTCTACCTTATTTCATCCATTTTGTGAATCGAGTATTCTGCGAATATCTCCATAAACCCATCCTTGTATTTATTGATTATGGATGAAAACAACAATTTAAATTTGCAAATATTTTTAATAAGATATTTATAAGTATGATTGGATTTTGTTCTTAAAACGAGCAAAGAATGTTTGTAAATTTTATAAGAGACATGTTTATCATATAGAAGATGATTTTGTATTGTTTTGCCCATTGAGTGCTTTAAGAATTCTGGTCGATACGCTTGATCAACGTTATCGATAGGAATCTCCTTAACGCTATGATGAGACAGTCAAACACAGTAAATTCTTGTAATAAGTTAATTTTTCTATAAAAAAATGATTACACAAAGTTAATTATAATTTTGAAAGTCTTAGCTTTTCGGGAAAGAGGATCAATTAAAAGAACTCTTTTCCGATGCTTTTATTCTTGCGATTCTCGAAGGAAACCAAGACTTTATTGTTTGTACCGATGCTAGTTGTATTGGTTTGGGTGCCATTCTCTTGCAAAGGGAATGTGTTATCACATATGCTTCTTGACAATTAAAGCTTGTCGAGACTAGATATGCCATTCATGATCTGGTGCTCGCGGCTATTGTTTTCACCCTTAGAATTTGGCGTCATTATCTTTAGGGAGAGAAATTTGTTCTTTACAACGATCATAAATCTTTGAAGTATTTATTTTCTCAAAAGAAACTTAATTTGCGTCAACAACGTTGGCTCGAGTTCCTTGCATCTTATGATCTTGTTATTCTTTATACTCCCGAAAGGGGAAATCGTGTTGCCGATGTCCTTAGTCGTAAGCAATAAGCGGTTGTTTCCATGATGATATCCGAATGGAGTGATCTCGAGACTTTGTCCACTTGTGAGATTCGAGATCGTGAATCTGATTCATGTTCATCTCTTGTTTTGTGTAGTCTTGAGGCTCATCCTTCTCTTTTGGACCGTACCTCTTTTGGCTAAACTCTATGTCAAAGAAATTGTTAAATTGCATGAAGTTCCTACTTCTATTGTTAGCGATCGTGATCCATTATTTTACTAGTGGATTTTGGAAAAGGTCTTCAAAAGCTTTAGGAACAAAGCTTAATTTTAGCACCGCTTATCGTCCTTAATCCGATGGACCAACCGAGCGTGTGAATCAAACTCTTGAAGATCTTCTTTGTGCATGTGTTCTTGATTTTGGTGGAAGTTGGGAAGATCATATTTCTCTTGTTGAGTTTTCCTATAATAATAGCTTCCAATCTAGTATTGGTATGACACCTTTCGAGGCACTCTACGGAAGGCCATGCCGATTTCTTTTGTGTTGGCTTGAAACCGGTGAGAAGCTGGTTTTAGGTCCAGATTTTATTGGTGTTCATTTTTGTTTCACCTATGAAGGGCGTTATGCGTTTCAGTTGATCGGGAAAATTAGCACCTCGATACGTTGGTCCCTTTCCCATCACCGAACGTATTGGTTCCGTGGCTTACCGCTTTTTATTACCAGCTCAATTTTCTGCTATTCATGACGTTTTTCCACGTCTCTCAACTACAGAAATGCCTTAGGGATTCCGATTCTATTCTTGAGCCCGGTGTTATTGAAGAAATTGAGGTTTTACCAAATTTGACTTATGAGCAACATTCTATTTGTATCATTACTTCGGAGGTTAAACGCCTTCGAAATAAAGATGTTCTTCTTGTGAAAGTTAAATGGTCCTAAAATCCTAAGGATTGCTCTTGGGAATCTTGAGAATTCATCGAGCGAACACATCCGGACTTACTCTTTCGCGCACTTTTATGATGAACTTCTTATTTCAAAATTTTCTTTTGTGTTGATATGCTTTTATGGTTGTTACTCTTTATTTTCCTCTTAATTATTGCGAGGATGCAATTTCTTTAAGGAGGGGAGTCTGTAACAACCCGCATATTTTACGATTGTATATTTAAACGTTTTATTTAAATATAGCATCGTTAATCGTATTAAAGTCTGAAATGTTACTTTTTGTAAACAGTCGAATTGGGACTCGAGACCACTTCCATTGAGTCCAAAATGGCATTTACAACTTTTTTGAGTATAGACATCGATATGTTTGGAGTTGAGTAGAATTTGCTATTTTTCTACTTGGGCTTTGGGTTTGGGTTTCAACCCACTAAACCATCATAATACCCTAACTCCACCCCCTCGCCTCTTCATTCATTTTCATTTCCTAATACAATCTAGCTCAAGAGAAAATGGGGGAAGAGATTGGAAATTAGAATTCCAAAACCCTAGTTTGTTTAGGAAAGATCAACTTCAAGCTAGAATCAAGGAGAAGCTTAGGTAAGCATCCTCTTTATCTTCTCCATCTCTATCTCTCTTCAATTTCAGAAATTCCTAAACCCTAACTTAGGAAATATTTTCTTATTAGCTTAGATTGGAGCTTCTAGAGGTGTATTGAAGAGGAATTGGCCTTTCCTTTGTTTTAAAGCTTCTCATTCGTGTTTTTGAGTTTTAAAAGTGAGTTCTTTAACTCACATCTACGTCTATAACTTTCATGGTTGTTAGGTATGAATTCCTAACATTTGTGCATATTCATTTGCTTTTGATTTGAATTGATTTTGTGAATTTTCCAAATTTTGGTGTTTTGGTCCAATTTTATGAAAATCCATTTATGGATGTTTGGACATGTTGTTTGGGGTGTATCGAAGAGCCTATAAGGCTGGGTTGTCATTTGGCGTAAATCCTTAGTCGTCGTTGCTCGTCCGATTGCTCCCGATATGTTTTGGCCACTTTGGCCTAGGCAAATTGTTGCCCAGACTAGGTGACCAAGTCCAGACGTCTGGTTTAGACCTGGAGAGAAAAATATAAGCACGCAGAATATAAAAAAAAGGCAGAGACTAATTCCAAACGTCTGAAATTTAGGATCAGACGTCTGGATGAGTCTCAGACGTCTGACTTGAAGTTTCAGACGTTTGGGGGTTCTCTGGATTATTTCTAGAGAACAAATCCAGACATCCGGATTCTAAACCAGACGTTTGGTTAGTTTTCAGACGCCTGGATTGAACCTCTAGATGTCTGGAATCGAGCAGTTTGCCTATTTGCTTATGTTTTTGAGTGGATTTCCTATTTTTAATCGATTGTTGTTGATCCGGATAGTTGTCATCACTTATTATCGACTTTGATGACATCTTTCTTTGGATTTTTGGGAATATCCATTTGATGGATTTGATATCGATTTCTATGGTTTTGATTCACGTCTTCGAATGTGAATCTTTGGTGATTGATTGTTTTTACAATCATTTTTGTGATTTGTCACTTTCAAATACAAAGGTTTCTATACTAGTAGTA
Source organism: Allium fistulosum (assembly GCA_030737815.1). Lineage (NCBI taxonomy): Eukaryota > Viridiplantae > Streptophyta > Magnoliopsida > Asparagales > Amaryllidaceae > Allium > Allium fistulosum. The sequence goes on along the minus strand of CM060906.1, from coordinate 1,080,864,974 downwards.
AATATTCAAAATCTTTCACAAAGATGTTTTCAACTCTATTTTAATACAAATCTCGTTTATAAAATCGTTTTCCAATCTATTAGTATATACAAACCTTTACCTCATTCGTATGAGAAATCTAATTAAACGGCTTAGTAAAACAAGTGGTATGAAACGCTTGCGTTTACTTCATCGATTAATTCTTGGACTTGTTCGATTAAACTCTTGTGACAATTTTCGAGTGGAAATCTACAATTTGTTCGTAAATATTTAAGTTAAGCCAGTGGTTATGGGACATGAAGCTAAACTCATTTATTTACTACCTTAGTGTAATCGACACTTCTTGACGATCGATGATGATCATTTTGTGGTTTAGACTAGCGATATGCGATGTCTCTTTTTCCACGTGGGGGACTGTACCCCGATTTATGGAGCTTCGTCTCATTTTTATAAGCCAGCGACCTATGGGTTTATTGGAGTTCGGTTAATCGGGCGTAACGCTGTACTACGTCGTTGTTCCGGTTTATTGGAGTTCGGTTCATCGGGCATTCGCTGTACTACGTTGTTGTTCCGTATTATTTGAGTTTGGTTCATCAGGCGTTCGCTGTACTACGTCGTTGTCTCGGATTATTTGAGTTTGGTTCATCGAGCATAACGCTGTACTACGTCGATGTTCTGGATTATTTGAGTTTCAGGTTCCTCGGGCATTTCGCTGTACTACGTCGTGGCACCGGCTCTATGGTTAGCGACTATGGGATAGCGACCCATTTGTGATACATGTGTTGGTGAGTTTTCATGCTCCCATTTGTGATAGGCCTTCCCCCCTTTTGTGATTTCTGGATTTCTGGTTGTGATTTCTAGAATTTGTGTTTCATCAATTTTCGTGGTTTGCATTGATAAGCTCTATCAATATTTGTGTTTTGGTGAATAATTTAAAGAATGTGATTCTTTTTTGGTGTTTTGAGATGATTTGAGATATTGTATGATTTTTGTTGTTATTTGATGTATACTTGACACAATATGGCATTTTTGTTATCATACGTTTTTGGTCATATCTCTTATCCTATCTCATTTTATTTGATATTTATAGCTAGACTAATCCGTTTATTATTTTCTTCTTAAATAATACCCGGGTCAAACCGAGGTATTTCAGGTGCTTCTGCTTGACTTCTTATCTGGGACCATCATCTGATTTTTGGCTAACTACTTTAGATTAGTAGTTTTTGTTTTTATACATTCGAGATATAGACTCCTTGATGTATACTTATTCTTTTGTCTAGCACCTGTACCTATTCTTTTGTGATGTAGTGGATCTTGTATGACCACTACTTTTATGTACACTTCTATGTGATATATTCATATCTGTTTCCACCCTTGTGATATGAATATCTGTGATTGATTTGTGTTATGTTTATTTCTATATTTGTTTTCGAAGGCCTCATAGCCACTGTGTGGTAGCTTTGAGTTTGTATATGATATGTCGGATTTCCTCTTGAAATGAAATGTAAGTTATATTATCTGACATATCGGTACTCGCACAAAGCAATTACACAAATGGTCGCTCCTCAACAGCCTCATTCTTCGTGCTAGTCGACGGTATTACCCCATAGTGTCCTTGGCTAGTGTGAGTATAGAGGTGGGGCGTCACACGGCAGAATTTATATATATGTATTATTTATTTCCTATAAGATTTATCAATCCAGAAATATTTATTATAGTTTTAAATCAATTTATTAGATACAAATATTTTTATCTTCCAGAAAAATTTATTTATTCGACTAATAAAAATTAATATTCCAATGATTTTAAATCAGTAAATTACCCAATTAATAGACGTTAAAAAAAACCGGGTCGTTACATTCCTCCCCCCTTAGAACTTTTCGTCCCCGAAAAGGAACGAAGCGAGAATTTTAAATCTTCGATGTTTATTATTAGCTAAATTATTCTTTAAACATTTTTATCTCTTTACTCTTTTTATTTTAAAATTTTAAAACACTTTTAAAACTACATAATATTACCAAACTATTTTATATAAAAATACTTTTTATGACTCGATGTTTTAACAAGTCTGTCCTTGTTCTCACAGAAATTCAGTCATACGTTGATCAGGCGCAGGACTGAAAATCTATAAGTACTTAGTAGACCCGTTTTCAACACCCAGTGAAATTACTTGAAAAACTTTTTGTAAGAATGCTATGGAAATCATCACCCCCCTCCATGGGTCGCAGTTAGCACGATGATTGCGTCGCCATCCCGACGAAAACCATAAGAAAACTATAGGCATTCGCACCTCTCGACTTTCGCCATGGAAACTACACAGATCGCAGCTACATCCAGGGTTGCGTTGCTATCACAGCAAAGCCCGTGTAACTCTAGGCATCAGCACCCCTCGAATTACGCTGCCAAACGAAACTTTATGACATAGATCGCAGACTACACAAAGTGATGTCACTGTTCTAGTGGAACTAGTGTAGACTGTAGGCACTCACTGCCACACGAATTTCGCTATGGAACCAAACCACATAGATCGCAATCTACCGATGTTACGTCGCTATCCCAATGAAATCAAACGTAGATTGTAGGCAATCACCGCCACTCGACTTATGCTATGGAACGGCAATAGATCGCAGTTACAACAAAGGTTACGTTGCCATCAAGGCAAAACCCAATGTAACTGTAGGCACTCACTGCCACACGAATTACGCTACCCTAGTCACAATCCTCGGGAACTAAAGTTTTGTCACGACGTCCTCTGGGATCCAAATTTAGAACCCTCCCTTAGGGCTCAAGGCAGAACCACCTAGTGGATCTTCTACTATAAGTTTCTACTCTAAATGGGAGCGCCTTTTTCCCCTTAGCATTCTCAAAACACTTCATACTATACACTTATAGTATCTTTCAAATCATACTCTTTATATATATCACATATAAATCCCATTTACACAAAATCGATATCTTCCAAAATCGATAATTCTTAAATTTGGTTTTCCAAAATCTCAAAATTTGCTTTTTGCCAAAATCAAAAGCCTTTAAAAATCAATGGGTTCCCAAAAACCTTTTCAGTTCTATTCTCATAAAATCGTTTATATATATATATATAAGATTTATTCTTTCAACTTGAATAATTTTCGGATCACATCATACTTATATAAATCCCACTTTATATTCCATATATCCCTTAAAGATCATTTCCTTCCGGTTATAATTTCAATAAGGGAAGTTTTTAATATATAACCAATATATAACCTTATTAATGCCAAATCAAATTCCCAAGTTCGATTTCCCTTTCAAAGTCATTTGTCACTTTACTTATTTCTTGCAAAGTAAGTTCCCAGTTAGTGACTATTTACTCGTTACTTTTATCACCATATATTTCTCAAAATATACTCTTTCACTTCAAATCATTTTTGCTTCAATATCCGATTTTTATTTCACTACAAAACTGCTTCAATTTCCATTTGGGTTATAACTTCAATTTATCCCAATTTGTATTTAAATCCATGATTTAAATATAAACAATTTCCATTTTGACCAGTTTGAATTTAGGAAATAGCTTAAATAGTTTAAAATAGTTAAGTAGTCGTAAAATAGTAAAATAGTTGTAAAATGGCTAAATAGTTGTAAAATAGTTAAATAGTTGGTATAAGATAGTTTGAGTTTTAAAAAGAATGGTTTGTATAGTAAATAGCTGGTATAAGATAGTTTGAGTTTTAAAAAGAATGGTTTGTATAGTAAATAGCTCAGAAAATCCAAACAATTTAAATATTTAAGAAAATAGATTTAAGACGGTTTATATTAAAGTAATTTTTTGAAAATAGTTTTAAGGTCAAACTGATTCAGTTCCCAAACTACACTTCAACCAATTTCAATTTCCATTCCCTTTTAAACTGATTCAATCCAGATTCCAATTCGAATTAACTTCAATTCTCATTTTAATTCAAATCAATTCCCATTTGATTTCAAATTAATTCAACTCCGATTACAATTTCAATTCAATTTCAATTTGAATTAATTTCAACTTCGATTACAATTCCAATTAATTTAAATCAAATTTCAAATTTGAATTAATTCCAATTTCATTCTCAAATCCTAACCATCTTGATTTATATAAATTCGAGTTCAGTTACAAATACCGATTTAATCACTTAAATCAAATTAACCTTTAATATTTAATTTAACAACCCAAGTCTTTAAGATAATTTAATTCTGAGCCCAAATTTCAAATATTAAATTACTTTCTACTTAAACTTATGTGAGGTTCGAGTAAGAGTCCAAGTCTCTTTTAACAAATCAATTCTCGAAATTCAATTTATTACCCAATTATACTTCAAAATTTTAAACCCAATCCCTTTAAACAATTTCAGTTGATAAATTCATTTTTAACATTTTAAACTTAAGTTCAAAATGATTCCATTTCCATAAATCCAAGTTTTATTTCTATTCAATTTAGGGTTGGATATATATTATTTCAATCCACTTCTAAATTTATTCGGAATAATCCAATCTACAGTTTTATATACTGTAAATAACAAACGAGATGATAGCAGGATATGAAAGTAAATAAACACCCAAATTACCTAAAACACCAATCAATAGCATCCATCACAAATTTCCAAAACTCAAACCCGTTTTATTTCAAAAATCGTTTTGAAATCATTTACACATATACATAACTTCTTTTCAAATCCATACTCTTCTCTTTCACAATTCAATTTATTTAACTTCCCTAAGTTATATCATAATTTCACTTTGAAATTTCCAATTCAGATTATAAGCTTAAAAATTATTTAACTTGCCTTGAGTTAAATTTCCAATTCATTTCATCCATTTAGACTTCTCAATTTAAATTTACATCCCAAATTTAAATTCTTATCAATATTACTTTCCACTTATAAGTTCAAAAACCCATTTCTCTTTAGGTTATACATCTCATTCTAAGGGGTTTCCAGAATTCAAACATAAATATTTATTTCAAATCAACTTTGAAATCATATATATACCCACATATATATACATATTTATCCCATTCTCACATCAAATCACACTTTCAATTTTTAAACCATTCTTGGTTTTTAATCTAAACAAATTCATCTTCAAAACACTCTTGTTTTAAAACAAAGATTTCTATCTTCAAAAATATTCTAAATAATATTATCTATTATTGTTTCCTTAAACACTTTGAAACAATTCCAAAACCTTTTTCTGGGCTTAGATTTAAAATTTCACAATTTAAATCCATTTCAATTTATAAGTCACATTTGTAAATTCAACTTAGATAATTTCACTTCCTTAAACATTTCATAATGTTTTATCATTGTTTATTCTGTGATAAACATCCTTTATAATAACCAATTTTACGATAAAAATCAATATTATCATATTCAGGGGTCAAACACACCATATATTCCATAATACCTTCCTGATAAATGAAATCAGGGTAAATTTATTTCATTTCAAAACACTTTGAAAAACATTCCCGAAATCTCCGGGATTTAAAATTCTGCTTTGAGTTTACTTTTTAGCTTAACTTATTTGTGTAATTATTCCTTACCCAAATTTCTATTTGGTTATATACATATTTAACCACTTAAATCTTATAATCTTATTTGATTATAATAATTACAGTTAATCACCTTGACATACTATAATAATTCAGAAAAATTATTTCTTTTATATATCAAAATCATTTAAAAATCATTTTTAAAATCATTATATAAGAAAATAACAAGTACACCCTCATATATATATACTCTCGACTCATTCTAGGGTACTACTGACCCTATCTCTAATGAGTAATCCCCACCAGAGCCAAGGTTCTCGCTTAACCTTCAGCTCTTATACCAAGTGTAACGACCCGAAGATTTTCTACCCCGAAAATCGACACTAATACGTCCACTGTATAGAGTGCCGGAAATCCCAGACTGTTAGGGATAAGAAGACAAATAGATAGAATAAGAATAGAAATAATAGCACAGAATCTCACAATCGTAGTGAAACAAATTATAACATACAAATAACATCATTTTATACAAGAAAAGCTGTAACTATCAATGTACATATACAAGATATCAGAGTACAATAAATCTGGACAGTTATAATAACTTGTCCTCAACTACTGGATAGAATAGCCTATATACACAGCGGAATATACTCAATACGTCTCTGCCATCTAGCTCGTCTCCTGAGCTCCAAAGCGTCCTAACCTGAAAATCTGTAATACTCGGTCTGACCCGAGCATTAAAATAAAGTAACACCCGAGTCAGGCTGGAAACCAGCATGAGTAAACCAACTTAAAATGAAACACTTAAGTTATAAGCTTTATGAAAAACGAAGGCAACTCGTATAACTCGACGAGTTTTATCTGATTATAACCAAAAACACTTTCCAGAAATCCACTGACATTATACTAATGTCTAAGTATAGTTACTTATTGAAAATAATCAGATTTACTAAATTTATTCAATTCCAGCCTATTAGACTCTAAAATCAAACCCGTACAGATTTATAGTGAATATTAAATCGAAGTGGTTCCGGATATCGCTGATATCCGGTCCCGATCTCTTCGAATCCAAAGAATAAATTTAAGGAAGTCAGTTGTTGAAAATAACCATTTATCGTCTGTGGAGACAATGCCCGATTACAGGGATTTATTACAGATTTTATTTCAAATAAAACGTATCATTGTTTTAATCTCATTATTTTAATTTGAAAACCAATATCCCACAGGATTAAGCAAAGATATAGATCATAAACCCAATTAACGATCTATAACCCGTATCCAAACGATTTACTCTTGATTTTTAATTCACTTTGATTAACCGTATACATTTATATTTAAAACCAAATAAATTTCAAATTAAACTATTCATTAAATAATAAATATTATAAGGTACTATTCATTATCCATAAGTTTAAGTCACATAATAATAATGGTTTATTGCCTTTAATTGTCTCAATTAAAATATAAAATATCATTTCACTTTAACTTAAAATGGAAGTACGAATTATCTTATGTATAAATTATAAATTCTATTCCTCCTCCTTTCTTTTCTTTTTATTTTATTTTATTTTTCACTTCTTTTATTTTCCGTTTATTTTCTTTCTATTTCTTTACCTTTTCTTTATTTTTCCCTTTTCCCTCTATTTTCTTTTTCCCTTTATTCTTTTTTTCCTTATCTTTTTATTTTCTTTTATTTTGGTCTTTGGCCCATCTCTTTCCTTTCGGCCCACACTTCTTTCTTCCCCTCTTCCCTTCTCTTATTTTTCTCCAGTTCCTTTCTGTTCGACCTGCACTGGGACACGTCGTGCACGTGCACGCGTCGGCGAACTATCGCCGTCCACCTCCCACCACCATCACATACCACCTCCGACCTCCAAAACCCCTTGGTCCTCCCAAATCTCCACAACACCACCTAATTTGAAATCGAACCCAAAAACCCATCACCAGGAAATACTACCAACACCTAACCTTGCCTCGTCCCGCTCTCTCCGACCACCGGAGTCGAACCCACGATGCCATAAGCTTCGCCTTCCTCTTCTCCGCCTTTTTCCCCTACACCGCAGCCTCACGTCCCTACCACGACGCCGCCAATGCTAGAAAACCGACCTCCTCCAAAACGCGAGCCTAAATCCTACTCTTCTTCCGACTCGCCTCCACGACCATCAATAAATTCCCAAGTCATTTTTCATAGACTCCCCACCACCTTAGCCTCCTCCATGCCAAACCACTGGCCACGAAATCAAAAGGGGTCGCCAGAATTTACCCCAAACCCAAATCCGATCATCTACCATTATATCGCTACATACGAAACTAAAATTTCTAAAACACCCATCAAAATTCACCATTTCAGCTATCGATTACGTTCATATAAGAAAAACCCCAAAACGTGATGTTCGAATTTCTTACAAATTTGGTTACCTATTGTAAGTTATACCTTTCAACAGGTATGGTTGGTGATATCTTCGCGAAACCATTTTTAGAACAAAATATAATAAAAAAAAACAGATTTCCTTCAAACATCATAGCCTAAAACTAATTAGGGAGAGAGATAGGGATTTTTAAAAAAACTAAGCATACAGTTTCTTGTATATAGAGTAAAGATGAAGTACCGGCTGGGTTTTCTAGTTATAACACTAGATATTCATTCATATGTATGTGTATATGTATTCCTGTTTTCAAGCCTACTTATCAACCACACTTCTATGTACATATCCAACCAAATAACATAGTTCATAGAATATATAAGTTTTACTCACCTTCCTTTGAACAGAGCAGTGTTTTTTTTTGAAAAAAATTTGCTGCTTGCTTTGCTTTGATTCCTGTACTTGAATGCTTTATATCTCTTTAAGTTTGTAATGGTAATTTGTATTTTATTTCTTATCTTGTTCGAATGAAGTAAAATGGGAACAAGACAATGATACATATATTTATAAAGAGTGGAAGTGTGAGGTAGAAGCTAGGCTGAGGTACTATACAGGTTTTCATCTATTTACATTTTTATTTTATTTCCTTTTGTTTATTTTGATTTGATTTTTCTCTTGACTTGATTTGATTTATTGTATTGATGAGATCTTTTATGTGTTTGATTTAATATTGTGTGTGACTTGATTTTGAATTTGGTCATGATGATGTCTCCTTGTTCATATATATGTATACATATATCTCATATGTATATATATGTAGGGAAATTTGTTTTTACCAATTGGCCACTTCTTTACCTTGTAAAAACATACATATCTACTTATATATATATATATATATATATATATATATTGTTGTCATCACTTACATATGTTTTCCTATACACCATCCTTACCATACATTCAAAAATATATAGATATGCAAATATATACACTATACATATTATTATTATATTTCTTTCGTATTTACATTTATACATTCTTATATATATATTTATTTATTTTTCTTCATATATACTTATTTATGTGCATTTTGTCCTTATATATGTTCTCCTACTATACAAATTTTCATATATATATATTATTTTGTATGAGCAAACATTCATATACTTGTATATGTATATTCTTATATATATTTTCAACATCATAAAGTTTGTATATATTTGTCTATATTTATGGGTATTTTATCTTCAGTTTAAATGGTGGAGTTTATATATATGTATTATTTATTTCCTATAAGATTTATCAATCCAGAAATATTTATTATAGTTTTAAATCAATTTATTAGATACAAATATTTTTATCTTCCAGAAAAATTTAGTTATTCGACGAATCAAAATGAATATTCCAATGATTTTAAATCAGTAAATTACCAATTAATAGACGTTAAAAAATCGGGTCATTACATTAATACTATGTCATTGTTATATGATAACAGTGTAATAATAAGAGCTCACTAAAAGTTGAGAAACATACTCAAAATAGTTCTACGTGATAAAGTCAGTTTATCAACATCGAAAAGAATTGATTGACATAGTAGATAATTAAAACAACATAAAAGATTTAATCATGTAGAGAAAGTCTCAATCAGTACCCATCATACCGATTGACGAGAGGAGATAAGGATTCCATAATTGGCCCCAAGTGAAAGTAGGCGATAGATAAAGTTAGGGGTATGCCCTAGGGGTAATTTTATAATTTACTATAAATTATTGACCCTATAATAAAATCTCATTCGAAATAAAAGGTGTTTTCTTTCTATTATATACTTAATATAATGTGTTATATTTATTATTTAACTAATTTAAGCATATTTAATAAACAATCAATAAATGGTATGTTTTGTGATAGTAATTAAAATGTGTTGTAATCACGAGCAATTTATCACAATGAAAATAAACATACCGTTTCAAATATTCCTAGTCAAGATGTATTGAGACTGGATATCGATACATTCGTCGGGACTAGAGTATGTAACGCTCTCCAAGACTCCAAATGTTGGGCAGTGTATTACCCATGGCTGTTGTCGGAACTTAGGGGTAACTACTGATAATTATTGGATAACTATGGAATAACTCATTCGATAATTTTCTGTTGGATAATATAACTAAGGTCTAATAGACAATATCGAAGTGACAATATTACATGGTTCTCTTGACTTAAGAATACCATTGAACTTCAATGTGAACACTGCACTTTGATTATAATTAAATCATAGCACCACGTCATCGTATCCATCAAACGACTACAGTTGGGTCGAGTTGTAGCATTAAAAGTGAAACCTGATTCAATAGAGATTTCATCTCCTACTTATATGAGATTGGTATTACGGTCAAGTGAAGTCAACTCAAAGTCAAAGTTTTTAGCCCTAGCAGTTTGGTTAATAATAGTTGTTATTATTGAACCAAGGACTTTGTGTTCGAACTATACAAGTTGAATATGGATGATATTAGAATTTTGGTTGATACCAAATTCCATAAGTCCTAACGTGATATAGTTTTGACGAAGTGAATTGGTATTACTAATTATCACTACCGAGGACTACTTAAAATAAGTAAAATTGGATTTTACCAAAACTATGTAAGTAATATATTCGGCCAAACTATCACACCACTAGCTAAGGTGATATGCAAATGCTAATATTGAAATTGTTCAATATTAATCGCTGACTGAATTTACACCTAAGAGTCACACAACCACAATGTTGAATACTTCGACTACCACTTAATTTAATTAAATCATATTTTTTTATAAATTAATTAATATTTATGAAATATTAATTATAAAATTTTATTTGACTTTTTTAATCATTAATAAAAATAATGTGTATATAAATGTTGTATACACATATTGATATATGATATCAATATACATTTAAGTTTGATTTTGATATGATTTGAAGTGACATGTAAGCCCATCAGGTCTATGTAATGGCCGACCAAACATAAGGGGAGGAGTGGTGTGATATGCTAATATTTTTGAGTCTGAATTGGTGGAGAAAAGGATGGATTTAGATCCACTTTTTCCCCTCTCCCTTTTCTCTTATTTAAACCCACCGCCCATCACTTTTTGAGGTTTACTTTTTGCTTCTCCTCTCTCTAAGCTCTGGCCGAAAACTCCATTCCATCCCTCCTCCATTATTTTCAAGTTAAACGCAAAATTTGAATCAAATAAAAGAAAGGTTTGTGGATCTTTTTGATTGGTAGCGCTTTATGGAAGAGACCATATTCAATCCTAGGAGATCCATTGATTCAGTATTTGAGGTGTCATTACTAGGCTATAGTTAAGGTAACACATTAATTCATATCTATTTATATATATTTTTCATATATTATATGATTGTAATTAGTTGGATTAGCTTTATATCACGAATCCTTATATGTGTATGCTATCACTTTGGAATATATATATAAAAATATATAAACACATACATGTTGCTGTTAAATTTTTTATGTATATATATGTATTATTTTACTTTCAACCAAAAGTTAAAAAATAAAAAATAAATTTTGAATTTAAAAATAATTTAAAAGTGTTTTAAATGACAATAGAATTTTTAAATTAAATAAACACACAGAAAAAGTTGTAAATTTTGTTATGAAATTTTAAACATGTTATTATTTTGATATATATATATGTATGTATGTATGTATGCATGTATGTATATTAAATTCGAATTATGTATGTGTGTATATATATTATTTTCAAATATAATGCATTAAACTGATTTATAAATTATAAATATATATGTATATTTAATATACACAAATTATATACATTATAAAATATTTTATTACACAAAAACAATTAATTTTTCCATATGGATCTTATTTTTAAATTAAAAAAGGAAATAAATTCATGCATATTGAAATAATAATTTTTCTAAAATTTAACAAAATATAAACATGGCCAAAATAAAATATGCACATATTTTATTTTATTTATTTATATACTTCACTATATAATATCATTCAATATTATAAATGTTTAATATATTAATGTTAATATATACACACACATGTTTTTATATAAATATATTTATTTTTTCCTATAAATATATACTTTATTTACAAATTTTAAATTTTGAATTTAAAATTAAAATATATTTTCATATCTTGATCTAGTTTTAAAATTTGAAACTTGAAATTTAATTTTTTTATTTATAAATACTATTTGATGTGCGCAAGTATATGTGTGTATATAGGGGTGAGCGTTCGGTCGGTTTTGAGCTAAAAAATGTCAAACCGAATTAAAACCGAAAAAAATCAAAACCGAACCGAACCGAATTAATTTCGGTTAACTCGGTCGGTAACCGATTTAACCGAACTAAGAAAGCAAGTAAGTGAATTTATTATATGTTATTATTCAAACGATTGATTTAGTCAATGGAGAACATATATTCATGTTTATATAAACTATTTTGAGTGTTTATTTTAAGCTTATAAGAAAAATTAACCTATTTTTAATAGATAAGGTTTGTTTTTTATTGCTAAAGCAATTGTTAAGAGTATTATAATGCCATGAATTTGGATAATATAATAAAATTTGGTTAATTTGGTTAAACCGATAACCAAAATAAAATTATTTTACAAACCGAATTCAAACTGATATAATTTCAAAACCGAACCGAACCGAACTGACCGAAATGAACCGGTTTGTTCATTTAGTTCAGTTCTAACTGAATATTGCTCACCCCTTTGTGTATATATAAGATTTCTTTTACATTATTATATATATATAATTAGTCAAATATAAATATAATTTAACATCATAGTAATGATAATATATATATATATATATATAAGATAACATATGTGTATACAAAAAGGCTAACATGCTTGCTGCAGTGTAAATCCCTATATTTGAATATTGGTATGTTAAGTCATGTGCATTGAATATGTTGCACGTGCACGTACATGAGTATATGACACACATGTACACATTGTATATTACACATATATAATATCAAATAAATCATCTTGGTAATAAATAAACTAATAATTTAAAAGAAAAATTTATTAGATCGGATCTAATTTAACTTAGACTTTATAGGCCCAATAAGATCCAAAATGGTAAAAAATTGAAATTCACCCATTTAACCCACTACGTGTTGGGCCAATTCCAACACTGGGTGGCAAGGCAAATGAGTAGCTTCTTCCGGGCTATGCAGTCGGTTGCTTGTTGCCAACGCTTGCCGAGGAAATTTGAGTATTGCTAAAGATTAGGTTGCAAAGGATGTGCTAAGCCAGTTGTGGGATGACAAGGCGAGTTGCTTAGGACCGGTCAAAGGCGGACTGTGAATAGACCAGGCTAATGATGTGTAACGACCTATAATTTCAGTCATTCGAATTTGGAATATTTAATTGATTTTAAATATTGAAAAGTTAATTTTTATAAGTTAAATAACTTTTATTTTAAATATATGGATCTGTTTGATAATTAAATCGTTAAATTTAATATTTAAAATTGTTTAAATGATTGAATCTTGAATTAATGTGAATGAAAATGATTTCTAAAGTTGATTTTAAATTCTATTTAAACTAGATTGAAAGATAGTGAACTTTTAAATTGAAATTTAAAAGTGATTAAACTGATTTTGGAAACTACTCGTTTTAATTAACGTGTAAAAATAGTATTTTTGGGCACTGTCTCAGATTTCGACGAAACCAGTTTCATCGGATTCGTAATAGTGAATTATTATATGCTATTGAATTTCGTGGCGATTAAACGTATCGTTTGGTCGTGCGAGTTCGAAACGCGTAGAAATTATTTAAAGGAATTTAAATTAATATAATTTAATTTTGAAAAGCTATCTTATATATATGATGGAATTGGCTTCTGATATATATTCCATTGTGTTTGGAATAGGGGTATAATATATAGAATGCCAGGCAGCATGCTTCTTTTGGAGTTTGAAATTTTCACGAATGAATAGTTCAAGTTTAATTTCCTATAAAAGGCCATCAGCTATTTTCATTTGCTTAAAACCCTAGCTAGGTTTTTTCAGCCACCATTTCCATTAACTAAATCCATTGGCCTTTGTTAATCGGAGCTTCTGGAGGCGAAATTAGCCTTCGACTAGGGAAATGTAGAGCATGTCGATACGAACTTGTTCAACGGTTAGATTGTCGATAGACGAGCCGAGGCGATGATAGTGGACCCCAATTCGCAGCAGTTTGGTGCGTTTCGTGCTTGCGTTCGTATGCACTTGGCGCGAGCGCGTGGGTGGTTGATGGCTTGGCGAGGTGGCATGCGGCGGAGGGTGCAGGCGGCGGCAACGGCTCGATGTCGTGGGGGATGGCGCGACGAACGATTGAAGAAAAAAATTCAAGCGCGGCAAGTTGCAATGCGTTCGTATCAGCTAATATTATGCTATGGAGTTGGACTGGAAAAATTAGGAGCTAGTTGGAATTTTGGGTTAAATTGAACGACCGTTCAATTTTAATTCAAACCGAAGCGCTTTGGCGATTTTTGGAATTTTTGTGAGTAAACTCACATCTCTGGCCTGCTTTTATTTTTATATAAGTGGAAGTAATTTTATTTATGCCGATTGTTGCTTGTTTGGATGACATATTATATTTATTAGTTGGATTGGATATATTTCTGCCTATTGGAGAGATTGAGACCCTTTTACGTTCCCTTGCAAGAGCGGATACCCCTTTGTATACGAATCCCGCCTCAAAGCGATTGATTGATATTTTGTGATTATATGTTGTCTGTGATGCAGAAGGACATGTTGGAGGGATCCAACAAGATTCCTCACCGCTGTTGATTAACTTTTCATATATATGTGGATATATGATGTGTTGGATGCCATATTATTGACTTTGATATGGTTTGACTTATTTAGTGCTTTAGTAGCACTGGGCCTTATTTTTGGTATTTTGAAATACTAAAAATGATGATTTTGATTTAAAAAGGATTTCGAAGTAATTTTGGAAGTATATATATGTTTAAATAATTGTTAAATTATTAAAAGGGATGAATTTATTTTTAAATAAATAAAATGTTATGATTTTTGATGTTATAAAAGTATGGTTTTGAGAAATATTTTTGAATAGACTAAGTTTATGAAAAAAAGGATTCATAGAAGTGATATTTTATAAAATAAAGAAATAGATTTATAATCGGAATTTGTGAATGTTTAGTAAATGGATTTGAAGTTGTTTAGTAAATGGATTTGGAGTTATTTGGTAAATGAATTTTATAAATAAATTTTTTTTTTGAGAGTGACGGGTGTGTAGCGTGGAACTACACAGCCGGTTAAATAGTTATATTATATAGTACTGAAGAGGTCGATCGACATGCCCGATCGATGGCCAAAAAATAGGAGTGAAGCCACAAACTGTACTGGAAATACAAGAGTATCACTAACTAATACATATTAACTGTAGTACGAGATAACTCCCTGTAGGCCAAGACTATCTCTCCGGAGATGCAGTGGTGCTTCCCTGGGATTCTACTGGCTGGACGCTGCACTGTGGGAGGCTCAGGCGGAAAGGTGCAGAGTGACTTTGACCTGTTATAGAGGAGAAAATATGAGTGATACTTCTACAAGTTCCCTCGAAATGTCGTGATGGTTTTCCAAATACAATGGCATTCCTTTCTTTCCAAATGCACCAGCTAAAGGTTGATATGAAGGCGTCCATCAGCAGACTCTGTTGATTGAGCTGCCAATATTCGAAGTGAGAGGTCACGCTGGGAATATACCCTAGAAGATAGGCACTAGTTGCCGCCCATATTGAATAGGAGAAATCACATTCAAAGAAAAGGTGAGTTACTGATTCGTTCTGGGTTGAGCAAAGGACGCAGCGTGGGTCAATAGGGATGTTGAGTCTATTGAGTCTGTCTTTGGTATTGATTCTGCCTGAAATTAAGCACCATTGGAAGAAGGCTATACGAGGTGGAAGGTTGCATTGCCAAACCCTGGGGAAGGAGAAAAGACGACCGGGGTGGATTAGATATTGATAGCAGGAGGCGACTGAGAATCCTTTGGAAGGTGCAAGGGCCCAGAGAAAGAGGTCTTGGCTGTTGGAAGGACGGATCGACAGGAGGATATTTGTGGCAGAGAGAAGTTCAGGAATTAGGTCTGCTTCGAAGATGGAGGGAGGGCAAAGGTGATCAGGACCTAGGGTGAGATAGTCTTCAACCGTTGCGTTGGGGAGGGCGGTATGTGAAAAGAGGTTGGGTAGTAGTTTAGCGAGGGGTAGTTGTCCAAACCAGGTATCTAACCAGAACAGGCATCTGTTGCCGCTTTCTATTTTCACCTGGAACAGTGCTTTGACTCTAGGTAAGGTATGAAGGACCCCCAACCAGAAAGGGGATGGGTGGGACCGGGTGGTGAAGTGGAGTGCCAAGTGAGGGTTTGATTGATAATGATGACCTAAGATCCACGATTTCCAGATGAAATTTCCAGGTGTAAGTAGTCTCCAAAGCCATTTGGACAGCAGCGCCTGATTGAAGGAGCGAAGGTCTGTAATCCCCAGCCCACCATGATTGCGGTGCAAACACACCGTCTTCCAGTTCACCAGACATTTTATTTTGCCTCCATTCCAGAGGAATGTACGTCTGATTGAGTCGATTTTCTTGATAACCCAGGATGGAAGCTTGAGGAAGGACATCCAGTATGAGGGGATAGTTGATAGAACCGATTTGACTAGGACGAGACGACCTGCAGAGGATAACGAGTGTGCCTTCCAGGTTGCGAGTCTGGATTCAATTCTGGAAATTAGGGGAAGCCAGTCTGCGCGGTGTAGGTTAGAAGGGCGGATAGGGATGCCTAGATAGGAAATGGGGAATGAGGCTAGGTTGCAGTTGAGTAGGGATGAGATTGTAGGGCCGAGGTTAGCGTAGTTGCCTAGCATGATGACGGAGCTTTTGTTAAAATTGATGGAGAGGCCTGAGATTGTTTCGAAAACATATAGTGCTACCTTGAGGCAATGGATGTGGTTGATGTCGGTAGAGGCGAATAGGATCGTGTCATCTGCAAATTGAAGGTTAGACACGGCTAAATCGGAGTTTTGGAGCTGGATACCTTTAAAGAGATTATTGGTCGATGCAAGCTTGATCATCTGGTTGAGCACATCCGCTATCAGGACAAAGATTAGGGGAGAGAGCGGGTCTCCTTGTCTCAGACCCCTAGCTGATTTAATGTGACCACCAGTGGAGCCATTGATTGAGATGGATGAAGTACTTGTGTTGAGTATCGCTTCGATCCACCCACACCATTTTGACGGGAAACCCCTATGCTTCATAAGGTCCAAGATGAAGTCCCAATGTACCGTGTCGAAAGCTTTGGAGAAATCTAGTTTTAAAAGGGTTCCAGGGGTTGAAGTTCTATGGCAGTAGGAGACGACTTCTTGGGTGGCGGCGACGCAATCTAGAATGTTTCTGCCTTGTATGAAGGCCGATTGTTCCGCCCCAACTAGAGGGTCGATGGCTGCTTGGAGTCTGTTGGCAAGAACCTTCGTGATTATTTTGAATGTGGTGTTAAGGAGACTGATTGGTCTGAAAGCGGATAGGGTGTTGGCGCCTGGGGATTTGGGGAGTAGGATGACGTTGGCATAATTGAGGCGGGCAATTGAATAGGGGTTGGCTTGGAATTCTTCGCACATATCGAGTATGTCGGTTTTGATGGTTTCCCAATATCGTTTAAAGAAAAATGGGCCGAAACCATCCGGGCCTGGGGCCTTATCATCGGGCAAGTTCTTGAGCGCGGCCCAAACTTCCTCTTCGGAAAAGGGGTGGTCAACTGGAATTGGGGGACAGGATGGGTATAGGAGGTTCCAATCGATGGGGGGTATTGCCTGCGAAGCTAGGCCTAGAATACTACGGTAGTATTCGGTGAAAAGGCGGAGGTGGTCCGACGTTTCGGTGAAGCTGGAGTTGTTGTGCACTAGTTCCGAGATGTGAAGAGATCTACGTCTGCCGTTGGCCATACGATGGAAGTACGGAGTGTTCCTATCTCCCTCCTCCAACCATTTGGCTTTGGATCTTTGCTTCCATCCAATTTCCTCTTGTTTGATTAGTCTATCAAGCTCGGTTTCTAAAGTCTTCAGTTGAGAGTGTTCGGTAGGGGTGAGGGGTCGAGATTCTTCGAGAATGTTGAGTTCTAGGATGGCATCTTGGGTGGAGGAAATGCGCGAGCGTAGGGAGCCCCAAATATTTTTGGCCCATGGTTTGATGATCTTTCTGATTGAGCGGAGTTTGGAGACAACTCTGGCGGTTGCGGAATTGGACGGCACAGGTTGGGACCAAGTTAACTGGATGAAATTGTCGAAGGAGGGTTCCAGGGTCCATAAGCGTTCGAAGCGGAAGGGGCGATTTGAGTTTGGGGATGATCCCGAGTCTAAGATTAGTGGACAGTGGTCGGAAATGGTCGAGGCTAGACCGGAGACGTTAGAAAGAGGGTGCAAATCATCCCATTTGATATTGAAAAGGAATCTGTCAAGCTTAGCTAGTGACGGGTCCGATCTACGGTTTGACCAGGTATAAAGTCTATTGGTGATTGGTGGGTCAATTAGGGAGCCGGTGTTAATGAAGGAATTGAATGAGTCAAAGTCTTGGGAGGCGTTTCCGGAGTTTCTTTCGAGGGTGTTTCTGGTAAATTTGATTTGTAAAGAAATGGATTTATAAGTGGATTTTGATAGTAAATTAGATTTTATAAAAGAATTAATCTATAAATAGAATTGTGTAAATAAACGAGTTCGGCAAAATAGAAGTTTTATAAAATCGAAAGAAGATCTATAAAAATAGTTTTATAAATATGGAAGTGACTTATGTTGAGATGTAAATATAGATTTTTATTTCAAGGAATTTTGAAAGAAATATTTTGATGTGGTTAATGGTTTTAAAAGTTAATTTATCTTTTGGAAGTAAAGTTTTTTGGAAATTAATAATTCCAAATGGAATTTAAATGGTTTGAAAAATGTTGTAAAAATGTGATAAGTAACGGAAATATAGATTTCAACATTTATTGTTGTAATAGACGTTTTCGAGAAGTATGGAAGGCATGGACTATAACATTGTTGTTATAGTAAATGATTTCCAAATGGAAATGTTTTATATAGTATATGGGATTATATATATATATATGTATGTATGTATAATTAATCAAATACAGTGTTTTGGGTTGTCGTGGCGATATTTTACGCAACATTCATTTTGACCCAATAAATTGTGTTTTGACCTTCCATCGTGAAATACACGAATTGGTTCTTATGATCGTACTAAAGGCTTAGTGGTGTAGGAGCATTGCTTCCTATACTTAACACCCGTCCGGAAGTGTACAAACTCTGGAGTTGTATGGTTATAGAAATCTATTTGGCGTGTCTCCAAATGGTAGTTTTATTAAATATACTTATACCATTGATATAAGTATACAGAAATATTTTTCCAAGTGTTGAAAATGAAGTGATTTGTGAATATGCTTATATCATTAATATAAGTATATGGAAATGTTTTCCAAACATCGATAATTTGAAATGGTTTTGAGAATATATCTTTTAAAAGATATTTTGAAGTAAATATTTGGAAATTAATTTTTTTTTTAACTAAATGGGCCTAGTGACTGCTTATGTACTAGATATTGTTTGATTGCTTTGATAGTTAAATAACCGACTATTAAATTTGGCCTCTTTATCGTTGTTGATCCGGAGAGACCGGGGTCAGATTTATCCAAGAACCACTTCGGACCAATATATGCGTTCGAATGTGCAGGTGTTGGAAGACATTGATATTTGGGATTTTCGTAATGAAGGATTGCTTGTTGATCATTTGGGGATAAACTCCCAATATACACATAGTAGCAGTGGTCTCTTCGTTATGAAATATCCAATGCAAGGACTAATCGCTACTGTTCCTACGGATGATTCACAAAACAGGATGTGGTAGGAGAAGTGCCTTCAGTTTGTCATGTTCCTGGACAACTTATATAGATGGATGTCTGATGTTGCATTTCTAATTACATTGATTGATCTCTATGAACGTATCATCTGTTTAGTGGTGGAGAAGGCAACTTCTCTTGGCTTAACACCCTTTCCTAAGACATATGAGCTTAGGAGTTATACATTTGTAGAAATTAGTGGTGTGATGATGGAATGGCAATGTGGCATTCAAAGAGGAAAGATGATGTGCTATGTGAAAGGTAATCGTGACCTTAGGCCTCACACCCGAAAATGACCAAAACAGGGTAGATGTAGCAAGGCTATGTGGTTCGCAACCATTAGGATATGATCATACCTTTCTAGATATATTTATTCCCGCTATGATGTTCAGAATTTAAATTTTGTGGATGTATGTTATAAGGGTCTTCGGATAGGTCGGTAACGACCGTGGTGACGATATATTCGGTGCTTTCTAAGTAAGAGGTAGGTTGGTCTTGTGTTTGTAGTGGACCATCAGTTGGGCCTCGGTCATTCCTCTAGAGATGTACTATCGGAAGGTAGTCCCTTCACCTGGTCATTTGTGTGGAAATCCATTATCCACTACGTGCCTACCATTTTGTGGCTAATATGCTGGAATTTAATCAATGTAACAATTTCGACTATGATTGATATTATTTGTATACTAGACACTGTATAGTATAACAAGATTAGATATGAAATGTTTTGGTTATCGTAAGGTAAAATCTCATCCGTGTTTATGTGTGAGTGTAGTCTTACGAGACACCTTTGTTTTGATAAAGGAAAGTTTTTATAACTTTAAAATTCAGTTGAGATGTGTTTTCTGACCTGGTTTACCAGACTGATCCGGGCATTCTTCCCTTTCAATGCTCGGGTCAGACCTAGTATATTTCAAGGTTTAGATTTGGATGCTTTGGAGCTTCAGCAGGCGAGCCGGAGTTCTTCTGGTCGTATTCACATATATGTTTATTTTTCCGCTGCATTGTTGTTTAAATTGTCAGCATTTGTAAGGACACGTTATTATAACTGTCCAGGATGATGATTTGTGATTGATTGTTGTACTTTGATGGATGTATGTATATTACAGCTTCTATTTTGTAAAGATCATTGATATTATATTATATGTTATTCCGCTGCGATGTGAGATTTTGTGGTAGTTTCAGTTCTTTTTTTCCTTTCTCTTTTCTCTCTTCTTTCTTTCCCCATAACGATCAGTTTTTTCGGCATTCGATTGCTCGGCATGCAATACAGTGGATGTATTATTGTCAATTTTCAAGGATCAAAAATCTTGTACCGTTACATGATGGGTCATGCTTGAGTCGAGCCTTGTCTAATGAGTTGGTTGTTGAAGCCATTTTGGGTTTGACTAGCCAGCCAAAGGTCTGGAGTGTTGTCGAGGAGAAGGGCTGGCTTGGGGTTAGACTGATTGTGGGAATGCATCAGGTGGGCATGCTTAGATGTGCTATGCCGATTTGGGTTTGGCCAAGCTGTGTCGAACTAGCTTGGTTTTTATACTTGTGAGAAATTTGAGCAACATTTTACCTTCCAAGCCCGTCTCATAGGAACGGGTTGAACGGGTTTGTCAAACCACAAAGATCCCACTGACCAGTTCTTCTCTAATGCATTTAATGCGTGCCACATGTGACGCTTTATCATTGGCCTAGACAGTTCACTTTTTCTGGATGTGGCAGGGGCGCTCATGTTTCCAACGTCGATGAAGTGACAAGAGCATTAATTACTACCAACCTCACTATTTTAAGACACCGGGCAACCATAGGGAGCGAAAACAGAACAAAGGGGCTCCTTAACAACCTGAGCCACATCCTCCCATGGTCAATTCCATATGTTCTCGGTTCTGTGGAACCTGAACGGTCGAGATCTGATGACTCTTTGAATTCAACGGTTGTGATGAAGGGGGTGGGTATTATAAATAGTCTTCACCTTCTCCCCTTCTTTTTTTTATCGAAGTTTATACAATTTTCAACCGTTAAAGCTTTTAAGTATCTTCAAACAACCCTTTGACTTCTCAAGTATTCTTCAAGCAACGGTAAACTCTCCTCATCCTTCTTCTTCGTTGCTATTAAAGCCATGGCCATTGAAAAGCTTTGAGCTTTTTTGTTTTGTTTTTTACCTTTTTTATTTACTGCATGTTTGCAATGCTTGAATTTGATGTTGCTTTTGTGTGATGCTTTCCTCACTTTTCTGCCATTTGTAGACGTTGATCGACCATCGTTGTTATATCATTATTGGTCGATCAACATTGGTGAACTACATAGTGGACTGTAATTTTTAGTAGTAATATTAGTAATAGGTTATGAACCATTACCAATTTGATAGATATAGGCTTTAAGTTAAAAAAAGAATAATATATATGGGCTATAAAGCTTGTTACTAAGCTTAGGAGTTTAGGTCATGGTCAGCCTTTATGGGATGCCCGACCAAGACATGCCATAGAGATGATCGTTTAACTTCCATGTCGGGATGTTGTCCTTGATTTTGTCAGGCAAAGATGTCAGGGACTTGTGTTTAACTTAAGAGGACCTGTGTTTAACTTAAGACGCTAATGTTTAGATGACCATCTCTGGATCAACTTCTGCTCGTATATCAACTTGTACTAATATTACTAGCCTCTAAGTTGGCAGACGGAAAAATTAACCTATCCAAGAGTCTAGCCAGTCATGGGTGCAATATTGGGATGGTAAGATATCCCACAGCTATCGATGGTCTTGACTACCCTCTCTTGGGCTTCTTTGCATTTTCTTTGGGCTACTTTAAGGTGAGTCATGCTGCCTCTCCACCCCTACTTCATCTCCATTCTCATGCTTTCGAACTTGCCCTCGGGCAGCTCACTCCAAATAGCGATCATTTTTTTCTACAGGCTTTGTGTTGCTTGCACTGACCTCAACCTTCCTGAGCTGACCGCCCCACAGGTCAACATAGTTTTTTGGCTACAGAAGGAAGTCAGGTACCCAATTGGCGTATATTTTCTTTCCAAGCTAACACCAAGCCTGTTTTTCTATGGGCATTCTTAGCAAAGCTGCCCTAGACCGGATGGAGAAATACTTTTTTGTTCCTTAGTGGTCAATCCCTATAGGATCGTTTTCACCTTAGAGGGGGGGGGGGTGAATAGGGTGATAGTAATAATAATAAAAATTAATGCGGAAATAAACACAATAACAGTAAAATAATGCATAAGAGATCACACACAAATTTACCCAGCTTCGACAAAACCCTGCCTACATGTCGCCCCCAAGGTTTCTATTAGAAATTAAGTAGTCAGATGCTTACACATGTAAACTTGCGACACCCGCTAATGACTAACCTAACTCTACGCTCAAAACCCTGCCACAACTCAGCCACTGAGTTGCGAATTCTCGAACTACACCATCGTAGTTCGTAACCTAGTCGCACGACTAGAAAGTTACACAAGTTAAAAGAAAACTACACAATAAAAATAAAACTAGAAAAACAAAACCCTATTTTAAAAATTAAAGCCCAACACAAAAATTAGACTGGCCTAATTTATAAATAAAAGGGACGTCTCCCCTTTTTTTCTTCTGTGTAAAACTTCGGTCGTTTCCTTCTTCGTTCCTCTTCGAAATTTAGGGCTTTGTTCAATTGAAGCCGCCGCTTGATTTAAACGTTCGAATTGAATGCTGCATGCTCTTGTTCCTTAGTTAGCTTATATGTTTCTTCGAATTGCATGTGGTTTCTCCAATTTTTGTCGAGCACGAATGATTAAAATGGTATGCAATTTATCCCCTTTTCGATTTTGATTACACTCTTCGATTCGAGTTTAGTGATTTATTTCTCTGATAATTGTTTGAACTCGAACCATTTTCAAACTTGATTGGAGTTTCTGGTTTTTGTTTTAAATAATCTTTGGATTTTTTTGTTTCGAACTCCAATGATTTTATGCTGATGATGATTATTGGGTTATATAGGGATGAAAACCCTATTTTATCGTTCGTATATTTCTAGTTTGAATTTGTCTATTAATTTTCTTAGCCATACGATTACTTGAATGCTTGTGATAATTCTTGACTTTTTCATCTCCGTTATATTTGAATTTGCTCGACTTGCTTTGCGCTGGTTCCTATGACTTCGGTGTTTTAATTTTTGAGATAATTTCTGCAACTTCGACTTGTTCAATTCATGTTATCGGCTTTGACTTTGTTCGAATACATTCGAATTTTTTCTTTTTTACGGCTGCAACTTGATTTTCTTTGCATTCTCCTCCCTAGTTCTCGTTCGCAGTGCTACTGTTAATAAAGATTTTGAACACCAACTCACGAGTTTACGTATTTGTCACTGTCTGATGCACCTTGCTCACTCATTTCGTCAAGTCTGGTTTGAATTGTTGTATGTTGATCTGCACCGTCATGTTAACTGCTTTGTGTCCAGATGCAATTCACCTTGTTTGTAGTTTTGATCTGTTTTCACTGTTTTGAGTCAGTTGCTTCGAGCCCTTGTGCTTTGAACTTGTATATGTCTTGTGTACATTGATCTGTGTACTTGTGCCATTGATTGGATATACTGGTTTGTTGGGTCTGTTGTGTGTGCCGATGTGCACTGTTTGCTTAAGTTACATTGATATTCACGTGAGTCTGGTTGTAGTGTTAGTAGTCTTGTTGTTGTGTTCATTTGTTTGGAGCTTTTGTTTCACTGGTGGTTCCACTTGAGTCTGGTTTGGAGCTTGTTGCATTGTATATTGAAACTTTGAGTTGAATTGTGGTCTGTACTTTTGATTGCACTAGCTTGTTGCTTCAAGTTCCATTCGCATTGCATTTTGTTCCACTTGAAATCTAGTTTGTGGTTCTGGTTGGTACTGGTTTTGTCTAATTACATTGTGTGCTTTGTTCTAGTCAGTTGAGGTCTGGTACTTCATGTAGTCTGGATTTTTAGTGATGCATTATTGCCTTTGTTGTTGTAGTTCTGGTTTCATGTGTACATGAGCATTACATCCATGTTCGTGTGATCTTCTTGAAGTCTGGTTGAGTTTTTGTGTTGAGCCTTCATGTAGCATTGTTGAAATTGAGCTTGCAGTCTCCTTACTTTGTTCATATACACTGTCATTTGGTCATGTGGTCTTCAGGTGTTGCTCCTGACCATCCATGTTGGCGTAGCCCTTGTGTTGAGTCTGGTTGTATGCCTTGTCCATGTGTGCATATTGTTTCGAGTCTGTGCATATTGTTGATTTTGTGTTTGCATTTGAGTCATATGGTCACCACTACTTGTCAGACTTGAAGTTTGTACTGTTCATTTGCTGGTCTTCATGTTGTACTGGCTTGTGAACTGTTCAAGTGTGTTCTGTTTTGTTTTGAAGTCACCACTGTTGATTGTTTTGCCACTATATGTATATACATGTATACATGTGTGAACATGCATGTATATATGTGTTCTATGCTGAAGCTTTGCATTCATGTTAGTGTTGACTTTTGATCTGGATTTTCTTTGAGTTTGGTTAAGTTTACTTGGTTGAGACTCATATGCACTTGAGTTGAATCCAGCCTTTGGCTTGGGTTTGACCTTGTGCTCACCTATCCCTGCAATTTTATCAAGCAAGTGTATATCGGTGTGCACGGCCTTGTGGCATGTACAGTGATACACTGTGCATGTCACAAGTTGTTCGTGTAAGATGAATTAAAAAATACATGATGACGAACAACCCAAATAACCGAGGCAAACAATATTTTCACAACACACATTTTATTGTACACTGCAAAATGATTTCTTTTTCAATTTTACTGCGTTAGTGTTTATTTTGCAGATAGCTCAGATGCTGGATTCAGGCTGGAACAGAGTTGCAGGTCAAATACGAGTGAGAGTGAGTATGTAGTAAGGTGAGAATTGTAAATTGAAAGTTGTGTTGTAATTGAAATTGTATTGTTATTGAAAATGTGTAAATGTAGTGAGAGCTCAAATTTGTACTATTTTGAATTTGTAATAAAATATTTATTTGAATAAAATATTTTGTTTGAATATGAATTCCGAGTTGTTTGTTTTATTCAACAAATATTTATTTAATTATGTGGAAAAAAATAGTACATTAACAAATACATTTAAATGAATATATATATGTTTATTATCATCAAACAAAAATCCTAGGCTGAATTCTACAATCTCCCCCTTTTGATGATAACAAACATATATTAAGATTTTGACTGTATTAAATTTATTTGGTTTTGATGAGTTCTATTAGCTCTCCCTATTTGAATGCTCCCCCTACAAAAAAGCTCCTCCTACACAGATGCGTGTAGTTAAAACTGAATAATTAATTAAAAATAACTTTGAATAAAAACACTCTCAAAAATTAGTAAGGATATTGCTCAAAAATCAAAATCTTAACCTCTCTCCCCCTTTTGTTATCATCAAAAATAATAATAGTAATTGAAATAGCTATGATTTTGATTAAAAATATAAAATCAAATCAAGAGGGAAATATTAATTTCAAATTCCAATTAATCAAACAAAAATCATAATATTTTATTAATTAGAAACAAACTCCACTTTACAGAAATGGTAGGATTATGGAAAATTTTATATAGTGATAAGAGTTTGATATTTTCAATAAAGTTGTAATTTGTGCATTTTCTCTTTTCAAATATTATACAAAAAATGTGAAGCGCTCACTAACCATGCATAACCGTTAAGACTTTTAAATGAGGTTGGTAGTTACCTTTTTAAAAAAAATAATATGTGAAGTATTTTCTAACCATGCATAACCGTGAGGACTTTTAAATGAGATTAGAATATACTTGATATTTATCCCTTTCTTATATGCATCCCATCCATGCATAACCGCGAGGACTTTTAAATGAGAATGGAAGCCCATATATAGAAATTCAAGTAATTCACCCATGCTTAACCGCGAGGACTTTAAAATGAGAGTGAATACTTTAGGATATAATTATTTTACAATTTTTTTTACTTATTTTGAAATACCAAATTATGTACACTATATTATGATGTATGGATTGACAGAAAGGTGAAAGTGATAGAAATGATCATGGAATAAGTAGTAATCTAAAAATATTATAAAATTTGTTTAATTTTCATGAAATTATAAAATTATACTTCCACTTGTTATGAAATATAATTTAATCACTATTCATCACTTTTCAAGCACCATAATAATTTTGATGAGTTCCAAAAGATTCAATTAGTCAATGATTATCTTTTCTAGAGTACATCTCTTACCGAAATAAACTAGAGTATTTTTAACATGATGAAAACCCAAGTTTCAAAAATTAAAATAAGTGAAAATCAATTTTTTGTAAGGGGGTTTTGTGAAAATGACTTCTAGTTGAAAATCAATATAAATAATTAAATAATTGCAAAAATGATTTCAACATGAGATGATATCAGATATTACTTGTATTTGAGGTATTCATGGTGATATATAGTGGTATATAAGAAAAACGTGTACTCCTCAACACTTCAATTGTTTTTTGAAATTTTTCAGCACGTCCATTTATATCAAGCACAAGTAAAGTAATCTATATTGAGCAAAAAACACACACATTCAAAAAATTCGTCAAAGAATTTTTTCATGACATTTCAAAGTGAATCAATAAAAAATAAAAATAGAAAAGTTGTAGCATTATCAGTTAGCTATCTAGAATTTCAAGAATTTCAAAAATCAAAGTTGAGATGTTCAAGATATGGCGGAAATACTTCAACAATGTCGATGAAAACATAATTAACAATATGTGAACAAAATTGAGTTAAGAGATCATACCTCACTTTCCTTCGATGCCTTGATATTTGAAATGCGATGATCTCCATCTATTCTTTATAGGCTAAGGAACATTTAAATTTTAGTTTATC
Source organism: Allium fistulosum (assembly GCA_030737815.1). Classification (NCBI taxonomy): domain Eukaryota; kingdom Viridiplantae; phylum Streptophyta; class Magnoliopsida; order Asparagales; family Amaryllidaceae; genus Allium; species Allium fistulosum. Next base: position 1,080,837,342 of record CM060906.1, on the reverse strand, counting down.
AATCACCTAGAACAACTCGAAATCTATCTTCATCAAATTTGTTCCTTATTCCACTTATGTGTCTAAATTTTGGAGAAGGCAAGTGGTTTAACAAAGGATGTAGGACCTCTATTATTATCTACTGGAATCTTTGGTACCCAAATTTGTCTATATAACAAACCATTAGCATCTACAATTGTACCCTTGGGAATCCAAATTTGTTTAAATTTCAAACCATTCATATTCGTACCTTTTGGAATCCATATATTTTGACAATTATTCTTGCCATGTCCAATATTTCCACACTTTACGCATTTGGGTATTACACTTTTCCCTTTAACAGTGTTATTAGTCGTTTGTTCATATTTTGACACTTTCACAAATCCAAATCTTTTCCTTTTATTCACAAAGAGTTGATTTTCTAAGAGCATATTAAATGATTTTTCTCTAGTGAAAAATTTCCGAGTAATCAACTCTAGTTTATTAACTTTGGATTTTAAAAGTTTATTTTCATTTATTAGCTTCGAACAACAACTAATGGTACTATCTCTCTTTTCAAAATTATTCATTTTCAAGCCAATATTTTCATTTTCAAGCTCTCTAATTTTAGTCTCAATTTCTAGCATCTTAGTTTCATAGAGTTGGAGTTTTTTAAATTCAATTTTTTCAAAATCCTTGATTTTTTCAATCTCCTTTTCAAAGTCGTGATTTAATCGAATAATTTCAGATTTGCTCAAAATCACGTTTTCTTTTTCAAGGGTTTGGAAATTTTCGTTGACCTCATTTAATTTCTTTTCAAAAATCACGCATTTAGAACTTTCCGACCTCTTAAAACTATCCAACTCTTTTTACAAAATATTATTTTTACAAATCAACTCAGTTTTGTTCTTCTCCCGAATTAAAATTTCGTTTTCTAAATTTTGAAAGTTTTCATGAAAATAGGCAAATTCTTTTTCATAGTTCCAACACCTTTTGCAATTAGAATTTTTATTTTTCTTAATATTTCTAAGCTCATTTTCCAAATCATTGTTTTTCTGACGCAGTTTAGATTGTTCTCTTTTCAACTTATTATTTTTCATCTCAAGAGCTTCATTATTTTCAATTAATTTTTGGCACAAGAGAACTAAATCATTGAATGAAAGATCACTTATCTCATCGGCTATTGAATCTTCATCACCGATGTCTTTTGCAAATCCTGTCAAGCACGTTTCTTCAACACTTATCTCATCGGCTATTGTGGAGGATTTCTCACCGTTGTTGACTTTTGCACTGTATATTGCATCAAAGGTATTCCAGATTTCCTGTGCACTTTCACAATGAGAGATAAAGTTGAAATTATCTTGATTAATATGAGAATATAGTATATGCATAGTAAGAGCATTAATCGAAGTATTTTTCTCGTCAACTATATCACACCCATTTTCAATAATATCCCAACATTTAGAATTAACAGATTTTAAATAAAATTCCATTTTTAATTTTCAATTTAAAAAATCTGTTCCATCAAAAGTAGTGGGAATAATACTGGACTAACTCTCGCCAGATTTGCAACTAGGGTTAGACATCCTTGCTATTAACCTTGCTCTGATACCACTTGTAGGATCGTTTTCACCCTAGGAGGGGGGTGAATAGGGTGATACTAATAATAATAAAAATTAATGCAAAAATAAAAAAAATAACAGTAAAGTAATGCAGAAGAGATCACACACAAATTTACCCAACTTCGGCAAAACCCTGCCTACGTGCTGCCCCCAAGGTTTCTACTAGAAATTAAGTAGTCAGACGCTTACACACGTAAACTTGCGACACCCGCTAATGACTAACCTAACTCTACGCTCAAAACCCTACCACAACTCAGCCACTGAGTTGCGAATTCTCAAACTACACCACCGTAGTTCGTAACCTAGTCACATGACTAGAAAGTTACACAAGTTAAAAGAAAATTACACAATAAAAATAAAACTAGAAAAACAAAACCCTATTTTAAAAATTAAAGCCCAACACAAAAATTAAACTGGCCCAATTTGAAAATAAAAGAGGACGTCTCCCCTTTTTTTCTTCTGTGTAAAACTTCGGCCGTTTCCTTCTTCGTTCCTCTTCGAAATTTAGGGCTTTGTTCGATTGAAGCCGCTGCTTGATTTAGACGTTCGAATTGAATGCTGCATGCTCTTGTTCCTTAGTTAGCTTCTATGTTTCTTTGAATTACTTGTGGTTGCTCTAATTTTTGTCGAGCACGAATGATTAAAATTGTATGCAATTTATCCCCTTTTCGATTTTGATTACACTTGACTTCGATTCGAGTTTAGCGATTTATTTCTATGATAATTGCTTGAACTCGAACCACTTTCGAACTAGATTGGAGTTTTTGTTTTTTTTAAATATACTCTGGATTTTTTTGTTTTGAACTCCAATAATTTTATGCCGATGATGATTATTAGGTTATATAGGGATGGAAACCCTATTTTATCGTTCGTATATTTCTAGTTTGAATTCGTATATTAATTTGCTCGGCCATACGATTATTACTTGAATGCTTGTAGTTCTGGTTTCATGTGTACATGAGCATTGCATCCATGTTCGTGTGATCTTCTTGAAATCTGGTTGAGCTTTTGTGTTGAGCCTTCATGTAGCATTGTTGAAATTGAGCTTGTAGTCTCCTCACTTTGTTCATATACACTGTCATTTGGTCATGTGGTCTTCAGGTGTTGCTCCTAACCATCCATGTTGGCGTAGCCCTTGTGTTGAGTCTGGTTGTATGCCTTGTCCATGTGTGCATATTGTTTCGAGTCTATGCATATTGTTGATTTTGTGTTTGCATTTGAGTCATATGGTCACCACTGCTTGTCAGACTTGAAGTCTGTACTGTTCATTTGCTGATCTTCATGTTGTACTGGCTTGTGAACTGTTCAAGTGTATTCTGTTTTGTTCTGAAGTCACCACTGTTGATTGTTTTGCCACTATATGTATATACATGTATACATGTGTGAACATGCATGTATATATGTGTTTTGTGCTGAAGCTTTGCATTCATGTTAGTGTTGACTTTTGATCTTGATTTTCTTTGAGTTTGGTTAAGTTGACTTGGTTAAGACTCATATGCACTTGAGTTGAATCCAGCCTTTGGCTTGGGTTTGATCTTGTGCTCACCTGTCCGTGCAATTTTATCAAGCAAGTGTATATCGGTGTGCACGTCCTTGTGGCATGTATAGTGATACACTGTGCATGTCACAAGTTGTTCGTGTAAGATGAATTAAAAAATACATGATGACGAACAACCCAAATAACCGAGGCAAAAAATATTTTCACAAACACATTTTATTATACACTGCAAAATAATTTCTTTTTCAATTTTACTGCGTTAGTGTTTATTTTGCAGATAGCTCAGATGCTGGATTCAGGATGGAACAGAGTTGAAGATCAAATACGAGTGAGAGTGAATATGTAATGAGGTGAGAATTGTAAATTGAAAATTGTGTTGTAATTTAAATTGTATTGTAATTGAAAATGTGTAAATGTTGTGAGAGCTCAAATTATACTATTTGAATTTATAATAAAATATTTGTTTGAATAAAATATTTGTTTGAATATGAATTCTGAGTTGTTTATTTTATTCAACAAATATTTATTTAATTATGTGGAAAAAAAAAAGTACAATAACAAATATATTTAGACGAATATATATATGTTTATTATCATCAAACAATAATCATAGGCTGTATTCTACAATCCCGAGCTTCAGCATATCGAATTCCAATCCGCTTGTAAGTCTTCATTGCCCTTCTATTTTCCATCTCTTTCCTTTATTTTCTTTGCTTAACTTTCACATTGACAGGAACTTCCATTGATTCTATCAACAATAGGACACTAAGTGACTATGTTGATTGGTTAAAGTCGGTCGGCAGCCAGATTCAGGACTTGAAGGTCCTAGTGACTGATACCGACCCCATCCGGTCGGGCTAGTGAAGGAAAGCCAAACAATGGTTTCAAATCACATTGTCTTAGTAAAGAAGTCAACAAAGAAAGTGGCCAATGTAAAGCGAAACTATTGTCAGGTCAACTTTCGGGACCTTATGGTCGGTTGACCACTGAGATAGAAAGAGGATATGATGACATCGTTACAGGTTAGGAGCCTAAAGAGGGGCAACAAGTAGACCTTGATAAACTAAGTGATGTCATCGCCTAAGTGGGAAGAGTATGACCCATAGCAATTATTTGATGTACCAGTTAATTTTCATGGGTCTTCGGTCATTTCTTTGGATATCGGAGAGAGCTTTGAGGAAAGCAGTGTAAGGGGAGGGTCAATAAAGTGGGGTGTCGATAGGGACTCAAGTCCCTCCTTTGAGCCAATTCCTATGTATGACCTTTTTATCCTATATATGATGCTATATGTAACACCCCACCTCTATATCCATAAAACCAAAGAGTATTACTAAGTAACACTATCTGATAATACAAAGAATGAGGCAATATTGGGCTATCACACATGAATATTCCCTTAGGCTAATACTCGTATGCATTCGAAAATCGAATAAACAATTTATATATACGTACTTAGTATCGACACAAAGCAATAAACCCGTGTGTTTGCATGATAGAACAATACTTAATATAAAATAAATCACAGAGAGCATAAAGCCATCAACACAGTGGTAACATACAATATAAACTATACACAAGTTAAGTGGGACTACGAAAATAGTCAAGTGCCCACTATCATCAATAATATACATAGTGTGTCCAATATATATACATCTTACAACACATGTACACATGTAGCTTCAATTTTACAAAATGATACTTAATACTATAATATATATATATAACCTTCCTCCTCTATGCCTAAGCAAAACTGGTTACCTCGTCTCTGAACCTGTAATGTCTTGGGCCGACCTAGGTATTATATGAATAACATACAGGTTAGACTACGTCTAGAATGTATATTTCAATGTAAAATAGCAACTGGCATGGTATAAACAACTGTAACACTGGTGGCACATGCATATCTCAAGTTTTAATATATCTCAAAACCATGCACATAAAAGATAACTTATCTCAAAGTAAAGTCGATCATCACATAAAAGGGGAACATAATCATGTGTGTGAAACAACAATACATCTAACTATCAACATACATAAGAGGTCATCAAACATCATGTGGCATGCTCACGGCAATGACAGGATTGTCTCTCAAATAAACGTAAAGTAGACATACTTAGGGTCCATCTTACTTAACATATATAAAAACACATAATAATCACCCAAATCAAACATACACGAAATATAAATATGGCATACCCTCGGTAGCCAGGGTCATCTCTCAAATAACCATATAAAAAATAGGTACAAGGTCCAACTCCATGCTCTCAGTTCCTTTAGCTATCCTCGATAGCGTATAATCTATGTGTACGGGGTTACACAACTTCATAGCCTCACAGTCTCATGAATAATCTAAGAGATCGATAATCGCATAATAATCATCTAGACTTTTAACCTTATAGTAGTCAACTTGGCTTTCAGCCATTGAAATAATCATATGGTCTATCAGACTTCTACTATACACTCAACTTTCAATATCATGGATAATCATCTTGACTTCAATCCTATGTGCTCTCAACATCATAAATAAGTACTTTGGCATCGGTCTCAATAAATGATCTGATTGGCTCTCAGCAGTGTACACAAGGATCTCATATAGGTGAATAAGTATATGTCTAAAGCACCTCACCAATAATGATTTAAATGGGATTGATGCTAATGAGATTTTGGAAATTTTTGAAAGTCCATGTGGCACCATCTATGGCTAGCCATGCATATAGAAGAGAGAGAGGATCTAATTGACATTTAAAAAGGAATTAATAGGGGAAAGTTTGATGAAAGGAATAGGAAAGGTTTCTATCATTCCTTTAAAACACATCTCCCTTTATTTTCTTATACGATTGATTTATTTCCTGTCATAATCTTCCATCTTGCTCTTCTATCAGAGAATTTCAAATTTTCATGGCTTCCTAACCACTAAATTTCTAACATAAAATATCAGATAAAATTAATAACAAAAGATGTTTCTAATCTTTTAATTCTTGCGAAATTCGGAGATTGATTCATGGAATCTAAGAGCTTTTGATTCATCATTCAAGGTGCATTCTCTTGGCAACATCTCAAAGTGACAATTCTAATTTTTATATATTCATCATTCAACTTGTTTATGTAATTTAGATCCATCTCCTATTTCATCTCATCTGTGTATTTGTTTATTTGGTCAAATAGATTAGATCCCTTTTGTTCCATCTTAATTAATTATATATGTTCACCAAGTTATTTTAATTTGAATATGTTTTAAGATATATTTTGATTGTTTGCCAATTCTTGTTGTAATTATTAGATCTACATTATAGGATCCCATATTTAACTATTTTTCATATTGCTTAATTATTTAGATCTGAAACCTTTGCAATATATACATATGTGTATGATTTGTCCTATCTATTTTGTTGTTGTTTCAAGTTTGTTATTTTAAAAAATCTTTTGATTAAAATCTAGGTCTTAATTAATGAAATATTTCTATTATTAATTCAAATAGAAAACATATGTAATTTATTTATGTTTGCATGTATGTTCTGTGTTCAATATTTCAAATTCAATCTTTTGGTTTTTGCATACTTCTGTTTAAAGTTTTAAAAAAATGTTTTCTTTATAAACATAACTGGAATTTATTGCAAATATCATAAACCCTTAGATTTCCTTTTAAAATTAAATTTTGGCTTTAGTTGTTACTTTATATTGGAACATATACTAAATTATAAATTTTTACATAAAGATGTATTAAGTTTAAAGCATTTCTTACAATGATTTTTGTATGTGTATATATATACACACAAATTTATGTGCATGTGTGTGTATTAATTAAATTTATATGATGGACTTTTATGTAAAATCATAATTTTTAATCTTAAAAACTTTCAGTTTTGAAACTAGGATCAAAATTGCTAACCTTTTGGAGTTATAAAAGTGACACTTAATTTTATCTCATTTATATGTATATGTATATGTATATGTATATTGTATATAAATGTAAATATATGTTTGTATATGTATTTTAAATAATACTATGAACAATAAAGACACATATGTAGGAAATATCATCTCTATACATTATCATATTTGTGGCACTTGAATAATTTACAGTAAAGTATATTTGGACAATAGTCACATTTTATGCCATGAATAAATTGCCAATCAATATCATTTAATGACCCAATCAATTTAATTTGAGAGAGAGATAAAATGGAAGGTTTCTCTCTTCATATAATGTTTATTATACTCTCAATTAATTACCTATTTTTAGGAAAAGAAATGAATAGTTTCCTTCCTTAAATTAACTCTTGTAAACAATTGTTGAGTGTATTTGATGCACTACACATTTAAACTAAATTAATTTTAAACTTTCTTTTAACCAAATTTAAATAAAGTAAGATTTTATTTAATATTTTATTAGACTGGATCTAATATACATTTAGACATCATAGGCTCATCAAAGATCCAAAATGGTAAATTTTTTAAAATTCACTCATTTCTTCCACTGCGGGCTGGCCCAGTTCCTTCACCATGCTATAACAACTCGCCTTTTCGATCCTCGGAAGTTGACGTTGATACATCTACGGTATTCACATGCCGAACATTCAAGTGCTGGAAAGACACATCGTTGGGGTGATGCAACGACCCGCCTTTTCGACCTTCAGAAGTCGACACTAATACATCCACATAATTCACGTGCCGAGTATCCAAATGTCGGAAAACAGACAGTTGAGGAAAAAGGTAGAAGAAAGATAGAACATAATCTCACATCGTGACGAGTAATGTATAATTTACAACAGATCTTTAAACAAAGAATAAATGTGTTTGCGCAAAAAATGGGCAAACACCTCCAAGTCGTATGATTTAGTCGATTTTCTGTTGTTCTTAGTGATCTGGATACTTTATGCAAATACGTAAAAAGCAGGGACTAAACTGTAAAAGACACACAGGTTTATAGTGGTTCAGCCAGAATGTGCCTACGTCCACTTTATATCTTATTCTCCTTTACTGTTCAGATTACAAGTACAAAGCTTTGATTACAAGTGTATGAAAGTTGTTTGAAAGTTCTGTCCGTTCTTGAGCTCTACAACCTGTCCCCATTGTTGTACCCTTGCCCCTCTATTTATAGAGTGAGGTTGGGGGTAGGGGTCTTGGATGTATGTAGCTGCTGGTGGGCCTGGGCTGATGCAATTTGGCCTAGCAACGTTGGTTCGGTAGTGCTTTGGTTCGGCCATGGGTGGAGGCATGGATTGATCCGGTAGTAGAGGATTGGTGTTGATTCGGCTAGGCTTTGGAAGCGAGTTGGTCCGGCGATGCCCTGGTCCGGTGGTGAGTGGAGAAATGGGTTGGTCCGGTGGTGGGAGTAGGTGATTGACTCGGTAGGGAGTGGTTCGGTAGGGCCTTGGCTCGGCAGTGAGTGGTCCGGTAGGGAGTGGTTCGGTAGGTCCTTGGTTCGGTGGTGAGAATACGCCCAACATTTGCCCCCCAAAGTGGGGCATATGCCTGCATATGTCGTGCTTTGTTTTTTTTTCTTTTTTTTCAGTTTGGATTCTCCCATTCGGCCCAAGTGCTGAACCAGCTGGTCCGGTCATCCTATGCTTGCCTATAAGTAAGGGCCTTATGCTCTCGTTATTCCTTACTATCTGAAATAGCCGAACCAAATTCTTGCCTGCCGAATCAATCATTTCACCGAACCAGTTTGATTGCCGGACCAGGTGAGCTTTTCTTCCGCCGAATAAACTTTATGCTTGAATTACCGAATGATCTCCTAAGGGGCGTAAGTGCCGAATGAACTTCAAGTCTCGAATTACCGAACGGTACTTTTATGTTTTGAACTATAAATGAGACTCCAGACTGTTAGGTATTTGCTTGTTTATATTTCTATACTCCTTGTTCTAACAATACGTTTTCTTGTGTTTGCAGATAATGTCTCATAAAGTAGAAACCCATTCTGATAAAAAGAAATCTAAGGATAAAGGAGAGTCCTCCATCGTGCCCCCAGTCCAGGCAGAACTGGGACGACATGGACCTACCCCGAGATCGTTAGTGGACGGGTACGGTCCACAAGAGCTCTTGAACTCACCGCCTGACTGCTTTCCCAGCTCCCTCAAAGATGAGCAGCTTGACGCTATATCTAGATCTTTTGGGATTGATAGAGCGCAGATGAGGTTGCCGGGGAACGGAGTGATGCCGTATAACCCCCCAGAAGGATATTTTGCTTACAGCAGGTATCATTGCATGTGCGATGCCATCCCTCCGATTAACGCCTGGATAGTCAGCTTTATCACATATTTGAAGGTGGCTCCTTTCCAGCTTCAGCCTAATTCCTATGCTATCTTGGTGAGTTTGTTTATTATCTTCCAGAGGAGATACAGGCGTCCTCCTTCCAACCGGGAAATCCGGTACTTGTACAACTTGAGAGGCTACAAGAAGGGGTCTCCGTATGTTAGCTTAGAGTCGGCTGTGTCCTTCAAGCCAGTCCTGGATTTATATTCGAAATTCAGCATGGAAAGAAGGAATGGTTTTTTGTCAAAGATGACTCTGTTTCTTTCCGCCGCTTCACTTCTGGCTGTAAGTTGAATCTCATTTATGATTTTTGTTCTGACTGCAATACTCCTCCTTACGTGCTTTATTTCTTGCTAGCGATAGGTGGCTTTGCGGTTGTAGAGAACGATCATCTGGTTCGGATGGCTGAGGAAATAGAGCCATTCCAGAAGGGGAGAGGGCGGCTTCTTATTTGATCAGGAACGCTACTCTTCTGGGGCTCAACCTGATTCTGCCACGTCAGTCTGTGGTCAAGCAGAGAGACATAGCTGAGGAAAGGGCCGCCAAAGCTAAAGGAGGGGCTACGGCGAAGAGCAGTAAAAGGAAACCCTTCTCAAAGCATCCAATTGCCGGGGGGAAGAAACTTAAGAAATCCGATGGACCCTCCCCCAGCACATGTCCAGACGTTCCGGAGGAGGGAGATGAGGAGAAGGAAAGAGGCGAGGGTGAAGGAGGTGAGGTGGAGAGTGGAAGTGGTGGAGAAGGTGATGGACAGAGTGGTGATGATGGTGGCGACGAACAGAGTGGTGATGGTGATGGGGCTTTGTCTTCTAAGCAAGCGGGTGTGATCCAGGAGTGGACGGACGATGCTTTCCGCCTAGCTTTCGAAGGACTGGAGGAAGAACCGGCTCTGGTAGAGGACCCTAAGAAAGCTGACAAGGCCAGAGCCGGCGCCGACTCATCTTCCAAAAGTGTTCTTGTAACGACCCACCTTTTTGGACAGTTTAAATCGACAATCAAACACACATGTCGACTCAAACCATTCAAAGGGGAGGATTGTTAATGGGGTAAATAAGAAAAGAAGAGAAAAAGAACAAGAAACAATCACAGAATCTCGCAGCGGAAAGAAAAATATAATAATCAAATAAACAGTTCATGAAGCTGTTTAATATACTTTTGATTATCATTTATACAACATTTATCAGAGTTATACATATACAACAGAACAAATAAATAATGCAGCAGACAGCATGATGCAAGGGTAATAATAGTAATAGTATACCAAATCTTCGTCTTCGTCCTCCAGAATAAATCTTCAATAAGCTGAAAAACTCAGGACTGACCCGAGCGTAATGAAAAGACAAAACACTCGAGTCAGGACTAAAATATCCTTATGTAAGTTAAATCAATCATAAATAAAGATGAGTGTAACGGCGTCAGAGATGTTTATGGGGTTTGACATCTCTTATCCAGTGTCGACGTGCGTGCAATAACTCAAGAGATGTTACGGGATTTTCCATCTCTTAAGGATCCGTTAAACTATCTACTAAGTAGTACAATACGCTATTATAATATGTCTATAGTAAAATAAACTATTAAAATAGCGTTAAGGCGTTACCCATATCCCCCTTAACACATCTTATATATTCCCATAGTCTATACAGTACCGTACGCTCCTCCGAGAGGTTTACGCAGAGGGCACCCCATAGGTATGGTACAAAACAAACTCGTAGAAGGCACGCTAGGGCATGTGAACACGGCACACGAGGAAATGCCAGGGTAGATATACCAATTGCACTCCCGGACTGGTGGTGACGCATAGCAGCTACTACCGCCCACCTCGGACACAGTCCCAAACAATCGAGGAGTGGCCACCAAAACAATCACAAAAGCAATAGAATGGTATCGAAGAAATATGTCCGATAAGAGGAATGACCTCACATTAGCCCGGTATAGCTCCTGATTTTAGTCACATCTAAGCTGACTCACGGGAGTCAGGGTCACGTCATACCATATAGAATCGTCGCCAAACCATCCTACTTCATTTCTGGAATCTCCACCACGTACACAGTTGTTAAAGTGGTTTTCGGTATCGACAGAGAGTATGCCCATATCCGATCCCGGTCTCTTTAACAACCGAACGCTTATTACGCACTGGATGGTTCTTTTACATTTTCAAAAATCAATTCATAATTGATATCAAAATATCAAGTTCGCTTCAAAAATCAACTCCATTTCAAAATCATCGTATTTACGCAAAATATACGATTTCATTTCAAAAATCATTTCGCCCCAATATCTCATTTCAATTTAAAATTTATTTCACATTTCAATTTAGGTTGTAACTTCATTTAGCCCAATTCGTATTTAAATCCAAGATTTAAATATAAACATTTCACCTTATCGACCAGTTGGAAATTTTGGAAAATAGTTTTGAATAGTTTAAAGTAGCTTAAATAATTGAAAATAGTTAAAATACTCTAAATATTAAAGATAGATTTCAAAATAGTTTAAATTGATTTAATATAGTTAAATAGATTAAAAATAGATTTAATATAATTAAATAGGTTAAATAGCTTTAAAATTAGGTTAAATATAATTAAAAATAAATTAAATAGGTTAATTATTTTAAAATAAATTAAATTAAATTAAGTAGATTTAAAATAGATTAAAATAAGTTAATATTTTTAAATAAGTTAAAATAACTTAATATACTTAATATAGGTTAAAATAGTTTAGTATAAAATAGTTTAAGTATTTAAAATAGTTTATATAGCAGAATAACTTCAGAAAACCAAATTTGAAATAGCTTCAAAGTCAACCATTTTAATTTCCAACTTACCAATTCTGAATCAAATTCAAATCTTCCATTCAGTCGATTCAAATCTCAATTTTCAGTTCAAATCAATTTCGATTTCAAATTAATTCAATTCTATCCCAAATCCAATTTCCTCAAATTTCAAAATGTTGTCTTTATCACACTTTTACTTCATAATATTCAAAATCCGAATAAAAGTTGAATCCTTTAAAATCAAATCAATTTACGAAATTCAATTATCACAATTTTAATTTCAAAGTCTTAACTTCAATTATTAACCAATTTGTTTAACAAAAATTTATTTCAACATCTCAACCTCAAATTCGCGATAAATTCAATTTCTATAAAAATTGATTTTTTTTTCTCCTTTAAATCAAACCATTTAAAATAATTCCAAATCAAAGATTTTACAAATTATTTAATTTAACCAATCCGGTGCCCATATATAATTTTCTATCCTATGGCCAAGTGATCAGTTATTTCAATTAAATTTCAGGAATAGATATATATCATTTCAATTCAAATCATAGTGTCATAGGTATATATCATTTCAACCTATTTCTCAATGTATTCAAAATGAATCAATTTACAGCTGTAATTTATAAAAAGGGTGATGACAGGATATTGACAACCAAATAAACATCCAAACATTTCAAACATCAATCAATAGCATCCATCGCAACCAATCATCCAAACAGACAATATAAATCACGGAAATTTCATAGTTATAAATGTTCGGTAATTTAATTGCGATTAAATTTCAATTCTAATATGACTGTCAATTTCAATTTCTAACATTAAATTCGATGACAATTTAGATGACAGTTAAAATTTTATCAACAACGACTAATAAAAATCATATCACTTCACAATATTAAATTTAACAAGCATCAAGATATTTTAGTACGGTGTGAGCGTTATAAAACACTCACCTTGAGTTTACGTTGCCAATCGTTCAAATTTCTAATTAAATCGAGCGCGTTCGATTTAACCAAAAAATTTAACGAGTTCGAAACAGTCCCGGATCTGCACTGCAGCGTAGCTCTCGTCTCTACGATTCCGGCGTCGCCGGTTTCGTTTGATTCTGATAACGAATGAAGGAGATAAGACTTGTTAAAGTTTGAATTGAAATTTGAAAACAATTTCTTTTATTTAATTTTATACCATCACAGCCGTTCGTTAGCAAAAGAAATCAAGGCCTTTCAACATGCTCCTTCTCCCCTCACGTTACCAGACAGGAAAATCGAACCCAATGTTCACTCCTCACATACGAACGTCGCCCCTTCGCTGATGATATCTACGATGATCAGAAACCACCGCTTCGACACTCTACGTGACTCCTACCCTCGGCCTCGACCTGGCCAAGCTCGGTCCCGCCATTGCACGGCAATTCGTGCTCGAAACCCTCCCAAACGCGGCCCCCTAGCTCCGTCTCTGGTCGACTAAACAACATCTCAACCGTACGGATGGCAAGCACTCGTCGACCTCTCCGTATCTCTAGTAGGAAGTTTCTCAAGAAAGGCTGTAGATTGAGAGAGAAATGGGGAAGAACGAGAGACGATATCAGCCATTGAAGAAATTTGTGGCGGCCGGTGATTATTGAGCTAGGGTTTAGTGAGATAACGTGAATTTATATAATTGTTTAATATTATTTTATTAATAAAATTCTCAATAAAACAGTTAATGCAAACGATCTCCAAACTACGCGTTCCGACTGTCTATCCTGGGGTTTTTCAACGTTCCGGACACAATGGAACAAGTTTCGTAAGCTAATTTGATCGTCTGTGCGAGTTATAGAAATAAACGATCGATTTTAAATTAAACCGATTAAATGAATTTCTAAACGTTTTCAGCTGCCACGGTCAAATGGCAACTCCGATTGCTCCGAAATTTGAAATCCGATAATAATAAACTATTACGGATCCAATGGAACTGATTTCGTCGAATTCCGAGACTGTGCCTCGGAAGGCTATTTTTACTCGTCGATTAAATCGACGACTTTTCAAAATTTACAGAATTTCTTACAAATCCTATTTTAAATGTTAACAAATTCATTGTTGTTTAAATAAAATTTTATATCAATCTTCGATATCATTTTCAATCATATTATATTCAAAACTCAATTATTCAAATATTTGCAATTTAAATTTTAAACAATTTTGATTATCCGAAATTCATTATCCTGAAATAATTGAAAATGAACTTATAAAATTTTACTTTAAAACGAATTCAAATTATGGAACAATTATTTCCGTTATACAATTATTCAATTCCCGTTATTAAATTTTATTCAATTATTCAATTAAATTTCCAATATTAAATTTAAACAATTTAATTGTTCAATATTCAACAAATTCCAATATTACATTCTAAATGAATTCTCGTTATCAATCAATTACTTTATTTACATCCATTAAATTCAACATTATTATTTAGTCCAACTATTGATCGTAAACTCATTCAATAAGTAGCATTTATATTTCAATATTGGATTTTTAAATAAATTTCCGTTATTAGTCAATTACCTTATTCACATCCAGTGCATCCAACATTTGTTATTCAACTTCAGTTATTGATTGTAAACCCAGTTAATATATAAAATTTCATTTCACTTACAATTGGTTTCTAAGTTCGATTCGACTGACAAATAAACAAGTAACTTATAATAATTATCACCATTAACTTTAAATCACAGTTATAAATATATTATTACAAATAAGAGTCACAATTACCTATACAATACAAATTAGATTTCATTACCAATGACTAAATATTATTTCATTAGTTAACCCAAAATTTACATTTGTTTTCTTATATTCCCTCATACCCAAGTTATAACATTTGAGTCATTTCAAGTGCTTGGAATTTCATTCAACTCATTAATAATTAACTCAGATAACTATTGTTGCAATTCATTCTAGTTATTATCATTATAAATAAATACATTACAAATTTTTAATTCTTCCAACATTAAACCATGAAATCTTATTAGATTAACTAATTTAATTATCGAAAATCTACGGGTTGTTACAGTTCTAGTTGAGGCAGCCCCCGCGACTCAAGGTGAATTTTTGACTTCTGCAGACTCCATTTATGATAAGGACTTAGGAATATTTTATGGTCAGCTCCCGTCCTGGAATGAGATTCAGGACTTATTGCAGTATCCCACTCCTCCCCAGGGTTTGTATAACAAAAGTGTCTCCTTACTTTTCCTAACTTGACATATTTCTTGAATTATAGTTCAAGGTCTGTTTGTAACACTTGGTTTTTGTCCCAAGATCGGGTAAAGTGGCCAAGACATCGGGTGTTCGGCACCATCTTGAACAATATAAGCTTCTAAGGGCTTCCACTAAGCCAAAGCCTCCGACTAACCGCTCTGGAGATGTAGTCGGCTACCGTCCTCTTCTTGGAGTTATCGAAGAGGATATCCAAAAGAAGAAGAGGAGTCGCTCCTTGTTGGAATCTCCACCTGACCCTCGGTCCCCGACTCAGCCTCTTCAGGATACCACGGAGGAGAATACTGAGCTTATTCCTTCCCCGCACCCGTCTGAAAATCCTACCGTTACCCTGATAGACCATCCTGGCTTGGCTCGTAATCCGTTTGCGGGTCATCCGGACCTGGATCCGGGTTCTAACGATATTTCCTTTGATGAGGCTACTGGTGAGCACCTTCTCCCCCGTAATCCCATGGTAAGGGTGCTTGACGAGGCCAAGTCCCTGGACCTTGATTTGCTTACCGCTCGGGTTGTAACCTTAAGGGACGAAGCTAAGGCAAACATTGACCGGGTTGCTGAGGAAACCAGGAAGCTGATGGGGCATCATGCTCGACTGGTTAAGGTTGGAGAAGAAATCGGCAGTGCTAACATTCGACTGCGTTTAATGGTTTCCGACCAGGCCAAACAACTCGCTGATCAAGCCACCCAGATCTCTCAACATGAGATCGCATCTAGGCAACTAAAGAAGACCATGGAAGAGGTCAGCAGGGCAGAGATGCGGAAAATGGAGGCCGTTTGTAAGGAACGGGTTGATACAGCTATTGCAACGGTGGATGAGGTTCGGAAGGCGTATCTCGAGCGGGTACAGGAGTTGTCCAGGAAACTTGAGGCTGCGGAGCTTGCTCAAACCAAGCTGAAGGAGGAGATGGAGGCGATGAGAAAAACCTTTCAGGCTGACTGCTCGCGATACCAATCGGAGAGGGACGCCACCATTGCAAAGCTGTTGGCTTCTGTGGACCGAATAAGGGAGTTCGAGGAGAATGAGGGGATAGTGGATGAGATGCTTCAAGATATATACTTTCGCACTTGGAAACAGGGCAACTTATCTTGGATGGATGATTACCCCCGAGTCATGGCCAGGATTTATCTCAGGGCCCTGGAGGAGGCTAAGTCCGATGCAGATAAGGAGGGTGGCATGGCCTTTAGAATGGATGTGGTTACGGCTCAATTCACCAAGGAGGAGAAGGTGGCGGTGAAAGAGGGTATGCGACTGCTTGCTGCTGAGGAGGTTGGTGTGCAGTTGGAGGATGATGATCAAGGAGCAGAGGCTGGTAAGTCTTCTCTTTTAGCTTTTCGTAACCTGACTGCTTACCGCTTATCTAATGGATTCTCCTTCTAGATTGGATAGGTGAGACCTCCGAGGTAGCGACTACCTCCGGCCAGCATGCTGAAAGTTCCGATCCCTTGGCCAAGTAGATCTTGGAGGGCCGGCAGGATAGAGGTGAAGCTCCGATGCAGCTGGCTCCCTGACTTGACCTGGATGTCTTTTTGGTTTGTTTGACATTGATGTCTACGCTAGCTCTAAAACGTTAATGTAACTTTTAGGCTGTAATTATGTTATTGGTAACAAACGACTTTATTCTTAGCCTGTAATTTTTAACTTAAGCTGATTCTGTCATATTTGACTGCCTTAGTTATTTTGATGTGTTGCATAATAAATACAGCTGTGCACATGCCTGTGATTCCATCGTGTTTGATGCCAGTTTCTTGCTTAAGATATAATTTCATACCTTGCAAAGTTAATGTGATGTGCGAATAAATTATAGCTATGTATTTATTTACAAGAGAAGAAAGTACCGCCCTTCATGTCTCAGTTGTAGATGGTAGCTTTGAATGTCTTATATGACTGAGTATGGAACGTAGTTGATTGACCTGTCATCCCATTGTGAGTCCTTATCCCCATCGGTGAGCGTCTCCTACTTTGTGTCCTGTACTTTGGGGATCGTTATAGAGGGTAGGAGGAAAGTTTTTAAATAAGATAGAAATATAAGAAAAAGTAAAACTTCCAATCATGGAAGGCCTGCGATGTGCTTAAGTTCGAGGCAAATAGGTTTTGTAGTCACTTTCCCTAGCTGTGGGTCTTGGAGACATTTGTCACCCATCTTACGCCTCCACGGGGAGTTTTATCTTTTTTACCACAGCCGTACTTAAGACACTCGGAGCCGAGATCGCGCACAGTAACTACCCTGGCCATTATGGCCCATAATCGTGGGTATTATTCGATTTACCGTGGCCGGCTAGCGTGGATGCCGATCGTCAACCGTGAACTACCCCTGGCTGGCCACACCTTATGTTGGGGCTTAAAGTAGGTTCACAGTTGCCGGCGAGCCGAACGCCGTAATGAGCTGCCTAGGCTATGGTCGGCCTACTCGGTGGCTTATAATCGGCTCATTACAGTTGGCTTTAAGGGCCGATCGCGAGCAATGAGTTAACCCGCAGCAGAGGGATGCTGGAGCAAAAGTGTCTCATTGGCGAGGGCATAGATTCGCATAGTACCTGTTAGGTCTTGTCCAAGTGAAGTCGCGCCGTGATGTGTCTTGAATGGAAATGCCATTACACAGGATTTCGTTCAACAGAAAAGGATAAGGTTAACAAGCAGCCAAGATATAAAGGAACAAGTTAAAAAGAGACAAGTTTTTAAAGTGGTTCGGCACGAAAATGCCTACGTCCATTGATTCTCTTTATTAATTCACTTCATATGGGCAGTACAAGTTAAGAAAAGTATCAACGAAGGTGTTGGATGTTCCATGCCCTCTGGAACACCTCTCCGTCCACTGTTGACAAAATATAAGCTCCGTTGTGGAGATCTTTGTGAATTACATATGGTCCGTCCCAGATTGGATCTAGCGCTCCGGGGCGCGAGAAGATTCGCTTGAGGACAAGATCTCCTTTTTGTAAGCTACGATGCTTTGACTTTGGAGTTGTATTGCGTTGCCACTTTTTGCTTGTGAGCTGCTGCTTTGAGGGCTGCATCATTTCTTCTTTCCTCAATTAGATCCAAAGACATGTGAAGGAGTTCTTCGTTCTCTTCTGGGTTATAGTGGATCCTACGGTGGGAAGGCACTATAGTTTCAACTGGGAGCATAGCCTCCGATCCGTATGCCAAAGAGAAAGGAGTATGCCCCATTGATGTTCTGAAAGATGTGCGATAGGCCCAAAGTGCCGTAGGAAGTTCATCCACCCAAGCGCCTTTTTACTTTTCAAGTTTCTTTTTTATTAGAGTTTTGAGAATTTTGTTGACAGCTTCGACTTGTCCGTTTGCCTGGGGATAAGCTACAGATGAGAAGCTTTTGTGAATTCCGTGCTCTTGGCACCAGTTGGCGAACTCCTCGCTGTCAAACTGAAGTCCATTGTCCGAAATGATTTTAAGTGGGACTCCGTACCTGCATAGAACATTTTTGATCAAGAAGTTAATAACTTTTGCTGAAGATACTTTATTTAGGGGTTCTGCTTCCACCCATTTGGTGAAATAGTCGACTGCTACTATAGCATATTTGGCTCCGCCTTGGCCCATTGGTAGTTCGCCAATCAAGTCAATTCTCCATACTGCAAAGGGCCAAGGGCTGGTCATTTGAGTAATCTCAGTTGTTGGTAGCCACGGAATCTTAGCAAATTTCTGACATCTTTCACATTTTTTGACAAAATCTAAGGCGTCTTTGCTTAAGGTGGGCCAGAAATATCCATATCGGAGTATCTTCTTTGCCAGAGTCTACCCTCCAGTGTGATCTCCGCAGCTTCCTTGATGGATGTTGGATAAGATTTCCTTTGCTTCCCTTCCAGCGACACACCTTAATAAGGGGTTAGAGAAGACGCGCCGATAAAGGGTGCCTTCTTGTATTGTATAGTGGGAAGCTCTTCTCAAGATTTTCTTGACTTCGTTACGCTTGTCGGGCAGTGTGCCATCTTGTAAGTATTTTTGGATGGGAGTCATCCAAATTTCCTCTTTGATTGCAGCTATCAGATTCACCTGCTCGAATCTCGGGGTCAGCTGCTTTGAGATGGCCATTGCTCCGGAAATAGTGCCATTTCTCATGCTAGCTTGCTTTGCCAATTCGTCGGCCTCTTGGTTCTCTTCCCGAGGGATGTGTTTGATTAAATAGTGATCCAATTGATCGAGAAGCAGCTTGGTCTTCTTTAGATATGCTGTGAGTCGTTCTTCTCGAGCCTGAAATTCTCTTAGTATTTGATTTACAATAAGTTGAGAATCACTATGAAGACATAAAGAATTGGCTCCAATCTTTAAGGCAAGTTCTAATCCAGCTATCACTGCTTCATACTCTGCATCGTTGTTGGTGGCAGCGAATTCCAACTTTAGAGCATAGTGTAGCTTATTTCCCCTGGGAGTGATTATTACAACACCTGCCCCCGAACCTTGTTCGTTTGACGCTCCATCCACAAAGAGATTCCACTTGATGTCTTCTGCTATTTTCGATTGCTCCTTACCTTCGTTGGTAGTGAATTCGGTAATGAAATCGGCCATGGCTCGTCCCTTGATGGCGGTGCGAGGATGGTAGGTGATATCATATTGACTTAGTTCAATGCACCATTTAAGTAGTTGCCCAAAAGTGTCGGGACGATGGAGTACCTGCCTTAGCGGTTGATCGGTCAGAACTCTGATGGAATGAGATTGGAAATAGTGACGCAGTTTCCGTGATGTGATTAGTAAACAGTACGCTAGTTTCTCAAGTTTAGGATATCTGGCTTCCGCCCCTGTAAACCTCTTGCTTACAAAGTATACTAGCCGCTGCGTGCGTTTGTCTTCTCTCACCAAGGCGGCGCTTAGAGCATGAGATGACACAGCAAGGTATAGGTATAGCTTTTCGCCTTCGTTCGGAGTTGAGAGTATTGGTGGTCTCTGGAGGTGTTCGATTAAGTTAAGGAAAGCTGTTAAGCATTCGTCAGTCCATTCAAACTTTCCTTTGTCTTTCTTTAGAGCTTTGAAGAAGGGGATGCATTTGTCAGTTGCTTTAGAGATGAATCTGCTCCGAGCGGCCACCTTCCCATTTAGGCTTTGCATTTCTTTTCGGGTAGAAGGTATCCTGATATCTTTCAGAGCTCGGACTTGTTCAGGGTTTGCTTCAATTCCTCTGGCATGGACGATGAATCCCAAGAACTTACCTGATGATACTCCAAAGGAGCACTTTAGAGGATTCAGCTTCATTCCATATTGGCGAAGTACTTGAAACATCTCGTCCAGGTGGCTTACGTGATCGTCGGCTTTCCTTGACTTTACCAGCATGTCATCCACATAAACTTCCATAGTTTGTCCTATTAGCCCCGCAAACATCTTGTTGACGAGGCGCTGATAGGTGGCTCCTGCGTTTTTAAGTCCAAAAGGCATTACTCTGTAGCAGTACAATCCCCGGTCAGTGTTGAAACTAGTGTGGTCTTGATCGGGAGCATGCATAGGAATTTGGTTATATCCTGAGTATGCGTCCATAAAAGATAAGAGTTCGTGCCCGGCTGTGCTGTCCACAAGCTGATCGATTCGGGGAAGTGGGAAGCAATCCTTCGGGCAGGCGTCATTTAAGTTGGAGAAGTCAATGCATGTTCGCCACTTCCCATTAGCCTTCTTTACTAGTACCGGGTTAGCGATCCACTCTGGGTAGATGGCTCTCGTATGAAGTTATTGGCAAGTAGGTTCTTTACTTCTTCATCGAGGGCTGCTGATCGTTCTGCCCCCATACTTCTCTTTTTCTATTTTACTGGCGCCTTGGTAGGATCGATGTTTAGTACGTGGCATGCTATGTCTGGGGAGATTCCAGTCATGTCAGCGTGCGTCCATGCAAACACATCCAAGTTGTGGCGGGGAAAATTAATGAGTTGTTCCTTCAATTCTGCTTTTAGTTGGGACCCGACTTTCAATAGTCTACTCGAGTCGTGTTTGTCCACATATATAAATTCCATAGCCTCTGCAGGCTCGGCGGTGGCCTCCTCCTCTTTGTCCCTAGGGTCTAATTCATTGAAAGGGTCACTGGTATATCGAAGAGGAGGGGCTTTCTTTAGTTGCTATGCTTCCAAACTTTTCATGCAGAGGGCAATCTCTGCACTCTTCCCTTTATCCTTCCTGCGGTTATTGCGAAGTTTAGTTACATAGCAATCTCGAGCGATGTCCTGGTCTCCCTCTACTTCCCTTATTCCATTGTCCGTTGGAAATTTCATCTTCAGGCACCATGGGGCCAGGACAATTTGGAAGTCAGACAAGGCTGGTCTTCCTAAGAAGGCGTTGTAGGCCGAGTGGTTTTCTATCAGCACAAATGTTTGTTTCCGCACAACGGAGCGGGGATGACTTCCAATTTCAACAAAGAGGTCCAGTCGCCCGAGGGGCATCTTCGCATTTCTAGTGAAACCGTGTAGTGGTTTATTGCAGGGAAAAACATCCTTTAATGACAGCTTCATTTTGTCGAATGCATGCTTGAATAGGATATTCACTGAGCTTCCAGTGTCTACTAGAATTCGGAAAACTTCGGCTGGACCGAGCCGGGCAGAGATAACCATGGGATCCGTGTGAGGGTACCGCCTTCCCTCCGGGTCACGCCTACTGAATGTGATGTCATCATTCTCTATCCGCTTTGGGTGGCGTTCTTCTATAATAGAATTAACGCATTCTTCATTGTTTCTAAGTGACTTTCCGTACCTTTCCATCTCTGCCCAGCTTTCGTCGGCGATGTGTGGCCCTCCCGAGATGGTATGAACCACTACCTTCTCTTGACTGGAGCCGCTGGTGTTGCGATTTCCTCTGCCTATTTCTGGGGAGGGTAGCCTTGGGTTCTCATTGGCAGGAGCTGGAGTCCTGTTCTGACCTTTTACATAGCGTTCTAGTCTCCTTCTTCTGATGTGTTCTTCAATCAAGTCCCGGAGATGATGGCATTCATTGGTATCATGCCCATGGGATTCATGGAAGCGGCATAATTTTCCAAACTTAATTGCATTA
The DNA here is from genome assembly GCA_030737815.1 of Allium fistulosum. Classification (NCBI taxonomy): domain Eukaryota; kingdom Viridiplantae; phylum Streptophyta; class Magnoliopsida; order Asparagales; family Amaryllidaceae; genus Allium; species Allium fistulosum. Next base: position 1,080,815,000 of record CM060906.1, on the reverse strand, counting down.
TCTGATTCCTTCTTGTGCGAGGGGCGTTTGTATTTAACTTCGTCTTGAGTGGCCAGGAAGATGTTTTCGATCGTTTCATTCAAAGGGGTGTAAGCATCAAATCTCGGTCCTGGCCGATATAGAGGATTTTCTCCCTTCTTGACCCCAGCATTGTCTCTAGAGTCATTTCTTCGAACGTCCTTTGCTACAGCGGACGTGTTGCCGTGAGCTGCCTTATTTTGTTGCCCTGACTGCCCCTCAGTGGCAGCATCTTCAAGTCTCATATATTTCCCAGCTTCATGGAAGAAATCGGGTAAAGTAGCTGGTTTTTCTTTTGTCAATCTTCTAGCAAATTTAGTATCCGGATGCACACCACTACAGAGGGCCATTAAGATAAGCTTCTCATCGGCATCTTGGACTACGGCCGCTGCGGCATTGAATCGGGTTAGATATTGCTGCACTTTCTCTCCAGGTTTCTGTTTGATACTGGATAAGGAATAAGCGTCCTTGGGTTGCTCCACATGAATGCGGAACTGGCTGATGAACTTTTCTTTCAACATCTCCCATGAGCTGATGGATCCTTGGGGTAGATGGCAAAACTAGGAGGTAGCTAGATCTGCTAAGAATAGTGGAAAGCATTTGCACAGCACTCCTTCTGTTGCTCTTCTCATGAGCATATGCTGTGTGTATCTCTGTAAGTGTACAACGGGGTCAGAGGTTCCCTTGTAAGGTTCCATTGTTGGCATTTTCCATTCTCGGGGGGTGATGGCAATTTCGATATTGCGGGTGAAAGGGCTGGTTACCCTAGCGCCTATCCCTCGATCTCTTTGATCCCGTTGGATGCACTCTCTGAACAAGCGTGACATCCTTTAATCAGAATTTGGAGAAGATAGAAATGAGTTCGGTTCTTCTCTGTGGGATTGATTCCGTCCAGATGACCTGTAGGGATGGTATCGTCTATCATTCCTAATATTTTCCAGTGGCTGTCTTTGGTCTTCTGGGAGCATGCTAGGGTCAGCTACAGCTGGCCCTTGCCTTGATCTTCCCCTGCTGGGTTCTGATCTAAGAACTTCCTCGGGTCCAACTTCGGGCTGGACTCTAGCTCGGCCCCGTTCATTGGCGTTTCCGTGGTTAGGCAGCATGACAGGCTCAGCTACAGTTGACCTCCGCCTGGTACCTCCCCCATTGGGTTCGGTTCCAAGCGTTTCCTCGGGTCGGCGTTCGGACTGAGTTCGGTCTCGGCTCCTACCATGGCCGCTTCTGTCGTTAGCTTCTTCGAAGAAGGAAGATCTTTGTCGCCTCCGAGATCCTCCAGACTGGGAGTCACCCCATGATTCAGTGTTGCGGTTGGACTCTTCAGCATCCCTTAAGCATGACATGAGTTGGTCCACCAAGGCTTCCTGTTGGGATGTGAAGCGGTTAGTCACTTCAGCCACAACCCTGTCTAGATCTGCCCTAGTAATTGCTGCCGGCTGTCCCGTGGCAGGGGTTGTCGGATTTGCCTGACCTCCATTTGGTACTGCTGTTGGAACGGGATGATTTACTTGATCTGTGACCACTGGATCTAGAATACTGCTGGTTGCGATGTTTTTTCCTTTGTTAACATCTTTCTTCTGCTTGGGAGGCATGTCTTCCAAGCAATGAGTGATGCTGTTAGGAAGAAAGTTAAGTGGGAGAAGCTGAAGTCTGGAGTTCAGCTCTCAATGAAAGCACCAAAAATGTTTGCGCAAAAAATGGGCAAACACCTCCAAGTCGTATGATTTAGTCGATTTTCTGTTGTTCTTAGTGATCTGGATACTTTATGCAAATATGTAAAAAGCAGGGACTAAACTGTAAAAGACACACATGTTTATAGTGGTTCAGCCAGAATGTGCCTACGTCCACTTTATATCTTATTCTCCTTTACTGTTCAGATTACAAGTACAAAGCTTTGATTACAAGTGTATGAAAGTTGTTTGAAAGTTCTGTCCGTTCTTGAGCTCTCCAACCTGTCCCCATTGTTGTACCCTTGCCCCTCTATTTATAGAGTGAGGTTGGGGGTAGGGGTCTTGGATGTATGTAGCTGCTGGTGGGCCTGGGCTGATGCAATCTGGCCTACCAACGTTGGTTCGGTAGTGCTTTGGTTCGGCCATGGGTGGAGGCGTGGATTGATCCGGTAGTAGAGGATTGGTGTTGATTCGGCTAGGCTTTGGAAGCGAGTTGGTCCGGCGATGCCCTGGTCCGGTGGTGAGTGGAGAAATGGGTTGGTCCGGTGGTGGGAGAAGGTGATTGACTCGGTAGGGAGTGGTTCGGTAGGGCCTTGGCTCGGTGGTGAGAATACGCCCAACAAAATGTAATACACATACATCAATCATAGTCAACTTAATCAGTAATAATCAGCCTGGACAGTTATAACAACCCATCCTCACAAATGCTGTAAAATAAAACAACCCTATCAGCAGAAATAAAATATACGTGAATACGACTTGGAGGAATTCAGCTCATCTCCTGAAGCTCCAAGTATCCTAACTAAATCTGTAAATATGCTCGGTCTGACCCGAGCATTATAATAAAACAAGACCCGGATCAATATAGTAAACCAACATGTGAAAACTCAATGAAAGATATTGGTTTCTATTTTTACAAAACCCTTTCAAAATAAAAGATATCTCTTAAGACCACGCCGCACATAAACACGGACGAGTTTTTACCTTACGACAACCAAACCATTTATATTAGCAAATCTATTGATATTATAATAATGTCCAAGGGTGAAAATATCAATAATTAAGTAGCTGTGATGCTGGTGAGTGTACATCACAACAATAATACGTATATAATCAAAAACCGCTAAGGCACGTTCACTAATTGTGTAGGATTCCACGAAGGCGCCCTCAGTACTTCGAGAACGGTTTCCTGCACAAGGATCAGAGTTATCCTACTAAAGCAATAATACATCCTTAGTAATATACAATAGAAAATACATAGCTGGCCAAGCAGGCCGAATGCATCACTCCATGCATGCATAACAACTGTATGTAACTCTAGGGAGGAGAAGACAACACTCTTATGGTTTGCTAAACCACCGGCCGTGCATCATAGCTCTGGTTTTAGTCATTACCGCTAGTGAGGCTACGTCCGGCATTCCAACACACGAGTCTTCACTTGAACAGATCTTGGAACCACACATGGATTCTCATATCTCAACAATGATTTCAGAATCACACACACAGATTCCCATAACCCAATGAGTCTCAGCATCACACATGGATTCCCACATCTCAACATAGATCTCGAAATCAAACATGGATTTCCATATCCCAATGAATCTCAGAATCACACATGGATTCTAACATCTCGAATAAAAAACACGAATCTCCTAGACCGGTATATGTTTTTGGAGTGGTTACAGTTTTGAGTCATCCTATATAAGTACACTCCCCTGCTTAACGGATGTTCCAAAACCAATCGGTTGATTTCCTATAATACTCAATACTGGTTCTTTTAGAAATAATCAAACAATACATAAGAGCGAAGATCGCCTCCTACCCGTTTAAGCGAACAAATATCCTTATCATTCATCCTAGGAGAACAAAACGAGTTTATACATATAGTATAACACCATCGACGATAGTTGTACCATATAATCCCCGTGTTTCTCCTAGATATTTCTAGAGTTAAATCCGTTGGTGTTAAGTAGGGAAAGAATGTTTCCGTACTACCAAAATTAAGAAGAATTACTTATTTAGCCAAGATTTGATAGACGGTTCTTTAACTATCAAATAAACAAACATTCCAAATGGAGATTACATTTCCTATGGAAACAACCAAGCCTCTTAGATTAATCTTTCATTAATTAAAATCTCTTTCTGAAATATTTATCAAAATATTCATATACTTATCTTACCGGGATAAGTATATTCACAAACCATTCCTTTCAAAACTTGAAAAACATTTTTCACATACTTATAAAATAGTATAAGTATATTCACCAAACACTTAGAAAGATTTTCTGTTAGCACCAAAATTGGTCACTAACCTCGTTCAGAAAGATCGTGTAGAGATATAAGTGATGAAAGAAAATTAAACAGAGAAGACAATGCTAATTTAAATGCAGAAAGTAAGAACACCAAATTTATAGTGGTTCGGCGTAATTGCCTACGTCCACTTTGTTCAACTTTATTGATTTCCTTTATGGTTGATTACAAATACAATTCGTAAATCAAATGCTTGAATGAAGTTGTTTGAATAGAGAAGATGAGTCTTGAAAATGGCAGAGTTTCCCCGTATTTTCTCTCTCAAAAAGGATCCATTTCACTGTGACCCTGCCCCCTATTTATAGGCAAATATGGGCTGGACTTCCCAAATGGGCTGGATAGCCGAACGGTCAAGCCTCAGTACGGTGGTCGCTGCATGCCGATCCTGGTATGCCGAACGCTCTGATGCCGAGCAGTCTTTCCCATGCCGAACGATGCTTTCCGTGCCGAACGGTCCTTGTGAAGTTGTGCTTACTGAATGCCTTCTGAATGTCGAGCGCTCTCGTTGCCAAGTTATCCTATCGCCGAGTGTTACTGATGTCGAGTACCCTGCGATGCCGAGTACCAGGGACGCCGAGCGCTCTTGCAGCCGAGTGCCAGTTGATGCCGGACACCACTTGACGCCGAGTACCTTGGGATGCCGAGTTCTCCTGATGCCGAACACCACTCGACGCTGAGCACTTTGGGATGCCGAGTTCTCCTGATGCCGAGTACCACGCCGAGTACTCCTGGATGACAAGTGCTTCGCCGAACACTCCTGGATGCCGGACACTCTCTGATGCCGAGCTCCACTGGATGCCGAACGCTAGCGCCGAGCATTGGTTGTCGCCGAACACTAACTGACGCCGAGCACTACGGATGCCGAACGCTATGGATGCCGGCTCCATTGGATGCCGCGCGCTTCGCCGTGTCCTCCTGGACGCCGAACAGTCCTTCATGCCGAGTAGTGGCCAATGCCGAGCACTCAGTTGCCTGGTCAAATCTCCAGGAAACACTTGCCCCCCAAAGTGTATCGCGTGGCCGAACGTGGTACGCTTTGAACTGTGCAACCTTTTCGTCACGTCTTAAACCCTTGGCTAACCTCGAACGGAGACGTCCCCTTTGTGGGATCGATGTGTGCCGGACGTGTTCCAAATGCCGAACGAGACATGCGCGTTCGAACGGTGCTTCCTTGCCGAGCGATGCTTCAGTGCCGAACCGTTATGCGCCGGGGCCGGACGCTATGACCTTGACCGGTTCTACCGGTCATGGCCTTTTCGACTTCTACCTCCCTCTATATAACCAGTCGCCCTTCCACCACTTTCCCTTTACGCTTTCTCTTCTATTATTCCCAGAGATTTGCAATTCTTGCCACTCTATCAGATTTAAAGTCTAGTTGATCCTTCCTCAATCTCGATCGTCGAACTAGGTATCATTCCCTCCACGATTACATTACTTCAATCTTTAGGTTCATCACATGGTGTACAATGTGTGGCTAGTAGAAGTGGTTCGCACGTTCGGAGTCGCCGAACAGTGCATGGTAGTTAGACCTAGCTCCTTTGTGCCGATCAAGATTGGAAGAAAAAGGGAGATGGGGCGTCGAACGGCGTAACCTTTGCCGGGCGATCTTGTCTCTGTCGTTCGTCGTGAATGGAGAAAGAGCAGGGCGGAGTTATGATCGAGGGCGGAGCACTGCCTTAGCCGAACGAACTAAGGCCGAACAGTACCCTTATGCCGAATAGACATATATGCCGAGTAGCTCCTAGACTGAACGACATAATTACCGAACAACTGTCATGCCGAACAGCTACATACCTGCCGAACAATATAACTGCCGAGCATTATATTTCCCGAACATCAAAAATGCCGAACAATATAAATACCTAGGCCGAACAATATACGTGCCGAACATCATATTTGCCGAACATCAAAAATGCCGAACAATATAAATTGCCGAACATCAAAAATGCCGAACAACATAAATACCTAGGCCGAACAATATATGTGCCGAACTATACTTAGGATGGACAATACAATTGTCGCATAATAATTCAAGCCGAACAACATTCAAATGCCGAACACTTGACAATGACTTAACCGAACCAAGATACATGCCGAACTCTTCTTAGGATGAACAATGTAACTGCCGAACGATATAAATGTCAAATTAGACTTAAGCCGGACACTTCATAAATTACATGTTTTCTGAATCTTGAACTGTAATCACCTCAAGGCAAGCTTTTTGAGACGGTCAGCGATGACGGTCTTCGAAGGCGATGATTCGAAGCTAATTATTATATCTTTAAAACCTTTAGATTCTTATTGTCTGTACACAATTGCTTGCACTAGTTCACACACCACGTGGGGGGAAAACTCGTGTTGCTAATTCTAACGCTCAACATTTTTCAAGTATAGCTTTCTCAAGCATTTAGCCAGGTTCATTATTTATTCGGGATGTCAGGAAAATCTAGTTCTGCCACCATATCTGACAGGCCTGGGCCGTCAACAAAGCAAGGAGCCGCAGATGCTTCCAACCCGTCAATCTCTCCCGCTCATAATCTGGCGCCCGATGCTCTGGAGTCAACCATCTTACTGGACAATCCGGTCGATTCTCAAGCCTCGAGGGTCAATGAGGCCGCTCTGCGACGGATATGTTCCATTCACGGAATTCCCTTTACTGACGTGTTAGTTCCTTCGAGACACGACCGTCCTCATTTGCCCCCAGTCGGGTACACGGCCTGCAACAAGTTCATGTGCTGGATGGGCAGCGTGCCTCCGTTTAACCTATTTCTCCGGGATGTGCTGCAGTATATAGACATCGCTCCGTCGCAGCTGCACCCGAATGGTCATGCGTTCCTATATGGGACTTACTTACTCTTCATGGCTGTCTTCTCCAGACCTCCAACCCCCGGTGATATTCGATACATTTACATGTTCAAGAGACGGAAAGATAGCCCTTCCTTCATCTTCCTCGAGCCGTATCACAAGTGCCAGATCTTGACAGGGGCCTGCAGCAAGTTCGCCCTATACAAACAGGAATGGTTCTATGTGCGATGCCCGTCTGGTTTCGCTAGGAGATGGGTTGAAGGCAGTAAGTCTCTCTGCTGAACCGTTACTCGTACTTAATGGGAGTCACGTTTTTCTTAACTCTTCATTCCCTCTTTTCAGGTATTAACCCGCGTCCAGAAGGCCGAGGATATTCTGATGCTGTCGACGCGATTAGAGCTCTTCCGGCCGAGGATCGAGATATTCGAGCTATCATTTCAAATGAATCGCTGTCGGGGTTCGGCTTGCTAGCTCCTGATCGTCGGGTCAGCCTTCCAGAAGGTGTTACAATTCCCAAACCTCCATTTGGTAAAGGGAAAAAACTTGCCGGCCCGTCGTCGCGTCGCGCTCCCGACGCGCACGAAGAAGGCGAGCGTAGAGAGGATGATGCACCCGACACTCAGGGTGAGAACGTGGGTCCTGCTTGGAATCCGGCAATCGAAGTTCAGGATATTGAGACGTCATCCTCCCCTTCGAAGGGAAAGAAAAAGCTGAAATATACGGTTCAGAAAGAGAAAGTTGGCAACACCTCAAAATCTACGCCTATCCCTCCCGAGAAAGAGGCTTCTTCGCAGCATCTGGAGAGTTCTCTGAGGGGTCTCTCGAACCTCTCTATTCCCGAAGACATACTCAATTACGGGTTCGATGATCCTGAAACCCTCAAATTCTCCTCGCCCGATAGAGGCAATGTAGGAGTTCAACTCCCGGCTCACAGAGACAATACTCCGATTAGCAAAGACAAACGAACGGGTCCGTCGGGGGGAACACTTAGGACACACACGCACATGCGCATTCCCTAACATACTTCAAGTCATTTTAATTCGTGAATTTTCCTTAATTCGTTGTTATCTTCCTTCTTTGCAGGTGATATGGGCCGCTCCCACGGACTTGATCGCCTTCAGGGGTCTTCAATATTTCATCACTCCGGACGGGATTCCGGTTCAGGCAGGCGCCGGGACCGAGGTGATTATGAAGATAGGGACAATCGTCTGCGCGAGTCGTCTCACCGCAAGAAAGCGCACTATCAATCTTCTCAGTCCCGTGATCTTCCTCCTACAACTGAGCCGGATAAAGAGAAGTCTCTGCAGAAGGGTTATCAGTCTGATGCTGCTCGAGAACAACATTCCAGTTCATCGAGTACGAGGCAAGTTCGAGAGCCGCGTAAAAGAACGGAATTCTCTAAGCCTCCTCCTCCTGCTCCTGCTGTGGACCCAACCGTTGCGGAAAAGATGGTCGATCTTAAGGCCAAATTTCCGAAGATTTGTTTTGACGGTTTGAAATTCCTCCCGGCCATCCATCACATTCCTGGGCACGTGAAGCAAAGTGCGATTGCCTGCAACAATGACGTCTATGTTCAACATGACGCATTCGTGCACTTGGTGGAGAAGATCTCAGAAGTATCTGTTGAGCGTCAACACGAGATTGACCGTCTAAATCTGGAGGCTGACAGCGATAAGAAAATCATCAAACTCCAAGACGAAGAACTCGCCTCTTATAAGTTAAAGCTAGAAGCCGCTGAACAAGGCGCAAAAGATACTGCCGAGGCAGTTACTCGCTTAGAGGTGGCTCACAAAAAGGAGCTTGACAAAGCAGTTCAGCGCAGCGGCGCCCTTGCCCTAGAAAAAGACTCTGTCCAAAAAGAAAGGGACGCGCTCGCTACTCAAGTCAAAGAGCTGAAAGAACAACTCTCCAAGGAGAAAGAAGACAAAATAGCCGCTCAGGAAGAATCACAGCGGTATTGCGATGAGATTGTTGCTACCCGGCTCCTAAAGGCAAAGCTCGACGGTGAACTTGCCGGGGTCGAGAAAATGAAGGATGAGGCCCGTGAGGAGGGCAAAAGAATGGCTGAGGAGGAGCTTGATTCTCGCCTGGAGGCGGCCGCAGAGACCGGCAGGGAAGAAGTCAAAAGTATGTTTGACCCGTTGATTGCCGAGTACGGAGCCCGCGTCCTTATGCACCGCGACCTAACATTCTTGGGCGACGACTACCATGAATCCCTGGCTGAGGCATGGGAGACTCTGATAAAGATCAATAAAGTCGAATCAGGCTCCGAAGAAATCGACGAGGATGCACTGGTGAAGGAGTTCCTGAGGGGGAATGAGCCATCGGATTTATCCGTAGCATTGGCTCTCTATGGCAAAGGCTCTTCCCCTTCGAAAGAGAAGAACAACGAGGCTGGCCCGTCAGAGGCCGACACTACTACTCCTCACATTGCCGCTCCTTATGCTGCTCAATCGGCTGGTCGGTCGACGCTTGATCCATTCGAGCAACATGCCAGTTATGATCCCGAAGATCCCGGGCTTGGCGTTCATGTGCTGTCACCTATCCTGGAGGGTGAAACCCCGCGCGCCACCGACAGTCAACCTGATCCTGGTAGGAGATTCTTCTTTCTCTAGAAATCGAAGTGATCCCGTCATTTTTTAGCAGTGGTTATTCGTTCTAATGCCCACTTCTTATATTTTTTCACAGGTTGTTCTGACACTGAGCCAACTCCGAGGAGCGATGACGCCAAGGAGGAAGCGGAGAAAACAAGCGACGTTGCTCACGCGGGGGTAACTCCCGGCCCAGACGCTCAAGTGATTGGGGCGCTTGACGATGACAAACTTGATACTTCGTCTCCTGCCGAAGGAAGCGATGAAGTTAAAATCACCGGCGCCTCTGAACATACTTCAGAGATGAGCATGAAGGATCGTCTTGCCGACGAGGAGAAGAGAAAGGTCAAAGTTAAGGTTGAATCTAAAGTCCTGGAACTTACTGACCCGCGGAACAGACCTTTGAAAATCATTCTCCCGGGCAGGTCCAAACCACTAGATGTTCCGTCCCCTACTCCTGACTCCGTCTCTCTAGCAAGCAAAAAGTCCAAGAAGAAACGTGAGGGAGAGGAGTCGTCGGAAACACCAAAGGCAGACAAGAAGAAGAAGTCGAAGAAATGATCGATGCACTTGTTCAACAAGTTTTTGCTTAAGTTTGTAACAGTTTCTTTCTTCCATAACTTGTAGTTTGTATAGGCCCGAATTTTGTAGGAGTGATCTTGTATCCCCATTTTGGACTTATCGAATAAAATTTTAGTTTCTTCTTGTTTGAATGATTCTCTTGTCTTTATTTGGTTTGCTGACACTGTGCTCCGGGGACTTGGAGACTTGAGACTGTTCATACTCTAGTCCGCGCTCTGGGGACTTAGAGTACTCCGCTCCGCACTCTGGGGATTCGGAGATTGGAAATCGTTTATACTCTAGTCCACGCTCTGGGGACTTAGAGTACTCCGCTCCGCACTCTGGGGACTCGGAGATTGGAAATCGTTTATACTCTAGTCCGCGCTCTGGGGACTTAGAGTACTCCGCTCCGCACTCTGGGGATTCGGAGATTGGAAATCGTTTATACTCTAGTCCGTGCTCTGGGGACTTAGAGTACTCCGCTCCGCACTCTGGGGATTCGGAGATTGGAAATCGTTTATACTCTAGTCCGCGCTCTGGGGACTTAGAGTACTCCGCTCCGCACTCTGGGGATTCGGAGATTGAGAATCGTTTATACTCTAGTCCGCGCTCTGAAGACTTAGAGTACTCCGCTCCGCACTCTGGGGACTCGGAGATTGGAAATCGTTTATACTCTAGTCCGCGCTCTGGGGACTTAGAGTACTCCGCTCCGCACTCTGGGGATTCGGAGATTGGAAATCGTTTATACTCTAGTCCGCGCTCTGGGGACTTAGAGTACTCCGCTCCGCACTCTGGGGACTCGGAGATTGGAAATCGTTTATACTCTAGTCCGCGCTCTGGGGACTTAGAGTACTCCGCTCCGCACTCTGGGGATTCGGAGATTGGAAATCGTTTATACTCTAGTCCGCGCTCTGGGGACTTAGAGTACTCCGCTCCGCACTCTGGGGATTCGGAGATTGGAAATCGTTTATACTCTAGTCCGCGCTCTGGGGACTTAGAGTACTCCGCTCCGCACTCTGGGGATTCGGAGATTGGGAATCGTTTATACTCTAGTCCGCGCTCTGGGGACTTAGAGTACTCCGCTCCGCACTCTGGGGACTCGGAGGTTGGAATCGTTCGTATGAGTCTGTACGCCGCACAGAATAATGTAATTTATCATTCAATTAAGAGATACAGAAACTTCATAGAAAATGTGGCTTCAAGCCTTTATTAATGAAAATCAACTAAATTGCTCGATTACAACTTCAAAAGGAGACTAAGTCATTATTGAATGGAAACATGCACAAAACAATAGTGCCTATAACAAGAAAGGGAAACATGCTAAATGTAATAGTGCCGCAAATGTTCACTGTTCCATGCTCGGGGGAGTGTCGCGCCATCAACGGTCGCTAGCTTGAAGGTTCCTTCTCCAAGCTTCCGTTCAATGGCGTATGGACCTTCCCAGCTGGGATTCATGCGTGATGGTACTGGGAAGACTCGTTTCAGAACGAGATCACCCACATCAAAGATTCTTGGGCGGACTCTGCCATCGTAGTAGCGCTTGACTCGATGTCTGTGCGCCGCCGCCCTTAACTCAGCTTCTTCACGCTTTTCGTCGATGCAGTCCAGTGATTCCAGCAAGAGGTTTTGGTTCGTCTTGGGGTCATAGTATGTCACTCGGTGCGATGGAACTTCAAGTTCCACGGGTATTACGGCTTCAGAGCCGTATGCCAAGGTGAACGGAGTGTGGCCGGTCGCGGACTTGTGGGTAGTCCTATATGCCCATAATGCTGTCGGGAGTTCATCTACCCACTTGCCTCCAACCTTCTCCAGACGCTTCTTTAGTATGGACTTGATTATTTTGTTAACGGCCTCGACTTGTCCGTTAGCTTTTGGGTGTGCAACGGCAGCGAACTTTTTCTCGATGCCGTACTTTAAACAGAACTCTTTGAATTCTCTACTTTCGAATTGCGTTCCGTTGTCTGTAATGATGGTGCGCGGAAGACCAAAGCGGCATATGATGTTTCGTACAACGAAGTTAATGACTTTCTTAGAGGTGATAGTGGCCAAAGGTTCTGCCTCAGCCCATTTCGTGAAATAGTCGACTGCAAATATCGCGTATTTCGCACCACCTTTGGATAGAGGCAAAGAGCCGATTATGTCGATTCCCCAGATCGCGAATGGCCAAGGGCTGATCATTTGTGTGAGTTCCGTTGACGGAGCCCTCGGGATTTTTGCATATCTTTGACACTTGTCGCATTTTCTTGCGTAGTCCGCGGCATCCCGGTTTACGGTGGGCCAGTAATACCCATAGCGGAGGATCTTCTTTGCTAGCGTTTGCCCCCCAGTATGGTCGCCGCATTCTCCTTCGTGGACTTCCCTCAAGACTCGCTTTGTTTCATCATGAGCGATGCATCGTAACAATGGGATTGAGAATCCTTTCCGGTACATGGATCCATCCTGCATTACGTACCGCGCAGCCTTTCGAAGGACCTGCCGTCTTTCGCTTCTTCTTTCTGGTAAAGCCCCGGTTGTCAGGTACAGTTTGAATGGGGTTATCCACGAGTCCTTCTCGATCTCTGCTTCCAACACGCGATCGATTTTCATCTCGTCTACACTCGGGGCATGCAAGACTTCAACGGGATACAATCCCATTTGTTGAACATCGTCGGTACTTGCGAACTTAGCCAACAAGTCGGCTTCTTTGTTTTGTTCTCGCGGGATATGTGAAATGTCATAACGCTCAAGATTTGATAGTAGTTCCTGGACCTGAACGAGGTACGGAGCAAGCTTTCGTCCTTTTGCTTGGTAGTCTCCTCGTACTTGGTAAACCACTAACTGCAAGTCACAAAAGATTTCGACTGATTCGATCCCGAGTTCTTTGATGAGCTTCAAGCCAGCGATCAATGCTTCATATTCAGCTTCGTTGTTCGTAGCCGGGAAATCGAGCTTCAGGGCATAACAGATTGATCGGTTTTCCGGAGTTATAAGAACTACGCCCGCGCCGGAGCAACGGCCGTTTGATGCACCGTCAGTGTATAATTTCCATCGAATGGGGGGAATGATGTCGTGATCGTCCGGTTTGATAGGTATGGTAAATTCAGCGATGAAGTCTGCCAACGCTTGCCCTCAGATGGCTCTCCGTGGTAAGTACGCGATATCGAATTGGCTCAACTCGATGTTCCATTTTAGCAATCATCCAGAAGTTTCCGGTCGTTGAAGTACCTGCCTCAGGGGTTGATCGGTATAAACGCCGATTGAATGCGCTTGAAAGTATGGGCGCAGCTTGCGTGATGCAATCACCAAGCAATAAGCCAATTTCTCGATTTTAGGGTAATTCTTCTCTGCCCCCGTTAAACGCTTGCTAACATAATATACCGGCTTCTGAACTCGATCCTCCTCACGGACCAAAGCTGCGCTTATCGCATGAGGGGATATAGCCAAGTAAACGTACAGCATCTCATGGTCAACTGGTTTAGATAGCATTGGTGGGCTCTCCAGATGCCTTACCAGGTCCTGGAAAGCTTCCTCGCAGCTAGACGTCCATTCAAAATTCCTCTTTCCTTTCTTTATTATGTCGAAGAACGGGATGCACTTGTCAGTTGCCTTGGATATAAATCGACTCAGCGCAGCCACTTTTCCGTTCAAGCTCTTTACCTGCTTTATAGTCCTGGGCGCTTGTACATCTCGAATGGCTTGGATCTTTTCTGGGTTGGCTTCGATTCCCCTAGCGTTGACGATGAATCCTAAAAACTTCCCTGATGCAACGCCGAAAGAACACTTCAGCGGGTTGATCTTCATTCCATAGGACCTGAGTATGTTAAACATTTCAGCTAAGTCTTGAATGTGGTCGTTTGACTGCCGTGACTTCACGAGCATGTCATCCACATAGACTTCCATGGTTTTGCCCAGCTGGTCCTTGAACATTCGATTCACCAAACGTTGGTAAGTTGCTCCAGCATTCTTTAATCCAAAGGGCATCACTACATAGCAATACAGCCCGACATTTGTAACGAAGCTGGTGTGTTCTTGGTCCGGAATATGCATTGGGATTTGGTTGTATCCCGAGTACGCATCCATGAATGACAATAATTCGTGTCCTGCTGTGGAATCGACCAACTGATCGATCCTAGGCAACGGGAAACTGTCCTTAGGGCATGCTTTGTTCAAGTCGGAATAATCTATGCAAGTCCTCCATTTCCCATTTGCCTTCTTTACTAGCACGGGGTTGGAGACCCACTCCGGGTAGAGGGCGTCGCGGACGAACCCATTTGCTTTGAGTTTGTCCACCTCCTCTCCAAGAGCGGCGGATCTCTCTGGATCCATTCCTCTCCTTTTTTGCTTGACTGGGACGTATTTCGGGTCTACGTTCAACATATGACTTGTGATGGCGGGAGAAATCCCACACATATCAGAATGTGTCCAGGCAAAAACATCAAGGTTTGCTCGGAGGAAGTCGCTAAGGCCTTCTGTCATTGCGGGGCCTAACTGTGATCCGATCTTCAGTATTCGCGAAGGGTCGTCACGGCTAACCGAAATGTCAATCGTTAATTCAGCCGGTGCCGCCTTCTCTTCCCTGGGTTTCTCATCGTCGTCTCTCGGATCTATATCTCCGTAGATCCGAGAACTATGCCCGAGCCAGGGCTCGGGCACTACTTGTCAATTATTCGGGTTTAGGATGCGGACAGGATTGTCCGCACCCTTTCCTTTTTCCCTCCGGTGGGCTTCTCGGAGCTCGGCCACATAACAAGAACGACCAGCTGCTTGGTCTCCGTGAACAATGCCTACTCCTTTGTCAGTCGGGAACTTCAAAGTCAAGCACCACGGGGCTAGTGCCGCCCTAAATTCAGCCAGGGCCGGCCGACCCAAGAAAACATTATATGGAGAGTCCACATCCAAAACTACAAAGGGTAGGATTCGTACCCTCCGACGCTCGCCTTGTCCCAGTTCAACTGGTAACTCGACATATCCTACTGCATCAGTCGCAGCGCCGTTAAAGCCGTGGATACGAGCTTTGGATGGTTTCAAGTCTTTTGTCTCTAGCTTCATCTGATCATATGCCTTCTTGAAGATGATGTTGACTGAACTTCCACAATCAATCAAAATTCTTTTTACATATGCTGGTCCGATTGTTGCAGATATGACCATGGGATCGATGGTCGGAGCCTCTACCCGATCAGCGTCTCTGTTTCTGAACACAATATCGTCTGTCATCACGCGCTGCTGCTTAGCAGGGGCCCCGTCCTCTACGTTCGAACAGCACTCGAAATCCGCATGCTTCAAGGAGCTCTCATATCGTTCCATCTCTTGCCAGTTCTTATCTGCGGGATGAGGTCCGCCGATAATTGTATTTATAACCAGTCTTCCAACAGTCCGGGCAGGTTCCTCTGGATGACGTGGAGCCGGTGCACGACCTGGGTCGGACGTTCCCTGTCCTCCTTCCTGCGGATCCTTCACAAATTCTTGCAACTTCTTTTGTCTGATCAATTTCTCGATAGCGTCATGCAGGTGTCTGCATTCTTCCGTATTGTGTCCATAGGTTTCATGGAAGCGGCAATATTTCCCAGTCCGTTTCTGTTCTTCAGTTGATTCTTTCGGACGTGGTTTTCTGTACTGAAAAGTATTGCATGTGGATAGGTAAATGTTCTCAAGTGGGGCGTTTAGCGGAGTGTACTCGCTGTAGCTTGGAATTCTCGACTTCCACTTTCCCGCTTCTTTCCTCTTTCCTTGACTCCTTCCTCCAGACTCTTTGGGCTGCACAGGCTTATTCTGGACGTTGACTTGGACTTTCCCTGAATTGTCTCCAGATTGCTTCACAGCAACGTTGCTCTTAATTGACTCTTGGGCAGGTCCCGGTGCCTTGTCTCGTCGTACCCACCTAGCTTCCTCTCTTCTTATGAACTGGTGCGCCTTGGAGTAGAAACGCTCTAGCGTAGTCGGAGGTTTTCCTGCCAGCCAATCTCCGAATTCAGAATCCGGATCAACACCTCTCATCACAGCCATTAGAATTGCATGGTCGTTGGGATTACTGACTTCAGTTGCCGCCATGTGGAATCTTTGTAAGTACTCCTTCAGCGACTCTCCAGGATTTTGGATTACACTTGACAGAGACATCACATCCTTCGGGCGTGTAGTGTGTATCCTGAACTGCTCAATAAACTTCTTTGCCAACTCCTCGAAATTTGATACGGATCGCGGAGGAAGTCGGATGAACCACATAGTAGCGATCCCAGACAGAGTAATCGGAAAGCACCTACACTTGGTGGCATCATTTGCTCTGGCTGAATCCATCATCCATTCATACCTCATTACATGTTGTCTGGGGTCAGTCTTTCCTTCGTATGCAGGAATGGTTGGCATGCTAAACTTCTTGGGGTAGGACGCTTGCAGCACAACATCCGTGAACGGAGTATGACTTCTTGACACTCCCCAATCGTCATTTGATAAGCCCTGATTCTCTTTCATCAGTTGCCTGATCATGGCTGTCAGATCGGGTGTCTGTATGGAAGCTGGGAGGTTGGAGTCAGTTCTACGTGCCTGTCCATGCTGATGCCTCCTTTCCTGGCGATCTGCCAATCGTGTGTCATGAGGTTCAACATTGTTAACATTTTGATGGTCTGGAGCTCCCTCCTCCACCTGTACTCCGGTTCGGAAGTTTCCAGTTCTGGCTTGGTCGCGGTCTCCTGCTGTTCGAACAGCGGCATCTGCCCTTGCAGTTTCAGTCTTACGGCGTCTGCGCCTGGGTGGCTCATCAGAAGAAGTTGAGCTATCAGAAGAGGAATAAGCAGCTGGATTGCCCCCAGCATTCTGTTGCTGCTGTTGAGTGAGTTGTGCCATCAGGTTGGCATTAGCTTGCATCTGTTCTCCCAGTTGTCTCCTGCTTTCCCTAAGTTCTCTCATCAAGTCGTTGAACTCCACTCTGGTGACAACTGGAGTCTGTTCTTGAGCGGCAATCCCTGCACTCGGGATTGCTGGTTGATTGCTAGGTCCTGCTTGTTACACGCTAGCAGTCTCTCGGGCATCCGCATTAAGGGAAGCTGACCTGGTACGTGGTCTTGCCATTGTAGAGCTATCGGTATGAACTCTGAGTAGAATCAACGGATGTCCTATCAGTGAGTCAGATCTTCTTTGGGGGATTTATTCAATCCAGTAGCTTCAAAGCAGATCCTTGAGGTCTGAGAATTCAACTCTCAATGAAAGCACCAAAGTGTTAGCACCAAAATTGGTCACTAACCTCGTTCAGAAAGATCGTGTAGAGATATAAGTGATGAAAGAAAATTAAACAGAGAAGACAATGCTAATTTAAATGCAGAAAGTAAGAACACCAAATTTATAGTGGTTCGGCGTAATTGCCTACGTCCACTTTGTTCAACTTTATTGATTTCCTTTATGGTTGATTACAAATACAATTCGTAAATCAAATGCTTGAATGAAGTTGTTTGAATAGAGAAGGTGAGTCTTGAAAATGGCAGAGTTTCCCCGTATTTTCTCTCTCAAAAAGGATCCATTTCACTGTGACCCTGCCCCCCTATTTATAGGCAAATATGGGCTGGACTTCCCAAATGGGCTGGATAGCCGAACGGTCAAGCCTCAGTACGGTGGTCGCTGCATGCCGATCCTGGTATGCCGAACGCTCTGATGCCGAGCAGTCTTTCCCATGCCGAACGATGCTTTCCGTGCCGAACGGTCCTTGTGAAGTTGTGCTTACTGAATGCCTTCTGAATGTCGAGCGCTCTCGTTGCCAAGTTATCCTATCGCCAAGTGTTACTGATGTCGAGTACCCTGCGATGCCGAGTACCAGGGACGCCGAGCGCTCTTGCAGCCGAGTGCCAGTTGATGCCGGACACCACTTGACGCCGAGTACCTTGGGATGCCGAGTTCTCCTGATGCCGAACACCACTCGACGCTGAGCACTTTGGGATGCCGAGTTCTCCTGATGCCGAGTACCACGCCGAGTACTCCTGGATGACAAGTGCTTCGCCGAACACTCCTGGATGCCGGACACTCTCTGATGCCGAGCTCCACTGGATGCCGAACGCTAGCGCCGAGCATTGGTTGTCGCCGAACACTAACTGACGCCGAGCACTACGGATGCCGAACGCTATGGATGCCGGCTCCATTGGATGCCGCGCGCTTCGCCGTGTCCTCCTGGACGCCGAACAGTCCTTCATGCCGAGTAGTGGCCAATGCCGAGCACTCAGTTGTCTGGTCAAATCTCTAGGAAACACTTTCTATTTCAAAATCATATTAAAATAATCAAACCCAAATGTCACTAAAACGGAGAAATAAATAACCCAAAACACCATTCCTTTCCATAAATCTCTTTTATTTTATAAATATCTCCTTTATAAATCTCCAATCTGTTTATAAAACTTCGTTATAAATCTCTAAAGCCCATTTATCAAACTTCCCTTCTAAATCTCTAAAACCATTTATAAACCTCTTTTCTGAAATCATTTAAAAACCAAACTTCCTTTCCAATTTCAAATCTCTTTCAAATTCGTAAACTCCTTTTTATAAAAAGGAATCTTTTTATAAACAATTTATTATTCAATTATAATGAATAAAACTTTAACATTATAAAAATAACTTTAAACATTCTTAATAATATAATAATAAAACTGCAAAAGCATTATTAAAAATATAATGATAAAACTTTTTAAAAACATTTAAATAATAAAATAATTAACTTTTAAAACATTTAAATAGTATAATAAAACAACTTTAAACAAACTTTTTAAAATGTAATTACTTAACTTTTAAATAATAAACTAATAAAGTAATTAACTAACTTTAAACAAGCATTAATAAAATAATTTAATGTCTTTAAACAACCTTAATAAATAATTAATTATCTTTAAACAACACTAATAAAATAATTAATTCTAAAACATTATAAATATAATAATTAATTTTAAAACATTTTAAATAATATAAAAATTAATTTTACTACAGAAATAATTATATGAAACATTTTGTTAAAATAATAATTAAATAATCACTTTACTTCAAATTATAAAATTGAAGTTAATTTAACCCCATGACTTTCCAAACTCATAAAGAGGCTTAGCGACCCTAATGGTACTTAAACAAGCTATCATTTTATTCAATTTAACTTTCCAAGTTATATTATCGGTATTTACATAAGCAGACATATACGTAAATCAAATCCATTATTCATAATTAATTGTTAACACATCATTTATTCAGTATTAATTAACTGACACTTAAATAAACATCCATATTAATATAATAGTAGAAAAAGGATTTATTCTGCCAAACAAATGTCATTCAAAATAAACTCTTCCATTTATTATTAGACGGTGTTTATTTAGCCAAATAGATAACACCAAAGAAGTATGCTTAAATTATCTGTTTTATTATTTAAATAACGTAGTTATATCAAATCAATATTATTTTGTCACTTTATATTTATTTCCATTTTCGAAAATGATAATTTATCTAAACCCAAAATCAAACAAATAAAACATCCAAGCATACAACCAATAATTTTTATCTACTACTGATTAAGCAAAAAGGTGATTTTAACTCACCAAAATTCTAGTTATCACCGAAGCATTTCAGTTTGATTTAAAATAGAACAGCGTTTGATTTTAGCTTAAAATTCTACAAGCTCCAATTTCCACGAATCCAATTACAAATGTAGATATCATTCCTAGGATTGCAAAGCAACTAACTGCATTTGATTTGGACCTAGTATGGATAAGATATTGGGTTTAATAGGATTAGCGAATTAAATAATGTAATTTAATCACTAATTACATCATTAACCTTAATTAACTTAATTACCTGATCAATCAAAGCCAAGCCACATCGAACCAAAACCTAGCCGCTTCATGCATCTCCACCACTATAGGCCAAGACGAGCCGCCACACTCCACCAAAAGGAAGCCCAGTTCTAACGAACCCAACAACCCAAGAATCGCCCTCCACCATCACCTCTATCGCTTGGACGATCTCAAAATATTGAACATCGTCAAACACGAATCCCTACCGCCACATGTCAAACTACGACGACCCCCCATCCAATCACCTCGCTTCCTCTAGCCGGAAAACTTTCTAGTTGGACCCCTTTCCTGAAAATGCCTCAAGTGGCTCCGATCATCGAAGGTCATTGGATGGAGGTAAATAAAAATGGTGGCTAGGTTTTCAATTAGGGTTTTGAGCAAACGAAGATGGTAGGGGTCCTTATATAAGCAACCAACCAATATTATTCATCCAAAAATTTCTCGAACTCCAATTGAGGCATGCTTACTGGCCTTCCTAGCCAAATACCCCTATCCAAATATAATAGAACTAATATTGGGACCTAATTCCATCATGTACAGAAGTTAGCTTTTTGAGTTGCTCGATTTACGAGTCGAACTCGACCTCCTAACTCAAAACCAAAAAGTCAGAATATATCGATGCTTATACTATTCTGGCTTCCTCGGACTATTCGAACGCAATGGAATTAATCTCAAGTCCTAAAAAGTCCATCTACGAAAATCGAGTTTACAGCTCATCTATAAAATAAAACAATTAAATATTTAAATATTCAAAATTTAAATATTTAGAACAGCCTAAAAATACGGGTTGTTATACTCTCCCCTCTTAAAAAGATTTCATCCTCGAAATCCTAAATGACTAAGCAACAAACCCTAACACCCAATAATATTTGATGATATAAAAATCATCTCCAACTTATGCCAAAACAACAAACTCCACACTAATCTATCCTGGCACTATCCTATCCATGCGTGCACATGTCATCAAAAATGACACTCTTACCCGAATAAATTTATAAATACTCGAAACGAATAAGTAACAACAACTGCATCTATAGTGAAAACTTTCCATATTGTCACTAAAATTCTTAAGTCACTTAGGGTTATTCCAAAAATCTCTAACACTGATTCTTACGACTGCCGGTCGTCTCTAAAAATCCTCGCACCAACTTTTCTTTCAACTTTGGTCTAATTTTTTGGAAAGTTTTGGTAACAACTCCTTTGCTCGGCTTGATTCAAAATACCATAACATTCCACATCTGGCACAAACCAACAAAAGAAAACAAAGCCCAAAAGTGGCCTCCCATAACTGGAGCATAAAATCGCCAATCAAATCCTAAACTCTAAATCTACTACATATATATTTGTCGGGCAACAAACTCTAATCATGAAACTAAAAGCAGCAAGCTAGCATTTGCTTTCATGTACCTAAAACTCACTTATATAGCCAAAAGAGAGTTAAACATGTCAATGAAACAATATAACAACTCATCCATCATATAACATAAATCTAAGCATGCCAAACCATAAATAACAATCATCTCAACCAACATGTCAAATCAAAATTTGTCATTTAGATTTCTAATGTAACAACCCGCATATTTATCGATTAGATATTTAAATATTTTATCGTTAGTCGAATGTTAGTCCGAAAAGCTACTTTTTGCATATGGTCGAATTAGGACTCGAGACCACCCCCATTGAGTTCAAAATGACGTTTGCGATCTTTTTGAGTGTAAACTTCGATATGTTTGGAGAAAGTGGAATTTTCACCACTTTTTCCACTTAGGGCTTTGGTATGGACTGCACTTACTAACTCAGCCCAATCCCTTCATTCTCTTCATAATTGCATATACATTAAAGCTTCTTCAAAAATGGTGGAGGGAATGGGAAATTAAAACTTCAAACTCAAATTCAATTGCAAATCCAACATTCAACTCCAAATACAAGTAGAAGATATTGGATTCAAGCTTTGGATTGCTTCTCCTTGCTTTCAAGCTTCATCTTCAACCATTTTAGTAAAAAGGTGAGATTTTTAATCTCACATCTTGCCTATAACTATCTTGGACAGTTGGGAATGAATTCCTATCATTATTATGTGTGCATTTGCTTTTGGTGTGGATTGAATTGGTGGAAAACCCAAAATTTTCGAGTTATTAGCAATTTCCTGCAGTTAGGCTGCTCTGTATTGCTAGCTCGCTCGCGTGGAAGGGCCTCTGTTTGTATTTAGGTCGTTCTGGACGTTAGGTCGCGTGAAAGTCCTAGGTCGCTCGTTCCTGCTTCAGTCCCTAGGTCGCGACAACACTAGGTCGTTTTCGACCTTACATCACTCGGAGGTACTAGGTCGCGGCTACGTTAGGTCGTAGGTCGCTCGTTGTGCTTCAGTCGCTAGGTCGCTAGCTCGTAGGTCGCTAGCTCGTAGGTCGCTCGACCACTTTGTTAAGTCGCCCACCTTTTTAAACTTAGGTCGCATGACCCATCAGGTCGTTGGACCCCGTTAGGTCGCTCAACATTGACCTCGTTAGGTCGCTCAACACACTGTGTCGCTAGGTCGCTCGACTCTGGGCTTCGTTAGCTCGCTTGGCCTTGTCATTTTTAGGTCGCGAGTATTGCTAGGTCGCTCAATCTTCTACCTTTATAAGTCGTAGGTCGTCTCCGATCTTAAACCACTCGGCCGCATTAGGTCGCGTTCCTTTTAGGTCGCGTGTTTCACTAGGTCGTTAGGCCTTTACCTCGTTAGGTCGTAGGACCTTATAACCCTTAGGTCGATCGACCTATTTGACTTAAAGCTGTTGCACTTTAATTCGACCACGTTTGGTCGCAAGTATATTTCTACTATTATGGCTTTGGAACTGATTTCCTTGGATTTTTCTCACGTCTTCAAATGTGAAATTTTGTGATGCGACTTGTTTCAACAATCGTTTTGTGACTTGTCACTTTAAAAATGTGAAGGCTTCAATACTAGTAGTGAATATCAAAACTCTTTCATCAAAGCAATTTCAACACTGTTTTAACTACAAAACTCTTTTCCTCAAACCGTTTTCCAATCTACTAGTATATACAAGCCTTTACTTTACTCGGATGAGAAATCTAATTAAACGGCTTAGTAAAACGAGTGGTATGAAACGCTTGCGTTCACTTCGTCGGTTAATTCTTGGACTTGTTCGATTGAACCTTTTGTGACAATTTTCTAGTGAAGATTTACAGCTTGTTCGTAAATATTTAAGTTAAGCAAGTGGTTATGGGACATGAAGCTAAACTCATATATTTACTAGCTTGGTGTGATTGACACTTCTTGATGATCATGACGATCATTTTTGTGATTTGATTTAGACTAGCAATTGTGCGATGTCTCTTTGTCTACGAGGGAGACTAAACCCCGTTTGTGTGATGTTTCACCATCACATATGTGGGGTAGCGCCCCATGGTCTTCGGGCCGTTCATGTGTTAAAATTTAATGGATAGCTTCCATGAGATAGCTTCTCGTCATGTGTTATACGCGTTGGTGAGTTTTCATGCTCCCGTTCATGTGTTAGGCCTTCCCCCTTTTTATGTGTTTTCTGGATTTCTTGTGTTGATTTCTGGAATTTGTGCTTCACCAATTTTCATGATTTTCATTGATATGATATCAATTTTTGCGCATTGGTGAATTTGTGTGTCATTGACTTGTTATGAATACAAGTTTAGGGTATGATACCCTATTTTATCTTTGAGAAGATTCTTATGATATTGATTAATCTCTTGTTGATTTTCAATTATATACTTATAGTAGTATGCCACGATGGTTATTACATGTTCATGCCATGTCTTTTACTTTATACATATCATCTGATATTTATAGCTAGACTGATCCGTTTATTATTTTCTTATAAATAATACTCGGGTCAGACCGAGATGTTACAGGTGCTTCTGCTTGACTTCTCTTCAGGATTATTCTGACTTTTGGCTAACTACATAGACTAGTAGTTTTTAGATGTACACATTTGAGATATAGACTCTATGTTGTGTACTTATTCTTTTGTATAGCACGTGTTGCTATTCTTTTGTATTATCGTGGATCTTTCCGACCACTACTCTGATGTACACTTTTATGTGTTATATATTTATTCATATCTTCTTCCGCCTTTGTGATATGGATGTCTGTGACCGATTTATGTTATGATTATTTCTATGTTTGTTTCCGAAGATTATATATAGCCACCGTGTGATAGCTTTGAGTTTGTATCGGTATGTCGGATTTCCTCCTTAAATGATATGTATTCTATTCTATCTGACATATCGGTGCTCGCACAAGGAAGTTACATGGTTGGTCGCTCCTCCACAGCCTTATTCTCCGTGCTAATTGACAGTACTACATCGTAGTGTTCTTGGTTAGCGTGGGTATAGAGGTGGGGCGTCACAGCTTGGTATCAGAGCCAAACTTCAGAACAATGTAGAATAACTTAACAAGGATCATCGTCCTAAGTCCAACTTAGGAGTCGTGCCGTAGGATTTAAGTCGAGTCTTCGAACCGACTCGTCCTATTTCCTCTTCTGAATCCTTGTTTTATCTATCAAGACTTGCTTGATATTTATTTGGAGAATAACTTTTCTTCTTTTCTCTTCCTTAAAGAAGAGAATGTCTAGACCAGGTCATCCCAGAGCTGGACCATCTACTGTTACTCCCCAGGATGGAGTTTTTATGACCGCTCAACAGCTTCTTGATTTAGTAAAGAATGCTCAAGCAGCTGGTCCTAATCAGGAACCTACTCATCCTAAGTCTGGATTTGCACGTTTGTGCAACGATTATACCAACTTGGGTGGGAAACCATTCAAAGGTTCCGAAACCATTATCGAGGTCCAGGCTTGGTTAAGAACATGCGATCGAATCTTTTCTCGCATGAATCTTATCGATCTTCACCGTGTTCAGGTGGCTTCCAGTATGCTCCAAGAAAGAGCACTAGATTGGTACGAACTTCTTATTTCTGAAATTAATGAAGCTGATCTCACCTGGGAGCAATTCCGGGAACGCTTCGAATTAAAATTCGTACCAGAAGCAGAGAAAGTGACATTGGCTCGACGTTTCATAGACCTTGTTCAAGGTGAATCCTCTATGACAGATTATGTCGCATCCTTCGAGTCACTGTCTAAATATAGGGTTGAATACATCAACACCCCATTAAAGAAGAACCAGAGGTTCGTCTATGGCTTAAACAAGAATCTTAAGAAGCCATTACTTCTAAAATTAGAAGTTTCTTTCGATCAACTGATTGATATCGCTCTTCGTCTTGAAGAGGCTGATAAGGACAATGATGTTGAAGTGGTGGCTGCCAAACCAAACTTCAACAACAAGAAAAGGCCTAATAAGTTCAAAGGTCCTTATCCCAACAAAAAGGGTAAACAAGCAACTCTGCTGCAAAGACATTTTCCCCCAGTGATAGGAAATGCTTCAACTGTGGTGCTAAAGGCCATTTTGCGAACAAATGTTCAAATCCCCGCTCTTGTCGCTATTGTAAAAGTCCAGATCATTTTATGCATTTATGTCCTAGGCTTCAAGGCAAGGAGGGAACGTTAAATGTTGCTCAAGCCCCTGACAACACATCTCGCGGTCAAGGTATGTCTCATTCTGTCCTTGATGGCATTATTATATTTCACGATCAACCCATTAGAGTTCTCTTTGATACGGGTGCATCCCATTCTTTTATATCAAAGGAACTTGTCGATACTTTTTCTTTAAGTGTTGTTGCTTTAATGACTTCTTTAAGAATTGCAAATCCAGTTGGTGGATCCGCAACTCTTAGTCTGCTTTGTAAAGATGTGGAGATTATTTTGTGTGATTTTCCTTTCCTAGCCGATTTGCATGTCATGCGTTACTTAGGCTTTGGAATGATTTTGGGTATGGATTGGCTTAATCGTTATGAAGCTCATATCCTATGTCATGAGCGGACTAGTTATCTTCGACATCCACTATCTGTTAAGCAGATTTCTATTGTTCTTAAAGATTCGGATTCCGCCTTGGTTGCATCTTTATATTCTTTAAATCCTTGTGATGATGATAATGATGATGAGGAAGATGTCATTTCTCTTATTCGCGTCGTTCGTGAATTTTCCGACATCTTTGAGCCCGTTTTAGGACTACCACCTAAGCGAGCAATTGAGTTCAAAATTAATCTTATACCTGGAGCTCAACCTATTACCCGTCCTCCTTATCGCATGTCCAATAAGGAGAATGAAGAGATGCGCAAACAATTATCCGAGTTGGAGACGAAGCAACTTATTCGCTCTAGTTCCTTGCCTTGGGGAGCTTCAGCTATTTTCGTAAATAAGTCCGATGGTACACTTAGGCTTTGCGTCGACTACTGCAAGCTTAATGATCTTACTATTAAGAATAAATATCCTTTACCTCGGATTGATGATCTGTTTGATCAACTTGGTGGTGCTAGAGTCTTTTCACAATTGGACTTGGCCATCGGTTTTCATCAGCTTCGTATTGCAGAAGATAGTATTCCTTTAACTTCTTTCCATACTCGTTATGGGTCTTATGAGTGGCTAGTTATGCCATTTGGGTTAACGAATGCTCCGACTTATTTCGTTGACCTCATGAATGGAGTTTTCAAAGATTTCCTCGATCGGTTTGTTCTCATCTTTATCTATGATATTCTTGTGTATTCTAAAACCGAAGAGGAACATGAAAAGCATCTTCGGATTGTATAGGAAAATGTTAGGAGCAATCAATTGAAAGCAAAATTTTCTAAATGCCACTTTTGGCAATCTAGTGTGAAGTTTCTCGGTCATATTATTTCTGAATCCGGAATATCAGTGGATCCTTCAAAGATTGAAGCGATTCAAAATTGGAAGAGACCGGAGAGCGTGACAGAAATCCGTAGTTTTCTCGGATTGGCAGGTTATTACCGCCGCTTCATAAAAGACTTTTCTAAGATTGTCGTGCCTCTTACTGGCTTAACAAAGAAAGGTGTTAAATACATTTGGTCGGAAAAATGTGAAACTTCTTTTCAGAAATTAAAAGAACTTCTTTCTGATGCTCCTATTCTTATTATTCCCGAAGGGAATCAAGATTTTGTTGTCTATACCGATGCTAGTCGCGTTGGTTTGGGTGCCGTTCTTATGCAAAAAGAACGTGTTATTGCTTATGCTTCAAGGCAATTGAAGTCGGTTGAGACTAGATATGCCACACATGATTTAGAACTCGCGGCTATTGTTTTCGCCCTTCGAATTTGGCGACACTATCTTTTGGGAGAGAAATTTATACTTTATACTGATCATAAGTCTTTGAAATATTTATTTTCTCAAAAGGAACTTAATTTGCGTTAACAGCGTTGGCTCGAGTTCCTTGCCTCTTATGATCTTGATATCCTTTATACTCCCGGAAAGGGAAATCGAGTTGCCGATGCACTTAGTCGCAAGCAACAAGCGGTTGTTTCCATGATGATATCCGAATGGAAAGATCTCGAGGTTTTATCCACTTGTGAAATTCGAGATCGTGTTTCCCATTTATGTTCATCTCTGGTTTTATGTAGCCTTGAGGCTCGTCCTTCTCTTTTAGACCGCATTCTTGAAGCTCAAAAGCTAGATCCTGAATTGGCTTTGCCTAGCCAGAATATTTGGGATAAAACCGATATTGAAGGTTTGAAAGACTTTGATATTGATTCTCGTGGCGGCATTCGAAAATTTGGTAGACTTATCGTACTAAATATTAGTGATCTTCGTAAAGATATTCTTGAAGATTCACATCGTTCCAAATATTCCATTCATCCCGGTAGCAGTAAAATGTACGCAGATATGAAGCGACTTTATTACTGGGAGGGAATGAAATCTGATGTTGCTAATTTTGTTAAGTGTTGCATGACTTGCCAACTTGTCAAGGCTGAACACCAAAGGCCTGGTGGGTTATTGCAACCATGGGAAATTCCAGTTTGGAAGTGGGATCAAATTTCCATGGATTTTATAGATGGTCTTCCCCGTTCTCGTTCGGGTCATAATAGTTTATGGGTAATTGTTGACAGACTTACTAAATCTGCCCATTTTATTCCCGTTCGGTCGAACCGTTCCTCTTCTGGCCAAACTCTTTGTCAAAGAAATTGTTAAACTACATGGAGTTCCTTCTTCCATTGTTAGTGATCGAGATCCATTGTTTACTAGTGGATTCTGGAAGAGTCTTCAAAAAGCTTTGGGAACAAAGCTTAATTTTAGCACCGCTTATCACCCCCAGTCCGATGGACAAACTGAGCGTGTGAGTCAAACTCTTGAAGATCTTCTTCGTTCTTGTGTGCTTGATTTCGGTGGAAGTTGGGAAGATCATATTTCACTTGTTGAATTTTCCTATAATAACAACTTCCAATCTAGTATTGGTATGGCACCTTTCGAGGCACTCTATGGAAGGCCATGCCGATCTCCTTCTTGTTGGCTTGAGGCCGGTGAGAAGCTGGTCATAGGTCTAGATTTTATTCGGGATTCCACAGAAAAGATTGAACTTATTCGACATAGGATGAAAGAAGCCCAGAGTAGACAAAAATCCTATGCCGATAACCGAAGAAGAAAATTAGAATTTTCTATGGGAGATCTTGTATTTATTCGTGTTTCACCTATGAAGGGTGTTGTACGCTTCAGTCGATCGGGAAAGTTAGCGCCTTGATATATTGGGCCATTTCCTATCACAGAACGTATTGGTTCCATGGCTTATCGCCTTTCATTACCGGCTCAGTATGGAATGATTTCTTTCACTTCTGAATCCAAAATAATTCGATTAGGGGTCAGTACACAAAGATTTAAGGTCATTTCTTCTACCGCACCAGGTGCATTTCCCCAAGGGTGCCCTAAAGTTCCTCCACCGAACTGCCATGCATGACGTGTTTCACGTTTCTCAATTACGGAAGTGCCTTTGGGATTCCGATTCTATTCTTGAGCCCGGTGTGGTGGAAGAGATTGAAGTTTCACCTAATTTAACTTATGAGCAGCTTCCTGTTCGAATTATTGCTTCGGAGATCAAACGACTTCGAAGTAAAGATGTTCCGCTTGTTAAAGTTCAATGGTCCTCAAATCCTAAGGATTGCTCTTGGGAAACTAGAGAATTCATCGAGCGAACACATCCGGACTTACTTTCTCATGCTCTTTAAGGTAAAATTCTTATTTCAAATTTCTTTTTGTGTTAATATGCTTTTATGGTTGTTACTTTTTATTTCCACCCTATATATTGCGAGGACGCAATTTCTTTAAGGAGGGGAGTCTGTAACAACCCGCATATTTGTCGATTAGATATTTAAATATTTTATCGTTAGTCGGATGTTAGTCTGAAAAGCTACTTTTTGCATACGGTCGAATTAGGACTCGAGACTACCCCCATTGAGTTCAAAATGACGTTTGCAATCTTTTTGAGTGTAAACTTCGATATGTTTGGAGAAAGTGGAATTTTCACCACTTTTTCAACTCAGGGCTTTGGTATGGACTGCACTTACTAACTCAGCCCAATCCCTTCATTCTCTTCATAATTGCATATACATTAAAGCTTCTTCAAAAATGGTGGAGGGAATGGGAAATTAAAACTTCAAACTCAAATTCAATTGCAAATCCAACATTCAACTCCAAATTCAAGTAGAAGATATTGGATTCAAGCTTTGGATTGCTTCTCCTTGCTTTCAAGCTTCATCTTCATCCATTTTAGTAAAAAGGTGAGATTTTTAATCTCACATCTTGCCTATAACTATCTTGGACAGTTGGGAATGAATTCCTATCATTATTATGTGTGCATTTTCTTTTGGTGTGGATTGAATTGGTGGAAAACCCAAAATTTTTGAGTTATTAGCAATTTCCTACAGTTAGGCCGCTCTGTATTGCTAGCTCGCTCGCATGGAAGGGCCTCTGTTTGTATTTAGGTCGTTCTGGACGTTAGGTCGCGTGAAAGTCCTAGGTCGCTCGTTCCTGCTTCAGTCCCTAGGTCGCGGCAACACTAGGTCGTTTTCGACCTTACATCACTCGGAGGTACTAGGTCGCGGCTACGTTAGGTCGTAGGTCGCTCGTTGTGCTTCAGTCGCTAGGTCGCTAGCTCGTAGGTCGCTCGACCACTTTGTTAAGTCGCCCACCTTTTTAAACTTAGGTCGCATGACCCATCAGGTCGCTGGACCCCGTTAGGTCGCTCAACATTGACCTCGTTAGATTGCTCAACACACTGTGTCGCTAGGTCGCTCGACTCTGGGCTTCGTTAGCTCGCTCGGCCTTGTCATTTTTAGGTCGCGAGTCTTGCTAGGTCGCTCAATCGTCTACCTTTATAAGTCGTAGGTCGTCTCCGATCTTAAACCACTCGGCCGCATTAGGTCGCGTACCTTTTAGGTCGTGTGTTTCACTAGGTCGTTAGGCCTTTACCTTGTTAGGTCGTAGGACCTTATAACCCTTAGGTCGATCAACCTATTTGACTTAAAGCCGTTGCACGTTTAATTCGACCACGTTTGGTCGCAAGTATATTTCTACTATGATGGCTTTGGAACTGATTTCCTTGGATTTTTCTCACGTCTTCGAATGTGAAATTTTGTGATGCGACTTGTTTCAACAATCGTTTTGTGACTTGTCACTTTAAAAATGTGAAGGCTTCAATACTAGTAGTGAATATCAAAACTCTTTCATCAAAGCGATTTCAACACTGTTTTAACTACAAAACTCTTTTCCTCAAACCGTTTTCCAATCTACTAGTATATACAAGCCTTTACTTCACTCGGATGAGAAATCTAATTAAACGGCTTAGTAAAACGAGTGGTATGAAATGCTTGCGTTCACTTCGTCGGTTAATTCTTGGACTTGTTCGATTGAACCTTTTGTGACAATTTTCTAGTGAAGATTTACAGCTTGTTCGTAAATATTTAAGTTAAGCAAGTGGTTATGGGACATGAAGCTAAACTCATATATTTACTAGCTTGGTGTGATTGACACTTCTTGATGATCATGACGATCATTTTTGTGATTTGATTTAGACTAGCAATTGTGCGATGTCTCTTTGTCTACGAGGGAGACTAAACCCCGTTTGTGTGATGTTTCACCATCACATATGTGGGGTAGCGCCCCATGGTCTTCGGGCCGTTCATGTGTTAAAATTTAATGGATAGCTTCCATGAGATAGCTTCTCGTCATGTGTTATACGCGTTGGTGAGTTTTCATGCTCCCGTTCATGTGTTAGGCCTTCCCCCTTTTTATGTGTTTTCTGGATTTCTTGTGTTGATTTCTGGAATTTGTGCTTCACCAATTTTCATGATTTTCATTGATATGATATCAATTTTTGCGCATTGGTGAATTTGTGTGTCATTGACTTGTGATGAATACAAGTTTAGGGTATGATACCCTATTTTATCTTTGAGAAGATTCTTATGATATTGATTAATCTCTTGTTGATTTTCAATTATATACTTATAGTAGTATGCCACGATGGTTATTACATGTTCATGCCATGTCTTTTACTTTATACATATCATCTGATATTTATAGCTAGACTGATTCGTTTATTATTTTCTTATAAATAATACTCGGGTCAGACCGAGATGTTACAGGTGCTTCTGCTTGACTTCTCTTCAGGATTATTCTGACTTTTGGCTAACTACATAGACTAGTAGTTTTTAGATGTACACATTTGAGATGTAGACTCTATGTTGTGTACTTATTCTTTTGTATAGCACGTGTTGCTATTCTTTTGTATTATCGTGGATCTTTCCGACCACTACTCTGATGTACACTTTTATGTGTTATATATTTATTCATATCTTCTTCCACCTTTGTGATATGGATGTCTGTGACCGATTTATGTTATGATTATTTCTATGTTTGTTTCCAAAGATTATATATAGCCACCGTGTGATAGCTTTGAGTTTGTATCGGTATGTCGGATTTCCTCCTTAAATGATATGTATTCTATTCTATCTGACATATCAGTGCTCGCACAAGGAATTTACATGGTTGGTCGCTCCTCCACAGTCTTATTCTCCGTGCTAATTGACAGCACTACATCGTAGTGTACTTGGTTAGCGTGGGTATAGAGGTAGGGCGTCACATCAATGTAAGTAGCAAAAAATTATTTCAAAATCCATACGATGTACATATGCTATCCGTGCGTAATATCAAATTTGATCACTCACTCAATCACACAAATTTCACTTTCGAACTAGTATCGCTCACTCGATTCTCTAGTGCGGACTCTGATCCGGTTCCTTAATTAGAAATTGCTGTTCTCCTTGCACAGCCATATACTATGATAGAGAACTTCGGGATTATATCAAATTCCTGTATCAAGTGTTCGCCGTCAAGAATCGAGTGAAAATCCTTGTTCGGACCGATATAAATTTTCTCAAAATCATGTGCCCGAATCTACATCAAGGATCCTCATGTGAGTAAAATGATATTCGTACATCCTACATATTTATTCTAATTGGTTTCTTAACCATACCCATTTCCTTTTTAATTTAAATCACATTCAGTTTCATTAAACAAGATTTCATTTCATACTAAATTCATTTATAAACTATTTCATAAAGCTTTTTTAAGTTAATAAACATTTTATAAACACAACATATGTTTATTAATCACCTAAAAACTTAAGTTCGCATATTTGTATATCACTTTTCTACATCCTAAGAGTATATACAATATCAGATTTGTTTTACTTAACATGAATGTTCAACAAATTTTAAATTTGTTTTAACTTATCTTCTTCCCAACTTAAGAGTTACAAAAACTCAACTTCTATATTTTTTAACCAAAAACACTTAACTTAAGTCTCTATATCAAATTTGGTAGTCCGACAATCCAAAATCGTCGGAAATTCCATTTCATTTCAATAAAAAAACCACAAAATAACCTATTAAAATGAGATGCAAAACCAAACCACCCTAATGCATAAGGTACCTGCATCCATATAATAACTTGATTGAACAGTTCAAACTTAAACACCCAGTTTTTATTTCAAATCATTTTGAAATAACAATATACATATCTCCTTTTGCATATAGAACCATACTTTTGGGATTTTAAATATTGATCTGTTTTACCTAAAACAACTCTAAACAAATTACCATGGTAGCGATTCCCCACTTAAAAACTCTAAAATGAACGTCGATGGTGTTGCAGTCATCACCGAAATTATTTTGCAACAACCGAAGTGAGTTCGATGCTTTCTATCTTCTTTAAAATCCTTTAAAAATATTTCAATTCAAAAATACTTTCAAATAATACTATTATTATTTACCTCCAAAACTTAAAAAAAACAATTTCAGAACAGCGGGATTTCAGTTCACAAATTCTCAGCTTAAATCCTTTTTATCTATAACCCACATTTATAAATCAGATTTATAATATTTCACTTTCTTATATATAATCATTTCACAGCTATTACTTTGTTTAAATTATAATAAACAACTTTTATTAAAATCAAATTTTAACCCAACATTATCACCGAACGCCTTATAGTCAAACTGTGAAACTAAATTCATAAGGTGTTTGTTTCAATATTCCTATAAATTACCGTCTACCCAATCCATGCAGTAAGAAGGTAAATTACTTATAAATCAACAAACATTCGTAAATGCTCTAAACTGGATGAGCATGACTATTCGGTCGACAAGCAATAGCCAATGCTTCTAACTAGGTGAGCATGACTAATCAAAAAATAAATGATAATAATTGAATATTATTACTTCTAAACAACAAACACATCAAAAAAATCTATATCGACTTTATATAAATTATTCCATTTACCAATTTTAAAAATAATACTATGTCAATTTGCCTTGTTCAAGCGTCTAGAAACCCCTATCGATGCCGTCGCATCCCATACCTCGACCAGAATTCATAAACCACTCAACAGATAAATCAACACAATATAAATCATTTTATAATCACTAACAAATACGCCCTCTTATATATAATACACTCAACTCATTCTATGGTGTTAATTACCTTATCTCTAATGAGTTTACCCATTCTAGGGCATTCTAACCCTTTGTATAATGAGTTTACCCCAACAAGGCCTAGATGTTCGTTCAACCAAAGCTTTGATACCAACTTTAAAGACCTACCTTTTTGACTTTCAGAAGTTGACACTAATACATCTGCGGTATTCACATGTCGAGCATCCAGGTGCTTGGAAGACAGATTGTTAGGGAAAAAGAAAGAAAAATGACAGAATAGAATCTCATGTCGTGATGAGTAATATATAATATACATTAGATTTTTAAACAAAGAAAAACTATAATATGTATATATCATTCTGCGTTAACTTAATCACTAATCATCAGCCTGGATAGTTATAACAATGCATCCTCACAAACATAGTTAAATAAAACAACTAATGCAGCAAAAATAAGATGTACGTGAATACGACTTAGAGGCATCCAGCTCGTCTCCTGAAGTTCCAAGTATCCAAACTGAATCTGTAAATATGCTCGGTCTGACCCGAGTATTATAATAAAATAACACTTGGATTGGTATAGTAAATCAGTGTGAGAAAACTCAATCAAAGCAGAATGAATTATGTTTTTATAAAACCATTCCAAAATAAAAGGAATCTCGTAAGACCACATCGCACATAAACACAGACTGGTTTTTACCTTAAGACGACCAAACCATTAATATTAGAAAATCTAGTGATATTATAATAATGTCTAGGGGTGAAAATATCAATAATCAAGTAGCTGTGATGCTCGTGAGTATACATCAAACAATAATGGGTATATAATCAAAAAACGCTAAGGGGCATTCGCAAATTGAGTAGGATTCCACGGAGGTTCCCTCAATACTTCAAGAATGGTCCTCCTGCATAAGGATCAGAGTTATCCTTCCGAAGCAAAAATACATCCCTAGTGATGTACAATAGGAAATACATAGCTGGCCATGCAGGCTGAATGCATCGCTCCATGCATGCATCACAATTGTAAGTAACTCTAAGAAGGAGACGAGTGCATCCTTATGGGTTAGCTAAACCATTAACCATGCATCCTATCTCTGATATTAGTCACTACCGCTAGTGTGGTTATGTCCTACTTTCCAGCATACGATTCTCGACTAGAACAGATCTCGGAACCACACATGGATTCTCATATCTCAATAGTTCTTGGAATCACACATGGATTCTGACATGTCAACAAAGATCTCAAAGTCACACACGAATTCCCATACCCCAACGGGTCTTGGAATCACATATGGATTCCCACATCTCAATGTAGATCTCATAATCACACATGGATTCCCATACCCAACGGGTCTTAAAATCACACATGGATTCTAACATCTCGAATAAAAACTAGAATCTCCTTCAAGCATAGAATCCATTTATGGTTCTGGAGTGGTTACGGTTTTGAGTCATCTCATATAAGTATACTTCCCTGCTTACCGGACGTTCCAAAACCAATCGATCAATTTTTGGAATACTCAATACTGGTTCTTTTAGAAATAATCAGACAATACATACGAGTAGAGATCACCTCTTAACCGTTTAAGCAAACGGATTTCCTTATCATTCATCCTAGGAGAATAAAACGAGTTTATACGTACAGTATAGCATCACCGACGGTAAATGTTCCATATAATCCCCGTATTTCTCATATATATTTCCAAAGTTAAATCCTATGGTGTTAAGTAGGAAAAGAATATTTCCGAACTACCAAACTTAAGTAGGATTACATATTTAAGCCAAGATTCGATAGTCGGTTATTTAACTATCAAATAAACAAACATTCCAAACAGAGATTGCATTTCCCATGCAAACCACCAAGCCTCTTGGATTAATCTTTCATTAATTAAAATCTCTTTCTATAATACTTATCAAAATATTCATATACTTCTCTCACCGGGATAAGTATATTAACAACCATTCCTTTTAAAACTTGGAAAAACCTTTTCAAATACTTATAAAATAGTATGAGTACATTGACCAAACACTTAGAAAGAATATCTATTTCAAAATCATATTAAAATAATCAAAACCAAATTTCATTAAAACGAAGATACAAATAACTCAAAACACCATTCCTTTCCATAAATCTCTTTTATTTTATAAATATCTCATTTATAAATCTTCAAATCTATTTATAAAGCCTCTTTATAAATATCTAATCTATTTATAAAACTTCTTTATAAATCTCTAAAGCCCGTTTATCAAACCTCCCTTCCAAATCTCTAAAACAATTTATAGACTTCTTTTCTGAAATCATTTAAAAACCAAACTTCCTTTCCAATTTCAAATCTCTTTCAAATTCATAAACTCCTTTAATAAATCCTTTTTATAAAAAGGAATCCTTTTAAAAATAATTTATTATTCAAATTATTATTCAAGCATATAGCTAATAATTTTTATCTACTATATAACATACCGATTAAGCAAAAATGTGAGTTTAACTCATCGAAATTCCAGTTATTGCCGAAGCATTTCAGTTTGGTTTAAAATCGAACAACGTTCGATTTTAGCTTGAAATTCTACAAGCTCGATATTCTACAAACTACAATTTCCACCAATACAATTCCAAAATGTAGATATCATTCCTAGGAGTGCAATGCGACTGACCATGTTCGATTTGGACCAAGTATGGACTGTTAGGAACTAGAGATAGTGGTTCTGATGACAACAGCCTTTTTAACTTATTTTATTATAACTTATATACTAACACTATTGTCGAGATATATATGAATGTTATTATGCAGGATATATATAAGGCAGGTACTGATTATTGAAGACTGTACGGTATAAAGATCAAGAATGAAGAAATCAAGTTTGAAGACTCATGAGTATCAAGATTAAGATTTCAAGATAAGTGTCTAGTTTATTGTTAAAACTTCATAATAGCACGGAAATCTTCATTCCATATTTCATTTGGGATGGAACCCATTTCTATCTTCTTAGTGGCTTACAAACCCACGACAAGTAGCTTACAAACCTACGACAAGTGGCTTACAAACCCACGAACATCCTGGTTTTGTACAAGTTCTCGAGTCCTGATGTGATGAGATATTCTGCAGGAAGAAGCTTGCAAAACTACTTCAAAATGGTTTTTCAAAACTACTTTTCAAAATGTTTTAGCCTTAAAATATTCTTTGTTTTTAAATAAACTCTTGTTTTAAACTTCGTTTGTTTTCAAAACTATCTTCTGATTTTTAAATATTCTTTTATAATATATATATACTTGAGATTTAAAATCAAATTTATATATACATTCTAAAAATATATTTTTCTACTCTTCTTTATTTTAAAACATAGGAAAATTAGTTTATTTTACTCCAGAATCATTTCATCTTGTTTTCCTTTCAATACCATTTTCAAAACAAATTTTACATTATTTTTAACTAAGGGATGTCGACATCATGGGATACCCCATGTCGACATGGTGGCCGTTAAATTCAAAAGTTTCAATTTTCAAAAGAAGTGTCTATTCGTTTAAATCTCTTCACGAATGGTTATGACCGTCACTGGTCTATAAATAGCCTTCACAAACGAATTTTTTATCTTACTACTTTCTTATTTTCTTCACTCCTTCTTCTCCACAAATCCATATTCTAAAATATTCATATTTTTAAGATCGTGCCGAAATTCTGCCGAATTCTCAAGTGAATCAAATTAGAATCTCATTCTTGTTTGATTCTCTGCCCTCTCTCGAAGATCAAAGTGCTATTCATAGTTTTAGGATCAATTTGTAATCAAAAGTTTATCGAGTCTCTCTATAAGGTGTGGTTGTGCCTGGAAATCAATTGGGTAATCTTGTGGCCCGTAAATCAAGAGAGTTTGCCCCGGACTCGTGAGACAGGAGGGTACCTCAAGGCCTTTAGAAACGGAGGATTGTAATCTCGACTTCGGTATAATAAAAATCTGTATGAGGTGTTCTGCCTTGGTACATGACTGGATGTAGGGTAACTCCGAACCATTATAAAATACAGTGTGTTCTTTCCTTTTACTGCTTTTTATTTACTTTCTGTATCTGTGTTTGATTCTGCGATTGTTTTGTGATTAAGTTCTGCATTTGTTTGTGTTATAATTTTAATTTAGTCCATATAAGTCTTAGAATCCATTAAACACTATTCACCCCCCTCTAGTGTTAAATTAGCCTTAAGATCCTTAATCCGCACTCCCTTTCAATTGGTATCAGAGCATACGTTTTCATAGTTTTCATATTCTGAAACTTGAAAAGTTGAAAATGGTATTTCTCGAAATTTTTGTTAATACTAGTTTGAATCTATGCATTTCATCAAAGTATCATAGGTCTGCATATAGTTTTTATGAAAAATCAAGTTATCTACCGAATTGGTTTGTTTTGCAGGAACAGACATGTTACATGGCTTTTGAAGAATCAACAACCAATGGACAAACTGTGCAAATTGAGAAAGATAAATGGATACTTGATAGTGATTGTTCAAGGCATATGACTGGAAATCCCGAGATACTCAATGACATTATATATCAAGATGGTGGATTGGTCAACTTTGGAGACAACTCAAAAGGATATGTGATTGACATCGGCAATGTCGGTAATTCTTAAACTCCCCTTATTTCTGATATTTTGCTAATTAGGAATTTAAAATATAATCTGTAGTATAAGTCAACTATGTGATAAAGGATTTAAAATTAAATTTGGAAAAGATAAGTGTCACATCGAAGATAATAAGTCAAATATTATCTTTGAAGGAATTAGGAAGAAAAACATTTACATCCTTAGTATGAAAGTTTCAAATGATAACTTATGTCTTTTGGCTAATACAAGTGACCCTTTGATTTGGCATAAAAGATTTGGTCATTTAAATTTCAAGCTGTTATCTAGGTTATAAAAACTTGACTTTTTTAGAGGTCTTCCCAAGTTTAACTTTAAAGTAGATAGTATATGTGATGCTTGCCAATTAGGAAAACTTAAGAAAAGTTCATTTAAATTAAAAGATATGATTTCTACTTCTAAACCTCTAGAATTACTTCATTTATATTTATTTGGTCCATCTCAAGTTCAATCAATTAATCACAATAAATATGTTTTTGTAATTGTAGATGATTATTCTAGATATGCTTGGATAATTTTTCTTAAACTTAAAAGTGATGTTTTTGAATTATTTAAAAATTTTGTTAAAAGAATTCAAAATCAATTTTCTTTAAAAATAAAAACTATTCATAGTGATCACGGTGGAGAATTTGAAAATGAAAATTTTGAGAATTTCTGTAATAAAAAAGGAATCACTCGTAATTTCTATTTTCTAAGAACTCCCAACAAAACGGAGTGGTAGAACGTAAGAATAGAACGATTCAAGAGTGTGCTAGAACAATACTTTCTGATAGTAACTTACCTAAAAACTTTTGGGCTGAAGCAGTCGCTACAGCTTATTATATATTAAATAGGATTTTAATTAGACCATTATCTAATAAAACACCATATGAATTACTTTACAACAAGAAACCCATAGTAGCTTATTTTAAAGTTTTTGGTAGTAAGTGTTTTATTCTTAATACAAAAGATAATTTAGATAAATTTGAACCTAAATCCGACAAAGGTATCTTTATCGGATATTCTGAAAGAAGTAAAGCATTTAGAGTTTATAATTTAAGAACTAACACTATTGAAGAAACAATGCATGTATCTTTTTATGAAAATTTTAAAGATACTATACAAATAGAAGATGAAGAAGATTTTGTAACTTTAAATAATGAACCTAATGAAACTAATTGTGAAATCATTCAACCTAATAAAAGAATTAGACTATTAAAAGATTATCCTATAGAAAATATACTAGGTAATATTGAATCTATAGTTAAAACAAGAAATCAACTAAATGGTATGAGTAATGTAGCTTTTATATCAATTATTGAACCTAAAAATCCAAAGGAAGCATCATCTGATGATTCATGGATTCTTGCTATGCAAGAAGAATTGAATCAGTTCACCAGAAATGATGTTTGGGAACTTGTTCCTAGACCTGAGGATAAAAGTATAATTGGAACAGAATGAGTTTATAAAAATAAAATGAATGAACTTGGTGAGGTCGTGAGAAATACAGCTCATTTAGTCGCGCAAGGTTATTGTCAATAAGAAGGAATTGATTATGACGAAACCTTTGCACCCATAGCAAGACTAGAAGCTATCAGGATTCTACTTGCTTTCGAAAACTACAATAATTTTAAGTTATATCAAATGGATGTTAAAAGTGCTTTTCTAAATGGTTTTGTAAAAGAAGATGTTTATGTTGAACAACCTCCACTTTTTGAAAATAATGAATTTCCAAATCATGTATATAAACTAAAGAAAGTTTTATATGGTCTGAAACAAGCTCCTAGAGCCTGGTATGAAAGACTAAGATCTTATTTACTACAATCTGGTTTTGAAATTGGTAAAATAGATACAACTCTTTTTATTAAAAGAAACAAAAATGATATTCAATTAGTACAAATATATGTATATGATATAATATTTTGGCCAACTAATAACATAATGAATAAAGAATTTTCAGATATAATGACTAAAGAATTTGAAATGAGTCATGGGAGAACTAAGCTTCTTCTTAGGACTTCAAATCAATCAATTAGACAAAGGAATTTTCATTAGTCAAGAAAAATATGCTAAGGATTTAATTAATAAATTTGGATTGACCACTTCTAGTGGGAAACCAACTCCAATGACAACTAATGTAACTTTAAGTAAAGAAGATAAATCAAAAGATGTTGATCAAAAATTATATAGGAGAATGATTGGTTCGCCGCTTTATATAACAGCAAGTCGTCCTGACATCATGCATAGTGTCTGCCTCTGTGCAAGATACCAATCTCAACCTAAAGAAACTCACTTAAAAGCTGTTAAAAGAATTTTAAGATATGTAAAACATACTTTAGATTATGGTTTATTTTACCCTAAAAATGATGTATTTGATTTAATTTCATATTGTGATGCTGATTACGCTGGTTGTAAATCAGATCGAAAAAGTACAAGTGGAACTTGTCACTTTCTAGGACATTCTCTGGTTTCCTGGTTTAGTAAGAAGCAAAACACTATATCCTTGTCAACAACTGAAGCAGAATATATATCTACTGCTTTGGCTTGTTCTCAAGTTATATATATGCTACAAACTTTAAAAGATTTTGGATTAACTATAACTAAATCACCAATTTATTGTGATAATACTAGTGCAATAAACTTATCTAAAAATCCAACGCATCATGCTAGAACAAAACAAATTGATATTAGACATCATTTTCTTAGAGATAATATAAGTAAAGAAGTCATAACTCTTGAATATATTAATACTGAAAAACAAATTGTTGATATATTAACCAAACCATTAAATGAACAAAACTTTACTAAATTTAGAAGAGAATTAGGTATATGTTCATTAACTGAAATATAAATTATAAATAATACAAGTATAGTTAATAATTAATATAAATAAAATTTTCTCAAAAATTGAACTGGGCATGTCAACATGACCCATCCCCCTATGTCGACATACAGGCCGAGATTTTCAAATTTAAATTTCCCTCTAAAATTAGTTATTTGGTTATATATTTATATATTTCGACTTTTACTCCTTTTCTCTGTTCTATTCTCTGTAATAAACATCTAAAACAGTAAATTAATGGCTTCCTCTTCTAATAATGAACCTTCTTCACCCACTTCTCCTCATTCTGGCCCTTTTCAACGTTCCACACACATACGAGTCATCAAATTACAAGAGAAGATGAAAGATTTGCTTCAAATGATGATGGAAATTCAAGTGAGTCAACTGTGAATAGCCAGAGAACGAGATAGGCAAGGCGGAATTCTTAGGAATTTACAAAAATTTCTTATGAATAACCATGCCAATCCCATTGTCATCGAAGAATCATCACAAGCCATGGACTCTGAAGAAGAAGAGCCTTTAGAAGAACCATAAGAGGATCAAGAAGAAGAACATCCTCTGTCGAATCCGGATGTTCATATGGACGAAGACGATGGCGTGATTTGCGTTGGAGAGGTCCTTTTTGATGCTAATGGAAACTTGGTCGAACAACGTGGAAACTTTTGTCTCCATTATCCAAATTGTTCGGTCCATAAATCACCAATAGTTAAGGGTCCTCGTTAATCGTTTTTCTCTTTCTTGATTATATATTGGTTTGTTAATTTGTATATAAAGTGTTATCTTAATTAATGATCTTCTAAAAACAATCTTTGGTGTATAAATTCTTGAATTCCATTTAACTTAGGATGTTATATTTCACTCATAAATAGTTGTTATTCTTATGTCATATGTTTGTTTATCTTATTTTCTATTAAGTTCAAGGTTTATAGGTTATTGTTTTGTTGATGACAAAGGGGGAGAAGTTATATAAAATAGTAGGCTTGGAGTAAGGGGGAGTTGTTGGTGTAAGGGGGAGTTATAGTATGATCGAAGTGGTAAGTATATTTTATAAGGTTGTCATCAGCAAAAAGGGGGAGATTGTTAGGAACTGGAGATAGTGGTTTTGATGACAACAACATTTGTAACTTATTTTATTATAACTTATATACTAACACTATTATCTAGATATATATGAATGTTATTATGTAGGATATATATAAAGCATGTACTGATTATTGAAGACTGT
Source organism: Allium fistulosum (assembly GCA_030737815.1). Lineage (NCBI taxonomy): Eukaryota > Viridiplantae > Streptophyta > Magnoliopsida > Asparagales > Amaryllidaceae > Allium > Allium fistulosum. The sequence goes on along the minus strand of CM060906.1, from coordinate 1,080,772,736 downwards.
ATAGTCTAAAGATCAAGAATGAAGAAATCAAGTTTGAAGACTCATGAGTATCAAGATCAAGATTTCAAGATAAGTGTCTAGTTTATTGTTAAAACTTCATAATAGCACGGAAATCTTCATTCCATATTTCATTTGGGATGGAACCCATTTCTATCTTCTTAGTGGCTTACAAACCCATGACAAGTAGCTTACAAACCTACGACAAGTGGCTTACAAACCCACGAACATCCATGTTTTGTACAAGTTCTCGAGTCCTGATGTGATGAGATATTCTGCAGGAAGAACCTTGCAAAACTACTTCAAAATGGTTTTTCAAAACTACTTTTCAAAATGTTTTAGGCTTAAAATATTCTTTGTCTTTGTTTTTAAATAAACTCTTGTTTTAAACTTTGTTTGTTTTTAAAACTATCTTCTGATTTTTAAATATTCTTTTATAATATATATATATTCTTGAGATTTAAAATCAAATTTATATATACATTCTAAAAATATATTTTTCTACTCTTCTTTATTTTAAAACATAGAAAATTAGTTTATTTTACTCCAGAATCATTTCATCTTGTTTTCCTTTCAATACCATTTTCAAAACAAATTTTACATTGTTTTTAACTGAGGGATGTCGACATCATGGGATACCCCATGTCGACATGGTGGCCGTTAAATTCAAAAGTTTCAATTTTCAAAAGAAGTGTCTATTCGTTTAAATCTCTTCACGAATGGTTATGACTATTACTGGTCTATAAATAGCCTTCACAAACGAATTTTTTATCTTACTACTTTCTCATTTTCTTCACTCCTTCTTCTCCACAAATCCATATTCTAAAATATTCATAGTTTTAAGATTGTGCCGAAATTCTGCCGAATTCTCAAGTGAATCAAATTAGAATCTCATTCTTGTTTGATTCTCTGCCCTCTCTCGAAGATCAAAGTGCTATTCAGAGTTATAGGATCAATTTGTAATCAAAAGTTTATCGAGTCTCTCTATAAGGTGTGGTTGTGCCTGGAAATCAATTGGGTAATCTTGTGGCCCGTAAATCAAGAGAGTTTGCCCCGGACTCGTGAGACAGAAGGGTACCTCAAGGCCTTTAGAAACTGAGGATTGTAATCTTGACTTTGGTATAATAAAAATCTGTATGAGGTGTTCTGCCTTGGTACAGGACTGGATGTAGGGTAACTCCGAACCAGTATAAAATCCGGTGTGTTCTTTTCTTTTACTGTTTTTTATTTACTTTCTACATCTATGTTTGATTCTGTGATTGTTCTGTGATTAAGTTCTGCATTTGTTTGTGTCATAATTTTAATTTGGTCCATATAAGTCTTAGAATCCATTAAACACTATTCACCCCCCTCTAGTGTTAAATTAGCCTTAAGATCCTTAATCCGCACTCCCAATTTCATGGACAATATATCGGGTTTAATAGGATTTATGAGTTAAATAATATAATTTAACAACCAATTATATCATTAACCTTAATTAACCTAATCACCTAATCATTCATACCCAGGCCGCATCGAGCCAAAACCCAGCCGCTCCGTTCATCTCTGCATCTCCCTTGCTATAGGCCAAGACACGCCGCCGCACTCCACTAGAAGGAAGCCCAGCCTTTGACGAACCAACAACCCTAGAATCGTCCTTTATCGTTGCTTCTATCACTTGGACAAACCCAAAACATTGAACGCCATTGAACTTGAATTCCGGCTACCACACGTCGAACTACGATGATCCCCCCGTCCAATCACCTTGCCTCCTCTAGCCAAACAACTTTCTAGTTGGACCCCTCACTTGAAAATGCTTCGAGTGGCTCCATCATTGAAGGCCATTGGATAAAGGTAAATAAAAATGGAGGCTAGGGTTTCAATTCCAGTTTTGAGAAAATGAAGATTGGTAGGGGTCCTTACATAGGCAACCAACCGATACTACTCACCTCGAAATTTCTCGAACTCCAATCGAGGCATGCTCACTAGCGTTCCTAGCCAAATACCCGTATTTTGAACACAATGCAACTAGTATTGGGACCTAGTTCCATCATGTATAGAAGTTAGCTTTTCAAGTCGCTCAATTTATGAACTGAACTCGACCCCCAAATCGAAACCAAATAATCAGAATATTTCGATGCTTATACTTATTTTGGTTCACTCACACCATCCAAACAAAATGGAATTAATATTGAGTCCTAAAAAGTCCATCCGCGAAAATCAAGTTCACAGCGAATCGATAAAATAAAATAATAAAATATTTAATTATTCAAAATTTAAATATTCAGAGCAACCTAAAAATACGGGTTGTTATAGGTAAAAGAAAGAAAGACAGAACAGAATCTCACAACGCGACGAGTAATATATAATATACCAACGATCTTTACAAAAAGAAAAGAACTTTATATACATATTAAAATCAGGGAAACTAACATATCATTAGCCTGGACAGTTATAACAACCCATCCTTACCATTGCTGATAAATATAGACAAGAACAAACAACATAAGATAAAATACATGAATACGTCTTGGAGGATCCAGCTCGTCTCCTGAAGCTCCGAAGTGTCCAGCTAAATCTATAAAATATGCTTGGGTTGACCTCAGCATTATAAGAAAAATGCTCGGATCAATCTGGTAAAACCAGCGTAAGAAACACAATCAAATGGATTTTTAATATTTGTCAAAACACTTTAAAAATAAAGGCATCTCGTAAGACTACATCGCACATAAACACGGACGGGTTATACCTTACAAAAACCAAACCATTTTATTAGAAAATCCGTTGATATTATAATAGTTTCTAGGAGAAAATAAATATATAAAATAGTGGAAACGCTTGCATCTCATATTCTAACATAGTTAGGCCCAACTAAGTCCATAAATGCATGTATTGGAGATTGGATTTTCATCAATGATTGGGCTACTGAGGTACCGCCTGTCACATTACATCTTTAAACAAAATGTACCGAGGTAAACAAGAATGTCTTGCACCCCTGCTACACAGAGCCCGTTGTCCCTTTAACATGGCATACTGGATTACATCATCCCCCGGGCACCAAGGTTGCAAAACATCTGCACCTGGTCCCACGCTTCTCGTGCACACGCACACCAAAAATCCATAAATATCGAGTCTAGATCGAGGAATGATGCTCCTAATGGTAGCGAACTACATAGCTCTACTGCATATACTGTGTTTTAGTCATTATTGGGCTGTGAGGACTGTGAGGTCACGAATACCTTTTCTCTCCCTCAGAAAATCCTACTTGGAATGCTAGCATTGCCTTCCAGGTTCAATTCAATGCCAGTGTTCATCCATATAAGTTAATCAGGATAAGAACAAACCGAAGGCACTACCTCTACTGCGTCCATTTTGGAATCACCCTCAGGATTAGTAGCAAGTAGCCCTTACACTTCAAAGAGCTCTGTCTTCAATTATCTCAAACCAGTCTTGAATCTCTTCCAAGCATCGAATTCATATATGGTTTTTAGAGTGGTTATGGTTGCGAGTCATCTCATATAAGTACACTCCCTCGCTTACCGGTCGCTCCAAAACTAATCGATGGTAAACTCTACTCTGGTTTTTTGGAAATAATCAAACAATACATAAAAGCGGAGATCACCTCCCAACCGTTTAAGTGGATGGTTTTACTTATTATTTGTCCTACGAGAACAAAACAAGATTAATACCCATAGTACAACATCATCGAGGATGATTGTGCTATGTAACTTCTGTGTTTCTCCTAGATATTTTTAGAGTTATATTTTGGCAAAGATTTGATAGTCGGTTATGTAACTACTAAATAAACAAGAAATCAACATAGATTTAATTCCATGTGGAATCCACTAAGCCTTTATTAATTAATCTTTCATTGATTAAAATCTCTTTCAATTATTTGATTCAAAATAATCACAAAAGACATATATTCATAAACCCCATGTATTCCTTTTAATTTTGGAAAAACCATTCATATAATTATCTCACTGATATAAGTGTATCCACAAAAGCTTAAGGAAGAATTCAACTTTTTTAATTTCATATTTAAATGGGCCAAAAAAACATCATTTAAAAAATTTCTTACTGTAAACCAAAAGACTATGCTTTGGTGTTAAGTATGGAAAGATTGTTTCCATAGAACCCGAATTAAGAAGGATTATTTATCAAAATAAAACCTTATTCCTTTTATGAAATTCCCTTTTTATAAACCCATTTCGTATTCATAAATCTCTAAATTAATTTATAAACTTCTTCCTTAGATATTTAAAATGATCTATAAAATTCCTTTCTATTTATAAAACTCTTTCTATTTATAAACTCTTCCTATAAATCTCCCTTTATAAACTCCTTTATAAAAATTCTTTATAAAATTCCTTATAAAAATCCTTTAACCCATTTATATAAATCCTATATAAATAGCACCAGTCATCGTTATTATAATAATATCACTTATAAATCCATTTTTATTTATAGGTTAACATTACTCAATCTCTCCCTTATTTATAAAATACCATCTATAAGTCTCTCTTGTAAAATATCTCTTATAAAACCCCTTTCCAAATTATCATTTATATGTCTTCTTTACAAAATATCATTTGTAAACCTTCTTCAATCAAATCCTTTTTATTAAATAAAATCCCTTTTATAAACAATTTATTATTTATAAAAATCCTTTATTAAATTAATTAATTTCCTTTAAATATCATAAATTAACTTTAAAACAAAATAAGTAATTAACATTAAAACATGACTAATAAAATAAGTAATTAACTTAATCTACCATTTATTTAATCAATTAATTAACTTAAACCATAATTAAATCAATTGATTAACATAAACCAACATTAATAAAAAAATTAAATAACTTTAAACAACATTAATAATATAATTATTAATTTTGTTTAAAACATCATTAACAAAACAATTATTAACTTAAACATCATTTATAAAATAAATTAAAGTCGTTTATAATTAAATAAACGCAACTTCAAATTGTTATAAAATTTAAGTTGTTTTTAAATCCATAACCTTTCAAATTTGGAAAGAGGCTTAACGAACCACAATGGTATTTGAACAAGCGACCATTTAATTTAATTTAAAATTTTCAGTCATATCACAAGTATTTACATAAGCAAGCATATATGTAAATAAAATCAACAATTAGCAATCACAAGCTAATTCATCACTTATCCAATATTAATTAACTGGCATATGAATAAATATCCAAATAAATATAATAGCAGAATGAGGATTTATTCTGTTAAACAGATGTCATCGATAAACTATTCAATTAAATTATAGCAGACGGTATTTTATTTGGCCAAATTAATGTCACTGATGAAGTATAATAAATTTAACCACGTTATTATTTAAAATAACGTAATTAAATTTAATCACTATTATTTTATCATAAATTTAAACTTCCTTAAAACTATCAACAAGTTATACCACAATGTTGTACTCGTCAATACGAGTCTAATGCAAAAATCCATAGGTAAATTGGATTTAAAACGAATGAGATATGGCTAGTTAAACTTTTCATACTTAATTTATAACTTAAACAAGTAATTATTTATAATTATTCACCAAACCAATTCAGGCCAAGGCCTGCACTTCCCTGCCCAAACCCAATAACTACAATGCCTTCTCCCAAAACATATCTACTTTCAAACCAGTGCTCCAAGTATGAAATGCGACCCAATCAACGCCCTAAGATCGTCGCTCCGACCACCATCATCTATTGCTACCTACGCCATTCGAACACCCACCTATCCCCTCACCTCCACACCAAGCCCGATGCCCACATTTGCCGTTCGGACCCAAACATTCGAACCTAAATAAAAAGTAGGTTGAAACCACAGTTTACCTCGGTGCCGCCACCACGAGCCACAAGAATACCAGCAACTACAACCACACCTCCCCATGGATCCAAGTCTCCCTCCAACACCAATGTTAAGCCCCTCGACACCGGTTCGTCAAGAAAAAAAAGATGAACATATGTAACAACCTTGTATTTTACAAATATTTTTAAATTGATTTTTCCAGATTCAAAATCTTTATTTTTGAAAAAGAATAAATTTTGTTATTGTAAATATAAAAAAAAAACTTTGATTTTGTATGTGGATTAGAATTCCAAATATGACTAAATTTAATATTTCCAGAAATGTGAATTTTAGTCAAATAGTCAAACTTCGACTTTTAACTTAAAAATTTAAAAGTTTGAAATTATAAATTTTATCTTTTATTATAAAAATAGATTTAATTACTTGAATACTGCTTTTTGTTTTGTTGAAAATGGAGTTAAACTGTAAAAGATATGTACATTTCAATTTTGAGTATAAACCGTTTATTTAACGATTTTGTCTATTTTAAATTGTATAAATTACTTTTTCTTTGTTATATTTTATTTAAAATATGTTCTAATATGTTATTTGATGTATATTTTGTCTTTTAATATTTTTAGAAATGATAATATAATTTTTCTAAAGTCTATTGAAATTGTTTTCTAATTTTAAAGCCTAATTTCTATTTTCTTTGCTATTTTCTTAATTTAATTATATATAATTAAAATTTATTTATTAATTTTATGCATTCACTCTTATTTGCCGTGTTTTACTTTATTTTATTCATTTTACATGTATTCAAATTAAAATAAATGTTTCCAAAGTGTATTGAGGTTATTTCTAATTTTTAAAGCCTAGTTTGCAAATTTTAGCCATTTTCTTAATTTAAATGCTATATAATTAAAATTTAATTGTTTATTTTATATATTAATTTTATTTACTGAGTTTTATATTTATTTATCAGTTTTATATGTATTTACAAATTTCTAAATTAATAATGGAAAATTGAAGAGTTTGTGACTCTTGGTTTGCCTAAGGCTCTTTGTTTTCCCATCTCTTCGTTTTCCAACCTTTTTCATTCAATTTCTTTGGCCGACCTTAACATTTCTTTCAGCTGCTTATTTTTCTTTTTATTTCCGTATATAAACTCTTCTCAATCACAAAAATCATGGCCATCATCATTTGCAAAGATTTTGGGTAAAAACCTTCTTCTTTTCTATGTTTTCCTTTGTTTTCACATGATTTTGCACTTGTCCTCCTCTTCTTTGGATCGGCCAACACCACATCCACCACCTTGGCCACCTCCACCACCATCCCCTCTGACCAACACCTCCTCCAGCCCCTTCCCATGCCATAGCCTAGCCCCTATGTGATGAAGAACCACCATAGTTTTGATGCAACATCACCTAGATCCCATAGCCAAGCACATCCTCCTTCCACCACCTCTCTCCACCACCTAGGCCGACCAACCACCACCACCATCAGCCTGTTTCAGACCTGAGACACCTCTACACACCACATACTGATCCCACCTGAGATAGCCATGTCCTCCATGACCTAGGCCGAGCCCTTTAGTTGCCTTGAATTCCATGCTTTTGCCTTGTAATATTAGATTTTTGCTTCACAAACTTGTCCACCACCTTCTCTAGGTTAGGCCGACCCCTATAGGTCCATAACTAGACCTTAGAGCAAGCCTTATTCATGTATTTTCCATCCATGGCTGAGCCTATGCTAGATGGAGGCAAGTGCAATTGGTTTGGAATTGATTTGTGCTTGAATATACAAGTTATTTAAATTGTTGTGTAGTGTTTATTCATGTATATTGTATTGGTTTGTTTCATGTATTCAAGGCATTTAGTCTTGTCTCTCCCACACTCAAATCACTATCATACTCTCGTGCCTTTTTGGATTATGTGATGTGTGTGTTGGTTGTCATCTCCAGCTCAATACAGGTGAGTTATTCTCACCAGACAATATGTAGCTATATAACTAGTAAATTGACACCCTGTGAATCTGTAGAAATATATTATCATGTTATACTTGACTATGTTATGATCATATGATGTTTATACACCTGTTATATCATCCGTTACTGTTATATAATGTATTCTGTTCATTTATATCTGTTTATCACATTGCAAGTTCCCTGTAGACTAGAATCACTATGGGTTGAAATGATACATACCCGAACGTACTTTAGAATAGGGAAAAATCGTTATGGGCTGAAATGATAGGCCTGAATGGTTTTTTATTTAATTTATTTTAACTTGGGATTGCGGGTTTGAAATGATAGAACCCGGATTTTTCTTTTTAAACTGCGGATTGAAATGATACATATCCGTATCACTTGACCTAGGCTAGAAAACTATATACAGGCCCGTGGTTATTTTATAAAGTGTTTTCAATATTTTTAAGTATTTTAAAAATATAAATTTATGAAATTTGATTTAAATAGATTTTGAAATGTTTTAAAATTAAAGAAATTATGATTTTTCTATGTGTTAAAAATGTAATTTATGAATGGTTTGACTGGATTTTTGAAATATAACTTAGGTTGGAAATTTGGAATTTTGGTTAAAAATGATATTTAAGTTATATAAATAAAAATGAAAATTTAATTATATTTGGAAAATGGTAAATATGATAATTTGATTAAATTTGAATTTAAGCGATTTATTAAAGTATTATTGATTTTTCTATGAATTTAAGTGGTTAAATAAATGAATGTTTAAAAGTGATCTTTTAAAATATAACTTGACTAGGAAATGTGAAATTTGGTTTTAATTAAAGGTTTAAGTTAATTAAATAAAATTGGAAATTTAGTTAAATTGTAAAATGGTAATTTAAATTTAAAGTGTTAAGTTTATTTGTTGAAAAGTGAAGAATTGGACACTTTTACACTTAAATTTATTAAGTAAATTGTTGAAATTGGATTTGATTATAAGAAATTTATTGTGAAAAAGATATATGTTAAATGATATGTAAATGAACATTTTAAATGTTAAAATATGATTTTTAAAATATTTATGTGTTTTAAATTGAAGTTATTTAATTGCTGGAAATACACTAACACCTGAAATCTACTTTTAATAGCATTCAGAAATGCTATAGATTCTGTTTTGAACTAAAATTGTGTAAAACGAGCTATTACAGCATTTCTGAAATGCTGTAGTTGCTGTAGTTGAACTTATAGGCTAATATTGAACTTAGGCCTGTTATAGCATTCTCTGGAAAAGCTATAGTGGTCTGCAGTCTATGTTGAAATCAAATTTAACCCTTGTTTTGAAATCTGAACTACCGCAGCACTTCTGAAATGCTGTCTTTTCTGTTTTGAGCTATAATTCAACTAAAACTGAGTTTTAACAACAGTTTTAAGTGCTGTCTTTGCTGAATTAAAAATGTTTTCAAATATAACTTATAGCAGTTGTTTTTAAATGCTGTGAAATGCTGAAATTTTAATAATTAGGGTTTTTGACTTAGTAAACGAACTCAGAATGGTTTGAAACTTTGGAAATTGAATACTTGATTTGAAAGTATAATAACTACACTTTTAAAAGGTTTAAATGAATTATTTTGATTAGAATATAAACTATTTAAGGGTGATTTGAAATGATATTAAATGAATGATATCTATGAATTTAAAAGGTATTTAAAGTTGAATATTTGGATTTGAACTGATATGATATTTTATTATATTAAAATGATTTGAAATAACGCTTTGGAAAGATAAGATATTTTGATATATTAAAATGATTTGAAATGAAGTTTTGAAAGGATATGATATTTTGATATATTGAAATGATTTGAAATGAAGTTTTGAAATGATATGATATTTTAAATATATTGAAATGGTTTGGAATTGATTTAATCTTTATTTTGATAAAGATTTGGATTTGAAATTCTATTTTGAAGTATAAACTGTTTTTAAATTATAACCACGGGTTATAATAATGATTGGTTGTTAAAGAGACCGGGATCGGATATGGACATACTCTCTGTCGATACCGAAAACCACTTTGACAACTGTGTACGCGATGGAGTTTCCAGAATGAAGAAGGATGGTGGCGGCGATCCTAAGGTATATACGTGGACCCAACTCCCGTGAGTTGGCATAAGGTGACTAAAACAGGAGCGATCTCGGGCCAGTGAGGTAGCACCTCGTATCGGACACACTTCTTCGATACCATTCTATTACTTTGTGATTTTTGGTGGCCACCCTTGATTTGGGAGTGTTGTTCGAGGTGGAACGGTAGTGGCTGCTATGCGTATCCATCAGTCCGTGTGCGTAATTGGTATATCTACCCTGGCATTGCCTTGTGTGCCGTGTCACCTACCATATCGAACCCACTACGATTATGATTTTAAGATCCGACCGCGTTAAGGGTCTCCATCCCCTTAACGCTATTTTCTATATGATTATACTTTACTGATTAGACACTACTGTATATAGCGTATATTACTATATAGTAAATAGTTTAACGGATCCTTAGAGGATGGGTGGTCCCAAGCATCTTCTAAGTTACTTGTACCTTTATTACAGTTCACTTGAGTTGGTTTACATTATATAAGTATATATTGTCTTGACTCGAGTGTTTTGTGTTTTGCTTTATGCTCGGGTCAGCCTGAGTTATTCACAGATTTGGATTTCCACTCTCTTGGAGATTTGAATCGTTGGAGATTATCTGCTTGTCATGTCCTATCTATTTCAATTTCGTTGTTCTACTCAGCTTGTACTTGGTTATTATATTGAGACTTTTGTCGTATTCTATTTCTTCTGTTATATCTAATGTAACTCTGATATATTTATATAGTAGCTTCATGAACTACTATTTCTTTTACTTCCGCTGCATTATTTTACTCTATGTCTGTGATCTGTGATTATATTTATTTACTGTATATTCTGAGATTTGCCAAATTTTATTTACAACGCGGTATTTTGAGCAATTCAACTCCGGCATGAGTGTCTACCTATACACTTATAATGGATGTGAATGGTTGAAAATATCGGGTCGTTACAGTTGGTATCAGAGCTTTGGCTTTGAGGCAAAACTTAGAATGTATGGTAAATTTATTTACAGAATCACTTTCGTTCGAGTTTGAATCTCTTCCTTTTGATTCGATTTCCTTTGAATTTTGGAACGTTCCCTGCGGTTCCGAAATTCATTCGTGTCCCTCACTATTCATCATCTTTTGATTCTGCAGTATCCCATGACTCCACTTCCAATGATCTTTATAGTGAATTGGCGGTCTCGCCAATATTCTAATTTTCTTGTAAAAGGGTGAAAATCCTTTATAATCAGCATCGATTCACCAGAGATTTATATTTATCCTTGGTTTAGATGCTAATATCTTTTATTATTCCAAACTCTATCTCTTGAGATCGAAGGTAGATTTACCCCAGAAAATCCACATTTGATCTTATCCATTAAGTCACGGTTGACCCGGTTAAGGTTGTCCGCGATTTATCTAAGCTTACCCATCTCTCTACTCTGTTTAACCATCTTGTCTTTTGTTTCTAAACTATCTCCAAACATTTTGAATTGTACGTGTAAATCTATGTTTTGTTTTATATGTTGTGTTGTTTGGGTTGTTGATGTTGATTTGGGTTTCCGATCGATTCGTCTGATCAACGCTATCGATAGGATTTCTAAAATACTTTGACAGAACAAACTGACACAATATTATTTTTAAATTTGGTTAATGAAATAAATTTGGATATATAATTTTATGGAACTTAATAAATTGATTTAAATTGATAATTTGAAATGATAATACTTGATTTATCATTTATTGTTCTACTAATGAATTTATAAATAGTTGTTTATAAAATTTATTTGGGAACTGAAATGAATTTAAAACAAGAAATTTAAAGAATTTAATTTCCGATGGTTTCAAACCTTGTGTTTAAAATTTTTAAAAGGATATTATTTAAAGTATTTTGAATAAAAATTTGTCTCTAAAGGATTTTAAAGTTTAAAAATTTAGTGCTCTTCTCTTTGTCGCTGGAAAATAATTTCAGTGATGACTGCAGCATCATCGACGTTCATTTTCGAGTTTCGGAGTGAAGAGACCGTTCTGTAGTCTTGCTACAGCTTTGTTTTGGAAAATCTAATTGATTTGAATTTCTAAAATATGACTGGATTATAATATATATATATAGATATATGATTTAAAATTTGATTTGACATATTATGTATGTATAATTACTTATCGCTAATTGGTTTGAAGGAAATCGGAAATTAACTCTTACATTTTTTTTCTTAAAGAATAATTTCAATTGTAAAAAGAAAAAAAAAATTTGATAAATAATTCAAACTTGAGATAATTGAATCGGGAAGTTTTATTTGTATAACACACAATTTCATTCCAATATAACTTACCTAAATTACACAGAAGTTGAATATGAAATTGGGTAATATACAATATAAAAAGGATTTTTATAAATAAAATTTGAGTGGTTATAATACATGTTATACACTTAAATTTTAGTTATAAAAGATTAACAGAGGCAAATAGTGAAAAAGGAATTTAAAGAGATTTTATTTAAATAACTTAATAATCAAATTTGATTTACTATGGAACCTTATGTCTAACCTAGGAATTTTAATAAAGGTTATTTCCTAAAATGAATATGTTGTATAATAAATAATGTATCTTTGAATAGATAAAGTAAAATACATTTGAATTGGACATTTTGTAATAAAGTTTATTTAACTTGAATTCATAGTTTAATTGATGTCTAAATGAATAAATGTGTAAAGAAATTTGATTGTTATATTTGCTATGATAAATATTTTATTTATGAAATAGATATGTCTTGAAAAATGAATAATTATGATTTAAATAGTTAAAATGTATTTTAACATCACTAAAATTTGATAATTGTGAATTTGGTTTTCAAATGGAATTTTAAGTGTAACTTATTAAAGGAATATCTATTTATGAAATGGGTATTTTAAATAAAGTGTTAGGGTATGTGTTAAATTTAGAGCTAAGTAAAATAGTGAGCTTTTGACTTAATAAACGAAGTATAGTTTAATTTGGATATTCCATTCATAAAAGTTTGTTTTAATAAGTCATAAGTTAAATGATATCCAAATGAATATTCTAGAATAAAACTGATTTGAAATATTAATATATCTACTGTAGCATTTTATAAGTGCTGCTGTTTTGAAAATACAATGTTTTGGAAATTTTTAAAATTGAATGAACTTAGAAATGTTACAACTTTAAAATGAATATTGTTTGATCTTGGATTAAAATGGTTTAAATGAAGATTATTTTTAAAAAGGTGTTATGATTTTCTAAGTGTTATGTTTTTTTTAAGAATAACATTTCCAAAGAGTTATGATTTTTAGTAGTATGATTTCCAAATGATAACATCTCTAAATTGTTATGATTTCAAAACATTATGGTTACAAATCTATTATCTTATTTTGTTTTTTTTTCAAACTATATTTTGGTTGTCCTTATTTCTCTTATCTTGTTACAGAATGGAAAGGCTATTGCTTATACCAGTCTGTTTAGAAATCTTTCTGTAATCTTGATAATCTTTGTTACTCATCTGGATTTGAACACTGTTTTTCCATTCATAGACCGTCGGTCAAGTGAAAGGGAGATTCAGACTTTAGAAGATTTTTTTTTTCGTGCTTGTACTCTTGATTTAATTACCTCCATCTTGTTAAACTTACCTATAACAATAGTTATCAGGTGTAATTCCAATCTTCTTATCATCTTGTCTTAATTCTATTCATTCTATCTTTTTATGTGCTTTCCCGTACCTCGTTCCTTTTCGGGGACGAAAAGTTTTGAGTGGGGAAGAGTGTAACAACCTTGTATTTTACAAATATTTTTAAATTGATTTTTCCAGATTCAAAATCTTTATTTTTGAAAAAGAATAAATTTTGTTATTGTAAATATAAAAAAAAACTTTGATTTTGTATGTGGATTAGAATTCCAAATATGACTAAATTTAATATTTCCAGAAATGTGAATTTTAGTCAAATAGTCAAACTTCGACTTTTAACTTAAAAATTTAAAAGTTTGAAATTATAAATTTTATCTTTTATTATAAAAATAGATTTAATAACTTGAATACTGCTTTTTGTTTTGTTGAAAATGGAGTTAAACTGTAAAAGATATGTACATTTCAATTTTGAGTATAAACCGTTTATTTAACGATTTTGTCTATTTTAAATTGTATAAATTACTTTTTCTTTGTTATATTTTATTTTAAATATGTTCTAATATGTTATTTGATGTATATTTTGTCTTTTAATATTTTTAGAAATGATAATATAATTTTTCTAAAGTCTATTGAAATTGTTTTCTAATTTGAAAGCCTAATTTCTATTTTCTTTGCTATTTTCTTAATTTAATTATATATAATTAAAATTTATTTATTTATTTTATGCATTCACTCTTATTTGCTGTGTTTTAATTTATTTTATTCATTTTACATGTATTCAAATTAAAATAAATGTTTCCAAAGTGTATTGAGGTTATTTCTAATTTTTAAAGCCTAGTTTGCAAATTTTAGCCATTTTCTTAATTTAAATGCTATATAATTAAAATTTATTTATTTATTTTATATATTAATTTTATTTTCTGAGTTTTATCTTTATTTATTAGTTTTATATGTATTTACAAATTTCTAAATTAATAATGGAAATTTGAAGAGTTTGTGACTCTTGGTTTGCCTAAGGCTCTTTGTTTTCCCATCTCTTCGTTTTCCAACCTTTTTTCATTCAATTTCTTTGGCCGACCTAAACATTTCTTTCAGCTGCTTATTTTTCTTTTTATTTCCGTATATAAACTCTTCTCAATCACAAAAATCATGGCCATCATCATTTGCAAAGATTTTGGGTAAAAACCTTCTTCTTTTCTATGTTTTCCTTTGTTTTCACATGATTTTGCACTTGTCCTCCTCTTCTTTGGATCGGCCAACACCACATCCACCACCTTGGCCGCCTCCACCACCATCCCCTCTGACCAACACCTCCTCCAGCCCCTTCCCATGCCATAGCCTAGCCCCTATGTGATGAAGAACCACCATAGTTTTGATGCAACATCACCTAGATCCCATAGCCAAGCACATCCTCCTTCCACCACCTCTCTCCACCACCTAGGCCGACCAACCACCACCACCATCAGCCTGTTTCAGACCTGAGACACCTCTACACACCACATACTGATCCCACCTGAGATAGCCATGTCCTCCATGACCTAGGCCGAGCCCTTTAGTTGCCTTGAATTCCATGCTTTTGCCTTGTAATATTAGATTTTTGCTTCACAAACTTATCCACCACCTTCTCTAGGTTAGGCCGACCCCTATCGGTCCACAACCAGACCTTAGAGCAAGCCTTATTCATGTATTTTCCATCCATGGCTGAGCCTATGCTAGATGGAGGCAAGTGCAATTGGTTTGGAATTGATTTGTGCTTGAATATACAAGTTATTTAAATTGTTGTGTAGTGTTTATTCATGTATATTGTATTGGTTTGTTCATGTATTCAAGGCATTTAGTCTTGTCTCTCCCACACTCAAATCACTATCATACTCTCGTGCCTTTGTGGATTCTGTGATGTGTGTGTTGGTTGTCATCTCCAGCTCAATACAGGTGAGTTATTCTCACCAGACAATATGTAGCTATATAACTAGTAAATTGACACCCTGTGAATCTGTAGAAATATATTATCATGTTATACTTGACTATGTTATGATCATATGATGTTTATACACCTGTTATATCATCCGTTACTGTTATATAATGTATTCAGTTCATTTATATCTGTTTATCACATTGCAAGTTCCCTGTAGACTAGAATCACTATGGGTTGAAATGATACATACCCGAACGTACTTTAGAATAGGGAAAATCGTTATGGGCTGAAATGATAGGCCTGAATGGTTTTTTATTTAATTTATTTTAACTTGGGATTGCGGGTTTGAAATGATAGAACCCGGATTTTTCTTTTTAAACTGCGGATTGAAATGATACATATCCGTATCACTTGACCTAGGCTAGAAAACTATATACAGGCCCGTGGTTATTTTATAAAGTGTTTTCAATATTTTTAAGTATTTTAAAAATATAAATTTATGAAATTTGATTTAAATAGATTTTGAAATGTTTTAAAATTAAAGAAATTATGATTTTTCTATGTGTTAAAAATGTAATTTATGAATGGTTTAACTGGATTTTTGAAATATAACTTAGGTTGGAAATTTGGAATTTTGGTTAAAAATGATATTTAAGTTATATAAATAAAAATGAAAATTTAATTATATTTGGAAAATGGTAAATATGATAATTTGATTAAATTTGAATTTAAGCGATTTATTAAAGTATTATTGATTTTTCTATGAATTTAAGTGGTTAAATAAATGAATGTTTAAAAGTGATCTTTTAAAATATAACTTGACTAGGAAATGTGAAATTTGGTTTTAATTAAAGGTTTAAGTTAATTAAATAAAATTGGAAATTTAGTTAAATTGTAAAATGGTAATTTAAATTTAAAGTGTTAAGTTTATTTGTTGAAAAGTGAAGAATTGGACACTTTTACACTTAAATTTATTAAGTAAATTGTTGAAATTGGATTTGATTATAAGAAATTTATTGTGAAAAAGATATATGTTAAATGATATGTAAATGAACATTTTAAATGTTAAAATATGATTTTTAAAATGTTTATGTGTTTTAAATTGAAGTTATTTAATTGCTGGAAATACACTAACACCTGAAATCTACTTTTAATAGCATTCAGAAATGCTATAGATTCTGTTTTGAACTAAAATTGTGTAAAACGAGCTATTACAGCATTTCTGAAATGCTGTAGTTGCTGTAGTTGAACTTATAGGCTAATATTGAACTTAGGACTGTTATAGCATTCTCTGGAAAAGCTATAGTGGTCTGCAGTCTATGTTGAAATCAAATTTAACCCTTGTTTTGAAATCTGAACTACCGCAGCACTTCTGAAATGCTGTCTTTTCTGTTTTGAGCTATAATTCAACTAAAACTGAGTTTTAACAACAGTTTTAAGTGCTGTCTTTGCTGAATTAAAAATGTTTTCAAATATAACTTATAGCAGTTGTTTTTAAATGCTGTGAAATGCTGAAATTTTAATAATTAGGGTTTTTGACTTAGTAAACGAACTCAGAATGGTTTGAAACTTTGGAAATTGAATACTTGATTTGAAAGTATAATAATTACACTTTTAAAAGGTTTAAATGAATTATTTTGATTAGAATATAAACTATTTAAGGGTGATTTGAAATGATAGTAAATGAATGATATCTTTGAATTTAAAAGGTATTTAAAGTTGAATATTTGGATTTGAACTGATATGATATTTTATTATATTAAAATGATTTGAAATAACGCTTTGGAAAGATAAGATATTTTGATATATTAAAATGATTTGAAATGAAGTTTTGAAAGGATATGATATTTTGATATATTGAAATGATTTGAAATGAAGTTTTGAAATGATATGATATTTTAAATATATTGAAATGGTTTGGAATTGATTTAATCTTTATTTTGATAAAGATTTGGATTTGAAATTCTATTTCGAAGTATAAACTGTTTTTAAATTATAACCACGGGTTATAATAATGATTGGTTGTTAAAGAGACCGGGATCGGATATGGACATACTCTTTGTCGATACCGAAAACCACTTTGACAACTGTGTACGCGGTGGAGTTTCCAGAATGAAGAAGGATGGTGGCGGCGATCCTAAGGTATATACGTGGACCCAACTCCCGTGAGTTGGCATAAGGTGACTAAAACAGGAGCGATCTCGGGCCAGTGAGGTAGCACCTCGTATCGGACACACTTCTTCGATACCATTCCATTACTTTGTGATTTTTGGTGGCCACCCTTGATTTGGGAGTGTTGTTCGAGGTGGAACGGTAGTGGCTGCTATGCGTATCCATCAGTCCGTGTGCGTAATTGGTATATCTACCCTGGCATTGCCTTGTGTGCCGTGTCACCTACCATATCGAACCCACTACGATTATGATTTTAAGATCCGACCGCGTTAAGGTTCTCCATCCCCTTAACGCTATTTTCTATATGATTATACTTTACTGATTAGACACTACTGTATATAGCGTATATTACTATATAGTAAATAGTTTAACGGATCCTTAGAGGATGCGTGGTCCCAAGCATCTTCTAAGTTACTTGTACCTTTATTACAGTTCACTTGAGTTGGTTTACATTATATAAGTATATATTGTCTTGACTCGAGTGTTTTGTGTTTTGCTTTACGCTCGGGTCAGCCTGAGTTATTCACAGATTTGGATTTCCACTCTCTTGGAGATTTGAATCGTTGGAGATTATCTGCTTGTCATGTCCTATCTATTTCAATTTCGTTGTTCTACTCAGCTTGTACTTGGTTATTATATTGAGACTTTTGTCGTATTCTATTTCTTCTGTTATATCTTATGTAACTCTGATATATTTATATAGTAGCTTCATGAACTACTATTTCTTTTACTTCCGCTGCATTATTTTACTCTATGTCTGTGATCTGTGATTATATTTATTTACTGTATATTCTGAGATTTGCCAAATTTTATTTACAACGCGGTATTTTGAGCAATTCAACTCCGGCATGAGTGTCTACCTATACACTTATAATGGATGTGAATGGTTGAAAATATCGGGTCGTTATAGTTGGTATCAGAGCTTTGGCTTTGAGGCAAAACTTAGAATGTATGGTAAATTTATTTACAGAATCACTTTCGTTCGAGTTTGAATCTCTTCCTTTTGATTCGATTTCCTTTGAATTTTGGAACGTTCCTTGCGGTTTCGAAATTCATTCGTGTCCCTCACTATTCATCATCTTTTGATTCTGGAGTATCCCATGACTCCACTTCCAATGATCTTTATAGTGAATTGGCGGTCTCGCCAATATTCTAATTTTCTTGTAAAAGGGTGAAAATCCTTTATAATCAGCATCGATTCACCAGAGATTTATATTTATCCTTGGTTTAGATGCTAATATCTTTTATTATTCCAAACTCTATCTCTTGAGATCAAAGGTAGATTTACCCCAGAAAATCCACATTTGATCTTATCCATTAAGTCACGGTTGACCCGGTTAAGGTTGTCCGCGATTTATCTAAGCTTACCCATCTCTCTACTCTGTTTAACCATCTTGTCTTTTGTTTCTAAACTATCTCCAAACATTTTGAATTGTACGTGTAAATCTATGTTTTGTTTTATATGTTGTGTTTTTTGGGTTGTTGATGTTGATTTGGGTTTCCGATCGATTCGTCTGATCAACGCTATCGGTAGGATTTCTAAAACACTTTGACAGAACAAACTGACACAATATTATTTTTAAATTTGGTTAATGAAATAAATTTGGATATATAATTTTATGGAACTTAATAAATTGATAATTTGAAATGATAATACTTGATTTATCATTTATTGTTCTACTAATGAATTTATAAATAGTTGTTTATAAAATTTATTTGGGAACTGAAATGAATTTAAAACAAGAAATTTAAAGAATTTAATTTCCGATGGTTTCAAACCTTGTGTTTAAAATTTTTAAAAGGATATTATTTAAAGTATTTTGAATAAAAATTTGTCTCTAAAGGATTTTAAAGTTTAAAAATTTAGTGCTCTTCTCTTTGTCGCTGGAAAATAATTTCAGTGATGACTGCAGCATCATCGACGTTCATTTTCGAGTTTCGGAGTGAAGAGACCGTTCTGTAGTCTTGCTACAGCTTTGTTTTGGAAAATCTAATTGATTTGAATTTCTAAAATATGACTGGATTATAATATATATATATATATATATATGATTTAAAATTTGATTTGACATATTATGTATGTATAATTACTTATCGCTAACTGGTTTGAAGGAAATCGGAAATTAACTCTTACATTTTTTTTCTTAAAGAATAATTTCAATTATAAAAAGAAAAATAAAAAAAAATTTGATAAATAATTCAAACTTGAGATAATTGAATCGGGAAGTTTTATTTGTATAACACACAATTTCATTCCAATATAACTTACCTAAATTACACAGAAGTTGAATATGAAATTGGGTAATATACAATATAAAAAGGATTTTTATAAATAAAATTTGAGTGGTTATAATACAAGTTATACACTTAAATTTTAGTTATAAAAGATTAACAGAGGCAAATAGTGAAAAAGGAATTTAAAGAGATTTTATTTAAATAACTTAATAATCAAATTTGATTTACTATGGAACCTTAAGTCTAACCTAGGAATTTTAATAAAGGTTATTTCCTAAAATGAATATGTTGTATAATAAATAATGTATCTTTGAATAGATAAAGTAAAATACATTTGAATTGGACATTTTGTAATAAAGTTTATTTAACTTGAATTCATAGTTTAATTGATGTCTAAATGAATAAATGTGTAAAGAAATTTGATTGTTATATTTGCTATGATAAATATTTTATTTATGAAATAGATATGTCTTGAAAAATGAATAATTATGATTTAAATAGTTAAAATGTATTTTAACATCACTAAAATTTGATAATTGTGAATTTGGTTTTCAAATGGAATTTTAAGTGTAACTTATTAAAGGAATATCTATTTATGAAATGGGTATTTTAAATAAAGTGTTAGGGTATGTGTTAAATTTAGAGCTAAGTAAAATAGTGAGCTTTTGACTTAATAAACGAAGTATAGTTTAATTTGGATATTCCATTCATAAAAGTTTGTTTTAATAAGTCATAAGTTAAATGATATCCAAATGAATATTCTAGAATAAAACTGATTTGAAATATTAATATATCTACTGTAGCATTTTATAAGTGCTGCTGTTTTGAAAATACAATGTTTTGGAAATTTTTAAAATTGAATGAACTTAGAAATGTTACAACTTTAAAATGAATATTGTTTGATCTTGGATTAAAATGGTTTAAATGAAGATTATTTTTAAAAAGGTGTTATGATTTTCTAAGTGTTATGTTTTTTTTAAGAATAACATTTCCAAAGAGTTATGATTTTTAGTAGTATGATTTCCAAATGATAACATCTCTAAATTGTTATGATTTCAAAACATTATGGTTACAAATCTATTATCTTATTTTGTTTTTTTTTCAAACTATCTTTTGGTTGTCCTTATTTCTCTTATCTTGTTACAGAATGGAAAGGCTATTGCTTATACCAGTCTGTTAAGAAATCTTTCTGTAATCTTGATAATCTTTGTTACTCATCTGGATCTGAACACTGTTTTTCCAATCATAGACCGTCGGTCAAGTGAAAGGGAGATTCAGACTTTAGAAGATTTTTTTTTTCATGCTTGTACTCTTGATTTAATTACCTCCATCTTGTTAAACTTACCTATAACAATAGTTATCAGGTGTAATTCCAATCTTCTTATCATCTTGTCTTAATTCTATTCATTCTATCTTTTTATGTGCTTTCCCGTACCTCGTTCCTTTTCGGGGACGAAAAGTTTTGAGTGGGGGAGAGTGTAACAACCTTGTATTTTACAAATATTTTTAAATTGATTTTTCCAGATTCAAAATCTTTATTTTTGAAAAAGAATAAATTTTGTTATTGTAAATATAAAAAAAAACTTTGATTTTGTATGTGGATTAGAATTCCAAATATGACTAAATTTAATATTTCCAGAAATGTGAATTTTAGTCAAATAGTCAAACTTCGACTTTTAACTTAAAAATTTAAAAGTTTGAAATTATAAATTTTATCTTTTATTATAAAAATAGATTTAATAACTTGAATACTGCTTTTTGTTTTGTTGAAAATGGAGTTAAACTGTAAAAGATATGTACATTTCAATTTTGAGTATAAACCGTTTATTTAACGATTTTGTCTATTTTAAATTGTATAAATTACTTTTTCTTTGTTATATTTTATTTTAAATATGTTCTAATATGTTATTTGATGTATATTTTGTCTTTTAATATTTTTAGAAATGATAATATAATTTTTCTAAAGTCTATTGAAATTGTTTTCTAATTTTAAAGCCTAATTTCTATTTTCTTTGCTATTTTCTTAATTCAATTTTATATAATTAAAATTTATTTATTTATTTTATGCATTCACTCTTATTTGCTGTGTTTTACTTTATTTTATTCATTTTACATGTATTCAAATTAAAATAAATGTTTCCAAAGTGTATTGAGGTTATTTCTAATTTTTAAAGCCTAGTTTGCAAATTTTAGCCATTTTCTTAATTTAAATGCTATATAATTAAAATTTAATTATTTATTTTATATATTAATTTTCTTTACTGAGTTTTATCTTTATTTATCAGTTTTATATGTATTTACAAATTTCTAAATTAATAATGGAAATTTGAAGAGTTTGTGACTCTTGGTTTGCCTAAGGCTCTTCGTTTTCCCATCTCTTCGTTTTCCAACCTTTTTCATTCAATTTCTTTGGCCGACCTTAACATTTCTTTCAGCTGCTTATTTTTCTTTTTATTTCCGTATATAAACTCTTCTCAATCACAAAAATCATGGCCATCATCATTTGCAAAGATTTTGGGTAAAAACCTTCTTCTTTTCTATGTTTTCCTTTGTTTTCACATGATTTTGCACTTGTCCTCCTCTTCTTTGGATCGGCCAACACCACATCCACCACCTTGGCCACCTCCACCACCATCCCCTCTGACCAACACCTCCTCCAGCAACTTCCCATGCCATATCCTAGCCCCTATGTGATGAAGAACCACCATAGTTTTGATGCAACATCACCTAGATCCCATAGCCAAGCACATCCTCCTTCCACCACCTCTCTCCACCACCTAGGCCGACCAACCACCACCACCATCAGCCTGTTTCAGACCTGAGACACCTCTACACACCACATACTGATCCCACCTGAGATAGCCATGTCCTCCATGACCTAGGCCGAGCCCTTTAGTTGCCTTGAATTCCATGCTTTTGCCTTGTAATATTAGATTTTTGCTTCACAAACTTGTCCACCACCTTCTCTAGGTTAGGCCGACCCCTATAGGTCCACAACCAGACCTTAGAGCAAGCCTTATTCATGTATTTTCCATCCATGGCTGAGCCTATGCTAGATGGAGGCAAGTGCAATTGGTTTGGAATTGATTTGTGCTTGAATATACAAGTTATTTAAATTGTTGTGTAGTGTTTATTCATTTATATTGTATTGGTTTGTTTCATGTATTCAAGGCATTTAGTCTTGTCTCTCCCACACTCAAATCACTATCATACTCTCGTGCCTTTGTGGATTTTGTGATGTGTGTGTTGGTTGTCATCTCCAGCTCAATACAGGTGAGTTATTCTCACCAGACAATATGTAGCTATATAACTAGTAAATTGACACCCTGTGAATCTGTAGAAATATATTATCATGTTATACTTGACTATGTTATGATCATATGATGTTTATACACCTGTTATATCATCCGTTACTGTTATATAATGTATTCTGTTCATTTATATCTGTTTATCACATTGCAAGTTCCCTGTAGACTAGAATCACTATGGGTTGAAATGATACATACCCGAACGTACTTTAGAATAGGGAAAAATCGTTATGGGCTGAAATGATAGGCCTGAATGGTTTTTTATTTAATTTATTTTAACTTGGGATTGCGGGTTTTAAATGATAGAACCCGGATTTTTCTTTTTAAACTGCGGATTGAAATGATACATATCTGTATCACTTGACCTAGGCTAGAAAACTATATACAGGCCCGTGGTTATTTTTTAAAGTGTTTTCAATATTTTTAAGTATTTTAAAAATATAAATTTATGAAATTTGATTTAAATAGATTTTGAAATGTTTTAAAATTAAAGAAATTATGATTTTTCTATGTGTTAAAAATGTAATTTATGAATGGTTTAACTGGATTTTTGAAATATAACTTAGGTTGGAAATTTGGAATTTTGGTTAAAAATGATATTTAAGTTATATAAATAAAAATGAAAATTTAATTATATTTGGAAAAGGGTAAATATGATAATTTGATTAAATTTGAATTTAAGCGATTTATTAAAGTATTATTGATTTTTCTATGAATTTAAGTGGTTAAATAAATGAATGTTTAAAAGTGATCTTTTAAAATATAACTTGACTAGGAAATGTGAAATTTGGTTTTAATTAAAGGTTTAAGTTAATTAAATAAAATTGGAAATTTAGTTAAATTGTAAAATGGTAATTTAAATTTAAAGTGTTAAGTTTATTTGTTGAAAAGTGAAGAATTGGACACTTTTACACTTAAATTTATTAAGTAAATTGTTGAAATTGGATTTGATTATAAGAAATTTATTGTGAAAAAATATATGTTAAATGATATGTAAATGAACATTTTAAATATTAAAATATGATTTTTAAAATGTTTATGTGTTTTAAATTGAAGTTATTTAATTGCTGGAAATACACTAACACCTGAAATCTACTTTTAATAGCATTCAGAAATGCTATAGATTCTGTTTTGAACTAAAATTGTGTAAAACGAGCTATTACAGCATTTCTGAAATGCTGTAGTTGCTGTAGTTGAACTTATAGGCTAATATTGAACTTAGGCCTGTTATAGCATTCTCTGGAAAAGCTATAGTGGTCTGCAGTCTATGTTGAAATCAAATTTAACCCTTGTTTTGAAATCTGAACTACCGCAGCACTTCTGAAATGCTGTCTTTTCTGTTTTGAGCTATAATTCAACTAAAACTGAGTTTTAACAACAGTTTTAAGTGCTGTCTTTGCTGAATTAAAAATGTTTTCAAATATAACTTATAGCAGTTGTTTTTAAATGCTGTGAAATGCTGAAATTTTAATAATTATGGTTTTTCACTTAGTAAACGAACTCAGAATGGTTTGAAACTTTGGAAATTGAATACTTGATTTGAAAGTATAATAATTACACTTTTAAAAGGTTTAAATGAATTATTTTGATTAGAATATAAACTATTTAAGGGTGATTTGAAATGATAGTAAATAAATGATATCTTTGAATTTAAAAGGTATTTAAAGTTGAATATTTGGATTTGAACTGATATGATATTTTATTATATTAAAATGATTTGAAATAATGCTTTGGAAAGATAAGATATTTTGATATATTAAAATGATTTGAAATGAAGTTTTGAAAGGATATGATATTTTGATATATTGAAATGATTTGAAATGAAGTTTTGAAATGATATGATATTTTAAATATATTGAAATGGTTTGGAATTGATTTAATCTTTATTTTGATAAAGATTTGGATTTGAAATTCTATTTTGAAGTATAAACTGTTTTTAAATTATAACCACGGGTTATAATAATGATTGGTTGTTAAAGAGACCGGGATCGGATATGGACATACTCTTTGTCGATACCGAAAACCACTTTGACAACTGTGTACGCGGTGGAGTTTCCAGAATGAAGAAGGATGGTGGCGGCGATCCTAAGGTATATACGTGGACCCAACTCCCGTGAGTTGGCATAAGGTGACTAATACATGAGCGATCTCGGGCCAGTGAGGTAGCACCTCGTATCGGACAAACTTCTTCGATACCATTCTATTACTTTGTGATTTTTGGTGGCCACCCTTGATTTGGGAGTGTTGTTCGAGGTGGAACGGTAGTGGCTGCTATGCGTATCCATCAGTCCGTGTGCGTAATTGGTATATCTACCCTGGCATTGCCTTGTGTGCCGTGTCACCTACCATATCGAACCCACTACGATTATGATTTTAAGATCCGACCGCGTTAAGGTTCTCCATCCCCTTAACGCTATTTTCTATATGATTATACTTTACTGATTAGACACTACTGTATATAGCGTATATTACTATATAGTAAATAGTTTAACGGATCCTTAGAGGATGGGTGGTCCCAAGTGTAACATCCCGTATTTTTAAGCCATTGAATTTGAACATTTAATTCATTTTAAATGTTTAATATGGTTTAAGATTTATTTTGAACTAAAAAGAATTGGTTTAAACTAAAATAACAAGTGATAATTTCTAATGTGGAGATTTAATCTGAGATTGGATAATAAATAATTAAATATTCGGGATTGGGATAAAAAGGTGGATTTGGGTGTAAATAGTAATAAAATGATATTTAAATGTATTTTTAGGTTCGAATGGGTATAAATAATATTGTTGGATTTTTAGATGAATTTAAAAGTCAATAAATTATTTTTTGGGATTTTATATCAATTTAAAAATGAATTTAATATTTTTAAAATGCAAATAATCAGATTTTAGTCCGGAATGAGCCAGAATGATTTCTAATGTGTTTATAAATTTTATATGATTTATTGTTAAGTTATTAAAATTTTAAAGGTGAAATTTTAAAGCGTTTTCGTAAATTTTGAAAATCGCCTGGTTTAATAGACGAGTTAAATTAGCTTTCCGGGGCACAGTCTCGGAATTCGACAAAACCAGTTTCATTGGATCCGTAATAGTTAGTTATTATCGGATTTCAATTTTCGTAGCGATCGGAGTTGTCGTTTGACCGTGGCAGCTCGAAACGCATCGAAATCGATTTAATCGATTTAATTTTAAATTGATCGTTTAATTCCGTATCTCGCGCATACGATCAAATTAGCTTACGAAACTTGTTCCATTGTGTCCGGAACGCGGAAAAACCTCAGGATAGCCTGTCGGACGTGAAAATTGAAGGTCGTTTGCATTTTCTGTTAAATCGAGAAATTATATTAAATAATATTAAAACAATTTTATATAATCTATTTTTTTCTCTAAACCCTAGCTTTATCCTCAGGCCGCCGTTCTATCTCAACCAATGGCCGAAATCGCTTGCCATTTCCTCTCGATTTTCTCACGATCCACGTTTCGATTGAAGAAATCTCCAACTAGGAAGTGGTAGGGTTCGTCGAGACGAGGCTATCCAACGGCTATGATCGAGTATAGTGGTTTGGATGGCCGGCAAATCGTGGTGGGAAGGCCAGCGTTCGCGCGCGTATAACGAGGCAAGGGGGCTACCGAGCTTCTCGAGGCTTTGGGCGCTGGAAGCAATCGCGTGGGGGTACGCAGCGGCAAGCTCCGATCGTCATCTCGATAATCATAAGAGGGGCGGCGGTCGAGTTTTTTGAATCGACGTTGGGTTCATTTTTTTTGCTGAGATGATCGCGTGGGGAAGAGGAATGCATCGTGCAGCCTTGATTTTTGCCTTCCAGATCTACGGCTGATAATTTTGTGGGGTATAATATTATTAATAATAAAAAGGAATTTGTTTTAAATTAAAGTGCAAAAGTTGTAAAATTCATATCTATTTCATACGTTCTCAGAATTTGACGATTCTCGAAGCGTTGGAATCGCAGAGACGAGCACTACGTGATGGTGCAGATCCGGGGTCATTCTGAGCAAGTAGAAATTTGGGTTAAATCGAACACCGTCCGGTTTAATTTAAATTTCGAACGCTCGCCGAAACTCAAGGTGAGTTTTTCTCACTCACATCTGGATGCTAGACATTATAAATAGTTGATATTTAAATATCTGTATGGATGGCTGAATATAATTGTTATTATCAGTCTGGATTGATATTTATATTGTGATGTGCTAATATTTGTGGATGCAGGGAGAAACAGGTTGGAGGGATCCAACTGGATTCCTCACAATGTAGCAATTATTTTATAATTGATAGTGATACCTGTTTATATGTTGTGATTGATATATCTGGAATTTTAAATTGTTCTGTGAAATTGTTGTATAAATTATAATTCCAGAATTAAATTATAAATGAATAGATTGGGGATTTAAAAGAAATCAAAGAAATTTTTAAATAAGGAATATAAAAACTGGATTCTGTTTTGGAAGGGAAAAGGTAAATTGGTAAAATTGGGATTTTAAATATTGGGGAAAATTTATCAATCGTTAAATGTGAAATATAAGTTTTCTGGAAATGAATTCTATGAAAATATAAATTGAGTAAAATAACAGTGGTTTATTTTAATGACGAATAGTGATATCTGGAAAAGTAAAATATGTTAAAATGAAGCTTCCAAATTTAAAGGTACAATTTTAAGTGTTAATAGAATATTTTTTAAATACCGTTTCTTCATTGGGATTTTATTTAAGTAAATTGGAAATCTGGCTTTCATTGAAGAATTCACCAAAATGTTTTATTAAAAATGTTTTAAACTATATTTTTAAAAATGAATTCCAGAATGGGAAATTGTGTTGAACTTCGGATGAAGTTATGGATTTGTATGGAATTGGAAATTTATGTTGAAATCATAAATTGACTTGAAATAAATCAGTGGATTTATATAAAAGGGTACTTTGGAATGTTTAGAAACGGGATAGTGTTTCCCTGGGAAAAACCAGGTAAATGTTTTACAAAAGATTTTATTTAACTAAGGTTAAGTTTTGACTTGTTTTAAAAGTATTTTTAAGAAATCGTTATTTTTAGAGAAATAATTAATAACTTTTAATACCGTAAATAATTTGGGAGTATATTAGCAATTATTTTTACAAATGGATTTATTTAAAAGTTGGTTTTAGCTTAAGTTGTTAAAATTAGCATTTTTCTTCTTATAACGCTATTTTGAATTTAGTGAAACTAAACCCTTATCTTTAAATCAAAGTTTATGTGTTAATAACTAGTTTTCTTCACATATTTTAAATTTATAGTTTGGGTAAATAGATAGAAGTAATTTTCATATTTTAAAGTATATTTCAGTATAAAGTATTTTTAACTGTTTTAAATGCAAATTGTTTTATACTTGGTTATTCCCGATGGGAATAAAGGGTAAAGGATTTACCTTGTAAAGGAAGAGTTTGGAAAATTGTTTTCAAACGAGTTTTGAAAATGTGAAAATATATCTTTGAAAGATATTAGAAGAAAATAAATAATATGGAGATTATTTATTGTGTGATGGATGTGTATGGGTGTTTGTGAATGTGAATTGATAGTTAAATCACCGACTATCAATATTGGCCAAATGCGCGATCGTTTCGAAGAGACCGGGATCGAGTTTCCGTATACCGGGATTCTAGGTCTGGAGACTCGAAAACCACTTCGATCCGGTTTGTACGTTTCGCGGAAACGATTTCGGAGTCGAAGATGGAGCAGTGAAGTGCAAGGGCTAGTCGCTACTAATCCTGAGGATATTTCCAAAATGGATGTAGTAGGGGTAGTGCCTTCGGTTCCGTTCGGACCCGGGACGGACTTGTATGGACGAATGCTTCGTGACATCGTCAGGTGGGCGATGGGCATTCTAAGGGATATGTGCTATAAAGGTATCGTTTAGCCTCAAGCCTCATCAACCGGGAATGACTGAAAATCAGGGGTTATGCAGCAAGGCTTTGTGGGTAGCACCCACTTGAGAGTAAGGTCATCCCTGTCTAGATGTCCCTTTTATTTCGGCTTAGTGGTGCGGTTGCTGATCCCAACCGTGGGGTGATTTTACTTGGAATTATCCAGTAAGGGATGATTCCGGCTTTGTGTTGCAGGGGAGCGGGCGTACTCCTCGGTACTGTGATCTAGGCCACGTACTGTGACAGGTGGTACCCCAGTGCCTAGTCATTCGTTGGAAATCCATTCTCCCTACGAGCCTGTACGGTTTTGATTGTGCCCAACTATTGTTGAAATGTGAGATGCAAGCATTTCAGCTAGATTCTATTTTACTTTCTATAGACACTATTATAATATCAGAGAATTTTAATATAAAAGTGTTTTAGCTATCGTAAGGTAAAAACCCGACATATTTATTTGTGGCGTGGTCTTACGAGATGCTTTTGTTTTCAAAGAATTTTGAAACTTTAATAATCAATTGGGTGTATTTATGATGCGCTGGTATTCCAGACTGACTCGGGTGTTATTTTATTATAATGCTCGGGTCAGACCGAGTATTTTACAGGATAGGTTGCTATGGAGCTCAGGAGAGGAGCTGGAGTTCGAGACGTATTTCTCGTACTTGTATTATTCCGCTGCTGTGATTGTTGTATTGACTGATTGACTGGATATTGATGATTGTATTGATATACTCTGATGATGATGTATTGTATATAAACAGATATAGTTTTGATTTGTGTAAAGTTCTGTTCTATATATTATATTTTATCCGCTGCGACTGTGAGGTTCTGATTTTGTTTAGTTCTTTCTTCTTCTATCTACTTTCTTATTCTTCTACAATCTGTCTTTTCCGGCATTCGATCGTCGGCATATTATACTGTTGAGTATTTTGTGTCGATTTTCGAGGGTCGAGAAGGGCGGGTCGTCACACTTGGTATCAGAGCTTAGATTGGCGACAACCTAGGCTTTGGTGGGAAAATTACTCATTTTTAAATAGAGTCAATAGTACTCTATAATGAGCTGAGTGTAATAATAGCTATGAGAGCGTACTTGTTAGTGGATATAAAATTGTTTTTATATTGTGTTGATTTATCGGTTGAGTGTTTATGAATTCTGGTCGGTGCGGGAAGTACAACCGTATCGATAGGGGTTTCTAAACTCTTAAACAAGATAAACCGACATAGTATTGTTTTTAAAGTGGGTAAATGAAATAATTTTACCCAAAATTGTTTTTTGATATAAAAAGAAATAATTTTCTAAATTATATATATTGGATGTTTGTTTGATTGTTTCTTCTATAATCAAATTAGAAATTAAAACATGATCTAAAATTTGAAATGATATATATAAGAAAATAAGAAGTTAAAATATTAAAATGGTTTATAAACAAATGGAATTGACTGGATATGTTTTAAATAAGAAAAGTAAAAAATTAAAATTTGATTTAAACCAGAATTTTGACCCCGGAAATTTCGAATGGGATTTCAAGTGGAATTAAACAAAGTTTTGGGAATTTGACTTTGTGGAAATGTTAGAAATGTTTTCAAAAGCATTTGTAAGAATGGAGTATATTTTGGGAAATATTTTTGAATGGAAATTGATTTGAGGTGAATTTTGGAAGTGGAAAGCACTGAACTCACTTCAGTCGCTGGAAAATAATCCTGATGATGCTGGCCACATCATTAGAATTCATTTTCGAGTTTCTAAAGTGATGGATTGCTATCAAAATAGTTGGTTATGACATTGTTTGGGAAACAAGTGATTTTGGAATTTTCAAAAAGGAAAATTGTTTGGTAAAAGCAGTTTGTTTTGGAATTTGGTATTTGATTTGGATATCAAATGGAAATGTGTTGATTTATATTTCAAATTGGTTTTGAAATAAATCCGGGTAAATTGAATTCTGGAAATGCTATTTTAAAATAAAAATGTGAAAGTTGAAATGATTCAACTATATAACTTATAAAGGAAAGTTGATTTAAAGAAGAATTGAGTATATATGGAATGTAAATTTACTTTGAATAAATGAAGGTGAATGGAATATATCTGGATTTAACTCATGATAAGTTAAATAAAATTAAGAATTTGAATTTGAATTAAATCTAAATGAATTGGAATTAAATGGAAGTTGAGATAACGGTGAAATGTAAATGCTTATGATTGTGCAAATGAATTCATATTCTTAAGCTATTAAGTGTTAAAACTTGACATTGTGATTATAAAAATGTGGATTGGTTTGAAATGAGCAATATAAACTTACAAGTAAATAAGTTGGAGAACTTGAGAATGAAGATTTGATTTTAACTCAAGTAAAATGGAATTATAATCACAAATGAAAATGATTGAATGGTAAGGTGAATTCGAACTTAATTTTAAATGGAATGCAAAGTAAGGTGAAACAATTATAAAATATAAAAGAGGTAAGTGAACTGAAGTTAGTAAATAAGTTGAACTTGGATATGGAGAATTAAGATTAAATTGAATTTGGTTTAACTTCGACTAAGATGGAATTAAGCTGAATATTTAAATTCCGTTGTGTTATGAATAAAAATGAATGTAATTAAATTCTTATTTAAGGTAGTAAAGGAAATGGTTTAAATTCAGGTGGGCTAAATAAAATTTAGATGAGCTTGAATAAATTCTGGAAAGGAATTAAATTGAAAATGCATATATAATTTAGTTAACCTTGAATTAAAATGGGATAAGAATTTAGTTTAATGGAAATTTAATTTAGTTGAGGTGATGATGAATGAAGTAAATGTTTACTCAACTAAATCCAAAATGATTGTTTGGAAATAAATCTTGTGTAAACTAAATTAAATGGAATTTGTATTGCTATAAATAGGATTTTGATAGTTGGTCAAAGTTTGAAAGGTAAATAAAATCCAGTTTTGGGATGGAATTTAAGTTTGGTAATAAGTGTTGAGAGTGTGAATGAATAATGGAATTAGCTTATAATAGTGATGGTTTGAATTGTAAGTAAATTCAAATGAGAGAAATAATTTAAATGGTCTCTTTGTTGATAAAATAAATCTAAAATGGATTGGATAAATAAACGAAGAGCATTAAACTTTGTAAATGAATTGAAATTGGTTGAATGAGAATCAGATGGAAATAAAATTAAATAGATAATGGTAATATTGTGAAACTACTTAAGCAAATTGAAAGAAACAAATGATCGTGGATGAGCTTTATTAAGAAATTTGAATGGAATTTGTTGGATAATAAAATTGAATTGAAAGTGAAATGATATTCATTAATTATTGTGGTAAATTAAGAATGTATGAGTTGAATATAACCCAGGATCGAATGATATTAATATAAACTTGAATTTGGTTAATGGAAATAGAGATGTAAGGAAAATGTAATTTAACAATTACATTGGAAAGAGAAAATACTTGGATTGTGAACAATGCAAAAATTGAATAAAATTAATACACATCCAAGTTGAAATTAATTTTAAATGGTTATAAGCTTAAGTGGCAATTGTTTTGCTTGAATGACATGGAAATTTGCATGTATTTGCAATTGAGTGTTTAAAAACAATTGGAATTGAATTGTGAATAAATTGATATGAATGGGAACCCAATTCAAAGAGTTTTGTATATGAATGCAAGTGAATTGGTTAAGAATAGCAAATGAAATTGATTTTGAATCAATAGGAATGAATTGACCTCTTAATGAGTAATGTTTGCATATGGATGGAAATGGATCATAATTGAAATGCAAATGTTTCAAGTTTAAAATGAAATTTGATTGTAAATCAAATTTGGAATGTAAGTAAAATTTAAAATGTAAGAGAGGCATATGTTAATCATATTGAAATAGAAATGGATTGTTTATAATTAATATAGATTGTATGTAGCGAAACTTGAATTTAAGGCATTCAAGTGAAATAAAATGAAGTAGACTTGAATAAGTAATTCGAATGTGATTGAAACCTTTAAATTGTTGATAAAATATGGTTAACATTGTTACATTATGAAATTGCTTGGTTTGGCTATGAAATGGATGTGTGGCTTGCATTTATATTGGAAATGTTGTTAAAATGCTCATATCTTTGAATTTGATGAGTTTGTTGAGTATAGTACAGGTGCGGGAGGCGTTCGAGAGAGTTGGAGCGCGTATATGCGAGATATTAGCCGCTTGTTTTTAAAAATTTGCTAAGAGGTACGCCTACGCAAATATAATTGGGAAAATGATATATATATTGTGATATATTTTGGTTTCCGGCCGTGTGAGCCGATGTATATATATTTGTGTATCCTGCGATATCGCAGAAGCTCCTCCGTGCAAAGGAGACTCCGCCAAAATTTTTCAGAAATTTTGGGAGTTAGAAATTTTTGGGGTTTTTGGGAAAATTTATTAATAAGTGAAGTTATTTTGAAAGCGAGTGTTAAAATAAAGGCTTTAGAGTAAATGTAGCAATTGAGTTTGGGATTGGGCTAAAGGATTTTGGGAAAGTGAATATAAGTTTTTAACTAAGCAAATTGGGTAAGTAAATGGGTTGGGAAGTATGTTCCTACCTTAGCAAATTTCGGGGACGAAATTTTTATAAGGGGGGAGGAATGTAACATCCCGTATTTTTAAGCCATTGAATTTGAACATTTAATTCATTTTAAATGTTTAATATGGTTTAAGATTTATTTTGAACTAAAAAGAATTGGTTTAAACTAAAATAACAAGTGATAATTTCTAATGTGGAGATTTAATCTGAGATTGGATAATAAATAATTAAATATTCGGGATTGGGATAAAAAGGTGGATTTGGGTGTAAATAGTAATAAAATGATATTTAAATGTATTTTTAGGTTCGAATGGGTATAAATAATATTGTTGGATTTTTAGATGAATTTAAAAGTCAATAAATTATTTTTTGGGATTTTATATCAATTTAAAAATGAATTTAATATTTTTAAAATGCAAATAATCAGATTTTAGTCCGGAATGAGCCAGAATGATTTCTAATGTGTTTATAAATTTTATATGATTTATTGTTAAGTTATTAAAATTTTAAAGGTGAAATTTTAAAGCGTTTTCGTAAATTTTGAAAATCGCCTGGTTTAATAGACGAGTTAAATTAGCTTTCCGGGGCACAGTCTCGGAATTCGACGAAACCAGTTTCATTGGATCCGTAATAGTTAGTTATTATCGAATTTCAATTTTCGTAGCGATCGGAGTTGTCGTTTGACCGTGGCAGCTCGAAACGCATCGAAATCGATTTAATCGATTTAATTTTAAATTGATCGTTTAATTCCGTATCTCGCGCATACGATCAAATTAGCTTACGAAACTTGTTCCATTGTGTCCGGAACGTGGAAAAACCTCAGGATAGCCTGTCGGACGTGAAAATTGAAGGTCGTTTGCATTTTCTGTTAAATCGAGAAATTATATTAATTTAATAATATTAAAACAATTTTATATAATATATTTTTTTTCTAAACCCTAGCTTTATCCTCAGGCCGCCGTTCTATCTCAACCAATGGCCGAAATCGCTTGCCATTTCCTCTCGATTTTCTCACGATCCACGTTTCGATTGAAGAAATCTCCAACTAGGAAGTGGTAGGGTTCGTCGAGACGAGGCTATCCAACGGCTATGATCGAGTATAGTGGTTTGGATGGCCGGCAAATCGTGGTGGGAAGGCCAGCGTTCGCGCGCGTATAACGAGGCAAGGGGGCTACCGAGCTTCTCGAGGCTTTGGGCGCTGGAAGCAATCGCGTGGGGGTACGCAGCGGCAAGCTCCGATCGTCATCTCGATAATCATAAGAGGGGCGGCGGTCGAGTTTTTTGAATCGACGTTGGGTTCATTTTTTTTGTTGAGATGATCGCGTGGGGAAGAGGAATGCATCGTGCAGCCTTGATTTTTGCCTTCCAGATCTACGGCTGATAATTTTGTGGGGTATAATATTATTAATAATAAAAAGGAATTTGTTTTAAATTAAAGTGCAAAAGTTGTAAAATTCATATCTATTTCATACGTTCTCAGAATTTGACGATTCTCGAAGCGTTGGAATCGTAGAGACGAGCACTACGTGATGGTGCAGATCCGGGGTCATTCTGAGCAAGTAGAAATTTGGGTTAAATCGAACACCGTCCGGTTTAATTTAAATTTCGAACGCTCGCCGAAACTCAAGGTGAGTTTTTCTCACTCACATCTGGATGCTAGACATTATAAATAGTTGATATTTAAATATCTGTGTGGATGGCTGAATATAATTGTTATTATCAGTCTGGATTGATATTTATATTGTGATGTGCTAATATTTGTGGATGCAGGGAGAAACAGGTTGGAGGGATCCAACTGGATTCCTCACAATGTAGCAATTATTTTATAATTGATAGTGATACCTGTTTATATGTTGTGATTGATAAATCTGGAATTTTAAATTGTTCTGTGAAATTGTTGTATAAATTATAATTCCAGAATTAAATTATAAATGAATAGATTGGGGATTTAAAAGAAATCAAAGAAATTTTTAAATAAGGAATATAAAAACTGGATTCTGTTTTGGAAGGGAAAAGGTAAATTGGTAAAATTGGGATTTTAAATATTGGGGAAAATTTATCAATCGTTAAATGTGAAATATAAGTTTTCTGGAAATGAATTCTATGAAAATATAAATTGAGTAAAATAACAGTGGTTTATTTTAATGACGAATAGTGATATCTGGAAAAGTAAAATATGTTAAAATGAAGCTTCCGAATTTAAAGGTACAATTTTAAGTGTTAATAGAATATTTTTTAAATACCGTTTCTTCATTGGGATTTTATTTAAGTAAATTGGAAATCTGGCTTTCATTGAAGAATTCACCAAAATGTTTTATTAAAAATGTTTTAAACTATATTTTTAAAAATGAATTCCAGAATGGGAACTTGTGTTGAACTTCGGATGAAGTTATGGATTTGTATGGAATTGGAAATTTATGTTGAAATCATAAATTGACTTGAAATAAATCAGTGGATTTATATGAAAGGGTACTTTGGAATGTTTAGAAACGGGATAGTGTTTCCCTGGGAAAAACCAGGTAAATGTTTTACAAAAGATTTTATTTAACTAAGGTTAAGTTTTGACTTGTTTTAAAAGTATTTTTAAGAAATCGTTATTTTTAGAGAAATAATTAATAACTTTTAATACCGTAAATAATTTGGGAGTATATTAGCAATTATTTTTACAAATGGATTTATTTAAAAGTTGGTTTTAGCTTAAGTTGTTAAAATTAGCATTTTTCTTCTTATAACGCTATTTTGAATTTAGTGAAACTAAACCCTTATCTTTAAATCAAAGTTTATGTGTTAATAACTAGTTTTCTTCACATATTTTAAATTTATAGTTTGGGTAAATAGATAGAAGTAATTTTCATATTTTAAAGTATATTTCAGTATAAAGTATTTTTAACTGTTTTAAATGCAAATTGTTTTATACTTGGTTATTCCCGATGGGAATAAAGGGTAAAGGATTTACCTTGTAAAGGAAGAGTTTGGAAAATTGTTTTCAAACGAGTTTTGAAAATGTGAAAATATATCTTTGAAAGATATTAGAAGAAAATAAATAATATGGAGATTATTTATTGTGTGATGGATGTGTATGGGTGTTTGTGAATGTGAATTGATAGTTAAATCACCGACTATCAATATTGGCCAAATGCGCGATCGTTTCGAAGAGACCGGGATCGAGTTTCCGTATACCGGGATTCTAGGTCTGGAGACTCGAAAACCACTTCGATCCGGTTTGTACGTTTCGCGGAAACGATTTCGGAGTCGAAGATGGAGCAGTGAAGTGCAAGGGCTAGTCGCTACTAATCCTGAGGATATTTCCAAAATGGATGTAGTAGGGGTAGTGCCTTCGGTTCCGTTCGGACCCGGGACGGACTTGTATGGACGAATGCTTCGTGACATCGTCAGGTGGGCGATGGGCATTCTAAGGGATATGTGCTATAAAGGTATCGTTTAGCCTCAAGCCTCATCAACCGGGAATGACTGAAAATCAGGGGTTATGCAGCAAGGCTTCGTGGGTAGCCCCCACTTGAGAGTAAGGTCATCCCTGTCTAGATGTCCCTTTTATTTCGGCTTAGTGGTGCGGTTGCTGATCCCAACCGTGGGGTGATTTTACTTGGAATTATCCAGTAAGGGATGATTCCGGCTTTGTGTTGCAGGGGAGCGGGCGTACTCCTCGGTACTGTGATCTAGGCCACGTACTGTGACAGGTGGTACCCCAGTGCCTAGTCATTCGTTGGAAATCCATTCTCCCTACGAGCCTGTACGGTTTTGATTGTGCCCAACTATTGTTGAAATGTGAGATGCAAGCATTTCAGCTAGATTCTATTTTACTTTCTATAGACACTATTATAATATCAGAGAATTTTAATATAAAAGTGTTTTAGCTATCGTAAGGTAAAAACCCGACATATTTATTTGTGGCGTGGTCTTACGAGATGCTTTTGTTTTCAAAGAATTTTGAAACTTTAATAATCAATTGGGTGTATTTATGATGCGCTGGTATTCCAGACTGACTCGGGTGTTATTTTATTATAATGCTCGGGTCAGACCGAGTATTTTACAGGATAGGTTGCTATGGAGCTCAGGAGAGGAGCTGGAGTTCGAGACGTATTTCTCGTACTTGTATTATTCCGCTGCTGTGATTGTTGTATTGACTGATTGACTGGATATTGATGATTGTATTGATATACTCTGATGATGATGTATTGTATATAAACAGATATAGTTTTGATTTGTGTAAAGTTCTGTTCTATATATTATATTTTATCCGCTGCGACTGTGAGGTTCTGATTTTGTTTAGTTCTTTCTTCTTCTATCTACTTTCTTATTCTTCTACAATCTGTCTTTTCCGGCATTCGATCGTCGGCATATTATACTGTTGAGTATTTTGTGTCGATTTTCGAGGGTCGAGAAGGGCGGGTCGTCACACTTGGTATCAGAGCTTAGATTGGCGACAACCTAGGCTTTGGTGGGAAAATTACTCATTTTTAAATAGAGTCAATAGTACTCTATAATGAGCTGAGTGTAATAATAGCTATGAGAGCGTACTTGTTAGTGGATATAAAATTGTTTTTATATTGTGTTGATTTATCGGTTGAGTGTTTATGAATTCTGGTCGGTGCGGGAAGTACAACCGTATCGATAGGGGTTTCTAAACTCTTAAACAAGATAAACCGACATAGTATTGTTTTTAAAGTGGGTAAATGAAATAATTTTACCCAAAATTGTATTTTGATATAAAAAGAAATAATTTTCTAAATTATATATATTGGATGTTTGTTTGATTGTTTCTTCTATAATCAAATTAGAAATTAAAACATGATCTAAAATTTGAAATGATATATATAAGAAAATAAGAAGTTAAAATATTAAAATGGTTTATAACCAAATGGAATTGACTGGATATGTTTTAAATAAGAAAAGTAAAAAATTAAAATTTGATTTAAACCAGAATTTTGACCCCGGAAATTTCGAATGGGATTTCAAGTGGAATTAAACAAAGTTTTGGGAATTTGACTTTGTGGAAATGTTAGAAATGTTTTCAAAAGCATTTGTAAGAATGGAGTATATTTTGGGAAATATTTTTGAATGGAAATTGATTTGAGGTGAATTTTGGAAGTGGAAAGCACTGAACTCACTTCAGTCGCTGGAAAATAATCCTGATGATGCTGGCCACATCATTAGAATTCATTTTCGAGTTTCTAAAGTGATGGATTGCTACCAAAATAGTTGGTTATGACATTGTTTGGGAAACAAGTGATTTTGGAATTTTCAAAAAGGAAAATTGTTTGGTAAAAGCAGTTTGTTTTGGAATTTGGTATTTGATTTGGATATCAAATGGAAATGTGTTGATTTATATTTCAAATTGGTTTTGAAATAAATCCGGGTAAATTGAATTCTGGAAATGCTATTTTAAAATAAAAATGTGAAAGTTGAAATGATTCAACTATATAACTTATAAAGGAAAGTTGATTTAAATTAAA
This sequence comes from Allium fistulosum, assembly GCA_030737815.1. NCBI lineage: Eukaryota > Viridiplantae > Streptophyta > Magnoliopsida > Asparagales > Amaryllidaceae > Allium > Allium fistulosum. The sequence continues at coordinate 1,080,733,681 of CM060906.1, read as the reverse complement.
ATAAATGTTTCCAAAGTGTATTGAGGTTATTTCTAATTTTTAAAGCCTAGTTTGCAAATTTTAGCCATTTTCTTAATTTAAATGCTATATAATTAAAATTTAATTATTTATTTTATATATTAATTTTCTTTACTGAGTTTTATCTTTATTTATCAGTTTTATATGTATTTACAAATTTCTAAATTAATAATGGAAATTTGAAGAGTTTGTGACTCTTGGTTTGCCTAAGGCTCTTTGTTTTCCCATCTCTTCGTTTTCCAACCTTTTTTCATTCAATTTCTTTGGCCGACCTTAACATTTCTTTCAGCTGCTTATTTTTCTTTTTATTTCCATATATAAACTCTTCTCAATCACAAAAATCATGGCCATCATCATTTGCAAAGATTTTGGGTAAAAACCTTCTTCTTTTCTATGTTTTCCTTTGTTTTCACATGATTTTGCACTTGTCCTCCTCTTCTTTGGATCGGCCAACACCACATCCACCACCTTGGCCACCTAAACCACCATCCCCTCTGACCAACACCTCCTCCAGCAACTTCCCATGCCATAGCCTAGCCCCTATGTGATGAAGAACCACCATAGTTTTGATGCAACATCACCTAGATCCCATAGCCAAGCACATCCTCCTTCCACCACCTAGGCCGACCAACCACCACCACCATCAGCCTGTTTCAGACCTGAGACACCTCTACACACCACATACTGATCCCACCTGAGATAGCCATGTCCTCCATGACCTAGGCTGAGCCCTTTAGTTGCCTTGAATTCCATGCTTTTGCCTTGTAATATTAGATTTTTGCTTCACAAACTTGTCCACCACCTTCTCTAGGTTAGGCCGGCCCCTATAGGTCCACAACCAGACCTTAGAGCAAGCCTTATTCATGTATTTTCCATCCATGGCTGAGCCTATGCTAGATGGAGGCAAGTGCAATTGGTTTGAAATTGATTTGTGCTTGAATATACAAGTTATTTAAATTGTTGTGTAGTGTTTATTCATGTATATTGTATTGGTTTGTTTCATGTATTCAAGGCATTTAGTCTTGTCTCTCCCACACTCAAATCACTATCATACTCTCGTGCCTTTGTGGATTCTGTGATGTGTGTGTTGGTTGTCATCTCCAGCTCAATACAGGTGAGTTATTCTCACCAGACAATATGTAGCTATATAACTAGTAAATTGACACCCTGTGAATCTGTAGAAATATATTATCATGTTATACTTGACTATGTTATGATCATATGATGTTTATACACCTTTTATATCATCCGTTACTGTTATATAATGTATTCTGTTCATTTATATCTGTTTATCACATTGCAAGTTCCCTGTAGACTAGAATCACTATGGGTTGAAATGATACATACCCGAACGTACTTTAGAATAGGGAAAAATCGTTATGGGCTGAAATGATAGGCCTGAATGGTTTTTTATTTAATTTATTTTAACTTGGGATTGCGGGTTTGAAATGATAGAACCCGGATTTTTCTTTTTAAACTGCGGATTGAAATGATACATATCCATATCACTTGACCTAGGCTAGAAAACTATATACAGGCCCGTGGTTATTTTATAAAGTGTTTTCAATATTTTTAAGTATTTTAAAAATATAAATTTATGAAATTTGATTTAAATAGATTTTGAAATGTTTTAAAATTAAAGAAATTATGATTTTTCTATGTGTTAAAAATGTAATTTATGAATGGTTTAACTGGATTTTTGAAATATAACTTAGGTTGGAAATTTGGAATTTTGGTTAAAAATGATATTTAAGTTATATAAATAAAAATGAAAATTTAATTATATTTGGAAAAGGGTAAATATGATAATTTGATTAAATTTGAATTTAAGCGATTTATTAAAGTATTATTGATTTTTCTATGAATTTAAGTGGTTAAATAAATGAATGTTTAAAAGTGATCTTTTAAAATATAACTTGACTAGGAAATGTGAAATTTGATTTTAATTGAAGGTTTAAGTTAATTAAATAAAATTGGAAATTTAGTTAAATTGTAAAATGGTAATTTAAATTTAAAGTATTAAGTTTATTTGTTGAAAAGTGAAGAATTGGACACTTTTACACTTAAATTTATTAAGTAAATTGTTGAAATTGGATTTGATTATAAGAAATTTATTGTGAAAAAGATATATGTTAAATGATATGTAAATGAACATTTTAAATGTTAAAATATGATTTTTAAAATGTTTATGTGTTTTAAATTGAAGTTATTTAATTGCTGGAAATACACTAACACCTGAAATCTACTTTTAATAGCATTCAGAAATGCTATAGATTCTGTTTTGAACTAAAATTGTGTAAAACGAGCTATTACAGCATTTCTGAAATGCTGTAGTTGCTGTAGTTGAACTTATAGGCTAATATTGAACTTAGGCCTGTTATAGTATTCTCTGGAAAAGCTATAGTGGTCTGCAGTCTATGTTGAAATCCAATTTAACCCTTGTTTTGAAATCTGAACTACCGCAGCACTTCTGAAATGCTGTCTTTTCTGTTTTGAGCAATAATTCAACTAAAACTGAGTTTTAAAAACAGTTTTAAGTGCTGTTTTTGCTGAATTAAAAATGTTTTCAAATATAACTTATAGCAGTTGTTTTTAAATGCTGTGAAATGCTGAAATTTTAATAATTAGGGTTTTTGACTTAGTAAACGAACTCAGAATGGTTTGAAACTTTGGAAATTGAATACTTGATTTGAAAGTATAATAATTACACTTTTAAAAGGTTTAAATGAATTATTTTGATTAGAATATAAACTATTTAAGGGTGATTTGAAATGATAGTAAATGAATGATATCTTTGAATTTAAAAGGTATTTAAAGTTGAATATTTGGATTTGAACTGATATGATATTTTATTATATTAAAATGATTTGAAATAACGCTTTGGAAAGATAAGATATTTTGATATATTAAAATGATTTGAAATGAAGTTTTGAAAGGATATGATATTTTGATATATTGAAATGATTTGAAATGAAGTTTTGAAATGATATGATATTTTAAATATATTGAAATGGTTTGGAATTGATTTAATCTTTATTTTGATAAAGATTTGGATTTGAAATTCTATTTTGAAGTATAAACTGTTTTTAAATTATAACCACGGGTTATAATAATGATTGGTTTTTAAAGAGACCGGGATCGGATATGGACATACTCTCTGTCGATACCGAAAACCACTTTGACAACTGTGTACGCGGTGGAGTTTCCAGAATGAAGAAGGATGGTGGCGGCGATCCTAAGGTATATACGTGGACCCAACTCCCGTGAGTTGGCATAAGGTGACTAAAACAAGAGCGATCTCGGGCCAGTGAGGTAGCACCTCGTATTGGACACACTTCTTCGATACCATTCTATTACTTTGTGATTTTTGGTGGCCACCCTTGATTTGGGAGTGTTGTTCGAGGTGGAACGGTAGTGGCTGCTATGCGTATCCATCAGTCCGTGTGCGTAATTGGTATATCTACCCTGGCATTGCCTTGTGTGCCGTGTCACCTACCATATCGAACCCACTACGATTATGATTTTAAGATCCGACCGCGTTAAGGTTCTCCATCCCCTTAACGCTATTTTCTATATGATTATACTTTACTGATTAGACACTACTGTATATAGCGTATATTACTATTTAGTAAATAGTTTAACGGATCCTTAGAGGATGGGTGGTCCCAAGCATCTTCTAAGTTACTTGTACCTTTATTACAGTTCACTTGAGTTGGTTTACATTATATAAGTATATATTGTCTTGACTCGAGTGTTTTGTGTTTTGCTTTACGTTCGGGTCAGCCTGAGTTATTCACAGATTTGGATTTCCACTCTCTTGGAGATTTGAATCGTTGGAGATTATCTGCTTGTCATGTCCTATCTATTTCAATTCCGTTGTTCTACTCAGCTTGTACTTGGTTATTATATTGAGACTTTTGTCGTATTCTATTTCTTCTGTTATATCTTATGTAACTCTGATATATTTATATAGTAGCTTCATGAACTACTATTTCTTTTACTTCCGCTGCATTATTTTACTCCATGTCTGTGATCTGTGATTATATTTATTTACTGTATATTCTGAGATTTGCCAAATTTTATTTACAACGCGGTATTTTGAGCAATTCAACTCCGGCATGAGTGTCTACCTATACACTTATAATGGATGTGAATGGTTGAAAATATCGGGTCGTTACAACATAAGATGATTAAAAATCCCCCATGGCCAACTCCGGCCACCTGATAACCTACGATCACTACCAAAATTCCCCACTCGATGATACGAACTCACTCATGTCCTCCATTCTCCGATTCATGACAGTTGAAACATGAACAATATTTGATACTTACAGTAATTGGCCAATTTCGACCATTCTCCTTGACGAAACGACGAGTGGCTATTTTTAAAAATTTCTAAGGACTGAGGCGAACAACTTTCCAGTTGATCGCATAAGCTAATTCCCTACGACTTAAGACATAAGGACTTTTAAAGATAAGAGTTGTGTTTGATTTTATTTATCAGTGAACGGAGGAAGGAAGAAATGTTTACTGTGTCTTTGTGTGTGTGCATTATTATTTTTTACAGCAAGCATAACTATCCTAGCAAACATTCATTTTCAAACAAATTCAACATATTAGGATTTTAAACCATTTCATATAAACATGAGTATTTTATCCAAAATCAAAATCAAACTATTTACAAATTTATACAACATTCATCATCTACAAAGCAAGAGGAAAAGTTAGAGATTTCAAACTTTTATTGTTTCCCAAAAGTTTGAAAACAATAGTATAAAGTTCTCACCTTCCGAATTTGAAAATGCAAAATCCAATATTTTCTTTCGGAAACCAAACCCTGAATAAATTTCATGCTAAATTCCAAACCTTTTAAGGTAAAAGATGATATTTTTCCAATTTTTTTAAGGATGCTAAAGAAAGTGAAAAGGAAGATGAACTAAGTAGTGAAAAATGAAAAAGAAACAAAACGCTTTCTTTTTATAATTGCATGACAAGGGTTAAAAGACAATGCTACCCTTAACCTCATTTCTAAACTTAACATCTTATATTAAGTCAACCTAGTACTAATAGATGAAAAAGAATGGTGGGATTTAGAGAGGGCCAAGTACTTTTTTCCACTTCTAAACACAAGGCACTAATCCGTTATTTCAAAATTAAAATTTGAATATATTTTACATTTAATAATCCATATTATTATTTTAATAATTTACTTTTATATTTAAAGGAAAATGTTTTCTTATCTTAAGCTAAACTCTTAAACGTTAATTTAAGATGTATACCAAGGTTTAACAACTTTCTATAACTTGTCATTCGATAAAAAATCGAAAATCCAAAAAACAGATTTAGGTCACATTTTCAATTTTTCATCGAACTACCTATTATTGTAGACAAAATTCAAAAAATGGAATTTATATCATTATTTATTAATTGAATTTTTTTATTTAATTATTAAAACCACTAATTGAATATTTAAAATAAATTATATATTCCCAAATAAGTCAATAAAATTCCAAGTCGTTACAATCTCCCCCTTGAATTTCCATCCCGAAATTTCATTTCAAATAAAGAAAGAAACCAGTTAAAACTTAACCCTTTTACTTCTCATAATTATTTATGGAAACATTTTCATAAGCCACCACTTAAGTTAAATCTTGTATAATACCCTATTACATCCCAAGGGTATGTACTACTATCCGAGTCAAACTTTTTTATTTTGAATTTAACTTTAGAACTAAATACCTGGTTTTTTTTATTTTAAAACCCATTTTGAAATGATACTGTATATTTTAACTCTAGAAAATATACATATAGTCCATGTAACCCCAAAATGATGCCAAAGAACTAGGTGATACCAATAGTATCGTATATTCCCTCATTTAGAAGGGTAATACTTGAGAGAAGTGCTTATCATCCGAAACACACCTCTTTCCCATTTTATTTTATTTTCAGGCCACTCAAACAAGTTAACATAAAAATACTTCTTCTATTTTCAAAATCCATTTTGAAACAATACAATATATATTTACAAACAAATAGTTTTAGCAAAATATCAGTAGCTAACTTACATTGGGTTTTGTTTAGATTTGAACTTCTTACAATCGTATAATGAAAAAGAGAATAATTTACTAAGTGCACTATAACATTCGCCTAGACAAATATCCGATCGTCACTTAGAAGATTATTCTTATTGTAATAAAACAAATCGAGACTCATTCCCGAACTATCCAAAGAAAATGTACCTTACTTCAAAATTTCCTGCCCAAAATATTCATATGGGTATAAACTTTTAAGAAATACAATTATTACTTTCTCTAAAAATCATTTGTTATAATAATATATATCCTTTTTGTAAATCAATCATGCCTCTAGGATCAAACCAAAATCTGCTTTATCAAACAATTTTATAACAAATTGTTATGGTAGCATTTCCCTACATAGAAACTTGAAAATGAATACTAATGATGCTACAGTCGTCATCGGAATTATTTTCCAACGACAGAAGTGAGTTCAGTTCTTTCTATCTCCTTTAAAATCCCATAGAAATATTTCTATTCAAAAATACTTCCAAATAAGACTATTATTATTTTTCCCAAAACCTTGGAAACCATTTCTCAAAAGCACCGAGATTTAAATTCTCAAATTGTAACAACCCTGAATTTTGTGATTTATTTTAATTGTTTATTTTGATTATTTTATTTGAATTTTGATTTAAAAACTTTATTTTATTTATTAAAATGAATAAATTATGTTATTTTAAATATAAATGTTGATTTTTATGAGAATTATAATTTCAAACCTGAATAAATTGAATATTTACAGAAAAAGTGGATTTTGGTCAGTTTGGTCAAACTTTGACTTTTAAATTTTAAATTTAAATATTTGAATTCTGGAATTTTATCTTTTATTATGAAAATAGACTTAATATCATGAATACTGCTTTTCGTTTTGTTGAAATTGGATTTAAATTGTGAAAGTTATATTGTTTTCAATATTGTGTGTATATTGAGTTATTTAACAATTTTCTTTATTTTAATTTATATAAATGACATTTTTATTTGATATATCTTACTTAAATTTGTATATTTAGGTTATAATATATATGTTTTGACCTTTAAATATTTTTAAAGTGAAAATAAGATTTTTCCAAAGTGTATTGAATTTATTTCTAATTTTTAAAGCCTAGTTTGCATTTTTAAAGCTATTTTCTTAATTTAAATTCTATTTAATTAGAATTTAATTATTTATTTTATACATTTATTTTATTTCTGAGTTTTATCTTTATTTATCAATTTTTATATGTATTTATACATTACAAAAATAAATAAAAGAAATTTGAAGAGTTGTGACTCTTGATTTGCTTAAGGCTTTTGGTTTTCCCACCTCTTTGTTTTCCAAACTCATGCATTCAATTGCTTTGGCCGACCATATCATTCTTTCAGCTGCATCTCCTTTCATTTTCACGTATAGAAAACCTTCTCAAAAAAAATTTCAGCCATTATCCTGAGAGCAAAATTTGGTAAAGTTCTTCTTCTTTTATTCTGTTTTTCTTCTTGTTTCTTATGATTTTTGCACTTGCCTTCAACCTTAGGTAACTCGGCCTTGCTCTTCCATCACCATGGCCTCTTTCACCACCACCACATCTGGTCAACACCTCCTCCAGCACCTCTATCCTACCTGGCCGTGGCCATCTATGATGAAGATTCACCAAAAATTGAGCAAACATCCACCTAAAACCCCAGAGTCGAGCACCAAAATGACTTCACCACTCAAACCACACCCTTGGCCACCTCTTGCATCACTTCCACCAGCACCTACCTGACCCAAATCCAATTCCACACCATCCCGTAGCCTCCAGCAGGTCTGGCCGTGCCACATAAAGCCATAGCCGTGACTTGTTGTTACATAAAAATGCACCTTTGCCTTGTGTTTGTACATTTATGCCATTAATCACTCAAACAACTTCCATACCTTCACTACCCTTGCTAGGCCGACCATACCCGACCCATACCTGACCAAATACACCCCATGGCAGTGCGTTACCATCCTATAGGCCGAGCATGAGATTTGTGAAAGCAAGTGCAAGTGTTTGATTAATTGTTGTTCCTTAATTCTAGCTTGTTTAATGTCTTATTTTAGGTTGAAATTCATGTTATATGTATTGTTTTGTTTCATATGAACAAGATAGCTACTTTGGCTCTCCCACACTTGATTCATAGTCGTGCCTTCGTGCTTTCCGAGTATTTGTTGTGTGTCTGAATCGGTTATCTCCAGCTTGTAGAAGTGAGTATTTCTCACCAGACATTCCGTACTTATATAAGTAGTAAATTGACATCTTGTGAATCTATAGTTCATATTATCATATTATACTTGACTGTGATATTATTTATATGATGATCACCCTGTTTATTCACCTGTCATATCATCTATTACTGTTATATAATGCTATTCTGTTTATTTATATCAGTTTATCACACTGCAAGTTCCCTGTAGATTAGAATCACTATGGGTTGAAATGATACATACCCGAACGGACTTTAGAATAGGGAAAAATCGTTATGGGCTGAAATGATAGGCCTGAACGATTTTTATTTATTTCATTTAACTTGGGATTGCGGGTTTGAAATGATAAAACACGGATTTTTCCTTTAAAAATTACGGATTGAAATGATATATTATCCGTATCATTTTATTTAAGTTAGAAATTTTTATACAGACCGTGGTTAAAACATTTTTCTAAATTTTAAAGTATATAAAAAAATCTAAATATTATGATATTTTGATTTAAATTTAATTAAAAATTATTTTTATAAAATATTAGTGATTTTCTATAATTAAATAAGTGAATTAAGTAAATGGTGAAGTGGAATTTGAAATATAAGTTAATTTTGGAATTTATGATTTTGTTTATAAATAGAATTTATGTAAAGTAAGAAAATATGACAATTTTGATTTAAAATGAAATTAAATGATTTTTATAAAGTGTTAATGATTTTTGTATAAATAAAATATGATAAATGGATATTTAAGTTGAATTTTGAAATATAACTTAAATTGGAAATTTGTGAATTTTGTAAAATGTGAATTTTTAATTAAGTAAATAAAATGAAAATAGGTTATATTTTGAAATGTAAACTTAAATGTTAAGTTAAAATATTTAATTATAAAGAAAGGAAATTAATGCTGGAATTTAATAAGTAAAATTATTATTAAATTTGATTTTGAATGCAAATTTAACTTTATAAAATCATAAATATAACGGTATTTCAATGATTGTTTTAAAGTGTGAAATTATATGATTTTATAAGTTAAAATGTTTTAAATTAAAATTTAATTGGTTATTAAATTGTATTTAAATTCTTGAATTTTAATTGGCAGCCTTTTGAAATGCTATCATTTCTAATATAAAGGATACTACAACATTTTGTAAATGCTGTAATTGATTGATATAAATGAACTTAATGGCTAAAATGAACTAAGGGCTGTTACTGCACTTTGTAAGTGCTGTAGTTGTTGAATTTAACTAAAGTTTTATTTGAAATCTAAACCTATTGCAGCATTTTAATGCTGTCTTTTGCTAACTGAATTGTTTTAAACATAACTTTCCGTAGCATTTTTTATGTGCTGCGAAAGTTGAAATTTCACTGTTCTAGAAAATTTAAGTGAATAAATGAATTGTGAAAAGTCTAAAATTTTGAGAATTGAATATTCGAATATTAAATATAATAATTTCATTTTTGAAAAGGTTTAATTGGAATATTTTAATTTGAAAATATTTGGATATTTTGAAATGGATTTGAAATGATATTGAATTTTGAAATGATATTTGATTTATAAGTATAAAATACCAATTTAGAAATTTTAACCACGGGACGTATTTAATTTATGGTTTAACTGATCCTTAGAGGATGGGCGATTCCAAGCATCCTTTAAGTTATTATGCATTACTGCTACAGTTCACTTGAGTTGGTTTACATTATATAAGTATATATTGTCCTGACTCGAGTGTTTTGTATTTTGCTTTACGCTCGGGTCAGCCTGAGTATTTACAGCTTAGCTTTGGATCTCTTTCTGGAGCTAGGAATCATTGGAGATTCTGCATATCTAGTTATCTATCCATTTCAGTTTCAGTTGTTCTATTTTAGCTCTGCTATTATAAACTTCTATGTATTTGAGACTTCTATTGTATCTATTTTGACTATGACATTTTGTATATGTTTTGAGAGTTTGTATATAGTAGCTTCATGAACTACTATGGTATTTTATTTCCGCTGTGAGTTATTCTGATATTCTGTATCTGTGATTCTATATTTGATTTTATTTGCTCCAAATTTTATTACAATTTGTTATTTTGAATTATTCAAGTCAGACATGTGTGGATTATTGTCGATTTGAATGGTCCAAAATAGTGGGTCGTTACACAAATTCTCTACTTAATCCTTTTTACTTATAAGCCTTATTTTTATAAATCAATTTTACAAAATCAACTTCTTCTAAAAAATCATTTCTCAAATATTTATTCTAAAATATTCTAGCTTTCTTTTAATAAACATCCTTTATTAAAATCTAATTTTAACCCAACATTTTCATTGAACACCTTATAGTCAAATTGTGAACTTAATTCACGAGATGTTCATTTCAATGTTCCTACAATTCTATCTACCCAACCCATGTTTAAGGAAAGAAAATTTTCAGATAAACCAACAAACTCTCGTCAATGTCCAAAGCTGGATGAGGATGACAAATTAAACCCTAAATATTAATAATTGAATATTATCATTTCCTAACAAACAAACATATCAAAAATAACTATTTTAATATTTGAAAATCATTCGTTTATATATAAAATATATTCCTAGGTAAAATTAATTCATCTACCCAATTTTTAAAACAATACTATGTCGGTCGGTCTTGTTCAAGTGTTTAGAGATCCTTACCAATAACGTTAGCTACTCATATTGACCAGAATCCATATACCACTTAGCGGACCAATCATCACAATATAAAACCTTTTTATAGTACTAAAAATACGCTATATATATATATGCTCAAACTCATTCTAGGGTGTTGCTAACCCTATCTCTAATGAGTTTACCCTACCAGTGCCAAGATCCTTGCTTAAGCTTCAGCTCTGATACCAAATATAACAACCTTCCTTTTCGATCCTCATGGGTCGACACTAATACATCAACGGTATTCACATGCCGAACATCCAAGTGCTAAAAAGACAGATCGTTGAGGTGAAAGAAAGAAAGACATAACATAATCTTATAACATGATGAGTAATATATAATATACCAATGATCTTTACAAAAAGAAAAGAACTTTAATATGTATACAAATATCAAAGCAACTAACATATCATCAACTTGGACAGTTATAACAACATATCCTTACAATTGTTGATAAATACAGATAAGAACAAACAGCATAAGATAAAATACAAGAATATGTCTTGGAGGATCTAGCTCGTCTTCTGAAGCTCCAAAGTGTCGAGCTAAATCTGGAAAATATGCTCAGGCTGACCCAAGCATTATAAGAAAAATAACATCCGGATTAGTCTGGTAAAGCCAACGTGAGAAACACAATCAAATGCATTTTTAATATTTATCAGAACCTTTTAAAAATAAAGGTATCTCATAAGACCACACCGCAAATAAACACGGACGAGTTTTACCTTATGATAACCAAACGATTTTATTAGAAAATCCATTGATATTATAATAACGTTTAGGGCAAAAATAAATATATAAAATAGCTAAATGCACGCATCTCACATTTTAACATAGTTGGGCACAACTTAGTCCATAAAGGCACATATTGGAGATTGGATTTCCATTAATGATTGGGCTATTGGGGTACCGCCCATCACAGTACACCTCTAGACAAAATGTACCAAGGTCAAAAAGAATGTCTTGCACCCCTGCTACATAGAGAAGACTGTCTCTTTAACATGGCATACCGTATTACATTATCCCCTGGGCACCAAGGCTGCAAAACATTCGCACCTGGCCCTACTCTTCCTATGCACACACGTACCGAAATCCATAAATATAGAATCTAGATCGAGGAATATGCTCCTAATGGTAGAAAACCACATAGTTTTACTGCATATCCCATGTTTTAGTCATTACAAGATTGTGAGGCTTATAAGGTCACAATTACCTTTTTTTCTCTCTTAGCAAATCCTACTTGGAATGATAATATTGCCTTTCAGGCTCAATTCAATACCAGCATTTGTCCATACAAGTTGTCCAAGATAAGAACAAACCGAATGCACTACCTTTACTACATCCATTTTGGAATCACCTTCAGGATTAGTAGCAAGTAGCTCTTGCACTTCAAAGAGCTCCGTCTTCGATCATCTTGAACCATTCTTGAATCTCTTCTAAGCATCGAATATGTATATGATTTTTGGAGTGGTTACGGTTTCGACTAATCTCATATAAATACACTCCCCCACTTACCGGTCGCTCCAAAACCAATCGATATTGTTGGTAAACTCAACTCCGGTTCTTTTAGAAATAATTAAACAATACATAAGAGCGAAGATCACCTTATAACCGTTTAAGTGGATGGATTTTCTTATCATTTGTCCTACGAGTACAAAACAAGATTTATACACACATTACAACATCATCGAGGATGACTGTGTCATATAACTCCCGTGTTTCTTCTAGATATTTCTAGAGTTATATTTTTTCCAAGATTTGATAGTCGGTTATTTAACTTGTGAAGACCCAAATTATTGAGATTAGAATAATTAAAAAAAAAAACTTTCAAAACCAAATATATATATATATGTAGTCTGAAGATAAATATTGAGAATGAGTTAAAAGCAATAATAGCTAAATTGAGTAAGTCTTATATTCACATGTATAAATATATATATATATCTTGAATATAAATAGTAAAAAGAAATGGTATTTCAGAGGGAAGAGGATATATATAACTGAGTGTATATATGGACATATATTACCATATGTTGTATTTATATATATACCCAGAAAGAATAAACATAAGGTAAATAAGGAAAGAACACCAGGGTAATTAAGAATATGAATACATTTACTTATCAAGAGAAAACAGATGGTTTGAAATATTAACCAGAGGTTAATTGATAAAGAGGATATACATATATATATTACAGTTTAACATAAAGAAAATAAAAATAATTCTGTAAAGAGAAAATTGTTTTCAACAATTAAGTAAGGAGAAAATGATATATTCTTTGATAAATTAAAATGCTTTAAAAACCAGTTTTATATTAGTTATACATAAGTAAAATTTTGAAAGAAGTCAAGAGTAAACAAATAGGCTGAGGTAATAGCTAGGAATGGAAAATAACTCGGGCATAATAAAAGGTATTAAGAAAAAAAAAAGATGAGCCACATGAAAATAATATACAAGTGAAACATGCAAATTGCATGTACACAGGGAAAAGCAGTGGATAACTGCTTTTACCAGAAATAGAAACCAGGGGAAAATGGCACATTTAGCCATAACAGCACACACATAATTCTTTGAGTGATGTGAGGATAAAAGGGGGTTTTCCCTTCAGTAAAACCCTAGTAAAAATGATTTAAATCAAGAAAAGAAGCAGAGGTTTTTCTCTGAAGGAAAACAGAAACATATTGAAAAAAAGAAGAAGAACATACACTGTTTGCAAGCTTAGGCAATCTCGGGGAAAAAGAAGGGAAAGGTGAGTGATTAATCAATCTCATGAGGCTAAGGCATTAAGACCCAAGTTAAGGGCAGCCATTTTATTTTCTTTTGTGCTTGATCAACTTGTTTTTCTTTCTCTGAATTAATGAATGCTGAGCATGGTTGGTGTATTGATAAATCTTTGGTTGATGCTTTGATATGTTTCATTTGATTGTTTGATAACAGTAATGCCATGATCTCTGAGATGGATCCAGTACCATGAACCTTCAGTTTGTATTTATATAGTAAGATAAATACAATTTTATTATGAAGTAGGGTAAAAATTGAAAGATAAGCCAGGCAGTGTGAACAAAGGAGGTTCATGCTTATGTCTAGTTTGTTTTAAATTAGAGATGAACAATGCAATAAATTATTTATGTGCTGATTTGTTCAGATCTAAGGCTAAAAATGTTTTAGGGGTTTTTCTCTAAAAACCTTACCCTATGTTCACAATAGAATTAAGCATAAGAATTTTTAATGGAACTCTACTGGATTTGTTAAGAGATCATGACATTCTGGAATATAGAAGTATACAAGTGATAAAACAAATTTTGAATGAGACAACTGGAAAGAAAAATGAAAATGAAAACATGATTTTCATGAATGAATGTAGGGTCAGTTGAAATCCCTGAGTAAGATTAACTCTCTCTCGGATTCATAGAAAAAGAAAGAAAGTAAAAGCAATCCAGGAGTTAATAAATCTTTCTGAAATAAGAAATGAGACTGGTCACTAGATTATAAAACTAATCTAGGAGAAAAGCCTTGATCTATTCATCATAAGGAGTATGATGGGTATGTGCATGACTTGTTTAAGTCATATAGGCCTTTGTGCAGGGGTTAATAGAATTGAGTCCCTTGCAATGCACACATGGTGTTCAATGGCAAAGAGACATGACCAAATTAAATTGATAAATCAAGTTTTGAAGTTGAACTATGGAAATTAAAATGAGTTAATTCCATAAGAGTGTGTGTACATGTATACTGTATTGAATGATTGAATGGTTGCTTGTGTGCATGACTGTGGTAGGAGCTTAGATACATACATATTTATACCCAGTTGCATCATGAATCCAAATTGCCTCAAGCATATTGATACTTTGCACTACAATTTAAAAATGACAAGATATTACATTTTGATTTCACTCATACCAGAATTATATTCTGACCCTATTTGTTGCTTTGTAACATCTGGGGTGTCTCATTTTTATGGAGGCAGCTCTAGATATTGCTGTAGGAAAGGAAGCATAGGAAACTTGTATGCATGGACAATTGAAGACTTACTAGCATTTAGAATGTTTAATGAGTTTGGCAGATTTGTTGTAATAATTAGGCCGAGCCAAAAATATCATTATGGTTTAAGTATTTTCTGGATTGTTGTGTGTTTGTTTTTCTGAGAAGAGAATTTGAAGGAATTTTTAAGTATTATATATATGCATATGTGGGTTTCTGTTTTAAGAATTTGATCTTCATAGTCTCTGGTGAAGTAAGATATAGGAGATCATGTCATGTAATTTGATATGTGCTCATGTCTCCTTTAGTAAGGTCAGATGAACTTTTAAAATGGTAGAGTTGGAAACAATCATAGGAAGAAAGGAATATAGCACTATCAATGAATCTTGTAAAGGTTGAGTTGAACCTAAATTGGCTAACCAGTAAGGCTTAACCATGACTTATAATTGATATAAGCCTATGCTAAGGCTGGAAGGTATAGTCTGTAATCTGGTTAGAGCATTTGATTTTCCCAGTGAAAACTTGTATTGCTTGGTGTAATAAGCTCATATGCATGCTTGGTACTTGTAGACTTCACTGCAATTATACTTAACTAATTCCTATTATCTAGATACTTAATTCAAATCTGGTAGTATGGGGCCATGATCAAAACCTGTGGTAAATGGTAGATGCATATGGTCTTGTTTGTAATGAGCAATTCCATCATTCAATAGAATAGTGACCACTATCATTGTTCTCTTTCATAGAAAACATCAGATGTCTTCATCATAAGTTCACCTAGAAGTCTTGCATTTTGTCCGATCCTTTTTGTTTACTTTGCCTTAAGCATATTGATTGCACACATGATCTTAGCCTCTATTTAGCATTATAGTTTGAGTTAGCACTTTGATCTGACTGAATTGTTTTCCTCTGCTTAGCCTTTAAATTAGTTTATCATTTCAACATTCACATGATTATTGCAACTTTATAAATCAAAGCATGGATATTTCACCTGATATAAGATTTGTTCGAAATTAAAATGAGTAACACAAGCCAAACTAATAAGCATGAGTTAGGTTGAACACCTTTTACTTAATATAGAACAATAAGTATCAGATTACAGAATCCCAAGATTAAAAGGTATGGCTTGTAAATTCAGGAGTCAATTAATTTGTGAGGTAGAACAAGAAAATAAGAGAACTAGGATATCTAATCCTAAGGTTAATCAAGATTGAGTTCTAAAAAGATATATATATATATATATGATAAATAGAAATGGCTATGTGACACCAAATCTCTAATATGAGAAATAAGGTGGGAATGAGTTGTTTTGCTATTTTAATCACTCTGATAAGCAAAGAACCATTTATATATCTTCATATATATAAATGATAGAATTTATTTAAATACTGATATATTTATATTAGTAAAAATTCAGGATCTTGGGAAATTAAATTAAGAGAAGTGATCCATTGAAAAGTATATATATATATATATATATACACACATTGTAAAAAAAAAATCTCTAACAGAAAATTCACTATAAATAAATGATAAGAGAAGTGGGTCATTTCATAACTATCAGTTAAACGAGAAATCAACATAGATTTAATTCCATATGGGATCTACTAAGCCTCTATTAATTAATCTTTCATTGATTAAAATCTCTTTCAATTATTTGATTCAAAATCATCACAAAAGATATATTTTCACAAACCCCTTATATTCCTTTCAATGCTGGGAAAAACATTCATACACTTCACTGGTATAAGTACATTCACAAAAGCTTAAGGAAGATTTTCTCTTTTACAAATTCATATTTAAATAGGCCAAAACAAATATTATTTAAAATATTTCTTACTATAAACAAAACCACTATCCTTCGGTGTTAATTATGAAAAGAAAGTTTCCATACCACCCTAATTAAGAAGGATAATTTATCAAAATAAAATCTTATTCCTTTTGTGAAATTTTCTTTTTATAAGCCCATTTTATATTTACAAATCCTTTTATAAATCTTCAAATTAATTTTTAAACTTCTTCCACGGATATCTAAAATGATTTATAAAATGCCTTTCTATTTATAAAACTCTTTCTATTTATGAACTCTTTCTATTTATAAACTCTTCCTATAAATCTCCCTTTATATACTCCTTTATAAAAATTCTTTATAAAATTCTTCATAAAATCTTTTATAAAAATCCTTTAACCCAATTTTATAAATCTTATATAATTAACACCAATCTTCATCATTATCAAAATATCAACTATAAATACATTTTCATTTATAGGCTAACATTTATCGATCTCTCCTTTATTTATAAAATACCATTTATAAGTTTCTCTTGCAAAATATCTCTTATAAAACACCTTTACAAATGATCATTTATAAATCTTCTTCACAAAATATCATTTATAAACCTCCTTTACATAAATCCTTTTTATTAATAAAATCCCTTTTATAAAACAATTTATCAATTTATAAAATTCCTTTATTAAATTAATTAATTACCTTTCAACATCATAAATAAAATAATAAATTAACTATAAAACAAATTAAGCAATTAACTCTAAAACATTATTAATAGAATAAGTAATTAACTTAACTTATCATTTATTTAATTAATTAATTAACTTAAACCATAATTAAATCAATTGATTAACTTAAACCAACATTAATAATAAAATTAATAACGTTAAATAACATAAATAGCATAATTAAATAACTTTAAACAACATTGATAAAATAATTTATTAACTTAGTTTAAAACATCATTAACAAAACAACTAATTAACTTAAGCATTAGTTATAACATAAATTAAAATCATTTATAATTAAATAAACACTTAACCTTAAATTGTTATAAATTTTAAGTTTGCGTTTAAATCCATAACTTTTCAAATTCGAAAAGAGGCTTAGTGAACCATAATGGTTTTTGAACGGCTACCATTTAATTCAACTCAACTTTTCAGTCATATCACTAGTATTTACATAAGCAAGCATATATGTAAATAAATCAACAATTAGCAATCACAAGATAATCCGTCATTTATCCAATATCAATTAACTGACATATGAATAAATGTCCAAATAAATATAATAGCAGAATGGAGATTTATTCTGCTAAATAGATGTCATCGATAAACTATTCAATTAAATTATAGTAGGCGGTGTTTTATTTGGTCAAATTGATATCATCGATGAAGTATAATAAATTTAACCACGTTATTGTTTAAAATAACGTAATTAAAGTTAATCACTATTATTTTATCATTAATTTAAACTTCCTTAAAACTATCAACAGGTTATACCATAATGTTGTAATAGTCAATATGAGTCTAACGCAAAAATCCACGTGTCAATCTGATTTACAACGAATGAGATATGGCTTGTTAAATTTTCATACTTAATTTATAACTTTAACAAATAATTATTTATAATTATTCAACAAACCAAACTAGGCCACGGCCCGCACTTCCCAACCTGAATCCAATAACTACAGTGCCTTCTCCCAAAACATTTCCCGCCTTCAAACTTGTGCTCCAAATATGAAATGCGACCCAACCAATGCCTTAATACCGCCGCTTCGACTACCATCATCCACCGCCACCTACGTAGTATGAATGCCCACCCATGCCCTCACCTCCACGCCCAGCCACGCCTAGCCCAATGCTTTCGTTCACCGTCCAGACCCAACCACTCAAACCCAAATAAAAATAGGTTGAAACCTTAGTTTACCTCACCATTGCCACCATGAGCCACCGAACCACCAGTGACCACTGCCACGCCTCCCCCTAAACCCAAGGCTCCCTCAAACACCAATGTCAAGTCCCTTCGACCACCAGTTCTCCATGAAAAAAAGAGATGAATGGAAAATGATTAAAAATCCCCCACCGCCAACTCCGACCACTTAGCAACCTATAACCACCACCAAAAATCCCTACTCAACGATATGAACTCACCCAAGTCCTTCATTCTCCGATTCATGATCGTTGAAACGCGACCATATTTGACACTTACAGCAATTAGCCAATTTCAGCCACCCCAGTTGACAAAACAACCAGCGGCTATTTTTAAAATTTTGTAGGGATTGAGGCGAACAACTTTCCAGTTTATCACATAAGCTAATTCCCTATGATTTAAGAGATAAGGACCTTTAAAGAAGAGAGTGGAGTTTAATTTATTTAACAGTGAACAGAGGAAGGAAGAAGTGTTTACTATGTCTCTGTGTGTATGCATGTGTGCATTTTTTTTGTAGCAAGCATAACTATCCTAGCAAACATTCATTTTCAAACAAATTCAACATATTAGGATTTTAAACCATTTCATATAAATAATGAGTATTTTATCCAAAATCAAAATCAAACTATTTACAAATTTCTACAACATTCATCATCTAGAAAGCAAGAGGCAAATTTAGAGATTCCACAACTTTTATTATTTCCCAAAAGTTTGAAAACTATAGTATAAAGTTCTCACCTTCCAAATTTGAAAATGCAAAATCCAGTCTTTTCTCTTAGCAACTAAACCCAGAATCAATTTCACACTAAATTTCAAACCTTTTAAGGTAAAAGATGAGATTTTTCAAATTTTTTAAGGATGCTAAAAAAGTGAAAAGGAAGATGAACTAAGAAGTGAAAAATGAAAAAGTGACAAAAAGCTTTCTTTTTATAATTGCATGACAAGGGTTAAAAGACAATACTACCCTTAACCTCATTTTTAAACTTACTGTCCCATCTTAAGTCAACCTAGAACTAATACATGAAAGAAAATCGAGTGTTTTAGAGAGGCCCAAGTGCCTTTCTCCACTTCTACACACAAGGCACCAATCTATCATTTCAAAATAAAAATTTTAATATATTCTACATTTAATAATCCATATTATTATTATTTTAATAATTTACCTTTATATTTAAAGGCGATCGTTTTCTTATCTTAAGCTAAACTCTTAAATGTTGATTTAAGATGTATACCAAGGTTCAACAACTTTCTATAACTTGACGTTTGATAAAAAGTCAAAAATCCAAAAAAGAGTTTCGGTCACATTTTCATTTTTCATCGAACTACCTATTTTTGTAAACAAAATTACAAAAGTGAAATTTATATCATTAATTATTAATTAAAAGAAAGTATTTAATTATTAAAACCATTAATTGAATATTTAAAATAAATTAAATATTCCCAAATAAATTGATAAAGTTCTGGGTCGTTATAGGTGCGCCACAAATCAATCCATACCGACTTCATATACATATTCTTAACTCAAATAACACACATGAGATCATAGATAAAAACATATGGCAACATTACATTAATATTTCAAACGAATAATGTTGCATTTTCACTTTAGGCGACTTCCTCTTAACTTCTAGGTGATAAAAAAATACAATTATCATATGTTATGCTTTCAATGGTGAAGTTTTAACAGTATTCAATAGATTTTAACAACAATTTTCGGTTCACAAAAATGTCAAGTGCAACCTAAGTTATAGTGTTTTATCCAAAGGCAGTAAATTCTGAAATGGTAAAATAAGTTCAGGTCCAATCTTCAAATGTGCATTTTTTGCCTAGAAAACGGTAAAATTTTGCGAAACATTATAAACAAAACCTATTGCTTATCTTATTAGCTTTTGAGAAAAGGTAAAATCATCGAAATCAGACAAATTATTTGAAAGTTAAAATCAAATGAATTCAACGCTGGTATGTGGAGTTTGCATTTTTGGGACAACAATATACGCCCCTTTCAATTCATGTTTTAACCATCGACAGCTTTAAAATTTTACATTTTATTTCAAACAAAAATGGTTCTCTATTAACATAGCTTTCTATTGAATTTAAAGTCGTCGAAAACTGATCAATAACTTGAGATTAAGGTTAAAACTAATCATAGTATTTCAAAAATACTACAAAAAGACTTCACTTTCAAAATATTTTCAAAATTATTTGTCGAACACTCTTTAAATTTACGAATCTCTTTCAATAATATTTTATATCACTTCTAAATATATACCACCCTCATTTCAAAATTTTCAAATAATTTGAAACCAACTATTCAAATATTTCATCTGACATTTCCAAATCACTTCAAACTCCTTTATACAAAACTTATTCGCCATTTTATTTTTCTAAAACGTTCCACTTTCCAAACTGCTCGCAAAACACTTGATACCATATTTCTAAAGCCATCTAAAATCACTTTCTTTCAATTTTTCTCAAATTATCAATAAAATACCAATTTTTAAAAACTTGCCAATTTTTAGCTCATAACATCTACTATAATAAGTAAGAACTTCATTTAATAAATTGTACAAATCGCAAAATAATTAATACCATATTTCTAAAGCCATCTAAAATCACTTTCCTTCAAATTTTCTCAAATTACTAATAAATACCAATTTTTAAAAACTTACCAGTTTTCAACTCATAACATCTACTATAATAAGTAAGAACTTCATTTAATAAACTGTACAAATTATATACATACATACATGCCTACCCAATGCATACATACATACATACATACATACATATACATACATACATACATATATATACATATATACATGCATACATATATGTATTCTTGCTTATTTAATTACTCAAATTCCCTTTAAAAAGTTTCACTTTGTCACACTTATATTAATAAATACATATAAGCTTTCACTTTATCATTGAAAACTTTTCTCAAAATAGTCATTATTTACAAAAATAATTTTTCTCAAAACAATCAATCCTTGACTTAAGTTTTATAAAACCATCGTAGTTTCAAAAAATTATTTTTACTTGAAACTTATAGATACATAAACTTTTATATCACAACGCATCATATCACAAATATATTCACAAAATTCATCTAAGTCATAGATTATTATACAATATGGCAGACATACAATTGCAACATCACATACCATACAAATTACAAATTCTAATATACCTATAAATTTAACGGTGGTGCCTCGCCATGAATTTCTAACTGCTTACTTCGCTGATGGGCTATAGTGTTGACCATATGATCAACATTGCATCACCATAGACTTTACCTATCCACTAATGCTCGATGGCTACAATCATCGTATAAAATATAAACATATGAAATATCTTGATTATTTTCAAATAATTATTTATTTTACCACAATGGTACTTACACTAACACACACACACAAATATATATATATATATATATATATATATATTCCCAAATCAAAACAATTTCTAAAACTTCAAAATATTGTACGTATTTTGATATTGCATACTTTACTCTAACACTATTCAAAATAACATTTCTCTTATCAAAATGTCTTATATCATTCTTAAGCCTTTAACTACATTTTTTTTCAAAAAATAGCTCAAACAATTACTTCAAAATATTGTTTTCCTTCCAAAAACACCTTTCTCAAAAATATTACTTATACAATTTCTCAAATTATCCACCTCTTTCAAAATAATAATCCTTCATTTTCTAAAACATTATGCTCATTTCAAAAATATTTTTCATATCATTCTAATCTCTTCAAAACATTAAATATAACCTTCCTAGAAATATTGTTTTAAATATTGGTTTTAATATAGCTCAAAATATCTTACTTCTTTTTAAAAGTATTACATCACTTTTCAAAACTTTATGTTCATATGTCTTGCCTAGTGTTTAGTAATCTCTATCGATAACATAGATCAGGCACATTGATCGAAATTCTTAAAGCGCTCAATGGACAAATTAACCTGAAATCAACTTCAAACATTTATTCAACTAAATATATTTAAATGCTTATGTGTATACTTTCTATATGAAAACAATTATTTGCAAAAACCAAAACATATTCTACTATCATATAAAAATATGCACATTTAATTGAAAATGTTCTATTCACAAAATAAGCTTGCTTTAAAATATTATTCTTTCTTTAAACCATCTTTTTCAAAAATCATTACTAATACTTATCCTCCAGAATTTCAATTTCTTTCAAATTTATATTCAGCATATCTTAAACTATTACCATTTTTTTTCAAAATCTCAAACATCACTAAAAATATAATTTTCAACCGGTTTTTAAAAAATCAAAATCATATTTTAGTAATTCATGTGCTTATTTGTATCAAAATATTTATTTTTGAAATTTGCTTATATATTCAATTCATCAACCATTAACAACAATGCAATTTATTACACACCATCCATCAATAATATCAAACAAGCATTAATACAACAGCACACACATTTCCAAATAAGCAAACAAATGCCTTTAGTGGAAGGCTATCAATCAGTTTTTGTTGCGCAGCTCTATTCACTACTAGATACTCTTACTTATCTTGCCTCATCACAATTTGTAATTGTGAAGTATTCAATACGAGATTCGATTAGGGTCTTTTACAGCTTCCCTAATCGAACAACTTCATTCGTACTTTAAAGCCACACAGAGGTCTGACATTCATCATCCATGCCAATAGCACGGGTCGAATAATTTACTCCTCTTCAACCTCCATCAGTTTCTCTACATCTCATATAGAAACTTTCACTTGGAAAAAAGTAGAATAAATATATTATATAATAATAAAAATTCAAGTATGTTCTCATATGATTACCCTTGTAATCATTGTATACTCCTACTATCACTTAAGCAAGTCCTCATATGTTTACCCTTGTAATCATTGTATACTCCTACTATCACTTAAGTATAAATAATAATCTACCACACACCCATGAGGATAGGGACTCTATTTTACAACTAAGGCCATGATTCACGTCTCTTATACTTTGTATTATTTTTAACCTGCTCTGATACCAATTGTAATATCCTACCTCTATACCTGTACTACCAAAGAGTACTATTAGGTAATACTGTCTGATAATATGGAGAATGAGGCAATATTGGGCTACCATACATGAATATTCCTTTGGGCTAACACAAGTATGTATTTAAAAATCGAATAAACAACCTACCAATACATACCCAGTATCGACACAAAGCAATAAATACGTACGTTTCCAAGGTAGAATAGTACTCAATATAAAATAAATCACAAAGAGCATAGAGTCATCAACACAATGATAACATACAATATAAAATATACACAAGGCAAGTGGGTCTACGAAAATAGTCAAATGTCCACTATCATCAAAAATATACATAGCATGTCTAATATATATACATCTCACAATACATGTACACATGTAGCATCAAATATAAAAAAATGATACTCAACACTATAATATATATAACTATCCTCCTTTGTGCCAAATAATCATAGTTGGTCACCTCGTCCCTGAACATGTAATGCTCAAACCGACCCGAGTATTATATAAATAACACACGGGTCAAACTATGTCTAGAACATAGATGTTGTTAGAACCCCGTTATTTGATATTTTAATAGTGACAACTACACAAGAATATATTGCGTATATAATCGACTTTTGTAGGAAATAATATCAACTACCAAAAAGATCTACATGATGAAGACAACACGCAATGTATTATTAGTCATAGAGTGTCATATCCAGAGTATATATATGTTAAAATCTCTTCAAAGTGTTATATACACACAAAAATCATCGAAATAGCACTTTGATTTTGAAAAACAGGAAAAAACACACAGATTCGGTAGACTAAACTTATATATTTAGTTGACTAAATCTTATTCAGTTGACAAAACATAAATATTTAGTCGACTAACTTCCCATTTAATCGACTAAACAACTTTTTTAATCGACTAAATATAGTGTTTTTTACACTGTTTTCTTTCTGTTTTAAAATTATCAAATTCGACTATAATTCAATCGACTAAATCAGTTAGTTCAGTCGACTGAATGCTGCAACAGTTATTTCTTTATCTAAAATTTTAAAGTGATATTCTCCTCTATGAAGAGACACTTCCCTCCAACAATGGCTGCAAATCTTCGATAAGTTATCATGCTTCACTAATAGTTGCATCTACTCATTCTCTATATAAATCAGTCTCTAGCTTGAATTCAAAACAATTCCATTCTTTCTTTTCTACATCTTTGATTTGAATTCTCAAAGCATTCAAGATTTACAGTACTCTTACTTTTTGATCACTTGCACTTTCAAGAATACTTTTCTTGTGATCAAAATACTTCCATTTCTTCACGAACACACATTATACCATCACGAAGAAGATTATAAGAAGGTTGTACATATTGGCACATTCGTGATATTCAAAGAGCACAAAAAGTCACAAACTCAACTATTTGTAATAGTCGAATTCCTATTGGAGATCCAAGTATGAAGTCTTGTTCGGCGGTTCAAGCGGTCTATAATACCTATTCCTTTGGGTTAAGTGATGATGTTGTTTAAATTCAGAAGGAGTTTGGGATTGCACGTAGAATGAGTGTTCGAACCAGTATAACAATCTCTGATGCACTTTATTTTATTTTTTATTTCCATCGTTGTGTTTTATACAAGTATTAAATTAGTAGAATTATTCATATTACTCAATCCATAATAATTTTCATTTGGTATCAGAGCTAGACCATCAAATAACCATAACAAAGTCTTTGATATTTCAAGTAATATGGACATCACTACATCTATTTTTGTTGAAGGACAATCTACTGTATGACCACCACTATTTATGGATTAAACTATGCTTATTGGTCAACTAGGATGAGAATATATATGCAGGCTAATGTGTATGACACCTGGAATATTACACCAGGAATACACTGTTCCTACCACTGCCTATGCACAATGGTCAAACATCCAAAAACTAGATGCTACTGCTAATGCTAAAGCTATAAACATGTTGTTTTGTTCTCTGGATAAAAATAAGTTTAGTAGAGTTAGTATGTGCACATCTGCATATGAAATTGGCGAACTCTTAAAATAACTCATGAAGATACAAATAAAGTCAAACAAAGCAAGATTTTCATGCTTAAAAATCAATGTCAAAACTTTAGAATGAAGTAAGATGAAACTATAAATGACATGTACTCTAGATTTCAAGACATATATCACTCATTTCTAGTAATAGGAAGAAAATACATTGATTTTAATAGTGTTTCAAAAATACTAAACATTTTAACGGATGAGTGAGAATGAAAGGTCTTATTTATTGAAGACGCTAATGACAGCTCAACCATTAAACTAGTAGAGTCAATAGAAAATCTCATGTCCTATAAAGTAAACTTGATGAAAAAACGGGTATAAGCTCAAAATAGGAAAACATTTGCATTTCAAGCAGAGAATGAAGACTCCAACGAAGATAATGATGACATTGCATTTCTTGCCAAAAATTTCAGAAAATTTTTGAAGTTAAAAAAGAATAGGAAATTTGGCAAGAATAGGAAATTTGGCAATAATAGAAATAGCAATAACAATCAATCAACATCTTCACTCAAGTGCTATGAATGCAACAAAATAGGTCACATAAGAAAGATTGTCCAGAACTCAAGAAGGAGAAAAATAGCTTCAAAAACAAAATTGAGAAATGTCATAAAAAGAAGAAGCAAGCCTTTACGGTAATTTGGGATGATTCGGACTCATCTTCTTCATCGGATAGTGATAACGACTCCGAGCAAGCAAATGTATGTTTCATGGCTACTAATGACAATGTAAGTGAACTCTCTTTCGATGATCTTATTGAAATAAATTTTGAGCTATTAGATAAGCTAAAAGATTTGAAAAGAAAATACAAAGATGCGTTAGGAAAGTTGAATAGAAGAGAACTAGAAGTCGGTATGCTAAAAGGTGGAAAAAAATTTCTAGAAGAGGAACTAGTAAAATCACAGGATTCATGTGTTAATATAACATCTCAACTATGCTAAGTAATGAAATGGAAACTTAGAAAAATAAGAACAATATATTAAAAAAAGCAAATAATAATTTAAATCCTAGTGTTAAAATATTAGAATTACAAGTAGTAGGACTTAAAACCAAGCTAGAAAACATTACTAAAAATATTTTAAATTTTAATAAAGGTAAAGAAAACCTTTCAAAAATTATTGACAGCTTTCAATCATCTTTTAATAAAAAAAGGCCTATGATATCATAAAACAAATAAAGAAGTAAAGACTATTCATAAAATATATAGCTCGCTATATACGAATTTTAAAAAGAAGGATGATAGTCAAAAGAAATCAATAAAATCTATTAAGATTTGGGTACTAAAGACTAATAATCATTTGATAAGAAATAAGTATGTAGATACATTTAAGTCTATTGTTCATAAAAATTCTAATTTTAACTTTAAAGGGAACTCCAAACCCTCTTGGGTATGGCTTCCTAAGACCTAATCCCTGGACCCTAAAGTTGTAAGTAGGTACCAGAACATATATCTTATTTTTTGCAAGTACACCACATATGGAGAGGGAGATATATTCCAAACTTTATAATACTTAGGAAATTGAGCTACAAATGTGATGTTCAATTTTTCTATGTGAATACGATAGGTGATGTTTTGATATTATACTATGTGTTCAAACAAGTATTTTTGTGAGTATTCATGAGCAAAAATTTTACCAAGAGAGTGCTACTCTGATAAATATTCATATTAATCCTATTGATATCTATTTCCTTTTTGTCAATGACAAAGGCGTAGAAAACCATACGGCCATATCAATAGGGGGAGTATAAACTTAGAGGGAGAACTATTTATTAGTCTATTTTAACTTGTATAGTTGTCATCATAAAAATGGGGAGAATATTAGAACTTCATTATTTGATATTTTGATAGTGACAAATATACAAGAATATATTAGGTATATAATCGACTTTTGCAGGAAATAATATCAACTACCTAGGAGATCTGCATGACGAAGACAATACAAGATAACATGCAATGTATTATTAGTCATAGAGTGTCATGTCTAGAGTATATATATGTTAAAATCTCTTTAAAGTGGTATATATAGACAAAAATCATCGAATAGCACTTTCATTTTGAAAAACATGAAAACACATATTCAGTCAACTAAATTTATAGATTCAGTTGACTGAACCCTATTCAGTCGACCAAGCATAAATATTTAGCCGATTAAATTCCCATTTAGCCGACTAAACAACATATTTTAGTCGACTAAATATAGTGTTTTTACACTGTTTTCATTTTGTTTTAAATTTATCAAATTCGACCATAATTCAGTCGACTGAACGTTGCAATGTTTATTTTTTATTCAAAATTTTAAAGGTATCTTCTCTCAATGAAGAGACACTTCCCTCTAACAACAGCTGTAACTCTTTAATAAGTTATCGTGCTTCACTACTCGTTGCATATACTCATTCTCTATATAAAGCAATATCTATTCTTGAATTCAAAACAATTCCATTCTTTATTTTCTACATCTTTGATTTGAATTCTCAAAGCATTCAAGATTTACTTTGCTTTTACTTTTTGATCACTTGCATTTTCAAGGATACTTTTCTTATGATCAAAATAATTCCATTTCTTCATGAACATACATTATACCATCAAAAAGAAGATTATCAGAAGGGTGTACGAATTGGCTCATTTGTGATATTCAAAGAGCACAAAAAGTCACAAACTTGACTATTTATAATAATTGAAGTCATGTTAGAGATCTTCAGGCATGAAGTCCTGTTTGGCAGCTCAAGCAGTCTATACTACCAATTCCTTCGGGTTAAGTAAAGGTGTTACTTAAATCCATAAGGAGTCTGGGACTGGACATGGAACAGGAATTCGAACCAATATAAAAATCTCCAGTGCACTTTATTTTATTCTTTATTTTCGTTGTTGTTTTTATATAAGTATTAAATTTGTAGAATTATTCATATTACTCGATCCATAGCATTTTTCGGATGTCAATATAAAATAACATATGGCATGGTATAAATGAGTGTAACATAAGTGGCATGTGCATATCTCAAGTTTCAACGTATCTCAAAACCATGCACATAAAAGATAACCCATCTCTAAGTAAAGTCGATCATCACATAAAAAGCGCACATAATCATGTGGGTGAAACAACAATACATCTAACTATCAACATGCATAAGAGGTCATCAAACATCATGTGGTATGCTCAAGGCAATGCCAGGATTATCTCCTAGATAAACGTAAAGTAGACATACTCGGGTCCCATTTTACTCAACATATATAAAAACACATAACAATCACCCAAATCAAACATACACGAAACATAAATATGGCATACTCTCGGTAGCTATAGTCATCTCTCAGATAACCATATAAAAAGATACGTTCAGGGTTCAACTCCATGCTCTCGTCACCTTTACCTATCCTTGAGAGTGATATAATTAATGTGCATAGGGTTACACAACTTTATAGACTCACAGTTTCATGAATAATCTAAGAGATCGATAATCACATAATAATCATCTAGACTTTAAACCTCATAGTAATCGACTTGGCTCTCAGCCAATGAAATAATCATACGGTCTCTCATACTTCTACTATGTACTCACTCTCTATATCATTGATAATCATCTGACACTCAGTCCTATGTGCTCTCAGGATCATAAACAACTATTTCGGTATCAGTCTCAACAAATGATCTATTCGACTCTCAGCCGTGTACGTAATGATCTTATATAGGTGAATAAGTATGTGTCTATAGTATCTCATCCATAATAACTAGACAGGTGTCTCAGCCTACTTGTAACGACCCGTATTTTTCGATAATTAAAAATATTAAATTAAATAAGATTTTGGAATTTAATATTGGAAGAAATTAAAATTTGTGATTTATTTATGAGAAAATAACTGGAATGTGATTTAATAATGTTGATTTAATTTAATTGATAACTATTTTTAATGTAATTTCAAATAATTGAAATAATTGTAAAGTTAAATTTGGTTATAATGGTAAATGAGGAATAAATTAAATGTTGTATTAAAAAGAAAAAATTATATGTAATTAATTGAAATTTGGTTATATAAAATTAATCAATATTTGGCAAGTAATTTTATCGACCTTTGTTTGTAGACAATAGGTTAATCGAGGTGAATTATTAATGTATTACAATTGAATGATTATCATCTTGATATCTAATCCGTTTGAGATTAATTGTAAATAAATTGAAATTAAATACTGCAGTTAATATGAGTTAAGATAATAGTTGTAGAATATGAATTTAATAAAATGTAAATTAATGTTAATTATATTCATAAGGTAATAGTTGATTAAATAATAAGAGTGAAATCAAAATAAAAGAATTTAGTGGAATTTAAATTTTAATAAAATAGGTTTTATTCCTATTGTAATCAACATTAAAATTTATGTAATATTTAAATAGTGAATTTGACATGGGAAATTTGTTTTAAAAGATTATAAATGTATATGTAATCTTGAATGATGAAATTGTTAACAATTAAATTTGAATTTAAAGGTGATTAAATTAATTTAATAATGATTTATTTATTGAACGTAAAAATTAGCCATTTTGGCCACTGTCTTGAATTTCGACGAAACCAGTTTCATCGGATCCGTAACAGTGAATTATTGTAGGATTTCAAGTTTCATAGCGATCGGACTTGTTTGATCTTGCGAGCTCGAAACACGTAGAAATCAATTTAATGAATTCAATTAAAATAATCTGATTTTAAAAGCTAACTTCTGTATATAATAGAATTTGGGTTTGAAACTGGCTCCATTGAGTTTAAAAATATCAAAAACATCTATTTCGATATATTAGATGACCTACTTTCGTTTCGGAAATGGAACGGGCTTTTCGGGTCGCCGTTTTCATTTCGACCCAATTAGATTTGTCCATTCATTCTTATCTAACTTTATCCATATAAATAGACTTTTTTCTAAAACCCTAGCAGCCTTTTTCTTATTTGTGTATGTACATTTCCATCTGCTCCTTCCTTCCTTCCCAATGGTAGAAACCCTAATTCCCAAATTCAAATTTCAAATCAAAATCAATTTCAAATTTCAAACTCCTCAAACCATAGCAAATTATATATCATTAGAAAGCTCTCGATGAGCGCAATCTACTACAGTAATTCGTTTTTCGATTTGATGCATCGTTTGGCCGAAAATTGATGAAGAAACCTTGGCCGTTGAAACTAGGGTTTTCATTTTAACGGCGGATCTTCGACTATAGGAAGATCGGAGGCTGCTGGCACGTAGAGGAGGATATATGGAGTCGATCTATATGGTTCGTTGGCATCGGAGGTGCCTGGAGTTGCCAAATTTGGCCAGAGAACGGCGGCGGCGGTAAGATTGCCTGGAACGATCTGAGGTGGCGGTGTTCATGTCGGAGGGGCGGTCTGAGGCTAGGAATTAGATGTTGATCTCAGATCTGGTTGTAGGCGTCTATAGGACGCGCGACGTCGACGTTGAGGTGGCGGCTGTTGCACAAGAATAGGCGCGATCAAGATGGGGTAAGGGTTCGTGTTGTTTATTTTTTTAATTATAATATATATTAAAATTTAAATGTTCTAACATCAATAACTTCTTCATACGAGTTCGGATCCACGCGCGGTTTTCTCCATTGCAATTTTATTTGAATTCTGGACATTATGAAACTAGTTTGGATGAATTCCGAGGCTATTAAATTTTTGGGCCTATTTTGGATTTTAAATCGCCTAAAAATCAAAGGTGAGTGTTTTAACCCACTCACAACTACTAAATCATCCTATGTTAGTTAAATCCAATTTATGATGTGATTAGAAATTTATTGGTTGTTGTTTGGTATTTTAAATTGTCATTTAAATTTAATTTGAGTTTGTTTGAATTTAATTGCCATTTAATTAATATTGAAATTAATTGCTAGTTAAATATCTGATAATGATGACCAGTTTATTTGTTGTGATTTATTGGTTGATTTGAATGATGATTGTGATGGATGTTTAATTGTAGATATTTGGATGATTGGATAGTATATTCATTTTATATATTGTTATCACATTGCAAGTTCCCTTAGTTATTGTTAGGAAAATCACTATGGGTTGAAATGATACATACCCGAACGATCTTATAGATTAGGGAAAAATCATTATGGGTTGAAAAGAACTCGGGCGATTTTGTGGATTTTGAATTTTAACTCGGGATTGTGGGTTGAAAAGATATATACTCGTAAATTTAAATTATTGTGGGCTGAAATGATATATATCCATATCTCTTGACCATAGGGTAGAAAATTATATACGGACATCGGATTGGTTAAATTAAATGATTTTAAATCCTTAAATCTTGAATCTGGTTAAATGATATTTTGAAATAAAATTAGATTTATATGAACTAAATTATTTTTAAATCCTAGCTTTTGAAATGTTGAAATTGAAATTTGTTTAAATGAATTGTTTAAATAATTTAAATTGAAATTTTAAAGTTGAATTTTGAAATATAAAATTCTGCAAATTTGAGTTAGGATAAACGTTGAATATTTAAACTTTGAAATCTATTAAATTTGAAGTGGTTTAAATTTGAAGTTGAAGCATGGATTTGAAATCGATATAAATTGAAAGGGTTTTAATAAGAATATGAATTGAAAGATTTAAATTGGGTTTTGTTGATTTGAAATCTGGATATGGTCCAGATTTGTCGAAATGGAAGAAATAGTTTAATTTTATATTATTTTCAAATAAATTATTTTAGCATAAACTGTTTAAAGATATATTATTCTAAAATTCAGATTTTATAGATTTTCAAACTATTTACTATATAAACCATTCCAATAATCAAACCATTTTATACTAAACTGTTTTGACTGTTTTAAAATCCTTAAACTATTAAAATATTTTAAATAATAAAACTATTTTAAGCTATTTTTAACTATTGTAACTATTATAAACTATTTTTAATACATTAACTATTTTAATATATAACCCATATTAATATATAACCTATTTTAATATATAAATTATTTCTAATATATAAGCTAGTTTAATCTACAACCTATTTTTAAATTATATATTATTTTAATATATATTATTGTAAATTTATAAACAACTTTATATATAAACTATTTTAATCTATAACCTATTTTTAAAAATATAAACCATTTTTAAACTATTCCAATATATAGACTACTTTCAATATTCAAACTGTTTAAAGTTGGAACTGTTATGATTCAGATTCAATTGGTTTAAATGCGAATATTTTGATACGATGGTTTAACCTATTTTGTGGTTTTGATTTTTGAAATGAATATGATTTCGAAGGTGAATAATGATTACGAAAGTGAATATAATTTCGAAAGTGATATGATTTTGAGAATATGATATTTTGATATCAATTATGAATTGGTTTTGAAAATGTAAAAGAACCAACTGGTGTGAAATAAGCGTTTGGTTATTAAAGAGGCCGAGATCGGATATTGTCATACTCTCTGCCGATACCGAAAATCACTTTAACAACTGTGCATGTGGTGGAGAATCAAGAACGAAGTAGGATGGTTTGGCGAATGATACTGTATGAGGTATGAACGCATCCCTGACCCCTCGGGTTAGCTTGATATGACTAAAATAGGAGCCATACCGGGCCAAGTGGGGTCACACCCCTTGAACGACCTAGATTTTTAGTCGTTTGATTTTGAATATTTAATTTATTTTATATGTTGAATATGAAATGTAAATGGAATTTCAATATGAAGTTTAACGATCAAATAAGTGGAATAAAACTTAAGTTCCAAATATAGCGATTTATTTTGATAAATTTAATTGTTGAATTAATAATTGAAAATCGTTTAAATAATTAAATTTGAGTTGAATACGCATCTAAACGATTTCTAATGTTGATATAAATTCTATTGGAATTAGAATTGGGTTATTAAGTTATTAAAACTGAAATTTCAAGTGATTTCGTCAATTTTGAAAATCGTCGATTTAATCGATGCGTTAAAATAGCGATCCGGGGCACAGTTTCGGAATTCGACGGAGCCAATTCTGTTGGATCTATAATAGTGTATTAGTATCGAATTTCAACGATTGGATTTACTGTTTGGTTATACGATCTGAAAACGCCTAGAAATAATTTGGTTGAATTTGATTTAAATAGTCAATTTAAAATGCTATCTTCCACATACGATCAAATTAGGTTCTGAAACTTGTTCCATTTCATTCGGAATAGCGGTATAACATAAGGAACGCCAGGCGGCACGCCTCAATAGGAGATTGAGATTTCATTGTACGTAATTTGGGACGCCCCACCTCTATACCCACGCTAGCCAAGGACACTACGGGGTAATGCCGTCAACTAGCACGGAGAATAAGGCTGTTGAGGAGCGACCATCTGTCTAATTGCTTTGTGCGAGTACCGATATGCCAGATAAGAATATAACTTTTCATCTCAAGAGGAAGTCCGACATACCAATACAAACTCAAAGCTACTACACAGTGGCTATATGGACCTCGGAAACAAATATAGAAATAAACATAACACAAATCAGTCACAGACAATTCATATCACAAAGGCAGAAATAGATATGAATATAACACATGAAAGTGTACATCAGAGTAGTGGTCAAATAAGATTCACAATAACACAAAAGAATAGATACAAGTGCAAGGCAAAAGAATATGTATACATCAAGGAGTCTAAATCTCAAGTGTATACAACAAAAAACTACTAAACTAGAGTAGTTAGCCAAAAGTCAGAAGATGGCTCCAGATAAGAAGTCATCAGGAAGCACCTGTAAAATCTCAGTCTGACCCGAGTATTATTTAAGAAGAAAATAATAAACGGATCAGTCTAGCTATAAATATCAGATAAAGTGATATAGAATAAGAGATAGGACAAAAACGTATGATAACCATAAAGTCATACTGTGATAAGTATCTAATCGAAAATCAATCCAGAGATTAATCAATATCACAAGAATCTTCTCAAAGATTAAAAGAATGTCATATTCTTAATTTAATTCACCAAGCCACAATAAATGACATACATATCAATGCCAACTGAAAAAGGTGGTGAAACATAAATCCCAGAAATCAATAATTAGAAATCCAGCAATCACAAGAAAAGGATGGCCAATCCCAAGTGGGAGCATGAAAACTCACAAACAATTTGGAACATTGACGCAGTGCAAACGGTACGTCCAATGAACCGGAAAGTCGAGACATCGATGTAGTACAAACGGTACATCAGATGAATCGAAACACAAAACAATTCGGAACATTGACGCAGTGCAAACGGTACGTCCAATGAACCGGAAAGTCGAGACATCGATGTAGTACAAACGGTACATCAGATGAATAGAAACACAATACAATTCAGAACATTGACGCAGTGCAAACGGTACGTCCAATGAACCGGAAAGTCGAGACATCGATGTAGTACAAACGGTACATCAGATGAATCGAAACACATTACAATTTGGAACATTGACGCAGTACAAACGGTACGTCCAATGAACCGGAAAGTCGAGACATCGATGTAGTACAAACGGTACATCAGATGAATTGCAACACATTAAAAGTACATGGGTTGCTAGCCCACAAAGAAATGAGACGAAGCTCAATAAAATGAAGTACAGTCCTTCACATGGACAAAAAGACATCGCACATTGCTAGTCTAAACCATAAAATGATCATCATCGATCATCAAGAAGTGTCAATTACAGTAAGCTAGTAAATATATGAGTTTAGTTTCATGTCCCATAACCACTTGCTTAACTTAAATATTTACGAACAAATTGTAGATCTCCACTAGAAAATTGTCACAAAAGGTTCAATCGAACAAGTCCAAAAATTAACCGACGAAGTAAACGCAAGCATTTCATACCACTTGTTTTGCTAAGCCGTTTAATTAGATTTCTCATACGAATGAGGTAAAGGTTTGTATATACTAGTAGATTGGAAAACGGTTTTAAGAAAACGAACTTTGTAATAAAATAGTGTTGAAATCGTTTTGATGAAAGAGTTTTGATATTTACTACTAATATAGAAACCTTTGTGTAACGACCCGACTTCCTATGCCCAGAAAGTCGCATCATTATGAAGAAAGAAAGGGGTAGAAATAGAAAAGAAGAGAAGAAAGAAAGAATCAACAACAACGATCTCACAGTGGAACGAATAAATTATATTAATAACATAAACTATTACATAGTTTACAACAATTTACAGAGTTACACAGCATATACATCACTTACTAGACAGTTATAAACATCTGTCTAGACATTACAACTCAAATACAAGACAAGACTCTAACACAGATATCAACACAGCGGAATACTATATCTACGAACGCCGAAGCCTCCTGCTCCATTGCTCCTCCACAATTCGTCCAAGCTAAACCTGAATCCCTTGGCTACTCGTAAAATTTGAGTACCCAAGAGTTTAATAAAACAGAAAATAAACACTTGGGTCAGACATGGGTCTGGTGTGAGTAAACGGTTAGATTGCTTAACTTTGAAAACCTTTGAAAACAAAAGTATCACGTAAGACTTCCCACAAATAAACATGGGTAAGTTTTTACCTTACGCTAACTAAAACATTTGATAGGAAATCCGATTGTATTATAATAGGGTCTAGGGTTTTCAAGTAAAATACAGAAATAGCTGAAATGCTTACATCTCACATTCCAACATAGTTGGGCACAACTAATACGTACGGCACTTATTGGAGTTTGGATTCCATACAATGGCAGGGCTACTGGGGTACCGCCCGTCACAGTACGTGGCCTAGATCACCGTACCGAGGAGTACGCCCGCTCCCCTGCAACACAAAGCCGGAACCATCCCTTACTGGATAATCCCGAACAAGATAATCCCGTAGTTGGCGCGACCAACCACACACTAAGCCGAATAAAAGAAAAGGGACCTCTAGACAGGGATCTATCTTGCTCTCAGTGGGTGCTACCCACGAAGCCTTGCTGCACCTCCCCTGTTTTAGCCATTCCCGGTTGATGAGGCTTGAGGTTACGATTACCTTTAATCAGAACATATCACTTAGAATGCTCATCGTCCGCCTGACGATGTGCTGAAAGCATTCAATCCATATAAGTTCGTTCCGGGTTCGAACGAAACCGAAGGCATTATCTCGTTACACTCGTTTTGGAATCACCCTCAGAGTTAACGACAATAACCCTTGCACTCTGAATCTTCATCTTCACTTGAGATTCACGACCTATCATTAATTTGGATCGATGTGGTATTCGGGTCTCCAGACCTGGAATACCGGTATACGGAAACCCGATCCCGGTCTCATCGAAATCCAAAACGTATCTTTTAAGGCCAAGTTGTTTAAAGGTTTAAACATTTAAACTTATATTCAGGATGATATAAACAGATAGATAAATAACATTATCACAATAGATAATTCATATCAACATTCATCTCACAAAGCAGCATATATCATATATATATCAGAGACATACAAATCATCCAATATCAACCAATCACCCAATATCAAACATCCAGTATTAATCAATTATCTAAACAGAATTGATTTACTCTAATCAATTTAATTAATTAACTCAAAACAATTATATTAATGATGGAATTAATTATTTGTTAAGTAATTAAATAAGAAAGTAATCAAGATTATTAATGGAAGTAATTAGAAAATAATTACTTATGTAAGTAATTAAAAGTTAATTACTTAATTAATTTAGTTAATTAATTAATGTGATCAATTAAATATGTTTAATTTAAGATAAGTTACTAAGTGTAATTAATTTAAAAGTAATTAATTAATAAAGTAATTAATTAGGGATTATTTGTTAAATTAAATTGATTAATAATTACTTAATGAAGTAATTAAAGATTAATTAATTAGATTAATTAATAAAGGTTAATATAATTAATTAAAAGTAATTAATTAAGATAAGTAATTACAAATTGTTAATTACTGTTTATGATTAATTAAGACTAATCAATGAAGTGGTTGATTTAAAGTTAATTATTTAATTTAATTAAAAGGTTAATAAATTAATAAGGATTATTTAATTAATGAATTAATCAAGGTTGATTAATGAAAGTAATTAATTAATGAAGGTTCATTAATTATTGTAATTAATGTTAGTAATTAAAGGTTAATTACTGTATATGGTTAAGGATAATTACTTGAATGTAATTAAAGTATAATTAATCAGGGAAGATTAATTAAGGAAGATCATTAAGATGTTTAATTAATTAAGTTGTAATTAATTAATGATAGTGAACAGGATTATGATAATCCATGTAATTAAAGGATAGTAATTAATTTAATTAAAGGTTAATTAAATTGATTAGAGTAAATCAATTCTGTTTAGATAATTGATTAATACTGGATGTTTGATATTGGGTGATTGGTTGATATTGGATGATTTGTATGTCTCTGATATATATATGATATATGCTGCTTTGTGAGATGAATGTTGATATGAATTATCTATTGTGATAATGTTATTTATCTATCTGTTTATATCATCCTGAATATAAGTTTAAATGTTTAAACCTTTAAACAACTTGGCCTTAAAAGATACGTTTTGGATTTCGATGAGACCGGGATCGGGTTTCCGTATACCGGTATTCCAGGTCTGGAGACCCGAATACCACATCGATCCAAATTAATGATAGGTCGTGAATCTCAAGTGAAGATGAAGATTCAGAGTGCAAGGGTTATTGTCGTTAACTCTGAGGGTGATTCCAAAACGAGTGTAACGAGATAATGCCTTCGGTTTCGTTCGAACCCGGAACGAACTTATATGGATTGAATGCTTTCAGCACATCGTCAGGCGGACGATGAGCATTCTAAGTGATATGTTCTGATTAAAGGTAATCGTAACCTCAAGCCTCATCAACCGGGAATGGCTAAAACAGGGGAGGTGCAGCAAGGCTTCGTGGGTAGCACCCACCGAGAGCAAGATAGATCCCTGTCTAGAGGTCCCTTTTCTTTTATTCGGCTTAGTGTGTGGTTGGTCGCGCCAACTACGGGATTATCTTGTTCGGGATTATCCAGTAAGGGATGGTTCCGGCTTTGTGTTGCAGGGGAGCGGGCGTACTCCTCGGTACGGTGATCTAGGCCACGTACTGTGACGGGCGGTACCCCAGTAGCCCTGCCATTGTATGGAATCCAAACTCCAATAAGTGCCGTACGTATTAGTTGTGCCCAACTATGTTGGAATGTGAGATGTAAGCATTTCAGCTATTTCTGTATTTTACTTGAAAACCCTAGACCCTATTATAATACAATCGGATTTCCTATCAAATGTTTTAGTTAGCGTAAGGTAAAAACTTACCCATGTTTATTTGTGGGAAGTCTTACGTGATACTTTTGTTTTCAAAGGTTTTCAAAGTTAAGCAATCTAACCGTTTACTCACACCAGACCCATGTCTGACCCAAGTGTTTATTTTCTGTTTTATTAAACTCTTGGGTACTCAAATTTTACGAGTAGCCAAGGGATTCAGGTTTAGCTTGGACGAATTGTGGAGGAGCAATGGAGCAGGAGGCTTCGGCGTTCGTAGATATAGTATTCCGCTGTGTTGATATCTGTGTTAGAGTCTTGTCTTGTATTTGAGTTGTAATGTCTAGACAGATGTTTATAACTGTCTAGTAAGTGATGTATATGCTGTGTAACTCTGTAAATTGTTGTAAACTATGTAATAGTTTATGTTATTAATATAATTTATTCGTTCCACTGTGAGATCGTTGTTGTTGATTCTTTCTTTCTTCTCTTCTTTTCTATTTCTACCCCTTTCTTTCTTCATAATGATGCGACTTTCTGGGCATAGGAAGTCGGGTCGTTACACTTTGTATGTTTTAAAGTGACAAATCACAAAAACGATTGTAACAACAATCAATCACCACAAATGCACATTCGAAG
Source organism: Allium fistulosum (assembly GCA_030737815.1). Lineage (NCBI taxonomy): Eukaryota > Viridiplantae > Streptophyta > Magnoliopsida > Asparagales > Amaryllidaceae > Allium > Allium fistulosum. The sequence goes on along the minus strand of CM060906.1, from coordinate 1,080,694,062 downwards.
ATGTGAAACAAATCCATAGAAATCGATACTGAATCCATCAAAGTGGATATTCCCAAAAATCCCGAAGAAGAAGTCATCAAAGTCAATAAAAATGATAACAACTAATCGGGTCGATCAAAATCGATAAACAATGGAAATTCAATCAAGAAAAGCCTAAACAGGCAAAATTGCACGTTTCCAGATGTCTGATTTGGAATCCAGACGTCTGGATTTGTTTTCTGGAAATAGTTCAGAAAACCATCCAGACGTCTGGAATAGCCAATCAGACGTCTGAGTCATGGCCAGACGTCTGGTTTTGAATCCAGACGTCTGGTTTCCTTCTCTGGAAATTCTCCAGAGAAACCCCAAACGTCTGAAACTTCAAGTCAGACGTCTGAGACTCATCCAGACGTCTGATCTTGAATTCCAAACGTCTGAAATTAGTCTCTGGCATTTTTTTAATAAAATGCGTGCATACATTTTTCTCTCCAGGTCCAAACCAGACGTCTGGGCTTGGTCACCAGACGTCTGGTCACCTGGTCTGGGCAACATTTTGCCTAGGCCAAAGTGGCCAAAACGATTCGGAAGTGATTGGATGAGCAATGGCGACTAAGGATTTACGCCAAGCGGCAACTCGGACTTAAAGGCTCCTCGATACACTCTGAATATCAATGTCCAAATGTCCATAGAAGGATTTTCATAAAATTGGACCAAAACACCAAAATTGAAGAATTCACAAAACCAATTCAAATCACAACAAGTGAACAAGAAATAGATGATAGGAATTCATACCTAACAACAAAGATAGTTATAGGCATAGATGTGAGATAAAAATCTCACCTTTGAACCCGAAAACAATGAATGAGAAGCTTGAAGACAAAGGAAGATCAACCACACTTCAATCTCAACACAAGAAGCTTGAATCTAAGCTTAAAAGAGAAACATTTCCTAAATTAGATTTAGGAATTTTCTAAAATCAAAGTGAGAATGAGTTGGAGAAGAAGGAGATGATACTTACCAAAGCTTCTTCTTGAATTTGGAGGTAGAAGCTTGAATTTGCAATTGAACTAGGGCTTGGGGTTTTAATTTCCCATTCCTCTCCTCATTTTCAATTTTGATGAGTGTTTAAGAAAGTAGAAATGAAGTGAGGAGGAGAGGAGAGGGGCTGAACTAGGTTATATGATCACTTGGGTGAAACCCAAGCCCAAAAGCCCAATAGAAAATAGCAAAAACCAACATACTCCAAACATATCGAAGCTTATACTCAAAAGGATCGCAAACGCCATTTTGAACTCAATGGAAGTGGTCTCGAGTCCTAATTCGACTATTTGCAAAAAGTAGCTTTTCGGACTAAAATCCGACGAACGATGAAATATTTAAATAAAATAATATAAAATCGATAAATATGCGGGTTGTTACATAATTCATGATATTTTGAAAAATAAAATATATAAAAGTAAAATCATTCCAAGTCATAGCTGCCCTTATCAGCCACCCTATATTACTTTAGCCAACCTATCCCTGTACGTAGCCGCCCTCCTCTATTTTAAATTTGATCTCCTTTCTCCTTCTTCAATCAGTTCGAACAAATCGAATGAAAAAAAAGGAAAAAAAATTATATACTGATATAAATCATGACCCTCTCTCCTTTCCTTCTTCAGTTAAACAAAATCGCGTATATTTATTCTTGCTTCATAAAAAAATTGAATGAGTTCGAATTGAAAAAAAAGAAACGATGTTAAATCGTGATCGATTGGGCGAGCCGCGACTTGAGCGACGCAAGGCGAGAGGGAGGAGGCGCTCGTGTGGAGGCTCGTTTGGCATGGATCTCATGTATAGGAAGGTAGATGTGTAAGTTGGAGGGTGTGGCTGCGTGGTCGATTTTAGGGCTGGATTCGTGCTCATTAGAGGAGCGGTGCTCAATGAGAGCGCGCGAGCATGCAAGGGAGGATGGCGAGGCTGAAGCTTCCTGAGAGGGGGTCACGTCTCATGCGATGTTGAACGATGTCGCATTCTGGGATGGGTTCGTGAATTTCCTGGGTGGGAAATCGCGTGTGAACCAGTGGGTGTTGCGAGCAGATTAAGTAAGGTAATAAAATAAATAAATAAATTAGTTTAAAATGTCTTAATTCAGTTAAGTCAATTCCAAATTTATTGTTAAGTGCTTAAATTCAAATACTTTGTTATTCTAGGTCGAAGTCGCATGAACCCGGCAGTATTATCCTCATAAGGATGTAGGCTACGATCGGGAATTTATTTGGAATGATTGGCCATTTCGGCAAATAAATAAAGGTGAGTAAATCTCACTCTTTTTGGATTGCTAGAGTTAATTTAAAATAATTAAAATTAATTATTGGATGCTGATTGAATTTATAAATTATTATCAGTTTGGATGTTATATATATAGTAATATATATATTAGTAGTTGGATATATTTCCCGCCGTTGGAGCGAATGAGACCCTATGCGCCCCGCATAATAGCGGATGATCCTATATTACCGCGATATCCCCCTCGAATTGGGATTGGTATTTTTATGTTATCTAACATCTGTGGATGCAAGGAAACCGGTTGGAGGGATCTAATTGGATTCCTCCAAAATGTTTATTTAAATTTCATATATAGTGATGTATGATTTGTGTGAATAATCTGATATAGATTTTGTGGTGATTTAAATTATTGAATGCTATGGTAGCACTGGCCTTAATTTTGGTATTTTAAATACCATAAAATATTATTTTTGAATTTGAAGGAATTAAAAAGGAGATTTTGAATATAAAAAAATATTTATGTCGAAATTTGGATTATTTTAAAGAAAATTGATTTGGATAAAATGAATGATTTGATATTAGGGTTTATGCTTGTCTATTAGTAAAATGTTTAAATAGAAATTTTGAAATAATTTACATAAGGGAATTTTAATAATGGACTTTTAAAATGATATTTCTGAAATTTGGAAAAGAAGTTGAAAATCGATATTTAAAAGTAGATTTGTAAAAAAATGGATTTATAAGAAATGGATTCATAAATGAAATTTTATAAAAAAGATTAGTTTTATAAAAAAGTGAATCTCAAGGAAGTTGTAAATTTATAAATGATGTTTATAAATAAGGGAAAATGATATCAGTTGATAAATTGGAATATCAATTTACAGTGTGAATTTATATCGAGATATGGAAACGGGGTTTTGGAAGAATAGTGGATTCAAGTTTGAAATGTGGAAATAATTTTGTAATTGGAAACGTAGTCGATGTGATATGAATCGAGAGGGAATTATAAATGGAAATTGGTAATATTGGATTTTTAAATAGATTTTTTGTCAAGAAATTAAATTTTTTTTTAAATGGGATTTTTATTTATTATACTATGTAGCTTAAAAACCATTATTTAGATTTAAAATATTTCGAGAAGTTAGTTACTCAAGTATTTAATATTTATTGAAAAAATTATAATTTTTATAATTAGCCTTGTAAATCAATTTGTTATTTAAAAATGAATGGGAAATTTATTATCGATGTTATATAAAGTGTTTTAGTATTTTAAATAATTACTTAAATATGTTTTAAAAATAAATTATTATTTAAAAATACTTAATATATATATATAGTTTTGGAAAGATTGAAATTTATTTATAAATCCTCTCGAGGTTTGTAAACGGGGTTTATCTAACGGAGATGATTTTTATAAGAGAATTCTTATAGTGAAATTCTGGGGACTTAAGGAAATTTCCAAATTGTTTAAATATAGAAACTTCGGAAATGAATTAAAAATTCATAAAAGAAAGTTAGAAATGGGTAGTTGAGATTATAGACGAGTATAATCGATTTTGGAAATTTTAAGAGGATTAATTAAGGAATTCCGAAAACTTATAGAATTCGTTATAAGTGAGTTAAGGAATTTACAAATAAATTGTAAAGAATTTTGTGAAATAGGAATGAATGGAATATTTCCTAAGTATTGGGAATAAAGGGATTTTGGAAAAATATACTTATAAATATTTTCTAAGTATTAAATTGGGAGGATTTGAAATATTTAACTACGGGATTATTATTTCAGAAATATTTCTCAGAAAATTGAATTATAAATGGGATTGAAAGAAATATTCTAAGTGTCGATATGGATTTAAATATCCTGTTATGGATATAAGAATTTGAATTGTTATCAATTATTGAATATACTGGAAGAGATTTAAATATATAGCTTTGTAAAGATATTATGAATGAATGTTTTGAAGATTTAATAAATAAGGCACAATGACTGCTTATGGATGTTATTTGATAGTTAAATAACTGAATATCAAATTTGGCCAAAAATTCGTTGATCGTTTCGAAGAGACCAAGATCAGATTTAATTATCCAAAAACCACTTCGATCCGGTTTGTGCGTTACGAGTTGTGAAATCGAGAAGATAATGGAGATGGTGATCTTGAAGGAGATTCGGTTTGTTCAGACCCAGAACAACTTGTATGGGCGAATGCTATCATTGCATCGTTGTCGGGAAAGCAGTGTTAACATTCCGAGTATGAATGTTATTCTAAAGGTAAACATAGGTAAACGTAGCCTCAAGCCTCATCAAATGGGAATGACTAAAATAGGGGAGATGCAGCAGGCCTAAGTGGGTCGCACCCAATTAGGGTATGTTATCACTTTTCTAGATACCCTCAAAATATATTATAATTATGGATATGGTTATGCATGAAAAAGAGAGCGCTCGATTAGGGTGAGAATACCCAGGGTGATAACATATTCGGTACTGTCCAGGTCAGGGGTAGGCCGGCCCTGTGTTGGCAAGGGATCCAGGCGAGGTCCTTGGTACATTTTTCTTGAGATACACTGTGGCGGGCGGTACCCCAGTAGCCCAGCCATTGTATGGAATCCAATATCCACTACAAGCCTTTACGGTTTTGATTGTACCCAACTATGCTGAAACGTGAGATGCAAGCATTTTAGCTATTTTCTAATTTACTTTCTATAGGCACTATTATAGTATCAGATGATTTTGATATAAAATGTTTTGGTTATCGTAAGGTAAAGACTCGTCGTGTTTATGTGTGACGTGGTCTTATGAGATACCTTTGTTTTCAAATGATTTTTGAAAAAGTAATAATTCAAATTGAGTGTGTTTTCTCACGCTGGTTTTCCAGACCGACTCGGGTGTTATTTTATTATAATGCTCGGATTAGACCGAGTATTACAGATTCAGGTTAGAATGCAATGGAGCTCAAGAGACGAGCTGGAGGAGAATTAGGCGTATTCCACGTACTAGATTATATTCTGTTGTGTGTGTAGACTGTATAGTCAACACTGGTGAGACAAGTTATTATAACTGTCCGGATTGATTGTCGATTATTGTACTCTGATGATTGTATATATATTAACTGTAACGACCCAGAATTTTGAACAAATTAAATTGAAAATATTTAATTAATTTTAAATATTTGAACGATGATTTAATTTGAATCCGGAATATAACTTTGAAACTGACGATTAAATTTTAAAATTTAATCTATTGTAAGTTGAATAAAAATTTGTATCTTCAGTTTTAAACTGAAGAAAAATATTTCAAAAGCTTGTAAAATTTTTATTGATAACACTGAAGATAACAGCAGCTTCAGAATTGAAATTTAAACTGTTTTGCTCAGTTTTGAATTTAATTGTTTGAATCAATATTTAAAAATAGCCGTCCGAGGCACAGTCTCGGAATTCGACGAAACCAGTTCCATTGGGTCCGTAATAGTTTGTTATTACCGGATTTCAAATTTCGTATTTATCGGAGCTGTTATGTGAGCACACGATAGTTAAACGCATTAAAATTTAGTTGAATTCAATTTAGATTTTTAAATTTAAAACTTTGCCGACATACACACGTTTTCTTCCTTAAAACACGCCATTGATCACGGGGAGAAAATCGTGCTGAGCGTGTTCGTTCGTTTTTAAATATCTCGTTCTTCCCTCTTTCAATCAGTTCGAAGAAATCATACGAGATAAAAATGGCACCACTCCTCTCCTCTTTCCAAAAATAAACGAATTCGAAATCCCCTTCTTCAAATCGAAATAATGGCCGCGTCCATTTCCCTCCCCAAATCAAACTTGAAAATCTGGAAAGGGGTGATGCAGGCGAACGTGGTGGCACGCGTGGGTTAGAGTCTGGTGACTCAGATAGTTTGGGTCGCGTTCGAGTATGGTTTCCAGGTTGAGGTCGAAGGTAATTTTGGGTATGGGTTTTCTTTCTGCTCTTTTTAATTTTGAATTTATGAATAAGTAAAACTTGAGAATTTGAATTCTGGAAAGTATACAGTAAACAGAAAAGTTTGAAAGTTAATTTTTGGTTAATATTTTATTTCAAGAAATTTAAAACATTAGGTTATATAAGCAGTTGTTTATATAAAAGAAAAAAATCAGTTAAAAATATAATTTTTAGTGAAACAAATTTTTAAAGAAAAATTTGATTTTGAACTAAATAATTAATTTATTAAAATAAGTTGTTAATTGAAATTAAAAGGTTAGTTAAATAAGTTTATTTCAAAAGGAAATCAATTTAAAATTTTAAATTTTTGTTTAAAATGAAATCGACGATGAATTGAAATTATCAACTAATCGAAAACTATTAAACGGAAATTAATTATTTGATTAGTTCGAATATTAATAAACTGTATAAATTGTTTATACAAGGTTTAATACAATGAAGGGAAAACAAACTGGAATGGAAAATGGATGGCAAATTAAAAGCTAAGGTGAGATTCTTCTCACTCAAATTGGAAATTTAATTTGCAGTTATTTATTGATTGATTGATTTGTTTGAATGTGATATTAGATATAATAGGATATATCTATATATATATATAGCAATATATACATATTGGCATATGTATATATTGGATTGATTGATTTCCCGCCTCGTATAGCGGATGAGACCCTATTGCGCCGTTAGTAAGCGGATTATTTTTATAAAACCCATATACCGCGATATTCCACCTCGAAGTGGAATTGGTATTGTGCTAACATCTTTGGATGCAGGGAAACAGGTTGGAGGGATCCAACTGGATTCCTCAACTGTATTTATTTATTTACAGATATTGATATATAATCTGTTATCATATGATGACATATGATGTTTGATGTTGTGATGGACTAATTGGTGCGTTGCATCATTGGATTCAAACTTTTGAAGTTTAAAAATATCGATTTTTACTTTAAAAAGGATTTTTAAAGTGATTTTTGAAAATAGACGTTTTATTGAATTTTTGAATTGATTTATTTCAAATAAATAAGCGTCTAAAATTTTAAAGTTATAAAAGTTAAGATTTTTGGTGAAATTTAACCAAAGTGTGATGTTTGAAATAAATAGTTGATTTATTTATAAAATGGTTTAAGTTGGGATTTTTGAATAACTATAAACGATTTGTATAAAAAGATTTATAAAATTGATATTTTATAAATCAAAATATTGGACTTATAAAACGAATTTTTATAAGTGTTAAAAAGAAGTATAAATGGATTTCATAAGTGAATGAAATTAATAGATTTATATTGTGAAGTTAAAAATGAATGAAGTTGTAGAATAAAGGATTTATAAGTAATTTACTTATAAATTGGATTTTTTGCCTTTAAGTGGAATATTGATCGAATTTGTTAATAAAGGAGATTTACAAATCGAAGTTGTAAAAAAATAGAAATAGAATTTATAAACGTTGTTTTATAAATTCGAAACTAATTAAATTTGATAAATTAAATATAGAAGGTTATTAAAGGAAATATATTCGCGATTTTGGATAGCGAATTATCCTTAAATTGAATGTGTAGAAAAGACTGAAATTTGGTTAGTGAAGTATATTCACGATTTTGGGACAGTGAATATATTGTTAAGTAAAATGGACTTATTTTCGAAGAAGGGATATTAAAAATAAAGTTAAACGTTTTAAAGATGTTTTAAAATGTATTATGAATCGAAATCATAGATTTCAACATTCATTGTTGAAATAGACGTTTTCGAGAAATAAGGAAATGGTGGACTATAACACTGTTGTTATAGTAAATGATTTCCGAAAGGAAATGTTTTATATAGTATTGGGATTTATATATCTATCTAAATTTCGAATCCCTATACTAGTGATTTTGAGTCGTCGTAACGATGTTTTACGTAACATTCGTTTTGACTCAAATAAATGTTGTTATAGTAAATGATTTCCTTAAAGAATGAATTTATACTTAAATTTGATTTAAGTATATTGAATATTTTCCAAGTGTTGAAAATAAATAGATTTGTGAATTTCTTATTACTAATAAGAATGGAAATGCCTTTCCAAAATAAAATGAAACGTTTTAGGATTTATCTTTGTAAAGATAAATCGAAAGTGAATATCTGAAAACGATGTGAAAATCGAATATCAGTAGATATTCGAAAAACATAAATTCAATATGGAATTTATAAAAGAAAAGGGAAACTGTTTAGAAAAATAAACGTCGATTTATTTTTGAAGTGTGGAAATTATATATCTAGTAAAGATATTTTGGAAGATAAAATATTTGGGAAGATTATTTGGAATCTGATGATGTTACGCATCTTTATTGATAGTTAAATAACCGACTATCAATAATTACCTTTAGATAGGTATTTGTTGTGAATTGGATGAATTTGAATGCCGCACTTATTTTTGAATAATCGCTCACTATTCGGGTTAGCCGGGAAAGGACCATGGGGTCGTATAACCCATTCCGAATATGTGATACGTCGTTATGAATTGCATTCGAAGACCGGTGTTGAAGACCGGATATTTTTGAAAACGGAAGGATTACCGTCGAGTTACTCTACATCGACTGATCTTCGATTTAGAGGTTTTATCACCCTTAGTGACGGGAAGTCCGGACGTGATTGAAAATTATCCGGAATTGCAAGGGCTTCGTGAGAAGTGCCTTCGGTTCTGTTCGATCCCGAAACAGACTTGTATGGATTGTGTGTCTGACGTTACAATTTGAGATATAAAGCTGATTTCTTTCAAATACATTTCTGTTGGTGGCAGAGAATTTATTCTCTTAGCTTAACACCCTTCTCTGAGACGTACGAGCTCAGAGGTTATGTAGTTGAAATTTATCAGCGATATACTCCCAATTTGGTAACGTGGCATACTGAGTGTTGCTGTGAAATGATCAGTGTTTGATCATTTGCGATATGATCATTTGTTTGATCTTATATCTTTGTGATCATAGGTTGATCATTTTGTTTGACCCGAAGCATGGCTTTGTAGAAAGCGTAGCTTTGTGGACGAGACTTCGTCGAGCCTCACACCCCGGAAATGGTCAAAACAGGAAGGATGCGGCAAGGTTCTAGGGAGTAGCGCCCCTTAGTGTATGTCATTCCTTCTGGATAAAGGTGGTATCATGGTATGGAGCCCAGATACTTAACCTCTGTGGTTGCTGCAAATTTATTACTTTGTGGTTGTTGCGAATCGGGATCCTCGGGAAGATCGGTGACGATCGGGGGATGGCATACGCGTGTCAGTAGTTACCTATTTTTGCAGAGGTAACCCGGCCTTGTGTTGGCAGAGATCTAACCGTAATGTTAGGTTATTTCTCGGGTAGTCTATTCCAGGGACGTACCCATCGTGGAAAAAGGAAGTTCCTTAGCCTGACCATTTGTTGGAAATCCAAAGAAACAATACGAGCCTTGTACGGTTTTAGTTGTAGAACCTGCCATTTAATATGGTAGCTATAGCAAGCATACTATAATGGTACCTATGCTGGCTAAGATTTATATTGTACTTTCGAAATGATTTCTACACTATGCACTAATAATAATATCAAAATGATTTGATTTTGCGTAGTAAGCATCTTTGACTATCATAAGAAGAAATCTCCTCCAATTCTGCGTTTGCATTTTGTGTGTGGCGGGAGGTCTTATGGTAGTTTCATTTTCCAAAAACATTGCGAATTGACTTTAAATCTTCTTGTTGTTTTAAAGATAAAACTGTTTTACGATCTCACACCAGTCACCATGACTGACTCGGAGTTTATTGTTTCCCTTCTAAACTCTGGGTGCCCACCAATTTCCACACGGGCAGCCTAGAGTTATGTTATCAGGATATTCTGGAGATTTGGAAGCAAGCTGGATGACGAGACGTAGTATTTGTATCTAATAGTATTTATTCCGCTCTGTATTCTGTATGAGGACAAGTTATATAACTGTCCATTGTTGTATATTGACTCTGATGATTGATGTATGTATAAAATGATATAGTTCTTTGTTTTAAAGATTATTCATTTATCTATTATATATTGTTCCGCTGCGATATGTGAGATTCTGATATTGTTTCTGCTTCTGATCTTGTTCTTCTCTATTCTACTCTTTTCTTCTTCTTCTACCTTTTTCTTCTTCTTAAACCATCATAGTTCGTATTCCCGTTCATTTTGAGTTAATCAATGGAGATTAGTGGTTAATCAAGAGGTATGGATTTGCGGGCCATGACATTTGGTATCAGAGCATATGGTTAAGCGACAACCCTGCTCTGTTGGGTGTTACTCATTAGAGATAGAGTCAGCAGTACTCTAGAATGATTGTGAGTGTAATAATAGATATGAGCGCGTATTTGTTAGTGAATATGAAATTGTTTTGTATTGTGTTGACTTATCGGTTGATTGTTTATGAATTCTGGTCGGTGCAGTCTAGCTAACTGGAATCGATAGGGAGTTTCTAAACTCTAAACAAGATAAACTGACACAGTATTGTTTTAAAATAGGGTGAATGAAATAATTTTACCCAAAACTATTTTTGTATAGAAAAGAAATGATTTTTCTATGAATTATCATAGTATATGGATGAATGGTTGTTAGGAAAGTGATAATATTGAAACATTATCATTGTTATATTGAAATTAAATAAGAAATTGGAATCGTAACTCCAAAGTAAAGAAATATAAATTCATTTTGAAATTTATAGATGTGAATTGAAGCATAAGAAATAAAATTCACATACAAATGAAATTGAAGAATGTAAATTATAAATGTGATTTGTAATTTGAAATGGAATTCCAGAGAAGTATTTGGAAATGTTTTGAAAAGAATTTGAAAATTTTGGAGATTTGGAAGTTTAAATCTTTTTGATTTGAAAATGAATTTCAAAGGTTTTGAAAAGTATTTTGAGAGATGAAAGCTCTAAACTCTTTTCGGTCGCTGGAAAATAATTCCGATGATGATCGCGACATCACCGGTGTTCATTTTCGGGTTTCCAAAAGAGAAATTGCTGCCAAGTTATTTTAAATGGAAGTTGTTTTGAGAATTTGGATTTTGTTTTAGAAAATTCAAAAGGATAATTTGAATTGTTTTCAAAATGGCTTTGAAAGGTGGAAAAGACTCTGGAATACTATATAAAAATATTTATGAAATATTATGAAATTGATAACTTATAAAATATTGAGATCTGATTGGAATGAAATTCAAATTGTAAATGAATTTATAACTTGGAATAGAATTCAAGAAGGTAATTGAAAATTTAAAATTCAATAATGGAATGAAATTGTGAATATGAATTTATAATTGAAAATAGAATTCTAATGGAATGAAATTAGTAAGGTGAATGTATCAATGATCTTATAAATCGAAATGTAAGTAAGTCGAAGACTTATAGAATATTTGAAATTTGATTTGGAAATCAGATTCGAATTGGAAATGAAAGAATTAGTGAATGAGTTTCAGAATGAATATATAAATTTGAATTTGTAAGTAAGTAAAACTGAAATTGAAGATGAATGTGAAACTTTGTTTTGAATTTGTTAGTAAATGTAATTCAAGCTGAATATTGAAATTTAAAATGAATTAGTAATTGAAACTAATCTAAAATAAGCAGTTGTAAATGAAAGATAATCGATAAAAATTCAATATTCAGAATATAAGATAGAAATTGAATTCGAATAGAAATTTGAATGTAAAATTGAATAAAATGAATAGACGTAACTTCAATAGTAAGCTAAAAATGTGTAAGCAGTTTATATTGAAAATTTTGTAATCGAATTTGCAAAATAGTTTGAATGCTGTAACTAGATATAATGGCTAGTAGGATATACAGGTATATGAAAGGAATTGGATTTGATTTCAAAGATGAATTTGAATTGCTCGAAAAAGGTAAGTATTTGAATTATAATATGAGTTTTTGATGATTTCTTGTCTAGCCGCTTGGCTTTTTCTTTTTCTTTTTGAAATCTGAGAGTCCATAGGGACGTTTTGTAGTCGTACCGTATTAGCCGCACAAAGGAGACGCTGGCGAAATTTTTCGGAAATTTAGGGCGTTAGAAAATATTTGAGAAAATTTTGAAAGTTTAAATTTGAAATTTGAATTTAAATTTGAACTTTGAAGTAAACAATGATGTTTGAAAACTATAAAAGGTTTAGAAAAGTTAGTTGAATGATAACGAATCTTTAGTAGAAAGATTTGTTTTGAGAATTTGATAAAAACTATTTAGATTGTGAAAAATAGTAGACGAGTTAAGGACATTTTTTCCTAACTTGTAATTTCGAGGACGAAATTCTTTTAAGGAGGGAAGTCTGTAACGACCCAGAATTTTGAACAAATTAAATTGAAAATATTTAATTAATTTTAAATATTTGAACGATGATTTAATTTGAATCCCGAATATAACTTTGAAACTGACGATTAAATTTTAAAATTTAATCTATTGTAAGTTGAATAAAAATTTGTATCTTCAGTTTTAAACTGAAGAAAAATATTTCAAAAGCTTGTAAAATTTTTATTGATAACATTGAAGATAACAGCAGCTTCAGAATTGAAATTTAAACTGTTTTGCTCAGTTTTGAATTTAATTGTTTGAATCGATATTTAAAAATAGCCGTCCAAGGCACAGTCTTGGAATTCGACGAAACCAGTTCCATTGGGTCCGTAATAGTTTGTTATTACCGGATTTCAAATTTCGTATTTATCGGAGCTGTTATGTGAGCACACGATAGTTAAACGCATTAAAATTTAGTTGAATTCAATTTAGATTTTTAAATTTAAAACTTTGCCGACATACACACGTTTTCTTCCTTAAAACACGCCATTGATCACAGGGAGAAAATCGTGCTGAGCGTGTTCGTTCGTTTTTAAATATCTCGTTCTTCCCTCTTTCAATCAGTTCGAAGAAATCATACGAGATAAAAATGGCACCACTCCTCTCCTCTTTCCAAAAATAAACGAATTCGAAATCCCCTTCTTCAAATCGAAATAATGGCCGCGTCCATTTCCCTCCCCAAATCAAACTTGAAAATCGAATTCGTTCGATTTTCGAAAACAAATCGAATTCAATTGTCTTGAGTCACCGATCGAAGGGATAGGCACGGTGAAGCTCGAAACAGGGTGGTCTCGCGCGACAGCAAAATCGTGGTGAGAGGCAGTTCGTCGAGCTCGAGTACGATGTCGCGTGATGGTGGTCGCGACTGGGTCGCGATGGCGATCGATAATGGAAGTCGCGAGTTCAATTCGAAGTGAGGGCGGCTGCGAGTTCGTTCGTGGGTGCGCATTCGTCAGAGGAGGGGCGATCAAAACTGTCGAGGTTAGTGATTGAGGTGGGATTCGAGAGCTCGAAAGGGCAGGGGTGGTTCGCTTAGTGGCCGTAGCTGGATAGCTCGAAGTCGGGGTCGCGACTGCGACTGGAAGGGGTGATGCAGGCGAACGTGGTGGCACGCGTGGGTTAGAGTCTGGTGACTCAGATAGTTTGGGTCGCGTTCGAGTATGGTTTCCAGGTTGAGGTCGAAGGTAATTTTGGGTATGGGTTTTCTTTCTGCTCTTTTTAATTTTGAATTTATGAATAAGTAAAACTTGAGAATTTGAATTCTGGAAAGTATACAGTAAACAGAAAAGTTTGAAAGTTAATTTTTGGTTAATATTTTATTTCAAGAAATTTAAAACATTAGGTTATATAAGCAGTTGTTTATATAAAAGAAAAAAATCAGTTAAAAATATAATTTTTAGTGAAACAAATTTTTAAAGAAAAATTTGATTTTGAACTAAATAATTAATTTATTAAAATAAGTTGTTAATTGAAATTAAAAGGTTAGTTAAATAAGTTTATTTCAAAAGGAAATCAATTTAAAATTTTAAATTTTTGTTTAAAATGAAATCGACGATGAATTGAAATTATCAACTAATCGAAAACTATTAAACGGAAATTAATTATTTGATTGGTTCGAATATTAATAAACTGTATAAATTGTTTATACAAGGTTTAATACAATGAAGGGAAAACAAACTGGAATGGAAAATGGATGGCAAATTAAAAGCTAAGGTGAGATTCTTCTCACTCAAATTGGAAATTTAATTTGCAGTTATTTATTGATTGATTGATTTGTTTGAATGTGATATTAGATATAATAGGATATATCTATATATATATATAGCAATATATACATATTGGCATATGTATATATTGGATTGATTGATTTCCCGCCTCGTATAGCGGATGAGACCCTATTGCGCCGTTAGTAAGCGGATTATTTTTATAAAACCCATATACCGCGATATTCCACCTCGAAGTGGAATTGGTATTGTGCTAACATCTTTGGATGCAGGGAAACAGGTTGGAGGGATCCAACTGGATTCCTCAACTGTATTTATTTATTTACAGATATTGATATATAATCTGTTATCATATGATGACATATGATGTTTGATGTTGTGATGGACTAATTGGTGCGTTGCATCATTGGATTCAAACTTTTGAAGTTTAAAAATATCGATTTTTACTTTAAAAAGGATTTTTAAAGTGATTTTTGAAAATAGACGTTTTATTGAATTTTTGAATTGATTTATTTCAAATAAATAAGCGTCTAAAATTTTAAAGTTATAAAAGTTAAGATTTTTGGTGAAATTTAACCAAAGTGTGATGTTTGAAATAAATAGTTGATTTATTTATAAAATGGTTTAAGTTGGGATTTTTGAATAACTATAAACGATTTGTATAAAAAGATTTATAAAATTGATATTTTATAAATCAAAATATTGGACTTATAAAACGAATTTTTATAAGTGTTAAAAAGAAGTATAAATGGATTTCATAAGTGAATGAAATTAATAGATTTATATTGTGAAGTTAAAAATGAATGAAGTTGTAGAATAAAGGATTTATAAGTAATTTACTTATAAATTGGATTTTTTGCCTTTAAGTGGAATATTGATCGAATTTGTTAATAAAGGAGATTTACAAATCGAAGTTGTAAAAAAATAGAAATAGAATTTATAAACGTTGTTTTATAAATTCGAAACTAATTAAATTTGATAAATTAAATATAGAAGGTTATTAAAGGAAATATATTCGCGATTTTGGATAGCGAATTATCCTTAAATTGAATGTGTAGAAAAGACTGAAATTTGGTTAGTGAAGTATATTCACGATTTTGGGACAGTGAATATATTGTTAAGTAAAATGGACTTATTTTCGAAGAAGGGATATTAAAAATAAAGTTAAACGTTTTAAAGATGTTTTAAAATGTATTATGAATCGAAATCATAGATTTCAACATTCATTGTTGAAATAGACGTTTTCGAGAAATAAGGAAATGGTGGACTATAACACTGTTGTTATAGTAAATGATTTCCGAAAGGAAATGTTTTATATAGTATTGGGATTTATATATCTATCTAAATTTCGAATCCCTATACTAGTGATTTTGAGTCGTCGTAACGATGTTTTACGTAACATTCGTTTTGACTCAAATAAATGTTGTTATAGTAAATGATTTCCTTAAAGAATGAATTTATACTTAAATTTGATTTAAGTATATTGAATATTTTCCAAGTGTTGAAAATAAATAGATTTGTGAATTTCTTATTACTAATAAGAATGGAAATGCCTTTCCAAAATAAAATGAAACGTTTTAGGATTTATCTTTGTAAAGATAAATCGAAAGTGAATATCTGAAAACGATGTGAAAATCGAATATCAGTAGATATTCGAAAAACATAAATTCAATATGGAATTTATAAAAGAAAAGGGAAACTGTTTAGAAAAATAAACGTCGATTTATTTTTGAAGTGTGGAAATTATATATCTAGTAAAGATATTTTGGAAGATAAAATATTTGGGAAGATTATTTGGAATCTGATGATGTTACGCATCTTTATTGATAGTTAAATAACCGACTATCAATAATTACCTTTAGATAGGTATTTGTTGTGAATTGGATGAATTTGAATGCCGCACTTATTTTTGAATAATCGCTCACTATTCGGGTTAGCCGGGAAAGGACCATGGGGTCGTATAACCCATTCCGAATATGTGATACGTCGTTATGAATTGCATTCGAAGACCGGTGTTGAAGACCGGATATTTTTGAAAACGGAAGGATTACCGTCGAGTTACTCTACATCGACTGATCTTCGATTTAGAGGTTTTATCACCCTTAGTGACGGGAAGTCCGGACGTGATTGAAAATTATCCGGAATTGCAAGGGATTCGTGATAAGTGCCTTCGGTTCTGTTCGATCCCGGAACAGACTTGTATGGATTGTGTGTCTGACGTTACAATTTGAGATATAAAGCTGATTTCTTCCAAATACATTTCTGTTGGTGGCAGAGAATTTATTCTCTTAGCTTAACACCCTTCTCTGAGACGTACGAGCTCAGAGGTTATGTAGTTGAAATTTATCAGCGATATACTCCCAATTTGGTAACGTGGCATACTGAGTGTTGCTGTGAAATGATCAGTGTTTGATCATTTGCGATATGATCATTTGTTTGATCTTATATCTTTGTGATCATAGGTTGATCATTTTGTTTGACCCGAAGCATGGCTTTGTAGAAAGCGTAGCTTTGTGGACGAGACTTCGTCGAGCCTCACACCCCGGAAATGGTCAAAACAGGAAGGATGCGGCAAGGTTCTAGGGAGTAGCGCCCCTTAGTGTATGTCATTCCTTCTGGATAAAGGTGGTATCATGGTATGGAGCCCAGATACTTAACCTCTATGGTTGCTGCAAATTTATTACTTTGTGGTTGTTGCGAATCGGGGATCCTCGGGAAGATCGGTGACGATCGGGGGATGGCATACGCGTGTCAGTAGTTACCTATTTTTGCAGAGGTAACCCGGCCTTGTGTTGGCAGAGATCTAACCGTAATGTTAGGTTATTTCTCGGGTAGTCTATTCCAGGGACGTACCCATCGTGGAAAAAGGAAGTTCCTTAGCCTGACCATTTGTTGGAAATCCAAAGAAACAATACGAGCCTTGTACGGTTTTAGTTGTAGAACCTGCCATTTAATATGGTAGCTATAGCATGCATACTATAATGGTACCTATGCTGGCTAAGATTTATATTGTACTTTCGAAATGATTTCTACACTATGCACTAATAATAATATCAAAATGATTTGATTTTGCGTAGTAAGCATCTTTGACTATCATAAGAAGAAATCTCCTCCAATTCTGCGTTTGCATTTTGTGTGTGGCGGGAGGTCTTATGGTAGTTTCATTTTCCAAAAACATTGCGAATTGACTTTAAATCTTCTTGTTGTTTTAAAGATAAAACTGTTTTACGATCTCACACCAGTCACCATGACTGACTCGGAGTTTATTGTTTCCCTTCTAAACTCTGGGTGCCCACCAATTTCCACACGGGCAGCCTAGAGTTATGTTATCAGGATATTCTGGATATTCTGGAGATTTGGAAGCAAGCTGGATGACGAGACGTAGTATTTGTATCTAATAGTATTTATTCCGCTCTGTATTCTGTATGAGGACAAGTTATATAACTGTCCATTGTTGTATATTGACTCTGATGATTGATGTATGTATAAAATGATATAGTTCGTTGTTTTAAAGATTATTCATTTATCTATTATATATTGTTCCGCTGCGATATGTGAGATTCTGATATTGTTTCTGCTTCTGATCTTGTTCTTCTCTATTCTACTCTTTTCTTCTTCTTCTACCTTTTTCTTCTTCTTAAACCATCATAGTTCGTATTCCCGTTCATTTTGAGTTAATCAATGGAGATTAGTGGTTAATCAAGAGGTATGGATTTGCGGGCCATGACATTTGGTATCAGAGCATATGGTTAAGCGACAACCCTGCTCTGTTGGGTGTTACTCATTAGAGATAGAGTCAGCAGTACTCTAGAATGAGTGTGAGTGTAACAATAGATATGAGCGCGTATTTGTTAGTGAATATGAAATTGTTTTGTATTGTGTTGACTTATCGGTTGATTGTTTATGAATTCTGGTCGGTGCAGTCTAGCTAACTGGAATCAATAGGGAGTTTCTAAACTCTAAACAAGATAAACTGACACAGTATTGTTTTAAAATAGGGTGAATGAAATAATTTTACCCAAAACTATTTTTGTATAGAAAAGAAATGATTTTTCTATGAATTATCATAGTATATGGATGAATGGTTGTTAGGAAAGTGATAATATTGAAACATTATCATTGTTATATTGAAATTAAATAAGAAATTGGAATCGTAACTCCAAAGTAAAGAAATATAAATTCATTTTGAAATTTATAGATGTGAATTGAAGCATAAGAAATAAAATTCACATACAAATGAAATTGAAGAATGTAAATTATAAATGTGATTTGTAATTTGAAATGGAATTCCAGAGAAGTATTTGGAAATGTTTTGAAAAGAATTTGAAAATTTTGGAGATTTGGAAGTTTAAATCTTTTTGATTTGAAAATGAATTTCAAAGGTTTTGAAAAGTATTTTGAGAGATGAAAGCTCTAAACTCTTTTCGGTCGCTGGAAAATAATTCCGATGATGATCGCGACATCACCGGTGTTCATTTTCGGGTTTCCAAAAGAGAAATTGCTGCCAAGTTATTTTAAATGGAAGTTGTTTTGAGAATTTGGATTTTGTTTTAGAAAATTCAAAAGGATAATTTGAATTGTTTTCAAAATGGCTTTGAAAGGTGGAAAAGACTCTGGAATACTATATAAAAATATTTATGAAATATTATGAAATTGATAACTTATAAAATATTGAGATCTGATTGGAATGAAATTCAAATTGTAAATGAATTTATAACTTGGAATAGAATTCAAGAAGGTAATTGAAAATTTAAAATTCAATAATGGAATGAAATTGTGAATATGAATTTATAATTGAAAATAGAATTCTAATGGAATGAAATTAGTAAGGTGAATGTATCAATGATCTTATAAATCGAAATGTAAGTAAGTCGAAGACTTATAGAATATTTGAAATTTGATTTGGAAATCAGATTCGAATTGGAAATGAAAGAATTAGTGAATGAGTTTCAGAATGAATATATAAATTTGAATTTGTAAGTAAGTAAAACTGAAATTGAAGATGAATGTGAAACTTTGTTTTGAATTTGTTAGTAAATGTAATTCAAGCTGAATATTGAAATTTAAAATGAATTAGTAATTGAAACTAATCTAAAATAAGCAGTTGTAAATGAAAGATAATCGATAAAAATTCAATATTCAGAATATAAGATAGAAATTGAATTCGAATAGAAATTTGAATGTAAAATTGAATAAAATGAATAGACGTAACTTCAATAGTAAGCTAAAAATGTGTAAGCAGTTTATATTGAAAATTTTGTAATCGAATTTGCAAAATAGTTTGAATGCTGTAACTAGATATAATGGCTAGTAGGATATACAGGTATATGAAAGGAATTGGATTTGATTTCAAAGATGAATTTGAATTGCTCGAAAAAGGTAAGTATTTGAATTATAATATGAGTTTTTGATGATTTCTTGTCTAGCCGCTTGGCTTTTTCTTTTTCTTTTTGAAATCTGAGAGTCCATAGGGACGTTTTGTAGTCGTACCGTATTAGCCGCACAAAGGAGACGCTGGCGAAATTTTTCGGAAATTTAGGGCGTTAGAAAATATTTGAGAAAATTTTGAAAGTTTAAATTTGAAATTTGAATTTAAATTTGAACTTTGAAGTAAACAATGATGTTTGAAAACTATAAAAGGTTTAGAAAAGTTAGTTGAATGATAACGAATCTTTAGTAGAAAGATTTGTTTTGAGAATTTGATAAAATCTATTTAGATTGTGAAAAATAGTAGACGAGTTAAGGACATTTTTTCCTAACTTGTAATTTCGAGGACGAAATTCTTTTAAGGAGGGAAGTCTGTAACGACCCAGAATTTTGAACAAATTAAATTGAAAATATTTAATTAATTTTAAATATTTGAACGATGATTTAATTTGAATCCCGAATATAACTTTGAAACTGACGATTAAATTTTAAAATTTAATCTATTGTAAGTTGAATAAAAATTTGTATCATCAGTTTTAAACTGAAGAAAAATATTTCAAAAGCTTGTAAATTTTTTATTGATAACACTGAAGATAACAGCAGCTTCAGAATTGAAATTTAAACTGTTTTGCTCAGTTTTGAATTTAATTGTTTGAATCGATATTTAAAAATAGCCGTCCAAGGCACAGTTTTGGAATTCGACGAAACCAGTTCCATTGGGTCCGTAATAGTTTGTTATTACCGGATTTCAAATTTCGTATTTATCGGAGCTGTTATGTGAGCACACGATAGTTAAACGCATTAAAATTTAGTTGAATTCAATTTAGATTTTTAAATTTAAAACTTTGCCGACATACACACGTTTTCTTCCTTAAAACATGCCATTGATCATAGGGAGAAAATCGTGCTGAGCGTGTTCGTTCGTTTTTAAATATCTCGTTCTTCCCTCTTTCAATCAGTTCGAAGAAATCATACGAGATAAAAATGGCACCACTCCTCTCCTCTTTCCAAAAATAAACGAATTCGAAATCCCCTTCTTCAAATCGAAATAATGGCCGCGTCCATTTCCCTCCCCAAATCAAACTTGAAAATCGAATTCGTTCGATTTTTGAAAACAAATCGAATTCAATTGTCTTGAGTCACCGATCGAAGGGACAGGCACGGTGAAGCTCGAAACAGGGTGGTCTCGCGCGACAGCAAAATCGTGGTGAGAGGCAGTTCGTCGAGCTCGAGTACGATGTCGCGTGATGGTGGTCGCGACTGGGTCGCGATGGCGATCGATAATGGAAGTCGCGAGTTCAATTCGAAGTGAGGGCGGCTGCGAGTTCGTTCGTGGGTGCGCATTCGTCAGAGGAGGGGCGATCAAAACTGTCGAGGTTAGTGATTGAGGTGGGATTCGAGAGCTCGAAAGGGCAGTGGTGGTTCGCTTAGTGGCCGTAGCTGGATAGCTCGAAGTCGGGGTCGCGACTGCGACTGGAAGGGGTGATGCAGGCGAACGTGGTGGCACGCGTGGGTTAGAGTCTGGTGACTCAGATAGTTTGGGTCGCGTTCGAGTATGGTTTCCAGGTTGAGGTCGAAGGTAATTTTGGGTATGGGTTTTCTTTCTGCTCTTTTTAATTTTGAATTTATGAATAAGTAAAACTTGAGAATTTGAATTCTGGAAAGTATACAGTAAACAGAAAAGTTTGAAAGTTAATTTTTGGTTAATATTTTATTTCAAGAAATTTAAAACATTAGGTTATATAAGCAGTTGTTTATATAAAAGAAAAAAATCAGTTAAAAATATAATTTTTAGTGAAACAAATTTTTAAAGAAAAATTTGATTTTGAACTAAATAATTAATTTATTAAAATAAGTTGTTAATTGAAATTAAAGGGTTAGTTAAATAAGTTTATTTCAAAAGGAAATCAATTTAAAATTTTAAATTTTTGTTTAAAATGAAATCGACGATGAATTGAAATTATCAACTAATCGAAAACTATTAAACGGAAATTAATTATTTGATTGGTTCGAATATTAATAAACTGTATAAATTGTTTATACAAGGTTTAATACAATGAAGGGAAAACAAACTGGAATGGAAAATGGATGGCAAATTAAAAGCTAAGGTGAGATTCTTCTCACTCAAATTGGAAATTTAATTTGCAGTTATTTATTGATTGATTGATTTGTTTGAATGTGATATTAGATATAATAGGATATATCTATATATATATATAGCAATATATACATATTGGCATATGTATATATTGGATTGATTGATTTCCCGCCTCGTATAGCGGATGAGACCCTATTGCGCCGTTAGTAAGCGGATTATTTTTATAAAACCCATATACCGCGATATTCCACCTCGAAGTGGAATTGGTATTGTGCTAACATCTTTGGATGCAGGGAAACAGGTTGGAGGGATCCAACTGGATTCCTCAACTGTATTTATTTATTTACAGATATTGATATATAATCTGTTATCATATGATGACATATGATGTTTGATGTTGTGATGGACTAATTGGTGCGTTGCATCATTGGATTCAAACTTTTGAAGTTTAAAAATATCGATTTTTACTTTAAAAAGGATTTTTAAAGTGATTTTTGAAAATAGACGTTTTATTGAATTTTTGAATTGATTTATTTCAAATAAATAAGCGTCTAAAATTTTAAAGTTATAAAAGTTAAGATTTTTGGTGAAATTTAACCAAAGTGTGATGTTTGAAATAAATAGTTGATTTATTTATAAAATGGTTTAAGTTGGGATTATTGAATAACTATAAACGATTTGTATAAAAAGATTTATAAAATTGATATTTTATAAATCAAAATATTGGACTTATAAAACGAATTTTTATAAGTGTTAAAAAGAAGTATAAATGGATTTCATAAGTGAATGAAATTAATAGATTTATATTGTGAAGTTAAAAATGAATGAAGTTGTAGAATAAAGGATTTATAAGTAATTTACTTATAAATTGGATTTTTTGCCTTTAAGTGAAATATTGATCGAATTTGTTAATAAAGGAGATTTACAAATCGAAGTTGTAAAAAAATAGAAATAGAATTTATAAACGTTGTTTTATAAATTCGAAACCAATTAAATTTGATAAATTAAATATAGAACGTTATTAAAGGAAATATATTCGCGATTTTGGATAGCGAATTATCCTTAAATTGAATGTGTAGAAAAGACTGAAATTTGGTTAGTGAAGTATATTCACGATTTTGGGACAGTGAATATATTGTTAAGTAAAATGGACTTATTTTCGAAGAAGGGATATTAAAAATAAAGTTAAACGTTTTAAAGATGTTTTAAAATGTATTATGAATCGAAATCATAGATTTCAACATTCATTGTTGAAATAGACGTTTTCGAGAAATAAGGAAATGGTGGACTATAACACTGTTGTTATAGTAAATGATTTCCGAAAGGAAATGTTTTATATAGTATTGGGATTTATATATCTATCTAAATTTCGAATCCCTATACTAGTGATTTTGAGTCGTCGTAACGATGTTTTACGTAACATTCGTTTTGACTCAAATAAATGTTGTTATAGTAAATGATTTCCTTAAAGAATGAATTTATACTTAAATTTGATTTAAGTATATTGAATATTTTCCAAGTGTTGAAAATAAATAGATTTGTGAATTTCTTATTACTAATAAGAATGGAAATGCCTTTCCAAAATAAAATGAAACGTTTTAGGATTTATCTTTGTAAAGATAAATCGAAAG
This sequence comes from Allium fistulosum, assembly GCA_030737815.1. Taxonomy (NCBI): domain Eukaryota; kingdom Viridiplantae; phylum Streptophyta; class Magnoliopsida; order Asparagales; family Amaryllidaceae; genus Allium; species Allium fistulosum. Next base: position 1,080,670,649 of record CM060906.1, on the reverse strand, counting down.
TGAATATCTGAAAACGATGTGAAAATCGAATATCAGTAGATATTCGAAAAACATAAATTCAATATGGAATTTATAAAAGAAAAGGGAAACTGTTTAGAAAAATAAACGTCGATTTATTTTTGAAGTGTGGAAATTATATATCTAGTAAAGATATTTTGGAAGATAAAATATTTGGGAAGATTATTTGGAATCTGATGATGTTACGCATCTTTATTGATAGTTAAATAACCGACTATCAATAATTACCTTTAGATAGGTATTTGTTGTGAATTGGATGAATTTGAATGCCGCACTTATTTTTGAATAATCGCTCACTATTCGGGTTAGCCGGGAAAGGACCATGGGGTCGTATAACCCATTCCGAATATGTGATACGTCGTTATGAATTGCATTCGAAGACCGGTGTTGAAGACCGGATATTTTTGAAAACGGAAGGATTACCGTCGAGTTACTCTACATCGACTGATCTTTGATTTAGAGGTTTTATCACCCTTAGTGACGGGAAGTCCGGACGTGATTGAAAATTATCCGGAATTGCAAGGGCTTCGTGAGAAGTGCCTTCGGTTCTGTTCGATCCCGGAACAGACTTGTATGGATTGTGTGTCTGACGTTACAATTTGAGATATAAAGCTGATTTCTTTCAAATACATTTCTGTTGGTGGCGGAGAATTTATTCTCTTAGCTTAACACCCTTCTCTGAGACGTACGAGCTCAGAGGTTATGTAGTTGAAATTTATCAGCGATATACTCCCAATTTGGTAACGTGGCATACTGAGTGTTGCTGTGAAATGATCAGTGTTTGATCATTTTCGATATGATCATTTGTTTGATCTTATATCTTTGTGATCATAGGTTGATCATTTTGTTTGACCCGAAGCATGGCTTTGTAGAAAGCGTAGCTTTGTGGACGAGACTTCGTCGAGCCTCACACCTCGGAAATGGTCAAAACAGGAAGGATGCGGCAAGGTTCTAAGGAGTAGCGCCCCTTAGTGTATGTCATTCCTTCTGGATAAAGGTGGTATCATGGTATGGAGCCCAGATACTTAACCTCTGTGGTTGCTGCAAATTTATTACTTTGTGGTTGTTGCGAATCGGGGATCCTCGGGAAGATCGGTGACGATCGGGGGATGGCATACGCGTGTCAGTAGTTACCTATTTTTGCAGAGGTAACCCGGCCTTGTGTTGGCAGAGATCTAACCGTAATGTTAGGTTATTTCTCGGGTAGTCTATTCCAGGGACGTACCCATCGTGGAAAAAGGAAGTTCCTTAGCCTGACCATTTGTTGGAAATCCAAAGAAACAATACGAGCCTTGTACGGTTTTAGTTGTAGAACCTGCCATTTAATATGGTAGCTATAGCAAGCATACTATAATGGTACCTATGCTGGCTAAGATTTATATTGTACTTTCGAAATGATTTCTACACTATGCACTAATAATAATATCAAAATGATTTGATTTTGCGTAGTAAGCATCTTTGACTATCATAAGAAGAAATCTCCTCCAATTCTGCGTTTGCATTGTGTGTGTGGCGAGAGGTCTTATGGTAGTTTCATTTTCCAAAAACATTGCGAATTGACTTTAAATCTTCTTGTTGTTTTAAAGATAAAACTGTTTTACGATCTCACACTAGTCACCATGACTGACTCGGAGTTTATTGTTTCCCTTCTAAACTCTGGGTGCCCACCAATTTCCACACGGGCAGCCTAGAGTTATGTTATCAGGATATTCTGGATATTCTGGAGATTTGGAAGCAAGCTGGATGACGAGACGTAGTATTTGTATCTAATAGTATTTATTCCGCTCTGTATTCTGTATGAGGACAAGTTATATAACTGTCCATTGTTGTATATTGACTCTGATGATTGATGTATGTATAAAATGATATAGTTCTTTGTTTTAAAGATTATTCATTTATCTATTATATATTGTTCCGCTGCGATATGTGAGATTCTGATATTGTTTCTGCTTCTGATCTTGTTCTTCTCTATTCTACTCTTTTCTTCTTCTTCTACCTTTTTCTTCTTCTTAAACCATCATAGTTCGTATTCCCGTTCATTTTGAGTTAATCAATGGAGATTAGTGGTTAATCAAGAGGTATGGATTTGCGGGCCATGACATTAACAGCTACAAGTTCCTTTGTATAAAAATCTATTATTATATATTATATTTTGTTCTGCTGCGATTGTGAGATTTTGTGTTGTAGTTTTTGCTTCTTCTATCTTTTCTTCTTTACTCCCTAAAGATTCGTATTTTTCGTTCACTTTGAGTTGGACACGTGTGATTTATTGTCGACTCAAAGTGTACGGAGATACGGGCCTTTAAACCCCCGATCAGGCACATTTCTTCGATACCATATTTATTACTTTGTGATTGATTTGGTGGTCACCCCTCGATTTTGATTATGGGAGTGTGTCTCGAGGTGGGCAGTAGTAGCTGCTATGCGTTACCACCAGTCCAGATCTGCAAAACGGTAGTATCCTACCCTGGGAATTGCCTCGCGTGCCTTGTCATATGCCTTATCGAGCCCATTACGAGTTTAGTTTGTGTCGTACCTATGTAGTGCTCCCTGATAGCCCACCGGTTTTGTGACGCCCCACCTCTATACCCACGCTAACCAAGAACACTACGATGTAGTGCTGTCAATTAGCACGGAGAATAAGGCTGTGGAGGAGCGACCATCCATGTAACTTCTTTGTGCGAGCACCGATACGTCAGATAGAATAGAATGCATATCTTTTAAGGAGGAAATTCGACATACCGATACAAACACAAAGCTATCACACGGTGGCTATATATAATCTTCGGAAACAAACATAGAAATAATCATAACATAAATCAGTCACAGACATCCATATCACAAAGGCGGAAGAAGATATGAATAAATATATATCACATGAAAGTGTACATCAGAGTAGTGGTCAGAAAGATCCACGATAATACAAAAGAATAGCATCACGTGCTATACAAAAGAATAAGTACACAACATAGAGTCTATATCTCAAAGGTGTACATCCAAAAACTACTAATCTATGTAGTTAGCCAAAAGTCAGAAATATCCTGAAGAGAAGTCAGCAGAAGCACCTGTAACATCTCGGTCTGACCCGAGTATTATTTATAAGAAAATAATAAACGGATCAGTCTAGCTATAAATATCAGATGATATGGTATAAAGTAAATGGCATGACATGAACATGAAATAACCATAACGACATACTACTATAAGTATGTAAATGATAATCAACAAAAGATTAATCAATATCACAAGAATCTTCACAAAGATAAGGTAGGGTATCATACCCTAAACTTGTATTCATAACAAGTCAATAACACATGAATTCACCAATGCACAAAAACTGATATCATATCAATGAAAATCATGAAAATTGGTGAAGCACAAAATTCCAGAAATCATCATCAGAAATCCAGAAAACACATAAAAAGGGGGGGAGGCCTAACACATGAATGGGAGCATGAAAACTCACCTACGCGTAAACACATGACGAGAAGCTATCTCATGGAAGCTATCCATTAAATTTTCACACAGGAATGGCCCGAAGACCGTAGGGTGCTACCCTAGATATGTGATGGCGAAACATCACATAATCGGGGTATAGTCTCCCACGTAGACAAAGAGACATCACTCAATCGCTAGTCTAAATCACAAAAATGATCGTCATGATCATAAGGAAGTGTCAATCACACCAAGCTAGTAAATATATGAGTTTAGCTTCATGTCCCATAACCACTTGCTTAACTTAAATATTTACGAACAAGCTGTAAATCTTCACTAGGAAATTGTCACAAAAAGGGTTCAATCGAACAAGTCCAAGAGCTAACCGACGAAGTGAACGCAAGCATTTCATACCACCCGTTTTACTAAGTCGTTTAAGTCGATTTCTCATTCGAGTGAAGTAAAGGCTTGTATATACTAGTAGATTGAAAATCGGTTTGAGAAAACGAACTTTTGATATTTAAAATAGTGTTGAAATCACTTTGATGAAAGAGTTTTGATATTTACTATTAGTATTGAAACCTTCATATATCTTTAAAGTGACAAGTCATAAAACGATTGTAGAAACAAATCAATTCACGTTCGAAGACGTGAGTAAAGTCCAAAGAAGTCAATCCCAAAACCATCAAAGTAAAGTCCAGCGACCTAAGGAAAAGTAGGTCATACGACCTAAGAGTTCACGCGACCTAACAAGACTAAGGATAAGGTCGGAGACGACCTACGACTTAACAAAGTCCTGCGACCTAAGTGGGATGCGACTTAGTGGGGCATAGGTCGGAGACGACCTACGACTTAAGGTCAAGCGACCTAGTGAAATAGCAGGGGAAATATTAGGTCGGAGGCGACCTACGACTTACGGTTTTAACTCGCGAACGACTTAGTACTTGCTTATCTCGCGAACGACTTATGACTTAAGAGGGTGTACGACCCAACGACTTAAAGTCGATACAACTTAGCGACTTAAGCTCAAATACGAGCTACGAGCTAAGGTCTATACGACCTAACGACTTATCTCAGTACGACCTAAGCCAGGACGAGATAGCAGAAGGCAACGACTTAACTCTTAACTCGGGGACGACCTAAGATGTTAACTCGTGGACGACTTAAGGAGTTAACTCGTGGACGACCTATGGCTTAACTCGTGAACGACTTAGCACAGGCGAACAGAAATACAAAGGCGGTGACTTTTCAACGCGCGTGACTTAAGCCCTTAACTCGCGAACGACTTAGCACACCCAGAACGACTTAAGGCCTGGAACGACTTATGCTCCGTGTGACTTTTCAACACGAACGACTTACGACTTAGGCTTAACTCGTGGACGACTTAGCGATGGCCAGAAACGACTTAAGGCCAGAAACTCACCAAAACGCCAAAATTTATAGTTTTTCGCCAATCGAATGCAAACCAAAGGCAGATATTCATACAAATGCAATAGAGGATCATTCCCAACAGTCCAAGATAGATATAGGCAAGATGTGAGATAAAAAATCTCACCTTTTCACGGAATTTGATGAAGATGGAGATTTGAGAGCAAAGCAAGAACACCAACAAGCTTGAAGCAATGTTCTTCACGTGAATTTGATGTTGAATCTCGGATTTGCAATAGAATATGTGTTTGGAGTTTTAATTTCCACTTCCCACCACCATTTTTGACAAAGCTTGAAGTGTTTTGATAGAGTGAGGAAGATGGTTGGGCTGAACTAAAGGGGTGCAGTCCAAACCAAAGTCAAAGGCGGGAAAAAGTGTCGAAAATTTCACTATCTCCAAACATATCGAAGTTTACACTCAAAAAGATCGCAAACGTCATTTTGAACTCAATGGAAGTGGTCTCGAGTCCTAATTTGACCGTATGCAAAAAGTAGCTTTTCGGACTAACATCCGACTAACGATAAAATATTTAAATATAAAATCGATAGATATGCGGGTTGTTACAGGTTTGGTGGAGTTTACAGTACTGTATGGACTATGACATTTATAAAAATGTGTTAAGGGAGATATGGGTAATGCTTTAACGCTATTTTAATACTTTACTGATAGACACTATATATAGCGTATATTACTACATAGTAAATAGTTTAACGGATCCTTAAGAGATGGTAATCTCGAACATCTCTTAAGTTATTGCATGCACGTTATACACTGGATTGGAGATGTAAAATCCCGTAAACATCTTTGAAGCCATTACACTCATATTTATTTTATTTTGATTTAACTTAAATAAGATCTTTTAGTTCTGACTCGAGTGTTTTGTCTTTTCATTATGCTCGGGTCAGCCTGAGCTTTTCAGTGTTGAAGACTTTATTTCTGGAGCACGAAGATGGAGATTTGTATGCTATTTATTTTATATATTTTCCATTGCATCATGTTGTTCCGCTGCATTGTTTATTTATTCCTGCCGTATGTATAACTCTGATCTGTATTGTAAAAGTGTAATCAAATGTTATTTGTAAAACAGCTTCATGAACTGTTATTTGCTAATTATAGTTTATCATTCCACTGTGAGATTCTGAGTTTTGTTTTTCATTCTTTTCTCTTCCTTTTTCTTATTTACCCCATAACAATCCTCCCTTTTGAATGGTTTGAGTTGGAATGTGTGGTTTATTGTCAATTTAAACCATCTAAAAAGGTGGGTCGATACATTTGGTATCAGAGCTTTGGTTTAGCGATAACCTTAGCTTTGTGGGGTTGATTCATTGGAGATAGGATAGTAGTATCCTAGAATGAGTTGTTGAAGCATATATATGAGTGAATGTACTTGTTAGTGTTCTAAAATGTTTTATATTGTATTAATTTGTTCTGTTTAGTATTTATAAATTCTGGCCGGTACATAGGACGCTATGGCATCGATAGGGATTTCTAAACACTTAATAGGACAGACCGACACAATATTGTTTTTGAAATATAGGTAGGTGAAATTATTTACCTAGTATTATATTTTGTATATACGAGCATAATTTTATAAATGGATATATTTATATGTGATATATTGTTTGTTTGGAAGTGAAATTTTATAAATATTGGTTGCAAAATAAAATTTACAGATAAAGTGAATATGAATTGGAAATTTGAGACCTCAAGTTCCGGGGTTTTGAAATTGGTTTTCAAAGATTTTGGAATATAATATTAGTATTATTTGGAAGTACTTTCAGATATAAATATTTTCAATGCGATTTGAAAGAAATGTTTTAAAAGAATTTTAAAAGGAAATAAGTTCTGTACTCCCCTCTTCTGTCGTTGGAAAATAATTTTTGTGATGAGTGCACACATCATCGACATTCATTTTTGAGTTCCAAAGTGGGAAGACCACTGTAGTAGTTTTACTACAGATTTGATTTGATAAACAAATCTAAATTTTTAATTTCTAAATATGATTTGATATATAAAATATATGAGTATGTATATATTATCTTAAAATGATTTGAAATGAACCCGAAAATTAGTTCTTAAGTTTCTATAAACTAGGGATTTCAATTATTGTAATGAAATGAAATCTTAACTATTTTAATAGTTGGAAACTTCTAAAATGAAAAAATAAGAAATTAGATGCTAATTGATTAATGAAAAATATAAGAAATTAGAAATTTGTAACCAGTAAATCAAAAGAAAGGAAAATTTAGAATATGTAATTATTAAATATTTTGTTAACTAAAATGAATAAGATAAACATATGTAACATTCAATTGCCTTCTTAAAAAAATATATATATAACTTACCAGAAATGTTTAAAGTTGTAATGTTAAATAGGAATATGTAATAGAATATTATGCAAGTAAAATTTAAGTAATGAAAGTGTTCGAATGGAATTATTTCTACAAATAAGAATTTTGATGTACAAGAAATGTTATAAGTATAAGTTAACGTTTTGAAATGCTAATAATTAGATTGAATAGTAAAAGTGAATACTATAGTAAGTAAACGATTATAACTTTAGAAAAATGTTGAAATGATTCAGAAATAGATTTAATATTCAATAATACTATATATGAAAGAAATAAATGTGAATAAAAATTTAAGTATGAATTGATTCACAAATGAATTTAAACTAATAAGAAATAACCTTGTATGAATAAATTGAAAATAAATGAAATGTATGAAATACTTAAATAATGAATTCATTGATTATTAAATATTGAATGGAAAATAATTTATGTAAGTAGATGAATGTAAATAAATAAAAGATGATTCTGTAGAATGAAAGAGAATTTAAAATAAATGAAAAGTGAATAATGTGAGAAGAAAACCAATATAATAAACTTAAATAAAATATAAATTCTTTGTTGTTTAGCTAATGGGAAGTTTGGGGAATGATACTTTGAATTGTTTAAGGTTGTATGAATAATCTATTTAGTAATTATCTAAGGCTGTTGAGCATATGGTACACTTAGTAGTTTATTTATCACCCTTGAATGATGAAAAGTTTCTGAACCTGAACAAACCATTCGTTTTGGTTGCTATGGATGTATGATTGATTTATTTTGTTACATATGATGGTTCTCTTCTTTTGTTTGCATATGATTATGGTATATTGTATGTTGTTGTGTTATTGAATTGAAACAGCTAAACTGTTATACTTTTACATAATTTTAACTCTTTGGATTATATAAGTGAAATACAGGTTTATGGAAGCAATAGCTACTGCTTTTGATTTCATAAATAAAGTTGTTTGCCCGACAAATAGGTACGTTTCCAGATTACGGTTTTATAGCATGGTTTGGGATGTTTTATTTTTGAATTATGATAATATATATTGTTATTATTGATATTATTATTTTTCCGGACCTAACCGCGCAAAGGGGACTCTACCGAATTTTTCGTGAATTTAAGACTTAGAATATTTTTGTGTAAGTGAAAACATTTTTAAACTTTTATTAAACTTAGATATTGTAACGGCCCGTAAATTTCGATAATTAAAACTGTTGATTTAATAAGATTTTGGAAATTAAATACTGAAAGAAATAAAAAAAAATTGTTAATTAATAATGAAATAATAACAAAAAATGAAAAGTAACAATGTTAATTAAAGTTAATCATTAGCAACTTGAATGAAATTCCAATTAATTGAAATAACGTGAATGTTATAAATTGGTTATAAATTGAATATATGAAAACAGATGCAAACATTGAATTAATTAATGAAATAATACATATTTATGGTAATTGGATAAATTCAGTGTTAGGTGAGTAATTATGACATTTGCTTGTAAATAATGAACTAATAAGTGTGATTAAAGGTTAACGGTAACAATTATTGTATGTTACCTATTTATTTAGCCTATTAGTTTAAATTGAAAATCAATTACAATAATTATAATTTAATATTATGTTAATGTAAATTAAATTAATATTTGGAAATAATGTTAATTTTATTCATAATATGACAATTGGTTGAATAAAAAGAATGGATATCAAGATTTATTAATTTATTTGAGTTTAAATTATAGTAATTGGATTTATTGCAAATAAATGAAATTAAATATTTAAATATTACGTTAATGGGAAATTAAGATGAAATTTGAGAATATTAATGTAATAGATCATGAACCAATGTTAATTTCATCCATTTGATAATAATGGATTGAATAATAGGATGAAAGGTCAATTAAATGGAATTATTGAAAATTTAATTTATAATTTCTGAAATTAATGAAATTGAAATTAAACACTGAAATTGATGTATTAATCAACTTTAAATTGATATCTAAATTTGTTTAAACTATTGTAAGTGATTAAGAAATCAAAAAAATGATAGAAGTTGTAAATTATTAAAATTTAAACTGAAAATTTGATTTAATTTATTTAATTAACTGAAAAATAGCAATTTTGGCCACTGACTCGGATTTTGACGAAACCAGTTTCATCGGATCTGTAACGGTGAATAATTATAGGATTTCAAGTTGCGTAACGATCGGACATGTCGTTTGATTGTACAGACTCGAAACACTTAGAAATTAATTTAATTGAAATCAATTGAAATCAATTTGAAATAAGCTGATTTTATCATAACTTCTTCATACGATTGAATTTGGATTTGAAACCTGTTCCATTGAATTAAAATTTTTTGAAACCATCTATTTTGATATATGGGATGACCCATTTTCATTTTGGAGTCGAAACGGGCTTTTCGGGTCATTTTTCGTTCAACTTTCAATCCAAATCAATCTGGTCCATTCTAATTTCAGCTTTTGTCTATAAATAGCTCGTTATAAACCCTAGCCACTTCTTATTCCTATTTGTCTGTACGTACATCTCCTTCTCATCTCCTCTTTCCAATGGCAGACAAACCCTAATCCCCAATTGCAATTTCAAATCAAATTCAATTCTGAAATTTTAACTCCTCCAAACTATATCAAATTATATACCTTTTCGAAGCTCTTGACGAGCGCATCTCAGATCTGCAATTTCTTTTCATTGAATCACCGTTTGGCAAGAAATTGTTGATTTGTTCTCGGCCGTTCATATTGGGTTATCGGTTTTAACGGTGGATCTTCATCTGGGAAGCGATCGGGGGTATGCGTTGCGTAGAGGGGAACCAGAGCTGCACATCTGTGGTGTTCATTCGTCTCCATGTCGTCGAGGTTCGCCGAATTTCATGATGGAAGGGGACGGAGGCGGTTCACACGTGGGGCGGCTTAGGTGTGCCGTGCATGGGGGTGTGGGGCGGCCGAGATATGGCATGCGGCGGCGTTGCTTGATCATGGCCAGGTCGAGCGTACGTGCGGCCTTGGGTGGCGGCGTGCGATGGTGAGCAGTAGCCTAGGGTTCGCGTTCGATTTTTGTGTTGAGGCTGGGTACACGTGGATGCTAGAGTAAGTGATGATTTATTTAATTAGTTATAAAATTTATTTTATAAATCATATGACTTCTAATCGTCATAACTTTTCCATACGAGCTCGGATTTGGGCGCGATTTCTTGCGTTGGGATCGTATCAAAATTCCAGACATTTTGAAGCTAGTTTGGATGAATTCTGAGACCGTTCAACTTTTGGGCTTATTTTGAATTTAAATTCAATTTAAATTCAAAGGTGAGTGTTTTAACCCACTCATAACTTCTAAAATTTCTTATGTTAGTTAAATTAATTTTTGATGTGATTAGAAATTTATTTATGACTGTTTGGTATATTTTAAATCGTCATCTCAGTTAATTAGAATTTATTTGAAGTAAATTGCCATTATTTTATTATTGAATATAAATTGCCAGTTAAATACATGTTATTGATTATCAGTTCCATATTGATATTTATTGATTGATTTGGATGATGTTTGTAATGGATGTTGATTGTTGATATTGGATGAATGGATGTTTTATTTTATATCATTATAAACACAAGTTCACTATGGGTTGAAATGACACATACCCGAATGATCAATAGATTAAGGAAAAATCGTTATGGGTTAAAATGATAGACTCGAGCGATTTTATGGATTTTATTATTATCTCGGGATTGCGGTTTGAAATGATATATAACCGTAAATATTAAATACGGATTGAAATGATAAATATCCGTATCACTTGACCCTAGGGTAGAGAATTATATACGGACATCAGATTGGTTAAATTTAAATGATTTTGAATCCTTAAATTTTACATTGAGTTAAAAGATATTTTGAAATAAAATTTGGGTTATATAAATCGAATTTTTATCGAACTTTGAATTTTATATTAAAATCGAATTGTTTTGAAAGATTTGTTGAAGGAATAAAATTGAAATTTTATAGTGAATTTGAAATATAAGTGAAGTTTATCGAAATTGAGTTATTAAGAATCGTTGAAGTATAACGTTGAAATATATTGAAATTGGAGTAATTAAATCGATGTTTTAACATGGATTTAAGTGATTGAATTAAATATTTTATTAGAATTTGAATTGGAAAATTGGAAATTGGGTTTTGGGGTATTGAAATGGTCCAAATGTGTTGGAATGAAATAAATAGTTTAAATTGATACAAATTTCAAATTCATATTTGTCATATAAACTATTTTAAATATATTATTTTAAAAGACTTTAATTATTAAGATTTTCAAACCTTTAAACTAATTAACCTGTTTTAAATTATTTTAATTTAATTAATCTATTTTAAAGATATTTAATCTATTTTAATTATATTTAATCTATTTTAAATCTATTTATAACTATTTAAAACTATTTTCTTCTAAATTCCAAACTAAGTAAAATGGATGGGTTTATATTCAAATCCTTGATTTTTAAAGTGAATGTGGTTAAACGACATTATAACCTAAGTTGGGATTTAAATGGCATATTTGGTTTAATATGATAATTTTGAAATGAGAGTTTAACCTATTTTGGAAACACGACTTTTGAAAGGAAATATAATTTCGAACTATGATTTCAATGTGATATAATTTCGGAAGTAAGTAATGATTTTGAAAGTGATATGATTTGAATTGAATATGATATTTTGATATCAATTATGAAATGATTTTGGAAATGTAAAAGAACCATCCAGTATGTAATAAGCAATTGGTTATTAAAGAGACTGGGATCAGATATGGGCATACTCTTTGTCGATATCGAAAACCACTTTGACAACTGTGTACGTGGTGGAGATTCCAGAATGAAGTAGGATGGTGGCGACGATCCTATAAGGTATATACGTGGACCTAACTCCCGTGAGTTAGCATAAGGTGGCTAAAACAGGAGCAATCGACGGGCTAAGTGAGGTCATTCCTCCGATCGGGCACATTCCATCGATACGATATTTTGACTTTGCGATTTATTTTGTGGCCACCCTCGATATTTTTGATTCGGGAGTGTGTTCTGAGGTGGGCGGTAGTAGCTGCTACGCGTTACCACCGGTCCGGAAGTGTAATTGGTATATCTACCCTTGCATTGCCTAGTTGTGCCGTGTCACCTACCCTAGCGCGCCTTCTACAAGTTTGGTTTGTACCATACCTATGGAATGCCCTCTGATGGCACTCAGTTTACGGGTGGGATTACGGTACTGTATAGACTATGGGAAATAAAAATGTGTTAAGGGGGAAAATGTAACGCTTTAACGCTATTTTAATAGTTTATATTACTATAGACATATTATAATAGCGTATCGTACTACATAGTAGATACTTTAACGGATCCTTAGGAGATGTGAATCCCGGACATCTCTTAAATTACTACACTCACGTTAGACACTGGATGGGAGATGTCAAACCCCGTAAACATCTCCGACGCCGTTCCACTCATTATTTATTTACCGTTGATTTAACTTACATAAGATCTTTTAGTTCTGACTCGAGTGTTTTGTCTTTTCAATTCGCTCGGGTCAGCCTGAGCATTTCAGGATTTGAAGACCTTATTTCTGGAGGACGAAGACGAAGATTTGTACTACAATTATTTACTATATTATTCTACTACATCATACAGTTCCACTGCATTACTATTTGTTTATCTCTGATATGTGTAACTCTGATTCTGTATTGTATAAGTATAATCAAATGTTTTGTAAATAGCATCATGCACTGTTATTTGATTATTATATTTTATCATTCCGCTGCGAGATTCTCTTTTGTTTTTATTTCTTTATCTTTTTGTTATTTACCCCAAATAACAATTTGTCCTTCTGTATGGTTTGAGTTGGCACATGTGTCTCCTTAAAGCGTACAAAAAGGCGGGATGTTATAGATATGGAAAATTAATTGTTTATAAATTGATATATTTTATTTAAAATACTTAATTGTGTAAGTTTAAAGTGCTTATAAATTTATTATTTGAATAAAATATATTAGTTTCTTGATTCCTTCTCATTCCTTTTCGAGGACGAAAAGTTTTGAGTCGGGGAGAGTGTAATGATCCATATTCTTCGATAATTAAAAATACTAAATTAAATAAGATTTTAGAATTTAATATTGGAAAAAATTAAAATTTGTGATTTATTTATGGAAAAATAACTGGAATGTGATTTAATAATGTTGATTTAATTTAATTGATAACTATTTTGATGTAATTTCAAATAATTAAAATAATTATAAAGTTAAATTTGGTTATAATGGTAAATGAGGAATAAATTCAATGTACTATTAAAAAGAGAAAATTATATGTAATTAATTAAAATTTGGTTATATGAATGAATCAATATTTGGCAAGTAATTTTATCAACCTTTGTTTGTAGACAATAGGTTAATAGAGGTGAATTATTAATGTATTACAATTGATTGATTATCATCTTGATATCTAATCCGTTTGAGATTAACTGTAAATAAATTGAAATTAATGAAATTAAATGCTGCAGTTGATATGAGTTAAGATAATAGTTGTAGAATATGAATGTAACAAAATGTAAACTAATGTTAATTATATTCATAAGGTAATAGTTGATTAAATAATAAGAGTATCTCTTTCATTTCCTGTCGTAATTCATTGACTCTTTTTTTATTTGAAAGTTAAAGTTTTCTACTATGTGCATACCAATTTTCAGTTCAATCTAAGGTCGTTTGGTCCTCTGTTTCATGCCTGAAAGTTGAACCCAAGATGGTTTTCAGGCCTGTACATATTTCCGTTTTCTGAGCTGCTCTATAGCTTTGTCTTAAACATCTGTTAAATACGTCGATTAATGCTCTAATTTTTTTTCTATCTCAAGCGGATCGACATATTCAATAAATGCTTAATACAAAACTACAGGTGGCTAATGGATCTATCAGAACAAAATACAACAACTAAATGTACATCACATCACAGAACAGTAGATTAACATACACACACACACACACACATACACTGATACATCACTAGTACAATACAAAATGATACATCATAAGTGGTACGAAGACCATACTATATACAACGAGTCAAAACAATATATATACATATCAAAGTCAAACAAAAGGCTACAAGACTACACACAAGGGTGATAAAAAGATATCCAAGCGGAAGCATCAAAGCGAAGCTAAATCCAAAAGCAGGTAAACAACTCGGTCTGACCCGAGTATAAAATACACGGTTCAGTCTAACTAAAACAATCAGTTTAGTAAGATAAGTGATAATATGAAGCATAAGGTAAAGGGCGATGATTCTTCTCAAATGAGAAGAAATAATAGCTTAAGTAAGTACTTGTCATTACTTCAAGTGAAGTAGTATCACTAAGCATCTATGTAGTCTTGAAAGAGATAAACTCAAATACAAAAGCAACTAAGCATAAGCATGCCTCATATCATCGGCATAAACCCAAAATAACAATAATGGTTTCGATAAACCATACTCCCAAATAGGAAAAATCTCAAAACTCAAACTCGCCATAAATGGCAATCTCAAATATATTCTTAAAATAGAGAAATCTCAAATCTCGAAAATACGCCATAACGGCAATCACATATATCTAAAAAAAGAGTATAAATCTCAAATAAACGCCATAGAATGGCAAATCTCAAATCTCAAAATAAACGCCAAGTGTTGGCAAACCCAAATCTCAAATATAGAACTCGGAAAGGAGTTCAAATTTCCAAAGATGTAATCGCCATATTTAATGCCTCGAATGGCTCAAATGGCCAAATATGTAAAGGCGATACACTTAGAAAATCACAAAGAAATCAATGAAATCATCTCAAGGATATAGCATGTGCTCATAAATGCCGAAGCCTGCCAAGTACTGTTCTCTCAAAATAAGGCGCCACGTCCCTTAGACAAACGTCCCGAAGGACAACATCCCGAAGGATAAATAAATACGTCTCTTAGACAAACATCCCGAAGGACAAATACGTCACAATGGACAAATACGTCTCTTAGACAAACATCTCGAAGGACAAATGACCCGAAGGTCCAGTACTGGCAAATACGTCTCTTAGACAAATGTGTCACAAACTTTCAAATAGGAACCCGAAAAGTGTTAACGTGCGTCCCATACCACACGTTCGCACTTAACAGTTTACTAACCGCTAGCCAATGCTACACTAGAAAGCAGTAAAAATATTTGCCTCATTTCATCGGCAAATACGACTCGAAGGTCAAAACGATCAAACAGACAAGTCAGGAATTAACCGAAAAGATAAACGCACGTGTCCCATACCACATATTTTATCCAATCGCTCAATTCTCCTTCTCATTTGCTCGAATAGTGCAAAAACGTGTATTTTATATATAAAATAATTTATTTGAGAAAACAAGCTTTTAAAACAATTTTTTGAAATCTTTTTTGAAAACAATCTTTGAAAATTCCCTTATTATAGAGAATATATAGATTTTATAGCTTGAAAATAGTTTAAAATACTATATAATAATTTTTTCGAAGGTTAATTTATTTTAAAAATCATTTCAAAATTATTTAGAAAAACCCGTGCTAGAAATCAAGGAAAAACATCGAAAAATATCGAAAACTGACATTCGAAATCATCTCAAAATCGATTCATTTTGAATCACAAATTCACTAAAATTTTGGATTGCCTATTGATAGACTTCATGGCCTTCAAAACAGTTCAGAATTGTCACAAATACAAGATGCAGAAGTCAGAAATCGAATGGGAAAACAAGGCAGAACAAAAAAAAAGCGCACAGGCAAAAACAATACCCAGGCCTGGAATCTTCTCCGGGTTCAACTTTCAGACATAATTCGAATGACTTAGTAACCATGGAATGGTCTGAAATTTGATACATAGAAAGTAGAAAAATTTATATATGAACTGGAAAAAGATTCACTGAATTCCGACATGAAATGGTAAAGATATGAAATTTCAAACATAGACTCAGGCCATGTTGAATTCTGCCCAGGTCTAAAAACCCTCTCGAGTTCAACTTACAGGCATGAAACAGGTGACCAAACGGCCTTAGATTTAACTAAAAATTGGTATGAACATAGTAGAAAACTTCAACTTTAAAATAAAAAAAGAATCAATGAATTCCAACAGGACATGAAAGAGATACGTTGTCTCAAACATGAACTCAGGCCATGTTTGCAACAGCTCAGAAAACGGAAATATGTACAGGCCTAAAAACTATCTCGAGTTCAACTTACAGGCATGAAACAGAGGGCCAAACGTCCTCGGATTGAATTGAAAATTGGTATGCACAAAATAGAAAACTTTAACGTTCAAATAAAAAAAGAATCAATGAATTACGATAGGAAATGCAAGAGATACGTTGTCTCAAACATGGACTCAAGCCATGTTTGCAGCGGCTCAGAAAACAGAAATATGTACATGCCTGAAAACCATCTCGGCTTCAACTTTCAGGCATGAAACAAAGGACCAAACGACCTCAGATTTTAATTGATACCAAGCTGTGACGCCCCACCCCGAGACCTACATTAACAAACAGTATTACTGAGTAATACTGTCTGCTAATGCGGAGAATATGGCTGGTTAGGAGCGATCGTCTATAGCTTTGTCTTAAACATCTATTAAATACGTAGATTATCGCTCTAAATTTATTTTTTCAATCTCAAATGGATCGACATATTCAATAAATGCTTAATACAAAACTACAGGTGGAATAACGGATCTATCAGAACAAAATACAACAACTAAATGTACATCACATCACAGAACATCAAACAAACATATATATATATATATACACACACACACTGATACATCCCCAGTACAATACAAAATGATACATCATAAGTTGTTCGAAGTCCACACTATATACAATGAGTCAAAAACAATATACATATCAGAGTCAAACAAAAAGACTACAACTACACAAAAAGGGATAAGCTGATATCCAAGCGGAGGCATTAAAGCTAAGTCCAAAAGCAGGTATCTAACCTGAAACAACTCGGTCTGACCCGAGTACAAAATACACGGGTCAGTCTAGCTAAAACAATCAGTTTTGTAAGATAAGTGATAATATAAAGCACAAGGTAACGGTGAGGTATCTTCTCGAATGAGAAGAAATAGCATAAACAAGCACATGTCATTGCTTCAAATGAAGTAGTATCACTAAGCATATATATAATCTCGAAAGAGATAACTCAACATTAAAACAACCAAGCATAAGCATGCCTCATATCATTAGCATAATCCCAAAACAACAATAATGGTTTCTCTAAACCATGCTCCTAAATAGGAGAAATCTCAAAACTCAAACTCGCCATAATGGCCACCACAAATATATTCTCATAATCGAGAAGTCTCAAACACAAAATACGCCAAAAATGGCAATCTCATATATCTCCAAAAGGAGAGTATAAATCTCAAATAAACGTCAAGTGTTGGCAAACCCAATTCTCAAATATAGAACTCGAAAAGGAGTTCAAATTTTCAAAGATGAAATCGCCATATATAATGTCTCGAACGGCTCAAATGGCTAATAATGTAAAAAGGTGATACACTTGGGAAAATCACAAAGAAATCAATGAAATCATCTCAAAGATATAGCACGTGCTTATGGCCGAAGCCCGCCAAGTACTGTTCTCTCAAAATAATGCGCCACGTCTCTTAGACAAACGTCCCGAAGGATAACATCTGAAGGAAAAATATGTCTCTTAGATAAATATCCCGAAGGATAAATACATCTTAATGGACAAATACGTCTCTTAGACAAACATCTCGAAGGAAAATGACCCGAAGGTCCAGTACATCTCTTAGCCAAATGTGTCACAAACTCTCAGATAGGAACCCGAAAAGTGTTAACGTGCGTCCCATACCACACATTCTCACTAATCGGTTTACTAACCGCTAGCCAATGTCACACCAGAAAGCAGTAAATTTTTTTGCCTCATCTCATCGGCAAATACAACCAGAAGGTCAAAACGATCAAACGGACAAGTCAGGAATTAACCGAAAAGATAAACGCACATGTCCATATCATGTGATTTACCCAATCGTTTAATTCTCCTTCTCATTCGCTCGAATAGTGAAAAAACGTGTATTTTATATAGAAAATAATTTTGTTTGAGAAAACAAGCTTTTAAACAATTTTTGAAATCGTTTTTGAAAAACAATCTTTGAAATTCCCTTATTATAGAGAATATATAGTTTTTATAGCTTGAAAATAATTTATAAATATTATATAATAACTATTTCAAAAGCCAATTTATTTTAAAAATTATTTCAAAATTATTTAGAAAAACCCATGCTCGAAATCAAAGAAAAATCATCAAAAAACACCAAAACCGACATTCGAAAACATCTCAAAAATCGATTCATTTTGAATCACAAATTCTCCAGAATTTTGGCTAGCCTATTGATAGGCATCATAGAGAATTTGGGCTAGCCTATTGATAGGCATCATAGCCTTCAAAATAGTTTAGAAATATCACAAATACAAGATGCAGAAGTCGGAAATCAGACGGAAAAGGAAGGCAGAACACAAAAAAGTGCACAGGCAAAAACAATACCCAGGTCTGAAATCTTCTCCGGATTCAACTTTTAGATATAATTTGAATGGCTTAATGACCTTGGAATGGTCTAAAATTTGATACACAAAAAATAGAACAATTTATCTATGAACTGGAAAAAGATTCATTAAATTCCTACATGAAATGATAAAGATATGAAATTTCAAACATGTACTCAGGCCATGTTAAATTCTACCCAGGCCTAAAATCCCTCTCGAGTTCAACTTACAGGCATAAAACATGTGACCAAATGGCCTCATATTTAACTGAAAATTGGTATGCACATAGTAGAAAACTTTAAATTTTAAATAAAAAAAGAATCGATGAATTCCGACAGAAAATGAAAAGATACGTTGTCTCAAACATTGACTCAGGCCATGTTTGCAGCAGCTCAGAAAACGGAAATATGTACAAGCCTGAAAACCATCTCGGGTTCAACTTTCAGGCATGAAACAGAGGACCGAACAACCTCAGATTGAACTGAAAATTGGTATGCACATAGTACAAAACTTCAACTTTCAAATAATAAAAGAATCAATGAATTACGATAGAAATGAAAGAGATACGCTGTCTCAAACATGAACTCAGGCCATGTTTGCAACAGTTCAGAAAACGAAAATATGTACAGGTGATTTCCAGGCTTCGTATTGATTTTACAGCAAAGTTTTCAGGTATCAAACAAATGATTTTTGCTATGAAATTTTGCAGGCATATACTACAACACATGAACTATAAACAAAAGAAAATCCCGCAGCATTTCGTTGTAGAAATTGAGAGAAAATGACATGCAAAGTGGCAACCCAAATCAGTTTTAACTCAGAAAACAACACTACAGAAAACAATTTTACAAAGCCTGGTTTTGTATAGATTTGGCATTTTGAAGCTTTGCTTCAGCTAGATTTGTGAGTTTTGATACTCACATTGCAATATTAGAGCAAATACTTGGATTTGTAGCTGAAAGTTGATGGCTTGGAGATGGATTTGGCTTCAACAACCTGTAAAATATCAAAATAGAGGCATGCAAACCCAAAAGAAGCGATTACATACAAACCCAATCTCAAAACTAGATTTTTGATGAAATGATTTGTATTTTGGAGCTGATTACCCATTAAATTCTCTTTAATTTGAAGAAAACAACAAATTTTAGTTGAAGAAACTGAGATTTTGCCTTAGATTGAGAAGAAGGTAAGGTTTCTTTCTTTCTGTTTTTGATTTACTGTAATGAACGTATAGGTTAGGAGGAAGAAGAGTTTCTCTTTTTTTTTCTTTGTTCAGGTTATGAGATAATGGGCTGGAGCTGGAGGTTGGATACTCCGGATAAGCTCTAGAATCTGATTGGTCGACATGTACACACCTTAGAGGCGTGAGCCACTGGGCTGCTCAGCCTCTAAAGTGTGACTTTTTTCTGTTGTAGGATTTCAAGTTTCATAGCGGTCAGACTTGTCGTTTGATCGTGTGGGCTCGAAACGCATAGAAATCAATTTAATGAATTCAATTAAAATAATCTGATTTTAAAAGCTAACTTCTGTATACAATGGAATTTGGGTTTGAAACAGGTTCCATTGAGTTTAAAAATATCGAAAACATCTATTTCGATATATTGGATGACCTACTTTCATTTCGAAAACAGAACGGGCTTTACGGGTCGTCGTTTTCTTTCGACCAAATTAGATTTGTCCATTCATTCTTATCTAACTTTATCCATATAAATAGACTTCTTTTTTGAAACCCTAACAGCTTTTTTCTTATTTTTGTACATACATTTCCATCTGCTCCTTCCTTCCTTCCCAATGGCAGAAACCCTAATTTCCAAATTCAAATTTCAAATCAATTTCAAATTTCAAACCCCTCAAACCATAGCAAATTATATATTGTTGGAAAGCTCTCGACGAGCGCAATCTACTGTAGCAATTTGTTTTTTGATTTGATGCATCGTTTGGCTAGAAATTGATGAACAAACCTCGGCCGTTGAAACTAGGGTTTTCATTTTAACGGTGGATCTTCGACTATAGGACGATCGGAGGCTGCTGGCGCATAGAGGAGGATTTATGGAGTCGATCTATATGGTTCATTAGCGTCAGAGGTGCCTGGAACCGCCAAATTTGGCCAAAGAACAACGGCGGTGGCGAGATTGCCTGGGACGATATGAGGTGGCGACGTTCATGTCAGATGGCGGCTTGAGACCAGGATTCCATGATGATCTCAGATATGGTCGTAGCCGACTGTAGGAGGCGAGACATCGATGTTAAGGTGGCGGCTGTTGCACGAGAATAGGCGCGATCGAGATAGGGTAAGGGTTCGTGTTGTTTATTCTTTTTTAAATTTATTTAATTATAATATATATTAAAATTTAAATGTTCTAACATCAATAACTTCTTCATACGAGCTCGGATCCATGCGCAGTTTTCTCTGTTGCAATCGTATCGGATTTCCGAACATTATGGAACTGGTTTGGCTAAATTCTGAGACTGTTAGATTTTTAGGCCTAATTTGGATTTTAAATCGACTAAAAATCAAAGGTGAGTGTTTTAATCCACTCACAAATACTAAATCATCCTATGTTAGTGAAATTAAATTTATGATGTGATTAGAAATTTATTATTTGTTGTTTGGTATTTTAAATTGTCACTTAAATTTAGTTTGAGTTTATTTGAATTTAATTGCCATTTAATTAATATTGAAATTAATCGCTAGTTAAATATTTGATAATGATGACAGTTTATTTGTTGTGATTTATTGGTGGATTTGAATGATGATTGTGATGGATGTTTAATTGTTGATATTTGGATTATTGGATATTATACTTATTTTATATATTGTTATCACATTGCAAGTTCCCTTAGTTATTGTTAGGAAAATCACTATGGGTTGAAATGATACATACCCGAATGATCTTATAGATTAGGGAAATATCGTTATGGGTGAAATGATAAACTCGAGCGATTTTACGGATTTTGAATTTTAACTCGGGATTGCGGGTTGAAATGATATATACCCGTAAATTTAAATTATTGCGGGTTGAAATGATATATATACTCGTAAATTTAAATTATTGCGGGTTGAAATGATATATACCCGTAAATTTAAATTATTGCGGGTTGAAATGATATATATCTGTATCACTTGACCATAGGCTAGAAAATTATATACGGACACCGTATTAGTTAAATTAAATGGTTTTAAATCCTTAAATCTTCAATTCGGTTAAATGATATTTTGAAATAAAATTAGATTTATATGAATTGAATCATTTTTAAATCCTAGCTTTTGAAAAGTTGAAATTGTAATTTATTTAAATGAATTGTTAAAAGAATTTAAATTGAAATTCTAAATTTGAATTTTGAAATATAAAATTTTTCAAAATTGAGTTAGGATAAACGTTGAATATTTAAACTTTGAAATCTATCAAATTTGAAGTGGTTTAAATTTGTAGTTCAAAAATGGATTTGAAATCAATATAAATTGAAAGGGTTTTAATGAGAATTTGAATTGAAAGATTTAAATTGAGTTTTGTTGATTTGAAATCTAGATATGGTCTAGATTTGTCGAAATGGAAGAAATAGTTTAATTTGATATTATTTTCAAATAAATTATTTTAACATAAACTGTTTAAAGATATATTATTCTAAAATTTAGATTATATAGATTTTCAAACTACTTACTATATAAACCATTCCAATAATCAAACCATTTTATACTAAACTATTTTGATTGTTTTAAAATCCTTAAACTATTAAATTGTTAAACTATTTTAAGCTATTTTTAACTATTGTAACTATTATAAACTATTTTTAATACATTAACTATTTTAACATATAACCTATTTTAATATATAAACTATTTCTAATATATAAGCTATTTTAAACTAAACTTATTTTTAAATTATAAATTATTTTAATATATATTATTTTAAATTTATAAACAACTTCATACATAAACTATTTTAATCTATAACTTATTTTTAAAAATATAAACCATTTTAAATGTATAACTATTCCATTATATAAACTACTTTCATTATTCAAACTGTCTAAAGTTGGAACTGTTATGATTTAGATTCAATTGGTTTAAATGCAAATATTTTGATACGATGGTTTAGCCTATTTTGTGGTTTTGATTTTTAAAATGAATATGATTTTGAAGGTGAATAATGGTTTCAAAAGTGAATATGATTTCGAAAGTGATATGATTTTGAGAATATGATATTTTGATATCAATTATGAATCGGTTTTGGAAATATAAAAGAACCAACCAATATGAAATAAGCGTTTGGTTGTTAAAGAGACCAGGATCGGATATTTTCATACTCTCTGCCAATATCGAAAACTACTTTAACAACTGTGCACGTGGTGGAGAATCCAGAATGAAGTAGGATGGTTTGAAGAACGATATTGTATGAGGTATAAACGCATCCTTGACACCCTCGAGTCAGCTTGATATGACTAAAACAGGAGCCATGCCGGGCCAAGTGGGGCGCACCCCCGATCGGGGACATTTCTTCGATACTATATTTATTACTTTGTGATTGATTTGGTGGCTACCCCTCGATTTTGATTATGGGAGTGTGTCTCGAGGTGGACGTTAGTAGCTGCTATACATACCACCATTTCGGATCTGCAAAACGGTAGTATCCTACCCTGGACATTGCATCGCGTGCCTTGTCATATGCCTTATCGAGCCCATTACGAGTTTGGTTTGTGTCTTACCTATAGAGTGCTCCTTGATATCCCATCGGTTTGGTGGAGTTTACAGTACTGTATAAACTATGACATTTATAAAAATGTGTTAAGGGGAATATGGGTAACGCCTTAACGCTATTTTAATACTTTACTTTACTGATAGACACTATATATATAGCGTATATTACTAAATAATAAATAGTTTAACGGATCCTTAGAAGATGGTAATCCCGAACATCTCTTAAGTTATTGCGCGCACATTATACACTGGATAGGAGATGTAAAATCCCATGAACGTCTCTTAAGCTACTACACTCATATTTATTTTATTTTGATTTAACTTACATAAGATCTTTTAGTTTTGACTCGAGTGTTTTCTCTTTTCATTACGCTCGGGTCAGCCTGAGCTTTTTAGTGTTGAAGACTTTATTTCTGGAGGACAAAGACGGAGATTTGTGTGCTATTTATTATATATATATATATATTTCACAACATCATGTTGTTCCGCTGCATTATTTATTTATTCCTGCTGTATGTATAACTCTGATCTGTATTGTAAAAGTGTAACCAAACGTTATTTGTAAAATAGCTTCATGAACTGTTATTTGATTATTATATTTTGTCATTCCGCTGTGAGATTCTGAGTTTTGTTTTTCATTCTTGTCTCTTCTTTTTTCTTATTTACCCCATAGCAATCCTCCCTTTTGAATGGTTTGAGTTGGCATGTGTGGTTTATTGTCAATTTAAACCGTCTAAAAAGGTGGGTCGTTACATTACTCCAGGAGCCTTCCTCACCCGCTCTCAACGCTACTTCTATAGTCTTTAGTCGCCTAGACGGCCATCGTGACCCAATATCTATCAAGTGCAATACTACTCTATGCAAAGGTTACGACCCTGCAAATACCCCAATGGTAAAAAACTACTAGCTTATGTGACCCAAGGGCAGTGGCTCTCAACCTTAGCTCTCATCCATATACATCAAAAGGGTGTGCTACAGATTCTGGGAGTGACCCTCCAATCAGACTACTAGGATGGATACTGGCTAAGTTTACTCCACGTCGTATAATAGGAGTATACATATAATAAATAGACACACTTATGGCTCTCAGCCTGCTCACTCTCAGGTCGCATCACCAAAAATATAATACCTCGTATATTCGATCATGTTTGAGTGATATCTACTCGCAAAAAGAAATCGAACAAATATTAGCTCAGGCGTCTCATACCACCTGGTGTTATTCGCTTGTTTACCCAATGCTCATAAATTACACTAGCATAACATTTTGTACCATGAGTCAAAAGAGTGATCAGAATAATATTATCAAATGTCCCTATTTACACCAAAAGTTGGCACAAGCATCCAAAGATTAACAGCGGATAAAAATAAGAAGGTAAATTGAAAATGAGGAAAAAGAGAACACACAATAATTGTAGTTGACATTATGAATCGGTAGTTATGGATCAGTGATGACCCATGTGATTATAAAGAAAGTACAAAAATTTGTTTAACCAACAAAAAGTCTTTTAAAAAATGCATCTCCTCCGCTATTCATAGCTGCAGTTCAACGGAATCCACTCCACCAAATTCTTGCCGATGTTCCCTACGTCCTGGAGAAGATAAACTGAAAAGATTGTGACCAAATCATTAATGTTCAGGGATCGGTACTAAACCATGTTTATGGATCGATTATCATCTTTAAGATTGCTCTTATGGACCTTCCTCGATCTCTTATAGACATTTGATTGGCTTGCATCTTTGTATTCAATATTAGATTACATTGTTATGAGCTTGAACTTAGATGAATTCCCTAGTTCAGAGGTTGACAAGAGTACTTGACTTATCTATCAATCGTTTGGGTCAAGAATGGTGAGCGAACCATCCCATCTAGATATGTGTTAACTAATAATGGCTCCAACATTGCACAGCATGAATTGAGAATATAGATGGGGCAAATGTCTAGGATCGGTACCGAACCCTGATCATGGTTCGATACCGAACTATGACTTGGCTTAAAACTTGGGCCTTTGAGAGTTGGCATTTGTTATAGGAGGAGTGTAGGTTATAGTTGGCTAGCTTATGAGTTCACCCCTTGGTCTTGCTCAACATATGAGCTTGGCAGTTGTTGCTTTGGATTCCCGCTTCGCAATTCTTATGTTTAGCCAATTTGACTCATCCGCATACGGCTTGGTCACATGGCTAAATAAAATTTACCTCCCAAAGTATATCTTCTTTTAACAAGATATGCTTTGGATCAAGAGAAACTGTATATTCCATATTATCGATTTCAAATTTCAATTTAAGTAGATGCTACCTTCCCTTTAAACTACTTTCATAAAGTATAGAACCTTTTGTCAATCATTGTAATGCTTCTAGTGCTTTTAAATTTGTAACTCTTGGAGTGTATAAGAAGTGGAACATGTTCTTCTAGTTTGTCATTTTAACTTCAAAACGTTTCCAACGATCTCTTTCTTCGAATTACTCAACTAGGACCTTGTTCTCTTGGAGCTCTAATTGTCTAATGTCGCACATGTGCACATACATATATACACATGCTATTTACACATTCATTTACACATGTGTTTGTATTATATATATATATATACACTATTTAAAATTTATGGTTCTGTATCGATCCATGAATCAGGGATTGGTGCCGATCCATGTTGCCTGAAAATTAGGCTATTTTCGTGCCTATCTTTATGGGTCGCTTTCTATTAAAGTGCGATCTCACACTTATTTCATTTCCACTTTCATTTTCTTTATGCCTTGAGACTATTGCTGCTAGAGCCACCATTGTCAAACTTTAAACACACTGGCTCATCGCCTTGAGCTACTATCGCCATCTTCTTCGGCCGTCATCATCACCAGCGTTTTCATAATCGAAATTTAGAACACCAGACCATCTAAGCAACTCGAGATTTAGATCTAAATCCACCCAAACTCAACCAAATCGCACGGCCTCGGTTGGGTGGCGTTGATTGATGACATTCATCGTCAATTGGAACTCCAACAATGCTCGATGTTCGATAGAATCCCATTTGTACCACTTTTAAGGATCGGGACTGACCATGCACTTGGAGATTTTGTAGTGGAAATTGGACTATGATTAGTGGTGCCTTGGAGAACTTGATATTTTACTCGAAGAAGAAAGAGGTTTTCCTCGGTCACGACTCGGGTTTTCAAAGCATCGTCAACATTTAGTGCAAAGTCGACCAAGCAAACTCAAAACATTCAAGTGGAGTTCCATCATGGACTTTGTCGAGACATGATTGATGATTCACGATTCGTTGGGACAGTTCCTAATAAAGCTCACTTCAAATGTAAATTGGCACATGAACGAGTTGTCTGTCAATCTTTTTATCGAACGACGTTAGATGTACGCACGGCACGATTCCTATCGTTAATTACCTAATTAATTAAGTTTAGTTATGGATAATTAATTCTAAACTATGATTTATGGAATTTAACTATGAAATTATACCTATTTTTTAAGAAAAATTGGTTTGATTTATTTAAGAAATGGGTTTCATTTCTTAAAGAGGATTTCAATTTAAATTTGAAATATTATTAAATTAATTATTTCAATTTAACATTTAGAATAAAATTTTAATATTGAGATTTGTTGTTTGAAATGAGATTTTATAATTAATAATTTACATTAATAATGAGTATAACTTTTATTTCAAATAGTTATATTTAGATTTTTCAATATATTTCAATATTAATCAAAATGGGAATTTTTATCTTGTTGATTGATTTTGATAAATTTGAAAAATTAAATTATGCTAAATAAAACATTGCTTAAGGGAAAATAGTGTTTTATAATAAGTAAAACAATAGAAATAATATCACTTCTCTTATTGGGTCTATATCTTAGCCTTTTGGCTCAAGCAGTAGTAATAAGGAATGAGAAAACAAGTCATGTACGTTGCATTCTCATTCTCATGCTTCAGCCAAAAATCTAAAAACATGTCTCCTTTCCTCCAAAACTCTAGAATCTAAATCTTCTCCAAATTAAAGCTTAAAACAAAGGGCCAATGGTTAGTAATTGAAGAAATAAGATTAAGGTAACCTTCTATACTCCTACTGAATCAGTTAGGGTTAGTAATCTCATTTTTTATCTTTTATTTGTAATCTTTCTATTGCAATTTTTGTAAATAACCAAGTAATTATCAAAAGAAGCTAATTCGGGTTTTAACCTTCAATTCAAGTGCTTATAGGTGAGTTAAACACTCACACAACTTTCTCTAAATTTATGTTGGGTGTATGTGTTGTTTTGGATGAATTGTTGTTAGAATTATTGTTGAAATGATCCTTAATTCTTGTGTTATTTCATTTTTGGATTTATAACTTGATACTTATTGAAAAACCTGGATTTTTGATCTCTTGGATCATCAAATGTAGTTGAATTTATGGTTGCATGTTATCAAAATCAAAGAACTTAAAGCCAAAATAATCATAGGCCAATAGTTCAACATTAATGGGCTGTCGAAGCATACCTGGAGCCGTAATAGCTCCAGGTTTTGTCCCAACTGGTGGACCGATAGGACACCACTGGTGCATCGGTGTGGTATATTCTTGAAGCTATTATAGTTCAAGTTTATGCCTGATCGACCATTTGACCGTTCGTTTCCCAAGTGTTCTCTTGCGTATTATATGTGTTGTTTTATGGACCAAGTCAAGGCATTAATCTTGTGATTGTCTGTGAGCCATGATTTTGTTGTGCACTGTAATCTTCTTCTAATATATAGCTGTAATATGATAAGATATATCATGTATATGTGATTGTATAGCTGTCGTCATTGAAATCGTAGAATGGAGGTTCTAACATTCTCCCCCTTTTTGATGATGACAATTATACATTGGTTCGTAATAAGTAATGAAAAGATAATTCCCCCTAAACGTTATCTCACCCTATGTATATGCATATTTATCTCCCCCTTTGGCATTATCAAAAAATAAGAATATCATAAATGAAATAAAAAAAGCCATAAAACTATGATGAAATAGTTAGGGAAATAACAACATCAGTACTAGTACGAATGAACAACAAAGAACAGAAAATAAACAATACTAAAATTGGAAGAAACAGTTACTGATAGTCATGATAATTATAAGTAAAGAAATCACCATAATTATCAAAGTAGTCATGATAGGCAGATGAAGTAGAATGATAGTTGTAACGACCCGTAATTTTTGATAATTAAATTTATTAATTAAATAAGTTTTTGGAAATTAATGTGGTGAAAAAAAATAAGATTTAATAATACGAAAATAACTAGAATGAAATGTGATAGTATTATTTTAAGGTATTTGATAACTACTTTAAATGTAATTCCCATTTAATTGGAATGATTAAAAAGTTATAATTGGTTATAAATTGTAAATAAGGAAATAATTTAAAGGTTATGTTAATTGGTGAACGATATGTAATTAATTGTAATTGGATAAAATCAGTGTTGTGTAAGTAGTTATAACATTTGTTTATAGATAATAAACTTATAAACGTGATTTAATTAAGTAAATGGTGACAATTGTTATATGTTACATACTTATTTAATCTGTTGAATTAAATTTGAAATCAATTGTAATTAAATGTAATTAAATATTACATTGATATGGATTAAGATGATAGTTGTAGAATATTAATGCAATAAGATGTAAACCAATGTTAACTATGTTCATAAGGTAATGATTGATTGAATAAAAGGAATCAAATCAAATTAAATCAATTTATTGGGTTTTAAATTATAATTAATGAATATATTATCATTGAAATTGGAATGTTGTAACTAGACCAATATTAATAATTGTAATTGACCAGGAAAATTTATTTTAAAGGATTATAAGTTTATATGTAATCAAAACAATAAAAATTGTTGACTTTTAAATATAAAATTTAAAAGGCGATTTAATTAATTTAATAATAATTTATTTAATTAACGTGAAAATAGCCATTTTGGCCACTGTCTTGGATTTCGACGAAACCAATTTCATCGAATGTGTAACAGTGAATTATTGTAAGGTTTCAAGTTTCGTAGCGATCGGACTTGTCGTTTGATCGTACGGACTCGAAACGCGTAGAAATCAATTTAATTGAAATCAATTTGAAATAAGCTGATTTTAAAAGCTAACTTCTTCATATGATGGGATTAGGACTAGAAACATGTTCCATTGAGTTTAAAAATATCGAAAACATCTATTTTGATATATGAGATGACCCACTTTCGTTTCGAAAGCGAAATGGGCTTTTCGGGTCGTTATTGACGTTCGTACCAATTCGATACGTGTTCATTCTCTTATCGGGCTTTGTTCATATAAATAGTTCTGTTCTAACCTTAGCAGCCTTTTATTCCTCATTAATATACGTACAATTCTCTCTGGCTTCTCATTCTCAATGGCAGAAACTCTATTTTTCCCCAAATCCAAATTCAAATCAAAATCAATTTCAAAATCAAACTTCTCGAAACCCTATCATATTATATAACGATTTTAAGCACACGACAAGTGCATGCTAGATCTGCAAATTGTTTTTCGATTTGGGTCTCTGTGTGTCCTAAATTAGAGGGATTAATCTCGACCATCCATTTGGTGGTTGATGATCATCGACGGATCGTCAAATCGTGGGTAACATTGCGTGGAAAGGGACGAGTGGAGTGCATCGGCAGTGTACGTTTGGAGGTTCAATGGTTGGATTGAGCTGCAAAATTCGACTAAGGTTTCCCAAAGGCAGCGGCTGTAGTATTTCGAATGCGACTTGGTGTCGCGTGGCCCTGGGTTGACTCGGAGATCGTAGGGGAGGCTTCAGGCGGCACGGCGCTCGAGTGGAGGGTGGCACGACATGTTTGAACGGAGGCAGTGCAATCGGTGGCGGTCGTGTGTAAAGGAAACGCGATTTGGGTTGGGGCGATGGTGGCGTGGCCGTTTTGATCGAGTATGTTTTCTTCTCTTTTCTTTTTTTATTTATTTAAATTTGATTTCAAACATTCTAATTATCATAACTTTTGTGTACAAGGTCGAATTCACGCGCGGTTTTCTCCACTGGGATCGTATTGAAATTCCGGACATTATGGACATGGATTGGATGAATTCTGAGACTGTTTAAATTTGAGCCTTATTATAGATTTCAAATCAATTTGAAATCAAATGTGAGTGTTTTAACCCACTAACGACTACCAAATTATCTTATGTTAGTTAAATTAAATTTATGATGTGATTAGAAGTTGATTGACTATTGTTTGGTATATTTAAATCGTCATTCTTTTAAATCTGATTTTATTGAATTTAATCGCCATTTAATTTAATATTAAATTCTAAATTGCCAATTAACTCCTGTTATTGATAATCAGGCACTTGTTATTGTTTATTGATTGGTTTGAATGGTGATTGTGATGGATGTTGATTGTTGATATTGGATGACTGAATGTTATATTTTATATGGCTATAACACTTCAAGTTCCCTATGGGTTGAAATGATACATACCCGAATGATTTATACATTAGGGAAAAATCGTTATGGGTTGAAATGATAAACCCGGGCGATTTTATGGATTTGAATTTATTTTGGGATTGCGGGTTGAAATGATATATACTCGTAAAATTTAAAATATTTGCAGATTGAAATGATAAATATCTGTATCACTTGACCATAGGGTAAAGAATTATATACGGACACCGGATTGGTTTAATTAAATGATTTTAAATCCTTAAATTTTGAATTCAGCTAAACGATATTTTGAAATAGAATTTGATTTATATTAACTGAATTATTTTAAATGAATTGTTTAAAGGATTTAATTTGAATTTTGGTATTGTTTAAGTGAATTGCTTAAGGATATAAATTGAAATTCTAAAGTTGAATTCGAAGTACAAATGAAATTTACCGGAATTGAGTTATTGAAATCGTTTGAAATTGTAACCTTGAAATCTATTGAAATTAGAATAGCTTAAATTGATATTTCAGGATCTGAAATTGGGTTTCTCGATCTGAAATCTGGATATGGACCAAATTTGTTGAAACGGAAGAAATAGTTTAATTTGATATTAATTTAAATTTTATTATTTTAATAAAAACCGTTTAAAAATATATCATTTGAAATCCTGATTTTTAAGATTTTCAAACTATTAAACTAATTTAATCTATTTTCAACTATTTTAATCAATTTAGACTATTTTAGTTTATCTTAATCTATTTTATATATTTTAACCTATTTAAAACTAATTAACTCATTTTAATCTATTTTAAATCAATTTAATCTTTTTTAAATTTATTTAACCTATTTTTAATCTATTTAATCTATTTTAAATCTATTTAAACTATTTTTTTAAACCTATTTAAACTATCTTAAATCCACCTAAACTATTTTAATCTATTTTTAAACTATTTTAGAGTATTTTAACTACTTGAAATTTATTCTAAACTACGCTAAACTGTTTAAACTATTTATAACTATCTAAACTATTTCTAAACTTCAGACTGTGTAAAGAGGAAGTGTCTATACTTAAATCCTTGATTTTTAAAGCGAATATGGTTAAATGATGTTATAACCTAAGTTGGGATTTGAAATGATAATTGCTGATGAAATGACATATTTGAGTAAATATGATGATTTTGAAATGAGGATTTAATTTCTATCTTATCGATAATTTCAAAAATGAATATGATTTCGAAAGTGAATATGATTTCGAAAGTGATATGGTTTGAATTTAATATGATATTTTGATAATAAATTATGAAACGGTTTGGGAAATTTAAAAGAACCATCCGATGTGAAATAAGCGTTTGGTTGTTAAAGAGACCGGGATCGGATATTGTCATATTCTCTGCCAATACCGAAAATCACTTTAACAACTGTGTACGTGGTGGAGATTCCAGAATGAAGTAGGATGGTTTGGTGAACGATTTTGTATGAGGTATTTACGTAGCCCTGACTCCCGTGAGTCAGCTTGTTGTGGCTAAAACAGGAGCCATGCCGGGCCAAGTGAGGTCGTATCTCCGATCGGACACATTTCTTCGATACCATATTATGACTTTGTGATTGATTTGGTGGCCACCCATCGAATTTATTATGGGAGTGTGTTCCGAGGTGGGCGGTAGTAGGTGCTATGCGTTACCACTAGTTCGGATCCGCAAAATGGTAGTATCCTACCATAGGCATTGCCTCACGTGCCTTGTCACATGCCTTATCGCGCTTTTTACGAGTTTGGTTTGTACCGTACCTATGGAGTTCTCCTTGAGTATCCCATCAGTTTGGTGGGGCTTACAATATCTGTATAGACTACAGGAATATATAAAAATGTATTAAGGAGGATATAGATAATGCCTTAACGCTATTTTAATACTTTACTTTACTGTAGACACTATTATAATAGTGTATTGTACTACATTGTAGGAAGTTTAACGGATCCTTAGGAGAGGGTAATCCCGAACATCTCTTAAGTTATTGCATTCACGTTGACACTGGATAGGAGATGTCAAACCCCGTAAACATCTCTGAAGCCGTTACGCCCATATTTATTTACTGTTGATTTAACTTGCACAAGATCTTTTAGTTCTGACTCGAGTGTTTTGTCTTTTCATTACGCTCAGGTCTGTGTGAGCTTTTTAGTGTACCGAAGACTGCTTTTAGAGGACGAAGATGGAGATTTGTATACTAATATTATTTATTATATTATTTCCACTGCATCATGTTGTTCCGCTGCATTATTTATTTATTTCTATTGTATGTACTCTGATTCTGTATTATAAAAGTGTAATCAAATGTTATTTGTAAAACAACTTCATGAACTGTTTATTTGATTATTATATTTTTGTCATTCCGCTGTGAGATTCTGTGTTTTGGTTTTCTTTCTTTCTCTGCTTTTTCTTATTTACCCCATAACAATCCTCCCTTTTGAATGGTTTGAGTTTGACATGTGTGTCTGCTTATGCACTTGGTGGGTGCAGCATGATAAAGGGGTCGTTACATTTGGTATCAGATGTAACAACCCTGGTTTTGAGATTACCTATCAATATTAAATTATAATAGTAATTATAATTAAATATTGTAAATTAAATTAAAACTGGAGAAATTAAATTGTTTATTTGGAATAAACAATAAAATTGGAATTTAATTGTGAAAATAAAGCTTAGAACTTTATTTTATTTTGTTGGAGTGATAATAAATGGAATATGGGCTTTAAATAAAGTTAATATCTTTATTTTAGAGAAAATTCAATAATTATATTAATTATTGCCTATTTACTTCTTTTAATAATTTTTAAGAGAAGTATTTAATTTTTAAAGGTGGTTTATTGAAATAAAAGGTAGAAACTGGTTTTAAAATATGTTTTGGTTATAAATAAAGTTTGGATATGGTTTGAAATATTTTTCTAAGTAAGAAAATGATTTTTTTTTAATTTTAGAAGTTAAAAATGTAGACTTTTACATTTATTTAGTGAAAATTGTGTATTATTGTGAAATAAAGGATTTTAATAATAATAATGTTTTAAAAATAAAAATTAATCTTTTTATATAGTGTAAAATAATTTATTTCATGTGTATATAAATTTACATATTTCATTTGAGTGAAAACTTGAAAGAAAATGTCTTTGTTTATAATATAGTATATGTATTTGCATTTTTGTGTTAAGTATTGAATTTAACCTTAGGCTAATTTATCTTTTCTTTTAATTTTTGGCCCTTTGGCCCATTAGCTCTTAGCCTGGTAATGAGATATTGAGAAGAGAGTTTTCCAGTACGTTCATTTTATCTCCTCTTCTCCCTCTAACCAGGAAATGGAAAAATGAAATCCAACTCCCTCTATTTTCAATTTCCAAGCTAAAATCTTCAAATTGCTTCAACAAACTGAGAATTTTATCAAATCTAATATGAAACTAAAAGGTAATCTCACTCCAAACATCACTATTTCATCAAAATTCTTATTTGTGAAGAAAGATTTTTCTAATTTACAGTGTACTCTTGTTGCATGTTTGTATATTGAAGTTTTACATGTTTTTGAAGTCGTTTCCTCCTAAAAGCTTCAATCTTTCTTCAAGCTATCAAGGTTTAATTTTCTCTACAGCAAGGTGAGTTTGTTAACTCACAACCTCTAGCAAATCAAAGTGGCAAATTGCTTGTTTTTGTGAAAAACGAGTTACTATGATCGATTTTTGTTTATAATTTTCTTCCCTGTGAAAACAGTTTTATGTTGTCTCTTTGAAGACTGTAACTTGTGATTCCAGCAACAAAATGCTGCCGGATTTCTTTCATTTGGTAGCTTAGATGTTTTATTACATGCATGCCAAATTTCATAGCATTTCATCCTCATTTGCTATGTTAAATTTTCACCTAAAAATCAGTTCGTCGCTTGAAAATCATCTGGAAGAAAATTCATGTGAGAAGGCACGCAAAGGTCGACCGCTAGGTTGACCATGCTTACCCTCAGGTTGACCATACGGTCGACCTAGGAACAAGAGAGGTCGACCTGGCGGTTGACCTAGGGGGCAATGGCTTCCTGTGCATTTTTGTTTTGGCTCCTTTGTTTCCCGATGTGTTTCCAGCTTGTTTCCTTGACTTCTGCTTCTCGTTTTTGGGATATTTTTGTGTTGTTTTTGATGGATATGATGCCTATCAATAAGCTAGCTAAATTTGGAGAATTTTAAATTCAATTTTATATTGATTTTGAGTTGAATTTGAATCAAATTCGAATTGAATTAGAGTTATCAATTTTGAGGTATTTTCTTTATTTTTCATTGTTTTCAAGCACGGTTTTCTCCAAATGATTTTGAAATAATTTTGAAAATCAATTGACATTTTAAATAATTATTATATAATATTTTTAAATTATTTTTGAGCTATATAGTCTATATATTCTCTATAATAAGGGAATTTTCAAAGTTTGATTCTAAATACGATTTCGGAAATTGGTTTTAAAAGCTTGTTTTCTAAAGTAAATTATTTTATATATATAATACATGTTCTTGCACTATTCGAGAGAATGAGAAGGAGAATTAAATGGTTTGGTAAAACACATGGTATGGGACATGTGCGTTTATCTTATCGTTTAATTCCCAACTTGTCCGCTTAATCGTTTTGATCTTTGGGTCGAGTTTACCGATGAGATAAGGTAAACTTTTTACTGCTTTGAGTGTGAAATTTACTAGCGGTTAGTAAACCGTTTAGTGTGGACGTGTGGTATAGGACACACGTTAACATTGTTTGGGTTCCTATCCGAGAGTTTGTGACACATTTGCCAATGCGGCATGCCAGTACTGGACCTTCGGGCCATTGCCATTCGGCGTTTGCCATTGCGGCGTATTTGTCTTCGAGATGTTTGCCATTGCGGCGTTTGCCATTGCGGCATATTTGTCATTGTGATGTTTTGCCTTCGGGCGAGGTACCTATTTGAGATAATAGTACTTGGCAAGGCTTCGACCACATGAACGTGCAAACACTTTTGAGATGATTTCTTTGACTATTTTCCCTAGTGTATCGCCCCGTTTTGGAATTGGTCCTTTGAACCATTCGATATATTTGTGGCGATTACCTTTCGGGAATTTGAACTCTTGGGAGTTCTATTTTTGAGATTTGAGTTGCCTACACTGGCGTTATTTGAGATTTACCTTTTGGCGTTATTATTGAGATTTGCCTATTGGCATTATTACATGAGATTTGCCTTTTGGCATTTATTTAGGATTATATTCTCCTATGTTGGAGAGTTATATTTTATTGCCTTGTGGCGTATTTTTGAGATGGTGATTTCTTTGAGATTTCTTTGAGTTTGCCGATATAGCGGGTTGGGATTTCTCCTTTTTAGGAGTTATATTTTCCCTAAACTACTATTGATGATTTGTGATATGCCGATGATATGAGGCTGGCTATATTTAGCATTTTGTGGATATTGATTTATCTCTTTTGAGATTGTATATTTGTGTAGTGATATCATTTCATCACTTAAAGTGGCCATACTTATACTTATAATAGTTTCTTCTATTTTGAGAAGAATATCATCCTCATCCTTATACTCATATTATCGTTTAACCATGTTAGCTGATTGTTTTAGCTAGACTGACCCATGTATTTTATACTCGGGGTCAGACCGAGGTGTTTTAGGTTAGGTACCCGTTGGACTTAGCCTTTCTACTTTCGCTTGGATATTTTGGTATCGCCTTTTTGATGCAGCTTTTTGTGTAGACTTTGATATGTATATTTTTGACTCGTTGTATATTGTGTGGTCATCATACCACATATGTGTATCATTTTGTATTACACTGGGGATATATCCATATATATATATATGTATATGTATATGTATATATCTGATGTTTGCTATTCTGTGATGTGATTTGCATTTGGTTGTTATACTTTGTTCTGATAGATCTATCAGCCACGTATAGTTTTGTATTAAGTATTTATTGGATATGTCGATCCACTTGAGTTGAAAGAAAAAATTATAGCATTTGTTGATATATTCAATAGATATTTAAGACAAGGCTATAGATGGTCGCTCCTAACCAGCCCTATTCTCCATATTAGCAGACAGTATTACTCAATAATAATCTTTGTTAATGTGGGTCTCGGGGTGGGCGTCACATCAGAGCTTTGGTTTAGCGATAACCTTAGCTTTGTGGGGTCTGACTCCTTAGATATAGAGTAGTAATACCCTAGAATGAGTTTGTCTAAGTGTATAAATATGAGAGAGCGTACTTGTTTGTGTTATAAAAATGTTTTTATATTGTGTTAATTTGTTCTGTTTAGTATTTATAAATTCCGGTCGGTACATAGGACGCAATGGTATCGATAGGGATTCCTAAACACTTAATAGGGCAGACCGACACAATATCATTTTGAAATATAGGTAAATGAAATAATTTTGCCTAATGTTATATTTTGTATATAAAAGAAAAATTTATAAACATATATATAATTGTATGTGATATGTTTGGTTGTTTGTTAAAAAGTGAAATTTATAAATATTAGTTGTAGAAAAAATGGGATCGTAAATAAAATGAATATAAATTGGAAATTAGAACTTGAGTTCTGGGGTTTTGAATTTGTTTTCAAAGGATTTTTGGAATATAATATTAATATTATTTGGAAGTATTTTCTGATATGAATATTTCAATATGATTTGAAAGAATGTTTTAAAGGAATTTTGGAAGGAAATAAGTTCTGTACTCTCTTCTCTGTCGCTGGAAAATAATTTCGGTGATGAGTGCACGCATCGTCGACGTTCATTTTCGAGTTTCAAAGTGGGAAGACCGTTGTAGTAGTTTTACTGCACATTTGTTTGATAAACAAATTTTAACCTTGAATTCCTAAATATGATTTGATCTATAAAGGATATATATAAAGATATTATTTTCAAAATGACTGAAATGGACCCGGAATTTAGTTTTTGAAACTTCCTGATAATTAGTAGCTTTCGGTTACTGTAATTAAATGAAATCTTGACTATATTAATAACTAGAAACTACTGAATTGAGAAAAATAAGAAATTGGAAGCTAAATAATTAATGATATATATAAGAGATTGGAAATTGTGATATGTAAATCAAAAGATATGAAAAGAAAATATGAAAATGTAGCTGTTGAACATTTAGTTAAATAAAGTGAATAAAATAAACTTGGGTAACATTCAATTACATTCTAAAAGACATATATATAACTTACCAAAATATAAAGTTGAAATGTTAGTAAGGATATGTAATAGAATATTACACAAATAAAACTTAGTTAATGAAAGTGTTCAATGGGTTAATTTTTATAAATAACAATTCTGATATTAAAAATGTTTTAAACTTAGGTTAATAATTTGAAATGCTACTAATTAAATTTAACAGAAAAGGTGAATCCTATATTAAGTAAATGATTATAACTTCAGAAAATGTTGAAATGATTTAGAAATGGATTTAATATTCAATAATACTATATATGGAAGAAATGAATGTGAAAAAGAAATAATCTATTAGCGGGGAAGTAAACTGTAAAGAGGCTTACATAATAATGGATAATCTAAATAATTGAAATGGAAATAATTTATGTAAGCAATGAATGTAAATTAATGAAAAGAGAAAAATAGCATTGTATAAATGAATGGGAATGAATTTTGTTGGTGATGAATGTAAATTAAAGAAAATAATCATTGTATGAATGAATGAAACCGATGAACAGTAAATAATGTGAAAGGAGATTAATAAGAATAAACTTAAACGACATTTGGAATTATTGTTTGCTTGGCTTATGGGATGGTTGGGAAATGATACTTCTAACTGTATGAGATGTATGAATAATCTATTAAGTTTAATCTAGGACTGTTGAGTGTATGGTATACTTAGTAGTTATTTATCATTTTATAAGATTAAAAGTTCTGAACCTGAACAAACCATTTGTTTTGGTTGCTATGGATGGATGTTTGATTTCTTTGATTGCATGTGAAGGTTGTATAGTAGTGTTTGCAAGTGACTATTGTTATGTTGTGTTGATTTGTTTGTTATTAATTGAAACAACTTAAATATTCCTCTTTTTACATAATCGTTAACTTCTTTGGATTTTATAAGTGAAATACAGGATATGGAAGCAATAGCTACTGCTTTTGGTTTCATAAATAAGCATTGTTTGCCCGGCTAATAGGTACGTTTTCGGATTACGGTTTTATAGCGATATTATATTGTTTTTCGCGTGGTTTGGGATATTTTATTTTGAATATGATATATATGGTTATTATTGATATTATTTTTCTACCGGACCTCTCCATACAAAGGAGACTCTGCCAAAATTTTCCGTGAATTTTGGACTTAGAAAATTTTTGTGAAAATGTTTTTCAAACTTTTATTGAACTGGAATAAAAGAGGATTTAATTGTTTATAAACTAATACATTTTATTTAAATTATTTAATTATGTAAATGAATTGTTTATAAATTGAATACTTTGAATAAAATATACTAACTCATTAATTCCTTCTTTCCCTTTTCGAGGACGAAAAGTTTTGAGTGGGGGAGAGTGTAATGACCCGTAATTTTCAATAATTAAATTTATTAATTAAATAAGATTTTGGAAATTAATTGGGTGAAAAAAATAAGATTTAATAATAAGAAAATAACTAAAATAAAATGTGATAGTATTAATTTAAGGTATTTGATAACTACTTTAAATGTAATTCCCATTTAATTGGAATGGTTAAAAAGTTATAATTGATTATAGATTGTAAATAAGGAAATAATTTAAAGGTTATATTAATTGGTGAATAATATGTTATTAATTGTCATTGGATAAAATCAATGTTGTGTAAGTAGTTGTAACATTTGCTTGTAGATAATAAACTTATAAATGTGATCTAATTAAGTAAAAGGTGACAATTATTATATGTTACATATTTATTTAATCTGTTGAATTAAATTTGAAATCAATTGCAAATAATGTAATTAAATTTTACGTTAATATGGATTAAGATGATAATTGTAGAATATTAATGCACTAAGATGTAAACCAATGTTAACTATGTTCATAAGGTAATGATTGATTGAATAAAAGGAATCAAATCAAATTAAAATAATTTATTGGGTTTTAAATTATAATTAATGAATATATTGCAATTGAAATTGGAACACTGTAACTAGACCAATATTAATAATTGAAATTGACCAAGAAATTATTTTTTAAAGGATTATAAGTTTATATATAGTCAAAAAAATAAAAATTGTTGACTTTTAAATATAAAATTTAAAAGGCGATTTAATTAATTTAATAATAATTTATTTAATTAATGTGAAAATAGCTATTTTTGCCACCGTCTCGGATTTCGATGAAACCAAGTTTCATCAGATGTGTAAAAGTGAATTATTGTATGGTTTCAAGTTTCGTAGCGATCGGACTTGTCGTTTGATCGTACGGACTCGAAACGCGTAAAAATCAATTTAATTGAAATCAATTTGAAATAAGCTGATTTTGAAAGCTAACTTCTTCATACGATGGAATTAGGACTTGAAACCTGTTCCATTGAGTTTAAAAATATCGAAAACATTTATTCGATATATGGGATGACCCACTTTCGTTTCGAAAGCGAAATGGGCTTTTCGGGTCATTATTGACGTTCGTACCAATTCGATACGTGTTCATTCTCTTATTGGGTTTTGTTCATATAAATAGTTCTATTCTAACATTAGCAGCCTTTTATTCCTCATTACTTTACGTACAATTCTCTCTGGCATCTCATTCTCAATGGCAGAAACTCTATTTTTCCCCAAATCCAAATTCAAATCAATTTCAAAATCAAATTCTCAAAACCCTATCATACTATATACTAATTCGAAGCTCTCGACGAGCGCAAGCTAGATCTGCAGTTTGTTTTTCAATTTGGGTCTCTGTGTGTCCTAAATTAGAGGGATTAATCTTGGCCATCCGTTTGGTGGTTGATGATCGTCGATGAATCGTCAAATCGTGGGTAACATTGCGTGGAGAGGGACGAGTGGAGTGCATCGGCAGTGTTCGTTTGGAGATTCAATGGTTGGATCGAGCTTCAAAATTCGACTAGGGTTTCCCAAAGGTGGCGGCTGTAGTATTTCGAACGCGACTTGGTGTCGCGTGGCCGTGGGTTGACTCGGAGATCGTGGGGGAGGCTTCAAGCGGCACGACGCTCAAGTGGAAGGTGGCACGGCATGTCTGAGCGGAGGCCGTGCGATCGAACGTGGGAGAATCAGTGGCGGTCGCGTGTACAGGAAACGCGATTTGGGTTGGGAATGACGGTGACGTGCCATTTTGATCGAGTATGTTTTCTTTTTTTTTCTTTTTTTTCTTTTTTTCTTTTATTAAATTTGATTTCAAACATTCTAATTATCATAACTTTTGCGTACTAGGTCGGGTTCACGCGCAGTTTTTTCCGATGGGATCATATTAAAATTCCGGACATTATGGAACTGGTTTGGATGAATTCTAAGACTGTACATATTGGGCCTTATTTTGGATTTCAAATCAATTTGAAATCAAATGTGAGTGTTTTAACCCACTCATGACTACCAAATTATCTTATGTTAGTTAAATTAAATTTATGATGTGATTAGAAGTTGATTGACTGCTGTTTGGTATATTTAAATGTCATTCGGTTAAATCGGAATTTATTGAATTTAGTCGCCATTTAATTTAATATTAAATTCTAAATTGCCGGTTAACTCCTATTATTGATAATCAGGCACTTGTTATTGTTTATTGATTGATTTGAATGGTGATTGTGATGGATGTTGATTGTTGATATTCGGACACCGGATTGAAATGATAAATATCTGTATCACTTCACCATAGAGTAGAAAATTATATTCGGACACCGGATTGGTTAAATTAAATGATTTTAAATCCTTAAACTTTGAATTCAGTTAAACGATATTTTGAAATAGAATTTGATTTATGTAAACTGAATTATTTTAAATGAATTGTTTAAAGGATTTAATTTGAATTTTGGAATTGTTTAAGTGAATTGCTTAAGGATATAAATTGAAATTATAAAGTTGAATTTGAAGTATAAACGAAATTTACCGGAATTGAGTTATTGAAATCATTTGAAATTGTAACCTTGAAATCTATTGAAATTGGAATAGCTTAAATTGATATTTCAAGATTTGAAATTGGGTTTTTGATCTGATTTCTGGATATGGACCAAATTTGTTGAAACGGAAGAAATAGTTTAATTTTATATTAATTTCAATTTTATTATTTTAATATAAACCGTTTAAAAATATATCATTTGAAATCCTGATTTTTAAGATTTTCAAACTATTAAACTAATTTAATCTATTTTCAACTATTTTAAACTATTTTAGTCAATTTAAACTATTTAAGTTTATCTTAATATATTTTAATATATTTTAACCTATTTAAAACTAATTAACTCATTTTAATTTATCTTAAATCTATTTAATCTATTTTAAATCTATTTAATCTATTTTAAATCAATTTAATCTCTTTAAATTTATTTAACCTATTTGAAATATATTTAACCTATTTAAACTATTTTTTTAACCTATTTAAACTATCTTAAATCCAACTAAACTATTTTAATCTATTTTTAAACAATTTTAGAGTATTTTAACTATTTGAAATTTATTCTAAACTATGCTAAACTATTTAAACTATTTATAATTGTCTAAACTATTCCTAAACTTCAGACTATGTAAAGAGGAAGTGTCTATATTTAAATCCTTGATTTTTAAAGCGAATATGGTTAAATGATGTTATAACCTAGGTTGGGATTTGAAATGATAGTTGCTAATGAAATGACATATTTGAATAAATATTATGATTTTGAAATGAGGATTTAATTAACCTATCTTATCGATAATTTCAAAAATGAATATGAATTCGAAAGTGAATATGATTTCGAAAGTGATATGGTTTGAATTGAATATGATATTTTGATATCAATTATGAAAAGGTTTTGGAAATTTAAAAGAACTATCCGGTGTGAAATAAGTGTTTGGTTGTTAAAGAGACCGGGATCGGATATTGTCATACTCTCTGCCAATACCAAAAACCACTTTAACAATTGTGTACGTGGTGGAGATTCCAGAATGAAGTAGGATGGTTTGGCGAACGATTCTGTATGAGGTATTTACGTAGCCCTGACTCTCGTGAGTCAGCTTGATGTGGCTAAAACAAGAGCCATGCCGGGCCAAGTGAGGTCGCACCTCCGATCGGACACATTTCTTCGATACCATATTATGACTTTGTGATTGATTTGGTGGCCACCCGTCAATTTTATTATGGGAGTGTGTTCCGAGATGGGCGGTAGTAGCTGCTATGCGTTACCACCAGTCCGGATCCGCAAAACGGTAGTATCCTACCCTGGGCATTGCCTCGCGTGCCTGGTTACATGCCTTATCGCGCCTTTTAAGGGTTTGGTTTGTACCGTACCTATGGAGTGCTCCCTGAGTATCCCATCAGTTTGGTGGGGCTTACAGTATCTGTATAGACTACATGAATATATAAAAATGTATTAACGGGGATATAGGTAACGCCTTAACGCTATTTTAATACTTTACTTTATTGTAGACACTATTATAATAGTGTATTGTACTACATAGTAGATAGTTTAACGGATCCTTAGGAGAGGGTAATCCCGAACATCTCTTAAGTTATTGCACTCACGTTGACACTGGATAGGAGATGTCAAACCCCGTAAACATCTCTGAAACTGTTACACCCATATTTATTTACTATTGATTTAACCTACATAAGATCTTTTAGTTCTGACTCGAGTGTTTTGTCTTTTCATTACGCTCAGGTCAGTCTGAGCTTTTCAGTGTATCGAAGACTGCTTTTAGAGGACGAAGATGGAGATTTGTATACCAATATTATTTATTATATTATTTCCACTGCATCATGTTATTCCGCTGCATTATTTATTTATTTCTGTTGTATGTACTTTGATTCTGTATTATAAAAGTGTAATCAAATATTATTTGTAAAACAGCTTCATGAACTGTTTATTTGATTATTATATTTTATCATTCCGCTGTGAGATTCTGTGTTTTGTTTTTCTTTCTTTCTCTGCTTTTTCTTATTTACCCCATAACAATCCTCCCTTTTAAATGGTTTGATTCTGACATGTATGGTTTATTGTCGATTTAAACCATCCAAAAAGGTGGGTCATTACAATAGTTTTTCGGCCATTATGTATATACTTCATTTTTAGAATAGATAATCCTTGAAATGTCGAAAGATTCATTTGTTGTGGTGCTGAAGGATCGGACCAAGACACATCATCGCTATCGTCTTGTTCTTCCTCTGGTTCTTCCTGCATTATACTCTTTCCTCGATCTTCTTGAGAACTGCCTCCATAAGAAAATGATTTATGAGGACAATAGAGGGGAGTCTATGCTGAAGGATGTGGTGTTGGAGAAGGAGAAAAGGATGATCAAGAAGATGATCTGCCATGAACTTTTCTCATAAATTTACCCAAAGTGGAAACAACCTTTTCCAAAGTTTTCTCCATTTTATTCATTCATGTAGAAAAAGTTCATTCCAAACCGACCATTTTAGTGTGCAAAGATTTTTTTTTTGAAATGGTACTTTATAGTGTGCAAAGATTTTTGATTTTTCTTGAAAGCTCTCTGATTGACTATTATCAATTTTTGATTTCGAAGCATTAA
The DNA here is from genome assembly GCA_030737815.1 of Allium fistulosum. Classification (NCBI taxonomy): domain Eukaryota; kingdom Viridiplantae; phylum Streptophyta; class Magnoliopsida; order Asparagales; family Amaryllidaceae; genus Allium; species Allium fistulosum. The sequence goes on along the minus strand of CM060906.1, from coordinate 1,080,626,049 downwards.
ATTACGGATGGATTCATTTTAATTCAGTTCAGTGAGAGCTTTGTAAATCCCCGAATCAGAATGATATTCGGTAGTATGATGAGGGGAATCAGATTATTATGGAGGACGAGGTGATTGAGCTTGTTGTGGAGGAGGAGGAGCTTGAGCTTGTTAAGGAGGAACCAAATGCATTTGCTGATTAGTCCATTGAGCCAGGGACATGATTGGAGGTAATCTTTCGGGAAGATGCGTTAAGGATAAAAACCTTATATCACTTTCTTTGACAGGAATTTCTTTGAAATGAGAAATATAAGAAGGTACCCTGAGACCTTATAAAAGATGCATGATGTATGAGCATATATAATCGTGCGTCGGTGGTGAGACCAAAAGCTTTTAATTTCGTCATGAATAAATTTAGCCCAATTTACTTGAATTCCACCAAACAAAGCATATAGGGCTTTGTGGTCATTTTCTTATATTTGCTCATGACTTTTTAACCAGGGAATTATCGTATTAATTATCATATGATTTACTTTCGGTCGTAGATAAATGGATTTCCATTGCGGCACTATCTTCCTAAATTTAATGTGTCACCTCATCATGTGGCAGATTTCTTTGGTCGGGAATTCCTCTACATCAAGTCCAGTAGAGGAACAATCTAGTAAATGACGAATTGTGTTCGCGCTAATTTTTAAAACATTACCGTACACAATAGTCCATAACCAACCATCTTCATTTTCAAGTGCCCAAATATTATTATTGCATAAGTTTGCATAAAAAAGAAAGATTGCTAATTGATCAATTTGTACTTCATTTTCATCGAAATAGATTAAATCTCGACAATTAAAGGCGATGGTCAGTTCATGAAGACCATACTCTCCAAATTTTCATAATCGGTAGAACGGATCGAAATGAAGTCTCTTTTGCATTAGTTCTTCGAATCTTCTATTTACAATTGTACTATTTTGAAGCCATTCTTGGATATGGGCATCGGTGACAAGATGGGTTTTAGAAGAAGAAGATTGACCTCTCTTTGATCTCTTGTCAACTGGATCTTTCACTTTGGGAGCCATTTTAACGAATTAGGGTCTTGGGAAGTTAGGGTTTTTTGAGTAGGAGGCTTAGATTTGAAGTAGATTGGTGAATAGTTGAAGAGTTGGGTGAAAAATATATATGAAGTGTCATTTGTTCCAGCTGAAACTTGGCACGAACGTTTATGGAAGAGTGACAGACGTATGAGATCACTCAGGATTGTTTTCCCGAGAAATCTGACAGACGTTGGTCGCGTCTTGACAGACGTCTAAGATAGAAGAATTGAATTTTTGAGTTTGTTGTTTGTATTTTTTATTTTTAATTGAATATTTTCATAGAATTATTATAATAAACGATTATAATAATCAATAAACATGCCAAAAATTAAATATTATATGGCTTACATATTTATTTCTATATGTTTCTGTGTGTGCATAAAATTAATCATCTGCCGAAGAATTTTTAAATTCAGGTTGATCCCAAGAGTTTGTGTTAGTTTGTTTATCTTAAGGCTTAAGTGAAGACCAACATGGGCGAGCTGGAGTATCAATCCAGTCTTGGTTTGATGGCCTCGCTTCCATAAATTTCTTGGAGTAATGTTACAAGTTTTTATAGGAGTTTCTATTAAACGAGGAGAATTTTATGTACGTAATTTTTTGTTGGTGAATGACCACAAATTGCTAGGATACATATTTCGAGAAAATTAAGATGAGATCTTTGACGTCGTTGCTTGTAATATATTTCTCGTTGAACTCCCATCATTTCTTATTGATGGTGATATATTGCATCAACTTTAGTATTGAGAAATGTTGATTCAAGATCAACCGCTCGTTTAGCTTTCTTTTCCTTAGGAGAGTAGCCGGCATGATATATAGGTGATGCCATAATATGTAGTGAGGCTGATCGCTATAATGGAGGTGTGGTTTTTGTTGGTGATATGTAGGTACTATTTGATGAAGGTGAGCTAAAGTCGATAGTTAAATGAGTGGAGCCGTGATCAGAAGACATGTTTAGTTTTTGTAATAATATTTCTATTTTTGTTTTTCTATACTCATGTATAAATAGAATGTATGGTCTATTTATAGTTAGAACTTTGTATGGATAGAACTGTTTTAACCATAAATTTGTTAATGATTTTATTTTTATAGTTGTTAAAAGATTGACTTAAATAAATTCAAGTTAAAATTCTATATAAAGAAATAATGTTTAAAATTTTATAATGATGAATAAATGTGACATATATTAATTAATTCATTCATTAATTGAACAAATACCTAGGTCTCGTCGTAGCTTTATAAAAGTTGATTCACATAGCTGTTTGGTGAAAATATCGGCAGTTTGATTCTCAGTGTTAACAAATTGAAGAGAAATAATTCCTTTTTCTACATTATCTCTTAAAAAATGGTGACGAATGTCGATATACTTTATACAAGAATGATTAATTGGATTCTTAGATAAATTTATAGCACTAGTGTTATCACAATATATAGGAGAGTTAGTTAATTTTACTGAAATCTTGAAGGGTTTGTTGTATATAAATTACTTGTGCACAGGCTAAGGCTGCTGATATATACTCGACTTCACATACCGAGAGAGAAATATAATTTTGCTTTTTACTAACCATGAAACAAGAGATTGATCAATGACATGACATGTGCCACTCGTACTTTTTCTATTTGTCTTGCAACCACCAAAATCTGCATCGCTGTATGAAACAAGTTCAAAAGAGATGCTTTTCGGGTAGAAAAGTCTGTAATCTTTGGTGTTGGTTAAGTATCGTGAAATTCTTTTAACCGCTCGATGATGTGACTCCTTAGGTTATGCTTGAAATCTTACACATAGACAAATGCTCATCATAATATCCGGTCTACTAGCCATTAAGCATAACAGAGATCCTATCATACTTCAGTATAATTTTTGATCGAAATCTTTTCCATTTTCATGTTTATCTAAATATAAACTTGCTTATTGGAGTTGGTTTACTTGAAGTATTATCCATTCCAAATCGTTATAATTATTCTCTACCATATTTTTACTTGATTTATAAAAATTCCATTTTCTAGTTGTGTTATTTGTAAACCTAAAAAAGAAATTCAATTCTCTCATATGTGACATTTCGAATTCATATTTCATTATGTTAGAGAAATTGTTACATAGTTTCTGGTTAGTTGATCCGATTATGATAACATCAAAATATATTTGTACAACTAATATATTATTATCTTCTATTTTTATAAATAACGTAGAATCGATTTTCCCAATTTGAAAACCGGAATTTAGTAAATGTGTTTTAGTCTCTCATACCAAGCATGGGGTGCTTGTTTTAATTTTTATAATGCCTTTTTTAAGTTTGAAAACATGATCTGAATATTTCTCATGAAAAAATAAGGGTGGTTGTTCAACATAACCTTTTCTTTTATGAAACCATTTTATGCACTCTTAACATCCATTTGATATAATTTAAAATTATGATGACATGAAAAGGCAAGTAAAGTTCGTATAGCTTCAAAACATGCTGCAGGAACGAATGTTTCTTCGTAATCAATTCCTTTTTCTTGGTAGTATCCTCTAGCAACTATTATTGCTTTATTACGAACAATGTTTCCATTTTCATCTTCTTTATTTTTAAAAACCCATATTGTTCCTATTACGGATTGATCATTTGGTCTTGGTACGAGTTCCCATACATCATTTCTTTCAAATTGATTGAGTTCTTCTTGCATTGCGATAATCCAAAAATCATCTTTTGACGCTTCTATATAATTTTTAGGTTCAAACTTAGATATAAATGCAACATAACTTATTTTATCTAATTGATTTCTTGTTGAAACTCGTGTGTTTAAATCACCAATTACATTATTAATTGGATGATCTTTTAAGATTCAAGGTGGTGATCTTAAAAGATTATCGTTATTATTTATGGTATTATTGTTTTCAGTTACAGAAGTATTATTAATACTATTATTATTATAGACTTCGTCGTCATCGTCATTTTTGGTTTTATGAAAATCTTCGTTAAAAGAAACATGAAGACTTTCTTCAACAATGTTAGTTCGTTTATTAAAAATTCTATATGCTTTGTTACAATCCGAATATCCAACAAAATTTCCTCCATCGGCTATTGGATTGAATTTTCCAAGATTATCTTTAGTATTCAAATTAAAGTGTTCAGAACCAAAAATACGATAATATGATACTCCAAGTTTCTTTTCGAATATCATTTCGTAACATGTATTCTTAGTCATATGTCGAACTGTTACACGATTTAATGCATAACATGCGGTAGCTACAGCTTCGACCCAAAAAAAATTTGGTAAACTACTGCTACTAAGTAATGTTCGTGCATATTCTTATACTGATCGATTTTTCCTTTCTACTATGCCATTTTGTTGTGGTATTCGTGGAAACAAAAAATTATGACTATCCCTTTTTATTGCAAATTTTTTTAACGGTATCATTTTCAAATTCTCCACCATGATCGCTTCTTATATTTTTAATTTTTAAGTTTAGTAAATTTTTAATTCCCTTAGCGAAAAATTTAAACATTTCAAATGTATCATTTTTATGTTTTTAAAATAGTGTCCAAGTGTATCGTGAAAAATCATCGATGATAACAAATACATATTTGTTATGACTTATTGATTTTACCTGAGTTGGGCCAAATAAATGTAGATGAAGTAATTCAAGCAGTTGTTTGGTAGTAATTTCTTTCCTAGATTTAAAAGAGTTTTTCTTTAATTTTCCAAGTTGACAAGCATGACATAGATTTTTAACTTTATAATTTATTTTGGGTAATCCCCTTACTAAATCATACTTTGCTAATTTATTTATATATTTAAAATTTACGTGATAAAAGCGTTTGTGCCATATCCATGGGTCATTATATTGACGGTCAGGCATGAATCATTATTGTTTTTAATATTCATATTTAAAACATAAATATTTGATTTTCTTAATCCTTCAAGAATAAAAAATTTATGTAACAACCCACCTTTTTAGACAGTTCAAATTGACAATAAACCGCATATGTCAGACTCAAACCATTTAAAAGGGAGGATTGTTATGGGGTAAACAAGAAAAAAGCAGAGAAAGAAATAAAAACAAACACAGAATGTCACAGCGGAATTACAAAATATAATAATCAAATAAACAGTTCATGAAGCTGTTTTACAAATAACATTTGATTACACTTTTACAATACAGATCAGAGTTTCATACAACAGGAATAAATAAATAAATGCAGCGGAACAACATGATGCAGCAGAATATATAAAATAAGAATAATAGTATCCAATCTTCATCTTCGTCCTACAAAAAGCAGTCTTCGATATACTGAAAAGCTCAGGCTGACCCGAACGAATTGAAAAGACAAAACACTTGAGTCAGAACTAAAAGATCTTATGTAAGTTAAATCAATAATAAATAAATATGAGTGTAACGACGTCGGAGATGTTTACAGGTTTTGACATCTTTTATCCAGTGTCTAACGTGAGTGAAATAACTTAAGAGATGTTCGAGATTTCCATCTCCTAAGGATCCGTCAAACTATCTACATACATAGTACAATACACTATTAGAATAGTGTCTACAGTAAAGTAAAGTATTATAATAGCGTTAAGGCGTTACCCATATCCCCCTTAACATATTTTATATAATGTTGTAGTCTATACAGTACTGTATACTCCACTAAACTGGTGGGCTATCAGGGAGCACTCCATACATACGACACAAACCAAACTCGTAGAAGGCGCGATAAGGCATAAGACAAGGCACGCAAGGCAATGTTAGGGTAGGATTTTACCGTTTGCACTCCCGGACTAGTGGTAACGCATATCAGCTACTATCGCCCACCTCGGAACACACTCCCATAATCAAAATCGAGGGGTGGCCACCAACACAAAGTCATAATATGGTATCGAAGAAGCATGTCCGATTGGAGGTGCGACCTCACTTGGCCCAGTATAGCGACTGTTTTAGCCACATCAAGCTGACTCACAGGAGTCAGGGCTACGTAAATACCTCATACAGAATCGTTCGCCAAACCATCCTACTTCATTCTAAAATCTCCACCACGTACACAGTTGTTAAAGTGGTTTCGGTATTAGCAGAGAGTATGACAATATCTGATCCCGGTCTCTTTAACAACCAAATGCTTATTTCACATCGGTTGGTTTTTTTACATTTCCAAAACCGATTCATAATTGATATCAAAATATCATATTCAATTCAAACAATATCACTTTCAAAATCATATTAACTTTTGGAATCATATTCACTTTGGAACCATATCGACAAAATAGGTTAAATTCTCATTTCAAAATCATCATATTTACTCAAATATGTCATTTCACTTGAAAATATCATTTAAATCCCAACTTAGGTTATAACATCATTTAATCATATTCGCTTTTAAATCAAGGATTTAAATATAAACACTTCCACTTTACACAGTCTGAAATTTAGAAAAAAGTTTAGATAGTTATAAATAGTTTAAGTAGATTAAAATAGTTTTAGATAGTTAAAATAGTTTTAAATAATTAAAATAGTTTAAAATAGATTTAATTAGGTTAAAAATAGTGTAAAATAGATTAAAATACTTTAAAATAGTTTAAATGGTTGAAAAATAGATTAAAATAGTTTAAATAGATTAAACAGTTTAAAATAGATTAAATTAGCTTAAAACAGTTTAAAATAGATTAAATTTAATTTAGTAGTTTTAAATAAGTTGAAATAGGTTAAATTAGTTTAAAATGTATTAAATAGCTTAAATAGATTAAATTAGTATAAATGGTTTAAAATAGGTAAAGATTGGTTTTACATAGTTTAATAGTTAACATAGAATGGTTTTAAAGGTATATATTAAAATAATTAATTTGAAAGAAATCTCAAATTTAACTATTTCTTCCATTTCGACAAATCTGGGCCCTATCCATCTTACAAATCAATAAACTCAATTTTGTCTTTCAATTCAGATTCTCATTTAAATCCATCTAATCAATATCGATTTCAAATCCATATTCGAACTATAAATTTAAACTATTTCAAATTTAGTAGAATTTCAAATTTAGTAGATTTCACAGTTTAATTATTCAAATATTGCAACAACTCAATTTTGATAAATTTCATTATGTTTCAAATCCAACTTTAAAATTCAAGTTAAATCCTCTAAACAGTTCATTTAAACCAATTCCAATTTCACTGTTTTAAAGCTTGGATTTTCGACAATATTTTAGTTTATATAAATCAAATTTTATTTCAAAATATCATTTAACTGGATTCAAAAATTTAAGGTTTTAAATCAGTTAATTTAACCAATCCGGAGTTCGTATATAATTTTCTACCCTATGGTCAAGTGATACGGATATTTATTATTTCAATCTGCAATTATTTTATTTTTATGGATATATATCATTTCAACCTGCAATCCCGAATAAAATTCAAAATCCATAAAATCGCTCGGGTTTATCATTTCAACCCATAACGATTTTTCCCTAATCTATATATCGTTCGGGTATATATCATTTCAACCCATAGGGAACTTACAGTGTTATAGCAATATAAAAATATAACATCCAATCATCCAATATCAAAAATCAAACATACATCACAATCATCATTCAATCAACCAATAAATAACATCAATTAACTGATTATCATCAACAGGTATTCAATTGACAATTAAATTCTATATTAAATTAAATGACGATTAAATGCAATAAAGTCATATTTAACTTGAATGACAATTTAAATATACTAAACATCAACCAATCAATTTATAATCACATCATAAATTCAATTTAACTAACATAAGACAATTCAGTAGTTATGAGTGGGTTAAAACACTCACCTTTAATTTCAAATCAGTTTCAAATCGAAAATAAGGCTCAAAATTCAACAGTCTTAGAATTCGTCTAAATTAGTTCCATAATGTCTGGAATTTCGATACGATCGCAGCGGAGAAAACTGCGCGTGAATCTGACCTCGTACGCAAAAGTTATTCACATTAGAACATTATACGATTTAAATTAAAATTAATAAAATAATAAATAACTAATACACGTAATCACCTCCGTACTCTTCACGCAAGCTACCTGCTCGAACAAAACCCTAGCTGCACAGGCCGTTGCCAGAAAAACACGCTACCACCACGACGTCGCACGAAGCAACGATCATCGCGACCACGCCATACCACATCGACTCGCCTCCGCCCACATCCAGGCGACCGCCTGCTAACCACCACATCCCAGATCGACCAAAAAACCCACAGCACCGCTGATTACCTAAAACCCTAATCGAATTGCCGAGGCACATCTGACCATCCATTCGCCAAACAAACCATGCTGATGCAATCTCCTCGCCACTCTCCACAACCCTGTATCCACCAATCAACGATCCATCGTCGATGATCAAACCCCAAACGGATGGTCGAGAATGATTTGGTCAATTCTGGACAAACCAAAACCTGATTGCAAAAACAAACAGCAGATTTGAGTCTCGCTCGTCGAGATCTTTCCGACGATATATAATATGATAGGGTTTAGAGAGTTTGATTTTTTTGAAATTGATTTTGATTTGAAATTGAATTGGGATTCAGGGTTTCATATTCTATCGTTTGAGAAGGAGGAACTGGTAAAAGTAATAGTACGTACACAATAAGAAATGAGAAACAATTAGGGTTTATAACAGCCTATATATAGGCAGAGCTGTAATAGAAAGGATGGACCAGATCGATTTGGATTAAAATGATAACAATGACCCGAAAAACCCATTTCGTTTCCGAAATGAAAATGGGTCATCTTATATATCAAAATAGATGTTTTCGATATTTTTAAACTCAATGGAATAGATTTAAGTCCTAATTCCATTGTGTAAAGAAGTTAGCCTTTAAAATCGGCTTATTTAAAATTGTTTCATTAAATTGATTTGTATGTGTTTTGAGCCCGTACGATCAAACGACAAGTCTGATAGCTACAAAACTTGAAATCTTACAATAATTCACTCTTACGGATCGGATTAAACTGGTTTCATCGAAATCCGAGACAGTGGCCAAAACAGCTATTTTCACGTTAATTAAATAAATTATTATTAAATTAATTAAATCACTTTTTATATTCAAATTTTATTACTAACAATTTTTATCATTTTTGATTACATAATAAACTATAATCCTTTAAAATAAATTTCTGAGCCAAAACCAATGTTAAATATTGCACTAATGACGGCGTTCAATTTCAATAGAAATAAATTCAATTGATTATTATTTTAAATTCCAATAAATTAATTTATTTCGATTTACATCTTATTATTCAATCAATCATTATATTATGGACATAGTTAACATTGGTTTACCATTTATTACATTAATACTCCACAATTATCATATTAATTCATATCAACTGCAATATTAAATTAGATTAATTGCAATATTTCAATTGTATTTAATTTTTATCGATTTCCACTTTAATTTACCGGATTAAATAACCAAAAGATAATTGAAGCAATTGCTATACATTACAAATTCAAACACATTCCCAAGCTTAATGTTTACAAACCAAGCTAATCAATTCATATACTGATTAATCATTCTATATTACCCAATTCCAATTAATTACTTAATTATAATTTCTCTTTTTATTTCAACATTTGGTTTATTTCCCTATTTACAATCTATAACCAAATTTTAGATTTACAATCATTTCGATTAATTGAAATTGCATTAAAATAGTTATCAATTACCTTAATTAACGTCATAAAATTTCATTCTAGTTATTATTCTCATTAATAAATCACAAATTTTTTATTTCTTCCAATATTAGACACCAACATCTTATTAAATTAAATATTTTTAATTATCAAAAACTACGGGTCGTTACACTCTCCCCCACTCGAAACTTTTCGTCCTCGAAAAGGGAAAAGAATGAATCAAGGAATTAATATATCTTATTTAAAGTATTCAATTATAAACAAATTATTTACATAATTAATAAATTAGATAAAATATATCAACTTACAAACAATAAAATCCTTTCATATTCAAGTTCAATAAAAGTCTGGAAAACATTTCCACTTTCACAAAGATTTTCTAAGTCCAAAATTCACTGAAAATTTCGGCAGAGTCTCCTTTGTACGGAGAGGTCTTAGAGAAATACTAATATCAATAATAACAATATATATTACATATTTCAAAATAATATATCCCAAACCATGGGAAAACAATATAATTTCGCTATAAAACCATAATCTGAAAACGTACCTATTTATCCGGCAAACAAATCTTTAATTATGAAACCAAAAGTAGTAGCAATTGCTTCCATAACCTGTATTTTACTTATATAATCCAAAGAGGTTAATGATTATATCAAAGAGAAATTTAAGTTGTTTCAATTAATAACAAACAAAACAACCCAACATAACAATAGTCACTTGCAAACAAACCATACAATCATCACATACAATCAAAGTAATTCACCATTCATCCATAACAACCAAAACAAATGGTTTGTTCGGGTTCAGAAACTTTTAATTGTATAAAATGATAAATAAACTACTAAGTATACCATACACTCAACCTTCTTAGATAAAACTTAATAGATTATTTATACATCTTTATACAGTTAGAAGTATCCTTTTCCCAAACATCCCATAAACAAAAAAAACAATAATTTCAAATATCGATTAAGTTTATTCTTATTAATCTCCTTTCACATCATTTATTGTTCATCAGTTTCATTGAAACACCCCCACACCTCTTAATATACCCAAAAGGGCACATTAAAAGGCATGGTGCGTTGTAGATATAACTGAAACTAACAGAGACTAAGATTCATAAGACAGAAATAGGTAAAACGACGGAACCTAAATAAGTATTTAATTAAAACAAAGCTTCAGAATTAATTCATAAATAAGTCAAATGTCAAATACAACATTCAAAACCCATCGTGTCTTATGAAATAAAAATCCATAGTCTGAAAATCAGAGTACGTAATATCCCTCATAAATAAACCAGTGCATACAAGAACAAAAGTTGAAAATAAAAGAAGTACATAGAAGAAATCTCCCCTAAGAAGAAATCCAAGCTGCAACAATCTACTAGCTTCTCCCTTGATTGCCTAAGGAGGAAAAATTGGGAAATAGAGGAGTGGGTCAGACTAAAAGTCTGGTGAAAGATAGTAATTACTAGAGTATTTAAGCAATATAAAAATAATAGACTCTACAACAGTTCTAGCATAAATAAGGATAACAAAGGAAATAGGAAAGAGATAAACAGGAAATAAATACGATTAAATATTGCTCATGATAGGTTAACTTTGATTGCTTGCACTTGTTCTCATTTAATTAGGCTGAATTCCTAATCATGTAATTAGGATGTAACCCTAATTCTACCCATTTTGATCGGACGGCTACTCCATAGACCTTACTGTGGACCAGCCGCTATATAACTCCCTACACAACAGCCAATGGTATCTACAAAAGATGCACATAGCAACTACTTTGGATCCGGACGACATATAGAGCTCCCTACACAGAAGGCAATGGGGTCTACTAAAGACACCCATACCGAGTGCTTGGAACTCATAGCTATTAATGAGCACCCGAATGGAAGTCGCACGCGTAACTGCCACAATGCCCATGCTACCTTTTGCTCCACCTATTGGGTCTTCTTATTACCTCCAACATCCAGCATAGCGTGCCCCTCATCTCACTTCAGGCTAATGCGAGATCACCGTGTGTCCATAGAAAAATAGGGGAAATGCTGTTGGTACTGGCCCTTCATCCAATCAATATCTAGTTGCCCCCCTTATCCAAATCCCCGTGATTTGGACTTCTATTTGACCAATTACTACCATTCTTAGCATAAGCGTGCTCTAGGGAATGCTATTTGGTACAGGTCCTACTTTCATCTTTACTAATCAACTTAGATAAATTATTTAAATAAGCCTTTATTACCATTTTTACTTTCTACGCTTATTAATTTATCCCAAGCCTTAAATTAAGCCCCATTCTGGTTTTTTTCTTGTTATAACCTACGTTATAATCATGCTTATTACTTAACCCAAGGTCTAAGTGTGAAAATAAGCTTATTTCATCTTTTACTTTATTTAGTTATAATTCTAAGTTATAACTATGCCAATTATCTTTAATTAGTCCAATTCTAATTACAATTAGGCGTAATTTCAGTCCAATTCCATTATTTATTACAGTCCAATTCCATTATGCAGTCTTAATTATTTACATCTTATTTCTTCATTCAATATTCTTACTTATAAAATCCATATTCGCGTTTAATTTATTCTAATCCATACATGCAAAAAAGAGGGATGAAGAGAATAGACGCTTGCATAAAATCCAAAACGTCGAAAAAGATGTAAATAAGAAATAAATAACGGTAAATAAACTTAAATACTGTAAATAGACTGTAAATTAATAAAAAAACTATGCTTAACAGTAATAAATTATAATTAACAGAAATAATGCTAAAATTACTGAAAGGAATAGCTGAAAGGAAATAGACTGAAAATAATTCTAAAAACTGTAAATAACTACTGAAAAAGGCTATTCCAAAAATCGTAGTAAAACAACAACTATTAGAAACCTATTATATAAATTACTTAAAGAAATCTTAAAATAATTACAATCACTCACCTCTGGTCCTAAGCTTTTCCTTTGATCTTCCCGGATCCACTTGGAGTTGTAAAATAATTTAATTTATAACGATTTTCTCCTTTGGAAAAATTATTCCATTTAGGGTCCTTCCTAGAAAGGTGAACCCAATTGGAGAAAACCTAGAATGAGAAAAGGTGTTAGGTCTAGAGGTCTATTTATATTTGTAGAAGTGGATCTCGAACTGTTGGATTTGGAGATTGAATAGGATGCAACCACGTCATAGACTGAATAGGAGCCATCGGATGCAGAAACGGAGGGACCGGATTAAACTAAACGATGAAAATGACGTATTCGGTGGCTGCTGATTCGTGCGAATGAACGAATGTTCATTCGCTCGCAAAAATGCAAGGCGGGTAGACCGGACATTCGACCTCCCTCTTGCCCAGGTCGACCGGCCGGTCGACCTGACCATATTTTTTTTCATTTTATTTTTGCTTATCTTGTTTATTTTATAACTTGGTCATATTAGCTCGGTTTTTGACGTTCTATATATGAAAATTGACAAGAAAATTACCACGGACACAACGGTGCAACTTCCGTGGCTTAATTCTGATAATTTCACAAAGTTATTTTATTATTTAATTAATTAACAAATTAATTATTATGGGTTAAATTTCAGGTTGTTACATTCTCCCCTCCTTAAGGATTCGTTCCCAAAATCTCTAAGGACAAAAGAATGTACTAAATGTTTTCATCCAATTCTACAACCAACTACTCAATCATCAACCATTCATCCATTTTCCTAAAGTTTTTCTAATGCATTTTATGATACTTATGCAATTAGTGTAGTGTAAATGTCCCCAACTAATGCAAAAGATTGGGCGATCCACTGATTCAGTTGACCTCCTTTTATGCAATCGTGTTTGTGCCATGTATCCAAATTAATGCAAAATTTCCTAATGATAACTGATAGTTCTATATGTGTGCTACAAACATCATCCAAATGCAACAATCATGTGATAATCATCCATTTATAGCAATCATGGAAATAAAATAAAAATGCGCACACATCCATATGCATATGCTCTAGTGTCCTAGTTAGGCCGATCCCTAAGGAATAATAGTGCCTAGTGTAGCTATATGCGTCTATGGCACGCACTAGCAAACACTTGCAACCACTAGCATACATCATTCATAACATGTGCTATTAACATGTTTACATCAAATCCTACCATCCATAGGTTAAATCCTAAGTTCTACCCTCCCAAAGGATAATAATGGAAAGAACATATTCAAATATAAAGATGGAAAAAGGAATTCTAAAACTTACCATCAAAAAGATGAGGATAGGAAGTACGAATCTTCTCTTCAGCTTCCCAAGTGGCGTCTGCAACATCATCTCCCCATTGCACCTTTAGCAGTGGAACCTCCTTATTCCTTAGTCACTTGATATCTCTTCCAACAATCTTCGTGGGGATACGCCAAACAGAAACTTCCCTTTATACCTCCACCTCCTCCAATTGACTAGGCTCTACAACCTCCGCCGAGTCATGTAAGCACTTTCACAAGTGCGAAACATGGAAAATGTCGTGCACTCCTACGAGCCTATCTGGTAGCTTCACTTGGTAACCAATCTCCCCAACTCTCTCTGTGATATGAAATGGTCTAACAAATCAAGGGGCTAACTTTCCATTTGATTCGAATCTTACCACCTTCCTAAGCGGGGATACTTTGATAAAAACTAAGTCTCCAACCTCAAACTCTAAGTCTCTCCTCCGCTTGTCCGCATACGACTTATGTCTGTCTTAAGCCGTCTCCATCCTTCGCCGAATCAAATCCACCCTCTCAGAGGTCTCCCTAACCATGTCGGGTCCAAGTAATAACTTATCCGTAGACTCTACCCAACAGGATGGGGACTTGCAAGGTCTCCCATATAAAGCCTCAAATAGTGCCATTCCTATACTTGTTTGGTAACTATTATTGTACACAAACTCAACCAACAGAAGATTCTCCTCCTAAGTTCCTCCAAAGTCCAAAATGCACATCCGCAGCAAATCCTCAAGCACCCTATTTACCCTCTCCGTTTGGGCATCAGTTTGGGGGTGATAAGCCATACTCAACCTAAGTTGCGTCCCTAGCGCCTCTTGTAAGCTTTTCCAAAACTCACTAGTGAAAATGGGATCTCTATCACTAACAACACTAGAAGGAACTCCGTGTAGACGGACTATCTCTCGAATATACAAGGATGCCAAATACGAAGCTGTACGCTTACTCTTAACTGGGAAGAAGTGAGCACTCTTGGTCAATCTATCAACAATCACCCAAATGCTAGTATTCCCTTTTCTAGAACGGGGTAAACCATCAATGAAATCCATAGAAATATTGTCCCACTTCCACTCTGGCACTTCTAAGGGCTGAAGTAATCCACCGGGCTTCTGCTGCTCTTCTTTTACCCTTTGGCATATGAGACACTTAGCTACGAATTCCGCCACGTCCTTTTTCATACCACCCCAATAGAACATCCTCTTCATATCTCGATACATTTTGTCACCACCTGGATGAATAGTCATACGGGAATGGTGCGCCTCCTCCAAAACTGCTCTCAACAAGTCACCGGTGTGTGGAACACAAAGCCTCCCATCTCTCCTAAACCACCCTCTGCTATCAATGGAATAGCATTGGAGATGTCTTGAGACCTCTCCACGGCTAATCCTATCTATAAAGTCCATGAGTTCTGAATCCTCCCGCTACCTCGAGCCAATCTGATCCATAAGGGTAGGCCTTGCCTCTAAGGTTGCCAACAATCCGGGAGTAATGTCCATAGAGGGCTTAAAATCAAAAGTAGAAATAAACTCCAAGTTCCTCTACTCTACGAACAAAGGACTAAGGGTTGCCTTCTTCCTACTCAATGCATCCGCAACCACATTGATCTTACCAAGGGTATAAGCTATCTCAAAATCATGCGAGGCTAAAAACTTCATCCACCTTTGTTGCCTCAAGTTTAAGTCCTTCTGCGAGAATATGTACTTCAAAGACTTATGGTCGGTTAAAAGCTCAAACCTCTCTCCAAGAAAATAGTGCCTCCAAGACTTAAGTGCAAAAACTATGGCAGCCAACTCCAAATCGTGGGTTGGGCAGTTCTTCTCATGCATCCTCAACTGCCTACTACCATAACACACTACCCTCCCTTCTTGCATCAACATCGCTCCTAGTCCTGTTCCGCATGCATCAGTGTATACAGTGAAAGGTTTAGCTCTGTCGGGTAAAACTAACACTGGTGCACTAGTAAGGGCTCTCTTAAGCTTCGTGAAGGAATCCTCACAATCCACGTCCCACACGAAAGCTTTGTTCTTCTTAGTAAGGCGCGCGAGTGGTGCCAAAAGCTTGGCAAAGTCTCTAATGAACTTCCTATAGTAGCCTGCCAATCCTAGGAAGCTCCTAACCTCGGTAATGTTCTTAGAAGCCTTCCAATCTAGCACTGCAATAACCTTGGCCGGGTCAACAACTAAACCTTCCTTCGAGACTACGTGCCCTAAGAAACGAACTTCCTCTCTCTAAAAATTACACTTCGAAAACTTAGCTCTCAAATGATGACTACGAAGTGTGCAAAGAACTTCTTCCAAATGAACAGCATGCTCCTCCATATTCTTGGAAAATACCAAGATATCATCCACGAATACCACCACAAACTTATTTAGGACATCCCTAGAGACGCGGCTCATCAAATCAAAGAAATAGGCGGGAGCATTAGTTAGCCCAAAAGGCATAACCAACCACTCAAAGAATCTGTCTGGTGTCCTAAAGGCAGTTTTATCTATGCTGTCATCAGCGGCTCTAAGCTGATGGAATCCCGTGGCTAAATCAAGTTGAGAGAAAACCGAAGAACCTACCAACTAGTCAAAAAGATCATCAATCCTAGGAAGTGGATATCGGTTCTTCTTGGTAAGCTTATTCAATTCCCTATATTCCATGCAAAGTCGGAGAGAACCATCCGCCTTAGTGGCGAAAATGACTGGCGCTCCCCACTCCGATATGCTCCTTCTTATGAATCCCTTCTCTAAGAGCTCACGAATCTGCTTGCTCAATTCTTTCATCTCCCTAGGTGCCATGTGTCTCATACGTAACGCTACTGGCTTGGCATTCTCGGTCAAATAAATCTTGAAGTCAATCTCTCTCTTAGGGGGTAGTCCCCTAACCTCCTCAACGACGTCTGCAAAATCTCTGATGACAGGAACCGAGTGCAACTCTGATGAAGATGAATCGAGGGAATAGAGAAAACTCAACATGACTAACCCTTGCTATAACATTCTGATATTTTCAACCATTCGCATCCACACATGTCGGACTTGAATTGCTCAAAATACCAAATTGTTAATTTATATTTGGCAAAACTCAGCATATACAGTAAATAAAGTAATCACAGAATCACAGACACAGAGTAATATAACAATAAGCAGCGAAAACAAATGAATAGTAGTTCATGAAGCTATTATATATATATATCAGAGTTAAAATAAGATACAACAGAAGTCTCGAATACATAGAAGTCTCAATATAATAGTCAAATACAAGATCAGAATACATCACTGGAATCAACTGAATAACAGAAAACTGGATAGATAGCTGGATCTCCAAGCAAAGCTCCAACTCCAAAGGTGAGTCTCAAAAGCTGTAACACTCAGTCTGACCCGAGCGTAAAGCAAAACACAAAACACTCGAGTCAGGATTAACATTCTTATATTAATAAATCCAACTCAAGTGAAATATCAATTGAAATACAAGTAACTTAAAGGATGTTTGGGATAACCATCCTCTAAGGATCCGTGGAACTATCTACTATGTAGTAATATACGCTATTATACTAATGTCTAAAGTAAAGTAAACTATTAAAATAGCGTTAAGGCATTACCCATATCCCCCTTAACATATTTTTATATATTCCCATAGTCTATACAGTACCGTAATCTCCCCCGTACTGGGCGTCGTCAGAGGGCACTCCATAGGTATGGTACAAAACAAACTCGTATAAGGCTCGCTAGGGTAGGTGACACGGCACAACAAGGCAATGCCATGGTAGATATACCAATTACGCATCCGGACTGGTGGTAACGCATAGCAGCCACTACCGCCCACCTCGAAACACAATCCCAAATCAAAATCAAGGGTGGCCACCAAATCAATCACAAAGTCAGAATATAATATCGAAGGAATGTGTCCGATCAGAGGAGCTACCTCATTGGCCCGGAATCGCTCCTGTTTTAGCCACCTTATGCCAACTCACGGGAGTCGGGACCACGTAAATATACCTTTAGGATCGTCGCCACCATCCTACTTCATTCTGAAATCTCCACCGCGTACACAGTGGTTAAAGTGGTTTTCAGAGTTGGCAGAGAGTATGACAACTTCCGATCCCGGTCTCTTTAACAACCAAACGTTATTATAACACCGCGGTCATTTCAAAATAGCTTATACTTCAAAACCAAATATCATTTCCATTTCAAAAACCATATCAATACGATATCATTTCTGTTGCCATAACACTTCCAAAGTTATAACATTTTCGAAAACATAACACTTTGGAAAACCATAACACTTCCCTTTAAACAGTTTAGATATTAATAATGGTATATAAAATAAAATAGTTTATAAAATAAATTAGTTTAAATTAAAGATAGTTATAAGTTAAAATGGTTTATAATAAAATAGTTAGTATATTAAAAATAGTTTATATTAAAATAGTTTATAAAATAAAATATATAAATAGTTTAAATATAAAATTTAAAATACTTTATATAATAAAATAATTTCCTCAAACTTCACAAATTGATTCAAATCAACTCGAATCCCAAAATTCAATTTAAATCAAATCTCAATTCATCAATTTCAACTCAATTCAGTTCCCAATAAACCATTTCAAATTATATCGATTTCGAATACAGATTTGAACCACAAATATACCATTTCAATTTCAATATATTTCAAAGCTTTAAATATTCCATATTTTCAAAACTAAATTTGATAATTCATATATATCTTAATTTAACTTCATTATTATTTAGTTTTGAAATATTCACTTAATAAATCCAATATCGTTTAATTAAACCCCAAATTTCAAATCACTAAATATTTCATTCAATTTATTTAACTTGAAATATTCATTTAATTACCTTAAACCAAAATCAAGTTATAAAATCATATCCTTTTAAAATATCAAATTCAATAAGTTTCAAATCGATTTGATTAAATAAATTCTTAATTAAATACCATTTCAAATCTATCTTCCCAACCTTAATTTATTAAAATTATTATATAACTAATTTTTTTAATTTTAATATATACTTTTAAATAAATACTTAAACATATTATAAATTTATTTATATATATTAAATCTATTTATATAATTTAAAAATAGAAAAATTATAAATAAATTCTTAAAATTTATAATCTCAAATTTACTTATAACTATAAAATTTTCAAAACATATAATTTAAAAATACAAATTTAAACTCTATAAAATATATTTTTATATAATGTCTAAAACCAATATTTAATAAACCATTCATTTCTTTCCAAAAACCATAGAAATCATTGTCAAAATATTTAAATATAGACCACGGTGTCTATATAAAATTTTCCATCCTATGGTCAAGTGATACGGATATTTATCATTTCAATCCGCAATTTAAATATATACGGGTATATATCTTTTCAACCCGCAATCCCAAATTTAGTTCAATGAAAATCGCTTGGGTTTATCATTTCAACCCATAACGATTTTCTCCTATTCTACAAGATCATTCGGGTATGTATCATTTCAACCCATAGGGAGTTCTATACTAACAGGAATTGCAGAGTGAAAACAGATATGATAATAATATAACAGGCGTATATCATAAATATAAAAAACAGATAATGGTGCCAGATGTCACAGGTGAACAGATACAGATAATAGCATATATATAGCAGTGTAAATAACTAACAGCTGCATATTTCAATTGAAATCAAATTTAATAAATATAAGAATGTTAATCGTAAGTGATTGCTCACCTTTCGAGGCTAGAGATGGACGAAAATGAGATGAGTTACGAATCCAAAGCAAAGCTAGATTGAACGCGAATTTGATGGTCAAAGCTGATAAATTGGAGTCAAAGGAAAAATCGAAATCAGCTTGATGTAATGAGACAAAATATATATCATATAAAAATCAAAATTAAATTTAGAAATACACATATATTTAAAAAAACAAGCATATACACTATATATATAGACTAATAAAATCTGATATACAGATTTTATAACTCATATAAAACAATATATATAAATAACCAGATCAAATAAGCTAAATAACTTATATATTTACCTAATATCATTATGTTAAGGTTATATACATTTACATAAACTCACATGTATAAACAGATTGTATATAAGATCTAATAAATATACAGGCTTACAAAAAAATGTACAAAATATACTGGATATGCACAACCTATACAGTTCACAAAATTTATATATAGTTTAACATATTATATATAGATCGAAACATCAATGAGTATAAAGTATGACTACAGCAAAGAAACATAGCCTCTGATAAATTTCTTACATATATATATGGACCTATATATACATGTAATTCAAAGTTTTTTTAAATAACATGAACAACATATATAACACAACCGATTATATAAATAACCTTTATATATATAAAACGAACAGATCAGTTATATATAATAGTAAATAGGATACAGATAAAACTAATGTATATATACAAAAGCAGATCATTTGAAATATACTAAATTATATACCTTGTTGACATGTCTACTACTGCTAAAAAATGGACACTGAAACCATTTATATAAAGTCTATGCTTATATAATATATATAACTAAAATATATATAATAACTAGTGTCTTTATACAGCGGCATATGAAATATATATAAACATTTGTACATATAAGTATAAGCTGTCGAAAATTTATATCATTAACATACTGTTGCAACTAATATATAATACTTCTTCTAAATATAGTATATTATAAACAAATATATGTAAAAGTTATATAGACTACTAACATATATATTTTTATGTAACTTAAGTAAACTTTCATAACTTGATATACTTTATATTATATATACTGTTTCAACTTAAAACTTGCGTATGTAATACTTACATATTATAATGCTGTAACCATAAAAACATTTAAACTTACATACATACAATATGTGTTATATAACTTAATATATTTATAATAGATCTTAAAGTATATATATATATACATTTATATTTTGAAATCTATGCGTATAACAAATCAACATATTTAAAGATAAAATTGTAATATATATATATATAACCAAAAGAACCCACCCATATAAAATATAAACTGACAAGCTTATATGAACTTCAAAATATACATATATATATAAGAACATATATATACACTACCGAAAACTTACATAAACAAATACACATATAAATCTGGTTATAACGAAGTTATGCAAATCAATATGTAACAGTGGTCATATATATTAGTACATAATATAAACAATATAAAGAACAAGTATTTACCTATATATAGAAGTGAGAAAGGCTTCTCGGGTTGCTGGAGGGTGAAGAAGCGGCAGTGTGGCTGCCGAGGTGGCTATGTTCGGCGATGGTGGAGAGTAGAGCAAGGTGGCTACGGCCTGTGTGAGGGTGATGTCGACTGTGCTAGAGGGAGGAAGGCCGAAGGAGCTTGCGTTGGTGAGAAAAATGGAGGAAGAGAAAAGATGCGAGAACATGAGGAGGGATGGGAAAAGAAGCACGGGGACAGGTGACAAATCGGCAGCCTATTTTGGGTGATGTGTGGAAATTGGGTGCAGGTTTATCACGAGCAAACAATTTGTAAGCTTAGATAATATTAAATTTTTATGAATCAGTAGAGACGAAAAAGAAAGGGAACCAAAGAATAAGAGTGAAGAAACCAGCAATATTTAAGGTGGATAGTCAAAAGCCAATACGTTGAAACCAAGGAATATAAATGTCTGATGACTGTTGGTATTATATGGTTGGCAACGGAAGAGGCAAAGAAAACAAAAGGCTGAATAGGGAACCGATACGGGAATCGTTCCATGGATTTCTTCGTCTTCCGAACTTCAAAACACACAACGAATAGAATACGGAGATCAGCACGACGAGACGATCAAAACAGTATACAGATATCACTGGTACGATCATCCAATCAAAGGTCGATAATCGGTACCGAAAATACTGCAAATTTGTCAGAAATAAGATAAACGGAGCAATAGAAGTCCAAATTTGAAGAAATGAATTATGACGCCTCACTCAGAAGATGATTTACAAATTTATTATGTAAAAATATTCAGGTTTGGAAAACATTTTATTATCATCAATTATTAACTGATTGGAAATTTAAATGAAATTACACAATAAAATAAACTTCCATATTATCTGATGAAAATTTACCGGTTGCTATGTTTAAGAAGACGTATTCCAAATATTAAATTTTTATTTCAATTATTTAAAATTTCACAAAAATTCAGTTTAATTACATTATTAAAACGGTTAAAATTTACGGGTCGTTACACTCTCCCCCACTTAAAACTTTTCGTGCTCGAAAAGGAAAGAGGTAGGAGAATAGAACTAATCAGAAAGAAAATAGATTGAAATACAAAATAAACAATTAATTTAAACTATATAGATTTCAATTTAAATTAATTAATTTTCAACTAATTGATTTCAATTCAAGATAATTTCATTTAGTTGATTTAATTTATTAATTCCTTCAAAACAAAATTTATTTTATTTATCTCGTCTTTTATTCAATTGACCTATTATTCTATTTATCTCAATTAACATTTTATAATTAAAATTAAGTGTATAACATTTATTATAACCACTCAAATTTTATTTATAAAAATCATTTTATATTGTATATTATCCAATTACATATTCAACTTCTAAATAATTTAGGTAAGTTATATTAGAATGAAATTGGGTATTATACAAGTAAACTTTTCCCAACTCAATTATTTCAAATTTAAATATTCATTCAAAATTTTGGCTTCATTTTATAATTAAAATCACCTTTAATCATAAATTTAAGAATTAAATTTCCGATCATCTTTAAACAATTTAGAGATAAGTATATATATATCCTATATATCAAATCAAATATAAAATCATATACCTATAATAAATCAAGTCATACTCAAGAATTTAATTCAATTTATTTTCCAAAACAAAAGTGTAGCAAAGCTATGAATTGGTCTCTCCACTTCGAAACTCGAAAATGAATGTCGATGATGCGGCCGTCATCACCGAAATTATTTTCCAGCGACAAAAGAGGAGAGCACTGATTTCAACATTTTAAAATTCTTTGAAACAATTTCTATTTGAAAATACTTTAAATAATATACACTTTAAAACTTTAAAACCAAAGTTTGAAATCACCGAAAATTAAATTCTCAAATTCCTGATTTAAATTCATTTAAGTTCCAAATCAATTTATAAACCATGTTTATAAATTCATTTATAGAACAATAAATGATAATCAAATATTATCATTTCAAACAACCAATTTAATTAACTTATTAAATTCCAGAAAATTTTACTTATATATTTATAATATAATCATACAAACTTATTTCATTTACCAAATTTGAAAATAATATGGTGTTAGTTTGTTCTGTTTAAGTGTTTGGAATTCCTATCGATAGCGTTGATCAGATGAATCGATCAAAAACCCAAATCAACATCAACAACTCAAACAACACACTATAAAACATTTTAATATTAATACAAATACACTCCCTCACTTGATGATTCCAGAATGGATTTCAAAGCAAGGATAGAGATCCAAATATAGAGGGATCCTAACCAAAAAAATTCAACTAGAAGATAGTCTCGATAGGGAGATAAATAGATTTCAAAGAGAGGAAAGAATGGATAGACTTATATAAATCACGGGCAACCTTAACCGGGTCAACCGTGACTACAAAATAAGATCGAGGTAGAATTCTGGAGCAAATCGACATTCGATCGCCAAAGATAGAATTCGGGTAAGCAAGAGATAGCAGCATCTAAACCGGGGATATAGAATTCTCCGGTGAATCAATGCTGGTTGTAAAGGAGTTTCACCCCTTTACAAATCATTCTAAGATTGGCGGAACCGCCGATTATTGTAGAAATCAATCGAAGTGGAGTTATGGGATGCTCCAGAGTCAAAAGAACCCGAATAAGAAAGACAATGATGGATTTCAGAACAAGTGGGAGAGTTCCAAAATTCAAAGGAAACCGAATTAAAGAGGAAGAGATTCAAGCACGAACGGAGGTGATTCTGTAATTAAATTTACTATATATGCTAAGCTTTGACTAAAACCAGAGCTCTGATACCACATGTAACATCCTGATATTTTCAACCATTCGCATCCACACATGTCGGACTTGAATTGCTCAAAATACCAGATTGTTAATTTATATTTGGCAAAACTCAGCATATACATTAAATAAAGTAATCACAGAATCACAGACACAGAGTAATATAACAATAAGCAGCGGAAACAAATGAATAGTAGTTCATGAAGCTATTATATATATATATATCAGAGTTAAAACAAGATACAACAGAAGTCTCGAATACATAGAAGTCTCAATACAATAGTCAAATACAAGATCAGTACATCACTGGAATCAACTGAATAATAGAAAACTGGATAGATAACTGGATCTCCAAGCGAAGCTCCAACTCCAAAGGTGAGTCTCAAAAGCTGTAACACTCAGTCTGACCCGAGCGTAAAGCAAAACACAAAACACTCGAGTCAAGATTAACATTCTTATATCAATAAATCCAACTGCTGTGAAATATCAATTGAAACACAAGTAACTTAAAGGATGTTTGGAATAACCATCGTCTAAGGATCCGTGGAACTATCTACTATGTAGTAATATACGCTATTATACTAATGTCTAAAGTAAAGTAAACTATTAAAATTGTAACGACCACGACTTTCTCTCCACAGAAAGTCGCATCGTTAATAAGAAAGAAAGGGGTAGAAAATAGAAAAGAAGAGAAGAAAGAAAGAAACAACAACAACAATCTCACAGCGGAACGAATAAATTATATTAATAACATAACTAGTACATAGTATACAACAATTTACAGAGTTACACAGCATATACATCACTTACTAGACAGTTATAAACATCTGTCTAGACATTACAACTCAAATACAAGACAAGACACTATCACAGATATCAACACAGCGGAATACTATATCTACGAACGCCGAAGCCTCCTGCTCCATTGCTCCTCCAGAATATTCGTCAAAGCTAAACCTGAATCCCTTGGCTACTCGTAAAAATTTGAGTACCCAAGAGTTTATAAAACAGAAATAAACACTTGGGTCAGACATGGGTCTGGTGTGAGTAACAGGTTAAACTTGCTTAACTTCAAAACCTTTAGAAAGAAAAAGTATCACGTAAGACTCCCCACATATAAACATGGGTAAGTTTTTACCTTACGCTAACCAAAACATTTGATAGGAAATCTGATTTTATTATAATAGGGTCTAGGGTTTTCAAGTAAAATATAGAAATAGCTGAAATGCTTACATCTCACATTCCAACATAGTTGGGCACAACTAATACGTACGGCACTTATTGGAGTTTGGATTCCATACAATGGCAGGGCTACTGGGGTACCGCCCGTCACAGTACGTGGCCTAGATCACCGTACCGAGGAGTACGCCCGCTCCCCTGCAACACAAAGCCGGAACCATCCCTTACTGGATAATCCCGAACAAGATAATCCCGTAGTTGGCGCGACCAACCACACACTAAGCCGAATAAAAAGAAAAGGGACCTCTAGACAGGGATCTATCTTGCTCTCAGTGGGTGCTACCCACGAAGCCTTGCTACACCTCCCCTGTTTTAACCATTCCCGGTTGATGAGGCTTGAGGTTACGATTACCTTTAATCAGAACATATCACTTAGAATGCTCATCGTCCGCCTGACGATGTGCTGAAAGCATTCAATCCATACAAGTTCGTTCCGGGTTCGAACGAAACCGAAGGCATTATCTCGTTACACTCGTTTTGGAATCACCCTCAGAGTTAACGACAATAACCCTTGCACTCTGAATCTTCATCTTCACTTGAGATTCACGACCTATCGTTAATTTGGATCGATGTGGTATTCGGGTCTCCAGACCTGGAATTCCGGTATACGGAAACCCGATCCCGGTCTCATCGAAATCCAAAACGTATCTTTTAAGGGCCAAGTTGTTTTAAGGTTAAAACAATTCAATTCTTATCTATATACACAAAGATAGATAATTCAATAGATAATCTACATTATCATCCCAAACAGATAATTCACATTATCATTATAATTCAACCAAACATCCATATCATATATCAATCATATCTCATCAGAGATATCAAACAATGAAATACATTCAATCTCATTCATCCATCCTTAAGCAATGATTTATATCATCTAATTTATTTAAAGTGAATTAAACTAATTACTTCATTCTATAAATCCTGCTTACTTAATTATTAATTAAACCAATTAATTAATCATTACTCTAAGTATCCATCTTAATTAATCATTCCTGATTAATAATTCTTTAATTACTTTAAGTAATTAATACTTAATTAATTTCACAAATTAATTATCTTAAACCATTCAGTAATTAATCTTTAATTACTTCATTAATTAATTAATTATACTTAATTATCTTAATCCTTAATTAATTACAATTAATTAATTACTTTAATCACTTATTATTTATTAATTAATCTTAATTAATCAATTCTTAATTACATCCTTAATTACTCTTAATTAATTATCTTATTTAAATTAATTACATTTAATAATTAATTAGTCACATTTATTAATCACCTTTGATTAATCACATTTAGTAATTAACTACCCTTAATTACTTCATTACATAAATTAATTACCCCTTAATTAATTATCTTTTAATTAATCCCTTGATTAATTATTCAAAGTAATTAACTCAAATTACTTTCATTATTAAATCTCCTTTAATTAATTACATCCAGTAATTACCTTTAATTACTTCCTAAGTAATTACACTTCATTAATTACATTTAAGTAATTCTACTTAACCAATTTCATTTTGATTAATAAATCTAATTGATTATTAAAATTAATCATATTAATCAATTATCTAATAATCCCTAATTAATGATCTCTCATTAATTATTAACAATTCTTTTATTTAAATAATTAAACTTAAATCAACCATTATTAATTAATTCTTAATTACCAATTAATTAATCTCTAATTACTAAATTAATTTCTTAATTAATCTTTAATCACTTGATTAATTTCTAATCATTTATTAATAATCTATACTTATATAAATAAATGATTCTTAATTCCAAATTAATTAACCTTAATTAATTAATTTATAATCCTAATTATTTAATTAATTAACACTAAACCTTTAATTAATTAAATTATTACATTATTCTTTAATTACCTTATTAATTTAATGAATCTTTAATCATTAAATTTTAATTAATCTCTAAATTAAAGTATTAACCTTTATAACAACTTTAATTATTATTAACAAAAGGCTTTAAAACATTTTATTTTAAAAGTTTCTTTTTAATTCATTTTAAATTAAAGATTTAAAATAAATTACAAATTTAACTTTAACCAAATTTAAATCAAATTTATAAAACCCTTTTTAAAATCAAATGTTAATGAAACATTTAACAATTTAAAGATTTTTAAACCAATTTATTTAAATTCAAAACCTTTTTAAAATATACTTTAAACATTTTAAAGATGTTTAAACATTTTAATACAATTTATTTATTTCACATCTGGGATTCAAATTAAATTGAATCCATACTTTAAATTTTGTTTTTAAAACTTTGTTTTTAAATCCTGTTAATATTTTAAACTTCATTTTAAATTTTTAAGACCCTGACAGGTTTAAAAACTGTAATACAAAATCTACCCAAGCCTATCACCATCTCCCCCGAGTCAAACCCTGAAAACCCCCGAGATAACTTCGAGCAACTCTCGTCCCTTTTCCTTCGAGTCACACTCGAACTTTACTCGAGATCGTTCCCGAGTCTAAGCTTCTTCCCCAACTACCAAACTTCCAGATGTACAGAACTTACACCGTGCACATGCACCGATTGACCAACTATCTCCGGCCATCCACGACCATCCCTACACGTCGACGATCCTACTCATACTCCATTTCGACCATTAGAACATCGATATCATCACGTATTCGAAATCGAGTTACCTGTCATAAAAACAGGAACGAAACTAAAACCTGTCAACGTCCTTCCCTTGAAACTCCGACCACCATTTCCTTTGAAACTCCGGCGAAGACCTCGTCAACCCACCATCTTCCAGTACCCAAAGCCCCAGGCAACTCGATCAACAGAGGAAATCGAAACCCAACAAAACTGTAACCCAGTAAAACTAGGTTTAGAAACTCAAATCTACCGCCGCTACTACCACGACGAACTGGAACCGCTCCAGATATTTTTCTCATCACCTACGTAGGCTCGTCCACCTTCGCAAGAAACTCCGACCACGCTAGTGCCTCCGACCGCCTGAACTTGCCTAAAACCCATTCTCCGTTCAAACAAGAACTGCACTTGATTCCTATCACTAGAAATCATAATCTTTGTTTTAAAAATCATGTTTTGGTTATCCTATTCAAATTATAGTCCTGGTTTCGTAAAATAATATATTTGAGTTTGGCTTAAATAAGAGATTTCCGTGTTCTTTTTGATTCCAGATATGTTCCAAGTTATTTCAACTTGAATAAATTATCCAACTTTAGTTTATATTAAAAAAACAATCTTTAAATCCTAAGTTTAAACAACAATAGGTCACAAGATGATTAGATTAAATTTTAAACTTTAGCTTCGAAACTAAGGACAGGGGATATCACAGGAATCACATAGTCACACATATATACATTCACACATATACCCAAACATGCACCAATATACATACAACCATACGAATTCATAGATATAAACATGCAACTGGTTATTTTATTTAGGTTTTTAAATAAAAAGTTACTCACCTGAAATAAGAAACAGAGGACAGTTTTTCTTAAATCTGGAACTTGCACTAGATCTTCTTACTATTGAATTAAATCTGAATTCGTTGAATTGATTTGGTTGCCAGTTTGATCTCAGGTTGATATATGTTGAAGATTTGAAAGTAACTGAAGTTGCTGATATTAAGATTGTTGACTTGCCATTGGATGTTTAAGTTTTGAAACCATGCTCAGGCTAAAACTGGAGACAGGTTGTTGAGTTTGATCTATTTGATTACTAATTTTGGCTGAGAGGATAGTTTGATTACAGATTATTTAAGAGGATTTTGTTTTGTTGAGAGAAGATTTGTTTCAGATTTTAGTTCAGCTGAAAGATTTCTTTTTCTTAACTTTGGAAAAAAATGAACATTAGAAAGAGTAGATTTTGAAGAAAACATGCTTATATAAGTATAAATGATTTATTTAAAAATAAAAATCAAAAATTAAAAGGACACTTGTCTAAAAACATAACATTTGTCAAATTGAGTAGATTAATTGTTTACATTTGTCTCATTAGTTACTTAAGATATTAACACTTGTTATATACATATTTTCTTATTTTTTTATTTAATATAAAAGTAAATACAACTCTTTCTTTATTTATTAAATGCTTATATATATATATGAATTACTTTCATATGTAAATGTATATGTGCATTCCTTTTTAAAAAAAATGAAATAAAACAATATATAAAAATGAAAGCTTACTTACATAATTTAAATATGTTTATTTATTTGAATTCAAAATAAATTCAAATTCAAATTCTGTTTATATTTGAAAATCCAATTTTTAAAACTAATTTATATCAACATATTTTAATTTCAAAATAATAATATTGTCTTTTAAAATCTATCTATATTTATACATTTATTATTGTTGTTTGAAAATAACATTTTATCAATTTTAAAATAATTTATAAAAGAGATTATTAATTTGCTACTATTACCAACATATCATATGTAAATTGTATTCTAAACTTTATATATATACTTCTTAAATCATATTTATTATCAATATTTAAAAAGAAAATAAATTAACCTTACTATTAATCTTTATTCAAAACCATATAGTTATTTTGTTTTAAATAGCTTTGAAAAGCTAAATATTTATTAAATCATAATTTCCCCACTATCAAAATGTATTTTTGAAATTTAAAACAAGATTTCACTTATTATTTAAATTTCAAACACAAGCTTATCTGTTTACAATATATACAATTGTATATACATTATAAATAGAAATCATCTTATAAAAATTTAAAGGATAAATTTACTAATTTAAATATTCATTTAATCAGATTATTAAATCAATTCAAATTTTATTATTAAAAATTATCAATCAATTTAATTATTTAAACAGATTATTAAATTGATATTGCCTCAAATTTCCGGGATATTACAAAAATAGTGTTAAGGCGTTACCCATATCACCCTTAACACATTTTTATATATTCCCATAGTCTATACAGTACCGTAATCTCCTCCGTACCGGGCGTCGTCGGAGGGCACTCCATAGGTATGGTACAAAACAAACTCGTATAAGGCTCACTAGGGTAGGTGAACACGGCACAACAAGGCAATGCCAGGGTAGATATACCAATTACGCATCCGGACTGGTGGTAACGCATAGCAGCCACTACCACCCACCTCGAAACACATTCCCAAATCAAAATCAAGGGTGGCCACCAAATCAATCACAAAGTCAGAATATAATATCGAAGGAATGTGTCCGTTCAGTGGAGCTACCTCATTGGCTCGGAATCGCTCTTATTTTAGCCACCTTATGCCAACTCACGGGAGTCAAGTCCATGTAAATATACCTTTAGGATCGTCGCCACCATTCTACTTCATTCTGGAATCTCCACCGCATACACAGTTGTTAAAGTGGTTTTCGGAGTTGGCAGAGAGTATGACAACTTCCGATCCCGGTCTCTTTAACAACCAAACGTTATTATAACACCGCGGTCATTTCAAAATAGCTTATACTTCAAAACCAAATATCATTTCCATTTCAAAAACCATATCAATACGATATCATTTCTGTTACCATAACACTTCCAAAGTTATAACAATTTCGAAAACATAACACTTTGGAAAACCATAACACTTCCCTTTAAACAGTTTAGATATTAATAATAGTATATAAAATAAATTAGTTTATAAAATAAATTAGTTTAAATTAAAAATAGTTATAAGTTAAAATGGTTTATAATAAAATAGTAGTATATTAAAAATAGTTTATATTAAAATAGTTTATAAAGCAAAATATATAAATAGTATAAATATAAAATTTAAAATACTTTATATGATAAAATAATTTCCTCAAACTTCACAAATTGATTCAAATAACTCGAATCCCAAAATTCAATTTAAATCAAATCTTAATTCATCAATTTCAACTCAATTCAGTTTTCAATAAACCATTACAAATTATATCGATTTCGAATACAGATTTGAACCACAAATATACCATTTCAATTTCAATATATTTCAAAGCTTTAAATATTCCATATTTTCAAAACTAAATTTAATAATTCATATATATCTTAATTTAACTTCATTATTATTTAGTTTTGAAATATTCACTTAATAAATCCAATATCGTTTAATTAAACCCCAAATTTCAAATCATTAAATATTTCATTCAATTTATTTAACTTGAAATATTCATTTAATTACCTTAAACCAAAATCAAGTTATAAAATCATATCCTTTAAAATATCAAATTCAATAAGTTTCAAATTGATTTAATTAAATAAATTCTTAATTAAATACCATTTCAAATCTATCTTCCCAACCTTAATTTATTAAAAATTTTATATAACTATTTTTTTTTAATTTTAATATATGCTTATAAATAAATACTTAAACATATTATAAATTTATTTATATATATTAAATCTATTTATATAATTTAAAAATAGTAAAATTATAAATAAATTCTTAAAATTTATAATCTCAAATTTACTTATAACTATAAAATTTTCAAAACATATAGTTTAAAAATACAAAGTTAAACTCTATAAAATATATTTATATATAATATCTTAAACCAATATTTAATAAACCATTCATTTCTTTCCAAAAACCATAGAAATCATTTTCAAAATATTTATATATAGATCACGGTGTCTATATAAAATTTTCTATCCTATGATCAAGTGATACAGATATTTATCATTTCAATCCGCAATTTAAATATATACGGGTATATATCTTTTCAACCCGTAATTCCAAATTCAGTTCAATGAAAATCGCTTGGGTTTATCATTTCAACCCATAACGATTTTCTCCTATTCCACAATATCATTCGGGTATGTATCATTTCAACCCATAGGGAGTTCTGTACTAACAGGGAACTTGCAGAGTGATAACAGATATGATAATAATATAACAGGCATATATCATAAATATAAATAATAGATAATGGTGTCAGATGTCATAGGTGAATAGATACAGATAATAGCATATATATAGTAATGTAATTAACTAACAGTTCCATATTTCAATTGTCATTTCAATTGAAATCAAATTTAATAAATATAAGAACGTTAATCGTGAGTGATTGCTCACCTTTCGAGGCTAGAGATGGACGAAAATGAGATGAGTTACGAATCCAAAGCAAAGCTAGATTGAACGCGAATTTGATGGTCAAAGCTGATAAATTGGAGTCAAAGGAAAAATCGAAATCAGCTTAATGTAATGAAACAAAATATATATCATATAAAAATCAAAATTAAATTTAGAAATACACATATATTTATAAAAAACAAGCATATACACTATATATATAGACTAATAAAATCTGATATATAGATTTTATAACTCATATAAAACTATATATATAAATAACCAGATCAAATAAGCTAAATAACTTATATATTTACCTAATATCATTATGTTAAGGTTATATACATTTACATAAACTCACATGTATAAACAGATTGTATATAAGATCTAATACATATACAGGCTTACAAAATTTTTTTTTACAAAATATACTAGAAATGCACAGCCTATACAGTTCACAAAATCTATATATAGTTTAGCATATTATATATAGATCGAAACATCAATGAGTATAAAGTATGACTACAGCAACAAAACATAGCCTCTGACAAATTTCTTACATATATATATATGGACCTATATATACTTGTAATTCAAAGTTTTTTTTTTAAATAACATGAACAACATATATAACACAACCGATTATATAAATAACCTTTATATATATAAAACGAACATATCAGTTATATATAACAGTAAATAGGATATGGATAAAAATAATGTATATATACAACAGCAGATCATTTGAAATATACTAACATATATACCTTGCTGACATGTCTACTACTGCTAAAAAAATGGACA
Source organism: Allium fistulosum (assembly GCA_030737815.1). NCBI lineage: Eukaryota > Viridiplantae > Streptophyta > Magnoliopsida > Asparagales > Amaryllidaceae > Allium > Allium fistulosum. Next base: position 1,080,592,956 of record CM060906.1, on the reverse strand, counting down.
CTGAAACCATTTATATAAAGTCTACGCTTATATAATATATATAGCTAAAATATATATATATAATAACTAGTGTCTTTATACAGCAACATACGAAATATATATAAACATTTGTACATATAAGTATAAGCTGTCGAAAATTTATATCATTAACATACTGTTGCAACTAATATATAATACTTCTTCTAAATATAGTATATTATAAACAAATATATGTAAAATTTTATATAGACTACCAACATATATTTTTTATGTAACTTAAGTAAACTTTTGTAACTTGATATACTTTATATTATATATACTGTTTAAACTTAAAACTTGCGTATGTAATACTTACATATTATAATGTTGTAACCATAAAAACATTTAAACTTACATACATACAATATGTGTTATATAACTTAATATATTTATAATAGATCTTAAAGTATATATATATATACACATTTATATTTTGAAATCTATGCGTATAACAAATCAACATATTTAAAGATAAAACTGTAATATATATATATATAAGCAAAAGAACCCACCCATATAAAATATAAACTGACAAGCTTATATGAACTTCAAAATATACATATATATATATGAACATATATATACACTGCCGAAAACTTACATAAACAAGTACACATATAAAATCTGGTTATAACGAAGTTATGCAAATCAATATATAACAGTGGTCATATATATTAGTACATAATATAAACAATATAAAGAACAAGTATTTACCTATATATATAGAAGTGAGAAAGGCTTCTCAGGTTGCTGGAGGGTGAAGAAGCGGCAGTGCGGCTGCCGAGGTGGCTGTGTTCGGCGATGGTGGAGAGTAGAGCAAGGTGGCTATGGCATGTGTGAGGGTGTTGTTGACTGTGCTAGAGGGAGGAAGGCTGGAGGAGCTTGCGTTGATGAGAAAAATGGAGGAGGAGAAAAGACGCGAGAACATGAGGAGGGATGGGAAAAGAAGCACGGGGACATGTGACGGATCGGCAGCCTATTTTGGGTGATGCATGGAAACTGGGTGCAGGTTTATCATGAGCAAACAATTTGTAAGCTTAGATAATATTAAATTTTTATGAAACAGCAGAGACGAAAAAGAAAGGGAACCAAAGAATAAGAGTGAACGAACCAGCAATATTGAAGGTGGATAGTCAAAAGCCAATACGTTGAAATCAAGGAATATAAATGTCTGATGACTGTTGGTATTATATGGTTGGCAACGGAAGAGGCAAAGAAAACAAAAGGCTGAATAGGGAACCGATACGGGAATCATTCCATGGATTTCTTCGTCTTCCGGACTTCAAAACACACAATGAATAGAATACGGAGATCAGCGCGACAAGACGATCAAAACGGTATACAGATATCAGTGGTACGATCATCCGATCAAAGGTCGATAATCGGTACCGAAAATACTGCAAATTTGTCAGAAATAAGATAAACGGAGCAATAGAAGTCCAAATTTGAAGAAATGAATTATGATGCCTCACTCAGAAGATGATTTACAAATTTATTGTGTAAAAATATTCAGGTTTGGAAAACATTTTATTATCGTCAATTATTAACTAATTGGAAATTTAAATGAAATTACACAATAAAATAAACTTCCATATTATCTGATGAAAATTTACCAGTTGCTATGTTTAAGAAGACGTATTCCAAATATTAAATTTTTATTTCCAAACTCAATTATTTAAAATTTCACAAAAATTCAGTTTAATTACGTTATTAAAACAGTTAAAATTTACGGGTCGTTACACTTGCGGGTCGCAAGATACCTCCAAAGTCCTACCACTGCAAGTATCAAGTCTAAGACTTTCCTCCCGCAGTCTAAGATAGCTCCATATATGGATAGCCAATCCATCCCTAAGATCATCCCATACCCCGAGAATCCCAAAACATAGGCATCGCAGTCAAAATCTACGCCTATGATAAAGATTTTCATACCCCTACAAACCATAGATAAGTGTGCCGATCCACCTATGGGATTTGAAACAATAATGGGGTCTACTACTAATGATATGTCCAAGTGCAAACAATCTACTAGAGAGCTAGAGACAGAAGAGTGTGATGTTCCAGAATCAAATAAAGTCCGAATAGGAAAATCAGATATAGAACTCAAACCTTCAACTGTGACTTTCCTACCTCTATCTGGAATGCTACTGGAAGGTGCTGTGTCTAACGCTTGAATCTGTGCAGCTAGTGCACACGCTCCATGGGTACAACTCCTACTATATGACCGAGCTGCCCGCAAGTATAGTACTTACCCTTCATCTTCTCCTTCCAGCAATCCTTGGCCACATATCCAACCTTCCCACAACCATGGCATTTTATTCCTTTCTTAATCTGCTTCCGAGGACCATCGCCTTTCTTCTTCTTATTCTTTTCCCACCACTTCTTCTTTGGACCTTCTGACATAACCTACTATTTAGATTCTCCTTCCTTGACCGTATCCGACATAAGCACCATCTCGACCAAAGACTCATAAGTAGCTCCCATCGATACATGAGTCAGCAATAATCCCTAAAGGGGTTGATCCAATCCCTTCGCAAACTTCATAGCTTTCATGTGCGGCGTGTTCACCAAGTCCATACCAAACCGTGGCAGCTCATTGAATTGATTGATGTACTCCTTGACAGACAAATCCCTTGCTTCATATTGATAAACTCTCTAGCTGAACACTCTCTTCTGCCTGAGCTAGAAACTTCCTATCGAATCGCTCCTGGAATCCATCCCAAGTAATATTCCTTCCCTCCAACTCGATCACCTCCTACCAATAAGATGCCTCCTCCTTCAGCTGCCAAGCGGCTAGCTGAACTCGCTCCTGACCATCCAATCCCAAAAGACCAAAAATCCTCTCTGTGTCCCTAAGCCATGCTCTCGCCTCCACAAAAGTCTCCTTGCCGGAAAAAGTCTTCCCGCCCAAACTCGCAAAATCTTTACAAATCTTAGAGAAATTGATGGCGACAGGTGGGTTGATGGGATTCCCACCCGCTAGTGCAGGATTGGGCGCAGGCCCGTGCACCTTTGAAGTCGTGACTTGTAAGTACCTACGAAACCAAGCTGGGACTGGAATGCCCTCGGGAAAGTTCGGGGCATCAGCCATTCTACGAAAAGAAAATGATAGTTTAGGAAAGAGTCAAAGGGAGATTAAACTGGACTTATGAGGGGATTTTTATAAAAATTCTTTTATACTTAAAATCATCTCTAAAAGTTATTTTCTGAAAAATACTTTTAAAAATGTTATTTTGAAAAATACTTTACTTTCAAAATAAATTTTTGGAATCCTGTAACCTTAGGCTCTGATACCAAGTGAAACACCCCACACCCTCAATATACTCAAAAGGACACATTAAAAGGCGTGGTGCGTTGTAGGTATAACTGAAACTAACAGAGACTAAGATTCACAAGACAGAAATAGGTAAAAACGGCGGAAACTAAATAAGTATTTAATTAAAACAAAGCTTTAGAATTAATTCATAAATAAGTCAAATGCCAAATACAACATTCAAAACCCATCGTGTCCTATGAAATAAAAATTCATAGTCTGAAAATCAAAGTACATAATATCCCTCATAAGTAAACCAGTGCATACAAGAACAAAAGCTGAAAATAAAAGAAGTACATAGAAGAAATCTCCTCCAATAAGAACTCCAAGCTATAGCAATCTACTAGCTTCTCCCTTGGTTGCCTAAGGGGGAAAAAGTGGGAAATAGAGGAGTGGGTTGGACTAAAAGTCTTATGAATGATAGTAATTACTAGAGTCTTTAAGCAAGATAAAAGTAATAGAATCTACAACAGTTCTAGCATAAATAAGGATAACAAAGGAAATAGGAAAGAGATAAACAAGAAATAAATACGATTAAATATTGCTCAAGATAAGTTAACTTTGATTGCTTGCACTTGTTCTGATTTAATTAGGCTGAATTCATAATCATGTATATAGGATGTAACCCTAATTCTACCCTTTTTGATTGGTCTACTACTCCATAGACCTTACTGTGGACCAACCGCTATATAACTCCCTACGCAGCAGCCAATGGTATCTATGAAAGATGCACAGAGAAACTACTGTGGATCCGGACGACATATATTGCTCCATACACATAAGGCAATGGTGTCTACTAAAGACACCCATACTAAGCGCTTGGAACTCATAGCTATTACTGAGCACCCGAATAGAAGTCACACGCGTAACTGCCACCATGCCCATGCTACCTTTTGCTTCACCTATTGGGTCTTCTTATTACCTCCAACATCTAACATAGCGTGCCCCTCATCTCACTTCAGGCTAATGCGAGATCACCGTGTGTCCATAGAAAAATAGGGGAAATGCTGTTGGTGCTGGCCCTTCATCCAAACAATATCTAGTTGCACCCCTTATCCAAATCCCCATGATTTGGACTTCTATTTGACCAATTACTACCATTCTTAGCATAAGCGTGCCCTTGGGAATGCTATTGGTACAGGTCCTACTTTCATCTTTGCTTATTAACTTAGATAAATTATTGAAATAAGCCTTTATTACCATTTTTACTTTCTACGCTTATTAATTTATCCCAAGCCTTAAAATAATCCTCATTCTGTCCTTTTTCTTATTATAACCTACGTTATAATCATGTTTATTACTTAACCCAAGGTCTAAGTGTAAAAATAAGCTTCTTTTATCTTTTACTCTATTTAGTTATAATTCTAAGTTATAACTATGCCAATTATCTTTAATTAGTCCAATTCTAAATATAATTAGGCGTAATTTCATTCCAATTCCATTATTTATTGCAGTCTTTATTATTTACATCTTATTTTCTTTATTCAATATTCTTACTTATAAAATACATATTCGCGTTTAATTTATTCTAATCCATATGCGTAGAAAAGGGGGATGAAAGGAATAGATGCTTGCATAAAATCCAAAACGTCGAAAATGATGTAAATAAGAAATAAATAATAGTAAATAAACTTAAATACTATAAATAGACGTAAATCAATAAAAAGCTATGATTAACAGTAATAAATTATAATTAACAGAAATAATACTAAAATTACTTAAAGGAATAGCTGAAAAGAAATAGACTGGAAATAATTCTAAAAACTGTAAATAACTACTGAAAAAGGCTATTCCAAAAATCGTGTAAAACTACAACGAACACAATGGTGCAACTTCCGTGGCTTAATTTTGATAATTTCACAAAGTTATTTATTTTTTAATTAATTAACAAATTAATTATTACGGGTTAAATTTCGGGTTGTTACATTCATTCATTCATAAATGTTATTTTCATTACTTTACATCCAATTACTTACATAAGTTATTTCATTCAATTATTTAGATCATCCATAGTCAATTCTCAAAATATTATACGTAAGTCTCTTTGCAAATTTTATTTACCATTGTTATTTACGTTGATTTCCCTTTTAACATCAATATTCATTTGTGAAGCAACTCATACTTATTTTTTTCTTTTCTTTCACATTTATTTCCTTTTATATATAGTATTATTGAATACTAAATCCATTTCTAAGTCATTTCAATATTTTCTGAAGTTATACTCATTCAATTAATATAGTATTCACTTTTACTATTCATTTTGATTGCAATTAGCTGCAACATTAACTTAAGTTTATAATCATTTACGTACAGTATTCACCCTTTCTATAAATTTGATTAGTAACATTTCAAATTATTAACTTAAGTTTATCACAATTTATAACATCTGAATTCTTATTTATAGAAATAATTCCATTGAACACTTTCATTACTTAAATTTTACTTGTATAATATTCTATTACATATTCTTATTAACATTTCAACTTTTAATATTTTGGTAAGTTATATATATATATATATGTGTGTGTGTGTGTGTGTCCTTTAGAATGTAATTGAATGTTACACAAGTTTGTTTTATTCATTTTAGTTAATAAAATGTTCAATAGTCACATCTTCTAAATTTTCATATCTACAAGTTACAGATTTTAAATTTCTTATATATTTCATTAATCACTTAGCATCGAACTTCTTATTTTCCATTTTTAAAAGTTTCCAATTATTAAAAGGTTAAGATGTCATTCATTACAATAATTGAAACCACTAACCTACAGTAACTTAAGAACTAAATACCGGGTTCCATTTTCAAATCATTTCAAATAATATATATAATCATATCTTTCATATATCCAAATCATATTTAGAAATTAAAATTTAAGATTTGTTATCAAACAAATGTGTAGTAAAACTACTACAGCAGTCTTCCTACTTTGAAACCCAAAAATGAACGTCGATGATGCATGCACTCATCACCGAAGTTATTTTCAAGCGACAAAGAAGGGAGTATAGAACTTATGTCCTTCCAAAATTCCTTTAAAACATTTCTTTCAAATCATATTGAAATATTTATATCAGAAAATACTTCCAATAATAATATTATATTCCAAAATCCTCTGAAAACAATTTCAAACCCCAGAACTTAAGTTCTCAAATTTCTAATTTTTATTCGTTTTATTTGTAAACCCTATTTTACAATTCAATATTTATAAAATTTCTCTACCTAACAAACAACATATCACATCCAACTATATTATTTATAAAAATTATTCTTTTATATAATAAATACAATACTAGGTAAAATTATTTCATTTACCCATATTTCAAAAACAATATTGTGTCAGTCTGCCCTATTAAGGTTTAGAAATCCCTATCGATGCCATAGTGTCCTATGTACCTACCGAAATTTATAAATACTAAATAGAACAAATTAACATAATATAAAAACCTTTTATAACACTAACAAATACGATCTCTCTTATATATACACTCAACGACTCATTCAAGGGTATTAATAACCCTATCTCTAATGAGTCAGACCCCACCAAGCTAAGGTTATCGCTAACCAAAGCTCTGATACCAAATGTAACGACCCACCTTTTTCGATGGTTCAAATCAATAATAAACCGCACATGTCGGACTCAACCCATTCAAAAGGGAGGATTGTTATGGGGTAAATAAGAAAAAAACAGAGAAAGAAAGAAAAACAAACACAGAATCTCACAGCGGAATGACAAAATATAATAATCAAATAAACAGTTCATGAAACTGTTTTACAAATAACATTTGATTACACTTTTACAATGCAGATCAGAGTTACATACAATGGGGATAAATAAATAAATGCAGTGGAACAACATGATGCAGTAGAATAAATATAATAATAATAATAATATATAATCTTCATCTTCGTCCCACAAAAAGCAGTCTTCGATATACTAAAAAGCTCAAACTGACCTGAGCGATTGAAAAGACAAAACACTCGAGTCAGAACTAAAAGATCTTATGTAAGTTAAATCAACAGTAAATAAATATGAGTTAACGGCATCGGAGATGTTTACGGGTTTTGACATATCTTATCTGGTGTCTAACGTGAGTGCAATAACTTAAGAGGTGTTCGAGATTTCCATCTCCTAATGATCCATTAAACTATTTACATACATAGTAAAATACACTATTATAATAGTGTCTATAGTAAAGTAAAGTATTAAAATAGCGTTAAGGCATTACCCATATCCCCCTTAACACATTTTATATAATGTCGTAGTCTATACAGTATTGTAAATTCCACAAAATTGGCGGGCTATCAGGGAGCACTCCATAGGTACGACATAAACCAAACTCGTAGAAGGCGCGATAAGGCATGTGACAAGGCACACGAGGCAATGTCGGGTAGGATTTTACCGTTTGCACTCCCGGACTAGTGGTAACGCTTAGCAGCTACTACCACCCACCTCGGAACACACTCTCATAATCAAAATCGAGGGGTCGCCACCAAATCAATCACAAAGTCATAATATGGTATCGAAGAAGCATGTCCGATCGGAGGTGCGACCTCACTTGGCCCGGCATGGCTCCTGTTTTAGCCACATCAAGCTGACTCGAGGGAGTCAAGGCTACGTTAATACCTCATACAGAATCGTTCGCCAAACCATCCTACTTCATTCTGGAATCTCCACCACGTACACAGTTGTTAAAGTGGTTTTCGGTATTGGCAGAGATTATGACAATATCTGATCCCGGTCTCTTTAACAACCAAACGATATTTCACACCGGATGGTTCTTTTACATTTCCAAAACCGATTCATAATTGATATCAAAATATCATATTCAATTCAGACCATATCACTTTTGAAATCATATTCACTTTCGAAATCATATTCACTTTGGAACCATATCAACAAAATAGGGTAAATTCTCATTTAAAAATCATCATATTTACTCAAATATGTCATTTCACTTGAAAATATCATTTTAAATCCCAACTTAGGTTATAACATTATTTAATCATATTCGCTTTTAAATCAAAGATTTAAATATAAACACTTCCACTTTACACAGTCTGAAATTTAGAAAATAGTTTAGATAGTTATAAATAGTTTAAATAGTTTTAAATAGTTCTAAATAGTTAAAATAGTTTAAAATAGATTTAATTAGGTTAAAAATAGTGTAAAATAGATTAAAATAGATTAAAAAATATCTGTTGCAGTTTCTGCTCCTGACCTTTGGTACAAAATTATGAACAAGATTGAGACAGGAGTTAGGTTCTCATGTCATGGTTTCTCGCCTCACAGTTGTGGTTTCTGGAAGTGACTCGGTAGTTTTTTGGTTAAGTTTAAGCTTTTCTTTGTCCTGATCATTGCCAACTGCGTGGTGGTTGTGTTTCTTTTCTTCTTGTTGTTCTTTGTGTGTTTTTCGGGTTTTGGTTTTTCTTTTTTCTTCTTTTCTAATCGGTGACAAAAGTTTTGTTTTTGTCACTTTTTTCCTTCTTTTTGTCTAATAAACACTGGTAGGGGTCCAGTTCCAACCTCGCTTGCTTTTCAAAAAAAAATAGATTAAAATACTTTAAAATAGTTTAAATGGTTGAAAAATAGATTAAAATAGTTTAATATAGTTTAAATAGTTCAAGATAGATTAAAATAGATTAAATTAGCTTAAAACGGTTTAAAATAGTTTAAAATAGATTAAATTTAATTTAATAGTTTTAAATAAGTTGAAATAGGTTAAATTAATTTAAAATATATGAAATAACATAAATAGATTAAATTAGTGTAAATGGTTTAAAAAGGTAAAGATTGGTTTAACATAGTTTAATAGTTAACATAGAATGGTTTTAAACAGTATATATTAAAATAATTAGTTTGAAAGAAATCTCAAATTTAACTATTTCTTCCATTTCGACAAATCTGGGCCCTATCCAGCTTTCAAATCAATAAACTCAATTTTGTCTGTCAATTCAGATTCTCATTTAAACCCATTTAATCAACATCAATTTCAAATCCATATTCGAACTATAAATCTAAACTATGGTCAAGTGATATGAATATTTATCATTTCAATCAGCAATTATTTTATTTTTATGGATATATATCATTTCAACCCGCAATCCCGAATAAAATTCAAAATCCATAAAATCGCTTGGGTTTATCATTTTAACCCATAACGATTTTTCCCTAATCTATAAATCGTTCGGGTATATATCATTTCAACTTATAGGGAACTTGCAGTGTTATAGCAATATAAAAATATAACATCCAGTCATCCAATATCAAAAATCAAATATACATCACAATCACCATTCAATCAACCAATAAATAACATCAATTAACCGATTATCATCAACAAGTATTCGATTGACAATTAAATTCAATATTAAATTAAATGACGATTAAATGCAATAAAGTCATATTTAACTGGAATGACAATTTAAATATACTAAACATCAACCAATCGAATTCTAATCACATCATAAATTCAATTTAACTAACATAAGACAATATAGTAGTTGTGAGTGGGTTAAAATACTCACCTTTGATTTCAAACCGATTTGAAATTCAAAATAAGGCTCAAAATTCAACAATCTTAGAATTCATCCAAACATGATCTTTAATGTCTAGAATTTCGATACGATCGCAGCGGAGAAAACCGCGTGTGAATCCGACCTCGTATGCGAAAGTTATTCACATTAGAACATTATACGATTAAAATTTAAATTAATAAAATAATAAATAACTAATACACGTCATCACCTCCGTATTCTTCATGCAAGCTACCTGCTCAAACAAAACCCTAGCACGCACAGGTCGCCGCCAGAAAAATACGCTAACACCTCGACACCGCACGAAGCAACGATCATCGCGACCACGTCATACCACATCGACTCGCCTCCGCCCACATCCACGCGACCGCCTGCTAACCACCACATCGCAGATCGACCGAAAAACCCACAGCGCCACCGATTACCCAAAACCCTAATCAAATTGCAGAGGCACATCTGACCATCCATTCGCCAAACAAACCATGCTGATGCGATCCCCTCGCCACTCTCCACAACCCTGTATCCTCCAATCAAGGATCCATCGTCGATGATCAAACCCCAAACGAATGGCCGAGAATGATTTGGCCAATTTTGGACAAACCAAAACCCAATTGCAAAAATGAACACTAGATTTGAGTTGCGCTCGTCGACAGCTTTCCAACGATATATATAATATGATAGGGTTTTGAGATTTTGATTTTGTTGAAATTGATTTTGATTTGAAATTGAATTGGGATACAGGGTTTCATATTCTGTCATTTGAGAAGGAGGAACTGGTTAAAGAAATAGTATGAACACAATAAGAAATGAGAAACAATTAGGGTTTATAACAACCTATATATAGGCAGAGCTGAAATAGAAAGGATAGACCAGATCGATTTGGATTAAAACGATAACAATGACCCGGAAAGCCCGTTTCGTTCTCGAAACGAAAATGGGTCATCCCATATATCAAAATAGATGTTTTCGATATTTTTAAACTCAATGGAATAGGTATCAAGTCCTGATTCCATTGTATGAAGAAGTTAGCTTTTAAAATCAGCTTATTTAAAATTAATTTCATTAAATTGATTTCTACGCGTTTCGAGCCCGTACGATCAAACGACAAGTCTGATCGCTACGAACTTGAAATCTTACAATAATTCACCATTACGGATTCGATGAAACTGGTCTCATCGAAATCCGAGACAGTGGCCAAAATGGCTATTTTCATGTTAATTAAACAAATTATTATTAAATTAATTAAATCACTTTTTATATTCAACATTTATAACTAACAATTTTATCATTTTTGATTACATAATAAATTATAATCCTTTAAAATAAATTTCCGAGCCAAAACCAATGTTAAATATTGCACTAATGACGGTGTTCAATTTCAATAGAAATAAATTCAATTGATTATTATTTTAAATTCCAATAAATTAATTTATTTCGGTTTACATCTTATTATTCAATCAATCATTATATTATGGACATAGTTAACATTGGTTTACCATTTATTACATTAATACTCCACAATTATCATCTTAATTCATATTTACTGCAATATTAAATTAGATTAATTGCAATATTTCAATTGTATTTAATTTTTATCGATTTCCACTTTAATTTACCGGATTAGATAACCAAAAGATAATTGAAGCAATTGCTATACATTACAAATTCAAACACATTCCCAAGCTTATTATTTACAAACCAAGCTAATTAATTCACATACTGAATCATTCTATATTACCCAATTTCAATTAATTATGTATAATTTCTCTTTTTATTACAACATTTGGTTTATTTCCCTATTTACAATCTATAATCAAATTTTAGATTTACATTCATTTCGATTAATTGAAATTGCATTAAAATAGTTATCAATTACCTTAATTAACGTCATAAAATTTCTTTCTAGTTATTATTCTCATTAGTAAATCACAAATTTTTAATTTCTTCCAATATTAGGCACCAACATCTTATTAAATTAAATATTTTTAATTATCGAAAATTATGGGTCGTCGCATTTTATTTTGATCAAATATACTACTTATCTTTTTCAAAATCGATTTTAAATCTTTTATCACATAATTGATTCATACTTAATAAGTTATGTTTGATATTTTCTACTAAGAGAACATCAGTAATAAGGGGAGAAGGGGATATACCGACATTGATGACGTCTCCAATGCCGATAAAAAATCCTTTTGAGTTATCTCCAAATGTCATGGTGCCGCCATCGATATATGTTATATTTGATAACATGTGTGCATTTTCCGTCATATGCTTGGAACATACACTATCGAGTATTCATTTCTCCTTACTTTTTACTTTATTTTTGGGTACTTACAAAATAATAAAAGTTTAATTAATACCCACTTCCTCTTCTAGGGTCCTATGTGTTATTGGATGAAGGCAGCCATACCCAAGTAGGTTTGGAACCTTTAAAGACATAATTATTATTATAAACAATATTTTTCAAGTACCCATCTATATGTTTTTGTCTAATAAAATTATTATTTGATTTAGGAATCCATATTTTGACACTATTTGCTCCGGAAATACTAATCTTACTTTTTTAGATAAGTTTCTTCAACTTCGTATATAGTGTACTATAGTTTCTATGTTTTTGCTTAGTTTTAAATCCTAATCCATTTCGATTTCCTGATGTCTTGATATTTTGATCAAATTTTCTAAGTTTTGTTTTCCTTTATTAAATTTTATTACATTATTAGTTATTTTATTTAACTTGTTTTTAAGCTAAATTTTCAATATTTCTAGAATCTAAACTTGCCTTAAGTTCTAGTTTTTTTTTCGAGTTTGGTATTTTCTAATCGACTATTTTCTAAATCATGTGATAAAGTAGTATTTTGAAAAGATAACTTTTTACATTCTTTTTGAGCCATTTCTAGTTATTCTCCTAATATTGTTTTTTCATCTTTTAATAAACCAATTTCTATTTCTGCTCTGTTTATCTTTCCTATATATTCCTAGTTTAGTTTCTTGGATTCTCTGTATTTATCATCTAATTCTATGCTGATTTCAAAATTTTCATCATATCTTAATTCAGGACGTACCTCATCAGTATTAGCCAAAAACAGACATTAGCTTATTCTGAGTCGCTTTCACTATCACTGTCAGAGGAAAAGGAAGAACCAAAGTCATCCAAGTTACTTGAAAGGCTCTTCGATTCCTTTTGAATTTCTCAAATTTGCTTCTCTTTTTGTCATTATTGAGTTGTGGACAATCTTTCTTATTATGGCTGAACTTGTCACATCCATAACATTTGATTGATGTTTGATTTGATGAGTTTGAATTGCCACCATTTTGGAATTTTGTTATTCTTTTGAATTTCTTGAATTTGTTGTAGTTCTTAGCTATGAATACGATTTCTTCCTCATCCAAGTCGGAATTGTCATTATTCGCTTGGAAAGCAATGTTCTTCTTTTCTTAATTTTGCTCCTTTCTTACCTGCAAATTAGCTTTATATGACATCATATTTTCTATTAGTTCTTCGACCTTGAGTTAAGAGAGATTGTTAGCTTCTTCGATGGCTAAAACCTTTTTTTCCATTCGACAGTCAAAGAATTTAAGATTCGTGTAACTAAATCAAAATCGGTGAATTTGACCCCAAGTGCCATGAGATCTTGTTGTATAGTTTGAAATCTAGTATACATATCAATAATAGATTCATTTGCTTTCATTTTAAGCGATGAAAAATGATTTTGTAAAATAGAAATTTTTGTTTGCTTGACTTTTGTTGTGCCTTTATGAGTAATCTGCAAAGTGTGCTATATATCATAACTAGTGAAAATTCATTTTTTATCAAGTGAACAAAATAGAACATTCATGGCTTTGGCATTATTAGTTGCCGTGTTTTTTTGTGCACCGGTCAAAGTGCTTATGTCAGTAGTAGGTTTTTCATATCTAGTTTGAGTAGTTGGACCAATTTCTAAACCATTAGCTTTCATGATAATTCACATACGTGTTGACCAATAAGCATAATTAGAACTAGTAAATAGTGGGGGATGAGCAGTTGATTAACCTTCTTGAAATGTACTTTCCATATTAAAAAAAATTTCAATCACATGTTACTGTAAATTGAAATAACCATGCTCTGATACCAAATCATAGTCCAGTGGATCGTGCCTAATATGACATGTGTATTAGTATGTGAATGTATATCAATATATGAGCTAATTGCAGTAATATAACAAAGTATAAAAAAGAGCACACCGGAGTTTTTATATTAGTTCGGACCTCCCATCCTACGTCCAGTTCCGAAGCTCTCATTCGGTATTTCACTAAACAATAAATCTCACGTCGCCCGGAAAAATAAGCTGATACAAAAGTATTCCTTTGACAATATTGTGTTCTATACAACACAGATATTGATTGCTAGTACAATTCTTCCTATAATCTCCTTTGAATGATAATGAGTGCGAGTTGCTTGGATTTGCAGGAAATAATCTAACCAAAATATATAGATTTTAGTTGAAAATGTTTGAGAATATTAAGTCGATGATAGCATAAGAGAATATGAATATAGAAGTTAGAGAATAGTAAAACAAGTTAAATTAAAATCTCAATCGATTGAAGTATTTATAGAATCAAAGAGTTGTATTTGAAAAGTTATGACTTCTTGAAAGATTACTCTTTGATTAATGATTGCAACTGTTGAAGGAGGAAGAAGTTTGTTCAAAACAAAGAGAAGCATCTATTCAAAAACAATAGTTTCATTTTGTTAACCCTCTCTTATTCACGACTTAGCGACCTATTCGACTCAACGACTTAAGGGAATAAGCGACTTAACTATCCAGGGAATAAGTGACTTAACGACTCAAGAAGCTCCAGCGACCTAACGACCTAAAGCACGGAGCGGCTCAATATGGCACGACTCAACGACTTAAGGATCTCCAGCGACCTAAAGACTCCCTGTGACTCAACAGGTTAACGACCTAGCAACTCAATGAAGGCAACGACCTAACGAGCTAAGGAAAGAGCAACCTAACGACCTAGCAAGCTTCAGAGTTAAGCCGCATGCACATTGCCTCTTCCATTAGGTCGCTAACGACCTAAACAAGCCGAGATAACTTCTGAACTACATATGCTAAGTCGCTCACAGCATATATCTCATCCATGATGACCCCATTAAGTCGCTAACGACTTATGCTACCTCGGGATGGCTCTTAGGTCGCAACTTCTAGGTCGCTCACGACCTATGACATGGCCGACCTAAGCCCAGCTTTTCCTATAAATACCCCGCCTACTCCTCACTTCAAAGGGGAGGATTTTTCTGGAGCACCAAGACTTTGCTGTTTTCTCGACTTCTACACTTGCACCAACACTTCAAAGGCAAAAGACACTTCAAAGAACCTTCTGAAAAGATCAAGTCCATTCAACATGAATTCAAAGAGCTTTTCTGCATCAAAGTTCTAACAACCTGTCTTAATGGTGTTGTAATTGGAGAATTATTGTAAAAGTTGTAATCAAATCAGTAATAGAAGAGATTAAGTGGACATAGGCTTGACTTTGAGCCGAACCACTATAAAAATTGTTGTCTCTTTACTATTTTCTGCTATTTTCTACCTTCTTTTAGTTCCCGTACCAACGGGTGATGCTTTCGCTATATCATAAATCACACCAGGGTGTTAGCGTACATTTTTAGCGTTAACATTTTTGGTGCTTTCACTGAGAAACTGAACTCAGGAGTGCTCTCATCATTGCTTCACAAAGATTTGTGGAAAGACTCTCCCTCAGAACCAGAAGTCTATCCGAAATTATGGCTCCTGGAAGGAAAAGTAAATCTACTAGATCTGGAATTGCTCATGACAATACCGCCACTTCTCCCACGTCAAATCAAGCGGCACCTAGTGTTGGAGTCACAAGGGAGGAATTGGATGCTGTAGTGTCGGGGTTGTATCAACAAATGGAAGCCTAGAGCACTTTGATGTTGGATAAGTTGAATGCTTTGCTTGGAGTTAACCAGCAACCAGAAAATAATGAAGAAACCTTTGCTGAGGATGTTCATGATTCCCAAGGGAAAAGTATTCCTCAGAGGGCAGTTGGCACCATCGAAGGGGCTCCTCCCCAAGCTGGAAGTTCAAGGCCGCAACCAACTCTTCGTGAACGTTTGTCCAGGCAAACTTCCGAAAAAGTAGCTGACGTCTATCCCGCGGGGCCTCTAAACGATGAGGAGTACCTCTCGGGAATGATTCGACAAATTATGAAGGACAACATGCAAAGGAAGGAAGATGAAAGTGACTGAGGGTTTGCTCTAAGCCGAACTCCTTTTACTGAAAGAATTCTGAAGGCTGAATTTCCAAAGAAGTTTGTTCCCCCCACTATTCTAGCTTATCGAGGGACAAGCGATCCTAACCAGTTCTTATACAAGTATGACTGGCATATGACAGGTGCCAGAGCAACGGATGAGATCAAGTGCATATACTTTCCTGTGTACTTGGAGGGAGTGGCCCTGCTTTGTTTCACGAAGCTGCCAGTTCGATCCGTGGATCAGTTCTTCGATCTAACTCGGAAATTCAAAGATCAGTTCAGGTTATATGCTTCGAAGGCCAAGGACATAATGTCACTATCCAGCCTCGAACAAAGCCCCAGAGAGTCTATCAAATCTTTCTTAAACCGCTTCAATATAGCCTTGGTCGAAGTTGATAATGCAGAGCCTCGGATGATTCTGACTTACTTAATGCGAGCTATTGACAAATCAAGTGAATTCGGAAGATGGCTAAAGATGAAAGAGCCAAATTCACTTGAGAATTTCTACAAGAAGGCCGATGAATTCATGCGCTTAGAAAATCATCCTGTGCCAGCAAAAGTAGACGTGGCTGAAGTTAAGAATAACAATGTTGCTTCTAACAAAAAGGAATCTGGTGGCCAGAAAAGAGAGAATGACGGTGGGAAAGAGCAGAAAGATGTGAAGAAAACTCGCCACTTTAAACCTTCATATTTCACTCCCTTAACTGATACTCCAGAAAATATCTATTTCGCCACCAAGGATGTTGTCGAATACCCCAAACCACCTGAGATGAAGCCTGGGAAAAATGTTGTGCATAATGGGAGATTCTGTCGGTTCCACAATCAACCTGGCCACGAAACTAATGAATGTCGCCATTTAAAGAATTTGATGGAAGAGCTGTTGAAACAGAATAAGCTACAACAATATGTAAAGAGAAACAGAAGTGACCCGACCTCATCTACTCAGGGGCAGCAAGTTCCTGCTCATCGATCCAACTCAGGTGAGAGGACTACAGCGCAGGAATCTGAAAGGCCTGTCATTAATGTTATCACAGGGGGTCCTCACCCAGCGGGCAGAAGTTGGGGTGAGATGGAGAGATATTCTCACGCTTTGAGATATGCCCCGGCAGAAGAAAATGTTTTTGTCTTGGAAAATGCTGCACCTTTAAAACAGCAAAGAACTTTTAACGATGACATCATATTCCGGGCTGGAGACTCCGTTGGAGTTGAGGCTCCCACCATGAATCCTTTGGTAATATCTGCAGGCATCGGATCAGCTATTGTGAGAAGGGTGCTTGTTGACTGCGGCGCCTCTTGCAATATCCTTTTTAGAAAGACATTTGGTCAAATGAAAATTCCCATGGCTGATGTCCAAGCTTCCTCACAGAAGATTGTTGGGTTCACTGGAGAACCAAAACAGCCTATTGGGACTATTGACTTATTTGTAGAACTCGGAGAAGGGGAAAAGAAGGTGGTCCGAAAGCAAACTTTTGTGATTGTTGATGAATTCTCCGCTTACAATGCCTTCTTGGGTTGACCAACTCTTGCCACATTCAAGGCCATTCTCGCCCCATGGTGCCTGACTATGAAGTTCTCCACTGATAATGGTGTCGGTGTTGTGAAAGGGGACCAAAATGCCGGGCGAGAATGCTATTTCATAGAGTTACGGGAAAGAAAGAAAAGAGAAATGGGTAAGGGTGCGGCAGCTTCGCTCCGCATCAAAGAGCCCACCTTGTAGCAATTACGGAGTGGACCCTGCACTGGTGAGCATAGTGGTGCACGTAAAGAGATTGATCCCAGAAAAAACCAGTGCAGGGGAGAGTAGAGTGGTGCTGGTGGAAGTGACGGTGCCAATACCTGTTGACCCGAATGATCCAAACAAGGTGCTGAATGTGGGTTCACAACTTGGTATGGCGGTTCAGAATATGCTGATATCATTCTTGAAAGCAAACCTAGATGTATTCGCTTGGAGTCATGCCGAAATGTGTGGAATATCTCCAGAAATCGCAGTGCATGCTTTGAATATTGATCCAAAATTCACACCCATAAAGCAGAAAAGAAGAACCTAGGGTCCTGAAAGGTCGACAGCATTAAAAGAAGAAGTAGATCGGCTCATGGAAAATGGCTTCATTAGAGAATCCAATTATCCAAATTGGGTTTCTAATCCGGTGTTGGTTAAAAAAGCAAATGGGAAGTGGAGAGTATGCATCGACTTTTCAGACTTGAACAAAGCATGCCCCAAAGACTGTTTCCCGTTACCCAGGATTGATCAGTTGGTGGATGGAACAGCCGGGCATGAAGTACTGTCTTTTATGGATGCTTACTCAGGATATAATCAAATCATGATGCATGAGCCAGATCAGGAGAACACGAGCTTCATCACTGATGTTGGTCTTTACTGCTATAAAGTCATGCCCTTCGGACTTAAGAACGCGGGGGCAACTTATCAAAGACTTGTTAATGCCATGTTCAAACCCCAGATTGGCAAGACTATGGAAGTATATGTTGATGATATGTTGGTGAAATCGAAGAAGGCAGTAGACCACATGGATCATTTGGCAGAAATGTTCGCGGTCCTCCGAAAGTATGGGATGAAGCTAAATCCTCTGAAATGTTCATTCGGGGTAGAGTCCGGAAAATTCTTGGGATTCTTTGTGAGTGCTAGGGGCATCGAAGCTAATCCCGCTCAGATTACCGCTTTAAGAAAAGTCAAAGCCCCTAGAACAAAGAAGGAATTGCAAAGCCTCAACGGGAAAATCGCTGCTTTGAGTCGGTTTATTTCCAGGGTCACTGATAAATGCATTCCTTTCTTTGATGCTCTGAAGAAAGGAAAGAAGAACTTTGAATGGACTCCCGAATGTCAGAAAGCTTTTGACGAACTGATTCGTCACATGGAAATGCCTCCAGTACTTTCTCAACCCATCAATGGTGAAGATCTTTTTATATATTTAGCGGTTTCATCTCATGCTCTCAGTGCAGCATTGGTACGGGAAGACTCAAAAGTTCAGCACCCGGTTTATTACATCAGCAAAAGATTCACTGGGGCAGAGATGAATTATTCAAAGCTGGAAAAGTTCGCCTATTGTCTTTTGATTGCATCCAGAAAGTTGAGGCCATATTTCCAGGCTCATCCTATTAAAGTCCTCACTGATCAACCTCTAAAGCAAGTCCTGTTTCGCCCTGAAACTTCGGGTCGTCTTCTGAAGTGGAATATTGAACTCAGTCAATACGATATCACCTACCATCCCCGAAGAGCAATCAATGGATAAGCTTTAGCAGATTTCATTGCAGAATACACAGATAAAGGTAGCAGTGAGGAAGAGGTGGCTGAGGACATCCCGATCCGATGGAAATTATATGTTGATGGTGCAAGAAATGACTACTGTTCCGGAGCTGGGGTTGTGCTTGAAACCCCCGAAGGGCGGTCATTGTTTTATGCATTGAGATTAGAATTTCCTTCGACAAATAATGAAGCTGAATATGAAGCTCTTATTGCCGGCTTGAAGATTGCTAAAGAACTGAACATCAAAGTATTGCAGATCTTCAGTGATTCCCAGCTTATTGTATGCCAAGTCAAGAAAGAGTTTCAAACTAAAGGAGGAAATGTGTCTGCTTACTTGTCAAAGGCCTGGGAGCTTCTCGATGATTTTGATCATTATAAAATAAGCCATATACCCCGGGAAGAGAATATGAAGGCAGATTCTCTCGTAAAATATTCAAGTTCTAGCGAAGCTCAATTATTGGGATTGGTCCCTGTGGAAGTCTTGTCAGCTCCAAGTACTGATGAGATGGATATTGACTGGATTATAGCTGTATCTCAAGAACAGGAGTCGTGGATGACCCCGATCAAGGAATATCTACTCAACGGCCCCCTGCCAGAAAACTCAAAAGAGCGCCAGAAGCTGTTGAGAAAAGCCCCGAGATATGTAATTCAAGACGGCCATTTGTACAGACGAGGATTCTCGATGTCGTTACTCCGATGTGTAACCAAGAAGCTAGGACAATTTTAGCTGAGGTGCACGGAGGAGAATGTGGGGATCATTCTGGTGGCCAAACTCTTGCAAAGAAAATTCTCCGCAATGGGTATTTTTGGCCGGATATTAATCGAGATGCTGCTAGGTACTCCCAAAAGTGTGACAGATGCCAGAGATTTGCAAAAATCCCAAGAGCACCTTCCACCGTGCTAACATAGATGGTCAGTCCATGGCTATTCACCATTTGGGGGATAGATCTCATCGGACCTTTGCCGATTGCCAAGTCTGGAATCAAATATGCTATTGTTGCTGTTGATTATTTCACTAAATGGGCTGAAGCTGAACCATTGGCTACTATTACCTCTAAAAAGATGATAAACTTTGTGACTAAAAATATCATTTGCAGGTATGGTGTGCCTCAAAAGATAATCACAGACAATGGTACCCAATTCGAAAGCGAAGAATTCCAGGACTTTTGCAGGCGATTCAAGATCCGAAAAAGCTTCTCAGTAGTGGCTCATCCGCAGGCAAACGGGCAAGTGGAAGCAATGAATAAAATTATCAAATCTGCCATCAAAAAACAGCTGGAAAAAGCAAAAGGTGGTTGGGTCGATAAGCTGCCACTAGCACTATGGGCATATAGAACTACCCACAAAACTACGACTGGGCACACTCCATTCTCATTAGCATATGGATCAGAAGCAATGATTCCCGTGGAAATAGAGGTCCCCTCACACAGGAGAATTCATTTCAACCAAGCTGAAAATGAAAAGCTGCAACTTAAAGCACTTGACTTACTTGATGAAAGGAGGAAAGAAGCTAAGCTCAGAGTTGCAGCTCATCAGCAAAGGATAGCCAGGCACTTCAATTCTAAAGTTCGCCAACGCAGCTTTGAAATTGGGGATCTAGTCTTGAAAAGGGTCATGACAGCAATAAGAGTGTTTGGGCCAAACTGGGAAGGGCCATATGTCATAGGCAAAAAACTTCTTGATGGCACTTCCAAGCTCACAACTGTCGAAGGAGATCCAATTCCAAGAGCCTGGAACAGCAATCACTTGCGTCCATATTTTACTTAGAAGCTATGCTTAAATTTGTAAAATGATTGTGGATGTATCATTCTTGTATTGTAAACCATTTTAAAATCAGTGCGAATCAACAATGAGAACTATAAAGTGGATGTAGGCCCAATTCTTGGCCGAACCACTATAAATCTTGTGTTTTCTACTACTATAAAATGCCTGTCTCATTTCGATGTGCGAATATCTTAAATATGTTGCTAAAATATCGATTTAATATTGCAGGCTATCAAAGCAAAGCTTACCCATTCAACACATCACAAGGCTAAGCGATTCCTACAAATCACTCAACAAACAAATGTCAAGCCACAAAATTTCCAGATTCAATTCCTACATAAGAAGTGGTTCTCACAAACAGTTGGTGATTCCACCGAAGGGGCACCTTCCCAAAGTGAAGGTTCCAGGCCCTTGCTAACTGATTGCGATCGTTTGTGCAAACAGACATCCGGTTAAGTAGTTTGCGCCTGCCCCGTGGATTCACTTAAAAATGAAGTACACTTCTCTGGAAGAATCAAACAACCTGCAAAAGAAAGGAACATGTAATTATAAGTGATAACGAGGAATCGCTGAGGAACAGATGGTGAAAAGACATGGGCAAGCAAAAAAAAAGCCAAAATGGAATCTTGTCTCTCAACAAAAGAGTTGGTGGGACCACCGAAGGGGCACCTTCCCAAAGTGAAGGTTCTAGGCCCTTGCTAGTTAATTGTGATCGATTGTGTAAACAAACATCCAGTTAGGTAGCTTGCGTCTGCTCCGTGGATCCACTTAATTGTGAGATGCAACCTTCCTGGCACTTCAAATCCCTCTTCGGAGGCACACTTCAAAACCCTCTTCGGAGGCACACCTCAAAGCCCTCTTCAGAGGCACACTTCACCAAGTTGAAGTGCCAAATAAAGCCCTCTAACGAGGCACGTCCAAAAAAGAAATGTTATCTCTTGAAAAAGTTGTTGATGGAACCACCAAAAGGGCACCTTCTCAAAAAGAAGGTTCTAGGCCGCAGCTAACTGCTCGCGGTCGTTTGTGCAAACCAAATATCCGATAAAGCAGCTGACGCCTGTCCCATGGGCCCATTTAGCGATGAGATATAACTTTCTGGCAAACAAATCAAAGCCCTCTTCGGAGGCCCACTTCACCACGTAGGGGAATCCACTTTTCAAAAATAAAAGTGACCATCTCTGAAAGTTGAAGTGTAAAAAAAAGAGAGAGAGAAAACTTCTCCGATACAAGGCACACTCTACTAGAGCAGAATAATATTTCCTCAAAATGGAAGAATTATTCTCTAGAGTAAGAGCACAAGTCTTTTCAAAAAGGAGAAGATTGCAATAAGCCGTGGTATGGGGGCAATATAGCTACATTAATAAAAGCAACACTCAAGTAGCATACCACGAGCTCACTGCAGTATCATGCAAAGAAAATAAAGAAACTTGTGCTAAAATAGGGAATAAATACATTCACAAATACATACAAAAGATTGTACAAGTAAAAAGAGTCATTTTATCCCATACTATAAAAAAATTTACACATGTGCAGGTTTCAAAAAGCGGGGGCTGGTACCCGCACAATCTCTGGTCGATACAAATCTTTAGATACAAGCAAAAAGCAGAACAAGAAGGATAGAACCAGACTCATTTCTTCTTCTTCCCGCCGCCTTTGGAGCCCTCGCCTGGCCTAATGGTTAACTTCGTAAGTCGGCCTGAACGAGTCGTGGAAGAAGGAGAAAGAGGTGCAATTGGGTCCTCTTCCGCTTTCTCATCGCTAGCAGAAGCATCTTTAGCAGAAGCGTCCTTCTTTTTCTTTGAAATCCCACGCTTTCCCCTCTTCTTTGAAGAAGATTCGCTGCCCGGAGTGATCAGATCAATCAGCTTTGTATCATCAGCAGTAAATTTCTCCGGGGTCCTCTCACCCTCCTCAAGTTCTTCGGCTTTCTGCTCTTATGAAGCGGCTGGGTCATCTAAGCCTTGAAGAGCTCCTATTTGTTCTTCTTATGACCCCGGTTGAGAAGCAGAAGGAGGAGTAACTTGAAGAGGTGGAGGGGCAACAGCAGGAGGAGGCGAAGCCTGTACAACACTTGTTGTTTTCACTACAGAAGAAGAAAAGTTAAACATCAGTATTTCTCGCAAAGAGAGGAGATAGTGGCACGTCGAGGCTTAAGTAAAAAGCAAGAAGTTCATCGAGCTCATGTGAAGCAAACGAGTATTCCACTTGAGCTGGATCAGAATTGAAGTTACCTGGAGAGCTTGGCTTTACCACGTCAATTTCGAAATCTTAGGCTTCGGTGCTTTCTTGGGCCTCGTCTTCAGCATGAGCAGTTGTAATTTCGGTTTCGGCTTTCGCAGGAGGCGGAGAGTGGGAACTGGAGCCAATAATATCGATGTCGACCGAAGTCGAAGGACGAGTTGGGTCGGTCAAAGGTGCCTTCCCTAGATGCTCTCCTCCCGCCGCTTTGGCTTGCTCCTTGGCAAGTTGTTCTTTCCCTCTCGCAAGGGCGATACGACCCTCATCATCCAAATAATGAGCCTCAAAATCCTCCTCAGTGTAGCCAGCATCTCTAAGCACTTCAACTGCTGACTCACACACTTCAGCCAGGGTAACCTCATACTTTGGGCCCAAAAATGAAAGACTGCCATGCCCCAAGACGCTAAGAACATAAAACTCGAATAGAGTGGAGCTAATGTTGGCCTTAGTCGCCTCATACGAGTGTTCAGCTGCTGCTTTTCCAGCAATGGCCTCGTCACGCTTTTTTTCAGCCTTAGAAAGCTGGGCCTTTAACATTGTAATCTCCAAATCTTGGGAGCTAGTCTTTTCCCGCAGCTGATCAGCATCTTTGCGGTAATTTCTACGATTTTCCGCTCCGCCTCAAGTTTAGCCTCAGCATCTCGTTGAGTAGCGTGGGCTTCTCTTACTTGCTTTTGGAGAACCTCTTCCTTTTGAGTATAAGACGTGGAAGAGGTGGCAAGATCATCTTTAAGCTTCTTGATTTCAGCCTCAAGTTCCTCGTTGTGGGCGGTGATGCTTTTCATCTCCGTATCATGTTGATCAAGAACTTTTTGCCACTCAGACTTATCGCTCTCCATGGTCAGCATAGCCTCGAGATTTAAGCGATTTACTCTCTGAAGCTCATTAACTAGTTTTTGCCAGCCGGACATTCTTTCAATATCAAGCTTGACAGCGTCAAGATTTCTCAGCATGGCCTGTTTATCAATTGGAACCAAGTCCAGATCGAAACGTACTACTTTCAAACACCAATGCGGAAATCGGCTTTGGAGTGCAGGCGGAGGCTTTTCAACTTGATAAGGAGGCCTATTAATGATTGCTTGAACATCACCTCTTTTAAGGGCAGGAGAGCTAGAAGGGATGTCTAGAGAGATAGAAGCAGCGGGCACTTGAGAAATTTCAGATGAAGGCTTTTCGCTGAGCTTGGCTCGCTTGCTTGGATCTTCAACTATATGACTCTTCCCCTTATCATCATGAGACTTTCTTTTATGAGAGTCATCATCCCTTTGGTAAGAGTCATGTCGGTCATCTCTTCTTCCATACCACTCCTCATAAGCCTGCCTTTCACGAGCTTTCCTAGCTGCTCTTTCCTCATTAGTCTCCCTAGGGGCAGGAAGATAGCGCCTGGGATCATAAGAATCACGCCTCGCATAGCGTTGAAAGTCATCATAATATGAGCCGCTGCGTCCCATGGGAGAACCTGAAAGTGAAGAAGAGACAAAATTTAGAAATCTTCGAAATAAAGAAGCTAAGTGCGCATAATTGCCAAAAATCCTAAGTGTGTGTGGCGTGCGAACTACGCGCGTCAAGCTACAAACCACTCTTTGGCTTAGGAGTGATGTCGGCTTTTGCAGCAGGAGTCAACTCCTAGGTTGATGGAATTGATCGCAGGACGGATGCCGCTTCGATCGCGGGAGAAGCAAGTTTAGGAGTGGTGGTGTCATCTTTAAAGAGCTCATGGGAAGTCACCATAAGATCACTCAGTCCTCCAAAGATATCATCACCATCATGCCCAACAGAATGGGTTATATCAGCAGTGCCCTCTTCAGCACGTTTTGCACTCTCTGTAACGGAGCTTTCTTTCTCCGCTCCCCCATCAGCTTCTCTACTAGCCTTCCCATGTTGAGAAAATTCCTCTTCTTCAATAACTAGGGGAAGTTTAGATTTGCTAGATAACCCCACACCGTCAGCAGAACTGGAGCATTTCACTAATGAAGTCTCTACAATAAGTTCCTTCGGTGCAAGTTCCTCTACGGAGGCTGGGGCATTTGACGCTTCTGCTTGAGAACTGGGGGCGTCACGGGACTGAATGGATCGAGAAGAGTGCAAGAGTCCGAATTGGTGTAAAAATTCGTTCTTCTGTAGAAACTTGATACTTCTCTCGTTGATAGTTACAGCACTCAATCTTTCGAAAGTCGATTTGTGACTCGAATCTTTGGAGGGAGGAGGAAGTGCTGCAAAAGTAAAAAATGAAGTTAGCACTTGACGACTCAAATTTTGAAAGGCTCGCTCTCGGGAAGATCTGTAATTAGCTTGCGGTTCCTTGCGCTCCTAACAAGAGTAATGGAAGGGTGATCTTTGTTTCTCCCGAATGAACACAAATAGTAGATTTCCTCGAAGCTAGGGAGGCGGTCAAGCGTTCTCCTGAATAGTACGCACAACCCCATCAACATGGCATAACCATTAGGGTGCAACTGGAATGGAGAAATAGTTAGTCGAAGGAGAAGTGTTCTAAGAAAATCATTGAAGGGGGGAATAGCTCCATTCAAACACATTTGACGATTGACTGCAATGAAGCCATGAGGCGGCCTATCGGCAGTGTCATTTACCCCAGGAAGTAGAGCATCCGATTTAGCAATACCGAATTGAATACATAGCTGGTTGAAGGTCCGTTGGTTCAATGAAGTTGGAACTCTTTCCGGAGGATTCTCCAAAGGGTCAGCGATTGGGAAAACTTCATCGGTCTGATCTACTATCTCTTCTTGCACTTGTTGAGAAGCCATTCTACACAAGGAACTGGATATTCAAATATGAAGGTGCACGTTTCCTAAAAGCGTGTGGAGTGTTGTGCAAAGCTACTGAAATAACAAGTAAATAAAGTAAAACTTGAAATGATACTGGTTGGCGCACGTCAATTCAGGAAGATTCAAGGCTTGTTATTGGATCAAAGTTAAGTGTAGTGTCAATGCAGATAATATTCAGCGATAAGCAGTTATAACTGGATGAATTTTGCGTTGATGCTTCATTTAAGTCAGTTGATTCACAACATTTCACTTTTAATTAGATTCATATTATTTTACTTAAGTAAAACATTATCTCTTTGACCTAATCCATCACTCGATGTGGGCAGTCGATGATGAGTATATCCGTCCTAGTTTTCTGCAAATGTTGTATTTAACAGGTTGTTAGCTTAAAAGATAATACAATCTGTGAAAGAGTGCAACAAGTTCAAGCAGTTCATTCTGGCAGTTCAAGTTCTGTCAAATTCTACAAGTGTTCAAGTCATGTTCATTCCTTAAGTCGTAGGAATGACTTAAGTTAGCTCGAGACTCTTTAGGTCGTTCAGATCATATCCAAACGACTTAACATAGGTCGGGCTTCCTTAAGTCGCTATGCTCAAGTTATGGAGTTCATTAGTCATGTTCCTATGAGTTAAAGCTATGCTGCGGGTTAAATTAGGTCGTGATGATTCTATAAGTCGTTCTGCTTTAAGTCATGTGCTATTCTGGCAAGTTAAGTTGCGAGTCATATGAGTCGCATTCCCTTATGTCGTTCAGAGTTCAGATGTTAAGTCGTTAACTCGTTCACTAAGCTAAGTCGTGCAATTCATGTCCAAACTGCTAAGCCCTAGGTCGTTCGAAGCTCCTAAGTCGAGCACTTCCTAACTCTCCTTAACTCGCTAACTCTTCTTCATTCAAGAAACTCGCCTAACTCACTAACCCGTTAGCTCATAACCCGATAACCCGTTAGCATCTCCACAATAAAATCCACCATCTCTCCACACCGCCAGATCATCCAAGATCGATTCAAATCGCCTCGGATCCATCATAAATCCGATGCACTACTGTGCTCTCATGAATTACAATGACAACATGTCCAATAACGATCAAAAATCGATTGTAACATGACTCATGGTGAAATGCGGCACGTGAAATCGGATTAGGGTCGAAAAATGGGGGATTCACGATTCGGTGATGGTCGTGGTTGGATAATGATCGGATTCACTTACGTAGTGTGGTGGTGAAGATGATCGACGACTGGTTAGTTGGAATTCTTCTTCGAGAGCTCGGAATTTCTTCAATGGCGGGTTAGAGTGTTAGAGCAGGTGAAGGGAAGAAGGAGTGACCTAAGCGACTTATATACAGGGGCAGTGGAACTCGAATCGGCACGAACGACCTAGCTCTCTCATAAGTCGCTCACGACTTAGCGACTCAGGATGGCGCGAGTTAAGAGGTATCGAAGCACACGACCTAGCTCCTAGGCGTATACTTCGAGGGGCAAGTGTTAACCCTCTCTTATTCACGACTTAGCGACCTATTCGACTCAACGACTTAAGGGAATAAGCGACTTAACTATCCAGGGAATAAGCGACTTAACGACTCAAGAAGCTCCAGCGACCTAACGAACTAAAGCACAGAGCGGCTCAATATGGCACGACTCAACGATTTAAGGATCCGACCTAGCAACCTAAAGACTCCCTGCGACTTAACGGGTTAACGACCTAGCAACTCAATGAAGGCAACGACCTAACGAGCTAAGGAAAGAGCGACCTAACGACCTAGCAAGCTTCAGAGTTAAGCCGCGTGCACATTGCCTCTTCCATTAGGTCGCTAATGACCTAAACAAGCCAAGATAACTTCTGAACTACATATGCTAAGTCGCTCACAGCATATATCTCATCCATGATGACCCCATTAAGTCGCTAATGACTTATGCTACCTCGAGATGGCTCTTAGGTCGTAACTTCTAGGTCGCTCACGACCTATGACATGGCCAACCTAGGCCCAGCTTTTCCTATAAATACCCCGCCTACTCCTCACTTCAAAGGGGAGGATTTTTCTGGAGCACCAAGACTTTGCTGTTTTCTCGACTTCTACACTTGCTCCAACACTTCAAAGGCAAAAGACACTTCAAAGAACCTTCTGAAAAGATCAAGTCCATTCAACATTAATTCAAAGAGCTTTTCTGCATCAAAGTTCTAACAACTTGTCTTAATGGTGTTGTAATTGGAGAATTATTGTAAAAGTTGTAATCAAATCAGTAATAGAAGAGATTAAGTGGATGTAGGCTTGACTTTGAGCCGAACCACTATAAAAATTGTTGTCTCTTCACTATTTTCTGCTATTTTCTACTTGCTTTTAGTTTCCGTACCAACGGGTGGTGCTTTCGCTATATCATAAATCACACCGGGGTGTTAGTGTACATTTTTAGCATTAACACATTTTTCTGTTTATAGGTCGAGACAGTTCACAGACGTCTGTCATTATATCATAGAAGTCTATGGATCTCTAAACATAATAAACAGAGAATTTCCACAGACATCCTTGACAAAGTGACAGACGTCTGTCATATTGTGAAGTATAAAATTAGAGTAGTTTGTTAGTAAGATTTTTCAATATGAAATTGTGTGTTTTGATCACTCAAAGCGGTTGTACAACATATATCTATGACTATAATACTATAATATGACCTTACTTTTAAATTGTATGATCCATCTTTCTTCAATTGTCTGTGAGCTATGATTTTGTTGTGCACTGTAATATTCTTCTAATATATATAACTATAATATGATAAGATATATCTTGTATATGTAATTGTATTGTTGTTGTCATTGAAATCACAGAATAGAGGTTCTAATAATATAAAATTAAATAATAAAGGAGTTTATGGAAATTATATTATTGGATTTCTAAACTATAAACTCAAAAGAGAAATTTGTTTTAAGAGCCTTAGTTCTATAATATGGGGAGTACTGATAATCAATTTAGTGTTACCGATTGGTTTAAATGCTCTCGGGTAATGTTTCATCGAATATTGTACAACTCATTGAATAGAATGTTTGAGTGGAACTTACTAGCCCATTAGTGAATACTCTAATTTCACTAGGTAGTAAGAGATGCCTTGGTTAAATTCTTGTGATTGCTATTAGGAAGTATTTAACACTTTAGAGTTATATTCTTTTTTGGTGTTCGGTGGGACCGGTAGATCCTTAATAGAATATAGCTTAGGTTTTCCAGTGGTATCCATAACAAGTGAGATTTACTAGCCTCTAGTAAATACTTGAATTTCACTAGGCGGTATTGGACATTTTAGTTAAGTACTAGTGATTGCTGAAAGCGATAGTATTTGGCACTTTAGAGGATTTCCTTTTATTGTTCGATCGGGGGCCGATGAATCCTTAAGAGGTATACTCCCAAATTTCTTTCTGAACATAAATATATAATAATATTGAATAATCTAGAGTTTTCGAGTCATGGTTGTCATGATCGTCATGATCGGTCGAGATTTGATTTTCTCCGATCCTTGTGATCATGTCGAGATTTTGTGTTCCCCGATCCTTATGATCGTGTCAAGATTCTGTGTTCCCGATCTTTGGTATCGGATTGGTACGAGTGATACCACAATTGTTTGTTTTCTACGGTATGGAATTGGTTTCTTTGTGTTAGGAATATTTAGATTTATTATACGATTCTGTATTTAGTGATTAATGAGTGTTTTTGACCAAACATATATATACATCTGTGCCTCTAAATTCCGAGTTAAATTAATTAAGCGACTTGTTATATTTTAGACATCTAGACTTACTTATATGTCATTTATTTTTGTGTTATATCTTTTTCTCACCCTTTTGGATATCTAGAGATAGCTTGACCCGTTTATTTTATAATACTTGGGTCAGGCCGAGACTTTTTAGGTTACAGGACAGGCAAACTTTGGATGATTTGGCTAGCAGGGAGATAAACCAATTTGACTATTAGCTTATCTCATTTAGGATTTTGTGTTGTATATGAGATGTAATTCCAAGTTAGAGATCTGTAACACATGTATATTATGTGGGTCAAGTATTTTATTTTGTAGACTCACAATTTGTATATGCATATGAGATTTATTATTCCGTTGTGATCTATGATTTACTATTTAATATGATATACTATACTGATTCTAAGAAACCGATGTGTCTATTACTTTGAACTGAGATTGTACACATCAAATTTTATTCCTGGGATTTAGTTAAATGGTAAGTATGACGTGTCAGTGTTAGTTTAAAGTTATATTCACATTTGGTTGCCCTTAACAAGCCGTATTCTCCATATTCTTAGATGACATTATTTATAATGTTCTTTAATAATATGGGTATAACAGTGGGCTCTTTACAAAAACCCTTACTAGTATATCATAACGAGCTCTTTACAAAGCGAATTTGATTATCCTTAACATTTAAGGACATCAAATATGTTGCACTTTATATAAATTGATCAAGCTGACATTTTAGCATCCAAATTCTTAAATTTATATTGTAGTTTTGGTCTTATGTTACATTAACACAATACGGTCTTTATTTTAATCAATCAAATTGAATACTTGATTTCACAGTACGGTTTATTTACTTATTTCGAATGAACTAATTTTATCTAAATATCGTATACTACGAACTGTGACCATTCACGATATTACATTTATATGCGATTTTTTATGGGTCAAATATCCATAGTCTTGTATTGCTTTTGAGTTCGAAACTCATAAAATGCAATACACGATCTCGACCAAATAAACATGTAAGTGACCAAATTATGAACGTATTTAGTAGTTGTAGAATCAAGCACTTGCATTGGTATTGAAACATTAACATGCAATAAGCATTTATGAGTTAGTATGTGTTATATTTATATTTATCAATCTTCAATTCAGTTCATTTGTATATCTTAACTGATAAACATTTTATCAGTCGTATAAAATGCAGAAATTTATCAATGTAGATTATTATAAAATTATATAGCATATGTTCTTACAATATTAGAAAGGTTAAATGTCATTATTTCATTTTTATTATAAGGCTCCCATTAGTCTTTTATGTTTCACCAAACCCAAAATCGAAACATAAAAGTCTTTCGACTTCACTAATGGTGTCAGGACTCATCCATCATGGAATTCTGACCTTGAGTTTACTCAACAAGTCATAGCTCCACGGACGATGGATAACTCCTTATCATTTGTATTGTATACAACTCGTAATCCTTTGGTACCTTGTCCTAATCTCACTTCGACCTTGAGTTTGCTCAATAAATAAAAAAAAATTATTCGCTCATACCTACCATATCATGATAGCCTAAGTATAGTATATGTACCTTGAGTTTGCTCAATAAATACATATTATTATCTTACCTCGTCTTCAATATATTAATAATACTACACAAAACATCCATAGCTTGAGTTTGCTCAACAACTAAGGAGTATGCAAGTAATTTTTTAATATATATATATATATATATATTTATGTATGTATGTATGTATGTGTGTGGTAGAGGACAATGTTATATTGAAGATTCACAATCCCCAATATATATTACATTGAGTGATGTGGACTTGTAGAATAATGTAATTCTTATGAATTACTCTCATGATTCAAGTGTCGGACGCATCGGAAATCAAGGTATATATACATTTATGTATGTATTTGTTCCTTAAGTCTAGTTAGGATTTCTTTAATGTTCCACCTTTAATTTATACATTCATATGGTATAAATTTTGTTATTATATTACTTTTATATTTCATATTACTTATATAATAGTCTTATGCATAATATTATATTAATTAAATCCTATTTAATTAATTAACATTTTAATTAATTTTATATTAATATAACATTTATATTTAATATTTTATTATATACTATAACCTTTATAGTATAACACATATATATGATATACATGTATATTTTATTTAATTAATTAACCTTTTAATTTATTTATTTAATTAAACTATTTTAATTAAATTATATTAATTTCAAAATTTATTTGATATAGATGCATGTGTACTTATGTCATTTCAAACATTTTTAAAATAACATAACATATATCATAATATATATAATACATGTATTTATTTATTAATTAACTTATTTAATTAATTTATTTGATTAATCTTATTAATAAAAATTTTAATTGCAAAATTAATTTGTATTACTTTTCAAACATTTTTAAAAAATTTATTACATTATAACTTTTATGATATATGTATATCTTATTTTAAATATAAAATCTTATATTTTTAAACTTTCAAACAATTTGAAAATTTATATAATAACATTTTTAATATTTTTCTTATTTTAAATTTAAAACTTTTATTTTTATTTTCAAAACAATTTTGAAATTAGCCTAAGGCCGAATTCAAATTAGGTCTTTCCTATTAAGAACAACCTTTGGGCTTACCTCGTCATTTTAAGCTAGGCTAGTAGCCAAATAGAGCATAGTACTTAATTACCCAAACCCAACCTTAGACACTACTTTTCTAGACCCCCTACTACATGGGTAGGCTTTAATTAGTCAACCATAACATGACTAAGTTAGACCGCATATGCTATTAGGATCTGTTACCATTGCGGAAACTGAGCCAACCCGTAGTGGAAACTATGAGTGAATTTCAAAAAAAGGTACCCTATTAGATCTTTATTGGGCCTATGAAGTTTAGTTTATTTAGAACATTTCTAAATATTATTTAAATAAAATCTTTTATTTTATTTAAATTTATGAATTATATAGTTTTATTTAATTTATGTTTTGATATATATATATATATATCATATACACACATATGTGTGTGTGTAAGGTATCAATCCGTGCAAGGTATAACATGCCTGTGTATAGACGTTGGGATTTACATCGTAACGAAGACGTTAGTTCGTCTAATATGCCAGTATATGTTGTCCAAATACATATATGTATATATGTTAGCTCATCCAATATGCAAGTATATGTTGTTCAAATATATGTATGTATGTATGTACTATCATTTGTATATATAAATATTATAAATATATATGTGTGTGTATATATATTAAGTTTTGTTCAAATAATTTTATATAAGTATATAAGTGTGTTGTATATATGTATACATACACACACAATCGTATGAATAAAATATTAATATTATATATACAAATTATGTAATGGATTTATATAAATAAATTATTTATAGATATTAAATAACAAAATTATTTGTCTAAACTGTGAGTAGTACATACAGAATTTTTTTTAATATATACATTTTCAATTTAAATACACACACACATATATATAAGAAAATATACATATATATTAATAAAATAAAAAAATTTATTGGTAAATATGAAATACAGGTCTTATGAACAGCTGGATAAATATTTATTTTATTTTTTTAATTTTAAAATACATTTTGATTAAATATTCATTTGAAATTTGATAAAATATTAATAAATAGTTAATTTTGAAACTTTATTTTAAATTTTAAATTTCTAAAAAACCCTAAATGATATTTTAATTTTTGAACTTTTTTTTATATTTTTCTCAGTTTAAATTAATTATATTAATTTATTTAATTTTGGACGTTTTAAATAATTAATTCTAAAAATAGAAAACTAATTTTATTTGTTTTTACATTTTTCAGCCGATGCTTATCTAGTGCTAATAAAATTTAAAAATATTTTTCATAAAATATTTAAATTAATATAATTTATTTATAAATAAATTGATTTAAATATTATTAAATAATAATAAAATATTTATAAAAAAATTTACTACCGAAAATTTATTTTACTATAATAAATTATATGACTGATTTTAACCATAATATAATGTTATAACTAATTATAAACTATATATGTAATTAAATAATGTGTATTAATTTAAAATATAAAATTATATTTTTTTACATATGGTTGTATTGACTTCGCATATACCATATAAAAAATATTTTTTTAAAACATAAATATATACATATATATAACCTAACTTTTTGTGACAACATTACTTGTATATCAAAATCGTCACCTAATTAACAATATAATACACACACATATGATAAAAACATTACACTAAAAATTATTAATTATAATCTTATAAAATCATACCTTAATTCCAAAAACTTAAAGTATACCTTGAAAAGATAAACCTTCCCTTTTGAAACTCTTTTTGATTCCACAGATTGTTTGTCCTTGAACCGTTGACCTTCAACTATCAGATAGTAAGGATCTGATTTTATTTGAGCTTGTAGTGATGGATAGGCAAGGGTATGATTTCGGCAAACAAGTAAATGAATAGGCGGCAGCCAAAGACCATATATAATTAGGGTTAGGATGCTTATATAGTGGATAGAAAGGTGAAAAGTGGATCTAATCTCGTACACTTTCTTCTTCAATCCGAGCCATCCAAAATAAAGCCTCTTTCTACCAAAATTGAGCTGCCTAGACCCATATATGCTGCCAAAATTAACAAGCCCTACAATGGGCCTTAAACCCATTTAAGCCCATATAAAAATATTACACAATTAAATCTAATTTAATCGTTTATCGGTATCGTATATCGATTAATAAATTTATAACTATTATAAACATATTTTATAATATTTACTTCTCAAATCATAATCAAATTTTATAATTAATATTTCATAAATATTAATTAATTTAATCACTTTATAATAATCATAAACTAATTAACTTATTTGGTTAAAAGAGAATTCATCATTTCGGCTGTGTGACTCATCGGGTGTAAATTTGGTCAGCGATTAATATCGAACTATTCAAATATTAACATGCACCAACTGGTGTAATCACTTTTATCTACACCAATTTTCTTCATCATAAGTATATTAGTTTGGACTTATGGAATTTGGTAATGGCCAAAATTCTACTATCATTCATATTCGACTCTATAATCCAAACACAAAGTCTTTAGTTCAATAATAACAAATATTATGAAACAAACTGCTTTGGCCAGAGACTTTGACTTTGAGTTGAATGTGATGCTAACCCCATATAACCAAGCAGACGAATCCTCTCTTGAATAGTGCTTCACTTCTAATACTACCACTCGACCCAACTATAGTCACTTAATGGACCTCGTGCCATGATTTGACTATAATAAAAAAGGATATTTCATATTGAAGATTGATAGCATTCTCAAGTAGAGAGAGCTGTGTAAATCAGTCACATTGGTTTTTTATGTTTGACCGTAGTTATATTAACCAACAAAAAACTATCGAGTGAGTCTTTTCATAGTTTTCCAATAACTATCACTATGTAACCCCTTGGTGCCCCCAACATTCATGAGTAATACGATGCCAATGTTTGGAGAGCGTTACATACTCTAGTCTCAACGGATACATCGATATCCAATCTCGATGCATTTTGACTAGGAACATTTAAAATGGTATATTTGTTTTCATTGTGATAAATTACTCACAATTACAACACTTTGTAACTACTTTCATAAAACATACCATTTATGGAATTTCTATTAAATATAATTGAATTAATTAATTAATATAAGACATTATATCAAGTATATAATCGAAGGAAAACACCATTTATTTGGAACAAGATCGGTTATCGAGTTAGATATATGTAAAAAAATTACATAATTACACCTAGGGCATGCTCCTAACTCTATCATGTAGTTTCTAGGTATAAATTGGTGGTTGAAATATATTTTTGGAGGTAACAAGTCAGCTCAAATTTCATGTCCCCCTTACCCATCCTCATGTGTCACACACATCTCAACCATTGATTTTTCATCATTAACTATTCATATGATATGATGGATCCCACTAGTTTCTTATTTTGTTGCAATGAATGGCTATGATTTTGTAACAAACCTAGATTTTGGACCTTCGAAAATCGACATCAATACGTCCTCTATATAGAATGTCGAGCAATCGAGTGCCGAAAATACCAGTTCATTAGAGGTGTAGAAGAAAAGGGAGAAGAAGAAATAGAAACAACAACACAGAATCTCACAACCACGGCGGAACAAATTATAATATATAATAACATATTTTAAATACAAGAACTGTGTTGTTAATATACATACCATTATCAGAGTGCAATATACAACAATCAATCTGGACAGTTTAATAACTTGTCCTCACACAGTGGAAATACAAATCAAGTACTGAAATACGTCTTGTCATCCAGCTCGTCTCCTGAGCTCCATAACATCCTATCCTGAATCTGCAATACTCGGTCTGACCCGAGCATTATAATAAAATAACACCCGAGTCAGTTTGGAAAACCAGCGTGAGAAAACACACTCAATTTGAATTATTAGAGTTATCAAAATCCTTCAAAAAACAAAGGTATCTCGTAAAACCGTGTCACACATAAACATGACAGGTTTTTCCCTTACGATAACCAAAACATTTTGTAGAAAATCCAATGATATTATAATAGTGTCTAAATACAAATACTTATTCAAATAGCCGAAATTGTTACATTAATTAAATTCCAGCATATTAGGCTCTACAAACAAAATCGAAAGGCTCGTATTGGAGAATGGATCCCATACAAATGACTGGGCCACTGGGGTACCGTCCATCACATTACATCTCTAGAACAATGTACCGAGGACCTCGCCGGGATCCCCAGCCACACAAGACCGGCTTACCCCTAACCTGGATAGACCGAATATGTTATCACCCCAGGTGTTCCCACCCTTACAATCGAGCGCTCCTTCTTTCATGCACAACCATATCCATAATGTATAGGTTTCCGAGGATATCTAGAAAAGTGATAACATACCCTAATTGGGTGCGACCCACTTAACCTTGCTGCATCTCCCTTGTTTTAGTCATTCTCGGTTGATGAGGTTTGAGGCTAAGCGTTACCTTTCAAGAAACAATTCTACTTAGAATGCTCATCGTCCTCCAATAACGATGTTCTGACAGCATTCGTCCATACAAGTTATCCTAGGTCTGGACAAACCGAATCACCGTCTTCATCATCTTCATGGTATTCATTCGTAACGTTCAAACTGGATCGAAGTGGTTTTCGGATAATTAAATCTGATCCCGGTCTCTTCGAAACGATTAACGAAATTGGCCAATATTGATAGTCGGTTATTTAACTATCAATAAAACATCCATAAGCAGACACCGGGCCTTATTATACATTTTTCCCCAAAATATCTATTTTCAGAATATCTTTATAAGATATATCGATTCCTTCCAACATTTGAAAATAATTTCAAATACTTAAATCCGTAACCGGATATTTCCAAACCATCTCAAGATTTAGAAATATTTCCAAATTTCCAATTTTATACTTAGGAAAATATTACAAGTCTTACTTTCCAAAATCTTTCAAATATCGACACTTAAGAGAATATTTCGTAACTTATCTCATAAGTCTTTGGAATCACTAATAAATTCCCTTTTTCAATTTCCAAAACCTGGTATACTTATTTATAACCCCATTCAACAATTTATAACTTCTTTTATAAATTCAGATTTCATTTCAAATTCCCATATTCATACATTTTGAAATTCATTTCCTCCAAATCCCTTATAAAATTCCTTCCCTCAAAACATATCCATTTAAAAGCCCCATTTACGCATCTCGAGAGAATTTATAAATAAAAAATTTCAATCACTTCAAAACTCTATATATATATAATAAGTATTTAAAAGTGGAAATTAGCCACAAGGGCCTCTTTAGCTAGTGAAATTAGTTTCTAGGACGCACAACTGAAATAATTACTTTTAAGGACAAAGTGCAAAATAATTAGCTTCTAAGGCCTAAAAACCTATGAAATTATGTCCTTGAAAGAAATTGGACTGCTGACTTTGTCCTTAAAAGTAATTATTCTGTTGACTTTGGCCTTGAAATTAATTTCAATGGATGTATGTCCTAGAAACTAATTGGACTGCAAAGTTTGTCCTTCTAGTGAAATGCCCCTATTTAAAAAGGGTAATCGTTTATTTTTAAAAACATGTTCAAGTAATTATTTAAAATATCGAAAACATTTTTATAAGCATCAATAAATCTTTTTTTTGACAAACAAATAAATTTTTAAAGCCGGTTTTAAAAGTTAGAATTTACTCAAATAAATACTTAATATTTGAAATCTACTTACCGAAATATTTCAATCCTAACTAGTTTAAAATTCCATAGTTTTTAAATAATAAAAATTTCCTTTTTAAAAAAACAACTTTTTTTTGGCAAAGCCAGCGGGGTTAAAAGGGCCCCTACCTTTTATTTATAACATGTAAAAATTATTACAAGCATAAATAAGGGAACAACAGAGGAAACATGAGAAAAGAAAGAACAAAAATACACACAAAGCAGGCAAACATTGGAAAAGAAAGAAACCCGAAGCAGAGGGCAGGAAGACACCAAGCAAACCAAGGTAGCGAGCATCAAGGAACGAACAGGCAGAAGACCAAGGAAAACCCGAAGCAGACCATAAAATAACTCGGAGTAGAACTGGATAGGGAAATATCAAGCATAACAAATGCAGATGACCAAAATCTAGTAAGACAATTACACAGTTTTAATTAAGACACGAAAGAGACTGTGTTTTGAGGAAGAAATTCCTGAAAATACACGAGAGTTTCTTTCAGTCCAAATCAATTGAATAGTGGCCTTTAGGATTTTTAAAAGCATTTGAGACTTAGGGCATCTCTATCTAGTAGCTTTGAAAATTGTATACCATTCAAGTTTAGAGTCGACTGAAGGTCTATGAAGATTGCAATGACTTAAAATGCTCTGCCAAATATAGAAAGAGAAAGGGCAAGCAAAAAATAGGTGTTGAATAGATTCCACATGATTTCCACATAGCAAGCATTCCGAAGATTGGATAAATCCCATTGAAAGTCTGTCTCTAGTATGCAAGCAACCCTTAATAACTCTCCAGAGAAGCAAGTTGTGATGAGGATGGGAGTTAGAAGACCAGACTCTAGAGTTCCAAGGGAATTGGACAGAGGTTGAAGAGGTAGAAATGAGCTTGTAAACTTTATTGATAGATAGACTACCTTCATCCCATAAACAAGTATGAGTACTCCAAGTATATTTAGTGTTATCGACATTTTCCAAACCTCCCTGACAATATAAGAACTGGAATGTGGGGTGTTGATGAAGTCATCACATAAATAAGTTGACAGTTTGGCAACCTTAGGAATACCAGTAAGTCTTCTCAAATGGTAAGGAAGAATTTTTGCCAGAATAACCCCCTTAAAAGGCCATGGGTCAAACCAGAAGGAAATATAACTGCTTCTCCTCACTGAAATCCTAAAGAAGGGAATGAAATACTCCCTTAACTTGAGTAACCTCCTCCATGTAGTACTACAATCATCAGGAATGTTCATAGTCCAGAAGTACTGGTTTTTAATTAGGTGATTCATACACCATAAGCCCTAAAGATTGGAGTCAAATTTAAACAATTTTTCAATATGAGCCGAAAAAGCAGCAATGTTCCATTTTTTAATATTCAAAATCCCCAGCCCAC
This sequence comes from Allium fistulosum, assembly GCA_030737815.1. Lineage (NCBI taxonomy): Eukaryota > Viridiplantae > Streptophyta > Magnoliopsida > Asparagales > Amaryllidaceae > Allium > Allium fistulosum. The sequence goes on along the minus strand of CM060906.1, from coordinate 1,080,553,338 downwards.
CAGAAGATAGAGGGTTGCAAACAGACTGGAACGATATGGGAATAAGCTTCTTAGAAAAAGGATTACCATGCCACAAAAAATGACTTAGAGCAGAATTGATCATGGAAACCAAATTCAGCGGGAGAATAAAAATCCTAGCATAATATAGGCACATTGCTGAAGCTATGGATTTAATAATGACAAGCTTCCCAGCAACAGATAATTTTGAGACATGCCAAGAAGAAAGCTTAGTAGTAATTTTTTCGAATAATGGCAGGCATTGAGATTTTTGGATAGAGGAAAAAATAATGGGGGCACCTAAATAAGTTTCTTCACGATCAAAGGGAGAAAGAGAAGATAAGGCGATCATATTGGCTTTAACCTCTGCAGGGACACTAGCCACAAATATTTTAGATTTTGCTTTGTTTATACTCAGACCAGATAAAAACTGGAAGGATTGAAGGATGATAAGAACAGTAGAAATGGACTTAACATTGGGTTTAGTGAATAACAAAAGGTCATCAGCAAACATCAGTGATGAAATTTGAGGGTTTCTACAAAGGGGATGAAAGTCCATCCTTTTGTTTTTCAAGGCAGAACTAAACAGACTAGATAATAATTCCATAACACACAAAAATAAATAAGGTGATATAGGGCACCCTGCCTTAACCCTCTTTTGCCCCTAAAGAATCCAAATATTGTCCCATTAAGACTGATAGAGTAAGAGACCGTAGAGATACAGGAGTATATCCAAGCTAAGAAAGTGTGTGGAAAATTCATACAATGAAGAATATAGATAATTGATTTCCAATTCACTGTGTCATAGGCCTTTTGAATGTCCAACTTCATAGCACATCTAGGGGAAATATGCTGCCTTTTGTACCCTCTCAGTAACTCAGTGGAGAGTAAAATGTTATCTGTAATTTGCCTTCCAGGAAGAAAAGTAGTTTGATTGTCAGAGATTATTGGAGCTAAAGCATTCTTCAACCTTGAAGCTAATATTTTTGCAATACATTTGTAAATGACATTGCAACAGGAAATAGCTATGTACTGAGAGACTGATTGAGGATTAAAAACTTTTAGGACTAAAGCAATTTTAGTTGCATTTATTCCAGAGAGCATGCAGTTATGCTTGAAAAAATTGTTCACAGCCTTGATAACATCTTTAGCAATAATGTGCCAGCAGGCTTTGAAGAAATGAGCATTAAAACCATCAGGACCAGGAGAGCTATTGGAATTCATGCTAAAAATAGATGACTTAATCTCCTCCTCCGAGACCAGTTGAATTAAGGTATGAGCTTGAGCATCTGAAATTGGGGGAAGGTCAATCTCTGCAATGTGGGAAAGTTGAGGATCTTCATGGGGATTACTGGCCAGAAGCATAGTATAATAATCAAGGAAGGCATTTTGAATCAAATCAGAGGAATTACACATGATACCCTCCTTATCAAGAATGCTGAAAATATTTGAATTTGACTTTTTAATTTTCATGGAATTGTAAAATACAGAAGTATTCTTATCAACATAATGTTGCCACTGGATTTTGGATTTTTGGCTAAGCATTGAATTTTCAACAGTCAAAGCCCTAGCTAATTCAGACTTTAATTTTTGTTCCTCTGAAAAAAGGGAGACATCATTAGGGTTAGAGATGATATAAGATTGTATTTGCTGAAGTTGAACCCTAAGATCATCAGAAATTTTACTGCCTCTGCCATATGTAGTATAAGCCCAGCTTTTAAGCTTTTGTTTAAGTACCCTTAGCTTGAACTGCAAAATAAACATGGGATTACCATAAGTATTACATTTCCAATGTTCAGAAACTAAATTAAAAAATCTGGATGGTTAGTCCAAGCATTAAAAAATGAACATGAGGAGATTCTTTTCATAGCAACATGACCCCGGTCCAAAATAATTGGGGAATGGTCAGATAGAGGGAGGAAGAGAATGATAGAGAAGGTTAGGCCATAGGGTAAGAGTAGATATATTGGAAAAAGCTTTATCCAATCTGCAATATGTCCTAGCTCCAGACCTACTGCAGTTATTCCACGTATAAAAGCAACCATCAGAGGGGAGAAAGGATAAGTTAGAAGAGAACATGGAATTGTTTAAGGGATTTGTTTGAGAAATTGATAGAGGGAGACCCCCATTTTTTCAAAGTGATGTTGCATACAGTTCCCATCACCAACACATATCCATGGGTCATTAGATAAATGAAGATTAGGGATATGGTCAAGCAGTGGTAGCCTACTAGCCACTGAGTTTTCTGCATAGATGGAAGTTAAATAAAAGATTTGATTGGATGGCAGGTGAGTAATTTTGAATGGATGAACTGTCTATGGACAGAGATAGGAACAACAGAAAAAATAGACTGGTTCCACATAATGAGCAATCTGCCAAAGGGGGCTTGAGCAAGATTGTGGAGTTTACTCCAATTGTAATTGATCACATTAGTACACTTCATGGTAGAATTATAATTTAGCTTAGTTTCAGCTAGGATTATCATTTGGAGATTATTAGAGGAAATTAAATTCTTTACTTCAAGTTGCTTGGCAATAGAGTTTGCACCCTGACATTCCAAAACCCAATGCTAGAAATTTTGTGAATCATTAAATAATTAAAGAGGAGGATCTGGTCTTCACACTAGGTGAAGCTTCAGAATTTGATGATAAAAAAGATACTTGATCAAAGGAGAAATCGGTGCCACTGTCCATGTCATCAGAGAGAGAATGAGAGGGAAGCTTCTTTGGTCTACCTCTTTTCTTGATAGCAGAGCTGTCAGAAGACAACAATGAGGGATTAGGGATGTTTGGGAATTCTTTTGAAGGAAGGGCAACTGTAGCATATAAATCAGGGGGGTTGATGGAAGGAGCAGAAGCTAGATTATCAGAAGATATTTTGGATAAGGACTGGAGAGAGGAAGAAGGAGGGTTGTGCATATCAGTGTGCATGTCCATGCATGCGGCAGGATGTAAAGGAGGGTTGGTTAAAGAATTTACAACAAAATCATTGACATATAAAGGAAAGGATACATTTTCCTCAATCAGAAGAAGAGGATCGAAGGGATTTACATCAGGGGGAACTTCAGGGATTGAACTAGTCAATATAGAGTGATTGGGGGAGCAAGTGGGAACAGGAGGAATAAGAGATGGATGTGGAGCAGAAATAACCGTTGATGAAGGAGGAGCTATGGAAGTTTTTGGGTCCTGACCCCCGGTCCTAACAAGAGGATGCTCCAGTAAGACTTCAGTTGGATTTGGATTGAGTTATGAAGACACTACAGTAGAATCAACTTCAATTATGACACTTAAGTTAGCAGAGGCATGATCATCTACTAGACTTGGAGAAAATACTTGTGTGGCTTCGGGAATATCAGCTGCATAATTTTTAGATGGAGCTATATTATTTTCACTGTTGTCAACCACTGTTTCATCAAACACTATTTCATTGCACTCTCTAATTCTGTCAACCATTGGCTCCTCCAAGTCTAAACCCCTTCCTTCAACTGGTTTTGTGACCACTCCATCATTTTCTGCTATTGATTTACCAGGGTTATTTGGAACAGAATTTTTTTTCCAAATTTTCTTAATAGATTTCCTTTTTCTCTTGACCAAAGTAAATTTGTCTTTTAATATGTCATCATATTTAACTTCAGAGAATACTTCGTTTTCCTTCACACCAGAATTTCCTTCCTGATACTTCACTTCAACCACTGCATCTTCTTCAGCAGAAAGAATATTCGCTTCACACTGCCTTGTAGAGTGACCAAAATTTTTACAAAATGTACAAATGAGAGGGGTCCAGGAATACTCCACTATAACATCAGGGCAATCCCCATCACCAACAACAATTGTTTTGGGTAATTCCTTATCTGGCGTCACCTTTACCAAACATTTTTCATATTCAAATCTTTTCATCTTCTCAGTATTTTCATCAAAACACACTAATTTCCCCAAATGGCAAGCTAACCAATTTATGCCAACAAAGGTCCATGTTATTAGAGGAATACGGTACAAATGAACCCACACATGCACAGATTTAACAGTAGATTGGGCTGAGCTGAAATTAGGATTCCAAGCAGCTAAAATGAACATGTGGCCTCTGATGAAGGTAGGGTCTTTTTGTAGGACATAAGCTTTATCTTCAGGGGAAGAAAACTTGAAATAGAAGTTAGTTTTATCAGAGAACATATCATATGAACCCTTTAACTTCCAACTCTTTTCTATATGAGCTTTGACCTCCATGAAATTCACAGTACCACCAAGAAAAATTCCCACCAAAAAATCTGACCAAGCACTAACACCAGCAGACACTACCTCAGGGGGAGGAACTAGAGGTTTGCCAATGTAGTCAACTTCAAAATGCTTAGGGGAGTAATGGCCAGCATTTTTAGGCTTAGAAGAAAACAAAGAGGACCAGGATGGATGAGTGGTTGAAGGAGGAAGAATGGAAGAAGAAGGCAAGGAAGAAGAAGACTGAACAAGAAGAGGAAAAGAGTCTGGAGGAAGGGGAGGAGGAGGCAGACCAAAATGGGCTGGAGAGGGGATGGGAAGGATGCCCAGAGAAGGAGGAACAGGAATGGAGATGGGAGGGGGATGGGAGGGGATGGGATGGCAGGAGAGGTAGGAATGGTGATGGGAGGGGGAATGGAGGTGGAGCCATGGGCAACCATGAAAAAAGGAAAATAATGAAAAAAACAACAACTTAACTTCTTAGAATTAGAAATATATTTTTTAAAACCTCAATAACTAATTCAATTTTATAAATTCCTTTCGAATCACATCACTTCCATTCCGATCTCCTTACCCATTTTTCACTTTTCAAAAATAGTATCCACTATTTTTCACCACCTTATTTCCATATTCTAATATAAATTCACTCTATGAATTTTATATTCCCAAATTTTCATTTGTTATCGATTTCTTTTGTTTATAACATCATTTATAAATATATAACTTCTTTGAATGTCACCTTCTTTTTTTATTAAAATAATCTAATTTATAAATTCCATTTTTAAATTCAATTCCATACAAATTCTATTCATTTGTGCCAATCTATCTTTAATATCGATTCCAACTTCTTTCACATTTTTCAGAATTATCATTTTAAAAATCCATCGTTTAAAAATATTTTATATAAATTATATTAAAAATCTCTATTTAAAATATATTTTTACGAATAGTTAAATACAACCCAGAAATCAATTTATTGTTTTACCCAAATCAATTTCCTTTAAAATAATCCAAACTTCGATATAATTATTTTTATATTCAAAATCTCCTTTTAAATTCCTTTGAATTCCAAAAATAATATTATGGTATTGAAAATACCAAAATTCAGGCCAGTGCTACTTTTGCATCCAATTATTCAATCACAACAATATCTATAACAGATTATTCTAACACATCATATATCACTATATATGAAACATAAACAATATATTTGAGGAATCCAGTTGGATCCCTCCAACCTGTTTCCCTGCATCCACAGATGTTAATACAATATAAAAATACCAAACTCACTTCGAAAGGGATATCGCGGTATATAGGGTCATCCGCTATTATGCGGGGCGCATAGGGTCTCATCCGCTATAATGTGCGGGAATATCACTCCAAATACTAGTGTATATACTACTATATATATTCAACATTCAACAGATAATAATTTTATAAATCAAACCAAGCATCCAATAATTTATTTTAACTATTTAAAATAAATTCTAGTAATCCAAATGAGTGAGATTTAATCACCTTGATTTTTTATTTGCAGTCCGTTCCAATTTTAAATCAAATTGAACAGCGTTCAATTTAATTTAAAATTCCAGTTATCTTCAATAAATCCCGAACCAAATTTTATTGCGAATTTCGACCTCGTAAGAACATATTACGGGTTATTAACAATTTGAATTTTTATAAACCAATAAACAATTAAATTAGTGTTAACGATATGACTAAATTTAAATTAAACTAATTACAGTAATCAACGATTGATTACCTCATTATCAAACCCTAATCCACGCTACCTCCTCCCAGCATTCTCGTTAGTACGCTCCAGACCATCGTCGCCGAGACAGCTCCTCACAAACGAACGCAACACAGCACTGGTTGCATCTCGTCAATGGCATCACCGTAAAAAATTTCGAACACCTTAAATTTCCGAATGGTAGAGTCTCCTTTGTACGGAGACTCTTTTGCAAAATGACAAGAGAGATAAATATATGCATCCACCCACACAGTCGAAAAACAAAATATATATCAATATTTATATTTTCGCAGTATTTAATCCGAAAACGTACCTTATTTTAGCATTTTTAAGCGAGCGGCTTATTTTATTTGCAGTTTGCGCGACCAAAAATCAAACAAACAGCTCCATATACCTGTACTTACTCAATTTAAACCACGTAAGTACCAAAAACATGAAATTTAATACCATTTCACTTATTTAAATAATGACAACACATAAACTTCATAACCCAATCATGCCAAACATATATTATAAGCAATTATAAGGTTCTGATACTAATTTAATTGCTTTCACTCAATCCATATTCAATTTAAATGATTTACAACCAAAATTATTGCATTCAATTCATATTTATATCAACAAACTTATATCCATTCCAAATTCATTTAAAAATCAATTTTATTCACTTCTATTAATTCATAGAATTTTATTTACTTTTGTTAATGTCGAACAACAATTTTTCTATGCAAATTCGGCGCTATTCATTTAATAAAATAACCATTTAAGCTAATGACTATTTTAAATTGATTCCCAATCAATTTATATTTAATTTTACTCTATTTCAGATTTGTTCACAATCAATTCACTTAAATTTCATTCATATCCACACTCATTATATTCAAATCTATTCTATTAGGCTTGGAATCATCCCACACTATTTATTAAATAACCATTTCACAATTTATTCAAGCCAAACTTCCATCCAAAATATTTACTTAAGTTAATCCGTTATTTTTAAATTATTTCCACCTTATAACTTAAGTTTATTTCTTTCAACCAACTTCCATTTCATTTACTAATTAATTAATTAGTTCATTCATTTTATTCACTTCAATTTCAATTCCATATTCAAATTCATTTTTTTGAATACATTTATATGATATCCCAAGTCATATTCAATTTATTTACACTTAAATAGAATTTATTTATAACCCCAACCGTTGCTATCTCAATCCAATTCTATTTTATTCGAAGATATTCCCAATTATATTAAATTTGCTTACAATTTAAGTTGAAATTAATTTATAACTCAAGTTCCCTATTAAATTAACTTATCTAATTAGTTCACTTTCAATTTATAGCTCAATATCTGATTTTTACCTCAAAAATCACTTCTTTTAAGTTACTTGAGTTCAAATTTATTTTAAAATTCAAGTTTGGATTTTATTTCCTTCACCAAAATATCACTCCATTTTTATTTTTGGGTTTTCTATTTCACTTTTCAATTTTATAAGTTACACAACTTATCTCTCTCATTTCCATCAATTTTACACTCAAGTATATTCACATTTTATTTTTAACTCGAGATTATACATCTATTTATAGCCTAAGTGTAACGACCCGTAAATTTCGATAATTTAATTTGTTAATTTAATGAATCTTGTTGTTTAATATTGGAAGAAATAAAAAGTTTGTAATGTAATAATGAAATGAATACTAAAAGAAATGTAACATATGATAATTAAAGTTAATTATTAACAACTTGAATGAAATTCTAATTAGTTAAAATAATTTAAATGTTATACTTGGCTATGAATTGAATATAAGGAAACAAGTGTAGATATTGAACTAATTGATGAATTAATATATAATTAATGATAATTAGATAAGAACAGTGTTAGGTAAGCAATGGTAACATTTGTTTGTTAATAATAACTTCTAAGTGTAATTAATTGTTAATGGTAACAATTATTATAAGTTAACCATTTATTTAGTCTATTAAATTAAAATGGGTAATCAATTGCAATAAATCTAAATTAAATGTTATGTTGGTGTAAGTTAAGGTAATAATTGGAAATAATGTTAATTTTATTCATATTATGACAATTAGTTGAATTAAAAGAATGGAAACCAAAATTTATTAAATTATTTGAATTTAAAACTATAATAATTGGATTAATTGCAATTCAATGAAATTAAATATTTAAATATTACGTAAATGGAAATTAAGATGAAATTGGGAAATATTAATGTACCAAGATATAAACCAATGTTAATTATACCATAAGATGATAATTGATTGAATAACAAAATTCGAAGATTTAATAAATGGATTTATTGGGATTTTTATTTATAACTACTGAATTACTGAAATTGAAATTAAACACTGAAATTGGTAAATTAATCAACTTTAAATTGATGTCTAAATTTGTTTAAATTATTGTAAATGATTAATAAATCAAAAAAATGATAGAAGTTGTAAATTATTAAATTTGAATTGAAAAAGTGATCTAATTAATTTATTTAATTAACTGAAATATAGCCATTTTGGCCACCGACTCTGATTTCGACGAAACCGGTTTCATCGGATCCGTAATAGTGAATTATTATAGGATTCCAAGTTTCGTAACGATCGGACTTGCCATCTGATCGTACGGGCTCGAAACGCCTAGAAATCAGTTTAATTGAAATCCAATTGAAATCAATTTGAAATAAGCTGATTTTAATATAACTTCTTCATATGATGGAATTAGAACTTGAAACCTAATCCATTGATTTTAAATATACGGAAAACATCTGTTTTGATATATGGGATGACCCATTTTCATTCCGGAGCCGAAACGGGCTTTTCGGGTCGTTTATCGTTCAGCTTTCCAAACCAATTGAGCCCATTCATTTCTATTTTGTTCTGCCTATATATATATACATTATAAACCCTAGGTCATTTCTTATTTCTAATTTCAGTACGTATAATTCCATTTGCTTCTCTCTTCCCAATGGCTGCAACCCCTAATTCCCAATTGCAATTTCAAATCAAATTCAAATCCAAAAACTCAAACTCCTCCAATCCAAACAAATTATATATCGATTTGAAGCTCTCGAAGAGCGTAATATTTTGGTGCTATTCGTTTTTCGATTTGACGCATCGTTTGTCCTGAAATTCAAGATAAACCTCGGCTGTTCATAGGCCACTTGCTCGATCATTGGTGGATCTTCGTTGTTTGGTCGATCGGGGAGTTCGTGCGTGTAGAGGCAAGGGGCAGTCAATCTAACGGTTGCTTCTGGCCAAGGGTGTCGGAATTCGCCGGAAATGGCGTTGAAAGCTAGCGGAGGCAGGGCGTTTTCTGGACGCTGGTGGTGGCCGCGCTCGGCCTAGGGGGTCGGCTTGGAGTGGGGTGTTCGGTGGTGGTGCCAGATTGCGATGGAGTTGGATGAGGTTGCGGCATTTTTGGGTAAAAGGTTGGGGAAGGCGGCGGCTTCATGATGCTCGAACGCGAGTTAGGGCTTGGTAGTTGCTGACGTGTTGGGTAACTGTGCTTTTTTTTATTTATTCAAATTTAAATCACGTAACGTTCTAACTCGAATAACTTCTATATACGAGGTCCGTTTCACGCGCGGTTTTCTCCGCTAGGATCGTATTGAAATTCTGGACATTTTGACGCAAGTTTGGATGGATTCTGAGATCGTTTGAATTTTGGGTTTAAATTGGATTTAAATTCAATTTAAATTCAAAAGGTGAGTGTTTCAACCCACTAACAGCTTCTGAAATTTCTTATGATTGTTAAATTTAATTTATGATGTGATTAGGGATTTATTTATGACTGTTTGGTGTATTTTGAATTATCATCCCAGTTAATTTGAATTTATTTGAATAAAATCGTTATTTAATTTATTATTGAATATAAATTTCCAGTTTAATACCCGTTATTGATTATCAGTTCTATACTGATATTTATTGATTGATTTGGATGATGATTGTGATGGATGTTGATTGTTGATGTTGGTTGAATGGATGTTGTATTTTATACCGTTATAAACTGCAAGTTCGTTATGGATTTTTATTTATTTCGGGATTGCGGTTTGAAATGATATACAACCATAAAATGTTTAAATTGCGGATTGAAATGATAAATATCTGTATCACTTGACCCTAGGGTAGAAAATTATATACGGACACCGGATTGGTTAAATTAAATAATTTTAAAATCCTTAAAATTTTGAATTTAATCAATCGATGTTTTGAAATAAAATTTGATTTATGTAAATTAAAGTATTATTGAAAAATCAAGTTTGTATTAAAATGCGAATTGGTTTAAAAAGGAATTTCTTTAAGGAAGTAAATCGGAAGTTTAAAGTTAAACTTTTATGTGTAAATGAAATTCTATCGAAATTGAGTTATTGAATTTGTTTGAAAATAACTTTGAAATATGTTGAAGTTGGAGTAATCCGTATTGATATTTTTGAACATGGATTTAAACGATATGAAATTCGATAGTTTATTGAAATTTGGTTTGTCGATTTGGAAATTTGAAATGGTCCAAATATGTTGAAATGAAATGAGGAGTTTAAACTGGTATAAATTCCAAACTCATATTTTAATATAAACTGTTTTAAAATATATTTATAATTATTAAGATTTTCAAATTTATTAAACTATTTAACTAATATTAACTATATAAATTATTTGACTATTTTAAACCAATTTAATTTATTATGAACTAATTAAACCATTATAATTTATTTTAAATCTAATTAATCTATTTTAAGCTATTTAATCTATTTTAATTATATTTAATCTAAATTAAATCTATTTAACTATCTTAAATCAATTTAAAGGTACTTTACCTAGAATTAAACTATTTTGGAGTATTTTAACTATTTATAACTATTTAAACTACTTTCTTTAAAATTCCAAACTAAGTAAAATGGATGGGTTTATATTCAAATTTTCGATTTTTAAAGTGAATATGACTTCGAAAATATTATGGTTTTGAGAATACGATAATTTGACATAAATTGTGAATATGACTTTTGAAAGGAAATAAAATTATCAAACTATGATTTCAAATGCGATATGATTTCAAAGGTGAATATGATTTCGAAAGTAAGTAATGATTTCGAAAGTGATATGGTTTGAATTGAATATGATATTTTGATATCAATTATGAAACGATTTTGGAAATGTAAAAGAACCATCCGGTGTGTAATAAGCGATTGGTTGTTAAAGAGACCGGGATCGGATGTTGTCATACTCTCTACCAATACCGAAAACCAATTTGACAACTATGTACGCGGTGGAGATTTCAGAATGTAGTAAGATGGTGGCGACGATCCTAAAGGTATATTTATGGGGACCTAACTCCCGTGAATTAGCATAAGGTAGCTAAAACAGGAGCGATTCCAGGCCAATAAGGTAGCTCCTCTGATCAGACACATTCCATCGATACTATATTCTGACTTGCGATTTATTTGGTGGCCACCCTTCGATTTTTACTCTGGAGTGTATTTCGAGTTGGGCGGTAGTTGCGGCTATGCGTTACCAACAGTCCGGATGCGTAATTGGTATATCTACCCTGGCATTGCCTAGTTGGGTCGTGTCACCTACCCTAGCGCGCCTTCTACGAGTTTGTTTTATGTCGTACCTATGTGGTATCCTCTGGCGGCTCCAGTTTACGGAGAGATACGGTACTGTATAGACTATTGGCATACCTATAAAATTTGTAAGGGGGATATAGGTAATGCCATAACGCTATTTTAATAGTTTATCTTACTTTAGACACTATTATAATAGCGTATTGTACTACATAGTATATAGTTTAACGGATCCTTAGGAGATGTGAATCCCGAACATCTCTTAAGTTACTGCACTCACGTTAGACACTGGATAAGAGATGTCAAACCCTGTAAACATCTCCAACACCGTTTACACTTATATTTATTTACCGTTGATTTGACTTATATAAGATCTTTTAGTTCTGACTCAAGTGTTTTGTCTTTTTAATTCGCTCGGGTCAGTCTGAGCATTTCAGGATTTGAAGACCTTATTTCTGGAGGACGAAGACGAAGATTTGTACTACTGTTATTTACTATATTTATTCCACCGCATCATACTATTCCGCTGCAATGTTATGTATTTATCTCTGATATGTGTAACTCTGATTTTTGTATTGGATAAGTATAATCAAATGTTTTGTATACAGCTTCATGAACTGTTATTTTATTATTATATTTTGTCATTCTGCTGCGAGATTCTGTTTTGTTTTTATTTCTTTCTCTTTTTCTTATTCACCCCAAATAACAATTCGCCCTTTTGTATGGTTTGAGTCGGCATGTGTGTCTGCTTAAAGCGTACAAAAAGGCGGGATGTTACACTAAGTATATTTTTATTCCGTTAACTTCAATTTTTATAAGCTATTCCAATTTATTTATTAACAATTCCAATTTTCACTTAAATTTTATCTCATTCAAAATTTATTCCTTAAGGCTATATAATTATTTCACAATTCAAAATTTATATTTACTTCAATCTGATATTATTCCTAATCCAATCAATTCAATTTGATTTAAATTTCAATTCTTCTTTACCATCATTCCAAAACCATACTTAAATTAAATTCTACCCCAAGCAAATTTTATTTTTATTTCATTCAATTAAATCAAGTAAGAATTTAATTCCAATTTCAAAATTTTCCACTTTCTTACTTATATTCATATAGCAATTTCACCATTCGAATTTATTATTGTCTCAATTCCAAACATTTATATTAAAATTCTAGAATTCAAACACCCGATATATTTTTCAAATCACTTTGAAATCAAATATATATATATATACTCTTTTTGGCTTAACAAACCACTTCTTTCGAATTTTAAAATCAACATGATTTTATCCAAAACAATTCCTTTCGGAATTTTTAAACAAAACTTGTTTGCCCAAAAAATTTGAATCGAATAAATTTCGGCAGCAATCCGTCACTTAGAAACTCAAAAATGAATACTGGTGATGTTGCCTTCTTCATCAGAAATATTTTCCAGCGACTGAACTGAGTTCAGTGCTATATCACTTCCAAAATCCATTTAAAACAATTTTTCCATTCAAAAATATCTCCAAAATAATAATACTATTATTTATCTTCAAACACTTTGGAAAACACTTCTAAAAATCTCCGGGATTCAAATTTTCCAAATTCTGGTTTGAACCCATTTGTAGTTTTTAACTCATTTGTATAATTCATACTTATACAATCTCTATTTGGTCATATATATAACCATTTCAATTTTATAATCTTATTTTGATTATATAATAACAACCAAACACATCACTATAACAATTTTCAGAAAATTATTCTATTTATATCAAAATATAGTTTGGGTAAAATTATTTCATTTACCCGCTTCAAAACCATACTGTGTCGAATTACTCTATTCAAGTGTTTAGAAACTCCTATCGATTTAAGTGGCGTCCCACTATTCGATCAGAATTTATATACCACTCGATCAATAAATCAACACAATATAAACCATTTTATATTCACTAACAAATACGCCCTCATATTTATTAATACACTCAAACTCATTCTAGGGTACTACTGACCCTATCTCAAACAAGTAATCCCCACCACAGCCAAGGTTCTCGCTTAACCTTCAGCTCTGATACCAAATGTAACAAACCGAGATTTTCGACCTTCAAAAATCGACATCAATACTTCCTCTATATGAATGCCGAGTAATCGAGTGCCGGAAATACCAGTTCATTAGGGGTGTAGAAGAAAAGGGAGAAGAAGAAATAGAAACAACAACACAGAATCTCACAATCGCAGGGGAACAAATTATAATATATAATAACAGATTTTAAATAAAAGAACTGTGCTATTAATATACATACCATTATCAGAGTACAATATACAACAATCAATCTGGACAGTTCAATAACTTGTCCTCACACAGCGAAAATACAAATCAAGTAATGAAATATGTCTTGTCATCCAGCTCGTCTCCTGAGCTCCATAGCATCTTATCCTGAATCTGTAATACTCGGTCTGACCTAAGCATTATAATAAAATAACACCCGAGTCAGTCTGGAAAACCAGCGTGAGAAAACACATTCAATTTGAATTATTAGAGTTATCAAAATCCTTTGAAAAACAAAGGTATCTCGTATGACTACGTCACATATAAAAACGATGGGTTTTTCCCTTACGATAACCAAAACATTTTGTAGAAAATCCAATGATATTATAATAGTGTCTAAATACAAATACTTATTCAAATAACCGAAATTGTTACATTAATTAAATTCCAGCATACTAGGCTCTACAAACAAAATCGAAAAGGCTCGTATTGGAGATGGATCTCATACAAATAACTGGGCCACATGGGTACCGCCCATCACAGTACACCTCTAGAACAATGTACCGAGGACCTCGTCGGGATCCCCTGCTACACATGACCGGCCTACCCCTAACTAGGATAGACCAAATATGTTATCACCCTGGCTGTTCCCACCCTTACAATCGAGCGCTCCTTCTTCCATGCACAACCATATCCATAATATATAGGTTTCCAAGGATATCTAGAAAAGTGATAACATACCCTAATTGGGTGCGACCCACTTAGCCTTGCTGCATCTCCCTTGTTTTAATCATTCCCGGTTGATGAGGCTTGAGGCTAAGCGTTACCTTTCAAGAAACAATTCTACTTAGAATGCTCATCGTCCCCCAATGACGATGTTCTGAAAGCATTCGTCCATACAAGTTGTCCTAGGTCTGGACAAACCGAATCATCGTCTTCATCATCTTCACGGTATTCATTCGTAACGTTCAAACCGGATCGAAGTGGTTTTTGGATAATTAAATCTGATCCCGGTCTCTTCGAAACAATTAACGAAATTGGCCAATATTGATAGTCGGTAATTCAACTATCAATAAAACATCCATAAGCAGACACCAGGCCTCATTATACATTTTTCCCCAAAATATCTTTATAAGATATATCGATTCCTTCCAACATTTGAAAACAATTTCAAATACTTAAATCCGTAATCGGATATTTCCAAACCATCTCAACACTTAGAAATATTTCCAAATTTCCATTTTTATACTTAGGAAAATATTACAAGTCTTACTTTCCAAAATCTTTCAAATATCAACACTTAAGAGATATTCCGTAACTTATCTCATAAGTCTTCGAAATCACTAATAAATTCCCTTTTTCAATTTCCAAAACCCAGTATACTTATTTATAACGCCATTCAACAATTTATAACTTCTTTTATAAATTCAGATTTCATTTCAAATTCCCATATTCATACATTTTGAAATTTCATTTCCTCCAAATTCCTTATAAAATTCCTTCCCTTAAAACATATCCATTTAAAAGCCCCATTTACGCAACTTGAGAGAATTTATAAATAAAAAATTTCAATCACTTCAAAACTCTATATATATATAGTAAGTATTTAGAAAGGGTAATCGTTGCCTTTCAAAAAAAAAGGGTAATCGTTTATTTTTAAAAACATGTTCAAGTAATTATTTAAAATATCGAAAACATTTTTATAAACATCAATAAATCATATTTTTTTTGACAAACAAATAAATTTTTAAAGCCGATTTTAAAAGTTACAATTTACTAAAATAAATACTTAATATTTGAAATCTACTTAACGAAATATTTTAATCCTAACTAGTTTAAAATTCCATAGTTTTTAAATAATAAAAATTTCCTTTTTTAAAAAAAACAACTTAACTTCTTAGAATTAAAAATATATTTTTTAAAACCTCAATAACCAATTCAATTTTATAAATTCCTCTCGAATCACATCACATCACTTCCATTCCGATCTCCTTACACATGTTTCACTTTTCAAAAATAGTATCCTCTATTTTCCCCATCCTATTTCCATATTCTAATATAAATTCACTCTATGAATTTTATATTCCCAAATTTTCATCTGTTATCGATTTCTATTATTTATAAGATCGTTTATAAATATATAAATTCTATGAATTTCACCTTCTTCTTTTTTATTAAAACAATCTAATTTATAAATTCCATTTTTAAATTCGATTCCTTACAAATTCTATTCATTTCTGCCAATTTATCTTTAATATCGATTCCAACTTCTTTTCATATTTTCCAAAATTATCGTTTTAAAAATCTATCGTTTAAAAATCCTTTATATAAATTATTTTAAAAATCTCTATTTAAAATATATTTTTACGAATAGTTAAATATAACCCAGAAATCAATTTATTGTTTTACCCAAATCAATTTCCTTTAAAATAATCCAAACTTCGATATAATTATTTTTATATTCAAAATCTCCTTTTAAATTCCTTTTAATTCCAAAAATAATATTATGGTATTTAAAATACCAAAATTCAAGCCAGTGCTACTTTAGCATCCAATTATTCAATTATAACAATAATCTTTAACATATTATTCTTACACATCATATATCACTATATATGAAAAATAAACAATATATTTGATGAATCCAGTTGAATCCCTCCAACCTGTTGCCCTGCATCCATAGATGTTAATACAACATAAAAATACCAATCCCACTTCGAGGGGGATATCGCGGTATATAAGGTCATCCACTATTATGCGGGGCGCATAGGGTCTCATTCGCTATAATGTGCGGGAATATCACTCCAAATACTAGTATATATACTACTATATATATTCAACATTCAACTGATAATAATTTTATAAATCCAACCAAGCATCCAATAATTTATTTTAACTATTTAAAATAAATTCTAGTAATCCAAATAAGTAAGATTTACTCACCTTGATTTTTTATTTGCAGTCCGTTCCAATTTTAAATCAAATTCAATAGCGTTCAATTTAATTTAAAATTCCAGTTATATTCAATAAATCCCGAACCAATTTTTATTGCAAAATTTCGACCTCATAAGAACATGTTACTGGTTATTAACAATTTGATTTTTTATAAACCAATAAACAATTAAATTAGTGTTAACGATATGATTAAATTTAAATTAAACTAATTACAGTAATCAACAATTAATTACCTCATTATCAAACCCTAATCCAAGCTACCTCCTCCGAGCATTCTCGTTCGTACACTCCAGACAATCGCCGTCGAGACAGCTCCTCATAAATGAACGCAACACAGCACTGGTCGCATCTCATCAATGGCATCACCGTACCTCACCACTCCCCCCCCACACCACCATGCTCGGCCAACACCGTCTGTAACCCCACACGCACGCCTGCGTACGACTCCGCCTCCATCCTTCACGTCGCCGCCTACTCTCGCGTTATCCACTTCCCAGCCATCTCGATCGCCGTCTGCCCTCGTCGCGAGCTACCCCCTCCAACTTGCGATCTTATTTCGAAATTATCCTTCTTCTTTTTTATAATAAAATTGAACGAATTCAATTTCATTCAAGCAAAATAAATGTGATTTCAATTTTCTGAGGGTTACACGATTTTATTTGATTTCGATCATCATCTGAAAGAAGATAGATTATACGCGATTTTAAATGGGGTGGGCGGCTTCTTTTTTCTCTCATGATTTAACTGAAAAGAAAAGGGAAAAGCGTGATTTACACGAAAAGGTAAAGGCATATGTGCAGATTATAGGGTGGCTGAGAAGACATTATGGATAAGACTTTGATTTAATTATATGTGTATATATATGTATACATATATATTTCCAAATATTACATATCTCGAAATTTTGAACCCCTATGGAGGCGTGCCGCTAGGCGTTCATAATGTTATACCCCTATTCCGAATGCAATGGAAAAGGTTTCAAGTCCAAATTCGATCGTATGGAGAAGATAGCTTTTTGGACCCAATTATTATATTGAATTTCGATATTAAATTCAACACGTTTATATTCTATACGATCAAACGGTAACTCCAAACGCTATGAATTTTGGAATCCAATAATAATACACTATTATGGATCCAATGGAACTGGTTTCATCGAATTCTGAGACTGTGCCCCGGATCGTTATTTTAACGCGTCGATTAAATCGATGATTTCAAAAATTTGCGAAATCGCTCAAAATTCCAATTTTAAATCTTACTATCTAAATTATAAATCCCAAATTTAATATTTAAAACCATTTAAATATTCAAAATTAAAAAATTATCTTAGTGTTTCGTACTTTGTTGTTTTGAAAATTGAAAGTTATATTTCAGCGCGGAAGGTGAAGTAAACAGTTGATTATGTGTCGTTATATCATTGTTAGCTAAGAACCGTGTTTAATATATAAAAAATGATATAGCTAACTCAACTAAAACTTGTTTGTTAGCCAACTGTCAACATATTTATTATATAACATAAAATGATATTTTTACATCTTAACTCTGCCAAATATAAAAGTCGAATTACTTAAATTATTATTATTATTTAATATAAACAACCATATGAATGTACATGTAGTATTCATCAATCCCAAGGTTATGCTCAAGGAATATCCATATAACTTCTTATAACTCAAATGTAATAATATATGTGACCACAAATAGCATACAACATATGCATTTAACAGTTTGGATCACTATTCCAAGATTCAACTATTTATACAAATTAATCAATACCAAGATTAGGGAAAGACAGAATTTGGAGTCAGCAGAGTTGTTTATTGGATCAAAAATTTATGTTCACAATGTTTACAATGTGATTACTAACGGGCCATAGTATATGTTTAATGTATGTTGTTCATACATAACGAAACACCACCATATAAATCATCATTCAGCGTAACAATGTTTTTACATGGAATCATAAAACTACTATGATTCGAAAACACCACGATACAAATATGGTTTCAGTAAATAACTAAAACAAACATCTTTAATTTTATTGCGAAAAGGCCTATCCATAATTATAGGGTCATGTTTGAGTTTTTTTTTTTGGTTTTTTTAAATATATATAAACATGTATTCCAATGTACTAGAATAAAAGGTGTGTTGCTACAGTGATTCTTTATTTTGAAACTTGTTCTTCCCTCTTTGCATTAATGGATACATTATATTTAGTATTAACATAACATGTCTAATCACCTCTTATTCTAGTTACTCATATAGCATGAAAATTATTATGTGAAACGACTTCATTGTTTAGACCTAAACCATAAGAGGTACCCAAACCAAAAAAAAATTGTGACAAACATACATGGCATTGAAACCTTAAAATGAATTTGACTATCAAACAACAAAACCATTTTAAGTGTAGGCTTTAACCTATTGTTTGTCTGTGAAAATTATATATTGTTTGCGCAAATATGGATTGTGCAAGCATTATTTCGAACATCAAAATTTCAGCAAGTACAGATTTGCTCCCTCACTTTTCAAAACATATTCCTTCTCCCCAAAAAGCTTTCTTATTATTCTTATAAAAATGCTACTATGACAATTATTTTGTTGAAATAATTTTTTTTTGAATGGACCATACAGCAAACTATTTACTGAATTCCTCTAAACACATTATTCTTACATTTTGATGGAATGTTCTTTATTCTTTACATTTTGATAGAATTATCTTTTTGCTGCAGTAGCAAAATCCTTATTTTTAATTGTTTGACATTGTATTATATCTGATTGTTCGATGTGTTGGGTAGTTAAGTTTACAATGTGTTATTTAATATGAATTCTCAATTTCAACATATAGTTAAGTTTTAGTTAATGACGGTAATAATTCAGTGGTTATTTTTGTCGTTTTTGTCATGTCATGTTTAGAAGTATAAGGTAAATTTATATAATAGAAGATTGGTAGTAAACTCGTATGTTTTGTGTTTGAATTTATTATTGTCTTTCTATTATTTAAATGTTTGTTCTTCTTAAATATACACCGTGTATCGGAGTTGAGAAAATGAAAATAAGTGTTCAAGTATGCCGGACTAAAGTAAAAAAATGTCTTCTGTGTCTTTTATTCTTCCATCCCTCCTCCGACCGATCCGTCGTCCCTCCAACTAATCCGTCTCGTCTGACCTTACACTGCCAAAATCCCTAGGGCCGGCGCCTTCGGGATGAAATCTCATCTCATTCGGATGATAGTCGGTTCCACTTTGATTCTATGGTTGTTGAGGTCCCTTTGCCATTTAGGGGTTTTCCACCACCCGAGTCTTCGTCAATTCGCCGATCTTACGTGGACGTTATTTGATTGCCCGCTCCATCGCGTCGCTCCAGTTCGCCCTTTTCAAATTCAAATTTGGATCGGCTTGCAACGGCTAAACCAGCTCCGAAATGGAACATTTACAGCCACGTGTCTAAGATAATACCTGAAAACTATTTTAATTGTGGGCTCCACGATCATTACATGCGTGTTTGCAGAAACCCTGTTTTGTGTTTCAAGTGTGGATAATCGAGACATTTTTTTACAAAATGCCCTAATAATGCAAAGCAAGCGGATGGAGCAAGGGCACGTGCAAAATCTTTTTGGCTACTCCTCTATCTATTTGTGTTGATCCAGCATCCATCCCTACTTCGATCCCACAATCTGCCTCTAGAGATTTTATTACAAAATATGTCAAGATATGTGCTTGCTGGAATATGTTTTAGAAAGTGAGGGGGTAGATCTATACTTGCTAAAATTTTGATGCCCGAAATAATGCTTGCGCAATTCATATTAGCGCAAGCAATATATATAAAGCTTGCATAAATATGAATTGCGCAAGCTATATACATAAATCTTGCGCAGATACAGAATGAGCAAGTCTTCTGTATAAAAAAAATAGCTTGCGCAATCCATATTTGAGCAAACTATTTTCAAAAGAAAGTCTATTTTTGCAATAAGTTTTCTGTGAGTCCGCTATTCTAACTTGTTTTTACCAGATGCATTGTTTGAAAAAATTTCCTATAAAAAATAACATACCTAGCACGTGGATCATCTACTTTACATGTTTTAATTTGCCTTTTTTATAGCAGTGTATAATTTTACAACAGCAAGAGAACATAGAGCAAGACTACAATGAAATTTACGTAGATTGATTCGATTTGAATCGACATACCCATGGTCAATGGACATTATTTTAGGCATAGATATACTTCTACGAACTTATCTTTGCCATCAAATGATATTTTGGTACTTTGAGGATCGTTGCATTTTTCAGAATGATTGTAACCATTATTATTCTTTTAATCATATCTTAACGAGATTTAAAAAAATGTGGAGAAAAGGAAGTAAATCAGGCACATTATCTACAACTGTCGAGAGAACTTCCAAAAAATATATTTAAAATAAATTTGGATCTAACCTTGGCAACATGCATCTTGCCACAAAACGAAAGAAAAACAACAACTTGCAGCTGAATTTTGAAGGAGTCTCTGGTAATAATATGTTTATTTGTAAAGGAGAATAAAGTTCGAAAGAAATGTATGGATACTGATTCAAATTTCAAGGATTTTATGTACCTCGTGTAGATGTAATAGCATATCTTCGCCGCTTTATTCCGTTTATTTTTTCTGGTATCCAAAAATCACGCATTTATAATTGAAACTAACTAAACAAAAAAAAGATGGATTTACTAGTTTGCAACTATTTGTAAGGCTGCGTTTGTTTCCCAAAACAAAGTGCTGAACGTTTAAACTTTTCAGCGATTAGAAAAAATCTACACGTTTGGTTTAAAAGAGTAAGCAGCTCCTAACCCTAGTTTTCAGCAGTATTATTCAGCTACAATTAATCACTGGAAGACTCTAGAAGCTTTTGTCTCTCTCTACCAGATTTCAGTAAGTTTTCTCTTTAAAGAAATAATAGGTGAGTAGAGGGAATGGGTGAGTGGAGAAAGTGCAAAAGGAGAAACGAACTTTTGTTGGTAATAGAGAAGTTAACCGATTTAAATATGTTATCTATTTTGCTGATATGGATGAATTTTAGCCATTTGATAGCTTCGTCAACCTAAATCACAGCCCCTCTTTGTCATCCTGTTAAGTTCAAACAATTTTGTTATATAGATTTGGCAAAATATAAAAAAGAAGTCGAACGTTAGGTCATGGATGATATAAGATTGCGTCGAAAGGTTCAATTTTGTACATACTAAACTAGAACGAGAACAATGCGAAATGCATCCAATTTACATATTCCCGTCTTATTTTCAACTTATACCCAAGAACCCTTTAAAAAAAAGTTGCATTGAACACCTATATCAGTATTTTCAATGAAATTATGCAACGACCCGTATTTTTCGATGATTAAAATATTTAATTTAAAAAAGATTTTGGAATTTAATATTGGAAGAAATTAAAATTTGTGATTTATTAATGAGAAAAATAACTAAAAATGAAATTTAATGATGTTAATTTAATGTAATTGATAACTATTTTAATGTAATCTCAATTAATTGAAATAATTGTAAAGCTAAATTTGGTTATAAATTGTAAATAAGGAAATAAATTAAATGTTGTGTTTAATGGTGAAATTGTAGATAATTAATTGAAATTGGTTAATATAGAATGATTAATCAGTATGTTGATTTATTAGCTTGGTTTGTAAACAATAAACAAAGAAATGTGTATGAAATTATAAGTTGTAACAATGGTTTAATTATCATTTCACTATTTAATCCGTTGAAATTAAATTGGAAATCAATTGCAATTAATCTACTTAAATATTGCAGTTAATATGAATTAAGATGATAATTGTAGTATATTGATGTAATAAAACGTAAACCAATGTTAACTATATCCATAAGATGATAGCTGATTGAATAATAAGATGTAAATCAAAATAAATGAATTTATTGGATAATCAATGAATTTCTTGCAAGTGCCATTAAACGCTGTAATTAGTGCAATATCTAATATTGAATTTGACATGGGAAATTTGTTTTAAAGGATTATAAATTTTTAGGTAATCAAAAATGATGAAAATTGTTAACTATAAAATTAAAATTGAAAGGTGATTAAATTAATTTAATAATAATTTATTTAATTGACATGAGATTAGCCTTTTTGGCCACTATCTCAGATTTTGATGAAACCAATTTCATCGGATCCGTAACAGTGAATTATTGTAAGATTTTAAGTTTCGTAGCGATCGGACTTGCCGTTTGATCGTGCGGGCTTGAAATGCGTAGAAATCAAATTTTAATGAATCCAATTAAATTAAACTGATTTTAAAAGCTAAACTTCTGTATACAATGGAATTTGGACTTGAAACTGGTTCCATTGAGTTTAAAAATATCGAAAACATCTATTTCGATATATTGGATGACCTACTTTCGTTTCGGAGGCGCGGCCAACGGCGATGTCTGATGGGCGAGGCGGCGCTCGTTGTCACATGCGGCAGTAGATTGGAAGTGGCGACTTCTCCTCTGGTCGCTTACGAGAGAGGATAATGCGAGGGTTTCGGTCAGGTGTGACATGGTATTTTCAGATTGGCCTATATTTTACTTTAATTTAAATTTGAATTTCAATGTTCTAACACGAATAACTTTTGCATACGAGCTCGGATTCACACGCGGTTTTCTCTGTTGCGATCATATCGAAATTCCGGACATTATGGAACTAGTTTGGCTGAATTCTAAGATTGTTCGAATTTTGGCCTATAATTGGATTTTAAATCGATTTGAAATCAAAGGTGAGTGGTTTAACCCACTCACGAATGCTAAACTATCCTATGTTAGTTAAATTAAATTTATGATGTGATTAGAAATTTATTTATTGTTGTTTGGTATTTTAAATTGTCATTTAAATTTAATTTGAATTTATATTGAATTAATAGCCATTTAAATTAATATTGGGATTTAAATTGTTAATAAATACCTGATGAAGATAACAGTTAATGATGTGATTTATTGGGTGACTTGAATGATGATTATGATGGATGTTTAATTGTTGATAATCGAATGATTGGATTATATTTATTTTATATGTTGTTATCACACTGCAAGTTCCCTTAGTTATTGTTAGTAAATCACTATGGGTTGAAATGATACATACCCGAACGATCCATGATTAGGGAAAAATCGTTATGGGTTGAAATGACAGACTCGATCGATTTTATGGATTTTAAATTTTAACTCGGGATTGCGGGTTGAAATGATATATAACCGTAAATTTGAATTATTGCAGATTGAAATGATAGATATACGTATCACTTGACCATAGAGTAGAAAATTATATACAGCCACCGGATTGGTTAAATTAAATGATTTTAAAAAAATGCTTAATTTTTGAATCCAGTTAAATGATATTTTGAAGAAAAAAATTTATATAAACTGAATTATTTTCGAAAATCCAAGCTTTAAACGTTGAATTTGGAATTGGTTTAAATGAATTGTTTAAAGAATTGAAATTGAAATTTAAAAGTTGAACTTTGAAATATAAATAAAATTTATCGAAATTGAGTTATTATAAACGTTTCAATAATTAAACTTTGAAATCTATCGAATTTAAAGCGGTTTAAATTGATAGTTCAAACATGGATTTGAAATCGATATAGATTTAAATGGTTTTATTGAGAATCTAAATTGAAAGATTAAAATTGAGTTTTGTTGATTTGAAAGCTGGATATGGTCCAGATTTATTGAAATGGAAGAAATAGTTTAATTTGATATTAATTTCAGATTAATTATTTTAATATAAACTGTTTAAAGATATATTATTTAAATTTATATTTATTTAGATTTTCAAATTATTTACTATATAAACCGTTTCAAAAATCAAAACATTTTATATTAAACTATTAAAACTATATTTGATCCATTTAATCTATTTTAATATAATTTAAACTATTTTAATCTGTTTTAAACTATTTTAATCTATTTTAAACTATTTTAAACCATTTAAACTATTTTAAAGTATTTTAACTCTTTAAACTATTTTTAAACTATTTAAAACTATTTATGACTAGCTAAACTATTTTCAAAAATTCAAACGGTGCAAGGTTGAATTGTTTATATTAAAATCCTGGATTTAAAAGCGAATATGGTTAAATGATGTTATAACTTACGTTGGAATTTGAAATGATATTTTCTAGTGAAATGACATATTTTGAGTAAATATGATGATTTTGAAATGAGGGTTTAACCTATTTTGTGAATATTATTTCAAAAGTGATAATGATTTCGAAAGTGAATATGATTTCGAAGTAATATGATTTTAAGTGAATATGATATTTTGATATCAAATATGAATTGGTTTTGGAAATGTAAAAGAACCATCTAGTGTGAAATAAGCATTTGGTTGTTAAAGAGACCGAGATAGGATATTTTCATAATCTCTACCAATATCAAAAACCACTTTAACAACTGTGTACGTGGTGGAGAAACCAGAATGAAGTAGGATGGTTTGGCGAACGATTCTGTATGAGGTATTAAGGTATCCCTGACTCCCTCTAGTCAGCTTGAGTCGACTAAAACAGGAGCTATACCGGGCCAAGTGAGGTCGCTCCTCCTATCGGACATGCTTCTTCGATACCATGTTTATTACTTTGTGATTGATTTGGTGGCCACCCCTCGATTGATTTTGAGAGTGTGTTCCGAGGTGGGCGGTAGTAGCTGTTGTGCGTTACCACCAGTCCGGAAGTGCAAACGGTAGAATCCTACCCTGGCATCGCCTCGCGTGCCTTGTCACATACCTTATCATGCCCATTATGAGTTTGATTTGTACCGTACCTATGGTGCATCCTCAGATAGCCCTCCAGTTTACGGAGGAATTACGGTATTGTATAAACTATGGGAATATATAAAAATGTGTTAAGGGGGATATGGGTAACGCCTTAACGCTATTTTAATACTTTACTTTACTGTAGACACTATTATAATAGCGTATTGTACTATGTATGTAGATAGTTTAACGGATCCTTAGGGGATGGAATCCCGAACATCTCTTGAGTTATTGCACGTATGTTAGACACTAGATAGGAGATGTTAGATCCCGTAAACATCTCTGAAGCCATTACACTCATATTTATTTACTGTTGATTTAACTTACATAAGATCTTTTAGCTCTGACTCGAGTGTTTTGTCTTTTCATTACGCTCGGATCGGCCTGAGCTTTTCAGTATATTGAAGACTTTATTTCTGAAGGACGAAGACAGAGATTTGTATACTATATTATTTCATATATGTTCCACTGCATCATATTGTTCCGCTGCATTATTTATTTATTTCTGCCGTATGTAACTCTGATCTATATTGTAAAAGTGTAATCAAATGTTATATGTAAAACAGCTTCATGAACTATTTATTTGATTAGTATATTTGGTCATTCAGCTGTGAGATTATGCGTTTTGTTTTTCATTCTTTCCTCTTCTTTTTCTTATTTACCCTATAACAATCCTCCCTTTTGAATGGTTTGAGTCTGACATGTGTGGTTGATTGTTGATTTAAACCGTCCAAAAAGGTGGATCGTTACATTTGGTATCAGAGCTTTGGTTTAGCGATAACCTTAGCTTTGTGGGGTCTGACTCATTAGAGATAAGGTAGTAATACCTTAGAATGAGTTGTCTGAGCGTATATATGAGAGAGTGTACTTGTTAGTGTTATAAAATGTTTTATATTATGTTAATTTGTTTAGTATTTATAAATTCTGGTCGGTACATGGGACGTTATGGCATTGATAGGGATTTCTAAACACTTAATAGGGCAGACCGACGCAATATTGTTTTGAAATATAGATAAATGAAATAATTTTACCGAGTATTATATTTTGTATATAAAAGAATAATTTTTATAAATGATATAGTTGGAAGTGATATGTTGTTTGTTAGGTAGAGAAATTTTATAAATACTGATTGTAAAATAGAATTTACAAATAAAGTAAATATGAATTGGAAATTTGAGAACTTAAGTTCTGGGATGTTTGAAATTAGTTTTCAAAAGATTTTGGAATTCAATATTAGTATTATTTGGAAGTATTTTTGGATAGAAATATTTTCAATGTAATTTGAAAGAATGTTTTAAGGTAATTTTAAAAGGAAAAAGTTCTGTACTCCCCTCTTCTGTCACTGGAAAATAATTTGGGTGATGAGTGCACGCATCATCGATGTTCATTTTCGAGTTTTAAAATGGAAAGGCTGATGTAGCAACTTTACTACACATTTGTTTTGATAAACAAATCTTAATTTTAAAATATGATTTGGATATATAAAAGATATGAATATATATTTATATTATTTTGAAATGAACCCGGCATTTAGTTCTTAAGTTTCTATAAATTAGGGATTTCAATTATTGTAATGAAATGAAATCTTAACTATTTTAATAGTTAGATACTTCTAAAATGGAAAATAAGAAAGTATATGCTAAGTGATTAATAAAATATATAAGAATTGGAAATTTGTAACTTGTAAATTAAAAGATATGAAAATTTAGAAGATGTAATTATTGACCATTTTGTTAACTAAATGAATAAGATAAACTTGTGTAACATTCAATTGCATTCTTAAAACATATATCAAATGTTTAAAAGTTGTAATGTTAAATAGAAACATGTAATAGAATATTATACAAGTAAAACTTAAGTAATGAAAGTGTTCAAATGAAATTATTTCTATAAATAAGAGTTTTGATGTACAGGAAATGCCATAAACATGAGTTAATGTTTTGAAATGCTTAACAAATTAAATTGAATAGATAAATGTGAATACTATTTAAGTAGATAATTTTTAAACTTAAGAAGATGTTGAAATGAATCACTAATGGACTTAATATTTATTTATTCATGAGTAGATGTAATATTAAATGATACTGTATGTGAAGAAATGAATGTAAATTAAAAAGTTAAGAAACTTAAGTTGAAATGATCCATGAATTAATATTAATATTAATCAAGCTATATAAACAATAAATGTTAGATAAACTACAATGGAATGTATGTAATACTTCAATAATGAATTCATTGATGATTTTAAATAGTGCATGAAATTTTTTATGTAAGTAAATGAATGAAAGAAGAAAAATGACATTGAATGATTGAATGAAATAAATGAACAGTAAATGTAACGGTTGCAATCTTTCGACGCTCAAAAGTCGACATTAATATGTCCACTGTATCAAATATCGTGCAATCGAATGCCGGAAAACCGAACCATTAGGATTAAAAAGAAGAGGTAGAAGAAGACAGAAGAAAAAGAAACAGAACAATAACAGAATCTCACATTCGCAGCGGAACAATATACAATAGATGAATGACTAATCTTTAAAACAAAAGACTATATCAGTTTATACATACATCAATCAGAGTCAATATACAACTCAATACAACAATGGACAGTTATATAAACTTGTCCCATACAGAATACACAGCGGAATAAATAAACAAGTACGATAGTATGTCTCGCCATCCAGCTCATCTCCAAAGCTCCAAAATATCCTGATAACATAACTCTAGGCTGCCCGTGTGGAAAATTATGGGCACCTAGAGTTTAGAAAGGGAACAATAAACTCCAGGTCAATCATGGTGACTGGTGTGAGATCGTAAAACAGTTATTTTCACGAAGAAAATAAAACAAATTCGCAATGCTTTTGGAAAATGAAACTACCATAAGACCTCCCGCCACACACACACAATGCAAACGCAGAATTGGAGGAGATTTCTTCTTATGATAATCAAAGATGCTTACTACGCAAAATCATTGGATATTATTATTAATGTCTAGTGTGGAAAACATTTCTAAAGTATAATATTAATCTTAGCCAGCATACAACCATTATTGTATGCCTACTATAGCTACCATCTAAACAGTGGTGACCACCATAAGTAAATGGCAGGTTCTACAACTAAAACCGTACAAGTTTCGTATTAGGAATTGGATTTCCAACAAATGGTCAGGCTAAGGAACTTCCTTACACCGAAATGGAAACGCCTCTGGAAAGACGCCCCGAGAGTCAACCTGCTCTCTGCAAACACAAGGCCGACGCTACCTCACGCTGTACAGCTGTAACTAGGTAGCTAACACACGAGCTATGCCATCCCCTGGTCGTTACCGACCTTTATCCGAGGATCCTCAACCACAAAGCAACAACCACAAAGTATAATAAATTTGCAGCATCAACATAGGTAAAATATCTAGGCTCCATACCATGATATCAACTTTTATCCAGAAGGAAATGACATACCCTAGGGGCGCGACCCCTAAAAACCTTGCCGCAACATTCCTGTTTCGACCATTACCGGGTTGTGAGGCTCGACGAAGTCTCTTCCACAAAGCTACGCTTTTTCACAAAGCCACGCTTTTTTCACAAAGCCATGCTTTTTCACAAAGCAACGCTTTTTCACAAAGCCACGCTTTTTCACAAAGCCACGCTTTTTCACAAAGCCACGCTTTTTCACAAAGCCATGCTTTTTCACAAAGCCACGCTTTGATCAACAAATGATCAACAGCACTTCGTATGCCACATTACCAAATTGGGAATGTATCACTAGTAACCATCAACTACATAACCTCTGAGCTCGTACGTCTCAGAGAAGGGTGTTAAGCTAAGAGAATAAATTCTCCGCCACCAACAGAAATGTATTTGATAGAAACCAGCTTTACATCTCAAAGTGTAATGTCAGACACACATCCATACAAGTCCATTCCGGGATCGAACGGAACCGAAGGCACTTCCGAAGAAGCCCTTGCAATCCGGATAATTTCTAATCACGTCTGGACTTCCCATCACAAGAAGAGTGATATAAATCTCTATACCGGAGCAACCCGGTGCAGAGACATTCGACAGGTTGTCCTTTCATTTTCGAAAATACTCGGTCTTCACACCGGTCTTCAAATGTTATCCATTCACGACGTATCACTATTCGGAATGGGTTATATGACTCAAAGGTCCTTTCCCGGCTTAACCGAATAATGAGCGTTTGTTTTAAAAACAAATTCAAGTGTCATTTCAAAGGCAAATATTGATAGTCGGTTATTTAACTATCAAACAACATTCACAAAAATCAACCAATTTAAATAATTTTTCCCAAATTATTAAATTTCAAAATATCTTCACAAGATATATATTTTCCACACTTCATCACTTTGAAAACCAATTTCAAATCATATTTTCACTTGCGAAATAAAATTTCCGAATGTTATTTATTTTCACTTTTCCTTTACAAATTCCATTGTGAATGTAAATTTCCAAATTTTCACCGATATATGATTTTCAAATCGATTTCCAATTATTCACTTTCAAACACCAAATAAAATTCAAAATTGATTTCAAATTTCATTTCAAACCCCAAATCAATTACAAATTGATTTCTAAATTTATTTCCAAATACCAAATCATTTGCAAATCGATTTCTAAATTTATTTCCAATTATCAAATCATTTTACAAATCGATTTCCAAATTTATTTCAACACAAAATCCATTTTTATACAACACCAAATCAATTTTCATATCGATTTCCCAAAGATCTATTTTCAAATACCAAATCAATTATTAATTGGATTTCAAACAAATTTATCACTTTTTTGAAAATAAATTCCTTTATCTCTTCCAAACCATCTAAAATTCCATTTTAAATAAATTTCCCAACTTTCGAATAATACTATTCAAAATTCATTTTTAAAACATCTTTTCCCATATTTTGGAAATAATTCGATAAGATTACAAAAATCAACTTTATACTTTTAAATTCCTTCTTTTAAATTCACCCAATTCTTTCAAAAGAAATTTACTTAAAATTTCCTTCTTTAATTTCAAAAATCCAATTTCACTTATTTCTGGTATCCAACGATACCAAAAATACATTCGGCTAAATTTTAGCCTTCACACATCCAATCACAAATATAATCATACACAGATTATAAATAATCAACACACAACATATGAAACCAATTCAAATGTTTTGAGGAATCCTGTTGGATCCCTCCAACCTGTTTCCCTGCATTCATAGATGTTAGCACAATACCAATTCCACTTCGAGGTGGAATATCGCGGTATATGGGATTTATAAAATATCATCCGCTATTATGCGGCGCATAGGGTCTCATCCGCTATATAATGCGGGAAATCAACAATCCCAATATATACATATTCCAATATATATATTGTTATATACTACTATATATACTATATCACATCCAAACAGCAATCAATCAATAACTGCAAATCCAACTTTCAATTTGAGTGAGAAGATCTCACCTTTGCTTTTTAATTTGCAATCCCATTTCATACCAGCCATTTCTTCACGATTTAAGACCTTGTATAAATATTTATACAATTTATTAATATTCAAAATAATCGAATAAATTCAATTTGCCATTTAATATTTTAATTTAACTAAATCTAACACATTTTCCTTTATTAATAAATCATCCTTAGAGACTTAACTAAATAAGCTAATTAACTGGTTAATTGCCTTATTGTACTTAAACAGAATTGTTTCAAACTTTATTTATATAAAATATTTTCTGTTTCTGTAAATAGTCACGTAATAATAACAACAGTAGTATTTTACTGTAATTTCCTAACTCTTTAAATCACTTTTATAAAACTTATGGTTTATATAATTATTGTTCAGCAAAATATATTGTAAATTAGGTCTAATAAAAATTCGAGAATACCTAACAGATCGATATCGAATTTCTTCACGTTTTTAAACTTCAGGCGATTGCTCTCTTAGATTTCTTCATTTTTCTCTTCAACCAGCATCGTATTCTCAAGCATTTGCAGCCGATAACTTTGACCTCAAAGCTACGATTGTTGCAACCCAAAAATCAACCCATGTGCTTCACCATCAACAGCCAGGCCTGCCTCCTACTTCTCATCACTATGCTGCAATTGCCAAATGTGAATCTCCATCATCGGCTTGCCTCCATCAACCACCGCCGTCCACGTCGCCAGCAGCCACCTGCTCCAGAACTTCCCACATCGATCGTGTGCACAGCAATCCCTCGCGATATGGCTATGCGATACCCTTTCTCTCTTTTTTTTCCTCGTTCACTCGAATCACATGAGAAAGGGAAGACAAGATTTTTTTTTCTTGATTGCCGATTCGATTTTTAAAAGAGGGGGAAGAAGATGTGTGTCGGCCATTGTTTTCCTCTTTTGAATGAAAAGGCTCGGCCTTGAATTTGAATGAAAAAAAAAGGAAGCCTCGTCTTCGAATTGTAAAGGGAAGAAAACTGTTCGGCCATTAATATTGTTTGAACGAGATTTTTCTTTCCTTTGGTTTTGATTTTTAAAATTATCTGCTCTCTCGTACAAATTAAAAGATGAAGCAGGGGAAAAGAAAAGGAAGGGTACGAAGGAGACAACTAGGTCGACGGAAATCAGATGCTAGGGTGGCTACTGATTTAACCTTTATTTTTTTATATAAAAAAAATTCTCGATTAAATTTTCAGCGCATTTACTTATCGTATGCTCACACAACAACCCCAAATGCTACGAAAATTGAAACTCGATAATAATACAATATTACGGATCCAATGGAACTGGTTTCGTCAAATTCCGAGACTGTTCCCCCGGAACGCTGTTTTTTAAATTCAATTTAAATGATAGAATTTCAAAACTGAACAAAACAGTTTCAAATTCAATTCTGAAGCTTCCATTATCTTCAGTATTATCAATATAAATTTTCGAAGCCTTGAAAATATTTTTATATCAGCTTAAAACTGAAGATTCAATTTTTTACCCAGATTTAACGATTAAATTCAATAATTAAATTGCCAAATTCATTTCGATATCTCGAATTTCAAATTAAACTAACATTCAAATATTTAAAATCAATTAAATATTCAAATTTCAAATGTCAAAAATTCAGGGTCGTTACAATCTTCCCCCCTTAAAAGAATTTCATCCCGAAATTACAAGTCAAGAAGGATGATCCAATACTCGTTTATCATTTTACCAAAACCAAACAGTTTTCAACAACTTGCCAAAATAATCTTTTATTAAAGATCTATTATCACTTCAACTAACTTTCCAAACACTTTCATAGTTTTCAAACAACTTTATCTTACTTCACAATTCAAATTTAAATTTGAATTCAAATTTTAAATTATCAAAATTCCTCAAAAATTCTCTAACTCTCTAAATTTCCAAAAAAATTCGCCAGCGTCTCATTTGCGCGGCTAGCTCGGTACAACTACAAAATGTCCCTATGGACTCTCAAATTCCAATAGAAAACAAAATGCCAAGTGGCAAAATCAGAAACTCATCAAATTTCATACTGAAATTTAAATACATACCTTATTGTCGAGCAATTTCAAATTATCTTCAAAATCAAAATCCAATTCCATTCTCATTTATAACCCCTGTATGTTTTACCTAACAACAATGGCCAAATTTACTTATTGGATTCTCAATACCCACTTACTTAAGAATTTTCTCCATTTATTTCTTAAGTTCCATATAAGTATTTACATGCTTATATTTATTTATTTTCACTTCACAAACAAAGTTATATATTCATTTCCATTCAACTTTGCATTTTCAATTCCATTTGAATTCAATTTACAATTTAAATTCTATTTGAATTCATTTTATCTTCAAAAACCAAAAAATTCATTTAGTGAAAACTCGATATTCACTTTTTCCAAAGCTTTCAACTTCAACCAAAACAATGGTTTTCATTTTCTAGTTCAATTCCTACGTTTCCATTACAATTTGAAAATCAATTTCCGTTAACAAAAATTTTCAAATTTTTTCTAACTCCCAAAATTTTCGGAAAATTTTGGCGGAGTCTCCTTTGCACGGAGGAGCTTTTGCAATTTGACAAAAGATATAAATATATATACATCGACCCACTCGGTCGGAAAAGCAAAAATAGTTCATATTTCCTATTTTGTATTGCGTAGGCGTACCTTATTATCATTTTAAGCAACGCGGCTTATTTATTATTTATTTGCGCAACCCAACGCAGCCAAACGGCTTCCAAAAACCTGCACTTACTCATTTTAAACACGTAAGTGACATATATAGGAAATCTATTTACATTTCACTTAATTTAATAGCAAATACATAGATTTCATAAGCAATGCATCCAAAACATTTTCCATTAGCAATTTATATAGTTTCGATACAAATTAAATTTGTTACGACCAATTCACATACAATTTAATTTGCATTTCATAGTCACATTCGGTTTATTTCATTAACCAAACAAATTTCATTCAAAACCATTTCATAATTTCCAATTTAATCTTTGATTTGATTTTTTTCATTTATCAAATCCATTCCATATTCAATTCATCCTGAATTTACTTTATCAATAACAAGGAAATTTCAATTTATTTTTCCACTTACTTGAATTTATATGCAAATTCAAACCATTTTTATTCAGCTCACAATTCAATTTTAATTTAACCAATTCAACTTCCAATTCATTTATTTCATGAATTTATACATTATCAAGTTTGTTTACTTGAATTCAATCCATTTTATTTTATTTTTTCCAAGTTTGGATTTTTATTCAACTTGATTCAAATCAAATCTCATTCATTTATAAAACTCATTTATAAATTCACATTACCAATTTCATTTCATTAATGAATTTATTCCAAATATTCTCTGGAATTCTATTTCCAGTTATAAATCACATTTACATTTACAAATTCCATTCGTATATGAATTTTATTTTCTTATCTTTCAATTCATATTTATAAATTTCATTTGTTAAATGAATTTATCTCCAAATCTTTGGTTATACCATTATTTTTTTATATATTTAATTTCCATTTAACAATGATAATAATTCAATATTATCACTTCCTAACAACCAAGCATCCACATACTATAATATTTCATAGAAAATCATTTCTTTTCTATACAAAAATAGTTTTGGATAAAATTATTTCATTTACCCCATTTAAAACAATACTATGTCAGTTTATCTTGTATAAGAGTTTAGAAATCCCTATCGATTACAGTTGGCCAGACTGCACCGACCAGAATCTATAAACAATCAACCGATAAGTCAACACAATACAAAACAAATTTTTGTATTCACTAACAAATACGCGCTCATATCTATTATTACTCTCTCACTCATTCTAGAGTACTACTGACTCTATCTCTAATGGGTAAC
This sequence comes from Allium fistulosum, assembly GCA_030737815.1. Classification (NCBI taxonomy): domain Eukaryota; kingdom Viridiplantae; phylum Streptophyta; class Magnoliopsida; order Asparagales; family Amaryllidaceae; genus Allium; species Allium fistulosum. Next base: position 1,080,518,453 of record CM060906.1, on the reverse strand, counting down.
ACCCAACAGAGCCAGGGTTGTCGCTTAACCAACAGCTCTGATACCACATGTAACGGTTGCGATCTTTCGACGCTCGAAAGTCGACATTAATACGTCCACTGTATCAAATGCCGCGCAATCAAATGCCGAAAAACCGAACCATTAGGATTAAAAAGAAGAGGTAGAAGAAGACAGAAGAAAAAGAAACAGAACAATAACAGAATCTCACATTCGCAGCGGAACAATATACAATAGATGAATGACTAATCTTTAAAACAAAAGACTATATCAGTTTATACATACATCAATCAGAGTCAATATACAACTCAATACAACAATGGACAGTTATATAAACTTGTCCCATACAGAATACACAGCGGAATAAATAAACAAGTACGGTAGTACGTGTTTGCACAAAAAATGGACAAACACCTCAAAGTTGTATGATTTAGTAGACCTTATGTTGTTCTTAGTGATTCGGGTGATTTATGCAAATATATGAAATGCAGGGGCTAAACTGTAAATAGACACGCAGATTTATAGTGGTTCAGCCAGAATGTGCCTACGTCCACTTTATATGTTATTTCTCTTCTTTTGTTTTGATTACAAGTACAAAGCTTTGATACAAGTAAAAGAAAGTTGTTTGAAAGTTCTCTCCGTGCTTGAGCTCTCAAACTTGTCCCCATTGTTGTGCCATTGCCCCTCTATTTATAGAGTGAGGCTGGGAGCAGGGGTCTTGGATGTATATAGCTACTGGCGGGCTTGGGCTGATGCAATCTGGCCTGGTGGAATTGGTCCGGTTTCCCTTGGTTCGGCGGAGGAAATTGAGTGGACCGGTGGAACTTTGGTTCGGTGGTAGGAGATGGGTGAAGCTTGGTTCGGTGGTAGGAGATGAGTGGACCAGTAGTAGCTGAAGCGGAGGTTGATTTGGAGTGGGTTGGTCCAATAAGAATTGGTCCGGTAAGGCCTGGATCGGTGGTTGGTTCGGTAGTATGTGGAGTGGAGATGGTTCAGCATTGCTTGGAAATGAGATGGCTCGGTAGTATGTGGAGTGGAGATGGTTCGGCATTGCTTGGAAATGAGATGGCTCGGTAGTATGTGGAGTGGAGATGGTTCGGCATTGCTTGGAGAGGAGATGGCTCGGCAGTGGAAACGCCCCTAACATTTGCCCCCCAAAGTGGGGCATATGCCAGCATATGCCGTGCTTTGTTTTATGTAGCTTTGACATCTTCATTCGGTTCTCGGGTGCCGAATCAGTTGGTCCGGCCGTGTCTTTTCGTCTATAAGTAGGGACCGTACGCCTTTGTTATTCCCTACCAGCCGAATTAAACTCTTGTCTTTGCCGGACCAAGTCCTTACTTTTGCCGAATCAAACGTGTTAGCCGAATCAAATTCCTCACTTTCGCCGAATCAGGTGAGATCCTTTCTATTTTGGCCGAATGGGTTTTTGCCGAATGGACTCGGGGGTTCTGAGTGCCGAATGGAGTCATATACCCGAATAACCGGATGAAATTGGGAATACCGAATGAAACTAATACCGAATGAACTTGAAAAACTTGCTTGTTTATATCCTCTATTGTAACAACATGTTTTTTCGATGTTGCAGATAATGTCTCGCAAAGCAGAAACTCGATCGGATAAAAAGAAGTCCCAGGGCGAAGGAGAATCTTCCGCAGTGCCCCCTGCTCAGCCAGGACTGGAACGTCACGGAACTGCCCCGAGAACACTGGTGGACGGGTACGGCCCTCAGGAGCTTCTGAACTCCCCGCTCGATTGCTTTCCCAGCTCCCTCATGGAGGAGCAGCTTGATGTTATCTCCCGTTCTTTCGGAATCGATAGAGCGCGCATGCTGTTGCCAGGGAGAGAAGTTATGCCATATGACCCCCCTGAAGGGTACTTTGCCCACAGCAGATACCACTGCATGTGTGGTGTCATCCCGCCCCTTAATGCTTGGGTAGTCAGCTTTCTTACATATCTAAAGGTGGCCCCATTTCAGCTTCAACCCAACTCTTATGCCATTCTGGTGAGTCTCTTCGTCATCTTCCAGAGGAGATATGGGCGTCCTCCTTCCAACCGGGAGATCCGGTATTTGTACAACTTGAGAGGCTACAAGAAGGGGTCTCCCTATATCAGCTTGGAATCTGCCGTATCCTTTAAGCCGGTCTTGGATTTGTATTCTAAGTACAGCATGTTCAAGAAGGAGTGGTTCTTCGTCAAGGACGACTCTGTTTCTATTCGGCGTTTCACCTCTGGATGTAAGTAGATGCTTTATTTATGATTTCCATTCTGGTTGCGATGCTTCTTCTCATACGTTTCCAATTTTTGCTAGCGACAGGTGGCTTTGCGGTTGTGGAGACTGGTCGCCTGGTTCAGATGGCGGCTGAGATAGAAGCTATCCCCGGGAGAGATAGATCGGCTGCTTACCTGATCAGAAATGCGACCCTTCTGGAGCATGATTTGATCCTTCCACAGCAGTCAGTAGTCAAGCATAGGGAAACGGCGGAGGAGAGGGCGGCTGCCCAAGCTAAGGGAGGTGTCACAGTAGAGAGTGGCAAGAGGAAACCTTTCTCAAAATCTCCAGTGGTCGGAGGTAAGAAGCTTAAGAAGTCGGATGGCCCTTCCCCCAGCACTTGTCCACTTACTCCGGGGAAGGAAGATGTGGAGGAGGAGAGAGGTGAGGGTGGAGATGACCGGGAAGGTGGTGATGGTGGCGATGGCATCGGGGCCTTGCTTCCTGGGCAAGCAGGCGAGATTCAGGAGTGGACAGATGATGCATTCCACCAAGCTTTCGAGGGGCTGGACGGAGAAACGACTTTGGTAGAGAAATCCGGGAAAGTTGACAAGGCCGGGACCGGTGCAAGCGAGCCTTCTCAGACTATTCCAGCCAAGGTGGTTCCGACGACTCAAGGTGAACTTTTGACTCCTGCAGGCTCCATTTATGATAGGGACTTAGGAATATTTTATGATCCGCTCCCGTCCTGGAATAAAATCCAGGACTTATTGCAGTATCCTACTCCTCCCCATGGTTTGTATAACAAATGTGTTTCCTTTCTTCTTTTAACTTTTAATTTACCGCATTTCTCGAATTATGGATCAATGTAAGCTTGTGACACCTGTTCTTCATATCAGGAGCAGGTAAAACGACCAAGGCCTCAGATCTTCGGCACAGGCTCGAACAATACAAGCTCTCCAAAGCTTCCGCCAAGCCGAAGCCTTCGACCCACCGTTCCGGGGATGTAGTCGGCTACCGTCCTCTTCTCGGGGTTATTGAAGAGGGTATTCAAAAGAGAAAGAGGAGTCATCCCTTATCTGAATCCTCACTTGATCCACAGCCCCCAGTTCAGCCTCTTCATGATATTACGGAGGAGGATACTGGGTTCGCACTCTCTCCGCACCCGTCTGAAAATCCTACCGTTACTCAGATTGATCGTCCTGGCTTGGCTCGTAATCCATTTGCAGGTCATCCTGATCTGGATCCAAGTTCCCATGATATTACCTTTGACGAGGTTACCGGTGAGCACCTTCTTCCCCGCAATCCCATGGTACGGGTGCTTGATGAGGCTAAGTCCTTAGACCTCGATTTACTTACTACTCGGATAGTTACCATGGGAGACGAGGCCAAGGCTAATATTGATCGGGTGGCGGAGGAGACTAGGAAGCTGATGGGGCATCATGCCCGGCTGGTTAAGGCTGGAGAGGAGATTGGGAGTGCCAACATCCGACTACGATTGATGGTTTCGGATCAGGCCAAACAGCTGGCTGATCAGGCCATTCAGATTTCCCAGCATGAGGCTGCCTCCGGGCGGTTGAGGAAGACTATGGAGGAGGCTAGTAAGGCGGAATTGCGGAAGATGGAGGCTGCCTGCAAGGAGCAGATAAATATGGCCATCTCGACAGTGGACGAGGTTCGGAGGGCGGATCTTGAGCAGGTAGAGGAGCTGTCGGGGAAGCTTGAAGCTGCAGAGCTTGCTCAGGTCAGGCTAAAGGAGGAGATGGAGGCGATGAGGAGGTCCCTTCAGGCTGACTGCTCGCGATACCGACTGGAGAGGGATGCTGCCATTGCAAGGCTATCGGTCTCTGAGGCTCGTATGAGGGAGTTTGAGGAGAATGAGGGGATGATGGATGATATGCTGCAGGATATGTACTTTCGCACTTGGAAGCAAGGCAGCTTATCTTGGATGGACGACTACCCCCGGGTTATGGCTAGGATTTACCTCAGGGATCTAGAGGAGGCCAAGGCTGAGGCGGATAAGGAGGGTGGAGCGGCCTTTAGGATGGATGTGGTCACCGCTCAGTTTACCAAGGAGGAGAAGACAGCGGTGAAAGAGGGGATGCGGTTGTTCGCGGTTGAGGAGGCAGGTGTGGAAGTAGGGGATGACGACCAAGACGATCAAGGGGAAGTTGCTGGTAACCTCTTATTCATTAGTTTCTTCTTTTGTTAACTCTGTTGCTTATCACTAATGATTTCCTTTTCTGACCGGACAGGTGGGCAACAGGACAAGGACAAGACTCCAACGCCGCTGGCTCCCTGATTAGACCTGAAAAATTCTTTTTGTGGACTTGACATGGCTGTATATGTTAGTCTTAAAACAGTAAAGTAACTTTTAGGTTGTAATTCTTGCCACTTGTAATAAATAGCTCTATTCTTGATGTGTAATTCTTTAACTTAAGCTGATTTTGTCGTCTTTTGAATGTTTTCGCTATTTTGACATGTTGCATAAGGAATATAGCTATGCATATTCTTAAATTGTGTTTGATGTCAGGTTCTTGTTTAAAACATAATTTCATGATTTGCAGTGTTAGCGTGAGGTGTGAACAAATTATAGGCATATATGAAAGAAGGAAATACCGCCCTTTATATTTTGCTTGTAGATGGCAGCTTTGAATATCCTATGTGACTGAGTAAGGGATGCGGTCCAGTGTCCTGCTGTGAGTATCCTCCTCTATTAGTGAGTGTCTCCTGTTTTGTGTCCTGCACTTCGGGGATTGTTACAGAGGATAGGAGAAAAGTTTCTTAAGTAAAATTGAAATATGTGAAATAGTAAAACTTCCAATCACGGAAGGCCTTCGATGTGCTTAAGTTCGTGGCAAATGGGCTTTGTAGTAACTTTCCCTAGCTGTGGGTCTTGGAGACATTTGTCACCCATCTTACGCCTCCGCGGGGAGTTAATTCTTTTTTACCACAGCCGCACTTAAGACACATCGGAGCCGAGATCGCGCACAGTAACTACGCGGGCCATTATGGCCCGTAACCGTGGGTATTATTCGATTTACTGTGGCCGGCTAGCGTGGGTGCCGATCGTCAACCGTGAACTGCCCCTGGCTGGCCACACCTTATGTTGGGGCTTATAATCGGTTCACAGTTGCCGGCGAGTCGAACGCCGTAATGAGCTGCCTCGGCTATAGTCGGCCTTCTCGGTGGCTTATAATCGGCTCATTACAGTTGGCTTTAAGGGCCGTCGCGAGCAATGAGTTAACCCGCAGCAGAGGGATGCCGGGGCAAAAGTGTCTCATTGGCGAGGGCATAGATTCTCATAGTACCTGTTAGGTCTTATCCATGGTTTTAAATCTCCTATATATCGCCTGAGATCTCCTTTGAGATCTCATTTTCACACTTAAACGAGACGAGACATCAAATCTCCTCCATATCTCCCTCGACACTCATCTCGTCCGAGATATTCAAATCTCACCCGAAATATGGATCAAAATCTCAATTCGAGATCTCACCCGAAATTATACACTTTTCTTATTTTCCATAATATTTTTTATTTTCATATTGATTCAAAAGAAACTACTCAATCCAATTATAAATTACCAACTTCTTGAACATATTCTTTACCTTTTATCTTAACGAGTCATAACGAAAGGTTTCACTTCTTTATTATGTTCAAATAAAAGGATTTTATTCAATCATTACCAAATCAATTAAGCTAATCAAGCTATTACACTTTTAAAAATATTCCTTTTTTCATGTAAATCAAGTATGTTACCATTTTTATTTTTACTAAGAAAGTTATAACCGTTAAATAAATTTTTGACACATCAATTTTAGACACATTAGTACATCCGAGATATTCCCGAGATGCATTATAAGACCCGAGATGTCAATCCGAGATGTACACCCGATATGTACTCATCTCGTCCGAGATCTCCCCCGATACGAGATAACCTGTGTAAAAATTCCGAGACGAAACGTGATCGAAATCCGATATTTAAAACCTTGGTCTTATCCAGGTGAAGTTGCACTGTGGATTGCTTCGGGTGGAAATGCTATACGCATAGGATTTTGTTCAACAGAAAAGGATAAAGTTAACAAGCAGCCAAGATATAAAGGAACAAGTTAAAAAAGAGACAAGGTTTTTTAAAGTGGTTCGGCACGAAAAGGCCTACGTCCACTGATTCTCTTTGTTAATTCACTTCATATGGGCAGTACAAGTTAAGAAAAGTATCGACGGAGGTGTTGGATGTTCCACGCCCTCTATAACACCTCTCCGTCCACTGTTGACAAAATATAAGCTCCGTTGCGGAGATCTTTATGAATTACATATGGTCCATCCCAAATTGGATCTAGTGCTCCGGGACGAGGGAATATTCGCTTGAGGACAAGATCTCCTTCTTGTAAGGTACGATGCTTGACTTTGGAGTTGTATTGTGCTGCCACTTTTTGTTTGTGGGCTGCTGCTTTAAGGACTGCATCATTTCTTCTCTCCTCAACTAGATCCAAAGACATGTGAAGGAGCTCTTCGTTCTCTTCTGGGTTATAGTGGATCCTACGGTGGGAAGGCACAATGGTTTCAACTGGGAGCATAGCCTCCGATCCGTATGCCAAAGAGAAAGGAGTGTGCCCCGTTGATGTTCTGAAAGATGCGCGATAGGCCCATAGTGCCGTAGGAAGTTCATCCACCCAAGCGCCCTTTGACTTTTCGAGCTTCTTTTTTATTAGAGTTTTCAGAATTTTGTTGACGGCTTCGACTTGTCTGTTTGCCTGGGGATACGCTACGGATGAGAAGCTTTTGTGAATTCCGTGCTCTTGGCACCAGTTGGCGAATTCCTCGCTGTCAAACTGAAGTCCATTGTCTGATACGATTTTGAGTGGGACTCCGTACCTGCACAGAACATTTTTGATCAAGAAGTTAATAACTTTTGCTGAAGATACTTTATTCAGAGGTTCCGCTTCCACCCATTTGGTGAAATAGTCGACTGCCACTATAGCATATTTGGCCCCGCCTCGGCCCATTGGTAGCTCGCCGATTAAGTCAATTCCCCATATTGCGAAGGGCCAAGGGCTGGTCATTTGAGTAATCTTAGTCGTTGGTACCCGCGGAATCTTAGCGAACTTCTGACATCTGTCACACTTTTTGACGAAATCCAAGGCGTCCTTGCTTAAGGTGGGCCAGAAATATCCATACCGGAGTATCTTTTTTGCTAATGTTTGCCCTCCGGTGTGATCTCCGCAGCTTCCCTGTTGGATGTTGAATAAGATTTCCTTGGCTTCCCTTCCAGCGACACACCTTAATAACGGGTTAGAGAATCCGCGTCGATAGAGGATGTCTTCTTGTATTGTGTAGCGGGATGCTTTCCTCAAGATTTTCTTGACTTCGTTACGCCCGTTGGGTAGCGTGCTGCTTTGTAGGTAGTCTCGGATGGGAGTCATCCAAGTTGCTTCCTCGGTTGCAGCTATCAGATTCACTTGCTCAAAACTTAGGGCCGGTTGCTTTGAGATGGTTACTGCCCCGAAGATGGCGATGTCTCTTACACTTGCTTGCTTCGCCAATTCGTCGGCCTCTTGGTTCTCTTCTCGAGGGATGTGTTTGACTAAGTAGTGGTCCAATCGGCTGAGAAGTAACTTGGTCTTCTTTAAATATGCTATGAGTCGTTCTTCTCGAGCTTGGAATTCTCCTAGTATTTGATTAACAATAAGTTGAGAATCGCTGTGAAGACACAAAGAATTGGCTCCGATTTCTATGGCAAGTTCTAGTCCGGCTATTACTGCTTCATATTCTGCATCGTTGTTGGTGGCAGCGAACTCCAACCTTATAGCATAGTGCAGTTTGTTTCCCTTGGGAGTGATTATTACCACACCTGCCCCCGAGCCTTGTTCGTTCGATGCACCATCAACAAAGAGATTCCACTTGATATCTTCTGCTATTTCCAATTGCTCCTTATCTTCGTTGGTAGTGAATTCTGCAATGAAATCAGCCATAGCTTGTCCCTTGATGGCGGTGCGAGGGTGATAGGTGATATCATACTGACTTAGTTCAATGCACCATTTAAGTAGTCGCCCAGAAGTGTCGGGACGATGGAGTACCTGCCTCAGTGGTTGATCGGTCAGAACTTTGATGGAATGGGACTGGAAGTAGTGACGCAGTTTCCGTGATGTGATTAATAAACAGTACGCTAGCTTCTCAAGTTTAGGATATCTGACTTCTGCCCCCGTAAACCTCTTGCTGACGAAGTAAACTGGCTGTTGCGTGCGGTTGTCTTCCCTTACCAAGGCAGCGCTTAAGGCATGAGATGACACAGCAAGGTACAGGTATAACTCTTCGCCTTCGCTTGGAGTTGAGAGTACCGGTGGTTTCTGGAGGTGTTCAATTAAGTTAAGGAAAGCGGTCAGGCATTCGTCGGTCCATTCGAACTTTCCTTTGTCTTTCTTTAGAGCTTCGAAAAAGGGGACACACTTGTCCGTTGCTTTGGAGATGAATCGGCTTAGGGCGGCCACTTTTCCATTCAGGCTTTGCATTTCCTTCCGAGTGGAAGGTATCTTGATATCCCTTAGCGCTCGGACTTGTTCAGGGTTTGCTTCAATCCCCCTGGCATGGACGATGAATCCTAAGAACTTTCCCGATGATACTCCGAAAGAGCATTTTAGAGGATTCAACTTCATTCCATACTGGCGAAGTACTTGAAACATCTCGCCTAGGTGGCTTACATGATTGTCAGCTTTCCTTGATTTTACCAGCATGTCATCCACGTATACTTCCATAGTTTGCCCTATTAGCCTTGCAAACATCTTGTTGACGAGGCGCTGGTAAGTGGCTCCTGCATTTTTAAGTCCGAAAGGCATTACCCTATAGCAGTATAAACCCCGGTCGGTGATGAAACTAGTGTGGTCTTGGTCGGGAGCATGCATAGGAATTTGGTTATACCCTGAGTATGCGTCCATAAAAGATAAGAGCTCGTGCCCGGCTGTGCTGTCTACAAGTTGGTCGATTCGGGGAAGTGGGAAGCAATCCTTTGGGCAGGCGTCGTTTAGGTTGGAGAAGTCAATGCATGTTCGCCACTTCCCATTAGCCTTCTTTACCAGCACCGGGTTAGCGATCCATTCTGGGTAGATGGCTTCTCGTATGAAGTCATTGGCGAGTAGATTCTTTACTTCTTCATCGAGGGCTGCCGATCGCTCTGCCCCCATACTTCTCTTTCTTTGTTTTACGGGCGCCTTGGTAGGATCAATATTTAGTACGTGACATGCTACGTCGGGGGAGATTTCGGTCATGTCAGCGTGTGACCATGCGAATACATCCAAGTTGTGGCGGAGAAAATCGATGAGTTGTTCCTTCAATTCTACTTTTAGTTGGGACCCAATTTTCAATAGTCTACTTGAGTCGTGCTTGTCTACAGATATAAACTCCATAGCCTCTGCAGGCTCGGCGGTGGCCTCCTCCTCTCTGTCCCTGGGGTCTAATTCATTGAAAGGGTCGCTGGTATATCGAAGAGGAGGGGCTTTCTTTAGTTGCTATGCTTCTAGACTTTTCATGCGGAGGGCAACCTCTACACCCTTCCCTTTATCCTTCCTGTGGTTGTTGCGAAGTTCAGTCACATAGCAGTCTCGAGCAACATCTTGGTCTCCTTCTACTTCCCCTACTCCATTGTCCGTTGGAAATTTCATCTTTAGGCACCATGGGGCTAGGACAATTTGGAAGTCAGACAGGGATGGCCTTCCTAAGAAGGCGTTGTAGGCCGAATGGTTCTCTATCAGCACAAACGTTTGTTTTCGTACAGCGGAGCGGGGATGGCTTCCAATCTCAACAAAGAGGTCTAGTTGCCCGAGGGGCATTTTCGCATCTCCAGTGAAACCGTGTAGTGGTTTATCGTAGGGAGATACATCCTTCGTTGATAATTTCATTTTATCGAAGGCATGTTTGAACAGGATATTTACTGAGCTTCCAGTGTCCACTAAGATTCGGTAAACTTCGGCGGGACCGAGCCGGGCAGAGATAACCATAGGATCCATGTGAGGGTATTGCCTTCCTTCTAGGTCACGCTTACCGAATGTGATGTCATCACTTTCTTTCCTTTTCGGGTGGCGTTCTTCTATAACTGAATTGACACTATCTTTATTGTCTCTGAGCGACTTTCCATATCTTTCCATCTCTTTCCAGCTCCTGTCTGCGATGTGTGGTCCTCCCGAGATGGTATGGACCACTATCTTCTCTTGACTAGAGCCGCTAGCGTTGTGGTTTCCTCTGCCGGTCTCTGGTGAGGGTAGCCTTGGGTTTTCATTGGCAGGAGCTGGAGTCATGTCCTGACTTTTTACATAGCGTTCCAGTTTCTTCCTTCTGATGTGTTCCTCAATTAGATCCCAGAGAGATGGCATTCATTGGTATCATGCCCGTGAGATTCGTGGAAGCGGCAGAACTTTCCAGACTTCTACGTGTTATCTGATTCCTTCTTGTATGGTGGGCGTTTGTATCTAACTTCGCCTTGAGTGGCAAGGAAGATATTTTCGACGGTCTCGTTCAAAGGAGTGTAAGTGTCGAATCTCGGTCCAGGCCGATATAGGCGCTTTTCTCCCTTCTTGCCCCCAGCATTGTCTCTGGAATCACTTCTTCGAACGTCCCTTGCCACAGCAGGGGCGTTGCTGTGAGTTGCCTTATTTTGCTGTCCTGACTGCCCCTCAATGGCAGCATCCTCAAGCCTCATATATTTCCCGGCTTCATGGAAGAAATCGGGTAAAGTAGCTGGTTTTTCTTTCGTCAACCTTCTAGCAAATTTAGTGTCCGGATGCACACCGCTACAGAGGGCCATTAGGATAAGCTTCTCATCGGCATCTTGGACCGCGGCTGCTGCGGCATTGAATCGGGTTAGGTATTGCTGCAGTTTCTCTCCAGGTTTCTATTTGACGCTGGATAAGGAATAAGCGTCCTTAGGTTGTTCCACATGGATGCGGAACTGACTGATAAACTTTTCTTTCAACATTTCCCACGAGCTGATGGATCCCTGGGGTAGATGACAGAACCAGGAGGTAGCGAGATCTGCTAAGAAGAGTGGAAAGCATTTGCACAGTACTCCCTCTGTCACTCCACTCATGAGCATATGTTGTGTGTACCTCTGTAAGTGTACAACGGGGTCGGAGGTTCCTTTGTAAGGTTCCATTGTTGGCATCTTCCATTCTCGAGGAGTGATAGCAATTTCGATATTGCGAGCGAAAGGGCTGGTTACCCTAGTGCCTATCCCTCGATCTCTTTGCTCCCATTGGACGCACTCTCTGAATAAGCATGCCATCCTTTCAACAGAATTTGGAGTAGATAGAAATGAGTTTGGTTCTGTTCTGTGGGATTGATTCCGTCCAGATGACCTATAGGGATGGTATCGTCTATCATTCCTCATATTTTCTAATGGCTGCCTTTGATCTTCTGGGAGCATGCTAGGGTCAGCTGCAGTTGGCCCTCGCCTCGATCTTCCCCTGCTGGGTTCTGATCTAAGCACTTCCTCGGGTCCAACTTCGGGCTGGACTCTAGCTCGGCCCCGTTCACTGGCGTTTTCGTGGTTAGGCAGTATGACAGGCTCAGCTACAGTTGACCTTCGCCCGGTACCTCCCCTGTTGGGTTCGGTACCAAACGTTTCCTCAGGCCTAACTTCAGGCTGTGCTCGATCTCGGATCCTACCATGGCTACTTCTGTCGTTAGCTCCTTCGAAGAAGGAAGATCTTTGTTGTCTCTGAGATCCTCCAGACTGGGACTCGCCCCATGATTCAGTGTTGCGATTGGACTCTTCAGCATCCCTTAAGCATGACATGAGATGGTCCACCAAGGCTTCCTGCTGGGACGTGAAGCGGTTATTTACTTCAACCACAACCCTGTCCAAATCTTCCCTAGTAATTGCTGCGGGCTGTTCTATGGCAGGAGTGGTCGGATTAGCCTGTCCTTCATTTGTTACTGCTTTTGGAGGAGGACGATTTACTTGATTCGTGGCAGCTGGATCCGAAAGACTGCTGGATGCGATGTTTTTTCCTTTGTTAACATCTTTTCTTGGTTTGGGAGGCATGTTTTCCAAGTGGCGAACAATGCTGTTAGGAAAAATGTTAAGTGGATGAAGCTGAAGCTTCGAGCTTCTAGCTCTCAATGAAAGCACCAAAAATGTTTGCACAAAAAATGGACAAACACCTCAAAGTTGTATGATTTAGTAGACCTTATGTTGTTCTTAGTGATTCGGGTGATTTATGCAAATATATGAAATGCAGGGGCTAAACTGTAAAAAGACACGCAGATTTATAGTGGTTCAGCCAGAATGTGCCTACTCCACTTTATATGTTATTTCTCTTCTCTTGTTTTGATTACAAGTACAAAGCTTTGATACAAGTAAAAGAAAGTTGTTTGAAAGTTCTCTCTGTGCTTGAGCTCTCAAACTTGTCCCCATTGTTGTGCCCTTGCCCCTCTATTTATAGAGTGAGGCTGGGAGCAGGGGTCTTGGATGTATATAGCTGCTGGCGGACTTGGGCTGATGCAATATGGCCTGGTGGAATTGGTCCGGTTTCCCTTGGTTCGGCGGAGGAAATTGAGTGGACCGGTGGAACTTTGGTTCGGTGGTAGGAGATGGGTGAAGCTTGGTTCGGTGGTAGGAGATGAGTGGACCGGTAGCAGCTGAAGCGGAGGTTGATTCGGAGTGGGTTGGTCCGGTAGGAATTGGTCCGGTAAGGCCTGGATCGGTGGTTGGTTCGGTAGTATGTGGAGTGGAGATGGTTCGACATTGCTTGGAAATGAGATGGCTCGGTAGTATGTGGAGTGGAGATGGTTCGGCATTGCTTGGAAATGAGATGGCTCGGTAGTATGTGGAGTGGAGATGTTTCGGCATTACTTGGAGAGGAGATGGCTCGGCAGTGGAAACGCCCCTAACAGTACGTCTCGCCATCCAGCTCATCTCCAAAGCTCCAGAATATCCCGATAACATAACTCTAGGCTGCCCGTGTGGAAAATTATGGGCACCCAGAGTTTAGAAAGGGAACAATAAACTCCAGGTCAGTCATGGTGACTGGTGTGAGATCGTAAAACAGTTATTTTCACAAAGAAAATAAAACAAATTCGCAATGCTTTTGGAAAATGAAACTACCATAAGACCTCCCGCCACACACACAATGCAAACGCAGAATTGGAGGAGATTTCTTCTTATGATAATCAAAGATGCTTACTACGCAAAATCATTGGATATTATTATTAATGTCTAGTGTGGAAAACATTTCGAAAGTATAATATTAACCTTAGCCAGCATTGTATGCCTACTATAGCTACCATCTAAACAGTGGTGACCACCATAAGTAAATGGCAGGTTCTACAACTAAAACCGTACAAGTTTCGTATTGGGAATTGGATTTCCAACAAATGGTCAGGCTAAGGAACTTCCTTACACCGAAATGGAAACGCCTCTGGAAAGACGCCCCGAGAGTCAACCTGCTCTCTGCAAACACAAGGCCGACGCTACCTCACGCTGTACAGCTGTAACTAGGTAGCTAACACACGAGCTATGCCATCCCCCGGTCGTTACCGACCTTTATCCGAGGATCCTCAACCACAAAGCAACAACCACAAAGTATAATAAATTTGCGGCATCAACATAGGTAAAATATCTGGGCTCCATACCATGATATCACCTTTTATCCAGAAGGAAATGACATACCCTAGGGGCGCGACCCCTAAAAACCTTGCCGCAACATTCCTGTTTCGACCATTACCGGGTTGTGAGGCTCGACGAAGTCTCATCCACAAAGCTGCGCTTTTTCACAAAGCCACGCTTTTTCACAAAGCCATGCTTTTTCACAAAGCCACGCTTTTTCACAAAGCCATGCTTTTTCACAAAGCCACGCTTTTTCACAAAGCCACGCTTTTTCACAAAGCCACGCTTTGATCAACAAATGATCAACAGCACTTTGTATGCCACATTACCAAATTTGGAATGTATCACTAGTAACCATCAAATACATAACCTCTGAGCTCGTACGTCTCAGAGAAGGGTGTTAAGCTAAGAGAATAAATTCTCCGCCACTAACAGAAATGTATTTGATAGAAACCAGCTTTACATCTCAAAGTGTAATGTCAGACACACATCCATACAAGTCCGTTCCGGGATCGAACGGAACCGAAGGCACTTCCGAAGAAGCCCTTGCAATCCGGATAATTTCTAATCACGTCCGGACTTCCCATCACAAGAAGAGTGATATAAATCTAGCAACTCGGTGCAGAGACATTCGACAGGTTGTCCTTTCATTTTCGAAAATACCCGGTCTTCACACCAGTCTTCAAATGTTATCCATTCACGACGTATCACTATTCGGAATGGGTTATATGACTCAAAGGTCCTTTCCCGGCTTAACCGAATAATGAGCGTTTGTTTTAAAAACAAATTCAAGTGTCATTTCAAAGGCAAATATTGATAGTCGGTTATTTAACTATCAAACAACATTCACAAAAATCAACCAATTTAAATAATTTTTCCCAAATTATTAAATTTCAAAATATCTTCACAAGATATATATTTTCCACATTTCATCACTTTGAAAACCAATTTCAAATCATATTTTCACTTGCGAAATAAAATTTCCGAATGTTATTTATTTTCACTTTTCCTTTACAAATTCCATTGTGAATGTAAATTTCCAAATTTTCATCGATATATGATTTTCAAATCGATTTCCAATTATTCACTTTCAAACACCAAATCAAATTCAAAATTGATTTCAAATTTCATTTCAAACCCCAAATCAATTACAAATTGATTTCTAAATTTATTTCCAAATACCAAATCATTTGCAAATCGATTTCTAAATTTATTTCCAATTATCAAATCATTTTACAAATCGATTTCCAAATTTATTTCAACACAAAATCCATTTTTATACAACACCAAATAAATTTTCATATCGATTTCCCAAAGATCTATTTTCAAATACCAAATCAATTATTAATTGGATTTCAAACAAATTTATCACTTTTTTGAAAATAAATTCCTTTATCTCTTCCAAACCATCTAAAATTCCATTTTAAATAAATTTCCCAACTTTCGAATAATACTATTCAAAATTCATTTATAAAAAATCTTTTCCCATATTTTGGAAATAATTCGATAAAATTACAAAAATCAACTTTATACTTTTAAATTCCTTCTTTTAAATTCACCCAATTCTTTCAAAAGAAATTTACTTAAAATTTCCTACTTTAATTCAAAAATCCAATTTCACTTATTTCTGGTATCCAAAGATACCAAAAATACATTCGGCTAAATTTTAGCCTTCACACATCCAATCACAAATATAATCATACACAGATTATAAATAATCAACACAACATATGAAACCAATTCAAATGTTTTGAGGAATCCTGTTGGATCCCTCCAACCTGTTTCCCTGCATCCACAGATGTTAGCACAATACCAATTCCACTTCGAGGTGGAATATCGCGGTATATGGGATTTATAAAATATCATCCGCTATTATGCGGCACATAGGGTCTCATCCACTATATAATGCGGGAAATCAACAATCCCAATATATACATATTCCAATATATATATATTGCTATATACTACTATATATACTATATCACATCCAAACAGCAATCAATCAATAACTGCAAATCCAACTTTCAATTTGAGTGAGAAGATCTCACCTTTGCTTTTTAATTTGCAATCCCATTTCATACCAGCCATTTCTTTACGATTTAAGACCTTGTATAAATATTTATACAATTTATTAATATTCGAAATAATCGAAGAAATTCAATTTGCCATTTAATATTTTAATTTAACTAAATCTAACATATTTTCCCTTATTAATAAATCATCCTTAGAGACTTAACTAAATAAGCTAATTAACAGGTTAATTGCCTTATTGTACTTAAACAGAATTGTTTCAAACTTTATTTATATAAAATATTTTCTGTTTCTGTAAATAGTCACGTAATAATAACAACAGCAGTATTTTACTGTAATTTCCTAACTCTTTAAATCACTTTTATAAAACTTACGGTTTATATAATTATTGTTCAGCAAAATATATTGTAAATTAGGTCTAATAAAAATTCGAGAATACCTCACAGATCGATATCGAATTTCTTCACGGTTTTAAACTTCAGGCGATTGCTCCCTTAGATTTCTTCATTTTTCTCTTCAACCAGCATCGTATTCTCAAGCATTTGCAGCCGATTACGTTGACCTCAAAGTTATGATTGTTTCAACCCAAAAATCAACCCATGTGCTTCACCATCAACAGCCAGGCATGCCTCCTACTTCTCATCACTATGCTGCAATTGCCAAATGCGAATCTCCATCATCGGCTTGCCTCCATCAACCACCGCCGTCCACGTCGCCAGCAACCGCCTGCTCCAGAACTTCCCACATTGATCGCATGCACAGCAATCCCTCGCGATATGGCTACGCGATACCCTTTCTCTTTTTTTTTCCTCGTTCACTCGAATCACACGAGAAAGGGAAGACAAGATTTTTTTTTCTTGATTGCCGATTCGATTTTTAAAAGAGGGGGAAGAAGATGTGTGTCGGCTATTGTTTTCCTCTTTTGTACGAAAAGGCTCGGCCTTGAATTTGAATGAAAAAAAAAGGAAGCCTCGTCTTCGAATTGTAAAGGGAAGAAAACTGTTCGGCCATTAATATTGTTTGAACGAGATTTTTCTTTCCTTTGGTTTTGATTTTTAAAATTATCTGCTCTCTCGTACAAATTAAAAGATGAAGCAGGGGAAAAGAAAAGGAAGGTACAACGGAGACAACTAGGTCAATGGAAATCAGATGCTAGGGTGGCTACTGATTTAACCTTTATTTTTTTTATATAAAAAAAATTCTCGATTAAATTTTTAGCGCATTTACTTACCGTATGCTCACACAACAACCCCAAATGCTACGAAAATTGAAATCCGATAATAATACAATATTACAGATCTAATGGAACTGGTTTCGTCAAATTCCGAGACTGTGCCCCGGAACGCTATTTTTTAAATTCAATTTAAACGATAGAATTTCAAAACTGAACAAAACAGTTTCAAATTCAATTCTGAAGCTTCCATTATCTTCAGTATTATCAATATAAATTTTCTAAGCCTTGAAAATATTTTTTATATCAGCTTAAAACTGAAGATTCGAATTTTTACCCAGATTTAACGATTAAATTCAATAATTAAATTGCCAAATTCATTACGATGTCTCGAATTTCAAATTATACTAACATTCAAATATTTAAAATCAATTAAATATTCAAAATTCAAATGTCAAAAATTCAGGGTCGTTACAGTAAATGATGAGAAAGGAAATTAATAAGAATAAACTTAAATAATATTTGAAATTCTTGGTTGTTTTGGCTTATGGAATGTTTGGGAAAGGATATTTCTAACTGTATAAGGATGTATAAATACACTGGATAGTTTATTTATCACCTTGTATGATTAAAAGTTTCTGAACCTGAACAAACCATTAGTTTGGTTGCTATGGATGTATGATGGATATTTTGATTGCATATAATGGTTGTATTGTTTTGTTTGCATATGTTTTGTGTTGCTTTGCTTTTGTTGCTAATTGAAACAGCTAAATATTTCCCTTGTACATAAATCTCACTATTTTGGATTATATAAGCGAAATATCGATTTATGGAAGCAATAGCTACTGCTTTTGGTTTCATAAATAAAGCGTTGTTGCCCGATAAATAGGTATGTTTTCGGATTACAATTTTATAGCGATACTATATTGTTTTTCCCATGGATTGGGATATTTATTTTGAAATATGATATATATATATATATATATATTGTAATTATTGATATTATTGTTTTTCCCAGACCTCTCCGTAAAAAGGAGACTCTGTCGAAATTTTTTGTGAATTTTAGACTTAGAAAATTTTGTGAAAGTAAAAATAGTTTCAATATTAAAATGGTCTATAAATGAAATATTTCCAAACTTTTATATGAATATTTAATTGTTTATAATTGGTATATTTTATTTAAAATGCTTAATTATGTAAATTAATTGTTTATAAATTGAATACTTTAAATAAAATATATTAATTTCTTAATTCCTTCTCGTTCCTTTTTGAGGATGAAAAGTTTTGAGTGGGGGAGAGTGTAATGACCCGTATTTTTCGATGATTAAAATATTTAATTTAAATACGATTTTGGAATTTAATATCGGAAGAAATTAAAGTTTGTGATTTATTAATGTGAAAAATGACTAAAAATGAAATTTAATAATGTTAATTTAATGTAATTGATAACTATTTTAATGTAATCTCAATTAATTGAAATGATTGTAAAGTTAAATTTGGTTATAAATTGTAAATAAGTAAATAAGTTAAATGTTGTGTTTAATGGTGAAATTGTAGATAATTAATTGAAATTGGTTAATATAGAATGATTAATCGGTATGTGGATTTATTAGCTTGGTTTGTAAACAATAAACATAGAAATGTGTATGAAATTGCATGTTGTAACAATGGTTTAATTATCATTTCACTATCTAATCCGTTGAAATTAAATTGAAAATCGATTGCAATTAATCTACTTAAATATTGCAGTTAATATGAATTAAGATGATAACTGTAGAATATTGATGTAATAAAACGTAAACCAATGTTAACTATATCCATAAGATGATAGTTGATTGAATAATAAGATGTAAATCAAAATAAATGAATTTATTGGAATTTAAAATAATAATCAATGAATTTCTAGCAAGTGTCATTGAACGATGTAATTAGTGCAATATCTAATATTGAATTTGACATGGGAAATTTGTTTTAAAGGATTATAAATTTTTAGGTAATCAAAAATGATGAAAATAGTTAACTATAAAATTTGAATTGAAAGGTGATTAAATTAATTTAATAATAATTTATTTAATTAACGTGAAATTAGTCATTTTGGCCACTGTCTCAGATTTCGACGAAACCAGTTTCATCGAATCCGTAACAGTGAATTATTGTAAGATTTCAAGTTTTGTAGCGATCAGACTTGTTGTTTGATCGTGTGGGCTTGAAATGCGTAGAAATCAATTTTTAATGAATCCAATTAAATTAAGCTGATTTTAAAAGCTAACTTCCGTATACAATGGAATTTGGACTTGAAACTAGTTCCATTGAGTTTAAAAATATCGAAAACATCTATTTCGATATATTGGATGACCTACTTTCGTTTCGGAAGCGGAACGGGCTTTTCGTGTCGTGTTATCGTTCGAACCAATTCAATCTGTCTATTCATTCTTATCTGGCTTTGACCATATAAGTAGATTTAGTTTCTCAAACCCTAGTAGTCATTCAGTTTACTTTGTACGTACATTAACTTCTTATCTGTTTCTTCTTCCTTCCAATGGCAGAAACCCTGATTTCAAATTCAATTGCAAATCAAAATCAAATAAAAAATTTAAACTCCTCAAACTATGTCGTATTTTATATCATTGGAAACCACTCAACGAGCGCAATCTACTGCAATAATTCATTTTTCGATTTGGTGCATCATTTGGCCAGAAATCTGCAAAAATGTTTCGGCCATTCGTTGCTATGGTTTGTTATTCGACGTTGGATCTTCGTCGATAAGACGATCGGAGGGTACCACGGCGTAGAGGGCGATAAATGGTGATGATCTATGGTGGCGAGATCGTTTGGAAGTGACCGCGATCACTAGAAATGGCCATGGAAGAGTAGCGGTGGCGGTCGTTTTTGGCGAGGCTGGGTTGCACCGGGGGGGTCGCGGTCATGTGCATGGGTAGAGGGGGTGGAGGCGCGGCCAACGGCGATGTCTGATGGGCGAGGCGGCGCTCGTTGTCGCGTGCGACAGTAGAATGGAAGTGGCGGCTGCTCCTCTAGTCGCGTACGAGAAAGGATGATGCGAGGGTTTCGTTCAGGTGTGACGTGGTATTTTCTGATTGGCCTATATTTTATTTTAATTTAAATTTGAATTTCAATATTCTAACACGAATAACTTTTGCATACGAGCTCGATTCACGCGCGGTTTTCTATATTGCGATCGTATCGAATTCCGGACATTATGGAATTAGTTTAGCTAAATTCTGAGACTGTTCAAATTTTGGGCTATAATTGGATTTTAAATCGATTTGCAATCAAAGATGAATGTTTTAACCCACTCACGAATGCTAAACTATCCTATGTTAGTTAAATTAAATTTATGATATGATTAAAAATTTATTGATTGCTGTTTGGTACTTTAAATTATTATTTAAATTTAATTTGAATTTATATTGAATTAATAGCCATTTAAATTAATATTGCGATTTAAATTGTTAATTAAATACCTGATGATGATAACAGTTAATCGTTGTGATTTATTGGTTGACTTGAATGATGATTGTGATGGATGTTTAATTGTTGATATTTGGATGATTAGATTATATTTATTTTATATGTTGCTATCACACTGCAATTTCCCTTAGTTATTGTTAGTAAATCACTAAGGGTTGAAATGATACATACCCAAACGATCTATAAATTAGGGAAAAATCGTTGTGGGTTGAAATGATAGACGAGGATTTTATGGATTTTAAATTTTAACTCGGGATTGTAGGTTGAAATGATATATAACCATAAATTTGAATTATTGCGGATTGAAATAATAGATATTTGTATCACTTGACCAAAGGGTAGAAAATTATATATGGACACCAGATTGGTTAAATTAAATGATTTTTTTTAAAAAAAATTATTTTTGAATCCACTTAAATGATATTTTGAAGAAAAAAAATTGATTTATATAAACTGAATTACTTTCGAAAATCCAAGCTTTAAATGTTGAATTTGGAATTGGTTTAAATGAATTGTTTAAAGAATTTAAATTGAAATTTAAAAGTTGAATTTTGAAATATAAATGAAATTTATCGAAATTGAGTTATAGTAAACGTTTGAATATTTAAACTTTGAAATCTATCGAATTTGAAGAGATTTAAATTTATAGTCCAAATATGTATTTGAAATCGATATAGATTAAAATTGTTTTATTGAGAATCTGAATTAAAAGATTAAAAATGAGTTTTGTTGATTTGAAAGCTGAATATGGTCCAGATTTGTTGAAATGGAAAAAATAGTTTAATTTGATATTAATATTAGATTAATTATTTTAAAATAAACTGTTTAAAGATATATTATTTTAAATTCAGATTTATTTAGATTTTCAAAATATTTACTGTATAAACCATTTCAAAAATCAAAACATTTTATATTAAACTATTAAAACTATATTTGATCTATTTAATCTATTTTAATATATTTTAAACTATTTTAATCTATTTTAAACTATTTTAAACCATTTAAACTATTTTAAATATTTTAACTATTTTTAAACTATTTATGACTATCTAAACTATTTTCAAAAATTCAAACGGTGCAAGGTTGAATTGTTTATATTAAAATCATGGATTTAAAAGCGAATATGGTTAAATGATGTTATAACTTACGTTGGAATTTGAAATGATATTTTCTAGTGAAATGACATATTTTGAGTAAATATGATGATTTTGAAATAAGGGTTTAACCTATTTTGTGAATATGATTTCAAAAGTGATAATGGTTTCAAAAGTGAATATGATTTCGAAGTAATATGATTTTAAGTGAATATGATATTTTGATATCAAGTATGAATTGGTTTTGGAAATGTAAAAGAACCATCCGTTGTGAAATAAGCGTTTGGTTGTTAAAGAGACCGGGATCGGATATTGTCATACTCTCTACCAATACCGAAAACCACTTTAACAACTATGTACGTGGTGGAGAATCCAGAATGAAGTAGGATGGTTTGGCGAATGATTCTGTATGAGGTATTAATGTAGCCTGGTGTGACGACCGCCCACGACCCCTGCACTGAACCTAGACATAGTGCGCTGTAAAGCGTGCCAGGTAGCCATGGACGATTGTCAAGGTAAGTTAAACAGCGGAATCTATCGTATTACTCACAACACATGGATAAAATACAATAGAGAATATATATAGTGAAGCTTCACAGAATAGAATCTCATCAATAAAACTTCATAATAGTTGAATACAACATCTGAATAGTCAATACATCAAGCCTCACTACATATCACTCAGAGAATTATACAAAGCAGCGAAACATCCAGTACATATAGTAAGAAAATAATATGCAAGCCTCCAGCTCGTCTTCGTCATCAGCATCGTTGGAAGCAAGAACAGCACCTGTCACCTACTACCTAGTCTGCCCGTCCCAAAATGGACGAACAGCCCAAGACAATAAGAGTTAAAAACATAAAGCCTTGAGTCAGACAACAGTCTTAGTGAGCGGTAAATTAACTAACAACATACCAAAAGAGCATAAAGGAAAAGGAATAGGAATCCAACCCTCCCACTCCACCTCTTTCTACAGTGATAGCCCCCAGACACACACTAAGCAGAAGAAAACATAGCAAAGCAAACAATTAAGGTAAAGTAATTATCACTCGAGTCAAGGGCGATGTTTTCCAAGTACAAACCCCCAAGGCCTAAACCAAGATCAGATAAGCACCCAGAAAATACCGCTCTTGAGACCGAATGACGATACAACCAAACATCCATGACTCTGGCTATCACTGTTATCGTTGCTTCGATATCACCGTTAATGGAATGACCGGCACATTCTTTCAGCCGTCCGTCAAGGGATAATGGAAACCCCGGTTCTAGACATAACTCTGCACGTCGTCGTGACCCGTGCCTAGGACTATCGAATCTGCCCAGAGTACTCGACTACCAATCAGTAGCCTTCAGGGACTATCGAATCTGCCCAACGTACTCTTGCTTTGAGCATGCTAGAACCTTCAACAACGATGAGATCTCAGCCTTCTAGTCATCCTCCTCGACGACTATTTCCATACTAGCTCAAGCGCCTCTCGAGCAAACCATTATCCTCAAACTCGAACCATTTCACCCAGTTGTCAACATGCTTGGAATGATCCCGTCTGGATTAGACCAAGACTATCTCATACTATGCTTCGCCTCATCTCATCATAGCAAAGCCTCATCTCAACATCATCATCAAATCTATCCATATGAGCTTCATCATCCGCCACATATGCCACGAGCAGCTTTTCCAATTCAAGAGCCTTTCCCTTAGCTTTTGAATCATCTTCGACCATCTTGTCTAAATCAAATCATCAATCAACTAATTCATAACAATCAATCAAGTCAAACATTAATCCAAGTAATCAAGCATTCAAATATGATTTAATGAACAATTATAACAATAATGGCAATTTTGTAAATAAAGAGTCTAAAGTCTAACAAGCATGAAAACATGAGTAATATCTCTATAATCTTGATGAATGAACTTGAATAGGTTAACATGTAGTAAAATGGATGTCAAATTATCATGAACAATGGATCTATACTTAAGTTTACAAAAATGCATGAAAATCACTACTTTAACACCAAATCAAACCAACGATCCGATATACTCCTTTGGATCCGTGTGAGAGATAATCACCACTCACCAAATCACTTAAACACCTCAAAAGCTACACATTTCAGATCTGGACAGCGAAGGATCTAACTCGATCTATCACAAATCCGCTTCAAACGATGAAATCTCACTTCGATGGATGTAGATCTTCAATCTAAGCTCTTGGATCTTCGATTTGATCTTCGATTTGGATGGAAGGAATCACAAGATTAGAGTGGAGAAAAGAAGTGAAGAAGTGTAGAACTCGAGCTCTCAAAATGGCAGCACTTCGTCGCTTCGAAATCCGGATCCCAAAAAGTGAAGAAAACCCGAGTATTTATAGGCTGAAATCCCCTAAGTCGTATGCTCGCTTTTAAGTCGTCCACGACTTAAGAAAATCCATGACCTACGACTCATAAATACCACGACTTACGACTTAACCATCCCTACGACTTAACAAATCCACCAGTCTACGACTTAACGACTCATCATAATAAGTCTTCTCGCGACCTAACAGCTCACGACCTGACACTTAGCGACCTAACAATCTCGCGACTTGATATGCGCGACCTAACGACAAATGCGCTTCCGCGACCTAACAATGCCATGACCTAAGACAATGCGCGACCTAACGATTCAATACCTATGCGACCTAACTGGGTTACGACCTAATACTTAGCGACCTAACACTTAACTCGTTCACGACTTAACTCCCTTAGGTCGTAAACTCACTCAACCCCTAGGTCGCTAACTGCTACCACCAGCTTTCTTAGGTCGTTGCCGACCTATCCTCCTTAAGTTGCTAACTCGCCCAGTTTCCTATGCCGCTAACTCCTAAGTCGCCGTTCTCTTAAGTCGCTTACGAACTTAAGTCTGCGAATCCTGTAAGTCGCTAAACCCCTTAAGTCGTTCACTCGACCTAAGCCACCACACGGCCTAACTTCCACACGACTTATCCCAATCCTTAGGTCGCCAACTTCCTTAGGTCGCTCCACTTCCTTAAGTCGTCTACTCCGATCTAACTACTATACGACCTAGGACTTAGACTATGGACAACTTATCAACAATGCAACCTAATGTCAACTGTTTTACGATGTTTCGATCCGTAAAAATACGGGTCGTTACATTCTCTCCCCCTTAGGAATTTCGCCCCCGAAATTCCAAACAAACAGAGCAATCAAAGACTATTCTGCATGCCTACCATCCATAGCAATCAACAAACCATGCATCCAATTCTAGCTTAGCATGCAGAATTCTAAAACTAGAACAAGTTACAATGTCGTTAGATGACACGACACCTTAGGTCCATACCTTGAAGAGTTCAGGATGAGCTGCCTTCATCCTCTTTTCCACCTCCAATGTACAGTCGTTATCATCATCACTCCATTGTATCTTGAGCAACTTAACTACCTTCCTCCTAAGATGTTTCGTGTCGGTTTCCACAACACGAAGTGGCTTACGAGGTCTCTTATCGACTGGATCAACTTCGAAATCTTTACAGCTATCAGCAGAAACCACTGTATTCGAGTCGTGCACATACTTCCGTAGATACGATACATGAAAAACATTGTGCACACCCGACATCTTCTCTGGTAACTCCAATCTGTAGGCGAGCTTTCCAATTCACTCGATGATCGGAAATGGTCCAACAAATCTCGGAGTCAATTTTCCTTTCTTCCCGAATCGAATAACATTCTTCAGTGGAGAAATCTTCACAAAAACCATATCACCTACGTCGAATTCCAAATCCTTACGACGCTTATCGGCATAACTTTTCTGTCGATCTTGGGCTGCCTTCATTCGTTGCCGAATGATCTCTATACAATCCGAAGTCTGTCGAATCATTTCTGGCCCAAGTATCAGTTTTTCTCCAGTCTCTAACCAACATGTCGGAGAGTTACACGGTCTTCCATACAATGCTTCATATGGTGCCATACCAATGCTTGACTGGTAACTGTTATTATACGAAAATTCTACCAAATAAAGGTGATCTTCCCATGATCCTCCGAAATCCAAAACACAAGCTCTAAGGAGATCTTCCAAAACTCGATTGACTCTCTCGGTCTGACCATCTGTTTGAGGGTGATAAGCTGTACTCAAACACAACTCGGTTCCCAAAACTTCCTGAAAGCTCTTCCAAAATCCACTAGTGAACAATGGATCTCGATCGCTCACTATACTCTTCGGAATACCATGGAATCGAACTATCCACTTAACATACAACTCAGCCAACTTTGATGCAGTCCTAATCGATCGAACAGGAATGAATCTTGCACTCTTAGTCAGACGATCTACGATGACCCAAATCCCTTCATTTCCCGTTCTTGTTCTAGGTAGCCCATCAATAAAATCCATCGATATTTGCTCCCACTTCCATATAGGAACTTCTAATGGCTGAAGCAATCCACTTGGCTTCTTCTGCTCGGCTTTTACCAACTGGCAGTTCATGCATTTGGAAATAAAATTTTCGACATCCTTCTTCATACCTTCCCAGTAATAGGTTCTCTTCATATCCCGATACATCTTATTTCCACCTGGATGAATTGTCAACTTCGAGTGATGATTTTCCTTCAGAACTTCATTTCTCAATTCATCTATATCGGGAACAACTAGTCGTCCTTGCTTCCGAAGCCAACCTTCTCGATCGACCTCGAATCCTTTATCCTTTTCTGGTTCCAATCCAGATTCCAAATCACGGATAATCTTGACAAGCTTATCGTCTCGCTTTTGGCTCTCGCCAATTCTTTCCATAAGAGTCGGTCTTATTGATAAGTTCGCCAACATCTCAGGTTCCAATTCACATCTTGGCCTGAAATCAAATCCAGCTAAATACTTGAGGCTCTTCCATTCTGAAAACATGGCTCCCAATCCTGCATGTCTTCTACTTAACGCATCTACCACTGCGTTACCCTTTCCCGGAGTATAGGCTATACCAAAATCATATGATGCCAAAAACTCTAGTCATCGCTGCTGCCGAAGATTCAAATCCTTTTGGGAGAAAAGATACTTCAACGACTTATGATCTGTAAACAACTCGAATCGAACTCCCAATAGATAATGTCTCCACATCTTCAGAGCAAAAACAATCGCCGCTAACTCCAAATCATGAGTCGGATAATTCCTTTCATGCGGCTTCAGTTGTCGACTTGCATACGCAACAACTTTATCCCTCTGCATCAGCACTGCTCCAAGTCTCGTACCACATGCGTCGGTGTAAACCACCATCTCATCATTCCCACTTGGAATAGTCAAAACATGAGCACTTGTCAATCGCTCTTTCAGGATTCCGAAAGCTTGCTCACACTTAGCATCCCATATGAATACTTGATTCTTTTTCGTCAATCCTGTTAACGGTGCAGCTACCTTGGAAAAGTCTTTGATAAACCGACGATAATATCCTGCTAATCCAAGAAAACTTCTCACATCCGATGCATTCTTAGGTCTAACCCAATCCTGGATTGCTGCTATCTTGGCGGGATCAACCGCTATTCCATTTCCAGAAATAATATGGCCTAAGAACCTCACTTCACTCTTCCAGAAGTGACACTTCGAAAACTTAGCCTTCAGCTGATGTTTCCGTAAGATTTCCAAAACAATACGCAAGTGCGTCTTGTGCTCTTCTTCAGTTCTGGAATAAATCAGAATATCATCCACGAACACTAGTACGAACTTGTTCAACTGATCTCTGAACACTTTATTCATAAGATCCACAAAATATGCTGGCGCATTAGTCAATCCAAACGGCATTACCGGCCACTCAAAGAAACCGGATGGTGTCCTGAAAGCAGTCTTCGGCACATTATCCTTAGCCACTCTTAACTGGTGAAATCCCGTTGCAAAATCCATCTGAGAAAACACCTTAGCTTCATGAAGCTGATCAAACAAGTCATCGATTCTCGGAAATGGATACTTGTTCTTCTTAGTCACCTTATTCAGCTCACGATAATCCACACACAACCTCAACGATCCATCTGCTTTGGTTGCAAACACAACTGGTGCACCCCATTCAGACACACTACGCCGAATGAATCCTTTCTGTAAAAGGTCATCAACCTGCACCTTCAACTCCTGCTGTTCCCTAGGCGCCATCCGCCTAAGAGGCATCACAACAGGTCTGGCTCCTTCAACTAGATCTATACGAAACTCGATCTCTCTATGCGGCGGTAACCCTTTGACCTCGTCAAAGACATCCTCAAATCCATTAGCGATTGGCATAGATGAAAGTCCATCCCGTGTAACAACCAGCGAATACATGAAGCTCATGAAGACGCCTTCTTCATGCTTACATCGTATCACAATCTTTCGCCCCTCCACATTCTCGACTGTCACCTCCAACCTTTCACAATCAACCTTTGCCGCATACTTCCTAAGCCAGTCCATACCCAAAATAATTCTGAACCCCGCAAAGTTCAGAACAAAACAATCACAAACAAAAGAGCAATCATGACTCGATATAATCAGACCACGGCATAACATACACAAACAAGACGAACCCCCAACTGGATTAGTCACAACCAATGGCCTATCAACAATATCTGGTTCTAAACCTAACCGGCCTACAAGTTCACTACAAACAAAAGAATGCGACGCCCCAGTATCAAATAGAACTCTAACTGGAACACCACATATGGAAAGAGTACCTTGAACCACCACACTCTTTCCTTTCTCTTCAACGGTAGGAGCTTTCGAAGATGATGGAACAACCCCCAAAGCATAAGCTTGCACAATCTGCTTGTCCTTCCGCGGTTCTGGACAATTCCTCTTGACATGCCCCGGCTTGTCACAGTTGTGGCACTTCACCGGAACCTTCGGATTCTTGCAATCTCTAGAGAAATGGCCCTTCTGCTGACAATTGTAGCAGGTCACTTCGCCCTTCGGCTTCTTCTGGCCATCCTTACCCTTTTGCTGCTGCTGTTTTATCTTCTTGTTTCCACCCTGCTGTGGTTTAGACTCTTCCCTGGTCACAGCAACAACAGATCCTTCCTTAGGAAACAGATTCTCGTGCCTCAGAGCTTTCTCCACAAGCTTCTCAAATGGATCGTCCAAATGATCCACCAACTGCCTCCCAAGATAACTGTCCAAGCCTGTCACAAACTTCTCGTTCTTCTGATACGCGGATTCAATATACGACCGAGCATACTTGGACAAAGCTTCAAACTCAGAAACATACTCAAGAACTGGTCTTCCACTTTGCTTGAGCTCCACAAACTTCTTGAACAGAACAGACTTCTGAGCCGTAGAAATGAACTTAGCTTCAAATCTAGTTTGGAATTGCTCCCAAGTAATTTCTTCCTCCGGAGTATCAATAGTGATAGAGTTTCACCAATCAGAAGCTCTTCCTTGAAGCTGTCTTGATGCTAACTTCCTCTTAGTCGCATCCTCAATTCCCAAATCACTAAAGATCCTTCTACAAGCATCTATCCACCTCTGGACTTCAATGGTTGACTCCGTTCCCAAGAAAACCTTTCCTCCAAGAGCAGTATAATCTTTACACAGCTTAGCAAAATCCACCGGTCTTGGAGTTTGAACTTGAACTCCAACATCCACCGATGGCCCCGGAGCTGGCATCCTTCTCATGATCGAGGTCATCATAGACTCGAAAATAGCAGCATAATCAGCAGCCCCCTCAGTAGCACGGCCTTCCCTAGCAGCTGGTCTCCCTCTTCGACTCATCCTTAATATCTATAAAAGGAATGATTAGCACACCTTGAGAAACAACTGCATAAAGGACTCACTTACTTCTAAGCTACTATATTATATATAGTAATCATCCATCAAAATACAATTACGTCTCTCATACGTAGTTACATCAGCGAGCATTGGGTAAAATCGATTAACCAATGCTCTGATACCAAATATGACGACCACCCACGACCCCTGCACTGAACCTAGACATAGTGCGCTGTAAAGCGTGCCAGGCAGCCATGGACGATCGTCAAGGTAAGTTAAACAGCGGAATCTATCGTATTACTCACAGCGCATGGATAAAATACAATAGAGAATATATATAGTGAAGCTTCACAGAATAGAATCTCATCAATAAAACTTCATAATAGTTGAATACAACATCTGAATAGTCAATACATCAAGCCTCACTACATATCACTCAGAGAATTATACAAAGCAGTGGAACATCCAGTACATATAGTAAGAAAATAATATGCAAGCCTCCAGCTCGTCTTCATCATCAGCATCGTTGGAAGCAAGAACAGCACCTGTCACCTGCTACCTAGTCTGCCCGTCCCAAAATGGACGAACAGCCCAAGGCAATAAGAGTTAAAAACATAAAGCCTTGAGTCAGACAACAGTCTTAGTGAGCGGTAAATTAACTAACAACATACCAAAAGAGCATAAAGGAAAAGGAATAGGAATCCAACCCTCCCACTCCACCTCTTTCTACAGTGATAGCCCCCAGACACACACTAAGCAGAAGCAAACATAGCAAAGCAAACAATTAAGGTAAAGTAATTATCACTCGAGTCAAGGGCGATGTTTTCCAAGTACAAACCCCCAAGGCCTAAACCAAGATCAGATAAGCACCTAGAAAATACCGCTCTTGAGACCGAATGACGATACAACCAAACATCCATGACTCTGGCTATCACTATTATCGTTGCTTCGATATCACCGTTAATTGAATGACTGACACATTCTTTCAGCCGTCCGTCAAGGGCTAATGGAAACCCTGGTTCTAGACATAACTCCGCACGTCGTCGTGATCCGTGCCTAGGACTATCGAATCTGTCCAGAGTACTCGACTACCAATCAGTAGCCTTCAGGGACTATCGAATCTGCCCAACGTACTCTTGCTTTGAGCATGCTAGAACCTTCAACAACGATGAGATCTCAGCCTTCTAGTCATCCTCCTCGACGACTATTTCCATACTAGCTCAAGCGCCTCTCGAGCAAACCATTATCCTCAAACTCGAACCATTTCACCGAGTTGTCAACATGCTTGGAATGATCCCGTCTGGATTAGACCAAGACTATCTCATACTATGCTTCGCCTCATCTCATCATAGCAAAGCCTCATCTCAACATCATCATCAAATCTATCCATATGAGCTTCATCATCCGCCACATATGCCACGAGCAGCTTTTCCAATTCAAGAGCCTTTCCCTTAGCTTTTGAATCATCTTCGACCATCTTGTCTAAATCAAATCATCAATCAACTAATTCATAACAATCAATCAAGTCAAACATTAATCCAAGTAATCAAGCATTCAAATATGATTTAATGAACAATTATAACAATACTGGCAATTTTGTAAATAAAGAGTCTAAAGTCTAACAAGCATGAAAACATGAGTAATATCTCTATAATCTTGATGAATGAACTTGCATAGGTTAACATGTAGTAAAATGGATGTCAAATTATCATGAACAATGGATCTATACTTAAGTTTACAAAAATGCATGAAAATCACTACTTTAACACCAAATCAAACCAACGATCTGATATACTCCTTTGGATCCGTGTGAGAGATAATCACCACTCACCAAATCACCTAAACACCTTAAAAGCTACACACTCCAGATCTGGACAGCGAAGGATCTAACTCGATCTATCACAAATCCGCTTCAAATGATGAAATCTCACTTCGATGGATGTAGATCTTCAATCTAAGCTCTTGGATCTTCGATTTGATCTTCGATTTGGATGGAAGGAATCACAAGATTAGAGTGGAGAAAAGAAGTGAAGAAGTGTAGAACTCGAGCTCTCAAAATGGCAGCACTTTGTCGCTTCGAAATCCGGATCCCAAAAAGTGAAGAAAACCCGGGTATTTATAGGCTGAAATCCCCTAAGTCGTATGCTCGCTTTTAAGTCGTCCACGACTTAAGAAAATCCATGACCTACGACTCATAAATACCACGACTTACGACTTAACCATCCCTACGACTTAACAAATCCACCAGTCTACGACTTAACGACTCATCATAATAAGTCTTCTCGCGACCTAACAGCTCACGACCTGACACTTAGCGACCTAACAATCTCGCGACTTGATATGCGCGACCTAACGACAAATGCGCTTCCGCGACCTAACAATGCCACGACCTAAGACAATGCGCGACCTAACGATTCAATACCTATGCGACCTAACTGGGTTACGACCTAATACTTAGCGACCTAACACTTAACTCGTTCACGACTTAACTCCCTTAGGTCGTAAACTCACTCAACCCCTAGGTCGCTAACTGCTACCACCAGCTTTCTTAGGTCGTTGCCGACCTATCCTCCTTAAGTCGCTAACTCGCCCAGTTTCCTATGCCGCTAACTCTTAAGTCGCCGTTCTCTTAAGTCGCTTACTAACTTAAGTCTGCGAATCCTATAAGTCGCTAAACCCCTTAAGTCGTTCACTCGACCTAAGCCACCACACGGCCTAACTTCCACACGACTTATCCCAATCCTTAGGTCGCCAACTTCCTTAGGTCGCTCCACTTTCTTAAGTCGTCTACTCCGACCTAACTACTATACGACCTAGGACTTAGACTATGGACAACTTATCAACAATGCAACCTAATGTCAACTGTTTTACGATGTTTCGATCCGTAAAAATACGGGTCGTTACACCTTGACTCCCTCGAGTCAGCTAGATGTGACTAAAACAAGAGTTATACCGAGCCAAGTGGGGTCGCTCTTCCTATCGGACATGCTTCTTCGATACCATGTTTATTACTTTGTGATTAATTTGGTGGCCACCCCTCGATTGATTTTGGGAATGTGTTCCGATGTAGGCGGTAGTAGCTGCTACGCGTTACCACAAGTCCAGGAGTGCACACGGTAGATCCTACCCTGGCATCGCCTCGTATGCCTTGTCACATGCCTTATCGCGCTATTACGAGTTTGGTTTGTACCGTACCTATGGAGTGCCTTGTCACATGCCTTATCGCGCTATTACGAGTTTGGTTTGTACTGTGCCTTGTCAGCCTAAGCTTTTCAGTGTATTGAAGACTTTATTTCTGGAGGACGAAGACGGAGATTTGTATACTATATTATTTTATATATGTTCCACTGCATTATATTATTCCACTTTATTTTTTATTTATTTCTGCTTTATGTAACTCTGATCTGTATTGTAAAAGTGTAATCAAATGTTATCTGTGAAGCAGCTTCCTGAATTGTTTATTTTATTATTATATTTTGTCATTCCACTATGAGATTCTATGTTTTGTTTTTCTTTCTTTCCTCTTCTTTTTCTTATTTACCCCATAACAATCCTCCATTTTGAATGGTTTGAGTCTGACATGTGTGGTTGATTGTCAATTTAAACCGTCCAAAAATGTGGGTCGTTACGAAGTACATATTGTAGTCTATAAATATTTACAGTTCTTATAGCATATTTTATAAATTAATTATTTGCTGTGTAGAATACAAATATTTACGGTGTAGAGGGTAAGTATTTATTTTATAAAAGTGTGCAGTTAAAACTGCAAATATTTGTAGTGTTGACCACAATTATGTGCAATATAGAATGCACATTTTCATTAAAAATAATGATAGGTGCTTCTCATGAAACATGTTTTGACAAAGGGGGAAGTGAATTATTACAAAAGCATGTTTGAATTACATTTAGCATGTTTGACTGTTTTCGTGAAACCTAGTGTTTCATTTATCTTTTTATTTTATCCATCCTATTACTGTTGGTTAATTATATCAAATGTGGGTAATATGTTTCCTTTTATTATAAATAATAGTGTTACCTCAAAGGTATGATAAACACATCAAAATCCATCAAGGGGTGATAAATTGTATAAAGGCATACGTTTATATTACTGGGACACATATTTTGATTATAAACATATGTAAATATTTCATATTAGAAATAATTTATTTTTGTTTTTCTTTCTTTCGTTTGCTGTAATACAAACACAAGTCCAATTATATTTTTTCTAAGTGACGGGTTATGGACTCAAAACACCCTAAACTGATTTAAAGATTCGCAATTAATAATAGAAATTGCACCAACTTTCGCTTTCCTTCCTTCTCGCTTCTTTGTTCTACTACTTCACTGCTTGTTGTTGTTGGGATGTTCCTTTCTATATCTGGTTTCTTAGCTTCCAACTCATCGTGTCAATGGCTTCCACCACCTGTTTAGGTCGAGCACTTAGTTCTTGTGTTATATAACAACTATTACTTTTGACACATTTTATCGGTGTATATCGATATGTTTTTTAACAAAAAGTGATGATTTCCACTCAAAGTTTTCAACGCATTTAACGCAGAATTTGAAAGTTGATAAATGAAAATAAAACGTGTATAATTATTATTACAACACTGAGTAGTTGAGCAAACATATAATTTTATTTTAATAAACTGATGATCGAAAACGGTTGTCACATACACTGATCGACTCCGTAAACAGACCCGTATATACATTTATAATACCAAAAATTATTTCATAACACATGCATTTATGTGTCTCCTTGCATGAATTAAAGAAAACAAATGCCTTCACTTTTGAAAAGTGACAAAAGCATGTAACAAATGGCAGATTCATGATATAAATGGCAAAGTGATAGTATACTTATCTTAGTGAATAGTTTTTGAATTTTATGCAAAAATAATTTTGGTAAGGGCTTACTACAAAATTTTAACTACTATAAATATTTGAACTTTCCTCTCATTTTGATATATGAAACAAAATATTTCTCTCTTGTTAAATATGTGTAAATTCACTTCTCTTATATTATACATCTCATTTACATCACATAAAAAAGGATATTTAGTATGGCTAATTAATTGAAGGAAAGTAAGAGAATTCAAGAGCTTTGGACTAAGAACAAGACCACACAACTTTGGGGTGAGAAAAACTATTTTACTCTATGATATCTTGTTGTATCAATGATGTGGTGTCTGAAATATAGCATAATTATGTAAGCAGCTCGGAATTGGTCCGGCATCTCTGAGTATTTCACTCTTAACTTTTTATAAAGTACACCGATTTTACTTTTCTTTAAAGTTCTAAAAAGCTGATTCAAAGATCTATAACTTTTACCCAGGTGATGTTTTCTTAATTTGATCATTTTCGGATCTAGAACTTTGTTACAAAGTCGTTCATGTTTTCTGCCTATGTATTAGATGCTAAAAAAAGCTCCTTATAGTTTTTCAAGCATAACTTCTTGAGTACTGAATGGATTTTGATGAGCCTTCTTCTGTTAGAAAGATAATTAAATTAACTATAACTTCTGTATGTATTACTTCCCTTAGGTTCTAAAGTTTATTGACAATAAAATTAGATATAAAGTCAGCTAAATGTCTGGCTGACGTTAAAAGGGGTTCAAGCCTAAACCCCTTTCAGTTTTCAAGAACAACTTTTGATATACCTGATTAATTATTATTGAATTTAGTATTCTGGAAAGATAATGAAAAGATATACAACTTTTATATATCATTTTTCCAAAGTTCAAAATTTTATTGATGGAAAATCTGGTTATGAACTTTGAGTTTTATGGCCGAGGAGATAAGAATTTCACACAAAGACCCATTTCGGTATTTTAAGCATAACTTTCGGTTTTCCCAACGAAATTTTATGAAATTTAGTTCTCTTGAAAGATGATTTAAAAAGCTGCAACCTTTTCATTTATATCTTTTTCCAAAAATTTGAATGTTCAACGGACTAAAATAAGATCACAAGGCGAAGTGTACATTTGAGTCAGGTTAATGGAAACTTAATTCAAATTTCAAACTGAAATTTTAAGTTTTAACTTTTGAATTTAAATGTTTTCGATATTTGTGAACCATTGTGTAGTAGTATTATGCATAAAATATTCTTTTATGGATTTTATGAACTATTTTTAGAAAAGTAAGGGCCTGTTTGGTTTCATTTTGTATTTTGAGTTTTGTGTTTTCAATTTGCACTAAGAAACATGAAGAACCAATAGAAGAAGATTTATAATTTTTAGTCGTTGCGACGACCAACGGACAACGAAGGAGTTGAATTGTTCCCCTTGCTTTTCTTATCTCTCGAAACACAAAAACAAAATAAACTTGTTTTCTATTTTACAGGTTAATTTCATTTTTCGAAATCGTTTGTTTTTCAACAATGCATACAACGGATGCGCTTTTGTATAGACGAAAACACAAAACTAAAAACGACAAGTCAAACGGGACCTAATATGTAGGTACGTTTGAAAATTATCTTGGTAGTTATGAAGGAAGTTGGGTTTTCTAAAAGAAAGAATAGCCTAAATTTAGGGATATGAGTTTAGAATATAAAGTATTTCCAAACATACTTATATTTTTAAGTTGTTTTGACCGGATCATTAATGATATTTGCTCTTAAAGCATACAGTATAAGATAATAGATTTAATTAGGTAGTGCACTATGACTCTATGGTACTGCGTAGAGTACGTAATTAATTGGTGTTCGTACGCCGACCAGCAATGATGATTGCTTTTGATGTATGCAGTATATGACACTGGATCTTGGGCAGTGCGCTATTACATTATGCACCTGACTGTATAGTAGAGTATGTCCTTGATTGTTATTAAGACGTCGACCACTATAGGATAAAAAAATTCCTAAGTTTAATTCTTTATCGACTATTTGGTTTAGACTTATGTGTAGTCGACTAAGTGTCGACATAGATTTTTGGATTTGAAAATGATCCTGGTCCATATAAAGGAAAAAAACTCATACCCTATAGTTTTAGAAAAACATGGTTGGAAGATTTGTTTATATATAATTTTCGTTTTGATATGATATTTTGACGTAATAAGACTTTCTTGAAGTACTAAATGATGAGATGAATTTAAAAATGATGGAGTTAGGGGTATGCCCTAGGGGCAATTCTGTAATTTATTAACTCCGAAATCAATTGTTGTTCGAAATAAAGGTGTTTCTTCTTTCTATTTTATATTTATTATAATGTGTTATAAATAATTAAATATTTAATTAAAAATATATTTAACAAAAAATCCATAAATGACGTGTTTGTGATAATAATTATAATTAGTTGTAATCATGAGTATTGGATCACATTGTTAAAAAACACATCATTTTAAATGTTCTCAGTCAAGATGCATCGACACTGGATATCGATGTATCCGTTGAGACTAGAGTACGTAATGCTCGCGAAATGTTGGGCAGTGTATTACTCATGTATGCTGAGGGCACCCAGAGGTATGACGCGTTTGTGACAATAAATGACGCGTTTGTGACAATAATTTAATAGAAAATCCATAAATGACGCGTTTGTGACAATAATTACAATTAGTTGTAATCATGGGTATTGGATCACATTGTTATAAAACACATCATTTTAAACGTTCCTAGTAAAGATGCATCGACACTGGATATTGATGTATCCGTTGAGACTAGAGTATGTAACGCTCTCCAAATGTTAGGTAGTGTATTACTCATGACTGTTGAGGGCACACAGAGGTTATGTACTGATAGTTATTGGATAGCTATAGAACAACTCACTCGGTAGTTTTCTGTTGGTTAATATAACTAAGGTCAAACTGAAAATATCGATGTGACTAATTTACACAATTCTTTCGACTTGAGAATACTGTCAACCTTCAATATGAACAAATCTGCTTTGATTATAGTCAAATCATGGAACGACATCCATAAAGTGATTATAGTTGGATCGAGTGGAAGGATTAGAAGGAAGGCACTATTCAAGAGAGGATTCGTCACTTCAGTTATATGAGGTTAGTATCATGGTCAACTCAAGTCAACCCAAAGTCAAAATCTCTGGCCAGAGTAGTACGGTTAATAATAATTGTTATTATTGAACTAATGATTTTGTGTTTGAACTATAGAGTTGAATATGGACAATATTGGAATTTTGACCATTACCAAATTCCATAAATCCAAAGTGATACAATTTTGACGAAGAGAATTGGTGTATATAAATGTCACTAACGGGCAACACTTATTAAATTAAATAAGATTTTACTGAAAATGAATAAGCAATAAATTTGGCCATAATGTCACACCACTTGCTAAGTGACGTGTGTGTAGGATCTAGATTAACCCTAGAGGGGGGTGAATAGGGTTATCGCAAATTTTCTCAAATTAAACACAGAAACAAACAGCAGATGAATAAATATGCAGTAAAGTAAATCACACACAAAATTTACCCAGCTTCGGCAATCCTTGCCTACTG
This sequence comes from Allium fistulosum, assembly GCA_030737815.1. Lineage (NCBI taxonomy): Eukaryota > Viridiplantae > Streptophyta > Magnoliopsida > Asparagales > Amaryllidaceae > Allium > Allium fistulosum. The sequence goes on along the minus strand of CM060906.1, from coordinate 1,080,480,716 downwards.
CTGCATTCCCAGATTTCTATTAGAATTAAACAGTCTCCCGCTTACAAACACTCTGACAGACTCGCAGAATCTCGCTCCCGCTCACAAACACTCCTACAGACTCGCACACCCTGCTCCGCCTATAGAGTTTCGTTTACTCGCAAACTCTGCTCCCGCCTATAGAGCTTTGCAAACTCGCAGCCCCCCTGCTCACTGAACTAATTCTAACTAGACAATCTAACAACACCTAAACCCTAGGTGGTGATTCACTCTAACTGGACTTTGAAAATACAGACTGAAAAACAAAACACAGTTTAAAAACCTAGGGCAAAATATAGATTGACAATTTAAAAACAATTTTGCCCTCAAATAAACTAGGCCTAAAAATTAAATCAAAAAACCCAGCCCAAATTTAAAACTAAATTAAACTTTAAAACCCTATTTAAAAAGCTAGGCCGGCCCACTTCAATAATTTTCGATAATACTTCAGCCCGTTCCTTTTATTTACTAAAAATGTCGGTCCGATTCAATTTGTCTTCAATCCCTTCTGTTATTTTACTAGCCCGATCCCCTTTGAGAAGAAAATGGCAATTTCGAAACTAGGGCTTCGGCGATGTGTTGATTCTCTGGCGAATACGAGCTCGATCTTCTTCACAACTTGCTCGACTGAATTAGGGCTTTGCCCTTGTTAGTTTTGCTGGAGAAATTGGAGCTTCGGCTTCGTTGATTCTCTGTAGCTCTGGCTTGCAATGATCTTTGCTTCAGCTCTCTCTCTCTGGAGTTCGTCTATGATACCGGTATGTGAATTCCTTTTGCTTTGCTGGTTTTGGATTGATTGAATGTGATTCGAGTTATTGGTTTATTGTTCTCTGTTAGCTCAAAACTCGAATACTTTTGCCGGTGATGATTTTGGTCTTTTATAGGGTTCGAATCCCTGTATATTCGTCCGTCTATATGTATTTGAATTTGTCAAATTCTTTTCTCTGGCCGCTGATTTTAGTTTCGATGCTTGAGATTATTCCTGACTCGTTCAATTCACGTATATATTCGTATATTCAGATACTTGCTTTTCACGGTGTTGAATTTGAGTCATTCACCACGTCTCTGACCTGTTCATATGCGTATATTTTCGAACTTGTTGCCTTGGTAATCACGGTGTTGATTTTCTTTGACTTTGGCCATTACAGTATTTTGATTTCGAACTGCATATTTCTTTGATGACCACGGCTTGACTATATTTGACGATATTTATTTACTTTGTTCGCACTTGTATCTTTGGCTTTCTTGCGGCTTGATATTTGAGGTTGATACACTTGATATTGTTTTGAAACTGTTCGAACTTGGCACTAGTTGACTTTGACCTTAACTTGATGTTGTTTACTGACATGTACATGTTGTTGCTTGATTCTGTCGTTCCTGTGAGTTTCGACTTTGCTTCTTGTTCGTGTTCATCCCTGGCATTGATTTTGATCTGTATATACCCTTGTAGTTGTGTTTCTTCATGTATGTTCATCCCTGACCTGTTTGGCTTCACTGCATAGCATATTCTCTTCTGTATAATTTCCTTCATTGTTTACTGCACTTGATTTCATTTTTTCTTTGGTAATTGCCTTCATCACTGATTCATTTCTACCTAGTCTCTGACCTGACTTGTGTGTCTATGCATTACTTGCTGTTGTTTATTTGAGTGTACATGCAGCTTGGAGTCAGTTTCCTTGTAGTGCTTACATTCTTGAAACTGTTTTGGCTTCTGGAATTACTTGGATTTCTTGTTGTATTGCACTTTTGTTTTGTCATCTGACTTACAGATGCATTGACTTGTACCTGTGCACTTGTGTACTTGGTGCATTCATCTAGTCTGGTTTCACATGAGTTATAGATGCATACTGTTTGTCATGTACACAGTTGCTGTTGGATTCACTCTGTTGTTCATCACTTGTTCATTCGAGTCTTTGTGTACTTGTCTTGTGCACTATGATTGACATGGTCTTTGTAGCACTTGTCTGCACACTGTGTTGAATCCAGTTTCTAAAAACTCGGGTTTGACCTTGTGCATGTGTTATGACTCTATTTGTGTTGCACTTGAGTTGAACCCGATTTTTGGTTTGGGTTTGACCTGTGCTCACCTGTCCCTGTAAATTTATCAAGTGTATATACATATATCGGTGTGCACGGCCTTGTGGCATGTACAGTGATACACTGTGCATGTCACAAGCTGTTCGTGAATGATGAATTCAAATACAAATGATGACGAACAATCCAAATAACTGAGGCAAATAAAATTTTCAAAATCACATTTTGTTTTATACTGCAAAAACATTTTCTTTTCAATTTTACTGCGTCAATGTATATTTTTTCAGATTACTCAGATGCTGGATTCACATTGGAATGAAGTTGAAGATAAATACGAGTGTGAGTGATATATAGTGAGGAGATGTAACTATGAAATCGTGATGTAATTGTATTGTGATCAAAAATGATGTATATAGTGAGAGCTTGAAATTGTACTAAAAAATGTAATAAATATTTGTTTGAATAAAATATTCGTTTGAATTCAAATTCTGTGTTATTTATTTTATTCAGCAAATATCTATTTAATCTGTGAAAAATAAAATAGTACAATATCAAATATATTTAAATGAATGTATATATGTTTATTATCATCAAACAAAAAGCATATACATGCATATTCCACAGTGTGAACGTTAACATTCGAATAGTTCGGTGTTAATTGCTGACCAAATTTACACCCAAGAGTTACACAACTAAAATGATGAATTCCCTTAAGACCGAATGATTTAATTAATTTATAATTGTTATAAATAAATTAAATTAATTAATATTTATGAAATATTGATTATAAAAATTGGAATACGGTTTGAGAAATAAAAATTGTTATATATTTATAATAGTTATAAATGTACCAATCGATATACGATATCGATAAGCGATTAAATTATATTTAATTGCATAGCATTTTGGCTTGGGCTTAAATGAGTTTAAATCCTATCATTAGGGCTGCAAATTTTGGTTTTGACAAGTTATTGGAGGCGACTAAAACTTAGGATTAGACCTAGAGATGGATGGCTAAGATTAAGAGAGAATGGGTAATGAATTATGTGCATCTAGTTAGGTGAGATTTTCTTAGGTATATGTAGTTGTCACAAATTAGTTTGGTTATGTGCATGGTTATATTATTATGTGTTATAATTTATGCATAAACAAATCTAATTTTCTGGAAAAAAAATAAAACTTTTCATTATTAATTATTTTATGTATATTTATATATTAATTTAAATATAGACTTATGTATATTTTAAACATATAATTACATATATGTATATTTATAATATATAAATAGCTTAGAATTTTTTCTTACACCTATTTATACATAATATGAATTATCAAATTCGAAAATAAATTTTTTATATATATAAATAATTTTAAATTATCTTTTATTGGTTATTTGAATTGTTTATTATATCTAAAATAATTATTGCACTGAAAATTCGATTTTATATTTTTTATAATTACTACATCTATGCAGTAACCCATCAAAAAAAATTTAGAATTTTTGTTAATATTTAATATTTTTAATAATTAAATTACTTCGTTTGAACATTTCTTTTATTTATTAGAAATAATATATTTTTCAAAAAATCATGAAAAAAAATTTGTACTTGTATTTTATGATCCTAAATTTTTATAAATTTTAAAATTTGATTTTTTAATAATTATTACGAATATTTTTAAATATTATGATCAAAACTATTTATTTTATATATATAATAATGATAAAATTATCATTTTATGTTTGTTATGCTAATTTCAATCTGGAAATAATTTAAAATACATATATTTATATTTTAAGTATTCGAATGTAATTAATATTCATATATATATATATACACATTTTATTTAACCTTATATATATATAATTTTAATTATTATTATATATATATGAATGTATAATTTTGTATGTTTAATTATGTATATATATATATATTTATACAAATGTTTTAAATTATATATATATATATATTTAATTTTGAGACTTTTAGTTATAATTTTTTTTTAATTATACGTATACGTATTTATATAAATATACTTTGCATTATAGATTTATGCACATATTTAGACAACATACAATACATACGAAATAAGCTAATGTGTCCGTAGTGATGTAAATCCCAACATCTATATACGGGCATGTTTAACCCTTCACATATTATTATGTTACACATACACTCACATATGTATATTTATATGATACATGTATATATAAATTAAATCATTCAAATTAACTTTGCATTACAAAAAATACTTAAATTTAAATAAAATAAAAGATTTATTTAAAAAATTAGAATTTTTCTAAATGAATTAGACATCATAGGCCCAATAAAGATCCAATAGGATAAAAAATAATTGAAATACACCCACCACTACCGCTGCGGGCTAGCCATGTTCCAACAATGGTATCAGAGCTCAATAGCCTATGCGGTCTAAATTAGTCATGTTAGGGCTAACTTATTAAGCTTGCCCACTCAGTACGGTGTCCAGAAAGGTAATGTCTATGATTGAAATTGGGTAATCAAGTACCCTGTCCTACCTGGTTACCGACCTGGCTTGAAAAATGAAGTGAGCCCAAAGGTTGCCCCTAATAGAAAAGGCTCGACTTAATTTGGGCTTGGGCAAATTTTCAAAGTTGTCTTGAAAAATAAAGTAAAAGATTTTAAATTTAATTGTTATATTTAAAATAAAATTTATGATTATTATAATATTTATATTGTAACATATTTTTCAAAATGTTTGAAAAACAAAATAACATAATTTTCAAAAATTATAAATTTTATTAATAAGTTAATTAATAAAATGCATGTGCATGTAGTAAATATATTATGAAATATGTTATGATATTTAAAACATTTAAGATATCATAAATATGCATGCATACATGTGAATAATGATTTTCGAAATCAAGATAATTTAATTATTTTAATTAAAAGGTTAATTAATTGAAATTGTAATTACACATGTATATGATATATGTGTTATACTTTAAAGGTTATAGTACATAATAAATATAAATGTTATATCAATATAAAATTATTAAGATGTCAATTAACTAAAATTAATTAAATATGATTTAATTAATATAATATTATACACAAGATTATTATATAAATAATGTGAAATATAAAAACTATATAAATAAAAATATAATATGAATGTATAAAACCCATAATAGACTTAAGAAATAAACACATGCGTAATCGTATGTGTATCGTGATTTCTGATGTGTTCGACACTTAAATCACAAGGGTAGTTCATAAGAATTACATTATTTCATAAGTCGATATCACTCAATTTAATGTTTCCATCTACCATATATATGTTAATAAATTACTTGCATATTCCTTAGTTGTTGAGCAAACTCAAGCTAAGGATGTTATGTGTAACGACCTGGAATTTTGAACAAATTAAATTGAGAATATTTAATTAATTTTAAATATTTGAACGATGATTTAATTTGAATCCCGAATGTAATGAATTTGACGATTAAATTATATAATTTAATATATTGAGAGTTGAATAAAAATTTGAATCTTCAATTTTAAGTTGAAGAAAAATATTTCAAACGCTTGTAAAATTTATATTGATAACACTGAAGATAATAGAAGCTTCAGAATTTAATTTGGAAGTGATTTGTTCAGTTTTGAAATTATATCGTTCGTATCGATATTTAAAAATAGCCGTCCGAGGCACAGTCTCGGAATTCGACGAAACCAGTTCCATTGGATCCGTAATATTGAATTATTACCGGATTTCAATTTTCGTATTTTTCAGTGTTGATACATGAGCACACGACACATAAACGCGTTGGAAAATTTACGTCGGAAATTCTATTTAATATTCTATTTACGTTCAAACTTTTCCTCCTTAAATCACGCCAATTATTCGCGCCTACAATCACGAAAAGGATCGTGCAAACACGTTGTTCTCTGCAAAACCACGAAATCCTGTCTTCCCCTACTTTTTAAAATATCATCACGCAACTTCCTTTTTCAGAAGCAAAGAAAATCTCGTTCGAATTAATGGCCGCAGCTTCAAAGCAAAAGAAAACGAAATTTCCCCCTTTCACAGTTCAAATTGAAATACAATGCCGAGCGTTCTTCTTCATTTCAAAAATCGCGTCTTCTTCTTTTCAATTGAAAATGGCAGCCGAGCCCTTCTTCTCAAAATTTAAATCAATGGAGGCCTCGCGATTGGGTTTCACGGCGACTTTGGGGGAGGCGCTCGTGACTAGGGCACGACCACGATGGAGGCGCGCGAGCAGATTTCGCGTGGGAGGAGAGCACGGCGAGGTTGGGTTCAGGCGATCGTTTGGGGAGCTCGAAATCGCGACCGCGTGATGGTATCGCGCAGGCAGGAGGAATCGCGAGGTGGTGATCGAAGCAGCGACCGATGGTGTCGATTTTATCGTGACTGGAAATGGGGCAAAGCAACGGTGATGGTCGCGAGGTTCGTTCGCGACTGGGAAGCGAACTCGTGAAGGGCGCTCGGCGATTTGGGGATATCGTGAGTGGCACGGTGAAGTTGTCGAGTTGGGCAAGTTCGTCGACAGTGCAGTCTGGAGGCGCGGTGGAGTTTCGCGAATGCGAGGTGACAGGGGATCTGTGGTAGCTTCGCGTGGCGCAGAAGTCGAGCCTGGGGTTCGCTGACGTTTTGGGTAGCTTGTTTGCGATCTGGGCTCGTTCGATTCGAACTCGGTTGTGAGGTATAATTTCATTTATCAAGTTCATATATATATACGCAGTAAATAAATAAATACGAATTTGGAATATTAACAGTGAGTTTAAATTTGTGATTTCAAAATAGTTTTGTTGTTATAAGGTTTAAACAAAATCTAAATGTGAATAAGAAAGAGAAAAAAAAATATAAGGATTTAAATGGGAAAATGATAAATGTGATGGTTAAACTGTTTCAATTGACTTATTTAATTTTTGGACTAAAAATAATTGGTTTAAGGAAATTTGTCCAAAATTTAATGGTTTGTTAGAAGTTTAATTTAATAGATAAAATGATTTATTTAAAGGAAGATTAGTTTTGAATTTAATTTTTATTAAATCAAATTGTTAAAAAGAATTTGTTAGTCAAGATAAAATCACAAGTTAATTAAATTATCAAGTGGAATTTAATAGTTTGATTTTATCCGAATATTTATAGATTGTATAAAATTGTCTATACAAGGTGTATAAATCAAGAAAACAAACTGAAATGGAAATTGGTTATTCAATTTAATTCGAATATTAACGAATTGTGTAAATATTTATACAAGGTTAAAAATCAAGAGGAAAGGGTCAAAATGGAAATGGATGGCAAATTAAAGCTAAGGTGAGATCTTCTCACTCAGATTTATAATTGAATTGCAGTTATTGATTGATTTGTTTGAATGTGCTATTAGATATGATAGGATATATCTATATATATAGCAGTATATACATATTGGCATATGTATATATTGGATTGATTGATTTCCCGCCTCGTATAGCGGATGAGACCCTATTGCGCCGTTAGTAAGCGGATTTTTATAAAAACCCATATACCGCGATATTCCACCTCGAAGTGGAATGGTATTGTGCTAACGTCTTTGGATGCAGGGAAACAGGTTGGAGGGATCCAACTGGATTCCTCACCAGTAGTTATTTATTTACAGATATTGATGTATATTCTGTTATCATATGTTGATATATGATGTTGTTGTTGTGATTGACCAATTGGTGCTGTAGCATCATCGGATTCAAGTTTTAAAAATAACGACCTTTAATTTAAAAGGATTTTTAAAGTGATCTTTGAAATTATACGTTTTATTGAATTGTTGAATTGATTTATTTTAAATAAATAAACGTTTAAAATTTTGAAGTTATAAAAGTTAAGATTTTCGTGAATTATGACCGTAAGGTGATTTTTGAAATAAATAGTTTAAGCAATTTATAAAATGGTTTGAACTGAGATTTTCGAATATTTGTGAACAGTTTATTTAAAAGATTTAAAAAGTTGATATTTATAAATTTAAAATATTGGGATTTTAAAACGAGATGATAAGTGAAAAAAAAATGAAATTTATAGAATTATAAATCGTGAAGATATGGAATTTATAGATTTATAAATTGTGAAGTTATAAAATGGATGAAACTGTAGAATAAAAGATTTATAAGAGATTAACTTATAAATGGGATTTTTGCCTTTAAATGGAATATTGATCGAGTTATTAATAAAGAAGATTTATTAAATTGAAGTCGTTAGAAAATAGAAATAGAATTTATAAACGTTGTTTTATAAATTCGAAATCAATTGGATTTGATAAATTAAAATGTTAAAGAAGATATATTCGCGATTTTGGATAGCGAATTTTTATTGAAATAAAAATGTGTAGAAAAGATTGAAATTGGGTTAAGTGAATTATATTCACGATTTTGGACAGTGAATATAATTTTAAGTAAAATGGATACGTTTTTGAAGAAGTGATATTAACAATGAAGTTAAACATTTTAAAGATGTTTTAAAATGTATTATAAATCGAAAGCATAGATTTCAACAGTACTTGTTGAAATAGACGTTTTCGAGGAATAAGGAAATGGTGGACTATAACACTGTTGTTATAGTAAATGATTTCCGAAAGGAAATGTTTTTATATAGTATTGGGATTTATATATCTATCTAAATTTCGAATCCCTATACTAGTGATTTTGAGTCGTCGTAACGATGTTTTACGTAACATTCGTTTTGACTCAAATAAATGTTGTTATAGTAATGTTTTCCTTAAAAGAATGAATATATACTTAATTTGATTTAAGTATATCGAATATTTTCAAATGTTGAAAATAAAAGATTTGTGAAACACTTATTATTAAATAAGTATGGAAATGCTTTTCCAAAATGAAATGAAACGTTTTGAGATTTTATCTTCTTAAAGATAAAATGAAATTGAATATTTGAAATCGATTTGAGAATCGTATATCAGTAGATATTTTGAAAATAAATTCACTATGGAATTTATAAAAGAAAGGGAAACTGTTTAGAAAAATAAACGTTGATTTATTTTTGAAGTGTGGAAATTTTTATATCTAGTAAAGATATTTTTGAAAATAAAATAATTTGAGGAAATTATTTGGAATCTGATGATGTTGCGCATCTTTATTGATAGTTAAATAACCGACTATCAATAATTACCTTGAATATGGTATTTGTTGTGAATTGGATGAAATTGAATGCCACACTTATTTTTAAATAAGCGCTCACTATTCGGGTTAGCCGGGAAAGGACCATGGGGTCGTATAACCCATTCCGAATATGTGATACGTCGTTATGAATTGCATTCGAAGACCGGTGTTGAAGACCGGATATTTTTGAAAACGGAAGGATTACCGTCGAGTTACTCTACATCGACTGATCTTCGATTTAGAGGTTTTATCACCCTTAGTGACGGGAAGTCCGGACGTGATTAGAAAATTATCCGGAAATGCAAGGGCTTCGTGAGAAGTGCCTTCGGTTCTGTTCGATCCCGGAACAGACTTGTATGGATTGTGTGTCTGACGTTACAATTTGAGATATAAAGCTGATTTCTTTCAAATACATTTCTGTTGGTGGCGGAGAATTTATTCTCTTAGCTTAACACCCTTCTCTGAGACGTACGAGCTCAGAGGTTATGTAGTTGAAATTTATCAGCGATATATCCTAATTTGGTAATGTGGCATACTGAGTGTTGCTGTGAAATGATCAGTGTTTGATCATTTGTGATATGATCATTTGTTTGATCTTATATCTTTGTGATCATAGGTTGATCATTTTGTTTGACCCGAAGCAGGGCTTTTTGAGAAAGCGTAGCTTTGTGGACGAGACTTCATCGAGCCTCACACCCCGGAAATGGTCGAAACAGGAAGGATGCGGCAAGGTTCTAGGGAGTAGCGCCCCTTAGTGTATGTCATTCCTTCTGGATAAAGGTGGTATCATGGTATGGAGCCCAGATACTTAACCTCTGTGGTTACTGCATTATTTTTACTATGTGGTTTGTTGCGAATCGGGGATCCTCGGGAAGATCGGTGACGATCGGGGGATGGCATACGCGTGTCAGTAGTTACCTATTTTTGCAGAGGTAACCCGGCCTTGTGTTGGCAGAGATCCGGTTAGGTTCTCGGGTCGTCTATTCCAGGGACGTACCCATCGTGGATAGGAAGTTCCTTAGCCTGACCATTTGTTGGAAATCCAAAGAAACAATACGAGCCTTTACGATTTCAATTGTATAACCTGTCTCCTCAGGAGGCAGCTATAGCAGGCATAATATAATGGTACCTATGCTGGCTAAGATTTATATTCTACTTTCGAAATGTTTTCCACTATGCACTAATAATAATATCAAAAAGAATTTGATTTTTGCGTAGTAAGCATCTTTGACTATCATAAGAAGAAATCTCCTCCAAGTCTGCGTTTGCATTGTGTGTGTGGTGGGAGGTCTTATGGTAGTTTCATTTTCCAAAAGCATTGCGAATTGACATTAAAAGTTTTCCTGTTGTTTATTTTAAAGATAAACTGTTTTACGATCTCACACCAGTCACCATGACTGACTCGGAGTTTATTGTTCCCTTCTAAACTCTGGGTGCCCACCAATTTCCACACGGGCAGCCTAGAGTTATGTTATCAGGATATTCTGGATATTCTGGAGCTTTGGAGATAAGCTGGAGGACGAGACGTAGTATTTGTATCTGATAGTATTTATTCCGCTGTGTATTCTGTATGAGGACAAGTTTATATAACTGTCCATTGTTGTTTATTGACTCTGATGATATGATGTGATGTAATGTAATAACAGATATAATTCTTTTGTTTTTAAATGATATTCATTTATCTATTATATATTGTTCCGCTGCAATATGTGAGATTCTGATATTGTTTTCTGCTTCTGTATCTGATGTTGTGTTGTTGTTCTTCTCTCTTCTTCTCTTTTCTTCTTCTTCTTACTTTTTCTTCTTTCTAAAACCCTCACTATTGGAGTTTCCGGCACTCGATTGCTCGGCAGTCGATAAAGTGAGTATCGATGTCGAATTTTCGAAAGTCGAAAATTTCGGTACGTGACAGCGTGGTATCAGAGCATATGGTTAAGCGACAACCCTGCTCTGTTGGGTGTTACTCATTAGAGATAGAGTCAGTAGTACTCTAGAATGAGTTGAGTGTAATAATAGATATGAGCGCGTATTTGTTAGTTAATATAAAATTGTTTTGTATTGTGATGATTGGTTTATTGAGTGGTATATGAACCTTCGTCGGCACAGTCTTGCAAAACTGTATCGAAGGGGTTTCTAAACACTTGAATAGAACAATTCGACACAGTATTGTTTTTGAATAGGGTGAATGAGATAATTTTGCCAAAACTATTTTTGTATAGAAAAGAAATGTTTTTCTATGAATTACTATAGTATATGGTTGCATGGTTGTTAGAAGTGATAATATTAATCTATTATCATTGAAATTGAATAAGAAATTCAAATCGTAACTCCAAAGTTAAGAAATAAAATTCACAGACAAATGAGATTTGAGAATGTAAATTATAAATGTGAATTGTAAATTGAAACGGGATTCCAGAGAAGTTTTTGGAAATGTTTTGAAAAGAATTTGAAAATTTTGGGGATTTGGAAAGTTTAAATTCCCTTTTAATTTGAAAATGAATTTCAAAGGTTTGAAAAGTATTTTGGAGGAATGAAAGCTCTAAACTCTTTTCGGTCGCTGGAAAATAATTCCGATGATGATCGCGACATCATCGGTGTTCATTTTCGGGTTTCCAAAAGAGGAATTGCTGCTAAATTGTTTGTAAATGAAAAGTGTTTGAAAAAATTTGGGTTTTGTTTTGAAATTCAAAAGGATAATTTGAATTGTTTTCAAAATGATTTTTGAAATGTTGGTAAGACTCTGGAATACTTTATAAGAATATTTATGGAATATTATTGAATTGATAACTTATACAAATAGAAATTGTTAATGTAAAATATGTAAATGTGATTGGAATTAAAGTTCATTAACAAATGAAATCTATAAATGTGAATTGAAAGTATAAGGAAATAAATTCATATATGAATAAAATGGTGAATATAAATTGTAAATGAAGTTATAAATGAAAATAAAATTCCTTAATAAAATGGAATTGTGAATGTGAATGTATAAATGATTGTATAAATCAAGATGTAAATAAGTTGATAACTTATAGAATATTTGAAATCTGATTGGAATGAAATTCAAATTGAAGACGAATGAATTAGTAATTGGAACTAATTTACGATAGTGCAGTTGTAAATGACAGATAATTGATAAAATTCAATATTTCAGAATTGAAAGTAAATTGAATCCAAATTAGATTGGAATTGTGAATTGAACTCAAATGAGAAGTTGAAATGTGAAATTGAATTCAAATAAAATTTGAAATGTAAAATTGAACGAAAAAGAATATGTAACTTCAATAGCGAATTTAGAGATGATATAAGCGATTTATATTGAAAATTTTGTAATAGAATTTGCAAAATGATTTGAATATGTGTAACTAGATATTATGGCTAGTAGGATATACAGGTGTAAAGGAATTGGAATTGAATTGCTCGACAAAAAGGTAGTATTTGAATTATAATATGAGATTTTGATGATTTCTTGTCCAGCCGCTTGGCTTTTTCTTTTCTTTTTGAAATCTGAGGGTCCGTAGGGACGTTTTGTAGTCGTACCGTATTAGCCGCGCAAAGGAGACGCTGGCGAAATTTTTCGAAAATTTCGAGTGTTAGAAAATTTTTGAGAAATTTTGAAAGTTAAATTTTGAATTTGAATTTAAATTTGAAAATTGAAAGTAAACAAAGTTGTTTTGAAACTTATAATTGAAATTGGAGAGTTAGTTAAAGTAATAACGAATCTTTAGTAGAAAGATTTGTTTTGAAAGATTGATAAAACTATTGAATGTTGAAAAATAGTAGACGAGTTAAGGACTTTTTTTTCCTAACTTGTAATTTCGGGACGAAATTCTTTTAAGGGGGGAAGTCTGTAACGACCCGGAATTTTGAACAAATTAAATTGAGAATATTTAATTAATTTTAAATATTTGAACGATGATTTAATTTGAATCCCGAATGTAACTTTGAATTTGACGATTAAATTATATAATTTAATATATTGAGAGTTGAATAAAAATTTGAATCTTCAATTTTAAGTTGAAGAAAAATATTTCAAATGCTTGTAAAATTTATATTGATAACACTGAAGATAATAGAAGCTTCAGAATTTAATATGGAAGTGATTTGTTCAGTTTTGAAATTATATCGTTCGTATCGATATTTAAAAATAGCCGTCCGAGGCACAGTCTCGGAATTCGACGAAACCAGTTCCATTGGATCCGTAATATTGAATTATTACCGGATTTCAATTTTCGTATTTTTCGGTGTTGATACATGAGCACACGACACATAAACGCGTTGGAAAATTTACGTCGGAAATTCTATTTAATATTCTATTTACGTTCAAACTTTTCCTCCTTAAATCACGCCAATTATTCGCGCCTACAATCACGAAAAGGATCGTGCAAACACGTTGTTCTCTACAAAACCACGAAATCCTGTCTTCCCCTACTTTTTAAAATATCATCACGCAACTTCCTTTTTCAGAAGCAAAGAAAATCTCGTTCGAATTAATGGCCGCAGCTTCAAAGCAAAAGAAAACGAAATTTCCCCCTTTCACAGTTCAAATTGAAATACAATGCCGAGCGTTCTTCTTCATTTCAAAAATCGCGTCTTCTTCTTTTCAATTGAAAATGGCAGCCGAGCCCTTCTTCTCAAAATTTAAATCAATGGAGGCCTCGCGATTGGGTTTCACGGCGACTTTGGGGGAGGCGCTCGGGACTAGGGCACGACCACGATGGAGGCGCGCGAGCAGATTTCGCGTGGGAGGAGAGCACGGCGAGGTTGGGTTCAGGCGATCGTTTGGGGAGCTCGAAATCGCGACCGCGTGATGGTATCGCGCAGGCAGGAGGAATCGCGAGGTGGTGATCGAAGCAGCGACCGATGGTGTCGATTTTATCGCGACTGGAAATGGGGCAAAGCAACGGTGATGGTCGCGAGGTTCGTTCGCGACTGGGAAGCGAACTCGTGAAGGGCGCTTGGCGATTTGGGGATATCGTGAGTGGCACGGTGAAGTTGTCGAGTTGGGCAAGTTCGTCGACAGTGCAGTTTGGAGGCGCGGTGGAGTTTTCGCGAATGCGAGGTGACAGGGGATCTGTGGTAGCTTCGCGTGGCGTAGAAGTCGAGCCTGGGGTTCGCTGACGTTTTGGGTAGCTTGTTTGCGATCTGGGCTCGTTCGATTCGAACTCGGTTGTGAGGTATAATTTCATTTATCAAGTTCATATATATATACGCAGTAAATAAATAAATACGAATTTGGAATATTGACAGTGAGTTTAAATTTGTGATTTCAAACTAGTTTTGTTGTTATAAGGTTTAAACAAAATCTAAATGTGAATAAGAAAGAGAAAAAAAAATATAAGGATTTAAATGGGAAAATGATAAATGTGATGGTTAAACTGTTTCAATTGACTTATTTAATTTTTGGACTAAAAATAATTGGTTTAAGGAAATTTGTCCAAAATTTAATGGTTTGTTAGAAGTTTAATTTAATAGATAAAATGATTTATTTAAAGGAAGATTAGTTTTGAATTTAATTTTTGTTAAATCAAATTGTTAAAAAGAATTTGTTAGTCAAGATAAAATCACAAGTTAATTAAATTATCAAGTGGAATTTAATAGTTTGATTTTATCCGAATATTTATAGATTGTATAAAATTGTCTATACAAGGTGTATAAATCAAGAAAACAAACTGAAATGGAAATTGGTTATTCAATTTAATTCGAATATTAACGAATTGTGTAAATATTTATACAAGGTTAAAAATCAAGAGGAAAGGGTCAAAATGGAAATGGATGGCAAATTAAAGCTAAGGTGAGATCTTCTCACTCAGATTTATAATTGAATTGCAGTTATTGATTGATTTGTTTGAATGTGCTATTAGATATGATAGGATATATCTATATATATAGCAGTATATACATATTGGCATATGTATATATTGGATTGATTGATTTCCCGCCTCGTATAGCGGATGAGACCCTATTGCGCCGTTAGTAAGCGGATTTTTATAAAAACCCATATACCGCGATATTCCACCTCGAAGTGGAATGGTATTGTGCTAACGTCTTTGGATGCAGGGAAACAGGTTGGAGGGATCCAACTGGATTCCTCACCAGTAGTTATTTATTTACAGATATTGATGTATATTTTGTTATCATATGTTGATATATGATGTTGTTGTTGTGATTGACCAATTGGTGCTGTAGCATCATCGGATTCAAGTTTTAAAAATAACGACCTTTAATTTAAAAGGATTTTTAAAGTGATCTTTGAAATTATACGTTTTATTGAATTGTTGAATTGATTTATTTTAAATAAATAAACGTTTAAAATTTTGAAGTTATAAAAGTTAAGATTTTCGTGAATTATGACCGTAAGGTGATTTTTGAAATAAATAGTTTAAGCAATTTATAAAATGGTTTGAACTGAGATTTTCGAATATTTGTGAACAGTTTATTTAAAAGATTTAAAAAGTTGATATTTATAAATTTAAAATATTGGGATTTTAAAACGAGATGATAAGTGAAAAAAAAATGAAATTTATAGAATTATAAATCGTGAAGATATGGAATTTATAGATTTATAAATTGTGAAGTTATAAAATGGATGAAACTGTAGAATAAAGATTTATAAGAGATTAACTTATAAATGGGATTTTTGCCTTTAAATGGAATATTGATCGAGTTATTAATAAAGAAGATTTATTAAATTGAAGTCGTTAGAAAATAGAAATAGAATTTATAAACGTTGTTTTATAAATTCGAAATCAATTGGATTTGATAAATTAAAATGTTAAAGAAGATATATTCGCGATTTTGGATAGCGAATTTTTATTGAAATAAAAATGTGTAGAAAAGATTGAAATTGGGTTAAGTGAATTATATTCACGATTTTGGACAGTGAATATAATTTTAAGTAAAATGGATACGTTTTTGAAGAAGTGATATTAACAATGAAGTTAAACATTTTAAAGATGTTTTAAAATGTATTATAAATCGAAAGCATAGATTTCAACAGTACTTGTTGAAATAGACGTTTTCGAGGAATAAGGAAATGGTGGACTATAACACTGTTGTTATAGTAAATGATTTCTGAAAGGAAATGTTTTTATATAGTATTGGGATTTATATATCTATCTAAATTTCGAATCCCTATACTAGTGATTTTGAGTCGTCGTAACGATGTTTTACGTAACATTCGTTTTGACTCAAATAAATGTTGTTATAGTAATGTTTTCCTTAAAAGAATGAATATATACTTAATTTGATTTAAGTATATCGAATATTTTCAAATGTTGAAAATAAAAAATTTGTGAAACACTTATTATTAAATAAGTATGGAAATGCTTTTCCAAAATGAAATGAAACGTTTTGAGATTTTATCTTCTTAAAGATAAAATGAAATTGAATATTTGAAATCGATTTGAGAATCGTATATCAGTAGATATTTTGAAAATAAATTCACTATGGAATTTATAAAAGAAAGGGAAACTGTTTAGAAAAATAAACGTTGATTTATTTTTGAAGTGTGGAAATTTTTATATCTAGTAAAGATATTTTTGAAAATAAAATAATTTGAGGAAATTATTTGGAATCTGATGATGTTGCGCATCTTTATTGATAGTTAAATAACCGACTATCAATAATTACCTTGAATATGGTATTTGTTGTGAATTGGATGAAATTGAATGCCACACTTATTTTTAAATAAGCGCTCACTATTCGGGTTAGCCGGGAAAGGACCATGGGGTCGTATAACCCATTCCGAATATGTGATACGTCGTTATGAATTGCATTCGAAGACCGGTGTTGAAGACCGGATATTTTTGAAAACGGAAGGATTACCGTCGAGTTACTCTACATCGACTGATCTTCGATTTAGAGGTTTTATCACCCTTAGTGACGGGAAGTCCGGACGTGATTAGAAAATTATCCGGAAATGCAAGGGCTTCGTGAGAAGTGCCTTCGGTTCTGTTCGATCCCGGAACAGACTTGTATGGATTGTGTGTCTGACGTTACAATTTGAGATATAAAGTTGATTTCTTTCAAATACATTTCTGTTGGTGGTGGAGAATTTATTCTCTTAGCTTAACACCCTTCTCTGAGACGTACGAGCTCAGAGGTTATGTAGTTGAAATTTATCAGCGATATATCCCAATTTGGTAACGTGGCATACTGAGTGTTGCTGTGAAATGATCAGTGTTTGATCATTTGTGATATGATCATTTGTTTGATCTTATATCTTTGTGATCATAGGTTGATCATTTTGTTTGACCCGAAGCAGGGCTTTTTGAGAAAGCGTAGCTTTGTGGACGAGACTTCATCGAGCCTCACACCCCGGAAATGGTCGAAACAGGAAGGATGCGGCAAGGTTCTAGGGAGTAGCGCCCCTTAGTGTATGTCATTCCTTCTGGATAAAGGTGGTATCATGGTATGGAGCCCAGATACTTAACCTCTGTGGTTACTGCATTATTTTTACTATGTGGTTTGTTGCGAATCGGGGATCCTCGGGAAGATCGGTGACGATCGGGGGATGGCATACGCGTGTCAGTAGTTACCTATTTTTGCAGAGGTAACCCGGCCTTGTGTTGGCAGAGATCCGGTTAGGTTCTCGGGTCGTCTATTCCAGGGACGTACCCATCGTGGATAGGAAGTTCCTTAGCCTGACCATTTGTTGGAAATCCAAAGAAACAATACGAGCCTTTACGATTTCAATTGTATAACCTGTCTCCTCAAGAGGCAGCTATAGCAGGCATAATATAATGGTACCTATGCTGGCTAAGATTTATATTCTACTTTCGAAATGTTTTCCACTATGCACTAATAATAATATAAAAAAGAATTTGATTTTTGCGTAGTAAGCATCTTTGACTATCATAAGAAGAAATCTCCTCCAAGTCTGCGTTTGCATTGTGTGTGTGGTGGGAGGTCTTATGGTAGTTTCATTTTCCAAAAGCATTGCGAATTGACATTAAAAGTTTTCCTGTTGTTTATTTTAAAGATAAACTGTTTTACGATCTCACACCAGTCACCATGACTGACTCGGAGTTTATTGTTCCCTTCTAAACTCTGGGTGCCCACCAATTTCCACACGGGCAGCCTAGAGTTATGTTATCAGGATATTCTGGATATTCTGGAGCTTTGGAGATAAGCTGGAGGACGAGACGTAGTATTTGTATCTGATAGTATTTATTCCGCTGTGTATTCTGTATGAGGACAAGTTTATATAACTGTCCATTGTTGTTTATTGACTCTGATGATATGATGTGATGTAATGTAATAACAGATATAATTCTTTTGTTTTTAAATGATATTCATTTATCTATTATATATTGTTCCGCTGCGATATGTGAGATTCTGATATTGTTTTCTGCTTCTGTATCTGATGTTGTGTTGTTGTTCTTCTCTCTTCTTCTCTTTTCTTCTTCTTCTTACTTTTTCTTCTTTCTAAAACCCTCACTATTGGAGTTTCCGGCACTCGATAAAGTGAGTATCAATGTCGAATTTTCGAAAGTCGAAAATTTCGGTACGTGACATTATGTGTAGTATTATTAATATATTGAATATATGAGCTAAGACAACTATACGTATTTGTTGAGCAAATTCAATGTACATATACTATACTTAGGCCATCATGATATGGTAGGTACGAGTGAATAATTTCATTTCGATTTGTTGAGAAAACTCAAGGTCAATATGAAATTAGGACAAGGTTCCAAGGGTTAGGAGTTGTATGTGATACAACCGATAAAAGGTTATCCATTATTCGTGGAGCTATGACTTGTTGAGCATACTCAAGGTCAGAATTCCAAGAAGGATGAGTCCTAATACCTACTAGTGAAGTCATAAGACTTCTATGTTATGACTTAAGGTTTGGCAAAACATAAAAGACTAGTGGGAGCTTATTAGTTAAATGAAACATAGTGTTTAACCTTACTAATATTATAAGAACATCTATTATGTTTTGTCCTAGTAATCTACCATTTAAACTTGCAGAAAATGTCAACTTCAAAACTGTTTTCTGAAAGTGACCAACTCACCGGACCTAACTATACCGACTAGTTAAGAGCAATTAAAATAGCATTGACTTACGAGCGCCTTTGGACTTCTGTTACATGTAAACCCAAAACAGAACCCGTTGATGATGTAGACCCTGAAGAACGACTTGCTTATTTAAAGTGGAAATCTGACTTAGAGATCGCCCAAGTTTTCGTGTTGTCCACCTTAGACAAACCGTTGCAAAGGCAACACGAGAACATGTTTGTCCATGAGATTTTTAATAGTCTCAAAGCTCTTTTTGGTGAATAGTCCCATTCTGCAAGGTACGAGCTTTCAAAAAAACTATTTAACACCAAAATGACCAAGGAACATAAAATGAACGATTATGTTCCAATGATGAAAGGCTATATTGATAGACTTGCACAATTAGACATAGAGATAAGCAACGAAATGCAAGTAGACTTCGTTCTTGGTTCTCTCACTCCTTAGTATGAACCGTTCATACTGAATTACAACATGAACCAACTAAATGTGAATCTCATGGAGCTCCTCAATATGTTAAGGTTAGCCGAGTCAACATTTAAAGATCAAGGTGTCGTACTTGCTATGAAGGGAAATGCATCATCTTCGAAAGGGTTGAAGAAGCGAAAAAGAGATAGTAAGAAAAAGAAAAGTAAGAAGACCTAGACAAGGGTGAATGTCACCATTGCCACAAGAAAGGTCACTGGAAGAGAAACTGTCCCGGTTACTTGAAGATTGTCAAGGAAAGGAAGCAGAATGGTTCTGCACCTCCATCAGGTACAATTATGATTCAAAAATGTTTTGTAATCAATAAAATGTCATGGGTTTTAGAAACTGGATCTGGTACTCATATATGTAATTCATTGCAGGGGCTTAGGAACTGGCAATCGCGTGGCAAAAGGAGAAATGAAGCTCCAAGTTCCTGATGGATCTAAAGTAGATGCAACGGCAATAGGAGACTATCATTTAGATTTTCCAAGTGGATTAGTATTAGTATTAAATAATTGCTATTATGTAAAAGACTTTATTTGTGGAATTATCTCTGTTTGTCTAAGACTGGATATATTTTTCATTGTGCAAATAATGTTATGAACATTAGTTTGGATGGAAATAAAGTCTGCAAAGGTTTCCTTGAAAATGACATTTATGTGATTAATACTAATTATACATGATCTATGAATGAAGTTTCTAATAAATTAAACGACAATTATCTTTGGCATTGTAGGCTTGGTCATATTAGTGAGAAACGACTACACAAATTGAAAACCGATGGTTTTCTACCTTCAATTGATTCTGAATCATTTGAAACTTGTGAGGCGTGTCTTAAAGGTAAAATGACCAAGCACCTTTTTAGTGCGAGCAATGAAAGAGTTAATGAAACATAGAAATTAATCCTTTAAAACAAATTATACATACATACATATATATATATAGTAATTAAAATTATATATATAAGGTTAAATAAAAGAATAATTAATTACATTCAAAAATTTAAAATATATATATATATATATTGAAATTATTGCCAAATCGAAATTAGCATAAAAATCATAAAATAATAATTTTATCATTATTATATATATATAATAAATAGTTTTGATCATAATAATTAAAAATATTAAAAAATCAAATTTTAAAATTTACAGGAATTTAAGATCATAATATACAGGTTCAAAATTTTTTTCATGATTTTTTGAAATAAAATATTATTTTTAATAAATAAAAAAAATGTTCAACCGAAGTAATTTAATTATTAAAAATATTAAATATTAACAAAAACTCTGAAAATGTTTCCGTGGGTTACTGCATAGATGTAGTAATTTAAAAAATATAAAATCAAATTTTTAGTGCAATAATTATTTTAGATATAATAAACAATTCAAATAATCAATAAAAGATAATTTAAAATTATTTATATACATAAAAATTTATTTTTAAATTTGTTAATTCATATTATGTATAAATAGGTGTAAGAAAAAATTCTAAGCTGTATATATATTATAAATATACATATATGTAATTATATGTTTAAAATATACATTAGTCTATATTAAAATTAATATATAAATATACATAAAATAATTAATAATGACAGAATTTAATTTTTTCAACAAATTAAATTTGTTTATACATAAATTATAACACATAATAATATAACCATGCATATAACCAAACTAATTTGTGACAACTACACATACCTAAGAAAATGTCACCTAACTAGATATACAACATTAATATATATACAGATTTGGGATTAATCAATATAAATCATAAAATATGATATGATTACTGTAATATATAAATAAAATACCAATAAATGATGCATTTGAGTTCACTTGAATCAATAAATTCCCTTCTCTAGTTATGCTCGATCCGTTAGATTGCAAGTCTGAAATCGTCGACCTTTTCTATCAAATAGTGATTTTACTTAACTTGAATTGATTTGAGATTCTTAGAACTAATATGGGGATTAATTTCAGCTAGCAAACTTGATAATTATGGCAGCCAAAAGTTGTTTTGATTAAGGGTTTAGAGATCCATATATATAGCCTTGTACCAGAGAGATATTAGGACAATCTCATTACCTATTCTCTCTTAATCTTAGCCATCCATCTCAAAGTCTAATCCTAAGTTTTAGCCGCCTCCAATAACTTATCAAAACCGAAATTTTTAGCCCTAATGATGGGCTTTAAACCCATTTAAGTCTAAGCCAAAATGATATTCAATTAAATCTAATTTAATCGCCTATCGATATCGTATATCGATTGGTATATTTATAACTATTATAAATATATAACAATTTTTATTTCTCAAACCATATTCAAATTTTTATAATTAATATTTCATAAATATTAATTAATTTAATTTATTTATAACAACTATAAGCTAATTAAATCATTCGGTCTTAAGGGAATTCATCGTTTCAGTTATGTAACTCTTGGGTGTAAATTTTGTCAGCTATTAACACCGAACTATTCGAATGTTAACATTCACATGTCACTTAGCAAGTGGTGTGACATTATGGCCAAATTTACCGCTTATTCATTTTCAGTAAAATCTTATTTAATTTAATAAGCGTTACCCGTCAGTGACATTTATATACACCAATTCTCTTCGTCAAAATTGTATCACTTTGGATTTATGGAATTTGGTAATGATCAAAATTTCAATATTGTCCATATTCAACTCTATAGTCCAAACACAAAATCCTTGGTTCAATAATAACAATTATTATTAACCGTACTACTCTGGCCAGAGATTTTAACTTTGGATTGACTTGGGTTGACCATGATACTAACCTCATATAACTAAAGTGACGAATCCTCTCTTAAATAGTGTCTTCCTTCCAATACTTCCACTTAACCCAACTATAATCACTTGATGGATATCGTTCCATGATTTGACTATAATCAAAGTAGAGTTTTTCATATTGAAGGTTGACAGTATTCTCAAGTCGAAAGAATTGTGTAAATTAGTCACATCAATATTTTCAGTTTGACCTTAGTTATATTAACCAACAGAAAACTACCGAGTGAGTTGTTCTATAGCTATCCAATAACTATCAGTACATAACCTCTGGGTGCCCTCAACAGTCATGAGTAATACACTACCTAACATTTGGAGAGCGTTACATACTCTAGTCTCAACGGATACATCAATATCCAGTATCGATGCATCTTTACTAGGAACGTTTAAAATGATGTGTTTTATAACAATGTGATCCAATACCCATGATTACAACTAATTGTAATTATTGTCACAAACGCGTCATTTATGGATTTTCTGTTAAATATATTTTTAATTATACATTTAATTATTTATAATACATTATAATAAATATATAACAGAAAGAAGAAACACCTTTATTTTGAACAAGAATTGATTTCAAAATTAATAAATTACAGAATTGCCCCTAGGGCATACCCCTAACACTATCAACCTCCCACTTGAACTTGGGGCCAATTATGGAATCTCAATCCCATCCTCTCAATCAGTTTCTCGAGAACCGGCCGAGTTAGACCTTTACTGAATGGACCTGCTATGTTGTCCTTGATATTACCTACAACTTCTTTCTTCTCAACGAATTCTCTAATCAGGTGGAACTTTCGAAGAATGTGTCGTGACTTCTTATGTGCTCTTGGTTCCTTTGCGATCTGTATCGCTGCATTATTGTCATAAAACAATGTCATTGGATTTTCAGTATCGGGAATACTCTGATCTCACTCAAAAACTTGCGCATCCATACTGCCTCTTTTGCTGCTTCATTGAGGGCGATATACTCGGCCTCCATCATGGAATCAGCAACTATTTCTTGCTTGGAACTTTTCTAGCTAACAGCTCCACCATTTAGTGTAAAGACATAGTCGAACACTGATTTTTACTATCATCTATATCACTTTGAAATCTCGAATCCATATACCCCTTTATAAGGAGGTCACCATTCCCAAAAACGAGGAATAAGTCCTTAGTATTTCTCAAATACTTAAGTATACATTTTACGGCCGTCCAATGTTTTTCTCCGGGATTAGACTGGTATCGGCTTACACATCCTAATGCGTATGCTACATCCGGTATAATACATAACATAACATACATTATGGGTCCTATGGCTGAAGCATAGGAAATCCTCTTCATACGCTCTTTCCCATCATCAGTATGAGGAGCGTCCTTTTTAGAAAGGACAATTCCAGATTGCGTTGGAACACTTCCACGCTTGGAATTCTCCATACTAAACCGTTTTAGTATAGTGTCTATGTACAGGGATTGGGACAATCCCAACGGCCTCTTAGACCTATCTCTATAGATTTTTATACCAAGTATATAGGCTGCTTCTCCCAAATCCCTCATGGAGAAGTTTTTGGAAAGCCAGGCTTTCATTGATTGCAATAACGAAGTGTCATTGCCAATCAATAATAGATCATCAACATAGAGTACTAAGAATACGATAGTATTTCCCTGTTCCTTTCTGTATATGCATGCTTCCTCTGTGTTCTGATAAAAACCAAACTATTTGATTACTTTATCAACACTTGTTCCAACTCCTTGAAGCTTGTTTGAGTCCATAAATGGACTTTAACAACTTGCAAGCTCTGCTTTCACTCCCACTGACTACAAAACCCTCTAGCTGTGACATATAAACAATTTCTTCTAAATCACCATTTAGAAAAGCCGTCTTTACATCCATTTGCCATATTTTGTAGTCATAGAATGCGACAATGGCTAAAATAATCCGAATATATTTAAGCATGGCTACGGGCAAAAAGGTCTCGTCATAATCAACACCTTGAATTTGACGAAATCATTTTGCAACTAGCCTTGCCTTATAAGTCTCCACTTCTCCATCTGCATTTAGCTTTTTCTTAAAAATCCATTTTCACCCGATGGGTTCTATCCCTTCGGGTACGTCCGACAAAGTCCAAACTTTGTTTTCGTACATGGAGTCCATCTCGGATTTCATAGCTTCAAGCCAAAGCGTAGAATCTTTACTTTGCAGTGCTTGTTGGAAAGACAGAGGAGTATCGCCATCTAAGACATAGTCCTCCTTTTCTCCATCCACGAGAAAACCGTAGTATCTCTCTGGTGCATGGGATTCCCTACTAGACCTTCTAATAGGTTGCGGGTTTCCGTATACGGGTGACCTTGTTTCTCCCACTGTTTCGGCTTTAGTGTTAGTTTCTCGGATCTCATCCAAGCCTACAACTTCGTTGTTAATTTCTTTTAACAGAAATTCCTTTTCTAGAAAGACAGCA
This sequence comes from Allium fistulosum, assembly GCA_030737815.1. Taxonomy (NCBI): domain Eukaryota; kingdom Viridiplantae; phylum Streptophyta; class Magnoliopsida; order Asparagales; family Amaryllidaceae; genus Allium; species Allium fistulosum. Next base: position 1,080,455,761 of record CM060906.1, on the reverse strand, counting down.
TGTCGAGAAACAATGACCTTTTGTTCCTCGGTATTTTAGAATATATATATCCCATCGAGTTTTTGGGATATCCTATAAACTTACATAGTACCGATCTTGCCTCTAGTTTATTTGGACCAACGTTTTTAACGTATGCTGGACAACCCCATACTTTCGAATATTTGAGTTGGGGTTTCTTACCACACCGCATCTCATATGGTGTTTTGGGCACAGATTTAGTGGGTAACAAGTTTAACATATGTGTTGCAGTTTCTAGCGCATATCCCCAATAGCACAGAGGTAACTTAGCCTTACTCATCATGGAACGAATCATATCTAATAGGGTTCAATTCCTTTGCTCCGACACACCATTGTGTTGCGGAGTATAGGGTGGAGTAACCCGAGAGATAATCCCCTTATATTTTAAGTATTGTTGGAAATCCTATCCAACATACTCACCTCCTCGATCTGATCGAAGAATTTTAATTTTACAACTCGTTTAATTTTCTACTACCTTTGTGCTCAACAAATTTCTCATAGATGTTGGATTTGTTCTTCATAAGATATACATATCCTAGTCTTGAGAAATCATCAGCGAAAGTAACAAAGTAAGAACTATTATCTTTGGTTAATATAGACATTGGGCCATATACATCACTATGTATTAACCCTAAGAGTTCATTAACTCTTTCATTGCTCCCACTAAAGGGGTGCTTGGTCATTTTACCTTTAAGACACGCCTCACAAGTTTCAAATGATTCAGAATCAATTGACGGTAGAAAACCATTGGTTTTCAATTTGTGTAGTCGTTTCTCACTAATATGACCAAGCCTACAATGCCAAAGATAATTGTCGTTTAATTTATTAGAAACTTCTTTCACAGAACATACATAATTAGTATTAATCACATAAATGTCATTTTCAAGGACACCTTTGCAGACTTTATTTCCATTCAAACTAATTAGTATTAATGAGAAAAATGACTAAAATTAATTAGAATTACATAATATTTTTAAAATTTGATTTTTTAATATTTATTACTAATATTTTTAATTATTATGATCAAAACTATTTATTATATATATAATAACGATAAAATTATAAAATTATTATTTTATGATTTTTATGCTAATTTCGATTTGGAATAATTTTAAAAAATATATATATATATATATATATTTATATTTTAATATTTGAATGTAATTAATTATTCATATATATACATTTTATTTAACCTTATATATATAATTTTAATTATTATATATATATATGTATAATTTTATATGTTTAATTATGTATATATATTTATATATATTTATATATATTTATACAAATGTTTTAAATTATATATATATATATTTAATTTTGAGACTTTTAGTTATAAAATATATTTTAAATATATGTATACGTATTTATATAAATATACTTTGCATTATAGATTTATGCACATATTTAGACAACATACAAATACATACGAAGTGAGCTAATGTGTCCGTTGCGATGTAAATCCCAACATCTATATAATTGTTATTGTTGAATTAAGGACTTTGTATTTATAGTGGACTAAACAAGTTGAATCTGAAGTATATTAGAATATTGACCAAAACCATATTCTACGATTGCTAAAATGATATAGTTTTGGCGAAGCGAATTAGTGTAAATTTCCATTACTATCAGATATTACTTAAAATAGTACAATTGAATTTTATCGAAAAGATTTGCAAGGGATAATTTCGGCCAAAGGGTCACACCACTAGCTATGGTGATATGCGAATGCTTGAAATGTAAGATATTAATCATTGACTGAATTTACACTTTTGAGTGCACAACCATAATGATGAATACTTCAAAAACACATAATTTAATTGATTTGCAATTTTTTTAAATTAATTAAATCAATTAATATTTATGAAATATTATTTATTACATTTTATCTGATTTGTTTGAATGCCATTAGTATTTGATAAAATGCATATATAAAAGTTACACACACACACACACGTATCAATATGTGATATCGATAAATAATTAAATTTGATTTAACTAAACTAATTACTAAGGGGTTTGGAAATTATTGCAGACCCTTAATGCCTTTATTATGGTCGACCATAGGATCTATGAGGAGCTTTAAGTGTTTAATACTTGATTTGAAATGGCAAACTAAGACCGTGTAAAGAAAGGAGAAAAGATCTCCATTTTTCCTCATTCTAAATGCCTACTTAAACACCCTACTCTTGTTTATTTGGTGAAATATAATCAACCCCATTCTAGCCATAAGATCATTGTTGCATAGCTATTAATTTCAAAAACAAAATTCAATATGAAATCAATTAAAACAAATACAACGATGGTGCTTTAGTTTGTTGCAATTTCTACAAGTCGACTCAGTTAAATATAGGAGTTGTTATACATTCAAGGTGCATATCACAGGCTACATCTTCGGGTGATCTTTTCAATTTCATTATCATATATGTATGTGTGTGTATGTGTGCGTGTGCGTTTGTGTGTGTATCATTTTATTGTGTAAACTAGATCTTATATTTAAGCTATAACAAATTTATATGTGACTGTGTTATCTAATTAAATTTGTATACTTAATTGTTTAATTGAAGAAGACATGAAAACGTTGTTATAATACATATATAAATTTCAGCCATATTTTATTAATTTTCAAAATCTAAAACTAATTTTAATTACCTTTAAGAATTTTATAATATGATAAAGGTAATTACATATATATAATAAATATCTTACATATATTATATTACTTAAAACCATTTTATAGGTATATAAATATATTTTTGGAATTTATAAAAAAAATCATATAATAATAATTAATATATATTTTAAATTTATTTTATATACATTAATATAATATATTATGTTTACAAAAATTAACAAACAAACATGTACAGATTTGATAAATATTTATTTTTTTTCAAAAAATATTTTTACCAAAAAAAATATACCTATTAATTTTATAATTTATGTATGAATAAATGTATATTTTATATTAAAATATAAAATATGTATATGTACATTTTGAAAATAAAATTTAATAATTTTAAAGTCACATAATTTTATATGTAATTTTAATTTTAAATATATATATATATATATATTTAATCCAAATTTGATTTTAATTTTAAATTAACAAAAGATATTTAAGAGATTAATTCAAAGTATTTTGAATTGGTTAAAACAAATTTTAAGTAAAAATATACAATAATACACATACACACAGATATACATACATACATACATATACATACATATATATATATATATATATAATTTTCAAGACAAAACCAAGGACAACAAAAGCATATATAAACGGACAAATGTGTACGTTGTGATATAAATCTTAGCACCTATAAACGTACACATTAGTCGTGTACCCTATTTATATATTGCACGTGCACTATACATATGGGTATATTTGGACATACTCAAATTCAAATTCAAATTCAAGTTATATCCATTATTTATTTAAATTAATAAATTGAATAAAATAAGATTTTATTTAAATAATTTTTTAGATTTGATCTAAAACCAATTAGACTTCATGTGCCTAACAAAGATCCAAAATGGTTAAACAGAATTTAAAATCACTCATTTAACCCGCCGCGACGCGGTCTAGTCCCTTCAATGGTATTAGAGCCAAATAGCCTATGATGTCTAAATTAACAATAATAAGGCTAACTTACTAAAGGCTATCAATTTAGTAGGGTATCTAAAAAGATAGTGTCTAAGGTTGGGTTTCGGTAATCAAATACTCTATCCTACCTGGCTTTTGGTCTGGCCCGAAGGATGAAGCAAGCCTAAAGATTATCCTAAATATAAAGGCCAAAATTGATTTTCGGACTTTGGCTAATTTTCAAAATCTATTTTGAAAATTTAAATAATGTTTTAAATTTAAAAGTTAAGTCTAAAATATAAATAAATTTTTATAAATGTTATAAAAAAATTGAGATTGTTTTTGAAAATTAATAAATTATTTTTGAAAATTATTTTAATTAGTTAGATTAATTAAATAAATAAAAGTTAATTAATTAAATTAAAACATATATGACATGTCCTGCAACGACTTGAGACTTCTAGGAGATTATGAAAATTGAACATCGAACCGAGTCAGTATGACATATCGTATCATCACAGAAGAGTAATCCAAGGCCAGGCATTGGCTGATTTCATTGCCCAGTTTATCGCTCGAGATGACAAGAGAGAAGAAACTATAAAGTAGGTTGCTCAATAAAAGTTGTACATGAATGGAGTATCCAATGAACGTTGCTCGAGGGGCAGGAGTGGTTTTGGTAACCCTTGAGGAACGATCAGTTTGCTATGCCTTAAAGCTTAACGAACAATGAAACCGAGTAGGAGGTTCTAATTGCTAGACTCAAAATGGCAAAGGAATTAGGAGTCAAGGCCTTGAATATATATAGTGACTCTCGGTTGGTAGTCTGCCAGGTAAGGGAGGAATTCCAAGTAAAGGGAGCTAGGCTAGCCCCTTATTTGACGAAGGTTCTGGAACTGCATACCGATTTCAAGTATTACATGATAATACATACCAGGAGGAAAACACGAAAGCTAATTCTCTGGCCAAGCAGGCTAGCTTTGGGGATGCGCAACTCATGGGTTTAGTTCCAATGGAGGTATTATCCACTCCGAGCATTGACTAGATGGATGTTGATTGGATCTTGAAGGTCGAGCGTGAGAAGGAGTCACGGATGACTCCAGTCAAGGGGTGTTTGCTAAGAGGAACCCTCCCCGACGAAAGGAATAAACGACGAAAGCTCCTCCGCAAAGCTTCACAGTTCGTTATTCGGGAAGGGGTATTGTATAAGAAAGAATTCTCGGTTCCCATATTGTGGTGTGTTGTCGACGATGAAGCTAAAAAGAATTCTAGCGGATGTGCATGAAGGAGCTTATGGTAACCACATTGGGGGGCAGATGCTAGCGAAGAAGATTCTTTACTACGGATATTTCTAACCAACGATCAACGGGGATGCAACCGATTACACCAGGAGGTGCGATCAGTGTCAAAGATTTACAAATATTCCTAGAGGCCCACCGATAGAGATCACGCAGATGGTCAGTACCTGGCCATTTTCGGTTTGGGGAATTGACGTTATTGATGTGCTGCCATGTCAAAGGGTGGTGCAAAGTACTCCATCGTTGTCATTGATTACTTCACGAAATGGGTTAAAGCGGAACTACATGCCACCATCATGATGAAGAAGGCGACCAACTTCGTAGTTAAAAACATAATCTATCAATTCAGGATCCTATGAATGAACATATCGGACAACAGGACCGAATTTGACAGCGTCGAGTTTAAAAACTTCTACATCAGACATAACATCGAGAAAGGATTTGCGGCGGTAGCACACTCACAAGCGAATGGATAGGTGGAAGCCATGAACAACAAATCCATTCTAAAGAAATGATTGGAGAAGGCCAAAGGAAAATGGGTTGATGAATTACCATAGGCACTCTGGGCCTACCGAATAACCCACAAGTCCGCAACCGATCACACTACATTCGCTCTAGCCTGTAGGTCAGAGGCTATGATCTCGATCGAATTAGAGGTGTCTTCTCATTGGACATCCCACTACGACCCTAAAACGAATGAGAAACTCTTGTTGGAGTCGCTCGATATGATCGATGACAAGCGAGATGAAGCAGACTTAAAAGCTTCTGCTCACCGGAAGCGAGTAGCCCAACACTACAACACTAAGGTCAAGAATCGTACCTTCGAGATCAACGACCTTGTCCTTAAACAAATCTTCCCTAGTCGTGCAAATATGGGCTCGAGCTGGGAAGGTCCGTATGCAATTGAACATAAACTTGGAGATGAAACATTCAAGCTGGTAACTATTGATGGGATTTCGCTCCCACGAGCGTGGAATAGCCATCATCTACGATGCTATTTCACTTAACTTAGACCTTGTATATATTTAATCAACATTAATGTGAAAAGACATAATCTATCATTTCGTATGAATATAGAACAATTTGGCTTTTGGAATCAATGAATTTGTATTCTCGTTAGCCTAATTATAGGCTGTGAACAAATAGTGAAATTGAACAAACCTGCATGTAAATAATGTAGGCATGCATGTTCTTGGGGATATGCGCCATTTAAAGGTTAACGACTCATGGTCAGGCCTATGGAACAAGATTGTTCCCGGTGTCCAAAAATAGACGCCAACCAACTCTTCCAACCCATGGTTTGGGTACAAGAGTATAAATGTAAGAGGATGGAACGACACGCTGCGCCCCAACAAAGCTCTAGCCTAGAGTTTGGTAGAGCACAAACTCCTCGTTCGGAGGATGGTGGGGCCAAAGATCAACACCAAGAGTTAGACGAGATCTTATCCAAACGTCCAAGAGATGGACACTCTAATCACTGTTCCAGGTGATCAACCCCGATCAACGCTCATATTTAAGCAAGATCGAATGAAAATAACCATGAAATGTATGTTCAAACTACCGCTCTAAATGACCGATTTTGGTCATTTAGAGCTGGGCTTGACTGAACAGGGATGCCTGGAGATAGGCATCCGGGCCATTATTATCTAGAAATGGAAATAATGTAATCTCAGACATTGCCATTGGTCGGTCGAAACTCGACTGAAGATGAATGAAATAAGCTATTAATATGACTAAACGAGAAAAGATAAATGATCCACACGCACATGAGAAAAACTAATAAAGACATTTCTCGATGATTAAACAGATTGACGCAAGGCTTGAAAAGAAATAAGTTTACTTTTGGTTAACATACTTCTTAGACAAAAAGTAAGGGCTGCACTCGCACAACTTCAGCCTATTTACACAAGTTTTGAACAAATCTAAAAATGATTAGCACAAGGAAAATGCAACTAAATGTTCTTCCTCTTCTTCCTTTTCCCGGAAAAATGTGAACCAGGCTCGCCAGGCTTCTTTCTGCCATTTCCCTTGCTTTTACTACCCGTTGGAAGATCGCTCCCTGAGAATTCAGGCTTCGGAAGTAGGGATAGTGATAGGGGTAAAGATAGACTGATTAGGCAACGAGATAGACAAAGAGGGAGGTATATCAACATCTTTTTCTTTCTTAATTTCCTTGTCTAGCATGACTTGAGATCGGAGCATCCCTTGCATGGTAGGCCCCAAGGAAGGTTGAGAAGCCATGATTATAGTAACTTTCACCACTTCCTAAGCCCCATGAAGATAACCTCCGACTTCCTCATCCAAAACATGAATCATCTCATCATCGAGACTAGGAATGGTACCCGCCGGAGAGGCCAAGGTCGTTATAAAGGCAGACACAATGACTGATTCGGTTATCATAGCTTGTGTACCCGATGGCAAGCTCCCTTCGGGCAAAGGAATGATAAGAGGTTGACCTGAAACTTGAGAAACATAAAAGCAGAGATTATTGACGTCAATCAATGTCATATAAGCCATCTCATATACAGGTGAGGTTAGTGATGTACCTTTGGGAGATATGGACTTAGCATAGGCTGGAGTGCCACCAGAGCGCCCTCCAGAATGGGAGATAAGATAGGAAACTTTGAAAGTTAGGGCTCATAAGGGTTACATTGAGCGTCCAATGAGGGTACTGAAAAAGTTGAAACTTTAGAAGCTGCTCCGGCAGTAGCAACAACAGTAGAGCCGGGAAGAGAAGTGATATTTTCAATAATCAGTAGCTTCGAAGTCAAGGGAGCAGTAATGTTAACTGTTGAATCATGAGAACAAACCCAGAATTCTCACCTCGAGCTTTTCGGTCATCGGTAATCAATTCAGGGTGTAGAATGCGCTCACCGAGCTTGAGCGCTTCTAGGTCTTCGGCATCCAAAAGGTCAAGTTTTAGTTCCTCTTCATTGACCTCAACTCCACCGGAGTGCTCTCCTTCTTATCTCATTATTTCTTCCTAGGCCATGGCCAGAGCTTAGGGGTATCCCTCATCCAACCATTTCAAGTTGCCAAACTTGATGACGTTTGCATTGTATTGCACTAAAATAGGTTCAAGCTTGGACTTAACTCTGTTCTCTGCGGCCTCTACCTGCTTATGAACACCCATCACTCAGACTTTTGCTTCTTCTTTCGCTTGACGACCATTTACCAACTTCTCACGGTAACTCTGAGCCTGGTGAGGGCATAATCTTTTTCCTTCTTTTCGTCTTCCAATAACTTTTCCAACTAGACTATTTTTTTGGCTTGCTCCTCCGCATTCTTCTTGAGTTACTTGTTTTCCAATGATAAAGTGTAGCTTCCATGGTGAACTGCCTCAAGTTGCCTCTGTTGGTTTTGACGCTCCTCCTTAACCGATTTAGTCAAGTCCTCCACCAGCTTCTTAGCTCCCACCAACGATGCATTCAGCTTTTCAACCTCCTTATCGAGAGTGGAGATGACACACTTGTTCCGTTCTTGCAAATGTTTCACTCCATTAAGCTCCACTTTTCTCTTATAAGCACCTCCGAAAATGAACTTAGCTAATATCGTATACATCATCCACGCAAGCCACAATGTCGGACCTGACTTTTGGAGGAATATCCTTCAGTTGAGGAACAAAAAGGACATCATCAAAGATTTTTTTTGGAAACACACGTTTCGTAGCATTCATTTGAGGTGGAAACAATTTCTATTTCTATAGTAGTGATGGGGTAGAATCGGCCTCTTGTCAGCACTTACATGAGAAGCATCGGAAGCAACTAGCCCAGATGACTACTCGGAGCGTCATGGCACATGTGAAGATATTGTTGGTTGTGTCGATGGAGGAGCTGAAATAGGGGCAATCAGTATCTCAATGGAGAGGACGTGATCAGGTCTCGTCAAATACGGATCCATACTATGCAGCAGGGGTAAATAAGACCTGCATCGTGGGGACGACACATGAGATCTATAACCTCTGTCCCGACTCCTATAATCTCGGCCTGAACGCCTTCCCGAATCAGAATCATAAGGCGGACTATGAGAATGACCGGTCTATCCAGGTTTTTTTTATACTTTTACCCCTGGCTCTGGATGGTACCATACAAGTTCCCACGCTCCATCGAGTATGTAAATAAAATATGAACGAGTTAGCACTGATAAGGTGGAGACACGGTGCGAACAATGCAAAAAGTGTAGTGTCATGTAAGTGAGGATGTGTCCTAATGTCCTCCCACGGACCATGGACTTGGAGTTTGCTATCAAGGCTTGTTTCCCATGCATGAGTAGTTAGCACTTCATCGAGAAGACGAATGGGAGATCCAATATCCCAGATTCTGATATTGCCAAGGCCAAAAGAGCCAAACTCGTCCTAATACTTCCTAAGGAACCGAAGATACCCCCAGGAGGTAGAGTAGGGGTCTCCTCTACTGTGGTAGCCGGTGGAGGTTGTACGAACCTCCGAGATGAAAAATCTTTATATTTGGTCGTCAAGCTATAAGGAATGCACCATCATCGCCACCTCTATCACTAGAGGAGGACTCACATCCAATATCAACATCATCATTATCCCCTCCATTACTCCCTCCTTCCTCGGCACGTTCACTCCTTACTCCTCTACTATTTTCAGCCCTTTGACTTGCTTCAGGGTCAACAATAGGGTTCGGAACCAGGGACACCTCATGGCCTTCATCGGCGTCTTTGACAGGATCATGTTCTTGTGAAGAATCGTTGCAATCATCATCAACATCCTCGCTAACTTCCAGGACATGGCAGATGCTATGGCCTTCTTCCAACAGGTTATAAGCACATAGATTCTCATCTGTAAGAAGCATTCTCATTTCCCTTTCTTCGAGCGGGACTTGACGGAGATCGATAGGGGTACTCGCTAAGGCCGCACTGTCAGGCCTTCTTGAATTATCTGCAATCGCAAGGAATGACGGTGTGAATAGCTGAAGTTACGACATCTGTAATAGGAGTAAAGAGAAGGTGAAAATGAGACTTACATCCAAATAACCACCTTTGTGCAAAAGCAAGCGAACAACGTAAAAAAGAATTTGTCTTTGAAGTAATTTGACTTATTCCAAAGGTCCAACACTATTCGGAAGCCCCTAGAAGATTTCAAGTAGATAAATGAAGGAAATCCTTTTAGGTGTTTAAAGCTGTACAAATAACAGATCTCCTAGACAGTAGACTCGCAATCCAGATGGCAAACGAAAAAATATACATGTTGTTCAGAAAAACATAGCTGCTTGGATGTAGTCAAGCCTAAGCTAGCTTCATAACTTGCAGAATTATGTGAATAAAGTGGTTAAATGGTGGAATGCAATCGGCCATGCATATGTATCAGTTGCAGGCTGTATATCCTACGGGCGGAAGATGCGATCATTAGTAGCGGGCTAGAACTAATACATTTTCGAATGGAATACAATGCTTTTCACATATCTTCCTGAAGGATGGTTCATCAACTTTCAAAGCCAGCGAATCCTAGGGACCATCCAAAATAATGGCATCGTCCATATTAATATCAAGGGCAACCCAAACTTTAGGCCCTTCGGTCGGCAAGAAAAGGATTATTTCTAGGGGCTGTGTTGTTTAATGACCAGTCGACTAAGATCTAGATTGTGTAAGAGTATGTCTCACCGTAGGTAATGTAGTAGAATTGGATTTGTATCGGATTCAACATATACTGATGTTGAAGGACCTACGGTCATAGCAGAGAGACGCGAGAAGCGTCTACGATCCATAACTATCAAAGCTTCACACGTAAGTGAGATCTGGCATATTTAAAATCAGTTATATAATTTTATATACAATGTATTATAATAAAATTAATTTTTGGCAGTGAAAACTAATCTTTTATAAAAATTTTATTATTTTCCGATAATGTTTAAATCAACTTACTTCATAAATAAATTATATTAATTCAAATATGTTATAAAAAATATTTTAAATTTTATAAAATTTTATCAGCATAGGACAAGTTCTCAGCCGAAAAATGAAAAAATAAAAAATTATTTTTCTATTTTAAAATTAATTGTTTAAAACGGCCGAAATTAAATAAATTAATATAAAATTAATTTAAACCGAGAAAATATGGGAAAAAATATTCAAACCTTAAAATATCATTTATGATTCATTGGAAATTTAAAAATCAAAATAAAGTTTAGAAATTAATTAATGATTAACATTTTATCAATTTTCAAATGAATATTCAATTAAAATGTTTTTAAAATTAAAAAATAAAATAAATTATTTTTTAAGCTATGCATAAGATTTGGTATTTCATATTTATCAAAAATATTTTATATTTTATTAATATATTTTGTTACTAATATATTTGTATATATATATTTAAATTAAAAATATATATATTAAAAAAATTTCTACATGTATGTGTGTCTCCTCTATTCTAGAGGATTACGCATTTTTCTCAAAAAAAATTCTACATGTACATATATGTATTAATCACGGTTTAAAAAAAAATTATTTAATATTTATAAATAATTTATTTATATAAATCTATTGCATAATATGTATATATAATATGCAACCGCATTAGGTCGTCCAAAAGGGCTGGCTTAAATTTGGGATGCAGATTGTGGTGGCCTTCTTATGTCCCCTTCCCCCCCCCCAAGATGTTGCCAGTATAACCGGATTTCGTGGGATTCCAAAAAAATTTATGTATACATAATATTAATATTTTATTCGTATGATTATACACACACACTCATACACACGTATATATAATTATTTGAACAAAACTTAATACCTATACACACACGCATATATATATATAATATTCATATACAAATAATAGTACATATATACATACATATATTTGGACAACATATAATCTTATATTGGATGAGCTAACGTGTCTGTTGCGATGTAAATCGCAACATCTATACACAGACATGCTATACCTTGTATGGATTGATATATTACACATGCACACACTCATATGTGTATATGATACACGTGTGTGTGTATATCAAAACATAAATTAAATACAACTATATAATTTATAAATTGAAATAAAATAAAAGATTTTATTTAAATAATATTAGAAACGTTCTAAATAAACTAGACTTAATAGGCCTAATAAAGATCCAGTAGGGTAATTTTTTTTGAAATTCATGCATAATTTTTGCTGCGGGCTGTCCCCAGTTCGAGCACCATAACATACCGAAACCTTATTACCTAACATACCCTTTGATGTAACATCGTTATCCACATTAAAAGGAAACATATCACCTACTTTTGATAATATTTACCAACAATAATAAAATGGATAAAATAAAAGGATAAATACAACAACAGGTTTCACGAAAATAGTCAAACATGCTAAATGTAATTCAAACACACTTCATAAGTGTAAAAATTCACTTCTTCCCTTTGTCAAAAACATGTTTCATAAAAAGCACCTGTCGTTGTTTTCAATGAATATGTGCATTCTATGCCATACATATTTGTGGTCTAAAATGCAAATATTTATAGTTTTAAATGCATATTTTAATAAAATAAAAACTTAACGTCTACACTGTAAATATTTGCATTCTACACATAAATAATTAATTTATAAAAACGTGCTGTTAGAACTGTATATATTTATAGTCTACAATACATATTTTCGTTGAAAATATTGATAGAGGTGTTCGATGGAACTTTTTTGGGTATTATTTTTTATACTTCAACTTTGGATATGAAGGGGTCAAATTTTATGAGCACTCCAAGCAAAATTAAATGGCTATGAGGGGTACACATCATGTAATGACCCACTATTTTGGACCATTCAAATCGACAATAATCCACACATGTCAGACTTGAATAATACAAGATAACAGATTGTAATAAAATTTGGAGCAAATAAAATCATTCACGAAATCACAAACACAGAAATATCAGAATAACTCGCAGCGGAAATAAAATAAATAGTGGTTCATGAAGCCACTAAAATACAGAGTCTCAAAAACAAGTACAAATTATAGTCTAAAACCCAATACAGTTTTTGAACAAACACAGAAAATCCCAAATTCATTTGTCTCAATTACATAGGCTAAGATAAAAGACTGAATAGTAAAAAAACAGATAGCAGCTCGATAAAGATGATCTCTAGTAGTCCTAGCTCCAGGAAGATGAAGTCCAAACTGATACTCAGGCTGACCCGAGCGTAAAATAAAACATAAACACTCGAGTCAGGACATACATACTTATACAATGTAAACCAACTCAAGTGAACTGTAATAAAGGTACAAGTAACTTAAAGAATGCTTGGGATCGCCCATTCTTTAAGGATCCGTTAAACTATCTACTATGTAGTAATATTCGCTATTATAATAATGTCTAATATAAAATAAACATACTTTTTAATAGCGTCAAGGGGTTACCCATATAGCCCTTAACACGTAATAGTCCTAGTAGTCTATCCAGTATTAGCATACTCCCAAAATGGGGGCTACCCTCGATACTCCACAGGCTACGGGAGAAATCACAACTTGTAGTAAAGCTTGATATGGTAGGTGACACAGCACACAAGGCAATGCCAGGGTAGATATACCAATTACGCACACGGACCGATGGAAACGCATAGCAGCCACTACCGCTCCACCTCGAATAACACTCCCAAATCAAGGGGTGCACCCAAACAATCACAAAGTAATAGAATGGAATCGAAGAAGTGCGTCCGATAAGAGGTGCTACCTCACTGGTCCGAGATCGCTCCTGTTTTAGCCACCTTATGCCAACTCACGGGAGTTGGGTCCACGTATATACCTTAGGATCGTCGCCACCATCCTACTTCATTCTGGAAAACTCCACCGCGTACACAGTTTTCAAAGTGGTTTTCGGTATCGACAGAGAGTATGTCCATATCCGATCCCAGTCTCCTTAACAACCAATCGTTATTATAACCCGTGGTCATAAATTTAAAAAAACATTATTATTTCACATCAAAATACTTAAATTAAACCATTTAAAAACAATGTCATTATTCTTTTAAATCAAATATTCAATTCCCAAAATTTTAGCCTTTTCTGAGTTCATTTAATCACCTAAAACATTAAAACATTAAAATTCCAGCTTTCACAGCATTTAAAAAGTGCTGCGGTAAGTTATTTTTGAAAACAATTCAATTCAGCAAAGACAGCGTTTTAAAACTGCTGTAAAAGTTCAGTTATATACAAAAATCATATTTCAGCCTACTGCAACACTTAACAAGTGCTACAATAGCCCCTTTCATTAGTTTCAGTTTAAATTTAGTTCCTGCCACTACAGCACTTACCAAGTGCTGTCATAGCCTTAGTTCATTTATGCAACCACATCACTTACAAAGTGCTGCAGATTCTACTTATTTCAGAATTAGTTCATTTCCAGAAATGATAGCATTTCTGAAGTGCTATTAATTATATTTCCAGGTTTTTTTAAATACAATTCCAGCCACAAATAAACTTCAATTTAAATCATTTAAACTTATAAAAATCATATTTTTCCACATTAAAATGTTCATTTTAATCCTTTAACTTATGATTTTTATAAAGAAGAATTTTATAATTAAAATCAACATTTCCAAAGTTCACTTATTAAATTCAAGCGTGTCAATTCCCATTTTCCATTATTTCAACACTTAAATTTAAATCTCCATTTTTCACCATTTAAAGCTAAATTTTCATTTTTAATCTAATTAACATAAATTTCCATTTTTAAAATCAGTCAAATTTCCAATTTAAGTTACACTTTAAAATCACCATTTTCTATCCATTTATTTTACATTTAAAACATAGAAAAACATTTCCATTTTAAATAAATCTTTTAAAAATTCAATTTATCATATAATATTTTTTTTTACATTTTAAAATACTTAAAATTTCCAGAAAAAAATATATAAAATAACCACGAGTCTGTATAATATTTTCTAGCCTAAGTCAAGTGATACGGATAATATATCATTTCAATCCGTAGTTTACCAAGAAAATCCGGGTTTTTCATTTCAAACCGCAATCCCAAGTAAATAAAATTAATTAAAAGTCGCTCAGGCTTATCATTTCGGCCCATAACGATCTTTCCCTATTCTAAAGTCTGTTCGGGTATGTATCATTTCAACCCATAGTGAATCTAATCTACAGGGAACTTGCAGTGTGATTTAAACAGAATAAAATAACAGTAAAATAAAAAAAATGTAATAGATGATATGACATTCAATTTAACAGGTTTAACATCATATATAAATAACCACAGGCAATTATAACATCGTTTTTAATTCTACACATTCAGTTGTGGTTGCTTCACAATTATATAAGTATGAATAGTCGTGTGAGATTTACTCACCTCTACGATGCTAGAGATTTGATTCAAAAAAAAACGATATCCACCGAAAAGCGCCCGGAAAGCACGATTAGACTTTAGAGGATGCGCCAACCAGATTCAAATCTTGAAACAAAAATAAATAAAACAAATCTAAGTATACGCATACGAATATACCAAATTTTAAATGAAGCAAACTGGATAACAAGATCGAATCAGATGATATGAACAAAAATGGCTCGACCACTCCACCATACGACTCAACCCATACCCACATAGCTCGACCACTCCACCATACGACTCAACCCATACCCACATAACTCGACCATTTACCAGATTTTAGATCTGAACACGCCAGGCAGCAGGAAGTCGAAGGAATTTAGGCTGTGATTCAATATGCAAAGGTGGCGAATGGATTTTGGTTCAAAAGTTCGGTCAAAGCATCAGGTGGATCGGCCACTGCATGGGCTCGGTCTAGCATGGGCTCGCCACAGTTTGGCTATCACTGCCTGGTGATGCGGCAGAGGTCAGGATGGGGTCACTGCCTAGAGTTGATGGCGGCGGCGGCGGTAGCGGTGGCTGCGGTGGTGGTGGTTGCGGCTTCACTTGATGGTGGAGGAAATATAGTGGATCGGTAAGGCTAGGCTATGGGTTTGTGTGCGATCTGCAACAGCAAGTCACGGCCAGATTTGATCATCATGGGGAAGAGGACGTACTAGTGGTGGTGGAGGGGTGTAGGCCGGTCATGACAGGTGGATAGGCCGAGCACTTGGATGGAGCAGCCAATAGAAATAAAAAGGAAAACAAGAAAGAAGAAAAAAACAAAAAAAACATGCGGACATTACCTTCAGGAAGAAGCTCACGCGAGAGATGGGAGCCAAGTATAGTGGTAAGGAAATCGTGTACGTGGGTTATATTTAACAGCTGCTCACGTTGATTTAGTGGGAGAAAGGCAAGAAATAAAATTTCGAAATGGCCAGAGGAATCATATGAATTTATTTCTATTAATTATCAAGAAACAAAAGGAAAGTGGATATTCTCACACGTGAATTTTTTTGCAAGGCAGGTTAAAGAATTTGAATGGCTATAGGAATTTATTTCTTTCCCATTTAGAAATGCACGGTTGCTGATTTTAATAGCTAAGGTAAGTTATTAAAGAGTGCGTATTATAGAGGCAATAATTAAATTGAAACGTATGCCCAATATTTATAACAAAAGTAACTTACTTTGAATTTATTTGTTCCTTGTTTATTTAGTAAATTATATGCTACAGTATATTTCAGAAAATAACGTATCACTTAAACGTATAATTAAATAGCTATTTACACATTAATTATTAAAATTTGATTTTGTTACATCCATTTGATTTGTTTATTACTTAGCTAAGAAAACATATGTAGAACATATAAAATAAAACCTATAGATTCGTTGCTTTTTACAACATTGTTTATTACTTAATTTACAAAGTATATATCCAAATTAAATGGACAAACGGAACAAATGTTGTAAATATATATACAGTTTTAAATAAAAGATTGGAAGTTAGAATTTAAATTTTTAAAGTTTTCAATTAAAGTCAAACTTTAACCTAAAAATCAAAACTACAGAAATTATTTATATTTATTAAAATTTGGGCAATGGATTTAATCAATTCAAGAAATTTCTAAAATTCAAAAATTTTAAGTAATCAAACACCAAAGTCTTTAAATAAAATGAATAAAAATATTTATTAAAATTTTTGGGCTGTTACACTCTCTCCAACTCAAAACTTTTCATCTTCGAAAAGGAATGGAAGAAGGGAAAACAAAGGAAGATAAGATAATAGAGTAAAGTACCTGAAATAAACAATTCCGGATTCGAAGCACGTATGCTCTCCTCCGTTTCCCAGGTGTAATCCCGTTCATCAGTGCTCCACTGCACTTTGACCAGGTTGACAGATTTCCTTCTTAGCTGCTTCGTACCTCGATCGACGATACGAAGTGGCTTCCTCTCAACAGTCAGATTAGGCTCAATATCCAAACCATCAAGAGCAGAAGGCTGGATAATAAGAGATGGATCATGCAGATAGCGACGAAGATGAGATACATGGAATACATTGTGTACTCCAGAAAATTTCTTGGGCAAATCCAGACGATAAGCAAGAGAACCAATCCTTTCCAAGATGCAGAAAGGACCGATGAACCTAGGAGCAAGCTTCCCTCTACGCCCAAACCGAACCACATTCCTTAAGGGAGAGATCTTAAGGAAAACCAAATCACCAACATCAAACTCTAAACTCCGCCTACGCCTATCAGCATACTTCTTCTGCCTATCCTGAGCAATCCTCATCTTCCTCATAATCTCCTCAACTCTCTCAGAAGCCTCTAAAATCGTATCAGGACCAAGAACCAAACGATTACTGGATTCAATCCAGCAAGAAGGAGATCTACAAGGTCGTCCGTAAAGAGCAGAAAACGGAGACGTCTTAATACTGGCCTGATAACTATTGTTATAGGTGAATTCGACAAGATGGAGATGATCTTCCCAAGATCCTCCAAAATCAAGCACACAAGCACGAAGAAGATCTTCGAGAATCTGATTCACCCTTTCCGTTTGACCGTTGGTCTGTGGATGGTAAGCAGTGCTCAAATTCATACGAGTACCCAAAGAATCCTGAAAGGCTTTCCAAAACCGACTAGTAAAGATAGGATCACGATCACAAACAATACTGAGAGGGACACCATGGAGACGAACAATCTCCCTCATGTAAATCTCAGACAAACTAGAAGCAGAACGGGTAGACTTGACCGAAATGAAATGAGCTGATTTGGTCAATCTATCCACAATAACCCAGATACTCTCATTACCCTTCCTAGTCCTCGGTAATCCATCAATGAAATCCATAGAAACCTATTCCCACTTCCAATTGGGAATCTCAAGAGGCTGCAACAAACCAGGGGTCTTCTGATGATCTGCCTTGACTTGCTGACAAGTCACACATCTACTAACAAAAATGGAGATATCTCGCCTCATACCCTTGCACCAGTACAACTTCTTCATATCCTGATACATCTTGGTCACACCCGGATGAATAGAAAGTCTGGACTGATGATTCTCCCGAAGTAACTCCTGTCTTAATCCATCAACATTCGGGACACAAATCCTATTATTAATCCTCAAAATACCTTTATCATCTATCTAAGCCCCACTGCCATCAAGACTACTACTACCAACCCTGCTACGAACATTCTCCTTCATCAATCTAAGCATCTCATCCTCATCCTGCTTAGCCATGATACGATCCATAAGAGAAGAAGAAACAACCAACTGACACAACAAAGCCTTCTTCCTACTCAAAGCATCAGCCACAACATTAGCTTTTCCAGGGGTATAGTTGATGTCGAGGTCATAAGAAGCAAGGAATTCTAACCACCTAACTTGTCTCTGATTCAAATCCTTCTGAGTGAAAATATATCTCAAAGACTGATGATCTGTGAAAAGCTCGAACTTAGTACCCAAAAGATGATGTCTCCAAAGCTTCAAAGCAAAAACAACAGCAAGCAACTCTAAATCATGGGCAGCATAATTTACTTCATGGGTCTTAAACTGACGACTAGCATAAGCAATCACCTTACCATCCTGCATCAGAACAGCCCCCAAACCTTCTCGACAAGCATCAGTGTATACCGTTAATCCCTCATTTCCATTTGGAACGGTAAGAACTGGTGCGGAAGTAAGCTTGTGTTTTAACTCACTGAATGCAGCCTTACACTCATCACTCCAAATAAACTTAGCATTCTTCCGAGTCAAAGCAGTGAGAGGTGCAGCAATCCGAGCGAAATTCTCAATGAATCTCCGGTAATAACCAGCAAGGCCCAGAAAACTACGGATATCAGTAGGAGTCTTAGGAGTTTCCCAATCCTGTACAGAATAGGGATAGATAAGGACGACAAGAAAGATAGAATAAATTGAATGATCAAGGAAAGAGAAGGAAAGAAAGACTTACATTGATCGCAGCGATCTTGACTGGATCAACAGAAACTCCATTACCAGAAACAATATGCCCGAGGAATCGGACTTCATCCTTCCAGAAATGGCATTTAGAAAATTTAGCCTTCAACTGATGATTTCTAAGAGTTTCAAGAACATATTTCAAATGTGACTCATGCTCTTCCTCAGACTTAGAGAAAATGAGAATATCATCAACAAAGACTAGAACAAATTTATTAAGCACATCACAAAAAACACGATTCATCAAATCAACAAAGAAAGCAGGAGCATTAGTCAAACCAAAAGGCATGACTAACCATTCAAAGAATCCATTCTCAGTACGAAAAGCGGTCTTGGGAATACTTTCCTCAGCAATTCTGAGCTGGTGAAAACCCGTGGCAAGATCAAGTTGAGAGAAAACAGTAGCACCGTAAAGCTGATCAAACATATCGTTGATGCGAGGCATTGGATATCTGTTTTTCATAGTGAGCTTGTTCAACTCCCTATAATCAACACACATCCGGAGAGAACCATCGGACTTGGTGACGAAAACCACCACAGCTCCCCATTCAGAATAGCTAGGTCTGATCAGACCCTTGGAAGACAAGTCCTCAATTTGCTTCCCTAACTCAACCTTCTCGCGGGGTGCCATTCTTCTAGGAGGAAGAACTACAGGTCGAGCTCCAGGGATAAGATCAATGCGGAAATCGATTTCCCGCTTAGGAGGTAAAGCAGTAACTTCACCAAATACATCGGGATAGAGTTTGACTACACGAGTCGACTAAAGATCAACAGGAGAAGAATCCAAAGAATAAATAAAACTACCAGCACAATCATGAGGCATACAACACTGAATAACCAAAGAATTACCCTGATCATCCTCAAGAGAAATAATTCGGGATTTACAAGAGATACGAGCATCATGATTCCTTAACCAATCATCTCCAAGCAATAAATCAAAAGTATCAAAACCAAGAATATAGAAATCACCACTAAAGCGATGATCAGAATGGAGGAGTTTCACTCCTCTACAAATCCTACTAAGGTTCGCGGGACCCCCAATAGGATTAGAAACACATAAAGGAACAGAAGCATACTCAGGAGAAAGGAGATGCTCAAACTTATCACAAATAGCCATAGAAATAAAACTATGCGAAGCTCCAGTATCAAATAAAACACGAACAGGATGCTGAAATAAATAAAAGGTGCCTTGAAGAGTACCTTGATCATCCCTAGGGGCAGGAGCAGGTGCAGCAGGTGAAGAAGCAGATGTGATAGCAAAAATACCAGATGGCTTGCCCTTCTAAGACAAAGGACAGTCATTCTTAAAATGACCAGCCTGAAGGCAGACATGACAAAGATTGTTCCTGGTACTCTGAGGTGGAGGAACAGCAGCACTAACCGAAGTAGGGCAACTATTAGCATAGTGTCCCTTCTGATCACACTTGAAGCAGGTAATGGTAGATAAGTCAACAGGGTGCCTCTGAGAAGGAGAAGAGGATGAAGATCCCAAACCCGGATGCTTGAGCCAATTCTTTTTCTGCTGGTGGAAATTGGGCTTTCTCTTCTTAGAATTTGCAAAAGAAGACTGAGATACATGAGCACCAAAAGTAGCAGGACCCTTGGAAGTAGGGTTCTCATAACGAATAGCCATATCCATAAGCTCAGTAAAAGTGCCATGAACATGTGAAATAAGACGATCGTAGAACTCTGGGCGAGCTCCAGCTATGAACTTCTCATTTTTCTTTAGCTGAGTGTCGATGAGACCAGGACCAAATTTGGAAAGTTCGTTGAACTTCCGCTCATACTCAGAAAAAGACATGGTACCCTGTTTAAGATCCATGAATTCACGATAAAGCTGAGATTTCCCAGCTTCGGGCATCCATTTTGCCACAAAAGCCTCCCTGGAAAGAAGATATAGAAACCGAACTTAAGATAGATTCAAAAGAAAAGAAAAATGGGGAAAAATTCAAGATAACACAAAGGATACCTGAACTGTTCCCACGAAAGATCACCTTCGTTAGTGTGAGCTGTAACGGACTCCCACCAATCTAAGGCCGACTCTTGCAGCTGCCAAGCTGCTAACTGACACTTCTGGGCATCAGTAATCTCAAGACCAGTAAATATCCTCTCTAAACTCCGTAACCATTGCTGGGCTCTGATAATACTCTCTGAACCGGTGAACTCAGTACCACCGAGCTAAGAGAATTCCTTACAGAGAACAGTAAACCTAACAGGTGCAACAGGTGAAGGGGCTGGGGCAGTACCACGACCCCTACCTCTAGCATTTCCACGATTCATCCTGAAAATATCAAGAATGAATTTAGGACAAAGGTACAGAGAAGACAAAGATAAGCTAAGATAAGACAAGATAAGATCACTTGGATGAATATCCTAATAACAGAAATTTCTAACAAGGTAGATACGGAAAGAAGGAAGTTTAGAAAAATTGCTTTTTTTTTTTGAGATCATGGGGAACCTTAAGATCATGGTATTCATTGATACTCACTTAAGTAAACCCCACGCCGTGTGTCTACCCCGCTTTTATTTAGTCGTCGCACACGGATGCTTAACGTTGAAACTCCCACTGATGGTTTGGCGCTGGGATTCGAACCTGCCCGGACACAGTCCTTAGGTTCCCATCTCCCAGCTTCCAAACCAACCGAGCTACGAACGGCGGGTAGAAAAATTGCTTTTAAAACAAGAAAATTTTATATCAAAATAATCTTTGAAAAAATCCTTCGAAAAATCATTTTAAAAATCATTTTAAAATCATTTTATACTTTGAAAATACGTTCACTCACAAAGAAATGATTCCGAGTTTGATTTCACTCATTCTAGGGTATTTCTACCCTATCTCTAATGAGTTTTTGCTCCATAGGCTAAGGTTTGCCTAAAACCTTGCTCTGATACCAAATGTAACGACCCACTATTTTGGACCATTCAAATTGACAATAATCCACACATGTCAGACTTGAATAATACAAGATAACAGATTGTAATAAAATTTGGAGCAAATAAAATCATTCACGGAATCACAGACACAGAAATATTAGAATAACTCGCAGCGGAAATAAAATAAATAGTGGTTCATGAAGCCACTAAAATACAGAGTCTCAAAAACAAGTACAAATTACATAGTCTAAAACCCAATACAGTTTTTGAACAAACACAGAAAATCCCAAATTCATTTGTCTCAATTACATAGGCTAAGATAAAAGACTGAATAGCAAAAAAAAACAGATAGCAGCTCGATAAAGATGATCTCCAATAGTCCTAGCTCCAAGAAGATGAAGTCCAAACTGATACTCAGGCTGACCCGAGCGTAAAATAAAACATAAACACTCGAGTCAGTACATACATACTTATACAATGTAAATCAACTCAAGTGAACTGTAATAAAGGTACAAGTAACTTAAAGAATGCTTGGGATCGCCCATTCTTTAAGGATCCGTTAAACTATCTACTATGTAGTAATATTCGCTATTATAATAATGTCTAATATAAAATAAACATACTTTTTAATAGCGTCAAGGGGTTACCCATATAGCCCTTAACACGTAATAGTCCCAGTAGTCTATCCAGTATTAGCATACTCCCAAGGCTACGGGAGAAATCACAACTCGTAGTAAAGCTCGATATGGTAGGTGACACGGCACACAAGGCAATGCCAGGGTAGATATACCAATTACGCACACGGACTGATGGAAACGCATAGCAGCCACTACCGCTTCACCTCGAACAACACTCCCAAATCAAGGGGTGCACCCAAACAATCACAAAGTAATAGAATGGCATCGAAGAAGTGCGTCCGATAAGAGGTGCTACCTCACTGGTCCGAGATCGCTCCTGTTTTAGCCACCTTATGCCAACTCACGGGAGTTGGGTCCACGTATATACCTTAGGATCGTCGCCACCATCCTACTTCATTCTGGAAAAATCCACCGCGTACACAGTTGTCAAAGTGGTTTTCGGTATCGACAGAGAGTATGTCCATATCCGATCCCGGTCTCCTTAACAACCAATCGTTATTATAACCCGTGATCATAAATTTAAAAAAACATTTTATTATTTCACATCAAAATACTTAAATTAAACCATTTAAAAACAAAGTCATTATTCTTTTAAATCAAATATTCAATTCCCAAAATTTTAGCCTTTTCTGAGTTCATTTAATCACTTAAAACATTAAAACATTAAAATTCCAGCTTTCATAGCATTTAAAAAGTGCTGCGGTAAGTTATTTTTGAAAACAATTCAATTCAGCAAAGACAGCGTTTTAAAACTGCTGTAAAAGTTCAGTTATATACAAAAATCATATTTCAGCCTATTGCAGCACTTAACAAGTGCTACAATAGCCCCTTTCATTAGTTCCCGTTTAAATTTAGTTTCTGCCACTACAGCACTTACCAAGTGCTGTCATAGCCTTAGTTCATTTTAGTCTTTAGTTCATTTATGCAACCACAGCACTTACAAAGTGCTGCAGATTCTACTTATTTCAGAATTAGTTCATTTCCAGAAATGATAGCATTTCTGAAGTGCTATTAATTATATTTCCAGGTTTTTTTAAATACAATTCCAACCACAAATAAACTTCAATTTAAATCATTTAAACTTATAAAAATCATATTTTTCCACATTAAAAATGTTCATTTTAATCCTTTAACTCATGATTTTTATAAAGAAGAATTTTATAATTAAAATCAACATTTCCAAAGTTCACTTATTAAATTCAAGCGTGTAAATTCCCATTTTCCATTATTTCAACACTTAAATTTAAATCTCCATTTTTCACCATTTAAAACTAAATTTTCATTTTTAATTTAATTAACTTAAATTTCCATTTTTAAAATCAGTCAAATTTCCAATTTAAGTTACACTTTAAAATCACCATTTTCTATCCATTTATTTTACATTTAAAACATAGAAAAACATTTCCATTTTAAATAAATCTTTTAAAAATTCAATTTAAATCAATTTATCATATATATATATATATATTTACATTTTAAAATACTTAAAATTTCCAGAAAAAAATATATATAATAACCACGGGTCTGTATAATATTTTCTAGCCTAAGTCAAGTGATACGGATAATATATCATTTCAATCCGTAGTTTACCAAGAAAATTCGGGTTTTTCATTTCAAACCCGCAATCCCAAGTATATAAAATTAATTAAAAGTCGCTCATGCTTATCATTTCGGCCCATAACGATCTTTCCCTATTCTAAAGTCCGTTCGGGTATGTATCATTTCAACCCATAGTGAATCTAATCTACAAGGAACTTGCAGTGTGATTTAACAGAATAAAATAACAGTAAAATAAAACAAAATGTAACAGATGATATGACATGCAATTTAACAGGTTTAACATCATATATAAATAACCACAGGCAATTATAACATCATTTTTAATTCTACACATTAAGTTGTGGTTGCTTTACAATTATATAAGTATGAATAGTCGTGTGAGATTTACTCACCTCTACGACGCTGGAGATTTGATTTAAAAAAAAATACGATATCCACCGAAAAGCGCCCGGAAAGCACGATTAGACTTTAGAGGATGCGCCAACCAGATTCAAATCTTGAAACAAAAATAAATAAAACAAATCTAAGTATACGCATACGAATATACCAAATTTTTAAATGAAGCAAACTGGATAACAAGATCGAATCAGATGATATGAACAAAAATGGCTCGACCACTCCACCATACGACTCAATCCATACCCACATAGCTCGACCATTTACCAGATTTTAGATCTGAACACGCCAGGCAGCGGGAAGTCGAAGGTATTTAGGCTGTGATTCAATATGCAAAGGTGGCGAATGGATTTTGGTTCAAAAGCTCGGTCAAAGCATCAGGTGGATCAGCCACTGCATGGGCTCGGTCTAGCATGGGCTCGCCACAGTTTGGCCATCATTGCCTGGTGATGCGGTAGAGGTCAGGATGGGGTCACTGCCTGGAGTTGATGGCGGCGGCGGCGGTAGCGGTGGTGGTGGGTGCGGCGTCACTTGATGGTGGAGGAAATATAGTGGATCAGCAAGGCTAGGCTATGGGTTTGTGGGCGATCTGCAACAGCAAGTCACGGCCAGATTTGATCATCATGGGGAAGAGGCCGTACTAGCGGTGGTGGAGGGGTGCAGGCCGGTCATGACAGGTGGATAGGCCGAGCACTTGGATGGAGCAGCCAATAGAAATAAAAAGGAAAACAAGAAAGAAGAAAAAGAAAATAAATAAAAACATGCGGACATTACCTTCAGGAAGAAGCTCACGCGAGAGATGGGAGCCAAGTATAGTGGTAAGGAAATCGTGTACGTGGGTTATATTTAACAGCTGCTCACGTTGATTTAGTGGGAGAAAGGCAAGAAATAAAATTTCGAAACGACCAGAGGAATCATAGGAATTTATTTCTATTAATTATCAAGAAACAAAAGGAAAGTGGATATTCTCACACGTGAATTTTTTTGCAAGGCCGATTAAAGAATTTGAATGGCTATAGGAATTTATTTCTTTCCCATTTAGAAATGCACGGTTGCTGATTTTAACAGCTAAGATATGTAATTAAAGAGTGCGTATTATAGAGGCAATAATTAAATTGAAACGTATGCCCAATATTTATAACAAAAGTAACTTACTTTGAATTGATTTGTTCCTTGTTTATTTAGTAAATTATATGCTAAAGTATATTTTAGAAAATAACGTATCACTTAAACGTATAATTAAATAGCTATTTACACATTAATTATTAAAATTTGATTTTGTTACATCCATTTGATTTGTTTATTACTTAGCTAAGAAAACAGATGTAGAACATATAAAATAAAACGTATAGATTAGTTGCTTTTTACAACATTGTTTATTACTTAATTTACAAAGTATATATCAAAATTAAATGGAAAAACGGAACAAATGTTGTAAATATATATACAGTTTTAAATAAAAGATTGGAAGTTAGAATTTAAATATTTAAAGTTTTCAATTAAAGTCAAACTTTAACACAAAAATCAAAACTACAGAAATTGTTTATATTTATTAAAATTTGGGCAATGGATTTAATCAATTCAAGAAATTTCTAAAATTCAAATTTTTTAAGTAATCAAACACCAAAGTCTTTAAATAAAATGAATAAAAATATTTATTAAAATTTTTGGGCTGTTACACATCATATTAATAAAACATATATTTTAACCTCTTTTGCACTTAGTTAAAACATCAAAACCCTAAACACTTTAATTTACCCTTTCCTTCTCCTTCATTTTTTAAAAAGAAAATAATGGCGAGAACAAATAAATTCATCCCGATCTTTACAACCAGATTCAAACTTTGCCGAGAAGCTGATAGAAAGATAATTTCTTAAGATAATTTATCGTGTGTGTTTTAACTGTGATAAAAGTTGGGTTTTAAAATTACAGTATTAAATGCTTTCATGAGTAAGAATCAACCTTACCTCTTTCCCGTTTGCAATTCTATTTGGAGATGAGTTTGAATTCTTCATTATTATTTAATGATTTTGGATTGAAGGCCATGGTGATTAAAGAAAAATGAGGATAAATTATAAAAGGGCAATTAAATTAATCTGATTGAAATTTTATGAGGACGCTAGTTTTATTAGTATACCTATAGTAAAAAAATTATCTAAAGAAAATAACCACCTCATACTCAAAACATGAGTATCAATAACAATACTTTTTTAATTAATGACACTTCAGATTTGAGTATGCGGGACATTTCGACGGAGTTTGCCGGATTTAAGGTTGAAATTCGATGGGGATGTGCCGAATTTAACTTAAAATTCGATGAGGATACGCCGAACTTAGTGTAAAATGTTATGTTCGATTGTGGTATGAAACTGTCATATTTAGTTTTGTAGTGTCGTTAACGGCACTCTTTTCAGGTCCTTGGTATGAGTCGACAATAAGGTGGGAATATGTAAACAGGATGCATTTCTTACTCTTACTGTTCTAGTTTAGCATGTACAAAATTGAACCCTTCGGCACCCATCTTATATCATCCATGACCTAACTTTTGACTTCTTTTTTATATTTTGCCAAATCAATCAACAAAATTACCATTATCTTCCCTCTCCAAACCCTAATCCAACTTTCGATCCGATTCCCATCGACAAAGAATATGGATGATTCTTGGAGATTCCGACCGATCCAACCTCCGCTTTCCGCCTACCCTTACCCGCCTCCGCCACCGCATCAAAACCCGATCTACAACCCGTTCAGTGACCCGAATCCGTTATCAAGCCAAAGTCAATATCGACAACAAACAAGTTTCCCCGAAAGCGACGGGTCCAGAAAGCGTATGCGGGTGGAAGATCAGCATCAGTTTCCGCACTCTTCTGGAATCGCCCACGATGACCAGTGGCGGCTGAACATGATTCGGGATTACGGGCGCCATGATGCAAGTGTTGATGAAAAGATTGAAAATGCTGGAAATCCGGGGTTCAATCTGCAAATTGGCGCCTTTTCTTCTTCTAACAACAACAATCATTACGATAGCTTTAGACCGCCATTGGAAAACAAAACGAGTCCATATAATAATCAACATTATGGAAATACATACCCTTATAATGACTATAGCCAGTCTTATTCATATTCTCAACGGCCCACTGAAAACCAGTTAAAAACATTTGATGGAACAAAGAAACTGATAGATTCGTCATATACTGTAAATGGTGCTATAAACAATGGGAGAAATGGATATAATGGACGCCCACAGATGTATTGCCCTCCCTTGCCTCCAAATCCACCACCACCTCAGCCTTCTCCTCCACCATGTTATTATGAAAGACCATCAATGTGGACCCCACTGCCTAATGCATCAGCAAATTTATTCCCAATTACTCAGCAGAAGACGCAGTCCAGTTACTATCATGCAACCACTCCTTTGCCAGTAGTCAATAATAGTCAAAGTACGATGCATTCTAATTACTATGGTGATATAGCTGGTCGAGCTTCAACTGGGTTTGTTGCCGAGGTTTGATTCTTTTCATCTAATTATATTTGATGTATTTACTTTGCTAATTTGGGCTTTTTTGTTATACATTGTCTTAGAACATTCCCAACCACGGGAGTCCCCACACATCAATTCAACCCATGTAAATCCATAACCTCCACCAGCTAACCTTCAACTGATCCAAAAAATTGATCCCAATGCAAATTTTTTGTTGCCTTTAACTGGCCTTAATATAGCCGGTTAAGTAGGAGCACGTGGTTTGCAATTTTCCACTGCACGATTGCAATCCGCATTTGCTATAAATCAAATCTTGATCGTCTATTTAGCTGGCGTTTATAAGGCCGACCAAGTAGAAGAACATTTACCTGGCTATTTAAAGGCCGGGTATTTGTTTGTCCACTTCACCCCAGCCGAGCTCCATTTTCTTCTTCTCCCTTCTAGTCTCCACCCATTCTAGTCTCCACCCATTCTCCAACCAGCATAAATAAAGAGAAAATTGTTAAATCGTATTCGAGGAAGTGATAAAGGTAGGCCAGTTTCGAGTAATGAGGAAAACATCCATGTGATGAAGACATTGATGTCCCTAATACCGGTAGAGAAAGTTGACGATCTCGACATTCAGACAGAAATCACAATTTGCATGATAACTCCACCAACCATTCATTTGTGACACGTGACAAACATTCAACCATCGTAAACAAACACACCATCTTCATAACAAAACTACAATCCATATAATAACTTTACCAACCATGCATTTGTGACATGTGACAAACATCTAACCATCATAAAGAAACACATCATATCCATAACAAAATCACAATCCGTGTTAACTGAACCAACCATGAGATTCGCGACATGTGGCAAACTTCCGACACACCCTCTCTTCATTCGAACTCACTGTATAAAAAAGGGCTCAAATTCTCACAATGGCATACTCATTCGCTCTTCCTAATTCAAAATCACATATCTGCTACATCAAATGAATAACCTACTCATCCTCTTCGTCTTCTTCATCCAAAGATGGCTTCTTCGAACATTGTGCTATTCGACAAAACATGTTTGCTAGTGAAGTGTTGGAGTTAATAGCAGTTGAAATGGTTTCAGATCTTAAGAAAAAAAGCATACTGCCACGATCCTACGGTATTATCTGATATCATATACTGTTGTATTATTTTATATAACATGATTGTCGAAGAACGCGGTGGATATGGACTTCAACTGAAGTACTATCCTAGCATTGCAATGACATTTTGAGAAGACCTTACAAAGATTCAAACATTTTTGCTAAATGCATGGAAATAATTGTAGACATAAGAGATCCACAAGTTTATGTCGACTTAAGAGAAGAACTAGTGTAACACTACTAGGAACATATTGGAAGCCACTAGCAAAAGTGAAATTTTAATTCACATATTTCTATTCTTCTCGTATTGCATGTTTCCATTTTCTTTTTGTATCTGTAGTTGACGAATTGTACTTCATATATAAGCGTATGTTTCCATTTTTTATGTATTTTACTTTATCACTGAATCAAATGGAATGTAATAGATATCACTCTTGAAATTTTGTTTAAGCATAAGTAGCCAAATGCTTTCAAGATACAACAATATGAATAACACTCACAATACAAATAGAAGATAGAAGATATAAAGTAATAACTGCAATTCCTACAACATTCCTTGACGTCTATGATACTCTTCAATTTGCTTCTCCATGTACAATCTATGCATTGGGTTGAGTTCATTTAGATTGCAACTAAGAAGAGCCATATCATCATTGTTGTCGAGCTAGCTAATTTTTTTTCTTAATGCTATATCGTCAAGTCTTAGCTGATGATTTTCAGCATGATGTCGTTGTTTTTCCATTTCTCTCTCCAGCCTTTTTTGATTTCACATACAATTTATTTGCATTTTCCGCAGCAACCATGCGCTTAATGATAAATTCATAGCGAGAGGTGTAATCAATGATGATTTTCTTCTTCGGCTTATACTTACCCGGTGGTCTCTTTCTCATGCTAGTGTTGAAGGGTGTGTCATCATGTGCATCGAAACTTCCGGAACTAGATTCATCAGTCATCTTTCTAGTAAGAAAGTGCAATATCGAGCGTTCATGTTCCACTCGACTCCATTTGTTCTTGGTTGACAGAAAGCTGAAACAACGTTGTAGGTTGAACAGATGATTACTTTGTTCAGCCCAGTATAGCGCATTAGTTTAAGCTGTAATTGATGAAAAACTATTAAAACTGACACGAGAGAACTGATTCATAATTTTAATATAAAAAATAAAACCATTACCAAATTCAAGTCATTTGCCCCACTTTGTGCTCTTGCATTCAATCCAAATATTATTTCTTTCCATCATTGACAAGCGGAATTAATTGTTTTCATTGAGTTTTCAACAAATCAACGGTTTTTAAAAGATCATTATGTTGTTGACGGTTGAACAAATTGCAAATATAATTTCAAAAAGAACTTTCGGTTTTGCTTGCACCAAGGTTTGAAAACTAGGTTTCGGTATCGGTTTCAAACTTTAAATTTTATTAGGATTTCGATGTATTTCATCGATTTCGTTAGTTTCAGTCAATGTTTCGGTTTCGGATTTTGACATTATTAGTAGTAAAAATACAATAATAGAAGGATTTTATTGTGTAATTATCTATTAAAACATTTTATAGTTTATGATATTTAAATTTCAACTTTAGTATTTCAAAAATTAATAAATAAAATAAACTTTAGTATATGTTAATTACTTAAATCATTGACAAGATAAATAGTATAATTATCTTGTTATGTCTACCACAGGTCGACTTGATGAGCTATAAAGGCAAAAGCATGATGGTACAAAAAATATTAAATATTGTTATACTTTTAGAGTAGTCAAATCTACATTTTATTGTCACAATATGACAAATTTGAGATCATGTGACTTTGCCTGACCCAGCTTTTACCTTTAAGCTCCCCCCTTCTTTATATTTTTCTCTCTAAAGTCCAAACTAATGGTTGTTCAGACAAAGGTAATTCTCATTTTTTTCCAGCATTTTCTTTTAGAAATTTCTACTCTTTCTCCGTGGATCTCATGCTCATCGAAATTAACATTTTTATACAAGTTTCGGCTAGAATCGGAAATCCACCGTATTCTGGATCGGTCGTGTTCGAAACTGATCCGAGACGGCCAGAATTTCGTCATTCCGGCCGAAACCTTAAACCTTGACTTGTACATTTCTTTTTATCTTTACAACATTCGACTCAACAAAAAATTAACTTAAATTGCTCGTCCGGAAATCATTTTCGTTGTTTAAGGGCTTTTGGTAATGGACCTCCAATATATCAATTGGGGACTAATTGAAATTGATTCACGTTGGTTGCATTTTCCCTCTACGAGCAGTAGATTAACTAGGCATTCCAGAAACATCTTCTTTGGCGGTTTCATCATTTTTGAAGGAAACTTGCAATTTCAACCACGGTAAAATTTCTTGTTACATCATGAGTTTGGCAAGGTACAATTGATCGACGTTGGCTGCGAAAGACATAATTTGAGTCGTAGTTAAAATTTTGTTGGAATGAAGAATTTTGTGAGTAATTCATATTTTGGGAATATTGGTGTTGATTCTAATTTTGTTGTGAATGGTATGAATTTTGGTTTTACGGTGAATGATAAGAATTCAGATTTTGTTGTGAAAAACCGAAACTCGAATTTTGGGACCAATATTGAGCTTGATTTGCTTGTGAATGTAACACATTTTGGTTGAGTTGAGGATTTCCAGGATTATGTTGTGATAGAAAATTGGAAATGAAGGTTGTTGAAATTTTCCGTTTTGATTTTTTGACATTATGGTAATTTTTAGGTAGAGAATAAGAAAAATTAAAAGGGAACAAGAAAATTTTGTGATATCAAGTAATTGAAATGAGTAAAATATATTGTGAATATATTTAGGATATTGTAAAAAGAAAAGCTGCAACGGGTAAAAAAAATAGGCAGTTGCCATTTAGTCGGCTTTATTAAAGCCAGCTAAATGACAATGATAATTTATTTGATTGTTGACACATCATAGACTTAGTCGGCTTTTATAAAGCCAACTAAGCTTAGGGCTAAGTTTATAAGCCACAGGTTGTCTTGCCAAGGCCAACCCACAAAGAGCCAAGACCCAACCCGTTGGGGGTAGGTTGCCAAGCTACTTGGGTTGGGAATGCTCTTATAATTCCTTAAATAAAATGGATTTCCAAACTATCTAATTGTTCCTTTAGCAACGTGGATTACCTTAGCATTGCTTTCCTTCAAAAGAAATACTCCATTTTGAGGTAGTTCACAGTAATTTTTTTGGGTTATGATGTTTGTGGTTCTTCATAAATCATAAATCATAAATATATATTATGTGGTTGTTTAACATTTGGATGCAGGCGATAGAATGCTGTCGTAGACTAAACCATTGATAATGTATGTCTAATTCATATGAATTGATTTTTCTACGTCACTTTTATTAACATAAGGATAACATAAGGATAGATGCAGTGTTGTTCATATGTTATTACTCTTTTTTGTAATATCTCTGGTTTAACTTCTCTAAGTTGTCTTTTTTCAATGCTAACATAAATCCGAATATATTGCTTCCTGTTAATGATGCAGACATCACCATTTGTCAATCACCATACACCTTCAAACGTTTGTAGTGAGGGAAGAGCCAAAGCATTACCACCTAAACCTGTAATTAAAGATAAGCCAATATTTGTTGATGCATGCCAGTTGTTTAAGCATCCACATAGAACTTCTCGTCCAGATCATTTTGTGATCATCCTTCGAGGACTTCCAGGTTCGTATTTCTTAGATATTTTTATTCTTGGCTTATCTAATATTAATACGTTCTTCAAATAAATCTCTGGAGTTCACATTATGTAAACGGTACAAGTGGGACTTGAAAATTCCAACTTGATGTATTCCAAATGTGACTCTAATGGATGCAGACTGTTGATTTAGTATGCTAAATTGACCTACAAATTCAATACTTTTTAATAATATAAGCACCACCATCACTAAATTGGACCTCTATATAATACTGAGACACTCATGCATTACAACCATAGCACAACATGCATGCCCCAATCATAGCACGCCTTGCACACCAACCATAGCATGACATGCACACTAACCATAGCACAACTACATGCCAAACATATCTGATGTACCGCAACAAGAGGATACATACCTGATACCTGACAACATACACATCATGATGGTAACTTATGTTGTCAGAGTCTTCAACCTCGAAGTTTCGAGGTTTTGCTTGGTCCCAATGTTGTTGAAGCCCCCCAGGCTTAACATATGCCACTGTATTGATGAATGCTTCATTCAAATTGATCATATATGGATATATGCAAATTAACCCCATTACCATTATGCTACACTGTCCATATATGTTTTACATAAATAGAAGCTGCATTTAGGGAAAAATCAACTTTGAACAGAATAAATTACTTCCTCCCAAACAAATATATAACTGTCGTCAGCATAACAGTGATTCCCATAACCTAGCCCATAAATATCTCTGGATCGGAAGCCAACGTGTTCACTAATTACTCCCTCAATAATAAATAAATGTATTAGGGTGCTGCTAAGTTTGGTATACAAGGATACAACCATGTAGCATAGAAATTTATATAGGCATACCATCACCGAACCTTCCTTGACCAATTTAAGCAGTGTTAAGAGTTGCAGTAAAAAGCTTTGCTACAGTCCGAGACATATAAATGGAAACTAACTTCTCACCTGCAAATTAAATAACGCCAAGTAAGAAGTGCCGCACAATCCATAAGCTAGTTGAAATAGTAGACATCCTATTTAAAGTAACATATTATTCTGACAGCTTATCATGCTAGCATTACTTGTAAACAATTGATTTTCTGTATTTAAAAAAGTAACATCTCTTTGAAAAAAAGCAATATGATAGATTCTTTCTTTCTTTCACTTTGATAAAGATGATGAAAAGAAGATTATTTAAAATAAAATAAAAATTGTTCATGTTAATAAGAAATACATGTATATCCATCAATGATGATAAGTGATTCCATCAAGCTTTCAAACAAGAATCATTGAACTGCGGATCTAACAAAGAAACATCATCTTCCTAGAAGATACTAATTTCCAAGGTCATACTATAAGTGGGAGCTTCAAGTACTTGTTTAGACTTATTTTTTCTATAAAAATATCTACATATTGTTCTGCTGATTATAATTATAATTCCTGTGATGAGAGTGAAATGGTCATTGAATCTATCATTATTGTGATGATCATGTTTACAACTCTCATCTGATAGGAAGTGGAAAGAGCTACATGGCTAAAGCATTACGTGATCTTGAAGTCGAATCTGGAGGAAATGCACCACGAATCCATTCAATGGATGATTATTTCATGATAGAAGTTGAGAAGGTGTGCAAGTCAAACGATAGTTGATATGTATGGATCTGTATTCTCACCCAGTTGACTATTTTCATGCCCTTCAACCTTAATGTTGATAGTAATATAAAGTCAATTGGTGTGGAGATAGTAACTTCCTAGTTTATTTGCAATTTTGTTTAATTATCATGTTTTCCCTCTCATTTTGTTCTTCAGAAAGTTGAAGAAAATGAGGGCTCAAAAGCCACTGCTTCATCCAGAGGCAAGAAGCAGATAACTAAGAAAGTGATTGAATACTGTTTCGAACCTGAAATGGAGGAGGTGATCTCATCCTATGCGCTTTTTAGCTTTATCCTCATATTTTTGTCTATGCTAGATCAACTGTATAGTTTATGCCATGTGCAATTGTGCCCTCTGTTTTTTTGCATTGTTAAACAAATGCGGTTTCAATTTTACTATTGCACAAGTAATTAATTAGATTTGAAATTTCATACCTTTATGCTCTGTAATACTACATGGCATGAGAGCTGGGAATGTGGTGTTTTCTTGTCGGTATAGAAGTAAATTTATTGTTGTAGTAATGACTAATAGATAAATATAGTCTTAAAATGCTGTTGAACAAGGATTTAACGCGTTAGTAGTAGATATAATACAATAAAAATGATTTAAACCTGAGTAGGTACAAACTATTTACAGTTTGACATGTATGTGTAATCTTTCATGAAGTACCTAATGATGTTTCCTTAACATTGGCTCGTTGAATGTTTTCAAGGTACTCCAAATCACATTTCTGTATAGTTTATATTCACCTAATTATTTTTTGGGATATATGTGAATATTGGGTCACCATCCATTTATTGGCCCTAACAAGCTTCTATTTTCTTTACCTGCTTATATAAAGATTTGAAACTATGCTGGTTTACCTTGGTATGCATAGATGAAGACAACATATGACTCTGTTTTCTGTTTATTTTGCTTACATAAATTACAAGGAATAATAAAGAAAATATTCATTGGTCTTCGATGCTATTTCATTTGCTCTTTTTTGTCAGAAGCACAAACTTTTTATCTGTTTATTTATAGTTTATACTAACAACAAATTAACATCGAACTACCATCTAATGTTGACCAATGCAATATCTTATGGTAGGCTTACAGATCAAGCATGCTGAAGGCATTCAAGAAGACTTTAGATGAAGGAAACTACAGAATTATAATTGGTATGGATCCTCTAATGACCGGAAAGAAATTTATAATGTTTTCCATTTTTTTTTCTTTTCATCCCTCCTGAAGCCCTTGCTTGCTTTATTTATTCATTGTATCTAACCGCTTAATGTATTTTAAATGATAAATTTCCATTTATGCTGATTAGTTAAGTGCAAAGGTTTTAGTTCTTTATCCACTCGATTTCTTAAAACTATTATAGCCTTTAAGGATTTAAAGAATCCCAACGTTCATTAAAAAACTTAGCGATGCAACAACGTGATGGTCAAGTTCAATGGATATTGTGTACACAATGCCTAATAAAACACCAATAACATCTAAAACAATTTTGTATTGAGGCTTGTCACGTTCAAGCCCTTCAAAATGTTCAAAGATCACAGTAATACTTAGTTTGTCATGGGAGGACGTGGTGGAATGCTAATGACTGATGCTACACTGATTAATAACTAATCTGTCTGTGCTGGTATGTTTGCATCGTATAGTGGATGACCGCAATCTGCGGGTAGCGGATTTTGCTCAGTTTTGGGCAATTGCTAAGGTATACCTTTTCTCTATTTTTTGCGACCTTTGTGAGTATTTCATTTCTAGTTATTATGGTTGGAGTACCTTTTAATGTGTAATAATATGGCATTCATTCAGATAAACCCAAACGTTACAAGATTATTTAATTGTTATTGATCAAAAAATTCTCTACTTTAAAACCTCAATTGTCTACGGTCAAACTCTTCTAAGTGCTTCTAGGAGATGACTGCCCATTAAGTGTTTTTGACAAGTGATCATTTCTTTCTTTGATCACATCTACTAAGAGCTGTCAAATCATCCCCTAGCAAGGCTCTTCTAAGCTTTACTCATGCATGGCTGCAAAACGTGTATCTGTATAGTTCAGATTTTGTAATATTGAATAGTGCGTGCTTGTGCGAGTGTATATGATGTCTAGATCCCCTATCTTTTATTCCCCCGAAAACCCCCCATCGACTTTCTCATATAAAGAAGTATCGGATTGATCTAATTTTTTGTACATGTCATTTTTATCATGTAGATCATCCATACAAAATTTAAGATCTTTTCGAAACTTTTAACACTTTCAAAATTACATTCAAAATCAACAGTTAAAATAGGTATTTTCAACCACCCACATCCACTTATGATTTCAAAGGAGCTACAAGTTTCAAAATGCTACAAAATTTTGTGAAGATGGTCTATATTATATGAAGATCGTATCCATAAAGAAATACCTCAATCCAAATATTTTATATATGAAAAAAATTGATGAGAGAGTTTTGGGGGATTAAAATGATTGGGGGACTCACCCACATACGTACACACACACACATACACACACATACATACATAAACACACACACACACA
Source organism: Allium fistulosum (assembly GCA_030737815.1). Taxonomy (NCBI): domain Eukaryota; kingdom Viridiplantae; phylum Streptophyta; class Magnoliopsida; order Asparagales; family Amaryllidaceae; genus Allium; species Allium fistulosum. Next base: position 1,080,418,641 of record CM060906.1, on the reverse strand, counting down.
CAAACATACACAAACATACACACACACATAAACATATATATGTGTGTGTGTGTATATATATATATATGTATGTATGTATGCATGCATGCATATACATACATGTATGTATGTATGTATGTGTATGAAACTATCTGAAATTGACCTTGAGACTGCAAATATTGCTTTAGTGAACCTATAACTTATTGTTTTATAAGTGATTTACAGTATCTTCCTAACAATCCTGACTAATAAAGGTTGAGCTTTGTCATGTCAGATGCTTGTGCGTTGTCAATCATATTAATTTATAAGCCTATATTTTTAATGGTTGGAAATTAAGTTTAGTGGCATATCTTGTGAATTCCTTTTTGTATTGGGAGCCAGACTACGATAAATATAAGGTTACTGCAGGTTATCCTAGTTATCTCTTAGTATACGAATCGTCGATGTTAAGACAGGAAGGTTGAATAATATAGTACCTACGATTTAACCCTCTGAACTTACCCATTTTTTTAAAATTTACCTAGTGGATTATGTTATGGTGTGTTTGAAATATGTAATAATGCATGAAGAAACAAAAATATTATGAACTGAACACACAGTACAGTCATTAACATGAACCAAGGAGAAAACATTTGCTGAATTATATTTTGTTAATAGTGTAGTCTCTTTGAGATATTGACTATGTTCAGCCTTTTGGTTTGGCTTTTGCATCATACATTTTTTTGCTTATAAAAAGTGTTGAATCAGACTACTTACATAATAATGTGGAAGATGTAGTCTGCTTGTTACGTTACATTTAATTGAGAGATGGCAATATCTCCATTTTTTGTTGTTGACAAGTGGATGCTCCATTGTGGATATTGATATTCATTTTTTATTATTGCATTCACATATCATCTTCCGAAAATATTTGTTCCATCTATAATTTGTTTCTGACAGGCATGTTAAAATTATGTAATCCCTAAATTGTTGTGAAATGAGCCAGCCTGCAATTTTTATACACTGAATGGAGATAACTAAAATAACTTGCGTCACCTAGTTAATTTGCTATACTACACGATCAAAGCTTTTTATGATCGTCCATATTGATGTAGTGCTATGAAAATATTGGTGGTACTTCCATTGCCCACTTTGGTTTCTTGTAGTTCATTATTTGTATTTGTTTTTGTCATCAGAGATCGGGGTATGAAGTGTATTTGCTGGAAGCTGCATATAAAGATCCAACAGTGAGTTTCCATTTTTATATTTAGTTTAGACATGTATCATAATTACCATACTAGAAAACTATATCTATATATTAGCATTGATATGCATAGTTCTCAAATATATCTTATATTAAGATCGTTATGGAGCATGAAGTCAATATCATCTGCCTATTTCTGATGTAATTTTTTTCAAGTTCGTGGAATTTATTCTTTTTTCCTTTCTTGTTAACATTGTCTTGATGTGACATTTCAGGGCTGTGCTGCTAGAAATGTGCATGGTTTTGCTGAGGAGAGCATACGAAAAATGGCAGAGCAATGGGAGGATGCTTCGTCATTATATTTGCAACTAGATATCAGTGTATATATCTGTTATTACAGTATCTTTGTTAAATGAAAATCAAAGAGCTTGCTGTGAAGTTATAAACTGATATTATGCCTTGTATCATTCCAGTCATTGTTTCGCGCGGATGACTTGTGCTCACAATCTATCCAAGAGGTATAGTAGTTAGATTTTATTTTTCTTCTTGCTTAATATTCAGTGTTATTTATGCTCACAAGTTATTGCACATTGGTATTCGAAACACAATCATTTTTCCTTTTTCTCACTGGTTACTTAAACTTTAAGCTAACCGTTTGTATATAAAACCAAAACTGCATTATGGCTTAGGTATACAACAGCTTAGATGGCAACTTCGTAAATTTTTTTTTTTTGCAACTCTTCTTATCAAACTGACCGTTATGGAGGTTTGTTTGCTGTAGACTTGCAAAATTGAATTGTGTGAAGCCAAAAAAATTAAGGAACATGTCTTTAGCACTCTCCTTAAATCCCTCCAATATTATTTACTTTGTTCTCGCCACTAATGTTACCTTAAATCTCTTCAATTATAATTTTTTCCCAGCATATTATTATTTGATGTTTAACTAAAATTAATGAAAACCACACTATTTCTTTTATAAACATTATGCAATCGAACGGTCGGTTCCTTACCGTTGTATGATTGTACTAGCAATTACCATCTCATTAAAATAGCCGACCCTTGTCTAGTTTTGTATACTCAATCTTGAGATTCTTGTCATAGCAGTGTTGAGAAGTTTTTCTTCATTGTGATACAGGTAGACATGGATACAGATGACGTGGGATCTGAGGAAGAGCAAAACAAGCTGTTGCATCAAGGCGAGGGTACAAAGAATACAGAACCAAAAGTATCAAATCACATTCCAGATGGTAAGTGCGTGTGAAAGAGAGAAAAAAACGATACATTACATATCTTCATGTAGCACTGGCAATGTGACCATAAATCACGAACTTTGTGCTATCTTGGCTCGTAAAACATGACTATATCTCAGCTCATTTGTGATGTGATGTAAATAACCCATGTCATTGCTAAGCTTTATCGATCCATTAGGGAGTTAGACATAGTTCAGCTTGGCTTACTTAAACTCGTCTAACCCGTTTAGATTTTGATAATCTTTGTTCAGTTAATATATTTACATTTTTTTATTAGATTGATGTGTGTGTGTGTGTTTCTATTAGATAACATACCATAATCACATTCCTTACATCCATATACAAATGTTTCAATGCTAGAGAATAAGACCGTATCACATCACTAACCCACGTCATTGAGAAAATTATATTAAACATGCTAATATTTTATGCTAAACAATTTTTAATGTATATTTTTCAGTTTTTCATTTTTATCAATCATTTTGTTTTCATTATCTATACAAATTGATATCTACCGACATTCTCTTGATTCTTACTACGTTTTTTTGTATCTTCAAATTTTAATGCTTTTTTTGTTTACTAGAGTCAACTGAGCTAGAGTTAAGGCTCTTCTGTTTAGACTTTAGAGATGGCATTTAATATTGGTTCACCTTTTAACTGAGCTAGGATTAGGGTTGAAGATTTATAGCTCATCAACCTGATTGTAACCAGTAGACTAGCTCAGCTTGATTGTCAGTCGACACAGCTCTACCTCATGGTTTATTACAATTTTTGAATTGAAATATAAACTTATACTGTAATTTTGTTTTCATCTCACATGTATCCATGTATAGGTGGTTATCATCTTTTTTTTATAAGGTCTTGCTGCTGTTGCATTTGTATTTTTGTACAGTGCTGATGTACATTTTTTGTTCCTGTATTTTGTTAGTCGCCGGGGAAAGATATTTTTTCTTCGCTGTGTTTTATTATGTACGTAGCGCTTTTACTTTCTCAGTGTCGTCAAAAAGGGTTCGTTGTTGGGTTTTGATTACATGACAAGTTCTGTGGAGAAAAGGGATAAACTTCATTTGCTACTTGGCATGTTTACTGTTCAGTTTTTAGAAGTATAGAAGGAAATTTGACTTTTGTACGCTATATACTTGTACCGTTATTCTAGTTCCTCTGTGGTCTATATACCACTTCAAATTTATCAGTTTTTTTCCATCTTATAATCTCTTAATAACTATTATTTTCTTGGCTAGTCCCTGTCAAATATGGAGATAGATGGGATGAAGAAGAAGAATCTAAAGGATTGAATGATTTGAGCAGTAGCAAATGGTCAAAAGATGAAGATGAAGAAGAAGAAAACTTAAAGGTTCTTCGAAATAAACCAAGTGCTCTTACGGGTCTAATTCAGGCATATACGAAAAATGAAAAATCAGTTCATTGGGGTGACCAGGTACATTCTACAATAAGTGCATACATTTATCATTCGACCCCACATGAAAATAGATCGGTAATTTTATTCTACAACCTGCCATTACTTTTGCAGGTTAAAAAGAGTGGATTTACAATAGGTGCTGTCAAAAAACAAAGTAACTCATCACTAGTTATTGGTCCTGGATCAGGCTATAATTTGGTTAGTGATTAATTTTATTAATTTCCTCCCATGTTATTTCAACATAATCGCATGCTAGTGAATATACCGACTCGAATTTCCTTTTCATCCTGCCTAAATATACTGGGAGAAGTTCCTATCTATTTTGTGATTTCCCTAAAATTTATAAAAGCTGAAAGTTTCAAAGATCCTAAATTTTGAAATGTCTGGTTTTTCGGTAGAAGGCCAAGCTTTTCTGAAGTATTTATATATTTTTTTGTCATTTTTTTATGAAATTGAGTAGGAGTAGCAACAATCTGTTGCGCATTTGAATCAAATTTATCAATTTTCGAAGTAAAATATTGCACGAGTGCATCCTAAACTCCTGCTGTTTACGCATAGGGCTTAGAATTCCACTAAAAATGCCTTTATGTACTAGCATCAAACCATCCTTCACCTATAAATGCCACATTTCAACAAAGAAACAAGCAACTTCAGTATAGTTCATGATGATTTTGCATGCAAATAAAAACTATTGCATCAAGAGTACATTCATGTTATGCAACTGGTATATATTATTATGTGTATAATGCTAACTGTATTGCCCTTGTAGAGTTCAAATCCATTACCTGAGAATGAGTACGCGTCACAACAAAACGGAAGCATTAAGGAAACAAAAAGGAGGTTTAGAGATAAACTCCAAGCCGAAAGAGAATCATTCAAAGCAGTTTTCGACCAAAAACGAAGGCGTCATATTGGTGGATTATGGGATACCGAAGATGAATGAGTAGTAAGAAAAGTATTACCCAACTATTTTAGTATTATATTTCTTCAGCCCAATGTCAGCTTGTTCTATTTTATATATCTATGTATTCTTCCACCAGTAATACTGTGTTCACAACGCATAATGTATCAATTGTACCATGCATAGTGGAAGATAGCCTACCCCTATTTATTTAGCATATACACTTTGTAATCCTGGTAATAAAATTGTTTGTTTGGCGATAAGGTGACCCTTTTGACTTATTCTGTTTTGCAGATGTTGATTTTTTTTTTTTAAACTCCATATTTTTGATGAACGTACAAGGAACATGGCTCGACCAATAATTATGTAAATTACCCCCTTTGTACCTGATCTTAAATGGGTTGGTTTGGCCCATTTAACTCATCAAAAAGTCATTGCTAACCCTGTTAACCCCATGTTACCTCTAGTGACATTTCTTATCTTCTCAAAGCGATTAAAAACGGAAGGCAATCAATCATCTTCCATTTCGATTCCTAATTGTAATTTGTTTTACATTTGGTTTGCTTATGTAGTATGATTTCCCGTATGTAATTATTTCGTTTAGACGATGAATAAATTCCGTTGTTGGATGTTTTGAGCTACTGGATTTTATTTTCAAGGCTTACAAAAAAAATTACATTGGCCTAAAATCATTTGGGCTTACATCTACAAACGAAATGGGAATAACCCGCTTTCCAACTCTGAAACATAAACCCTAACCAACGTAATTTCTCATTTTACATTCACGTTTACTCTTATTATTCTTCTTTTCCATATTTCATCACGCCATTGCTCTCATCTTTTCCAATATGAGAGCCGATCGCTCATGTTGTTTCTCATACCGCTATGCTTCTATTTAGGGTTTCTACCCTTACTGTAATTATAGAAATGTTAGATTTGACTAAGTTACAACTCACATCTGACTTATATATGAGGTTTTGGTCATCTGTTTGATGCCTTAATGTTGTGCAAGGCTCTGACAAAGTTCGAGCAACACTGGATCCAGTCCTCAATTTTGCTTTTGCTAATGACCATAAGTAGCTTCAGTAACTGCATTCGAAAAAACAGATATTCACTTGTTTATGTTTCAGTTTCACGCAAAGGACATTTTAAATTACCTGTCTTGTCCGAGCTGATGATTTGTTGGTAGTCTCTGTGATTGCAAGGAAGAAACAGAGTGCCATTCCGGGCAATTAATTTTGTCCCATATGCACACACCCCAATCAATTTCTCGTTGATTTCCTATAGTATATTCTTATGGGCCATGCCTTTTTGAATGAGAATTTTCCATTTTTGTTTGTTGTCCACTCCCAGTAATATTTATCTACATTAATGCGCAGTGGTAATTTACTTGTTTCCTCACTATACGTAGTGGTACCTGGGTGCATACTTGGGTGCCATCGGTCATCCTTGGTGATATTAGAAATTGCAGCTAGACTTGTTAAACTGGTTGGGTCGGATTAAAATGGTTTGGGTCGATTTTGACTCAACCGATTTATGATCCATTTTTTTTATCCATTTAATACATGGATCAATATGATTCAATTCATTTAATAAGCGGGTTATCCATTTAACCTATTTAAAGGTTTAAATTTGATCTGACTAATAAAAAAAACATATATAAAATAATTCTAAATTTAATTTTTACATTTTAAATTTCGATAGAAATCAAATTTCAAAATTTAAAATTAAAATTTTTTGTTCACTTGGCAATTGAAGTTCGTTCTTTTCGTTCACTGGGCAGTTAAAGTTCGTTCATTGGGCAGTTAAATTTCAAAATTAAAGGATGTAGTCTGTTATTTGTTAAGGTACCGTTCTTTTCGTTCACTGGGCAGATAAAGTTCGTGTCCGCGTCGGACCCAACCCATTTATAACCCTTTTAAAAATGGATCGATCCAACCCATAACTTATTTAATAAAATTTCTACAACCCATTTAATAAAATTCATAAATAGGTTGATCCAATCCATTTATAAGTAGAGTAAATGGGTTGAGTCAAATTTTGACTGATCTAATTGCAGTTTAGCATCACGCATTATTACCAGATAATTCTAATTCATTCTCCGAAAAGGTTTGTTTCGAAACAAGAGATCAAACCGGAGACTGATATTAATTCCATTTTTAAATTTCTAACAAGTTTATTTCCAGTCTGCATTTCAATTTTTTTAAGTGAGTTGATAGATTAATTTTTGAAAACGTCTAAAATCGTTCTGTTTTCACATACTTTTTCTTCGTCCATTTTGTCCAAAAGTATTCACTGCAAGTAAATCTCAAAAAAAGTTCCGATACTGATTCCACTTCCACCCTCCTTTTAGGGCCCACATAGCTTGTCTCATGGATACCCATCTCTCCATATGAGATCTAACTCTTCTCAATTTTATTTACTGTAGCCGTAGGAGTATGATACTTTTGCATTCAGTATAAAATAATTGCATATAATACTGTTTTAACAAGCTCCGCTCTTCTTGCTACATATAAGAGTTTATTTAATCAAATAATGAGCGTCAACTTCCTGGAATTAAAAGATGATGAGGAATAGTAAAAAGTTATGAAAAGTAGTGTTCTATTTTTAGTTTTTGGCTAATTTATGTCACTTTTGTTCTTGATTTCCATGCTGGTTCGATTTTCTGAAAGGGGACAGTTTGGTAAAATTTAATAAAACAGAAACCTACTTTACATGAATTTATGGGTAAATATTTTTTTTTTCCTTTATTTATCTAATAACACACCACACTCAACGTATTTTATCTAGTTTACAGATAGTGGCAGTCTCAAATATTTTATTTGCAGAGTCGACTCTTCTGAAATCAGTAATATTTCCAGCATTTCTTTCCTTTCTTTGTAATATTCATCCAAGTATGCTTTGCTTTTATACTCATTAATTTGTAATCTTGCTTGTTTACTCAAACACTCAAAAAAAACCTTTAGTACACTAGCATTAAAATTACTAACCGTTATGAACATTAAGTCATCTGCATATATCAATTATGTCACACACGGTTAACACTATTTACATGATTAATACTGCACATATCAATTATATCAATTAAGTCATCAGTTAAGTCATCTGCATTAACACTGCATGATTAACACTGCATAATAGATGTAAATTAAGTCATCTGCATGTATTAATTATATCAATTATGTCACGCGTCTTCATGTATCAATCTTGCTTGTTTAACTGTATTTACGCGATTAACACTACTTTTAAGCACTTCCATGTCCATAAAAATTGTAAACTATTCCATAGGAAACAATGGATCCCCGGTCTAATACATCTATTATTATGAGTTAATCCTACTGGTTTCCCCTATAACATAATAAAGAGAGTGATGATATTTATACATTCATATACTAAGTCACAAAATTTAATTGGGAATCTCATAGTTTTCATCATGTGATGAATAAGTTTTCTTTCACTTTATGATGTTTTTTGAAAATATATTTTCAAACAAATTCTATTCTCTATTTTATTACTGACGTTTCTTACCATCTCACGTACCAGTACAAATTTCTCATATATTAAGCTTCCAGGGATAAATGCACTTAGATTTTTTGAAATTTAAAAAGACAAAAAGTTCTCTATTCTACTACTTAGCACAAAATCAATAATTTTATAAATAAATTTAGATTGGTCTATAATCTCCAATGCTGATAGGACTTTAATTTTCTGGGATTAGAGTTATAAAGTATGATTAATACTTTTTAATAATCTTCCTTCATTTAGGAATTCATTACCACCTTATATTGTGAATACGTGTATAGTGTGTTTTCTCTTATCTATCCAAGACAACTTCCGAACTCCATCTCAGCCATTCAATCCAGCGGCCAAGATCAGCTCTTTTGATATATGTGGATTACCAGTCTGGGTTTTGGGCCGTATTCATTTTGTATAAATACTTGTTATATGTCATTCTGTTTGTAACTGAGAAATATTGCAATACAATACTTTTTTTAATATGGTATCAGAGCTTTTTTTATCAACCTAACGTCATAAAAATTTCAAGATCAGCCACTTCCTGCATCTTTCTTATCTTTTCAAAATTGCTCCTTACTCTCTCCTCAGTTAAATTTCATCATCGGAGAGTTATTCCCTTCGTTGATCCCAGCACCACCAATATCCTTCTTACCAAATCATTGTGCCACGCCTAGCAAGAATCCAAACAACTTCAGATTCTTGACTGGCTGCAACAATTCTAGGTGATTCCCCTCAGATTTGAATCATCATCAAGTTATTTCATCTCCCACATTTTCTTTCTGAACCTGCAGTGCCTCGCCAACTCTATTTGGCTGCATTTCACATTCAAGAAATTAGATTAATCAATTGCAAAGATGTCTGACAAAGAAACAGGTGATGAAAGATCATCAACAACTTCAAGAATGATAAAAGGCAAACTGTTGTATCAGACACAGGATTAATCAAACCCAAGAGTCAGATTATCACCATCCCACTTGATGAAGATAACTATATACTCTGGAAATATCAGATTGAAACAGCCTTGAAGGGATATGACCTCCAAGACTATATCAAAGGGACAATAGCTGTACCACCTGCAGTCATAGAAGAAGATAATGGAGCAACAATTAGTAATCCAGAATACTCAAGATATCTAAAGCAAAACAACTTACTATCATCATGGTTACTATCATCCATCAGCTCAAGTCTATTATCACAAATTGTTGGATGCAACTCCTCGTATGAAATTTGGTCATCAATAGAACAGATATTCAGCTCACAATCAGCCGCAAGAATTATGCATTTTAAAAGACAGTTGCAAAATTCAAGGAAAAATGATATGCCAATGAGAGAATATCTTGCAAAGATCAAGAATTTATGTGACAGACTTAATGCAATTGGTCACAAAGTTTCTGAAAGCGAGCAAATTCTCACTATAACAAATGGACTTGATGATGAATATGAATCAGTGGTAACCTTTATAGCATCACAACAAATTCTACCAAATTTACAGTCTGTTCAATCTGCTTTACTTGCTCATGAAGACAGAATTGAACAAAGAAAGGCTATGCAAAGTGAATTCTCAGTAAACTATGCTAGCAGTTCAAGAAACAAAGTGCAACAGAGCAACACAGCAAATCAAGAAAGCAAACAGAATGGTCAAAGAAATAATTATACACAAAGAGGAAGGGGAAGAGGAAGATGGAGCAACAACAACAATAGAGTGAAATGCCAAATATGTGAAAAATTTGGTCACATAGCTAGCAAGTGCTATTTCAAATTTAATAAAGACTTCACTGCTACACAACAAACTCAAACAAATCCCAATATCAACATGACACAACTGGATCAACAGCAGAAAAACAAGAATGAAAGTTCCAGAACTCAGTCAATCAATTCAGATGAAGTCAGGTTAGACAACACAAATGTGGATGATTGGTACCCAGACTCAGGAGCAACTAATCACGTGACAAGTAACCTTCAAAATCTCAACTTAGGCAACAAGAGCTACACAGGTATGCAAGCTATACACTTGGGTAATGGTGAAACAACAAGTATATCACATGTTGGCATATGAACTATTCAAGGTAAAAGAGAATTATATTTAAACAATTTATTGAGAGTTCCTGAGATAAAAAAGAATTTAATTAGCGTATCTCAATTTGCTAATGACAACAAAGTATACTTTGAGTTTCACCCAACCTTTTGTTTAGTTAGAGATTTGCTAAGTAAAGATATATTGTTGCAGGGTAGTTTGAGTAAGGGACTGTACAAATTTAATGCTGTGAAGAAATCTGAACCTATTGTGAAGGAATATTGGTGCAACAATGTTCACACCAGTGTTCAAAATAAAAGAAATATTTTAGATCATTGGCATTGTAAACTAGGGCATCCTAGTATGAAAATTGTAAAAAGATTTCTGATGGATAATAAAATTTCTTTTCCAAATAATGATATTTGTGATATATGCACACACTGTCAATTAGGAAAAAGCCACAAATTAACTTTCAGTAACTCTGAAACTACATATAAAAATCCTTTTAAATTGGTAGCTGCAGATCTGTGGGGACCGGCCCCATTAAATTCCACTCAAGGGTACATGTACTATTTATCTTTTGTTGATGCTTATAGTAGATACACATGGATATTTTTTCTCAAATCTAAATCATAAACTCATGATACTTTAATTCAGTTTATCTCATTAGCTGAGAAACAGTTTAATTATAAGGTAAAAATTATGCAAACTGATGGAGGGTCTGAATTTTACCCACTCAAAAAATATTTTCAAAAAAAAGGTATATTACATAGAGTCACTTGCCCTTACACATCTGAGCAAAATGGGCTCGTTGAAAGAAAACATAGGCACATAGTTGACACAGGTCTAACTCTATTATCACAAGGATCTTTACCATTAAAATATTGGCAGGAGGCATTCACCACAGCTGTTTATCTTATATACAAGATGCCAAGTAAGGTGCTTGATCATAAATGTCCATATGAAAAATTATACGGTATTAAACCTGATTATGATATTCTTAAAACATTTGGATGTTTATGTTTTCCCTGCCTTAGGCCCTACAACAAAAATAAATTAAGTTTAAGGTCAAGTCCATGTACTTTTTTAAGGTATGCTACAAACCAAAAGGGATACAAATGTCTTGACAAAAGTGGTAGGATTTATATATCAAGGCATGTTATGTTTACTGAAAATAATTTTCCTTTTGCAGATAAAAGTCTGGCAGATGAAAACACAGCAAATCAATACACTGATCATGTCAAAGTATGCTTGCCTACTATACCAGAATTAACCATTCAAGAAGAACAGGAAAACAATGGAAGACTTGAAAGATCTCAATCTACGGCAGAAACAAAATCTGATTACATTGCAAGCGATATACACGAGTGGCCAGCACAACAACTTGAAGAAAATGATGAAGCACAAACATCTGATAATTCAACATCTAGCCATAATACACCATCAATCACAGAGATTACACAAAATTTGGAAGAAACTGGGCATCACATGATGACAAGGTCGAAAAGTGGAATCTTTAAGCCTAAAATATACAATGCAAGTACTGAAATCATGGAACCAGTCACATATGAGCAAGCAGTTAAAAACATTGATTGGAGAAATGCCATGAAAGATGAATATGAAGCATTAATAAAAAATCAAACATGGGATCTCGTGTCACCACCAAAGGATAAAAACATCGTTGGATGCAAATGGACCTATAAGGTCAAAAAGGATGCTAGTGGAAAAATAGCAAGGTTGAAAGCAAGGCTAGTTGCTAAAGGCTACTCCCAACAATTTGGTTTTGATTATAATGAAGTCTTTTCTCCTGTTGTTAAACCCACTACCATCAGAATCGTACTCACCATAGCATTAAACAATCAATGGAAAATTAGACAGCTGGATGTACAAAATGCTTTTCTCAATGGAGACTTACAAGAAGAAGTATACATGCATCAACCAAAAGGATACATAACAGAAGGAAATGAAGAAAAAGTCTGCAAATTACGAAAAGCTATTTATGGCCTCAAACAAGCATCAAGAACTTGGTACGAAAAGCTCAAAATAACATTAGGAAAATTGGGATTCAACCCAACCAAGGCAGACAACTCATTATATATCAAAACCATCAACCATGAAGTCACATACATATTAGTATATGTAGATGACATCCTCATCACTGGGAGTAATGAGAGTGACATCGTTAAAGTCATACAATTATTGGATCAAAACTTTGCAATCAAAGACTTGGGGACACTTGATTATTTCCTCGGAATTCAAATTAGTAGGCCATCTCAAACAGAAATGTTTTTATCTCAAAGACAATATGCTTCAGAAATTTTGGTTCGTGCTAACATGGATCAGGCCAAACCTCTACCCACACCTATGGTCAGTAATTTACAGTTATCCAAAAGCAAGGGAGAACCCATTGATAATGTTAAACAATATCGTAGCATCGTTGGAGCTCTACAGCACTTAACCATTACTAGACCAGATTTATGTTACAGTGTAAATAAGGTTTGCCAGTTTATGCAAAACCCCCTAGATTGCCACTGGAGGGCGGTTAAGCGTATTTTAAGATATGTAAAAGGTACTCAAAACTATGGCATACTTTTGACTCGAAGTAAAGAGGTAAATATACAAGCTTACAGTGATGCTGACTGGGCTAGCGACGTCGATGATAGACGATCAACCTCAGGCTACTGTGTTTATGTGGGTGGCAACCCAGTCTCTTGGTGCACCAAAAAGCAATCAACTGTATCACGTTCGAGCACTGAAGCCGAATACAGATCAGTAGCAAGCACAGCAGCCGAGATTACATGGTTAGAAACCCTAATTCATGAATTAGGGTTCGAGCTAAAAGGGAAGCCGCTGATTTGGTGCGATAGTATGAGCACCATCTCCTTATCTTCGAACCCAATCCAGCACTCTCGAACTAAACACATCGAAATCGACTTATTCTTTGTTCGTGAAAGAACATCCACTGGAAAACTAGAGATCAGACATGTTCCCTCTTTCTACCAGCGCGCCGATATTCTTACAAAGCCACTATCTTTCAAAAATTTCGCGAGATTAAGAGTGGACATGAATATTATTGGTGGCACCAGATTTCATGGCGGCGAGAGGGAAAGAGATGGAAACCCTAGCTCGAATTGAGGGTGGATATTGTGAATACGTGTATAGTGTGTTTTCTCTTATCTATCCAAGACAACTTCCGAACTCCATCTCAGCCATTCAATCCAGCGGTCAAGATCAGCTCTTTTGATATATGTGGATTACCAGTCTGGGCTTTGGGCCGTATTCATTTTGTATAAATACTTGTTATATGTCATTCTGTTTGTAACTGAGAAATATTGCAATACAATACTTTTTTAATACCTTATATATTTGTTCGTTAATATTCTCCTAATGAATTTTATAAAATTTGACATTACAATCATCAGGTCTAGTGCTTTTATTATCTCCAACATTAAATATATTAGACTTAATTTCAGAGATAATATAATCTTCTTAACAATGTGATTTAATTTTGTTTTACATATAATGTTAGGCAATTGTTCTTCATCCCTATTAGAGTTATATAATTTTAAAAGTAATAATTTGCTTCACTAGCCACTTTATTACATTCACTAATAGATTTTCCTTCATTATCAAATGCATATCCTATATATTATTTATAAGCCTTCTACTAATCATTTTGGCACTATAAAATTTAGTAGACTCATTCCCTTGTGTTAACTAGTCCACCTTAGCTTTTTGTTTCATACTAAGTACATTAATTTGCATTTCTTTGGACTTGTTAATCTGGTTATAGAATTTTTTTTAACATTTTTTAATCGTTTGGGACCTTATCAACGAGATCTTGTAGTATTTTCCCTTCATTTCTCAAGTTTCATATGGTATATTTTCCTTATACTTCAGTTTATTCTAGTTTTTGAACTCTGTTTAGTATTTTTAAGAGACATATTAAATTGAAACCGCCATATACCGTTGCATGAAAATGTTAAACGTTTACTCATAATTTCCTTAAATTCATTATCAAATGCCCATCCATTTTTGACTCTAAAACGAATACTATGCCTATTCTCAGTGTCATGCATTAACTCAGTAAGAATAGGAGTGTGATCAGTTGTATTTTGTTGAAGTGTACAACACATAAGATTTAGAAATTTTCTCAATTGAATTTTTATCTAACTCACAATGAATATACTTTGCTTCACCAGACCTCCATGCAAATTTATTTCCATTAATAACTAGCTTAACTAAACCAGTTGCTGATAGAAATTTATTTATTTTGACAAGCTTATTTGTTAGTACGGAGTTCCTCAACTTTTTTCATAAGTATATGCATGACAGTATTGAAGTCTCATAATTATATAAGGGTAATAATACTTATTATTCATTACCTTTAAATTATTCCATAAGCTATTTTTTTCAACTTCAAAGTTATTGAAACCAAGGTTTTAAATCTCGCTCATCTCGGCCGAGATCTCGTTTTCAAGCTTGGGCGATTCGAAACAACTAATTTCGTTTGAATCTCGTCTGACCCAAATCTCGGATGAGATTTCAGTATCTCGTCCGGTATCTCGGACGAGATTTAACTGCGAGATATCGGCCGAATTTTTGAATTTTGGAAAAAATCAACCCTTTTTCCGTATTGGGCTAGCTCATCCTTTACCTTAATTTAAGCCTTCTTAATTGTACTTTTTTTAACCCTTATTTCTTATATAAATCTCATTTAATCTTCGTCTCTTATTTTACGGCAGTGACAAGTGTAAGAAGATGATAAAATCTACATCGATTATGGTAAGTATTTCACTTTATGATTTTCATTTAGGTTTCTGATCCAAATTAATTTACATCCGATTTCATTTTTCTTTTTTTAACACTTTCTTGAGTTTTTTTCCTAACCCTATTTTTTTGTGGCTATAAATTTTGGGCTTCACTTATTTAACTTTATGTTCTAAATGGATTCCCAATTTGATTTCATTTAGTCTTTGCTGCTATAATTTTTTTCCTCAAGGTTTATTTTTAAGCAATAAAGGAATTCTCTTTCATCTATTAATTTCATTTTATGATTACATGTTCATTCGTACATCATTTTTTTTTCTTTTCTTATAATATTACAAAATGTTTGAAATTGTTTGTACTATGTATGCTATTTTCTACGTTTGTTTGAAATATCTATGCTATTAGTTGCTTAATGAGATTTTGTTTGCTAATAACTAAATACTATAATCAGACATAGAATATCTTAATTCTACTTGTAGACTTTTGTATTTGAAGTTATAAAATTAAGATTTCCCTTGCAGCACTATAAATCATAAAAGGTAGAAATGAGACATTATATTGTGTAGGAAAGTTAAGTGAATGATCAAACAAAGTAAAGGTGCATATGTTATGGTTTGTTTCTTGTCTACTTTATCTCATATGATATTATATTGAACATTATTCATGAAATCTAGTTATTTGTTTATTTTACATGATACAAGTGATATTTTTCCATACTAAATTACTAATGATAAGCGTGTGATATATTCAAGGTAAGTGCATAGTGTTTTCCTTAAGGTAGTGACTAGTATTATAAATTTAGGTGTATGAAAACTAATTTTCGACATGACATATACTCCGAGATAACTCCGAAATGAATTTTAGAAATCGAGATGTAAATCCGAGATGGACGACCGAGATGCACTCATCTCGTTCGAGATCTCACCCGATACGAGATAAGCTATCTAAATTCTTCGAGACGAGACGTGACCGAAATCCGAGATTTAAAACCTTGATTGAAACACACACACATGAAAGAGGTACTTTATTAACATAAGGATAAATATATTGAAACCAAGAGGTAGAACACCCATAACAAGAACAAAGCAAGCTAATGCAACTAATACAAAACAAAATAAACTCTCATACGGGTACTACTTTACCAACCCGACCCACAATATTCAATATCACACGATCTATCTACATTATTAAATGAAATAACTCTTCATCAACAACAAATCCTAGATCAAGATTATGACTATTCATTACGGAGCCACTCAAAAGCTACTCCTTCTCCCTCCAATTTACGCTTCTCTTCTACTTAAAATGATACTCCAACTCTTTGATATCCACTCGGATCTAGTCGATCCATACTCGACTTGGCTTAATACTCCTTGAAAAGCCTTGATTTCGACAAGACGATGTTTACATCCATTATCAAAAGCTTGTATCTGGTCATTATAGGTAAATTTCTTGACTCGAAAACACGTTGGTTACGTTCCTACCATAGATGCGACACTGCCATTGTTATAGTAATGTTTCTTAATTCATTTTGCAAATTGTTTCGATGATTTGAATTCATGTAATGCTCCAGTAACAATTATAAATCGTGACTATTTGCGTCTGCAAGTTGTAGATCAATTTTGGAATTTAGTCTGTCCTAAATAGCCCTAGAATAGACATAGTTGAAAAATATATGTTTGTTTGTTTCATCCTCTTCATCACACAAGCTGCATGTATTTTCGATATCCATCCAATTTCGAAGTCCATCTTTTGTGGAATGTTTATTCAGCAGTGCAAAATATGTGGTTAGCGATATTTTTGGAGACCAGCTTTGATCTCACACACAATTACCCTGGTGAAGCTATTCTACTCTGCTTCGTATTGTTTCCCATGCGAATTTGATTGAAAATTTGCCATTGTTTAGTCTCCACACCCATTCGTCGTTACCGTTTCCACTGTGTATTTTGATTTGTTGAATAGTGTCACATATATGTCTGGGCAAATTAACATTTATGAACTCCCACTGATCTTGATTGATAATACTGCTCACTGTGTAGTTCTCTGAATTGAATAGCGCAATATACAACTAATCTATTGTGTTTTTCAATGGTTCACATTGATCCAGGGGTCGAACCGCATATTTGTGTTTTGACCATCAGCAATTTTCGTATGGATCAGTTTGCTGCAGTATTGTCTTGTTCTCAACATTAGTTTCTATGTGAATGATTCATTATTGTCAAGTTTGGCTATCCAAATTTTTTTATTTCTACATACTTATTATATGTCCACTTAGACCATAATGATTCTTGCTTTAGATAATTCTAGACTAACTTTATTGCATAAGCTTGTTGCAGTTCTTTTAGATTTCTCAAACTTAGTCCTTTTGCTTTTGGTTTACATGCAGTTCTTCTAGATTTCTCAAACTTCTTAGACTCCCCAAGGATATGCTGCCTATGGAAAACACACTTCCTGATTCGACATATGCAACAAAGAAGCTACTTAAATCATTTGGTTTAGGCTATAGAAAAATACATGCATGTGTAAATGATTGTTGTTTATTTAGAAAAAAGCTTGGACATAGTGATTTTGTCCAAATTGTGGCAAATGTCATTGGAAAAAGAACAAGACAAAGGAAGACGGAAAGCAAGCCAAAATAACTGCAAATGTCTTGAGATACTTTCCAATAATACCAATGCTGAAAAGAATGTTTACGTCCTCAGAAACATCAGAGAAATTATGATGGAATAGCAATCATAAGAGTGAAGATGGTAAATTACGTCATCCAGTAAATTCTTCTCAATGGGCTACAATTGATAGAATATATCCTTTCTTTGCATCCGATGCACGAAATTTAAGGCTTGGACTTGCAAGAGATGGCTTTAATCCCTTTGGTGATTGGAACTGTACATATAGTTGTTGGCCATGGTTTCTTGTTGCTTACAACTTCGCTCTGTGACTTTGTATGCACAAAGATAATATAATGTTATCTTTATTAATTCTTGGGCCACGACAACTGAGGAATGATATAAATGTATATCTACAACCACTTATTGAAGATTTGAAAAAATTATGGGATAAAGGGGTGAAGGTGTATGATGCACACACTCATAGCGAATTCTGATTAAATGTTATTCTGATGTGGACGATAAATGATTTTTCAGCTTATGGAAATTTAGTAGGTTGCACCGTAAAAGGTAAGAGCACATGTCCTGTTTGTGGCATTAATACATGTTAAATATGGTTACCAATTAGCAAGAAGTGTGCATACTTAGGCCATAGGCGATTCCTTGAACCTAACCATGAATATCGTCAACGAAAAAACTTGTTTGATGGAACCATAGAGAATAGACAAAGGCCTCATGTACAAGCCAGTTTTCAAGTATTTGATATTGTTAAAGATATTTGTAATGGCTGGGGAAAAACCAAAGGAAGAAGAGAAGGATAAAGAGCAAGAGAAAGAAAAAATGAAAAGGAAAAGGGAAGATAGGACGAAAAACAGAAGTCAAATGTGGAAGAAGAAGTCTATTTTCTTTGATTTTCCTTATTCGCAGGTAAAATTTAATTAGAAACAAAATTGCCTTTCCTTTTCTATGTAATCAATACTTTATTATCAATTAGTTATATTCATATTTTGATTTTCTTAGGTACTTCCTTTGCGTCACAATCTAGATGTAATGCATGTTGAAAAAAATATTGGTGAGAGTATTCTTGGAACGTTACTTGATATTAAAGGAAAATCAAAAGATGACATTAATTCATGAAATGATTTAGAAGTACTGAGTATTAGAAAAACATTACATTCTATTGACATGGGAAGAAAAAAATTACTTCCGGCCGTGCCATGCACCTTAACTGACCAAGAAAAGGAGATCTTTTACAATAGAATGAGGAATTTGAAAGTATCTGATGGGTATAACTCGAATATTGGGAATTGTTTTGCAAAACAATAAAAATTTCAAGTCTTAACTCTCATGATTATCATATTTTGATGCAACAATTGTTGTTTGTATCATTGAGAGGACTTCTACCTAAAGGGACAAGGAATGCATTACTATGACTATGTTCTTTTTACAATGACATTTGCTAAAGAGTGCTTGATAAAGATAAATTAGAATCCATCGAGAATCAGGTCGCATTAACACTATGCGATCTTAAGAGATTCTTTCCTCCTTCCTTTTTTGACATCATGATTCACTTGATAATACATTTAAGGAGAGAAGCAAGAATTTGCAGACCAGTACAATATCGGTGGATGTATCCATTTAAGAGGTAAAATTTAGCATGAATACTTAAATTAGTTAATGGTATACGTGCTTATAAAAGTATTTTATGTATGCATCTTGATTATAGATATATGAAAACACAGAAGGGGTATGTTAAAAATCAAGCATGGCCTGAAGGGTGCATAGCTGAGCTGTATTCTGCCGAAGAATGCATGAAGTATTGTGCTGGATATATTAAAGACGCATTATAAATTGGACAAAGGAAAAATAGAAATAAAGTGGAACAAAATGATTCCATAATCGAGGGCGTCCTATTTCTAAAGGATAACCTAGAGTAGTCACTAAGGAGGTGATGGATGCTGCTCATCGGTATGTGTTGTTTAATACCGAGGAAGTGGAGCCTTATATGAAGTAAGTATAAGTTCAATTCAACTATCATGTGTGAAATAAATTAGATTTTGACTTGTATATTAACGTATATAGGATGCACAATGAGGAGCTGAAACGTTTGCATCCCCAGCTTTCATGAGATGATGTGGAACTTTCAAAGCTACATTCAGATACTTTAGTCATTGTTATGAAAAAGGTTGAAAGCATCATATCTTCTTTAAAGATGGATAAGTTTGATATAGAAGTATATATTATCATGATCAGTCTTTATATATAGCATTATGCTTTTCCAGGTTAAAGATGATAGAAAAACATCCAATGTTAGCGAAATAATAAATTGGCTTTTATATGGACCACACCGTCAAGTAATTTCTTATACTAGTTATATTATTAACGGCCAGCGATTTCATACAAAAGACTACGAGAAGTCTACACAAAATAGCGTTGTTTCCATTAAGGCAAGTATTGTTTGCGTAGATGGGTCCATTGAGAAAGTAATATATTATGGGGTTTTACGTGAGATTTTGTTGCTAGACTACCATCGGTTTCAAATTACCTTGTTTAAGTGTGATTGGGCAAATATTGATTGTGGAATTAAGGTTGAAGATGGATTTGGTAACATCCCATATTTTTAGTAATATTATTTAGGATATTTAGTTAGCTAAATTAAATAAAATAATGTGATGATTAGAGGATTGCAATTTGTAATTAATAAGGGGTAGCTGTGCCATGATAATAAATGAACTAAAATAAAATGGTTAAGTATAATAGGTAAGGGCAAAATAGGAAAATGACCATTCTAATACCCTGAACCCTTAGCCGTGTATCCTCACATTCATATCATTTGCAAAAATTAAACAAAGAGGCCGACCACCATTAGAAGCAACCAGAGGAAGATAAAAGAATCAAGGGGAAGCTTAATCAACTTAAATCCATTCAAATCTCAAACTTTTTAATCTCAAAAGCTAAAGTGAATAATAACTACATTTCATTTTTCTAATTATTTTAGGTCTTAAGATGAATCCAAAGTATTTTGCATGATTATGCCATGTTTTTGAATGATTAATTGTTTATATTCGCTTGTAGATGATTTATGCTTAATCATATAGGTTTTATGATATGTTTTAATGTGAAAACCCTATTTAATGACACTCAAATGCCTTGCAATTTAGATATACATCAAAAATGATCTTTTAGATATGAGTTTCAATTTTCATAATTTTCCGAATTAATGTGGATTTTATATTAATTTTCTAGTGTAGAAAATGATTATTTGGGTTCTAAATTATTTACAGTCAAATAATTAATATTTTGGGTCTGGAATTAGTATATGTTAGAAAACATGTTAAAGATGATTTTCTGGAATTTTTTTAGAATTTTCCTAATTGTTTCGATAGGTATATAAAATTATTTAAGGTATGGGACAATGTTTTATATATTTATAAAAGGAGAAGGGGTATTTTATAAATAAATTAAGTTGTTTATTTCTGAAATATTGGCAACACTTTTAGAAAAGAAAAATTAGCAACCAATAATATTTTGACAAACAAGGCAGGTTGGTTAAAAAGATTACTTAAAAAGGTTAAAAATCAGTTTTTACATGCTTTTAGCATGTTTCGCCACTTTCGACACAGGGGTTCCGGCTAAGTACTGTTGCCTTCATGGCATCAAAACCAATGCACATAGTATCAATAACTTGGTACAGAGTGAATTGGACTAAGGCGGAAGGCACTAGGTCGAGACCAAAGGTTCCGAAGATATCGAAGCGTGTCTTTGCTTTTAAATGAAAACACGCATGCTTTGCTTTCAAAGGCTATGCTTTCGACTTAGTTGGCTTTCGACTGAGTCAAATGTTTTAAAGGAAAGGTTTCAAATGGGTTGAGCCTCTTTTTTTAAGTAAATGCTTTCATCGGGGTCGATACCCCTTAGCTACCGCTTTTCTACCTTTCGACCCCAATGGTTTCGGAAGGTATACTTTGTTTTAAAACTTAGCAACTTCTCCAATGCTTTCAGAAGGTTGGTTTCAATACAATCACTTCTTTCCATAGGAAATGCTTTCGAAAGTGTGCTTTCAAATTAAATGTTTTATGACCCTTTTGCTCTGTTGAAGGTAGAACCCAAATGGTTTCGAAGTAGTTAATTTTTAATGGTTTCGAAAGGTGTTTCCACATGTTTTACTTGAACCTAAAGTCTTTCGAAAGGTTTAATGTTTTATTGCTTTCGAAAGGTTTTAAAGAATGGTTTAGAAGGGGTGGTTCTTCAATGGTTTCGAAAGGTTTGAAAGGAAAGGTTTTCCAATGTATTCGAAAGGTAATGTTTAAAGGCTCCGAAGAAGGATGTCTAAGATTTTAATGCCTTCGAAGAAATGGTTTTTCAACGTTTTCAAAAGGAGGATTATGAATGGTTTCGAAAGGAATGTTTTGGCCTTACGACCTAGGTGAAAGAAGGGTTTTACTTGGTTTCGAAAGGGGTACTTTCAATGGATTTGAAAGAGGTACTTTCAAAGGTTTAAATGTTTTAATCAACAAAGATTTGAGTAAAGTATATATAACATGGCAAGGTGATTTTGAGTAAAGCATAGAGTATATATTTTCCTTGTCTGGTTTAAAGGTTTTTAATCAATTTGAGATGAAAAGGTTTTCAAGGAAAATTTAAGGGAAGATTACCCTAAGTAAAATGACTCAGATATTAGAATACCAGATGAGACTGGTATATGGTCGCGCCCTATACATCAGCTATTACCCCCAGCTAGTTTAGTCCAAAAATTCCAGTGTGTAGGGCTTTGTCACAGGTAAGACTAAAATTATGATTACACACAGAAGGGAATATATATTTGTATAGATATAGGTTATTGGTGAGCCTGCAAAACCATTAGGATCGGGTGACCCTGAGAGAGGTTAAGTTAGGGAAACACCGTCCAGAAGAGGAGCATTTAACAGATAGTTATGGACAACCCATCCAAAAGAAGAGCATTTAACATATAGTTATGGACAAACCATCCAGAAGAAGAGTATCTAACAAGTGTTTGATTATTTTATTTATATTGTCTGGTAGGTCCGAGTCAGCCAAAGGTTAGTAGTTAGCCAAACAAAACTATAGTGTTCGGACAGATAGTTCATTTGTTACCTGGTATGTATGTTTACATAATAATGCTTTACAGTCTTAACCAGTTTTTGTTGCAGGATAAAGATTTGCAAAAGATATGTTTTAAAAGGATATTAGTGAGGGGAAACCTGTTCCGCTAAGCGGCATGGTCTCACTTAATATCAAATAACCGAGATGTATAGTATTATTCACACCAGGTTTTATGTCTGACTCAAAGTTTATGTTTTTCCTCTTAAATTCTCGGGTGCTCAAAACTGATTTAAGTAGGTTGAGGGTTGAGGTTTTTCAGGTTTTAGTAGGTTGACGAATAAAGTTTCTGGAGACGAGCAGGTGGCGGACGGATAGCTATTTAGAGTTGTTGTTCTATTTTGTTTTATTCCGCTGTGTTGTATTTTAGATAGTTATGCCTATATAGTACTCTGGTCATCCAAGGGAGCATCTTCATATGTCGCTCTTGGCGTATTTTGTAATAATTATATTTGATCGTTACCTGGAAAACGATTATGGGATTACGTAATTTGAATATGAAATATTATTTTGAAATGTAATCAGGAAAGATGTTTTAATTTGTGATGATTTTATTTCATATTCATATGACTCTGATCTTATGGATACCATTAACATTACCGTATTTGGTTACCGAAAGTTAATACTATGGATGACTGCAGCATCTATAGCGCTTATCTTCGGGCCTCCAGATATGAGATGTTACAACTTAGTATAAGAGCATAGGTTTATGAAAAACTTTAACTAAAAATGATTTTTGAAAACATAATCCTAAGGAATTAGAGTAAGATTGGGGTATGTGATAATGCTATAGTAATGTACTTGTATTTGCTATATACAAGTATATGTTATATCTTTAGTTTCCTATTTCTCTTAGGCTATTCATCTGTATCACACGAGGCTTGAATACAGATATGGATGCTAGAAGTAGAAGAGTGAATCTTGGAGGAGGCACCACCACAAATGGAAATGCCAGATCGGATACTAGGAGAAACCAAGATTAGGCACAAGCAAAGAATGTTGGTGCTGGAGTCCAACAAATGGATATGGAAGCTATGTATCAGTTTTTCATGAATATGATGCAGGCGGGTGTTGCTGCTGGAATGGTTGGAAGAAATGCTGGAATAAGAGTTCAGGAAGCTCCGGTGGTCAACCATTATGCTATCTTGAGCAGAGATTATGCTAGGCTTGGAGGGAAGCCCTTTATTGGACTGAGGATGCTATAGAAGTGGAGAATAGGTTGTTGCATTGTGAGAGGATCTTTACAGACATGAGGCTCAATGATGAGCAGAAGAGGAGGCTTGCTTCGATACAGCTTCAAGGAGCAGCTTTATTTTGGTGGAATAATGTGACGGTTGGAGTTAATGAAGAGGAGATGCTATGGGCTGAGTTTAGGAGAAGGTTACAGGAGAAGTTCATGTCTATGATGGCGCGGTCTGCTTTGCGCATGAAGTTTGCTTAGTTGGAGCAGGGGGATATGTTTGTTTTGGAGTATGCTAGAAGATTTAAGGAGTTGGCTAGGTATGAGTATGCTACTGTGGATACTGTGTTGAAAAGGAATGAGAAGTTCATAAGGGGGTTGAAGCCTGAGTTGTCGAGGGCTACATTAACTCATATTAGAGACCCTTGTGATGTGGTTGTAGAGATGGCCTTGAGACACGAGGAGATGCTTGCTTGTCTAGAGAAGAGTAAGGCAAAGGAGGTCCAGGTTGGGCAAGGCCAGAAGAGGAAGTTCTTTCATAAGAAGGGTGCTCAGAAAGGTGGAGCAACAAAGAAGGGAAAGTCTGAGGTTGTGTGCTTCAAGTGCAACAAGAAGGGGCATTTTGCGAATGAGTGTCGTACTGGAAAGGTGAAGGAAGTGACCGGGAAGAAGAACATCAGATGTTTTCACTGCAATCAGATTGGCCACTATAAGAATCAATGCAAAGAGCCGCTAAAGATGGAAGAGGCAAGGTATTTGCAATGGAACCTGCTACATTAGGACCAACAACATAGGAGAAAGGAAAGGCAGTGTTGAGAGGTACGCTTCAGATTCATGGTATGTCTGTTAGCGTTCTGTTTGATACTGGTGCATCGCATTCTTTTATATCTCGTTGTTTGGTAGATAAGCTTAACCTAGAACCCACATACTTAGTTACTTCCTTAATGGTTGCAAATCCGATAGGAGGGTATGCGACACTTGGGATGAAGTGTGACCACTTAAAGTTTGATTTGCTAGGTCATACCTTTATTTGCAGTTTGAATGTGTTTGACTTTGTAGGGTTCAAAATTATATTGGGTATGGATTGGTTAAGTAAGTACGATGCTAGGATATTTTTCCGTGATAGGAAAATATCACTTAGATATCCTGACTGTAGTGATCGGATTGTATATACCGTAGAAAAAGCCCTAATGGTAAGGTGAATGCTTTGTTGGGTGTTGTGAAGTTGGAAGATGAGTTGAATCGCGTTTTCATAGTTAGAGAATTCACGGATGTCTTCGAGCCTGTAGTAGGATTGCCACTGAAACGAGCCATTGAGTTTCAGATAGATTTGGTGCATGGAGCAAAACCGGTGAGTAGGCCGCCAAGCAGGATAACACCTACAGAGATGAGGGAGCCAAAGGTGCAGTTGGTGGAGTTGGAGAGCAAGATTTTTATTAGGCCAAGTAGTTCACCTTGGGGAGCAGTCGCAGTGTTTGCTAAGAAGCTAGATGGATCATTGAGGTTATGTATCGATTATCGTAAGTTGAATGAGAAGACGATAAAGAATCGATATCCATTGCCTAGAATTGACGATTTGTTTGACCAGTTGAGTGGAGCCAAGGTATTTTCTCTGTTGGATTTAGTAACAGGTTTTCATCAGCTTAGAGTAGCATAGGATAGTATTCCTTTGATGATGTTTAGAACTAGATATGGATCGTACGAATGGTTAGTGATGTCGTTCGGACTAACTAATGCATCGACATTCTTTGTGGATTTGATGAACCGAATTTTCCGAGAACACTCAGATAGGTTCGTGTTGTTGTTCATAGATGATATTTTGATATACTCTGAAGACGAAAGGGAGCATGAAGTTCATCTTAGGATTGTGCTTGAGACGCTGAGGCAAAATCAGCCGAAGACAAAGTTTTCGAAGTGTCATTTCTGGAAGAAGGAAGTGAAGTTTCTCGGTCACGTGGTTTCTGAGAAGGGGTTGTCAATCAATCCAGGTAAGATCGAAGCTGTTAATAATTGGACAGTGACTGAGATTAAAAGTTTTCTTGGATGGCGGGATATTATCGGAGGTTCATAAAGGATTTTTCGCGGATAGCAGCACCAATGGCCAAGCTAACGCGAAAGGATGTGAAGTTTATGTGGACCGATAAGTGTGAGTAAGCATTCCAGAGCTTGAAACACTTATTAACCCTGCACCTATATTAGTTGTTCCGGAAGGAAATCAGGATTTGGTAGTATATACGGATGCGTGTGGAACTGGTTTAAGAGCTGTGTTGATGCAGAGAGGTAAAGTGATTGCCTATGCTTCTCAACAGCTTAGACCACATGAGGTTAGATATCCAACGCATGATTTGGAGTTGGCTGCAGGTATTTTTGCTTTGAAGGTATGGAGACATTACCTTTTGGAAGAGAGGTTTGAGCTTTATACGGATCATAAGTCGTTGAAGTATTTGTTCTCTCAGAAGGAGATGAATATGAGACAGCAGAGGTGGTTAGAGTTTTTAGCTGCTTATGACTTTGGTATCGAGTACACACCAGGAAAGGGCAACAAAGTTGTAGACGCACTTAGCAGAAAGCATCAGAATGTAGTGTTGGCAATGATAGCAGAGTGGAAAATTTTGGAAGCGTTGTCGACTTGTAGAGTTCAGTGGAGATCTGAGGCCAGATCTAGTGAAGAAACTTCTGTGTTATCTAGTTTAGAAGTTCGACCAGTAATGATTGAAAGGATTGCTTCTAAATAGGAGGAGGATCCAGCGTTGGTTGAACGGATCAAGAAGTAGAAGGAAGGAATGGAGAGCGATGACTTAAAGGATTTTAGTCTTGACCAGAATGGGTGGTTGAGAAAGAAAGGGTGGTTGTGGGTTCCGAATGTGGGAGACGTTAGGAAGGAAGTTTTGGCGGAATGCCATCGTTCAAAGTTCACTATTCGTCCAAAAGGAACTAGGACGTATCAAAATATGAAGAGAAGTTTCTTCTGGGAAGATATAAAGAGGGATGTTGGCTTATGGGTGAAGCAGTGTCTGAACTGTCAACAGCTAAATGCCGAACATTAGAAGCCAAGTGGGTTGCTACAGCCATTAGATATTCCAGTATGGAAGTGGGATTCTATTTCTATGGATTTTATTGACGGGTTGCCAAGATCTAGTAGATGAAATGAAAGTATATGGGTCATAGTGGATAGACTGACCAAGAGTGCTCATTTCATTCCAGTTAAGCCAACGAGAACGACACCTTGTTTTGGCTAAGTTATTTATGAAGAAATAGTTAGACTTCGTAGAATTCCTAGTAGTATAGTAAGTGATGGAGATTCTTTGTTCACTAGCGAGTTCTAGAAGAGTCTACAAGAGAAGAAATAGTTAGACTTCGTAGAATTCCTAGTAGTATAGTAAGTGATGGAGATTCTTTGTTCACTAGCGAGTTCTAGAAGAGTCTACAAGAGATTTTAGGAACCAAGCTCAATGTGAGTAACGCTTATCATCCACAGACCGATGGGCAAATGGAAAGAGTTAACAAAGTCTTGGAGGATTTGTTAAGAGCTTGTGTGTTAGATTTTGGAGGATCATGGGAAGACCATCTATACTTAGTCGAGTTTACATATAACAACAGTTATTAGACCGGTATAGTGATGGCACCGTTTGAAGCTTTGTATGGAAGGCCATGCAAATCACCAGTTTGTTGGTTAGAGACTGGGGATAGGTTGGTTCTTGGTCCGAAATTGGTTAGAGAAGATGCATAAAAGGTTGAGTTGATTCGAGCTAGGATGAAGGAAGTTCAATTTACATAGAAGAGTTATGCAGATAGAAGACGGAAAGACTTAGAATTCTCAGTTAGAGATCATGTTTTTATTAAAGTGTCACCGATGAAGGGTGTGATTAGGTTCGAGAAATCAGAGAAGTTGACACCAAGATTCGTAGGACCATTTCCTATTGTAGAGAGGATCGGGAAACTTGCATATAGAATAGAGTTACGGAGCAGTTTGGCAGTAGTCCACGATGTGTTTCATGTTTCTTATTTAAGGGAGTGTGTTAGAGACCCGAAGACTAGTATAACACCGACCGTGTTAGAGGACTTAGTAGTAGAGCCGGACTTAACTATAGTGAGGAAGCCGATTCAGATAGTTGCGAGAGATTAAAAGAGGCTAAGGAACAAGACAGTCAGATTAGTGAAAGTCTAGTGGAGCGATGATGAGAGAGACTATACTTGGGAGACTAAGAGCAGGATTAGAGATGCTTATCCTGATTTGTTTGATGGTATGTTTTACTTTATGTTTGATTATTGTGCACCTTATCGTAATTTCGAGGATGAAATTCTTTAAGGAGAGGAGATTTTAACACCCTATATATTTAGTAACATTATTTAGGATATTTAGTTAGCTATTAAATAAAATAATGTGATGACTACGGGATTGAGATTTGTAATTAACAACGGGGTAGCCATGCCATGATAACTAATGAACTAAAATAAAATGGTTAAGTATAATAGGTGAGGGCAAAATAGGAAAATGAGCATTCTAATACCCTAAACCCTTAACCGTGTATCCTCACATTTAAATCATTTGCAAAAATTAAACAAAGAGGCCGACCACCATTATAAGCAACTAGAGGAAGATAAAAGAATCAAGGGGAAGCTTAATCAACTTAAATCCATTCAAATCTCAAACTCTTTAATCTCAAAAGCTAAGATGAATAACGACTACATTTCATTTTTCTAATTGTATCCGGTCTTAAGATGAATCTGAAGTATTTTGCATGATTATGCCATGTTTTTGAATGATTAATTGTTTATATATGCTTATTGATGATTTATGCTTAATCATATAGGTTTTATGATATGTTTTATGTGAAAACTCTCTTTAATAACACCCGAATGCCTTGCGATTTTGATAATCAAAAATGATCTTTTAGAGATGAGTTTCAATTTTCATAATTTTCTAAATTAATATGAATTTTATATTAATTTTCTAGTGTAGAAAATGATTATTTGGGTTTTAAATTATTTACGGCTAAATAATTAATATTTTGGGTCTAGAATTAATATATGTTAGAAAACATGTTAAAAATGATTTTTTGGAATTTTTGTATAATTTTCCTAAGTGTTTTGATAGGTATATAAAATAATTTAAGATATGAGACTTAAATGTTTTATATATCTATAAAAGGAGAAGGGGTATTTTATAAATAAATTAAATTGTTTATTTCTGAAATATTGGCAGCACTTTTAGAAAAGAAAAATTAGCAACCAATAATATTTTGATAAACAAGGTAGGTTAGTTAAAAAGATTACTTAAAAAGGTTAAAAATCAGTTTTTACATGCTTTTAGCATGTTTCACCACTTTCGGCACAGGGGTTCCGACTAAGTACTGTCGCCTCCATGCCATCGAAACCAATGCACATGGTATCATGACATAGTATCGAGTGAATTAGACTAAGGCAGAAGGCACTAGTTCGAGACCAAATGTTCCGATGGAGTCGAAGTGTGTCTTTGCTTTTAAATGAAAACGCACCTGCTTTGCTTTCGAAGGGTATGCTTTCGACTTTGTTGGCTTTCGGCTAAGTCAAATGTTTTAAAGGAAAGGTTTCAAATGGGTTGCGCCTCTTGTTTTAAGTAAATGCTTTCGTCGGGGCGAAACCTCTTAGCTGTAGTTTTTCTACCTTTCGATGAATGGTTTCAAAAGGTATACTTTGCTTTTAAAACTTAGCCGCTTCTCCAATGCTTTCGGAAGGTTGGTTTTGACACCATCACTTCTTTTCTTAGGAAATGCTTTCGAAAGAGTGCTCTCGACTTAATGGTTTTATGACCCTTTTGCTTCGTTGAAGGTAGAACCCAAATGGTCTCGTATGAGTTAATTTTTAATGGTTTTGAAAGGTGTTTGCACATGTTTTACTTGAACCCAAAGGCTTCAAAAGGTTTGATGTTTTATTGCTTTCAAAAGGTTTTAAAGAATGGTTTCGAAGGGGTGGTTCCCCAATGGTTTCGAAAGGTTTGAAACGAAAGATTTTCCAATGTATTCAAAAGGTAATGTTTAAAGGTTTTGAAGAAGGATGTCTAAGATTTTAATGCTTTCGAAGGAATGGGTTTTCAACGTTTTTGAAAGGAGGATTATGAATAGTTTCAAAATGAATGTTTTGGCTTTACGGCCTAGGTGAAAGAAGGGTTTTACTTGGTTTCGAAAGGGGTACTTCCAATGGATTCGAAAGGCGTACTTTCAAAGGTTTAAATGTTTTCATCAACAAAGATTTGAGTAAAGTATATATAACATAGCAAGGTGATTATGAGTAAAGCATAGAGTATATATTTTCCTTGTTTGGTTTAAAGGTTTTAAATCAATTCGAGAAAAAAAGGTTTTCAAGGAAAATTTAAGGGAAGGTTACCCTAAGTAAAATGACTCAGATATTAGAATACTAGATGAGACTGGTATAGGGTCGCTACTGGTATAGGGTCGCGCCCTATACATTAGCTATTAGCCCCAGCTA
This sequence comes from Allium fistulosum, assembly GCA_030737815.1. Lineage (NCBI taxonomy): Eukaryota > Viridiplantae > Streptophyta > Magnoliopsida > Asparagales > Amaryllidaceae > Allium > Allium fistulosum. Next base: position 1,080,388,233 of record CM060906.1, on the reverse strand, counting down.
ATTTAGTCCAAAAAATCCAGTGCGTAGGGCTTTGTCGCAGGTAAGACTAAAATTATGATTACACACATAAGGGAATATATATTTGTATATAGATAGGTTGTTAGTGAGCTCGCAAAACCATTAGGATCAGGTGACCCTAGGAGATGTTAAGTAAGGGACAGACCATCCAAAAGAGGAGTATTTAACAGATAGTAAAGGACAGACCGTCCAGAAGAAGAGTATCTAACAGGTGTTAGATTATTTTATTTATATTGTCTGGTAGGCCCGAGTCAGCCAAAGGTTAATAGTTAGCCAAACAAAAATATAGTGTTCGGACAGATAGCTCATTTTTTACCTGGTATATATGTTTACATAATAATGCTTTACATTTTTAACCAGTTTTGGTTGTAGGATAAAGGTTTGCAAAAGATATGTTTGAAAAGGATATTAGTGAGGGGAAACCGTTCCGTTAAGCGGGATGATCTCACTTAATATCAAATAACCAAGATGTATAGTATTATTCACATTATGCTTTATGTCTGACTCAAAGTTTATGTTTTTCCCCTGAAACTCTCGGGTGCTCAAAATTGATTTGAGTAGGCTGAGGGTTGAGGTTTTTTAGGTTTTAGTAGGTTGACGAATAAAGCTTCCAGAGATAAGCAGGTGGTTGACGGATAGCTATTTAGAGTTGCTGTTCTATTTTGTTTTATTCCGCTGTGTTGTATTTAAGATAGTTATGTCTATATAGTACTATGATCATCCAAAGGGGCATCTTCATATGTCGCTCTTGGTGTATTTTGTAATAATTATTTGATCTTTACCTGGAAAACGATTATGGGATTATGTAATTTGAATATGAAATATTGTTTTGAAATGTAATTAGGAAAGATGTTTTAATTTGTGATGATTTTATTTCATATTCACGTGACTCTGATATTATGGATACCATTAACAATACCATATCTGGTCACTGGAAGTAAATACTATGGATGACTGCAGCATCTGTAACGCTTAGCTTCGAGCCTCTAGTTAGGGGATGTTACAGATTTGCATTAGTCAATTTACATCAGTTCCAAAATCAATTTGCAAGCGATCCTTTCATCTTAGCAACACAAGCTGCACAAATGTTTTATTGTAGAGAATGTAGTTTTTCAAATTGGTACGTTGTGATAAGAGCACCCCTTAGAGGTTTTCATGAGCTGGAAAACTATGATGAGGAGGATGAGTCAACTAGCAAACCGGTAGATGAGTCACTACTTGATGATAGAGATGTTGATAATGGGGATGAAAGTTATATAAGGAAGGATTGTGATGGCATTTTGGTATGATCTAAGAATCATTTATTGATATTTGTTTTATACATAGTTATATTCGTAAAGAGTGTAAATTACATAGTTTTATACATAGTTATATTAATTAATCGTTAATTCCGATTAGTAAAATTAAGGAAAAAATAATCATTCTTTTGCAAATTACTGCCATTTTATGTTATGATTTTTATATTTTATAATATTGACTAATTAGTATGATGTTTTAATTATTTGTATATTATGAATTTTTGTAGGTTGCTCGCTTAGTAGAAGATAATTGAACTTGAAGCATCAATGGGTAAAAATGAGCAAGATCAAAGAAAGGTAAAATATAACTATCCCATATATATAAAACAGTGGTTAAATACAAAGCTTATATAGATGGACAAGTAATCATAAATCGAACAATCCAATGCAAGCGTAATACTTTATATCTTGGTTTTGATTTTTCTGGACTGTTACTAAATTACCCGGCCGATACAGTTGCAAGTGTAATATTTTGTATAGATGGGTGTAATTTTCTAAGGTTCATCCTGGTTAGATCATAACCGTTATGGTCCCATATTTTATCATAATATCATCACATTCATAGTTTTTTTTAACTTTTTGTTAAAAAAAACTTTACAAAAAAAATGCTGCATTTATTCATTTTCTATGCATTCACTTGTTGTGTACATCTATTTGTGCAACTGTTTTTTCTTTTTTTTGTGCATATGGTTGTTCTTGTGAATTGATTTGAGGATGCCCATGTATTCTGCTTATAATGCTTATCTTGTGGAACTCATGGTTAACCCATTGGCATAAATGTGAAAAGAAAGAAGTTTCATGAAAAGCAATTTTGTATTTAGGTTAGTTTTTCATTTTTCCTTTTTAAATTTGGAGTTTCATTACTTGTTCATTTATTCTAATATCATATGTACATTCTGTGATATCACTATTGCTTTTTATGAAAAGTTGCTTTAGTTTTGGTTTTATTGCCATTAATAGATCAATTTTGTTTCCCTTGTATCTTAGCCCAGCTTTGCATTTTTTTAATGTGAAGTCACAATCTGCTTGTTTCAAACTTTCAAACCATCTACTGTAGATTGTTTAGCTTCTTCCTTTTTTATTTGATGCTTTTAAGTTGAAAGTTTATGAAGTTATTTTAGTTTAATGTTGTTTCAAATATGTTCCAATCACCATTGTAGTGTGTGTTTATATAAAATATGCCTTATTAATAAATTCAAAATAATTTTTGCTGGTGTTTTCTAATGTGATTGATTCTAAAACATTTAGATATACAATACAAAGACTCTAGCATCCCCATGCATTATTTTAGTCCCTATGTTTATTATATTTTTGTCAATAATACAAAAGCACGTATATACGAACACATAATGCTAAATTTGAATTATGAGCTAGAGAGTTAGCTCTGTCTCCTTGCATTTGTTTATTATTTAATTACAGGTTGTTTATTATTTTACTATATTATTAACATCTGGGCTATGGTTAATCTGTTACGTCTGTGTATGTAATTAATTGAATGTAGATTCAGATTAGAAGTATGTCCATAGTTATACGTTTATTTTGCTCATATTATCTTAAAACAAGTGCATGCATGCTTACTCGAAAAATGACATTTAATTTAACAATCATTGTATGTTAATCTACATATATATGCATGTGTAATATTGATATAGAAGAGGCACTACCGGTGATGGGTGAGATCATAATGGTCTGTATTTTGAACTAGGTACAAAATAGTAATTTTAGATCATCTTTAGCTATAACCTAACCAGTTTCCCATCACTTATTTGCTAAAACATTTCTATTTTGATTCATTTATCTATTTTCACTAACTAGATTCAACTACTTTTTTATGTTCATAGCAGTAGGTTTACATCATATCTCTCCTCAAAATATGATGTTGTACTTATATGGACACCGTTTATTATTTACTATTATAATTAACATTGAATAACATGCCATAATTCAACCTCATATTCATGACAAGTGTTTGCTAATTTCATACATCAAAGGTAGCAACGAGACATTCAAAGAGGCAAAATTTAGCTGCAATTGCAGCTTTCGTGCAAATGATAAGACTGGTGGTGTAAAAATGAATGAATCAAGAGATGCTGAAGTTGAAGTCGTTCATACTCTTCAAACTTTAAACACAACCGTTTGAAGATCTCCTCGCAAGCGTATTGAAATGCCTACACCCGACAAAACTCAACCTCCAAAAGTCGTTCCTGGCCCTAATTCAACCGACCCTCCAAATACTACTCCCATAAACACAGACTCAACCAACACTATGGATGCCATGAACAACTCAAGTTTTGGTAATGATGGTTTTCAACTAGAGATGGTCCCCAAAAAAAGAGGAAAGACGATGATGAAAAAATTTCCTTTGATGCCGAATGAGAATGCCGAAGTTGAATTCAACGATCGAGGTCAAACAATGGGTTCCAATTCTAAACACTTGTCATCATATCTTGGTACCTTAGCAAGGGGGATGATACTAGTGACTGTTACCGAGTGGAAAAAAGTCGACAAGGACTTAAAGAAAGATTTATGGACTTGTATTCAGGTATTAAAAAATTCAAACAACACTTACATTAAAACCTATGCATATTACATCATAAAGTCAATTAAGTTTTTTTTATCTTTTATTCTATTTTGTCCTTCTCCATCAATTTGTCATCTGTAAAGACCTTAGATTCTTTACTACTAATTCAAAATGCTTAAATAACTCATGTCTATATTAATATCCAAGTTATGCCGAAATACCAATAGATTTGAGTGTTTTTCATATCAACGAGCAATGCTCATCTTTTGATCAGTAAAAATTTGAAGAAATTGAAATGTGTAACAATGATGCTGATACTGAAAATAAAAGGTATCAAATATCAGTCAACATAATTATGTTTTGATGTAAAAATCTGGTTTATCTAAGAATCTAATATGGTTAATGTATGTCATGCTATGAACTAAGGATGGACCAATATCAAAATTAACATGCAAAAACAGAAAAAGGACATGTACGATAATTAAAGCTTTTCAAGATATATCAAAAATGGATCTTGAAGTACACAATTACCTGAACAATAGTAATGCAACTGGCTAATTTTTGGACTTCTCTTCTGAGACCTCAATCGTATTTAAGAAAATCATAAACTCAAACTTCTTAATTGCAACTGGCTAATTGAAGTATTAACCTGATGGAGTATATGTTTACTTGATGCAAATCACTTAATTGCTGTAAAAATTACATCCATATTTTGGATTCCGACTGATTTCTTAAAATTGCAATTGTAACGAATATAGTGTAAAATAGATACGGTGCACAAAATTTTTAGAATCGGCACCGTAAGAAATCTTATTTTATGAACAATGGTTTGCTCTAAGCATCCCAACTTAGAGAAATCTTATTTTATGAACAATGGTTTACCTATTATGCCACTAGTGAGTCATTTCCTATAATTCTTTATAATTTTAATTAATCAACAATTGGAATGAAAGAATTGACCTGAAATTTCACCATTGTTTGACCAATGTATGTTGTATAACAGCTATATTTTTGTTGTGCAGACAAGATTCAAGTTGGATAAAGTATACAAGGATTGGTTGATTAAGATGTTGGGACTACGATGGAGAGAGTCAATATCAAGATTGGTTTCCACTATTAAAGTAGCATATACTTGTCTTGACTCTCCCTCAAGATTAGCCATGCTAAAACAAGACAATATAGACAATGTTCAAGAGTGGAATGACTTTGTGAAGGAAAAATTGTCGGAGAAATTTGAGGTAATAAGCTATATTTTATTCATTATAAATTAAAAGTTAAATTACGGTTTATTAATGAATTTCTCCTATGCATACAACTAGCAACAAATACAGAGCACTAAGAGATAAGAATAAAATTCCACACACAATGAGTAGAAAAGGTTACACAAGATTGGCAGAAGACATGATAAGAAATGCATGTCTATTTACATCATTATATTATTATTTTTGGTTATTATTATTATTATTATTTGCAGAAAAGGAAAATGGAATATCGGATATTAGCAGAGACGATCTATGGTGCAAAGCCCATACAAAGAAAAATGGAGACCCAACGAATTCTGTTATTGCCTACTACATTGTAAAGGTTTTTTATATCATTACCGTAAATTTTCCATATTATATATTGCTTACACATTATCAACCTAATTATTTATTTATTTAGAAGTCTGAGTGTAATCTATCACCAGCTGTTCCAACTTTTGATATGTCAAATTTAGTCTCTAGCACAACAAGCATACTCAGTTGTTTCATTATTATTCTTATTCAAACAATGTGTCAAATCTTATTCGTAACATTGTGTTTGGTAAACTGACTCTCTCGTCAAGTTCTTAACCTTGTTCCTTATAGATGGCATCACTTATAGTTCAAATAACCATCAACATATAACATTACATTGTAAGCTGATTTACAATATGACAATACCTATGATATTTTCATATAACAATTAGTACATTTGCTGTAAACAGTTTCAAAGTAGGATAAACTTTACGCTCCAGTTTATAATCACAAAATTACACGCATATTATCATGCCATTCTAGCTTTGACTTCTTCTAATATAGATGAAGTTTCATCGTGACATGATTTCACCATAACACCACACTTCTTCTTTATAGCATCATCAAGCTATCAATTCACAAATAATCAGAAAAAGATTTTTAAATATTGTACCACTTCTAATTTAATGGTTCACAACTAGAACTTGCCTTACTTTTAATTTAATGGACCATCTATGAACTGTAGGTTTGATCATTGTTAGGAAGTTTAAATAATTTTGCAATTATGTTTGTTGAAATTCAAAATAAGTTCTAGGAATTGCAAGTTATTTGAAAATATTAATCACTTTAAATAATTATTATTTGTCATTTTAAAAGAAATGTTTTTTTACTTTGATGAAATAAGTATAAACTTATTGCTATTGAATTCTTATCAATATATATTTATAGTGCTTAGTTTATGATTCATTTCATACACTCTGCCCTTCCTAACAATGATTACATGTTGCTTATTTGAACGTTGAGGCCTTTTGAGTATAATCATATGTTTTAGTTTTCGTAAACAAGTATTATTTTTTGTACACCTTAAATTATCTTTTGTACAGTTGAATTAAATGGTATCTCCAAATGGTTATGTGTAGTATTTTTTTTGATTTCTTAATATTGGATCTATTTTAATTTGTAGGCTAAGATAAAAGAGCACAATAGTAATGCTCAGAGCTCTTAGGGAACGACATCGATAATTGGAGATGGAGTGTCAAAGGTTTTTAGCAATGAACATAAGTGAAGAGTGAAATGGCTAGGATTTGGTGTTGTACCATCTCAAATGAGTTTTTATTCAAGTAATTCAAAAAAGATGTGTGCATTAGAAAACTAAGTTACTCGCTCAGAGGCTAGAGTAGAAGAGCTAACTGATTTGTTCATGGCAGTAAGTTATAGTTAATGAATATGTGATATGTGCTTATGGATTACTAAGTGCATGTCTTGTACTTTTTACAAAGCGTGATAGAAGGCAAAATGATAATGTGGCGGATATGGAGAGCCCTTGTGCTCATACGCCTCAGGTTAGAATACCTCGCGCTTAATTTATGAATTCACCAAGATATATAATGAAATAACTAGAAATTGATGACCTCTAACAGAAAAGGTACTTCTGTGAAATTCCATGGTTTAATATATAAAGCAGCTCTTCATATGTGCTTAGTATAAGCTGCTCGAAAATATAACGATGCAATCCATACTTATGAAGTGTATCACACATGTGGCTTGTTTGTGCCATGTTATTTATTGCTATTCTCACCACCGTAATTTTTAATTGCATTAGAAGGATTTCAGAAAATAACTAATAACCAAAAGAAAATTGCCAATATGTTTGTAAACAAGTGGTACGGTATTCAGTGTTTCCGAGTAACTTGTATTTTTCTCTTTTGTTAATTCAACAGATTAATTGATACGATTCCATTAACGAATTGAATAATCAAAATCAAATCCATTTATTAGTAGGGACTCAATTTAGATATGCACCAATATCTGGTCCATTGGCAGTTTTAATTGTATATGTAAGTCGAATGTTAACTTGGTTGTATATATGACTTAAGTTATGAAATGGCTATTAAATATAGTTTATCTTCAATTGACCTTAGAAAAGTTGTGCAATTTAGAAAAAAAAAAAGAAGTAGATTAAATGGGTTGGTTGTAGCATTGAATCTTTAGTTTCACCCAATACCTAAAATAGCCATTATCCTACCGTCAAATATCATCAAAATAATTTTCCAAAAGCATTCAAATTTTTATTAACCATTTGCAGTTAGTAGTCTGTATATATTGATTATAACACATCCAAATTAAAATGATACTTAAAACTCTAAAGGTTCCTAAGAATACCGCAAGAAGAAGAAAGAAGAAAAATAATAACTAACTCAAATTCTACTACTAGTAATTTGTATAGTAGCTCTTCGGTTCCTTCATTGTGTGAAAAGTTCTTTGCCTTAAAGAGTTCATTTCTCATCACCTTCTTCATCCATATACCCTTCTTCAAGCGCCTTAGAATATCCCATATAAGCATTAAAAGAGGAAAACCTGGTGTGGTTAAAATTGTGGTCACTAGTAGAGGTTGTTGATATTGGTTGTAGACTCGCAGTCCACTATGTAGCTTGAGATGGTCGGAAGCAGTGGACGTACGACTGGCAGTACTCAATGAGTTTCAAGATGTCGCAATGATCATGCACCGGTGCTGTAATGGATGGTAACACTAAGTGTGTTTGGTGATGCATATTCTTTTGGTGGTGGTCGCACGAGCTGAAGCTGGATGAGGTAGTGGCTGCAGCAGGAGGTTGTCGTTATCGGGTCTGGTTATGGGTTATAGTCAGAGAGCATTGGATTCAGAGTTCTGAGCATAGATAAATTCGGATGACAATGGAAAGTAAGATGGTGTCTTAGTTTGTCTGTTGGTAGCTTGTAGTGATAGTGGCAAGCTGAGGAAGCCATCGATTAGATTTTGGGTTGTTGGATTGAACTTCATCTTAGAAATTAGTATGGAAAACTAATTGTTCTATTAAAATCATACACATATATAGGTACAAAACAAGAAACGAAAAATGAAACAAAATAGACTTACAGATTAGTTAATCTCTATTGACGATTTTTCTCCTTTAAACTCTATTTCTATCCTTTCACTTTCTATGTTTACAAGTTGTGATAAGGAGAGAGTGACTACTACTTATACTATATTATACTTAAATTTTTAGATCTAATAATATATGAAAGCTGAATATCAATTCTTATGTAATTTGATTTTTATAGATGGACCAGAAGTAAAATATACATGCTACACAGAATTGACTAATCAGTTAACCAAGTTCTTGAATCAATAACTGAGCATAAAATGATTAATTTAATATAAATTTTTAAATAGGCTTCCTTTATTTTGAGAATGTGTAACTCACATAACCTAAATTTCCTTTTATAAATCAGTATATGTATAAGAATAATATAATGCTAGTTTGAACTTAATGTGTTAAAGCCTTATCTTTGAAACAGTTTTGAATCTATGAATAAAAGAATTTATGTATCCAACCTCAGATAGTCATTCTAATGTATATTTACACCATCCATATCCAATAACCTAACATCTGATCCATCTAAGTGCTAAGAATTAATTATTGTTGTCAAGATGTATGAGTTAGAGTTTGCTTACTAATTAACTTCATTTTTTCGGTTCTCTACCTTAACACCAATTCATTCTGGCATATTTGTTAAGTGCTAACAATTCTAATCATATAAAAGCAAATGCATATAGTGTTCAGATATATATGCTTCTGTTTAAAGTGATAGAAGTTTTACATGCCAATAAATGGTTAGGTTTATTTATATGCCAATGAACTATTTTATCTTTGCTTGCAATCACACAATGATAGTAACAATATGCAGGCTCAAGGTCAGCAAAATCAGGAAACTCCTGATGTTTTGGTGAAAAGAAAGTGCATGCTATTAAGTTGGAAAAAGAACATAGTTGCAGAAGGGATGATAGTAAGCACTGATCCTGATGCTTCGGTACACTTTGTAAAGCTTGGACCAGATGCTTGGAAGGTATGGGTGAATGTAGCAGTGGAACCAGAAGCTTTTTTATTTAGGCCAAATTTGGAGATGTCCACTATTAAAGAGGTCGTTGGATCAATCGTCGCTTGGCACAATGACTTCATTGCCTTGGCCTAGTATGTATATGCATTTTGGTATATGTTAGTACTTAGAATTGATACATATTTTTTATTAGCTGGTATGTGTTAGTGCTTTCTGTAACTGGCTTTTATGTATATATTTATGGATTATGTGTGTTGTATGTTAGAATTCTATGAATGTAAACTTATCTATCCTTTTGAGATGTGTTGGAACTTTGTGAATGCTGCTTTATTTAGTCTTTTTATATGTGTGATTTTGGTTGTTTTATGATAATATTTATTAGTTATTAAATGTTGGTGTAGGTGTATCGCATAGAAGTTGTTGCAAATTGTTTTTTTTTTGCATTTATTTTGCAACGGTTTAAAACAGTTGCAAAAGACAAAAAGACTACGGGTAATGCTTGTTGTGGATGGAGCTTACTACAATGGTTTATGCCTGTTGTAGTTGAGGCCTATTACAACGGTCTTGGTCAGTTGTATTATAATGTATTACAACAGCTAGTGTGCGTAGCAATATTATGTTTTCAAATTAATGTTATATATTTACAACATGCATTAACTGTTGTAAAAGACTCTATTACAATTGTCTACGTCTGTTTTAGCTACGACCTATTACAACGGGCAAAAACTATTGTAAAAGACTCTATTACTACGGACTATGCTTGTTGTAGTTGAGACCTATTACAACGGGCTTAGCCTGTTGTATTATAATGTATTATAGCAGCTAATGCATGTTGCAATATCATGTTTTTCAGAGAAATATTGCATATTTATGACAGGCGTCAACCATTGTGAAAGACCCCATTACAACGACTCTAGACCATTGTAAAAATGTTTATTACAACGGGCTTGGACAACGGTTTTAAACCGTTGTAAAATCTTCTGGGTCTATTACAACATCGCATAAGACAAAGACGCTGGTCCGTTGCGAAACTCTTATTACAACGGGTATTGCCCGTTGTAAAATGGGTATTTTGTTATAGTGTTCGGTATTAATAAAATATTTAAATTGGATTTAAATAGATTAATTGCTAAGTGGTTTTGAGAATTTTTTTTATTGAGGCCCGCATGGATGATGAAAATGGGGAAAGTTTTTCAAATGTGTTTTGAAATTCCGAAGGAGGGATTAAAAGAAAGAAATAAATCTCTTCTTCATGACTCACTAAAATATCATTTATAAAATGAATTGTGTTCTTTTCTCTTTACATCTATTTCTTCTTACATAAATACGAAGAGGAGGGAAAATGGTTTGATTAGATTTAATTGGAAATTAAATATGGAGGTTTTTAAAGGGAGATTGAAAGGTTTCAATGTTTCCTTTAAAACATATTCTCCCTTATACAATCATTTATGATTCTTTTCCTGACAAAATACGTATCATCTTCTTTCTCTTGCTCTTCTCTCCCTTCATGGACTCCATGAAAAAAAAAATCTCTAAAACAAATTCAAACAAAATAAGTAAATTCAAGGTGGTTCTTGTTCCTAGATCCTTGCAAAATCCAGAGGCCGATTCAAGCGAATCAAGGTTTTATTTTTCATTCAAGGTGTAAATCATTAGCCTTATTTTTGGTAATTCTAAATTTATTTATTTGTATACTCAATTGAAATGGTTTAATTTCATTTATGTTACATCTCTTCTATGTTGTGTGTTCATCTTGCAATATAACTCAGATCCCCGATTTGTTCACCTCGATTAATTATATGTTCATCATGTAAATTTAATTTGGATCTCTCCTTATTTACTTATCCATTGACTATATACTTATTATGGTTGACACAGTTCAAATCCTTTTATCTCTATAACTACTTATCATTTTTGTATAGTTAGATCTGAATTATCCTACAACGAATTTGTATATGCCCAATGGTTCGATTTTTTTTTGTCATTGTTTTGAAAATGTGAAACTGTTTTATTATGTTTTATCTAAAATTTTGTAACATTTGTATACATAAACACTAGTAAAAGATATTTGTTGATCGTTTAAAATTACATTAAAAATTGATTTCCAATGTTGCATAATTACTTTCCAAAATGATTTCTTTTGGTTATTTTATTCATAAAAGTAAAAGTTTTCTTTTGTCCTAGAATTCATAAGTAGTCATTTATGTAAAGTTACAAACTTTCATTTCCTACCTAAGTTATACGATTAAATTATATTTGTTAGCATTAAATTTAAATATATATGGTACTTAAATTGCAATCTACACACACACATACATATGTTATTTTAAACTTAATACATAACTTGAAATTATTTATACATATAGATATACATGTGTTTATGTCATTTTAACTTAAATCAAAATGGACTTTTGTGTGAAACTGTAGAATTTCATTTCAAACTCTCATTAGGTTAAACTATTGTTACAATTGTTAATTTTCGCTTTGACAAACTTATATATGTAGAGAAACTTATTTTAAAAAAAATGAACGGTCACCGAAGACTAACAGAAACCGCTCATCTTAGGAAGGTATGGACCACCCAGTCCACAACTGCAAGCTAGTACAGCTTATCGCAGTCCCACTTGGACAGTCCGCAATACCGGGTGAGATTTACTTGGGGCAAAGGTGCGCAGGCCAGGGCTCGAACTCGGGACCTATTACCAGGTAGCGAGAACCCCTAACCACTGCGCCACTAAGGCGGACTTTTTTAGAGAAACTTATTTTAACACACACATATATATATATAAACTTATCAATTATTCTACATGTATATTTTGTTACTTCAAAAAAATTGGACAACAAAGACATATGCAAATTCAGTTGTAAATGTCATTTAATATGTCATTCAATCTAATTGAAGAGAGAAACGAAAGGGTTTCTCTCTCTACATTTATAGCCTCATATTTCTGCAATTATTAATTATACATGTCAAGGGAAAGAAAACCAAAGAATTTCCTGTTCTAAAAATTTCTCATGCTTAGTTACACAAATATACACCACTTATATGCTACACTTATAATTCACAACATGAATGTATTTATACACTCATTACATTACATACATATTTAAATTAAATTTAAAACTTTATCTATAAATCTAAATAAAATAAAGATTTTATTTAAAATAAAATTTAGTAGTTATAAATATATTTAGACTTCATAGGTGGATCTAAAATGATAAATTTTTTGAAATTCATCCATTTCTTCCACTGCGGACAAACCAAGTTCCAACAAAGAGTTTATCAACTCTCATGATGCTCCCACTAAATGGATGCATAGCCTTTAATTGTTTGAGATATATTTAATTAGTATCATATGATTTATAATCATATAATAAAATTATTTTTCAAAACTATGGCTAGTCTATAATTCAAAATAATTGTATTTTTTTTGGATATTTCACTATTTTCAATGAATAACTTTTGTTGTTAAAACAAATACCACATTATAGATTTATTTCATAATGAATATTCATAATATTCACATTGAAATATAATTATGTCTATTTTTTAGTTGACACTGAAAAATAGTCATTATTTCATAAATAATGTGTGGTAGGTTTTAGGAAAACGATTTTCATAACCTGATGCAATCAATAAGTGTTACATGACACTCTCCCACTATTTCTGCTATTACTATATTAGCGTATTGAATTCGGAGGTCCATGATTCACTTAATATAGATTATTTATTTTATATGCTACAAGTAGTTTACAGTGGAGAGTTCTTTACTTAAATATCTTGATCTCAAAGAAATAAATCTCATAGAAAATAATTTTCTATATGAACATACATTCTGGAATCTTATTTCTTATTCCAATGTTAAGTGTCAATTATTATTATTATTACAATTCTCGTTTCCGATGTTTCTTTATGAAGCAAAAGTGACTATTCACTCTCTTCATCCCAACTGTACCTTAAATCACATCTACCCTTGTACATTCATTTTTTTATAAATAGTTGAACCATGCAAAAGAATATCTTTACTACAACATCATAATGAACACTTACAATAGCGCACTCGATCATCCTTAACATTTTGGACATCAAATTTATTGCATTTTGCGTAAATTGATCAAATGACATTTCAACGATCGATTTATTAGACCTATCTTGTAGTTTAGGTCTAATATTACTTTTAATAGAATAAGATCTTTGTTTTAATCAATCAAATTGAACATTCGATCTCATGAATGGTTTATTTGTTTGCTTCAAATGAACTAATTTCATCGAAGTATCATACATTACGAACTGTGACCGTTCACCATATAACACTTGTATGTGAAATATATGGATCAAATATCCATACTCTTGTATTGCTTTTGAGTTTAGAACTCATAGAATGCAATACACAGTCTTGACCAAATAAACACGTGAGTGCCCAATTATGAATATATTTAGTAGTTGTAGAATCAGGCGCTTGCATGAGTCTTGAAATGTTAACATGGAATAATCATTTATTAGTAAGTATATGTTATATTTCTATTTATCAATCTTCTATTCAGTTCATTTGTATATCTTAATTGATAAATGTTTTATCAATCCTACTAAATGCACAAATTTATCATTGTATATTATTATGACATTATATAGCGTATATTCTTACAATATTAGAAAGATTAAATGTTATCATTTAATTTTTCTAATAAGGCTCCCACTAGTCTTTTATGTTTCACCAAACCCTCAGTCGAAACATAGAAGTCCGTCGACTTCACTAGTGGATGTTAGGACTTGTCCATCTTGGAATTTGTACCTTGAGTTTGCTCAACAAGTTGTAGCTCCATGGACGATGGATAGTTCCTTATGCATAGTGATATACGAATGTATTTATAGTGATACTTGTATCACTCGGCTACACTTATATGACTCGGTCACTTATACAGCTATCAAGTATATTACTCTTCTAGCCTTGTGCTGTTATTAACAAATGACATGTTCATCATTTTATTTGCCTTAATTCCTTCCCTCAATATGAGCTAGGGCTTTCCTCTTTTTCCTCTTAAATGGTGGTCGAGATAATCAACGATCAGATCTTCAGAACTACTTGTAATTGGCAAGTTATTGTTCACTTATTTCATTTCTTTCCCTCAATTTAGACTAGGGTTTCGTCTGCTTCTTCCAGATCATTGCTGAAGCTTCGAATCTTCAGATTCTCTGGCAATCGACATAAGTTCTTAGTCGATAAGGCTCTAATAAGTATATAAGCTCGTTGGTAATGAGCTGGTATGTGATTTATGTTGAGCTTTCAACTATTTACCTATTCTCGAACAAATATAGATCGAGTTCTATATGCTTCGTTCTCGAATGGAATATAGGGTTTGCTGATAATGACATGACACTTGTATTATCACACCGAATTACTGATTTATTGCTTGTCTTGATTCTAAGTTCATAAAGTAATGATTCCAACTACATTACTTCAACAGCAACACTAGTCCTACTTCGGTACTTAGATTTTGTACTGGATCTGGATATTGTAGGTTGTTTTTCAGAACACCATGATATGGGATTTTCACCCAAGTAAATGCAATACCCAGTGGTTGATCTACGATCATCTAGGTCAGATGCCCAGTTAGAATCAGCAAATCCTATTATTGTGAGAGCTTTGCTTGTTTTTAGTAATAGACCATGGTTTAATGTCCCATTTAGATATCTCAGTATTCGTTTTACTGCCTTCCAATGTTTGTCTAGTGGCTGATGCATGAATTGATTTATCTTATTGACACTGTATGCTTTTTCTAGCCTAGTTATAGTTGCATGTTGTAGTGCTCCAACTACACCTCTGTACTCTTTTTCTTTCAGAATTGGTTCCCCTTTGTGCTTTGAGATATGCAGATTACCGGTCATGGGTGTAGCTAAAGACTTTGCTTTATCCATTTTTACTTTGACAAGTAGCTCTTAAATATATTTCCTTTGACTTAAATGCATTTTGGAATCTGATATTACCTCGGTTCCCAAAAAATAGTTGAGCTTGCCTAAGTCCTTAATTGAGAATTGCTTGTCTAAGCACTGAACGACATGCTTAACTTCATCCTTACTGCTTCTAGTAACTATAAAATCATCAACATACACTAAAATATATGTTGTTGCTTCTTTGTTGAATTTGGCAAAAAGTGAGCTATCTGACTTTGCTGGCTGATAACCTAAATTAATAAGTGTAGACCTTAGTTTGTCAAACCATACTCTTGGAGCCTATTTTAAACCATAGACAGCCTTATGTATTCTACACACCGTTGTATTTTTCTTTGACTTTTTACAACCTAGTGGGTGTTCCATGTATACTTCCTCTTCAAGTTCACCATTTGAAATGCATTATTTACATCCAACTACCTAATGTCCCATTTCCTATGCAGTGCTACTGTTAAAATTACCCTTATTGTAGTTGGCTTGACTACTGGTGAGAATGTCTCATTAAATCAAATCTATGTTGCCGAGTGTACCCTTTTGCCACTAACCTTGCCTTATATTTTTGGATATTCCCATCTGGATTCTTTTTCAACTTGTAAGTTCATTTGCAACCAATTAGCCTCTTGTGTTTAGGTAGTGTGACAATACTCCATGTTTTTTTATTAAAGCATTGTGCTCCTCATCCATTGCATTTCTCCGTTTTTCATTTCAAACTACTTGCTCGTAATTTTCTGGTCCATTTATGTTTGTGCACTTGACATATAGTTTTGGTTTAGATATGCCACTCTTGGATCTTGTTATCACTGGATGTCCTTTGATTGCTTCCTCCTGTTGCACGTTGACTGATTTTTCTAAACTCTATTCTTGAATATCCTCATCACTGCTATATTGCTAACTGCTTGTGTTTGCAGCACTATGAATGGATTGCTGGGTTTGTTCAAACTTATCTTGACCTGGTTCATCATTGAGCATTGTGTGTTGAGTGTCTGAGCAGCCTTTGCTTTCCTCCATATGTCTTTGATTCTCATGACTTGAGTACACCAGTATGGGTGGAATAGAAACTTTTGGATTGTATACCTTCTGAGTAGTCTTTACACTTGATGTTGCAAATGGAAATGTATGTTCATTAAATACAACATGCCTTGATATGAATAATTTTCCATTGTTGTCTAAACACTTATATCCCTTCTGATTTGATCCATATCCTAAGAAAGTGCATGATGTGAACCTAAAATTTAACTTATGTGAGTTGTATAGTCTTAAGTGTGAAAAACATAGACAGCCAAATGTTTTTAGATATTGATAATTTGGTCTTTCATTAAATAGTACTTCCATTGGATTTTTGTTTTGTAAGACTTTTGTAGGCATGCTGTTACTAAGATACATTGCTGTTGCAAATTAATCTGGCCAAAATTTCAACGGAAGTGATGCTTGTGCTAATAACATAAGACCAGTTTCTACAATGTGTCCATGTTTTCTCTCCACCAATCCATTCTGTTCTGATGTATAGGGACAAGTCATTCTATGACTTATTCCTTTTTCTTGAAAGAATTTTTTAAGGGTTTTGTACTTAGTACCTCCATCAGTTTTGTAAAACTTTTACCTGCTGATTAGTTTGCCTTTCCACTTGCTTTATGAAATGTATTACTATGTTGTGTGTTTTTGGTTTTGATTTCAGAAAAAACATCCATGTGTACCTGGAATAAGCAAATACAAAAGATATATTGTAACTAAATCCACAATCTTAGTTGATTGGCGTGGACCCCCACAAGTCAGTTGCAATGAGTTGTACGGGTTTATCATACTCAGATTGTGAATTTGGGAAAGCTAATTTGTGGCTTTTTCCCATCTAATAGTAAGTGCAAATATATGAAGATGGTAAGCCTTTGATAACTATTTTATTATCAGCCAATATTTTCTTTACAACTTTCACACTAGGATGGTCCAATTTATAATGCCACATATCAAAAACACTTTTGCTATATTATGATGAGTCTAATTCTGTTAGGTTGGAACAGTTTCTTGAGTTGTTTGAATAACTGTCACTTGAAAAGTTGAATATGTATAGTCCATTATGTGTTTTACCCTACATTAAAATTTGCCTATTCAGAATATCTCTAACTAGACAATGTTTTGGGTAAAATTCAAAAAAGACATTGTTGTTTTGCGCAAATTGTGATATATTGATTTAGTTTTTCCTTATTTTTGGGACTCTAACTAAATTATTATGATGCTGAATTCTTTGGACCCTAATTTTAGCACTACTAGTGTGTGTAATGTTAATACAAGTACCATTACCCATAAAATTGATTGATTACCTTTATAATCCTTGTTGCCAATGTTTAGGTTCTGCAGATTGCTTATCACATGATGAGTGGCACCTGAATCTGGATATCAGCATTCATTCTGGATATCTTCTGATCGTGCTGCCTCTGACACATTCAGGTTATGTAACTTTCGTTCTTCTGATATATATTTCTTACTTTTTGATGCATACTTGTTATGTTTGCATTCATTGAATAGTTCCTCTGATTACTGGCATTCTGAGTAAGGTTATAGGTTGTATCAAACCTGAAGTAGCATCTACTAGCAGTATGCCCAAGTTTTTCACAGATCTGACATTTTGGCCTATTGCTACTATTCCATCTGTCCCCTCTTCCTCCAAACCTTCCTGCTTGGTTTCTTGAGTAATTTTGAGTGTTTCTTTGCCCAATTTCATCTCTGTTACCTGATTTTCTTTCTTGGTTTTTGTTTCTTGAATTGGCAGCATATTTAATTGAGAATTCTGAATCAAGTGTTTTTTTCTGTTCTATCCTGCCTTCATGTGCCAGTAGGGTAGAATGTACATATTGTATTGATGGTATTGCCTCCTTTGATGTAATAACTACCACCACTACCATATTCATTATCAAGTCTATTTATGATTGTTAAAATCTGCTCTGTGCCTGATATTTTATGTCTAGCAGCTTCCAAAAGATCACAGTGGTTCTTGATTTTGGTTAAGTGGTCCCTCATTGGCATGCCATCTTTTCTCAAGTTTTGCATTTGCCTTTTGTAGTGCATTATCTTTGTTGCAGATTGAGAGTTAAAGATTTTTTCAACTGTTGTCCATATCTCATTTCCTGTTTTACATCCTATAATTTAAGGTAGCAATTCTTTGCTTATTGAAGAAAGTAAGCAAGAACTTAGTAGATTATCTTGTCTTTGATGGGTGACATAGTCTTTATTACTGATTAACATGTCTTCGTTGTCAGTGATGAACTTGGGTGGTATGACACCAAGCCAAGAATGAATTCTTCTAACCTATATCCTCAAATTGCCGTTTCGATTTGAAATTTCCATAGTAGATAGTTACTTTCATCCAAGTGTACTGTAATTAGTTGGTTTTGTGGGCTAATGATTGTTTTAATCAAATCATCTACAGATGATTGATGGTTCAGATGTGTCCTCTGCTATGATGATACGGTTGCAGAATCATTGTCAATTCCAGCATTGTTGCTTTCTTGAGCCATTTTTGATGTGCTTGATGAATCTTGAAATGCGATTTCAAGAAAATGATCTGAGGGTATTGGAGATGATTATAGTCGAGAGTTCAAGTGATATTCTGATGAACTTTCCATCGAGGCAGTTATCTCCTATGAGCAATCTAATCTGAATGGATTCTAACTCTTGATCTTGGTATATAAACTCAAGTGATGAAAATACTCTGATGGGTTTCTTGCACGACCAATGATTCTAAGTAATGAAATCTAATCTGATGGAACTTGGCAAGGCGTATTGCTGTTAGGCAGTGAGCTCTGATATAATATAAGAGTTTGCAGTAAGTGATGATAAGAATCAAATAGTGAAGATAAAGACAATATAAAATTTGTTTATTTTCATTGATTGATTTTATACAGTGATATATGAATGTATTTATAGTGATACTTGTATCGCTCAGTTACACTTATATGATTCATTTACTTATACAGTTGTCAAGTATATTACTCCTCTACCCTTGTGCTGTTATTAACATATGACCCGTTCATCATTTTATTTGCTCTAATTCGGTTGTATCGCATATAAATCCTAACACTTAGTACCTTGTCCTAGTTTCACTTTGACCATGAATTTTCTTAACAAATCAAAATGAAATTATTCACTCGTACCTATCATATCACGACGACCTAAGTATAGTATATGTACCTTGAGTTTGCTCAACAAATACATATAGTTATCTTACCTCGTCTATTCAATATATTAAGAATACTACACATAACATCCCTAGCTTGAGTTTGATCAACATCTACAGAGTATGCAAGTAATTTATTAATATATATATATATGTATATATGGTAGAGGACAACATTATATTATAGATTCATAATCTTTAATATATTATATTGAGTGATATCATCTTATGAAACAATCTATTTCTTTTGAATACCCTCACGATTCAAGTGTCGGACACATCGGAAATCACGGTGTACGTAAATTTACGTATGTATCTATTCCTTAAGTCTATTTAGGGTTTCTATAACGTTCCACTTTTAGTTAATAATTCATTATATAAGTTTTACTATCATATAACTTTTATATTTCATATTACTATATAATAGTATTATTAATTAAATCTTACTTACTTAATTTTAATTGCTTAACATTTTAATTAATTTTATATTAATATAACATTTATATTTAATATTTATTATATACTATAACCTTTATAGTATATCACATATATCATATATATGTGTCTATTATTTAATTAATTAACCATTTAAATAATTTATTTAATTAAACAATTTTAATTAAATTATATTATTTTTAAAATTCATTTCATATACATACATGTATACTTATATTATTAAAACATTTTAGAACAACCTAACATATATCAAAAATATATAATACACTTATGTATTTTTCATTAATTAACTTATTTAACTAATATCTTCATTTTATTAATCTCATTAATAAATTTAAAATTTCGAAATTTATGTTATTTTTCAAACATTTTGAATATTTTTATTATGTTATAACTTTCATAATATATGTATATCATTTTTAAATTTAACCTTTAAATTTAAAATCTTATATTTTTAATTTTCAAACACTTTTGAAAATTAGCCCAAGGCCCAATTTAAATTGGGGTTCTTCAATTATGGTTAATCTTTTGGGCTTACATATCTGTTCGTGCCAGACCGGTAGTTAGGTAAAGCAAAATACTTGATTACCCAAACACAATCCGTCGACACTACCTTTCTTAGACACCCTACTAACTGGGTTGTGAGCTTAATTGGTTGACCCAAACATGACAAATTTTTATCGCATAGGCTATTGGGCTCAGCTACCATTATTGAAACTTGGCCAGTCCGGGGCAGAAGTTATAGGTGAATTTCATTTTTTTACCATATTGGATCTTTATTGGACCTAGAAGTCTAATTTATTTAGAACATTTCTAAATTTATTTTAAATAAAATCCTTATTTTATTCATAATATAAAATAATATTATATTATTTATATAATGTTATATAATATATGTACGTGTATCACACACAATCGCATACAACACACACACACACACACATATATTTGTGTGTGTACGTGCACGTGTAACATATCAATCAGTACAAGATATAACATGTCCATGTATAGGTGTTGAAATTTACACAGCAATGGATACGTCAGCTTATCCAATAAAAAAATATATTGTCCAAATATATGTTTATATATTTTACCTATATATAAATATATTAAAAACACACACACACACCCTATAAAAAAATTATATAAATAATTTTGTATAAATATATAAATACGTATATATAAACATAAGTATGAAATATTAACAATATATATTTATAAATATATATATATGTTTGAATTATTTATAAAATATATTATATATAATAATAATTTTTTTATAATAATAATTTTATTATTGTAAGGCCAAAAATAGTACATATATAAATATAAGTTTTTTCAGACTTATATATAAATATATTAAATGCTTATATATATATGTATAATAATTAATATATATATATTAATACAAATAAAATATCAAAATAATTTATATTAATTATATCACTACCTAGTCTTACGCACAGCTAAAAATAATTGTATTTTAATTTTAAAATATATTTTATAACAAATAACCATATGAAAATTATTATAAAATTAATAAAAATAATTTTTTCGAAAATGATAATTTTGAATTCTAATTTTTTTAATATAATTCTATAATTTAAAATAATTTAAATATAAACTTTTTAACTTTGAGCTTATATCTAAATAATTTAAAATATAGAAAAATGTTTTTTTAGTTCCTGTCCAAAGTTTAATATGTATTAATATAATCTTATAAAATATAAAACATAATTTATAATACGTATATGTATTAGTATAATTATTTATATGATTAATTAATTTAAATATTATTTTATAAAAAATTATTTTTATCTTTTCGAAATTATTATACCTATTACACTTTATCTATAAAATTATATTTCAATATTTTACATAAGCATAATGTAGTATTTAAATTATAAACTTCATACATATTTGTAGATATTATATATTAAATTATTTAAAATAGAAAATAATAGTTTTTTTATTGTTGAGCCATGCTGAATATAGTATATGTACATAAAAAGTTTTAATATAAAACACACACACATATATATATAACTAATCTATATTGGGACAATATATTTATATGCTAAAATCGTCACCTAACTAACAATATAATATATGAAATAAAAATTATATATAAATTAATATTCATAAACATGTTAGGAATGTACCTTATAGCCGAAGCCAGTATGTATAATAAGGCGAAGTGTGAAGCATATATTAATTGGGACGGGGAAGCAACTTTGAAACGATGAGATCTGATCCTCGAACTGATTTCCAATCCAAAAGATTGCTAATCCTTGAACTGATGACCATCAACTATCGAATAGCTCTTGATTTGATTTGATTTGGAATTATAAAATTAGAGAGATGGAAATGGGAAGTTTGACCAGATCTAGAGAGGATATGGAGGTTCCAAAAAGTCTGCAGAGATTGAGGGTAGAGATGTTTATATAAAGGAGAATTTAGTGATATTTTAGGATCAATATCCTACATCATCTCTTACCAATTCTCTTCCATCTTAACCCTCCACATCCAAAACTTTATATTCCATCTTTTAGCCGCCTGTAACCCCATATCATAGCCGAACCGAATAGCCCCCTTCATGGGTTTTAAACCCATTTAAAGTCGAACAAATATTTTGCATTTAAGTCCTTAAACGCGTATCGATACCACATATCGATTAATATTTTATATCTATTATAAATATATTTAAAAATATTTGTTTATCAAATCAAAATCAAATTTATAACTAATATTTCACAAGTATTAATTAATTTAATTAATTTATAACAATAACAAACTAATTAAATCATTTCGGTCAAAGAAGTACTCACCTTTTCGGTTGTGTGATTCGTTAGGTGTAAACTTAGTCAGCGATTAAGATCAAACTATTCAAATATTAAATTTCACATGTCACTTACACGTGGTGTGATATTTTGGCCAAATTTATCGCTTACTTGATTTTTGATAAAATCCAATTTACTTTGTTAAGCGTTACTCGGTTGTAACTTTTATTTACACCAATTTTCTTGGTTAAAACTATATCACTTTGGACTTGTGGAATTTGGTAATGGCCAAGATTTCAATACCATCCACATTCAATTCTATAGTCCAAATACAAAGTTCTTGGTTCAATAATAACAATTATTATTAACCGAAATGCTTTGACCAGAGACTTTGACTTGAGTTGACTTTAATTGACCATGATACTAACCTCATGAACTGAGAAGACGAACCTTCTCTTGAATAGTCACTACACCAAATACTGAGATTTGCAACTAACCATCCGCGCATTTGGCAACGGTTATTAACCGTTGCCATTTAGCAACGGTTAATAACCGTCTTGGTTCAGTTAGCAACGGTTTTTTCTTGTTGCTAATTGGGAACGGTTATTAACCGTAGCTTCTTTGGAGACAAATGATGGCGGTGAATTTCATCCTTTCGCGCCATAATTTTTGGCGCGCTTCGTTCCAATTAGCAACGGTTTTCAACCGTGGCTAATTAGCAACGGTTATTAACCGTCGTAAATCTTTTAGCCGGCCCAGTGGCAAGCCCACCAAGCCCCTGGGATGGGGCAACCAACTGAGCCGGGCAACACCCAAAATCTGTTTTACTTCACAGTTACAGCTCAATAGCAATCTCCATGTTGGCGATGCTCGAACCCAAAAAAACTAGGGTTTCAAAAATCAACGCTTTCTAAATAATCATCGCTGCATACTCGGCTATTCCATCAGCCATCGTCGGCTCAAGCTTGCCTCCTACGCGATATTTTCTACTGTTGATTTGAAGTCCTGCTACAGTCTCTATACTGCCACTGCTAATTAAGTATGCGAATTTCTTGTTTTGAGTTGTCTAATTTTCTAAAATTGAGTCGCCCTTTTACTGCTTTAGATTTCATTAACCTTGAAAACGCCTGAAGCTAATAACTTATTAGTATTTAGATATAAACAAGTAGTTTTCTGTAAATAATCGTTTAGGAATTGAAATTTGAAAGCTGAAGCTAAAAAACTAATAATTATTTAGGAACTGATACTTACATTGATGTACTATTTTTCCTACAGTGTGTGTATGTCTACCCGCAAACATTTAGGCAGAACCCAATATGATTTGCCTGTACACTTAACTAGATACACTAGTTTGTAAACTTGATACATTTCGTTAAAAATTAAATACACTGTTTTGTAAACTATTTGAGACTATAAGTATTGCAGCCCACTTAATGTGGCAACTTTTGTATAAAAAGTTGGTACTTTGTTATGTTATAGTTTTATATGTGATTTTATGGTTATATATGAAAAAGAAAATAAATAAAAATTGACATGTTATATAGTAAGGGGCAAAAAAATTCACATTGGGCTTGGTCAACCGATTCTTTGGGCCGCCCTTGCTTTTAGGATTGATGTTTCATTAAGTTTTTGGGGATTGATTATAGTCAATATCTACTACTCTTTAACAGTTTTCCAAAGTAGAGATGCACCTTCTAATCTGAACCATCAGAATACACATTTGATGTTTTAAGTGTACAGTGTTAGAGAACCAAGAAACAATTGGTTATGCAAGGGATGATCTTTTTACATTTATATATGATTTGTTTTACAAATTGTAATGTACTGTACTGTACTGCATGCTAGTTAGACATAGTTGCTTATAGTGACTGCTAGGGTATAAGTTGATGCAATGAATTTTGTTTTACTAAATATGAGACCATATTTAGTGGATAAAATTGTTGTTAATGGCGCAAACCAAGTATCAGGA
The DNA here is from genome assembly GCA_030737815.1 of Allium fistulosum. NCBI lineage: Eukaryota > Viridiplantae > Streptophyta > Magnoliopsida > Asparagales > Amaryllidaceae > Allium > Allium fistulosum. The sequence continues at coordinate 1,080,363,500 of CM060906.1, read as the reverse complement.
GAGGGGTAATGCATAGACATTACTCTGGAGCTACAAAATGGCACTGTTGTAATGGCAAATTTTTTGGAAACAGTTTGATGCTAATGTTAAATTTCAAGTGAAATCAAAAGAATATTCATCTGTTTAGATAATATCAGAGTTGAACTTGGTGGAAAGCCATAAGATATTGTTACCCATGATTTATTATTAGCTCTTGTTATTTTCTTTCAGTATGTCTTTTAGTATAGACAAACAATGGATGAATCAATCTAATCGAAGAAATACAGAATATGTGGAAGGTGTGAGAAATTTCGTTAAATTTGTTGCCGAAAACGGTGGCAATAAGGAAAAGTATTCGTGCCCTTGCACGCGATGCAAAAATGAAGATACATTCAAATTAAATGACATTCATTTTCATTTGCTTAGATATGGTATTGTTCAATCATATACCGTGTGGTGTTTTCACGGTGAAAGAATACCGGAGAAGCCAAAACAACAACCGGTTAGTCATGCCACAAATACTGATGAGTTCGAACATATTAGGATGGAGGATTTGATCAATGATGCCTGGTTGCCAAAAAAATTCTCTGTAATTCACTTCTGGCATTAAACCTAAGTCATTATTAGGCAAATTTGGGTCTAGTTCATATGCTATGAAACTTGGGCCATCGCTGCATGTTTGTGAAATGGTTTTGGGTAGCATGAGTTTTGTTTTTTGTTTATATAAGTTTTCATCCTAAAAAAATCTGGTGCACTGTCCCTAATGCATGCGAGTAAATCCTTTTGGACCTGCGTATGCACTGCCCCTGAACCATGCAAGTTTATTTCTTTGTTACCTGCGTGTGTTATTTTTGCGAATTACATGCTTTATACGTGTGTTTTACTTTGATTTTTGTGTGGAAATTCTTGCATGCGTGATATATATTGCATGTATAATTTTCTGAAGGCAAATGGTTCCAAGATTTAAAACTTTTATTCTTGCGTGTGCAGTGTCCCTGAAGCATGCAAATATACCACCTCTAATATATGCGTATCCTTGCATTGAAATTATTTCATGCGCACACTTATGCTTTTGTGCCCATATATACCACCTCTTAAATGTTTGGGAGCTTGTTAGTTCTGTAAATGTGAATCCATATATTCACTCCAAAAATGCTTATATAACATGTACTATATGCCGAGATTCCACAGCATTAGTAATTCATGGAAAACCAGTACCACCCACATATGAAAAAGTTTTGTTGGACAAAATTTTATTGCCGGATGAGCTAACCGCCAAAATATGTCGACAATTTACCGAGACCTTTGGGGATGTTGGAGCCGGAGGTTATGTGAGCCATCAAAAGGGTTTGATACGATATCTTTAGTCGGAGGTATTGATATTTCTGACTTGTTCTTTGCATATATTGCTGATTTTCTTCTGTTTGCTGTATATGAAATTTGCATATGCAAATGCATGTGTATTTTGTCCTGGTCTGTCTTGTTTACAAGATAATCGACAATTTATAAAATACTAGGAAGTAAAGCTTTTACCTTCCAAAAAAAAGGTTGAAGCCCATTATATTCTCCTTCAATGCCTCTCAAACTAAAAAACAACCGTGTTTAAAAATTATTATAACATTATATATTTGCAACTTGAAAGAAGTGTTGCTAACTCGTACAAAGCATAAAACATTATATTGACTTTGCATTTCAAAGTCTGAGCTAGAAAGATAATCAAACATTCACCAATTTTATTTTGATATTCGAAATAATAGAATAGAAATAGTTCAAAGTTGGATAATGAATTGCATTCAAGATTCAATGCAACTTCTATTAGTGGTAATTAATACTTATGTCACACGGACTGAGTCAGATTACATCCAGTGTCTATTCAAGACTGACCAAAAACAAGAGGGTTGATAATCTAATTGAATTCAGCCACATCAATGATGTTCAGATGATAACATGCACCCCAAGATCTAATGCTTTTCTTGATTAAACAAGAAGATAAGTAACAATATTAGCAGCCTGTGTACATAACTGTGATATAAGAATAGCAATGCACCTGTTTTTATCTGAAATTATTTTCATATATGAAATTACATTATTTCAAGCAATTTCCTTTTAGTGATCAAAGCCTAACATTCATTCTTTTGGGTGGTATGAATTTGTAGACAGGTTTATCAAACCTGTCATGTATAAACAGAGGCATGTTGCATGTACACAATCGTACACACAGTCATGCATACATAAATACAAGCATGTAAGCGCCTTTCACAATTTACATTCAAGACTTATCACATGCAAAATAGATATATCAAGTTTTAAGCATTTATAAGGGTGGTTTGCTCACCTGGATAGTTTGACAGAGAGGAAAGAGAACCTGAAAAAGATTTCAAAATCTGGAAATTGAGGCTTGATCAAATTTGCTTTATCCTAACCGTTGTTTGCTTTGAATTGCTTTGCATTATTTGATTTGCTCTTTGCTTGGGTTCTACTTTGTTTTAAATTGTTTCAGACTTTTGAATCAGGTAGATGCTTTTTGTTTTTGAAGTGGAATATTCTTTCCAGATTTATGAAGTTGAACTGCCTCTGAATTTAATCTTCGAGTTGCACATGAACCAGGTTGAACATTGAAGTCTGAAAACTGGAATGCTTTGCCCTGTAATGAACCATGTAGACTTCACTGCTTGCAAAACAATGTAGTGTAATTAATGAAATCTTTGTACTGTAGTGTAATAAACAATGCAGTGTAATAAGTATGATATTCCGGCATGGTAGCATTCTGTTTGACAAACAATGAGTGTAATTATAAGTTTGATAATTTTATATGTATGGTATATGTGCGATATGTTTATAGTGCTTGTGTACCAATATTTTGATATTCTGGCATATTTTGATATATATTGATATTCTGGTATATATACTGAGATATGCGTGTAACGCAGTAGTGAGTTACATATGTGATTTTGTAGGAGCAGGAGCAAACACTATGTGCAACGGTTGTTAACCGTTGCTTTATGTGTGACTTTTGTCCATTAAGCAACGGTTTGTAACCGTTGCCTTTTGTACATTCAGCAACGGTTAATACCCGTTGCCTATTGTCCATAAAGCAACGGTTTATACCCGTTGCATTTGGCCCAATTTGCAATGGTTAATACCCGTTGCCTTTGGCCCAATTTGCAACGATTTTTACCCGTTGCCTTTGTCACAATTTGCAACGGTTTATACCCGTTGCCTTTTGGACATAAAGCAACGGTTTTCTCCCGTCGCTAAATTCAACCACTCCTGTAATGAAGACGGTTTTTACCCGTTGCTTTTGGACTTAACAACGGTTTTTACCCGTTGTTAATATCTTATAATGGTGTAGTGAGTATTTCACTTCCAATGCTTTCACTCAGTCCAACTATAATCGTTTCATGGACGCCGTGCCATGTTTTAACTATAATCAAAGTGGACCTTCCACATTGAAGATCAACCGTATTCTCAAATCAAGAGAACTATGTAATTTTGTCACATTGATATTTTCTGTTTGACTTTAGTTATATTAACCAATAAAAAATCATCGAGTGAGTCATTTCATGGTTATTTAATAATTATCAGTATGCAACCCTTCGGTGTCTCAGCAACTATGAGTAATACATTGTCTAACATTTGGAAAGAATTACGTACTCTAGTCTCAACAGATGTATTGATATCCAGTCTCGATACATCTTGATTAAGAATATTTAAAATGGTATATTTATTTATTGTGATAAATTACTCATAGTAACAACACTTTCTAACTACTATCACAAAACAAACCAATGGTTTTTTCTATTAAATATACCTTTAATTAAATTAAGTAATTAATATAACACATTATATCAAGTATATAATAGAAAGAAAACAACTTTTATTTCGAACAAGATTGGATCGAGTTAGATACATTTAACAAATTACATGATTGCCCCAAGGGCATACCCCTAACTCTATCAAGTACGAACATCAACAAATACATTAAGAGAGTGAGGAGCAAAGAGGTCAGAAGAAGCAAGCTTTCTCATCTTGTGCCAATGATCCCCATAATTGCTTATTCCTAAGACGGTGAAATTATAAAAGGAATCCTTCATCGAAGCAAATTGAGGGTGGTTACCAGCTACAACTCCATGAGAAAGATGAATTTCTTTTACCAATGCTCCTATAGCAACCACTAGAACTTTGATGATTTTTTTTGGGATTTTGCTAGGGATTTGGAATTAGGGTTAAGAAAAACGGGGTAGGCAGGAAATGAAAATTAACAGAAAATGAGGACGGGAAAGAAGGGAAATTACTGTACTAACTATTAATTTCAAGGATGACCAAAATAAGAGGAATAAAAAATATTATTATAAATGTTAATTTTTGAATTTTAGAAAAATTTAATTTATTTCTATATTTAGATAAAAAGCAAGGGCTAGAGATGAAAAAGCGGTGCAAATTCTCATTTATTTTACCCTCCTCGCGCTCCAACAGCTTGAGTTTGGATGTGGGGAAGGTGAGAAAGCAGGAGTTTCTCCCTTTTTTGAGCGTGGATACTCTAAATACGGTGTTCAGAAAATCATTTGGTTTTTTAAAGTCCGTATAACACCTCAAATGACGTTTCGTTCATCGAAATAAATATAAATATGTATAAACGATATTTTATAAACTGTTTATACCTTAAATAGTTTTCAGAAAACCATTTAGCAGTATAAACGGTTTTTCGAAAACCATTTATACAATTTTTTATAAAAAAAGCCCGACGTCAAAAACCCATTATGATCGGACCCTAAGCACTTGGCATATGCCCCCATCTCCGACAGCACCAATCACTCCCCAACCTCAACCTTTGATAACTCAAACCCCTCCCCCAACACATCCGTTGAGTCCAACGTAAGCCCAAACTCCCTTGACTCATACACCTCCACCCCCTCCTCCCTCCAATTCAAAACCACCAGTTGCTATATCATGCTAGGAAATAACCTTTAAAGGAGCATCATGATGGAAACATATTTGTATAGCCAACTTAGATTTTTTTTGAAAAAGGAAATCGGTTGGTGGACTTGGTTTAATAGCCAGCGAACAAGTTTATCCTTGTAAAATATGCCTTGCCAACCAATGGATTTTATTTACATGTTGAAAATAGTTTGCTTTTCATCCACGTCCTATCATTCTGACATCTACTTTGTACACGGTGAATGCAAGATGGGGGCAAACTTAATTTTTACAAGTGCATAGTAACTCATACATTTATGCCTCGCCTTTCAAAGTTTTGTATGACTTAGAATTATGTGAATGCACTCTGTTTGATATAAGGCCATATCTGATTGTTTAAATTTTTGTTTAGCACATAACATTATATATGGTTTTAGATGAAAGAAATTGAAGTTAATCATTTGAATACAATACTTTGTTTTAGAATAGGTAATACACATCTTTATGTACAAATTGTATTTATAAGGAAAAATACACTAGATAGGCTGAAATCTGGCCCAAGACTCTGTAACCTACTCCCTTAAAATACATGTGTGCTTCTAATAATTTGTGAGTTCCGATCTATATACAATACCGCTGCCTTTGTATTCCATTCATTACCCCCCTCAAACCTAACTTAGGGTTAGGATTTGCATTTTTTCCCAAATCAGTGCTGACACCAAATAATTTTCATTTCTGTCTCAAATTGAGTGGAATTTCACTCTAGAGATCTTTGTAGATTTCAATACTCTTTAATTTCTGCTTGATTGAGTGGGATTCTACCTATTGTTGGCTATTGATTGAGTTATCTTTTGATTTTGCTCGAATTAGTAAAATTTCATCTCAGTGAAGGCAACCGTCATCATTTACCTTCAATTTCTGCTTGAATTGAATGAAACTTCCTTTCGACAGTGGCTTTATTAAGATGTTTACGACTTGGTAAGTAGCTGGTAAGTAATTAACATTTAGTCGTCCTTTTGTTACTTGTTCGCATACAAAGTAAAGATCTAATTCCATTGCTTTGTCCTTGAATGCAAAACTGGATTGGCTATAAGTGACACCGTACTTAGGTTATCACACCAAATTGTAGTTTTATTCTCCGGTCTGATTTGAAGTTCACTTAGTAGTGACTCAACTCACATTATACCAGCTATTGGATTAGCAACACTTTTGCATTCGGCCTTTGTGTTAGACCTGGATACAGTAGGTTGTTTCTTTGAATACCATGAAACTAGATTTTTGCTTAAATATGTGTAATAACCTATTATAGACCTTCTTTCTTCTGGTCAGTAGCCTAATCTACATCTTCATAACCAATATTGCTGATAGACTTGCATGATTCAAGAGTTAATCCATGATTTAGTGTTCCTTTGAGATATCTTAATATTCTCTTGATAGATTTCAAATGCTCATCTGATGGATTTTACATGTATTGACTTACTTTATTTGCATTAAATGAAATCTCTGGTATGGTAATTGTTACATATTGTAGTACACCTACTGTACTTCTGTACTGACTGTCATTTGTTATTGCTTCATCCTTGTTTTTTGACAGATGTATATTGTTGGCCATAAAAGTAGTGAGTGGATTTGACTAATCCACTCCGGCTCTGACTAAAATTTCCGAGATGTAATTTTATTGGTTTAACCGAATCCCTATATCTGATAATTTCTTTACTTTAATTCTCACAAAGTAGCTTAAGCAACCAAGATCTTTGATTGAAAATTCCTTGTTTAAATGTCATACAAGGGTGTTGATTTCTATTTTACCGTTACCTGTAATTATAAAATCATAAATATATTTTAGTACATAAATAATTATGTTCTTACTAAATTTTATAAATAAGAAATTTTTTGATTTTGCTGGGTTGTAGCCAAGTTTGATCAGGGTTTCTTTTAGTCTTTCAAACCACACTCTTGGAGCTTTTTGAGACCATAAATTGCTTTATTCAATTTGCATACAAGCTTTTCATTTCCCTTTTAGTTAAACCTATGTGGTTGTTTCATATAGACTTCTTCCTGCAAAACACCATTTAAAAATGCAATTTTTACATCTAATTGCTTGATTTCTAATTTCTATACAAGGCAATAGTAAAAATAATTCTAATAGTAGAAGTTTTTATAAGTGGTGAAATGTTTTTATTAAATTTAAACCCATTTTGCCATGAATAACCTTTTGCTACCAGTCTTGCCTTGTACTTAGAAATTGAACCATCTGCATTTCTTTCAGTATGTCCATTTACGCCCTATGATATTTTTATTATTGGAAAAAGGAACAAGATCCGATGTCTTGGTTCTCATTAGTGCATCAAATTCCTCATTCATAGTTGATTTCCACTTTTCATTTTGTATAGCCTAAAAATATGTACTTGGTTCTGCTGTCTCCAGAGCTACATTGTATAATTTTGTATAAATATTCCACTCTTTGCTCTTGTCATCATATGATGTCCAGTTCTTACAGGAGTTATTGTTGGCAGGTGCTATCTGTAGTGGTTTCTTGTTGTTCATTAGATGGTTGCAAATCATCTATTGATCTGGTACTTAAGATGGCTCGGCTTACTTATGACCTGGTTCGGGGCTGGACACTGTGAGTTGTGGGTATGAGTTAGATACCAATGGACACTGAATGATCTGAGCTACTTCTTTTTGGTCATGAGCAATCATGCCAGGTTGCACCGGTATGGGTGGTAAGGAGTACTTTGAGTTGTATGTTTTCTGAGATGTTTTGATTTCTATTTTGCTGAAAGAAAATACTTGTTCATTAAAAACTACATGTCTTGATTCAAATATTCTGTTGTTGCTATTTAAGCACTTATAACCCTTCTGATAGTTGCATATCGAAAAAATGTACATGGGACGACCTAAAATTTAATTTATGAGCATTATATGGCCTTTGATAAGGGAAGCACAAACACCCAAACACCTTTAGAGTTTGATAATCAGGTATGAGTTTGTATAATACTTCCATTGGACTTCTAAATTGTAGCACTTTTGTAGGTAGTCTATTTGTTAAAAAAAATGTTGTAGCAAAAGCATCTGGCCAAAATTTTAGTAGTAAAGATGCTTGAACTAATAAAGTAAGTCCACTTTCAACAATCTATCTGTGCCTTCTTTCAGAATATTCATTTTACTCTGAAGTGTAAGGACCGGTTGTTCTTTGAATAATTCATTTTTTTAGAAGTATTCTTTGAGTGGTAGAAATTCTGTTCCACCATCAGTCCGCATCATCTTTACGTGACAGTTAGTTTTTTTTCTGCCTGTATTATAAACTGTAAAACTGCATTATAAGTTTCAGACCTTGACTTTAAGAAATATATCTATACATATCTAGCAAACGCATCAACAAATTAAATATAGTATTTATATCCATAATCGGTATGTGTTGGTGCAGGTCCTCATAAATCTATTGCAACTAATTCTAGTGGTTTACTATAATTAGTTTCAGAATCTAAAAATGGCAATATGCGACTTTTGCATGTTTGATAATAGTGCAAATTAAGGCATTCAAACATTATTGAAAGAAATATAATTTTATTCAACACATGTTTTACAATAGTTGCATTTGGATGCCCAAGTTTACAATGCCTAATATCAATAACCCTACAATTTTCTTCTTGTTTGATTTCAGAGATGCTACACTATTATTCCTTACGTCCAGATTTTCTTGAGTTAGAAACATTGAATTTGTACAATCCATTATATTCTCTACCCTACAAGAGAATTTTTTTTAGTTAGAATATCTTCAACTAAGCAATATTTGGGATAGTATTCAAAAGATACGCCATTATCTTTTGCAAATTGTGACACACTTAATAAGTTTTTCCGATTAACGGTACTCTCGGCAAATTATTCAGATATAGCTGTCCCTCACCCATTATGCATGCATTTCCAGTGTATGTAATTTTAACAGACATACCATTACCCATATATATAGATTGCTTACCTCTGTACTCCTTATTGCTAAGATTTAAATTGCTTAGATTACTTGCTACATGGTTAGTAGCCCTGAATCTGGATACCAACTATCATCTTGAACATCCTCAACCTTAGCAGCATCATTAATTGTACTTTCAGGTTGGCTTTTGAAATCTTGATGTACATTAATCATATTAGCACTGGGATTATAATTTCTTGAATTGTTGTTGCTTTGTTGTAATGGAGTATAGTTAGCATCAAATCTGAAGTAATACTTATTTGTTGCATGACCAATTCTTTCACATATTTGGCATCTAAGCCTCTGGTTTCCATTGCTGTTACTCCATCTTCCACCTCTTCCTCTGAATCTGGAGGACTGACCTCCCCATTGATTATTGTTTTGTTGGTTTCTGTTGTTGTAACCTCTTTTTTATTCTTGTTTTATTGCTGCTAACATAATTGGCTGGCAAATCTAATAACATTGGTTTCTTTTGTTCTATTCTACCTTCATGGGTAAGAAGTGTAGAATGAACATATTGTATTGTTGGTATGGCCTCCCTTAATGATATCACAGCCACCACTGCCTCATATTCATCATCCAGTCCACTCAGTATGGACAAAACATGCTCTGTGTCTATGACCTTGTGACCTGTAGAGGCTAATGGATCATAAACAGTCTTTACTTTTAACAGATACTCTCTCATTGATAAGTTTTCTTACTTTACATTTTCTAACTGTCTTTTATAATACATTATTCTTGCTACTGATTGTGTGCTGAATACATGCTCCACTGTTGACCATATTTCATGTGTTGATTTGCAACCAATTAGTTGAGGTGGTAAATTTGCACTTATAGATAATAATAGCCAAGAAATAATTATACTATCTTGTCTTTGATGGGTTATGTAATCTTGATTGCTCATAAGTTTTCCTTCTTTGTCTGTAGTGTATTTGGGTGGTGTGATCAATGTTCCAAAAACATATTCTTCCCAGCCATACCCTCTGGTTGCTGTCTTTGTCTGAAATTTCCAAAGCAAGTAATTGGTTTCATCAAGTTGTATTGTGATCAGCTAGCTTTGAAGTTTGATTATGGCCTTGAGTAGTTCTTGAGTGGCATTCTGCCTTGATTCTGATGTTGTATTTCCAGTGTTAGAAGAGGCTAAGTTATCTATATCACCTTCTTCCATTATAGCTGTGAGATGATATTAATAAGTGAGATGACTGATTGATCTTGAATTGCTGATGAGAACTATTGCGTAGCTAGATAAGTCCTGACCGATGATTTGGCTCTGGTGGTGCTTTTCTTGGCGAGACACAACAAGATATATGGGGTAAGAACCGATATTATCCTTGATACTGATCTAGGAACTGATACTAGCCTTGATACTGTAACGACCTTAATTTTGATTAAAATTATTTAGGACATTAATTAGATAAATTAAATGAAATAATGGAATTGGTTAAGGGATTGAGATTTGTATAAATAGAGGATAGCCATGCCTAATAAACTAATGAAAAAACGGAAATTAAAATGAAATAAGTAAGGGTAATAGATAAGGGCAAAATAGGAATAGATTATATTCTTATACCCTAAACTCTTATACCACTTTCATTTTACACATTCATAAACAAAAACTAAACCATGCTTGGCCAGTCACCATTAGGAGAAAGCAAAGAGGAAGAAGCTTAATCAATTTAATCAAAGAGGAAGAAATAGGGCTTTCGAAGGGGTTGAAGTAGCTTCTAAAAACTTAGAACTATTTTGGTTGTAAATGAGGATTTCGAATGAGATGACTTTCAACTTGGTCAATTGTTTTAAAGAAAAGAGCTTTCAAAAGACGTTGCCATCTTTTGTTTTAAATAGAGATTCGAAGGGGTCGAAACCTCTGCCACCGCATTCTACTTTTCGATGTAATGCCTTCAAAAGGGTTCTTTTGCTTTAAACTTAGAGCCGCTTCTCCAATGCTTTCGAAGGGATTGGTTTCGACACCATCCACTTCTTTTACTTAGGAAATTATTTTCGAAAAAGTCGCTTTCAACTTAGTTCTTTTAAGACCCTTTTTATATTTTAAAAGCTAAGCCCAAAGGTTTCGAAAGGAATACTCTTAATGGTTCCAAAAATAAGTTCCACACATTTTTACTTAAACCCAATGCTTTCGAAAGGTTTGTTTTAAGTAAAGGACTTTAATGCATTCGAAAGGTATATGATAAAGGTTTCGAATGGGTGATTCTCCAATGTTTTTATAGGTTTACCTTTAGTGTTGAATGGAAGGTTTCCAATGTTTTTGAAAGGCAAGTTTTAAATGTTTTGAAAAGAAGATGTCAAGAGTTTTACAACTCTTTCAAAAGGGACTCTTTCAATGGTTTCGAAAAGACTATTATAAATGGTTTCGAATGGTATGTTTTAACCTTTTGGCCTAGAATTTAAAGTAAAGTAGTTAACTGGTTTTGAAAGGGGTACTTTCAAAGGTTTTGAAAGAGATTGTTTAAAGCTTTTAAACAAAGGCTTCGAAGGTTTTCATCAACAATGTTTTGAGTAAAGCATATATCATGGCAAAGAGATTTGAGTAAAGTAATAATATATTTTCCATGTATACGTATGGTTTAAATGGTTAAATCATTTTCTAAGAAATTATTTCAAGGAAAATTTTGAAGGGTAGTTAACCCTAAGTAAATGACTCAGATATTAGATTACCAGATGAGACTGAAATAGGGTCGCGCCCTATACATTAGTTATAACCGCTAGCTAATTTAGTCCAATATTCCAATGTGTAGGGCTTAGTCACAGATAAGACCTAAATGATGTTACACACACAAAGGAATATACAGAGAAAGATATGTTATTGGCGAGCCTGCAAAACCATTAGGATCGGTTGACCTTGAGAGAAGTAAGTTAAGGACAGACCGTCTAGAAGTTTGTCTAACATATGTTAGATTATTTATTTATTTTGGTAGGCCCGAGTCAGCTAATGGTTAGTAATTAGCCAAACAAAACTATATTGTTCGGACATATAGTCCATTTATTACTTGATTTATGAGCATATATGATATTGCTATTATTGTTATAATCATTTTGATTGCAGGATTCTGATTTGCAAAAGGATATGTTCTAAAGGGATATTAGTGAGGGGAAACCCATTCCACTAAGTGGCGTGGTCTCACTTAATTTCAGTAAATCGAGATGTAATAGTATTATTCACACCAAGCTTTATGCCTGACTCGAAGTTTATGTTTTCCCCTTAAACTCTCGGGTGCTCAAAATTCAATTTGAGTAGATTGAGAGTTAAGATTTTTCAGGTTTAGTAGGTTGGATGAATAAAGCTTCCGAAGATGTGCATGAGGCAAAGCTAGCTATATATGAGCTATTTAGTTTTATTTCTACTGTGTTGTATTAAAATTGATATGTCTATTTAGTACTCTGGTCATCCTAGGGGGCATCTTCATGTCGCTCTTGGCATTATTTGTAATAATTATATTTGATCAAAAAACCTAGGAAGCGTTTGGGATTATGTAATGGATATGAAACAAGGTTTTGAAATATAATTAGTAAAGTTGTTTTTGGATCTATAATTTTGTTTCATATTCATGTACTTCTGATATTATGGATATCATTAACATTATCGTATTTTATCACCGGAAGTTAATACTATAGATGACAACAGCATCTATAGCGCTTAACATCGGGCCTCAAGATTAGGGATGTTACAACTTAGAATCAGAGCATAGGTTTATGAAGACTTAAAAGAAATTTCAAACTTAAACTGATTTTGAAAACATAATCCTAAGGAATTATAGAAAATATTAGGGTATGGGATAACGCTAGAGTAACGTACTTGTATTTGCTATATATAAGTATACACATTATCTCTATTCTCCCATCTTTCTTAGGCTATTCTTCTGTATCCTACAAAGACTCAAATGCAGATTTTATGGACGTAAGATATTGATGCTAGAAGAGTTAACCTTGGTGGAGGAAGCACCATAACCAATGGAAATGCCAGACCAAACACTAGAAGGAACCCAGGTCAGGCACAAGCTGCAAATATGGGTGCTAGAGTCCTGCAAGTTGATATGGGTGAAATGTATCAGTTTTTCGTTAACTTGATGCAAGCAAGAGTTGTTGCGGGGTTAGTTGGAGAAAATGATGAAGGAGGAAATCAAGGAGCACCAGTGGTTAATAACTATGCTGTTTTGAGTAGAGATTATGCTCGATTGGGAGGAAAGCCGTTTATTGGTACTGAAGACGCAATCGAAGTGGAGAATTGGTTATTTCACTATGAGAGGATTTTTGCTGATTGGGGCTCAATGATGAGCAGAAAAGGAGACTCACTTCTAGACAGCTACAAGGGGCAGCACTGTATTGGTGGAACAGTGTTACAGTTGGAGTCAATGAGGAGACTATGACTTAGGCTAAGTTCAGGAGGAGGTTTGAAGAAAGATTTATGTGGGAGATTGCTATGTCTACTCGGCTCAAGAAGTTTGCTGAATTGGAGCATGGAGATATGACAGTGCTTGAGTATGCAACTAGATTTGAGGAGCTAGCGAGATATGGATATGCTATTGTTGATGCTGTTATTAAGAGGAATGAGAAGTTCATTCATGGGTTAAAGCTTGAGCTTGCTAAGGCCACGTTATTGCATATTAGAGATCCGTGCGATGTTGTTGTTGAGATGGCTTTGAGGTAGGAATAGATTCTTGCTTATCTTGAAGGAAACGTGGAAAAGGAGGATCAATGAGGGCAGAACCAGAAAAAGGAAGTTTTTCCATAAGAAAAGAGCTCAGAAGGGTGGAGCTGCTAAGAAAGGTACGGCAGAGGTTGTCTGTTATAAGTGTGATAAGAAAGGACACTATGCTCATGAATGCCGGACAGGAAAACAGAAGAAAGCTGCTGAGAAGAAAGGAGTGAGGTGTTTTAAATGCGATCATATTGGACACTTTAAGAATCAGTGCAAGGAGCCAGCCAAGGATGGAAAATGCAAGATGTTTGCATTGGAACCGGCTACCTCGAGACCAACAGCAGAGGAGAAGGGAAAAGCTATGTGGCGAGGCACGCTTTTGATTCATGGTGTACCAGTTAGAATTCTATTTAATACTGGTGCATCGCATTCATTTATATCTCATTGTTTGGTAAATAAGATAAACCTAGAACCCTCATACCTAGTTACTTCCTTAAGGGTTGCGAATCCGATAGGAGGATATACAACTTTTGAGATGAGATGTGACCACTTAGAGTTTGAATTGTTAGGTCATACGTTTGCTTGCAGTTTGCATGTGTTTGATTTCGTAAGGTTCGGAATTATTTTGGGTATGGATTGGTTAAGTAAATACGATGCTAGAATATTTTTCCATGATAGGAAAATATCACTTAGACACCCCGATTGTAGTGAATAGATAGTATACTCCGTAGAAGACCCTAGTTTTGAGGTTAATGCTTTGTTGGGTGTTGTGGAGGTAGAAGACGAGTTGAATCGAGTTTTCGCTGTTAGAGAATTCATAGATGTCTTTGAACCTGTAGTAGGACTACCACCGAAACAAACCATTGAGTTTTGGATAGATTTAGAACCAGAGCAGAACCGGTGAGTACACCGCTAAGCAGAATGACACCTACCGAGATGAGGGAGTTAAAGGTGCAATTGATGGATTTGGAAGGCAATAATTTTATCAGACCAAGTAGTTCGCCTTGGGGAGCAACCGTAGTGTTTGCAAGGAAACCGGATGGATCGTTAAGGTTATGTATCGATTATCGTAAGTTGAATGAGAAGACGATAAAGAATCGATATCCATTACCTAGAATTGATGATTTGTTCGACTAGTTGAGTGGAGCCAAAGTATTTTTCCAATTGGATTTAACAACAAGGTTCCATCAGCTTAGAGTGGCGGAGGATAATATTCCTTCGACGGTGTTTAGAACCCGATATGGATCGTACGAATGGTTAGTAATGCCATTCGGACTAACTAATGCGCCAGCATTCTTTGTAGATTTGATGAACCGAATTTTCCGAGAGCACTTGGATATGTTCGTGTTGGTATTCATAGATGACATTTTGATATACTCTAAGGATGAAAGAGAGCATAAAGTTTATCTTAGAGTGGTGCTTGAGACGTTGAGGCAGCATCAACTGAAGGTGAAAATTTCGAAGTGTCATTTCTGAAAGAGAGAAGTGAAGTTTCTTAGTCATGTAGTCTTCGAGAAAGGGTTATCTATAGATCCGACTAAGATTGAGGTGGTGAATAATTGGAAGAGACAGTGACTGAGATAAAGAGTTTTCTTGGATTAGCTGGATACTATCTGAGATTCATTAAGGATTTTTCATGGATAGCGGCACCGATGACTAAGCTAACAAGAAAGGATGTAAAGTTTGTTGGACCGATAAGTGTGAGGAAGCATTCCAGAGATTGAAACACTTATTGACTAATCCACCTGTGTTAATTGTTTCAGAAGGGAATCCTGATTTAGTGGTGTACATGGATGCATGTGGAACATGACTAGGAGCTGTGTTAATGCAAATGGTAAAATGGTTACCTATACATCTCGACAGCTCAGACCGCATGAGGTTAGGTACCCGACTCATGATTTGGAATTAGCTGCGGTTATTTTTGCATTGAAGGTGTGGAGACATTACCTGTTGGGAAAAAGATTCGAGTTGTATATGGATCATAAGTCTCTAAGCTATTTATTCTCTCAAAAGGAATTGAATACGAGACAGCCGTGGTGGTTAGAGTTTTTGGCCACTTATGACTTTGGTATTGAGTACACACCAGGAAAAGGCAACAAGGTTGGAGATGCACTTAGCAGGAAACATTAGAATGCAGTATTGGAAATGATAGCCGAGTGGAAAGATTTTGAAGCGTTGACTACATGCAGGATACATAGGAGATCTGAAGCTAGGGCTAGCAAGGAAACTGCTATGTTGTCATGTTTAGAAGTTCGACCAGCGGTGATCGAAAAGATTACTTCTAAGCAGAAGGAGGGTCCATTAATAGCTGAACGGATTAGAAAGTTAAGGGATGGAATAAAGAATGACGACTTGAAAGATTTCAGTCTTGACCAGAATGGGTGGTTAAGAAAGAAAGGAAGACTATGTGTTCCGAATGTGGAAAACATTAGGGAAAGAAGTTATAGAAGAATGCCATCGTTTGAAGTGCACTATTCATCCGGGAGGAACTAAGATGTATCAGGATATGAAAAGAAGTTTCTTATGGGAAGGTATGAAGAGGGATGTAGGCTTATGGGTGAAACAATGTTTGAACCGTTAACAAGTAAAAGCCGAACATCATAAACAAAGTGGGTTACTTCAACCTTTAGATGTTCCGGTATGGAAATGAGATTCTATTTCAATGGATTTTAAAGATGGGTTACCAAGATCAAATAGAGGATATGAAAGCATATGGGTTATAGTAGACAGGTTGACCAAGAGTGCCCATTTCATTACAGTTAAGTCAACCAGGACGACACCTGTTTTGGCTAAGTTATTCATGAAGAATATAGTTAGACTTCACGTAATTCCTAGTAGTATAGTAAGTGACAGAGATTCCTTATTCACTAGTGAGTTCTAAAAGAGTTTACAGGTGACTTTGGGTACCAAGCTCAGATGAGTACCGCCTACCATTCATAGACAGATGGGCAAATGAAAAGAGTTAACAAAGTCTTAGAGGATTTGTTACGAGCTTGTGTGCTAGATTTTGGAGGATCATGGGAAGACCATTTACACTTAGTCGAGTTTTCGTATAACAACAATTATCAGACTAGTATAAGGATAGCACCGTTTGAAGCTTTGTATGGAAGGCCATGCAAATCTCCCGTTTGTTGGATAAAGACCGAGGATAGGTTAGTTCTTGGTTAAGATTTGGTTAGGTAAGCTGCAGAAAAGATTGAGTTAATTCGAGCTAGAATGAAGGAATCTCGGTATAGGAAGAAGAGTTATGCCAGTAAAAGTTGAAAAGACTTACAGTTCTCAGTCGGGGATCGTGTTTTTGTCAAGGTATCACTGATGAAAGGTGTAATTCGATTTGGAAAATCAGAAAAACGGGCACCGAGATTCATTGGACCATTTTCTATTATATAGAGGATTTGGAAACTCGCATATAGAGTGGAATTACCAAGTAGTTTGGAAGGAGTCCATAATGTTTTCCATGTTTCTCGTCTAAGGAAGTGTATCCGAGATCCAAAGACTACTATAGCACCGACTGTGTTAGATGACTTAGTAGTGGCGCCGAATTTGACTATAGTTAGAAAACCAGTTCGTATAGTCATGAGAGATGAGAAGAGGCTAAGGAACAAGACAATCAGATTAGTCAAAGTCCAGTGGAGTGACGACGAGAAAGACTGTACTTGGAAAACTGAGAGCAGGATTCGAGATACTTATCCTGACTTGTTTCATGATATGTTTTACCTTTATGATTGATTTTGATGAGTGCCTTATCGTAATTTCGAGGACGAAATTCTTTAAGGAGGAGAGTCTATAATGTCCCTAATTTTGACTATTATTTAGAACATTTAATTAGATAAATTAAATGAAACAATGTAATTGGTTAAGAGATTGAGATTTCTATAAATGGAGGATAGCATGCCTAATAAACTAATGAACAAAAGGGGAATTAAAATGAAATAAGTAAGGGTAATAGATAAGGGAAAAATAGGAATATGTTATATTCTTATACCCTTAACCCTCATACCACTTTTATTTTATACATTCATAAACAAAAACTAAACCAAGCTTGCCCGACCACCATTAGGAGAAAGCAAGAGGAAGAAGCTTAATCAATTTAATCCAAGAGCAAATCTCAACTCTTTAACAACAAGCTAAGGTGAATAATAGGTTACATCTCCAATTTTCTTATTTTCGGATCTAGATCAGATCCAAATATATTTTACAAAATATTATGGCATGTTTTGAATGATAAACAGATATATATGCTTGTCGATGAATTTTGTTTGTTCATATAGATTTTTATGATAAGTTATGATTGAAAAACCTATCAAATGACATCCAAAATGCCTTGCGGTTTTGATATAAGGTCAGAAATAATATTTTTAGGATGAGTTTCAAGTTTTATAATTTTCTGAATTAATGTGGATTTATTATGAATTTTCTATTGAATAAAATGGTTAAATTGGGTTTAAAATTGGTTACGGCTATTTTATATTAGCTTTGGGTCAGAAATTTAGATATGTTAGAAAACATATTAAAAGTGATTTATGAGAATTTTTGGAGAATTTTCCTCAGTGCTTTAATAAGTATATAAATTTTTTTAGGTATGAGACTTAAATGTTTTATATGTTTATAAATGGAGAAGGGGCAATTTGTAATTGTTTTAAATTGTTAATCTCTGAAATTAGGTAGCATTTTTAAAAAAGAATTTGAAGTATTGGCAACCAATCATATATTGATAAAAAAGCAAGTTAGTTAGAAAGAAATTACTTTATAAAGTTATAAAAATCAGTTTTTGTAAAGGTTTGCTATTTCGCTACTTTTGGCAGCTACCTTTCGACCTCATACTGTCGCCTCCATCTAAGTCAAAACCAATACACATGGTATCAGCTTCGGTATGTAGTGAATTGGAGTTAGGCGAAAGGTATGGAGTTGAAACAGGACTTTCGAAGGGGTTGAAGTAGCTTCTGAAAACTTAAAACTATTTTGGTTGTAAATGAGGCTTTCGAATGAGATGGCTTTCGACTTGGTCAATTTTTTTAAAGAAAAGAGCTTTCGAAAGAGGTTGCCGCCTTTTGTTTTAAATAGAGCTTTCGAAGGGGTCGAAACACCTGCTATCGCATTCTACCTTTCGAAGTAATGCCTTTGAAAGGGTTCTTTTGCTTTAAACTTAGAGCTGCTTCTCTAATGCTTTCGAAGGAGTTGGTTTCGACACCATCCACTTCTTTTACTTAGAAAATTGCTTTCGAAAGAGTCGCTTTCGAATTAGTTCTTTTAAGACCCTTTTTATATTTTGAAAGCTAAGCCCAAAGGTTTCGAAAGGAATAGTTTTAATGGTTTCGAAACTAAGTTCTACACATTTTTACTTGAACCCAATGATTTCGAAAGTTTTGTTTTAAGTAAAGGACTTTAATGCATTCGAAAGGTATATGATAAAGGTTTCGAAGGGGTGATTCCCCAATGTTTTCTAAAGGTTTACCTTTAGTGTTGAATGGAAGGTTTTCAATGTTTTCGAAAGGCAAGTTTTAAATGTTTTGAAAAGAGGATGTCAAGAGTTTTACAACGCTTTCAAAAAAGACCCTTTCAATGGTTTCAAAAAGGCTATTATAAATGGTTTCGAAAGGTATGTTTTGGCCTTTCGGCCTAGAGTTTAAAGTAAAGTAGTTAACTGGTTTTGAAAGGGGTACTTTCAAAGGTTTCGAAGGTTTTCATCAATAATATTTTGAGTAAAGCATATATCATGGCAAAAAGATTTGAGTAAAGCAATAGTATGTTTTTCTTGTATTAGTATAATTTAAAGGGTTAAATCATTTTGTAAGACATGTTTTCAAGGAAAATTTTGAAGGGTACTTAACCTAAGTAAATGACTCATATATTAGATTACCATATGAGACCGGTATATAGTCGCGCCCTATACATTAGCTATAGCCCCTAGCTAATTTAGTCCAAAATTTCAGTGTGTAGGACTTTGTCACAAGTAAGACTTAAATGATGTTACACACAGAAAGGAATATATAGAGAAGAGGATGGGTTATTGATGAGCCCGCAAAACCATTAAGATCATTTGACCCTGGGCGAAATAAGTTAAGGACAGACCGTCCAGAAGTCTGTCTAACAGATGTTAGATTATTTATTTTGTCTGGTAGACCCGAGTCAGCCAACGGTTAGTAGTTAGCCAAACAAAACTATACTGTTCGGACAGATAGTCCATTTATTACCCGATTTATGAGCATATATGATATTGTTATTATTGTTTTAATCAGTTTGATTGCAGGATTCTGATTTGCAAAAAGATATGTTTTAAAGGGATATTAATGAGGGGAAACTTGTTCCACTAATTGGCATGGTCTCACTTAATATCAGTAAATCGAGATGTAATAGTATTATTCACACCAGACTTTATGTCTGACTCGAAGTTTATGTTTTCCCCTTAAACTTTCAGGTGCTCAAAATTCAATTTGAGTAGATTGAGAGTTAAGATTTTTTTAGGTTTAGTAGGTTGGACAAATAAAGTTTCCGAAGACGTGCATGAGGTAAAACTAGCTATATATGAGCTATTTAGTTTTATTTCGGTTGTGTTGTATTAAAACTGATATGTCTATTTAGTACTCTGGTCATCCAAGGGGGCATCTTCATATGTCGCTCTTGGTGTAATTTGTAATAATTATATTTGATCAAAAAAACTGGGAAGAGTTTGGGATTATGTAATGGAAAATGAAACATGGTTTTGAAATGTAATCAGTAAAGTTGTTTTTGGATCTGTCATTTTGTTTCATATTCACGTGCTTCTGATATTATAGATACCATTAACATTACTATATTTTGTCACCGGAAGTTAATATTGTAGATAACTGCAACATCTGTAGCACTTAGCTTCGGGCCTAAAGATAGGGGATGTTACAGATACTGATCTAGGTAAAACTGTTGGCTTAGAAATTAGATGATGAGGATTTTAATTCTTAAACGATTCCAAGATGCAACCTAATCTCCAAATGATGAAGTTGAATCTGATGGGATTAATGGCAAAGCGTTCTTATTGTTAAGTAGTTTATTAGCTCTGATACCATGAAAGAAATTGAAGAAAGAATGATTTTATTAATCTTTTGAATACAATACTTTGTTTCAGAATAGAAAATGCATGGCTCTCTATGCAAATTGTATTTATAAGGAAAAATATACTATATGGACTGAGTTTTGGCCCAAGACTCTATAACCTGCTTACTTGAAATATATGCATGCTTCTGATAATATATGGTAACAGATTAAACACGTGTGTTCTTTTCCCATGAATATGGGATGATATACAAGAAGAGAGTCCCAGGTCCCTGTTTTTGATGTTGTTATAGGAAAAGTCTCTGTGGAAATGAATATGTAAATTTGGTCCCTATTTTTGAAAAATAAAAAACGCAAGGTGGCTTGCACTTATCTGACAGAAAATGCAAGGTAACTTGCACTTTTCTATTTCTGAAATCTTTTTCGAAATTTTCAAAATTTTGAAAAGCGCAAGTTATTTTGCACTTTCTATCAGGAAAGCGCAAGCTAGTTTGCGCTTTCTGATTTTGATTTTTTTTTTTAAATTTTCAAAAATTTTGAAATTTTTAAAAAGCTAAACCTAATTTGCACTTTCTGATTTAAAAAAAACAAGGACCTAATTTATATAGTTATTTATACATGGACTTTTCTTGTAACAACATCTCAAATATGGATCTTTCGTGCAAAGCTCCGATGATATATCCTAGATGGATTCATGGCTTTTGTTTTTAGCATATATTGTTAAGTAAAAGTAGCACAATTATTCTAAGATACAGTAGTATAGCTCAAACAATTATTTTGTATATAAATTGCATTGAAGTACTTTGAGATGAATTCTTTTTTTAATTAATCGACATCAGTACCCTGAGTTAAATTAAAGCATTTGAGCAAGCTTTGGATTTCAATACATTTACGTGTAGGTGCCTTATTTTGACTTTTCTTTTATTTGTCAATAAAGCTCTTTGAGCATTATATTTTATGATCTTTGTACATGAATTTGTAATTCTCTTTGTTCAGTTACATTTATGATTTGTTCTTGAATTATATTAAACACACCTGCAAATTTGGGTTTTATGCATACATCAAATTAATTATGACCCAATCAATGAAAATTTTCCTAATTATAATTATGAAACAACTTGTTCTCTTTGTCACTGCAAAACCAAGGACCTGTTTGATTTGTAGTTTTCAATCATAGACTTTCGTATGATAAAATGCATTGGAATTTAAAAAACTATTCATTTGGAAAATGGTTTTGACCTATAAAATTGAAAACGATTTATTTCCGCCGTTTCCCTTCCTATTCTTTTTCCCTCCCACGTCCTCCCATGTCCTCCACTCCTTCCACGCCGTCCTCATACTCCACACTTTTTTTTAATATAGGTTGAAAATGTAAAACTCAAAATTCCATTTTCAAACCAAATAAACTCTAATATTGATCGATTTTTAGTTTGGAGGTTGATTATGGCTTCATTGGTAATTATTAATTGAAATTAGTGTTGTGTCAGAAAATCCTTTTTATAAAAGATTATCTGCGTGCGCACGTGTACCTGTGCACGCATCTGTGCCTGTGTAACGATACAAACATGTAGCATCTAGAGTTAAAGCATGTCGCTTTCATGTTATTGGTAAGCATTTATTTCAAAATGGTGCCTCCTTTATTATTTTAAATAATTAAAGTCTAAAGCCTTCTTTTTTCACATGATCTTATGATGAGAAATTCATTAATCACATGGAAAAAGGTTTTATTTTTTATTAGTTTGAGGTGATGGACTGCATAACCGTAGACAGTTTACTTCTGGGGCTGTAAATGGATATCCGAAGAATTCAAAATTCGTTCGCATCCGTTTCCGAAAAGCGGATAATTAAATATCTGATATTTAGAAAAACGGATACGGATACAAAAACATTCGCATATGAAAATTATCCGTTCGGTATTTTGCAAGATTATAGTTTAAATTATGTGTATTTTAATACAATAAAACATGTTTATTTATTGTTTTATTAAGTTAGAAGTTTATATTATATGCGCTACATGCATATTAACTTAAAACTATTTATTATCATCATATTTGTTTATTTTTTAACAGTTTAATAATCAATGAGATTGAAAAAACTTTACGTTAGACAAAAAAAATTTCATTTATGTTTTTTGATTTTGGATACAGATATCCAAAAATGATTTTGGATACGATATCCGAAATAGATTTTGGATATGGATACGGATATGAAACTATCAGCATTCAAAAGTATCCGTTGACAGATCTATTTCACTACACCATACTGTCCATTTTGCCACGCCCCAATGCGGAAATTTTGCCACGGTCTTAAGCCATGGCAATTTTACCACGGCTTTTAGCCGTTCCAAAATGAATCGCACCGGTTAAGGGCCATGGCGATTTTACCACGGCTACTTACTGTTCCAATGTTCCCTTAATTTTTTTAATGTGCTGTGTACGCCATAGTCTACACCCGTTCCCTACATCCATCCCTAATCAAAACTATACCCTCATCAAAACAACATCCCTAATCTCAATCCCTCCACCCCTTTCAATCACCCCGCCCTAATTCAACCCTTCCACCCCTCTCAACCGCTCCGCCCCCTGTCTCTCCCCCGCCCCACTCAATCGCTCCGCCCCCGTCTTTCCTCCACCCCTCTCAATTGAAACATCTCTACTTCTCTCGAAGCTTCTTAATTGAAACACATCATCCAACAATCGATTTGAATCCTATTCTGAAACTTGTGCGAGGTATTGAGATTAGAGATACCGAGAGAGCAAGTAGATGGAATATATCTGAAGCATTGGGCACGGCTTGGAAGGAATGTTTACATCCAGTTGATTCTCAATCAAATTTCAATTTGCAAACTAATAATAAGTTTGTTTGATTGTTAGTAACTAGCTTTAATTTAGCAAGAGAGATCCAAAGAGCTGAGGTATGTCTTTTATTATTATTATTATTTATTTCTGGGGTGTTTATTGACAGCAAGAGAGAGAGCTCCAAAGATTGTTAGCAAGATAGCTCTAAAGATTGTTAGTAACTAGCTTGTTAACATTTTCTACATTTTAAGATAAAGAGACGTTCCAGTCAGTATGCTTTAGATCTGCTATTACCAGGTTGTGGGAATTTGTTTCTGGAGGAAATTTATACATCGTTTGACAAAGACAACGAGACTTTTTGGGCCTTTTGCTGATCAACTTTACAATTCTCAGCATGTATGTACACGTAAACCACCATGCTTAAGTTATGTAGGCAATTTATGTATTTTATATCATTATGCTAATCTCATTAACAACCTACTATTTCATGACATTTTTGTTACTTTGTCAACTAAAATTCTTTTTGCCAAGATGTTTATGTGTGAAAAAAAACAATAGGTTATGTATATTCACAATATAAGAGGTTTTTTGAAGAATTATTCATGCAGCTTAGGCAAACTATTGTCCAAACTCCATACTGTGGTGGCTTTAGTTTATACTTACCACTTCACTGATTGGTCTTATCTATGCAATTATACAGGTCTTTTGGAACTTAGATTTTGCAGAAAGTTCTTCAAGAATGAGAAGGTTTTTTATCAAAAATTTCAAGGGTACCAATCACTTTGTCATTTACAAATTTCCTTTTAGTTCATCTCAATAAATTTAGATAAATAAATAACTAAATTTTTATTTCTAACCATTTTTATCCAATAATTATATTAAATTTAATATTTTTAAATGGTTGAAAATTCGGGTCATTACAAAATTCATATGCTGGTTGATTCAGGTTAAAGAGTTGTTTATAGTACCCTAAAGCTTCATTACAAATTTCATCTTCAGTTCTAACAGTACCACCAACAGCCGTTATGAGATTATTGAAATTATTGTAATGTTTTCTAGTTGCCATTTTAGCATAAAAATATTTGGTTGTATCTTCCCCTAGAGTGAACCAGTTGCATTTATATTTCTGTTGCAGGTTAGTGGTGAGCAATTGAATAGCAGATTGAAGTTTTTGTTTGCAAGTATGATAGGCCTCCATCTGCAAAATAGTATAAGGTACATCAATAGACTTTTGTAACTTGGCACATTCATTACGCAAGAGTTCTACATTTTTATGAAGGTTAGTTAATTTGTTGGCCCACTTCTTGAGAATGCATTTCACCGTTTTCTGAATTTGTAAAAGTTTGAATAATTGGCAACCTTCAGCAGTAAACCTAAGACAGTAAACCTAAGACAGTCTGAAATAACAACTTTATAATCTTCAATTTGACTCCAGAAATTACCATACTTGAAAGATTTTTATTTTGAGCTTTTGGAAATTCAGTTAAATGTAGTAGCAGGGGGAGTGATCACTAGTTGTAGAAGACAATGCTGTGGCAAATGAGTCAGAAAATTTGTTTAGCCAATGCATATTAATAAAAATTATTGATATGAATGAATCGGATTTTAATTTTTGCTGTAAAATATAGTCCTTTAGATTTACTTATTATATTTTATACTAAATTTTTATTACATATTTCAGCATTTGTGATTTTGAACTAACTTCACATTATTTTTTCCTATTATTATCTTATGAGGTTGTAAATGTGATACTTGCTATGATTTGGTGCTTATCATTCAATTTTTAGTGGTTTTGATATTTTTGTTAATGTATGCATTTAATAATTAACTTAAGCCAAGTGCGGTTTTTTGGTTATTTCTCTTTACAACGCTTCATCTATAATCAAACTCTAATTTTATTTTCTGTTTTGGTTACACTAGAATAATATTGTGAATATCCTCTAAATATCTTACTTTTTATTTACAACTTATTTATTATATCGGTATTCTTTGCTTTTTCAAAGGATATGAACATATGATATCATATTTCACTTAGGACATTTTGGTTCAATTATATATTTTGAATTATCATTGTTTGTTGAGTTTTAATGTGAATTATTATTAACAACTAAGCAACACGTCCATCATAACAAAGGATTTTTTTTTGATTAAACATTGGATTGGTTGTTGTGTGCCTGAGAGTTCTTTTTATAGAATTTGGATTGCTTATGCATTTTTCATAGCTCTAAATATTGACTCATGTAAAATTTTATAGAATTTATGTTCATTTATTCCTTTTCGAATTAAAGGCATCATTATTGACACATTATAAAATTGGCTAAGGGAATGCGCCTGGTTTGCAATTTTGGTCATTTCTTTCGAAATTTAGAGACTTAAACAATGGTTTTCATCCTTTTTTATGTTGGTTATTAATTTCAATTTCAAAAGGCATTCATAAATAATAGTGAAGGCTAAAGACCATATGTATGGACATCCATTTGCTAAAGCAATCAAGTTGAGGTTAAACTTAATATGAACATTGAGTTGATGACCTATGAGTGATCAAATTAAGCAAAAATATGTATTGTAATTTATATATTTAATAAACTAACACATATCCTCCACCACTATAGTTTTTTTAAAGTACACAAGATGTCTACTCTAAATTACATGGAATGTCTAAATGTGGTTGCATGAAGAGGTCGAACGTCAGCTCTCTGTATACTTCCTACTAGTTTATTGTTGTAAGATGCCTCTAAATTACATGGAATGTCTAAATGTGGTTGCATGAAGAGGTCAAACGTCAGCTCTCTGTATACTTCCTACTAGTTTATTGTTGTAAGATGGATGGATGTCGTTAAAAAACTATGAAATTTTTACCCATAGGCGCAAACTTTACCTCCTTGTAAACTTTTACAAGCCTAGTTTACCTCCTAGTAAACTTTTTGAAATAAGTAAAGTTTCGTTTACAAGCCCAATAAATTATTTCAAAAGGCAAACTTTACCTGCTTAATTTTTTGGAGTCCAGTTTTCCTGGGTCTTGGCCATTGAATAAATTGTATGCGCAACTGCTACCCTATAAAACCACATGTCCAATTCCAATGTATGATATTCCAGCTCTTAAAAATCTTCTATCCTTGTCTGTGACTGAGCAAACATTGCAACAAAATTTTAATTAAGATTGGTTATAAATTTGAGCGTTCAACCTACGTTGCCTTCAAATTCTTTTTAAATATAGGTTACTGTCACTATTCGATTCTTCTTCTTCCCTTTTCTCTTCCCTTTTACTGATTTATAATGTCTATTTCAGTTTTAAAAACAAAACATTTTTTTGTTTTTTTTTTGATAAAGATCAAGCTAGGTGTTAGGCTGAAAAATAAGAACTTGACAACTTTCCTACTTCTATTGCTTGGAATCAAATACTAAAACTTAAAATAAAAGCATGTTTTGAGAGTTTTGTTACATTAACTCATTTATTTGGGATGGTAAGTTAAAGAAGAGTACTTCAGTATAACCTTTAGCTAGGAGATCTATTTAAGGAGCAACTACACAAATGAATTTTGATTTAAGGGAATAGATGGATGGTTTGAATAAAAGTTGCTAGAATTGAATACATATAAGACCACGGTTCTTATGATGTGAATTTAGCATAAATAATATTTTCTTTCGTCGAGTACCATATGGTATATTCAGAATTAGCACAATTTTGTAGCCATGAAATGATTCTGCCAACTTGAAACACTACTATTATAATCCTTTGAACTATAGATTCCTTATTATTATATAATGATAATATATAAAATTTTCAGTTATTATAATGTGTTAGTGGTTATGGTTATAACCTGCTATTCAAAGTGAACTGCCATGAATTTATGATATCTTTAAGCCTAAATTGTAACTCTTGAATATATACACTTTTTATACCTATTTTATAGTGTATTTGGCAATGCTACCATGTCCTAATTTTTGAGCAGTGGTATTATTTATGCTAAATGGACGAGGTCCACTCATCAACTCTGATAGTTACAGGTTTGACATTGTTTCTCATTTCCCTTTGTACATTTTAGTGCCACTATTTTGCAGTTCATCGCTTCTAATGTTTTAGTTTCAATTGATTGTTTACTTTTATTACTTAATGATTCAACTATTTTGATCTGTTTGGTTCAAACTTATATGCAGTGATAGCTAGTTAATCACAGTCAGCAATTGAAATGGTGTAGAACAGCTTTAACTAGTCATCCATGTTATGTTTTAAGTTGAACGGAAAACTACAATTACAAACTCTAACCATGTCTAACTATAGATTCCTTGTTAAAGGTATCTAAACTACAAATGCAGAAAAAAAAATCCTTGATCATTCTATAAATGTGTAAGACACACGTTAGTCACACATTAACTGAGCTATAAAACTTGAGGCCTACGAGTTACTATGTGTTGATGTCTAGGGATTTTTGATGTGCTTTGATTTTTTTCCTCTAACTTCTTTCCTCTCCTTCCACATTCTTTTCTCTCTTTTTCCCCTTTCATTATTTATTTTTTCAGCCCTTAAATATTAGTCACCCGTTGCAATATAGACTTTAATTATTCTGAAATGCATGTTGGGGGTATAATAGATGAAAGGTTTTATAAATTTGAAAGTCTGCATCTTTTTTCTTATCATAATTCTTTCTTTTTTTTGTTTATAAATTTATTATTGTGTTATATGAAACTACTTTCAAATGGTTTTCATATGAGAATCGAGATGCATGTTATATGAAACTACTTTCACATACATAGATGTTATTCTTCTTATGTCATTGACATTACATCTTGTATGTCTGGTTAACAACAGTTCTTGTTTAATGTGAAGTTTAATAAAATGCAGAGATGTAGAGAGCACAGAAAAGAACCAAGTTAAAGGAGGAATTAAAGCTCACTGATGATGAGCTTCAAGAACTTAAAAAATTCTTTTTCAGAGTTTAAAAATCTACCGTGTCAGTGTTTAGATGGAGATGCAAGCCAAAGCCAGCCGGGACAATCTTGAAGTTATTCCTTTTATGATATTTATGTATTTAGATTTTGTTTAAGCATATTATGTACTATTTATTGATGCCGTTTTAAACTTATGGATGTAGCAGTATTTGGATTTACTTAAGTAGATATTATAGAATATTGTTTATCATATTTAATGATTATGAAACAAAGCAATTGAAGTTGTAACTAAGTACGTGTCCGATGTTGATTACTTGTTTTACTACGAACTGATTTTTAATATCAATTGAAAGTTGTATATATACGCTACTCTATTTCTTTCTTTGATTTGTTTACTTATTGTATGTTAACGTATTTCTTTCTTGTTAAAGTTGTAGATTTGTAATCAAGCACTTGCAGTTGTATTATGAACTGATGTCAACTATTAGCCATGGCTTTGAACCGTGGTTAAATGAAAATTTGCCACGGCTATGGGCCGTGGCAAATTTTCATTTAGCCACGGTTTTGGACCGTGGCAAAATTTTTGTCACTGCCTATTTTGACCCGGCCCAAAGCCGTGGCAAAATCGTTTAGCCACGGTCCAAAACCATGGCGAAATGACTTTTTTAGTATAGTGTTACTACTACCAGTGATATGTGGTTTGTTTTCATGTAATTCAAAAAATTAAATGAATTTTATAAATGGATGCATGTATGTATATAATGGTGTAGGATTGTAGTTAATCACCAAAAGTAAACGCTTAAGATGGACAAATAAGTCATGATACTTTAACGTGAGTGCTCAGTCAATAATAAGTTCATTTTATATTACAATTATAAATGAGTAGACTAAAGGAACTCTTACAGAAGAAAATTGCAATCAGGTTTCATGATTGGGGCTGGTACATTTTCGTTCTTTGTGGAGTCAACATTATGCTTCGGTTGGACGACTTTACTGTCTTCACAAAAATCCCAATTCGATCTCATTATGGGCGTTTTAAATTTTCGTGTCCTTACATGTATGTTAAGTTTACTGTACGAACTTAGTGCTTAAAAGTTTTCTAAAGGAACAATCTAATCATATTTTGTTCTTTGGAATTTTACTTTCGTTTTGGCACTCTCAGCAGATAAAACTGTAGTTAATTTGCTTAGAAATTTGTACGCGTATACCAAAAGGTTGTATGAAATGTTCACAATTGGCATCTAATGAATTTGGAACGACTATTTACTTTTTCCATTTCTTTTTCTATTTTCCCTTTTTTTAGCACAACTTTTAAACATTATTTGTCTTTGGTTTATTCTACTCAAGTGCATGGGATTTTGTTATGTTCCGTTAAGGTTTGTTACGCTAGCGAGCGGTAAATTTTTCATTATTACATCGTTACCCGTTAGTCGGTTAGCATTTTAAGTGATATTGGTATATCAATTTAATCGATACCTGTAATGTTTTTTCAATATCAACGACAACGGTAAATTTATCAGCTAATTTATAATACATGTGTATTCGTATAATATATTTTATTACAAACTTTTAGAACTAACAAATGATTTAATTTAATTTAGTAATTAGGTGAAATAATGTTAAATATGCTTTACTTCTTTCTTATTTATATCTTTTATTAAATTACATGGTAAATAAGTAATAAATGGTTTATTCTTACCCTTTCCACATGAATAAGTAATAAATGGTTTATTCTTACGTTTTCCATAGTTTATAAGGCTATGACCAAATGTTAAATGTTAATTGTGATTAACGACGGCTGACCTCCAATTCGTTGTATGCGTCCCACGCCAATATTTCAACTACAACTGTTCAAGTAAATTAAGTAAATACATGGGTCCATGATTGACTTACCGGAGGCATCTGATGAGACCCCAGCTTTAACTTAATACAATTTTGTTCACGTTTCTTTTAAAGTGTGAATCCTATTGGAGGAATTTGAAGGGTCACATATGCGACCCTCTGAATTCCTCCAATAGAAGCCGAGTGTTTTGTTCACACTTTGAAAAAAAATGTTAACAAAATCGCTCTCGCTTTAACTGGCCCTTTTTTTGGCTGCAAAGATATCCAACTTATTCACCAATTTTTTATCTCTCAGTTTATGCTAAAGCACTAGATCTCACTTCAACAAGCTAAACCATATCAACAAACTGTACAGCTACAGCTCAATTCAATCATTGGTCTGTAGGAAGCACTAACCTCGTACTTGTTACTTATCTTTAATAACAATTGTATAGCTTTGTATCGTAATTTTTTGGTATCAACGTTAACCATTAAAAACGTACACCTATATATTATCAAATTTTAATCACTTAAAAATATAATCTAACATCTAACTTCTTTTACAAATTTAAACATCCGTAAAAAGTAATATCTAACAATTAAACATGTTTTACAAATTCAAAGTGCTTATAAAAATATGATCTAAAATTAAACTTTCTTTACAAATATACAAATCTTAATGTTACTTAAAAATAAAAAATCAATTTTTGACTAAATTACACGTATACAATTTATAAGAAAATCGTTTCATATTTTAGTAGCTAAAATAGCAAAGTATTAATACAAGATTTCATTAAACCATTAAATCTTAAATAGTAGTTGTAATAACTTTGGTATCAAGGTGGACTATCAAAAACGTCCCTATATATACTATCAAATTTTAATCACTTAAAAACATGAACTAATATTAAACTTCTTCTACAAATTCAAATGTCTCTAAAAGTAGGATCTAAAATTAAATTTGCTTTGTAAAATCAAAATACTTCTTTATAAATATAGAAATCTTAATATCACTTTAAAATAAAATAATTATTTTTTAAATGATTTAAACATATACACAGAAAACAATTTAACACTCTACGAATATCATGAGTTTTGCTGGATCGACCAGCAGTTCTTAAATCGGATATGTGGATCTAGAAATATCAACGGGGAGGACAACAGCAAAAGTTACGGCGCTCATGTATCGTGATTAATTTTTTTTCCCTGAACATTTTCAATTTACCTCCTTATTTTCCTCCTCCAAGAATTACAAAATTTCATCTAGTATTCTTTTTGTAATAGGAGAATTTAAGGAAGTCATACAAAAAAAATGATCATCGATGCTATTTCAACTAACATAAAGATAAAGATTATTAAAATTTTATAATATTACAACATTGTTCGAATTAACCTTGAAGTTACTAAAGTTCAATATTTAAAATTGATACAACTTAAATTGAATCTGTAAAATTTGAAGATCGGAATATAAACACTTTTACAAATAATTTTATTTTTCTGTTTCTAAAATAAAGTACGTGTAATATAACACTGCCAAACAAACAAAATATAACGCACGTTTCCAGATTCAACCGTCGATGCAAACTTTCACATAGAAGAGCTACGAGCTACAGAAAGAATGAACCTTTATGTCCGACGTCAAAAACCCATTATAATCGGACCCCAAGCATTTGGCATACGCCCCCATCTCCGGCAGCACCAGCCACTCACCAACCTCAACCTCCGGCAACTCGAACCCCTCCCCAAAAACATCCGTCGAGTCCAACGTAGGCCCAAACACCGTCGACTCATACACCTCCTCCCTCCCATTCAAAGCCACCAAAGAAGCCCTCGTCTCCTCCAGCCTCATGCATGCAAGCGACCCGTACATCCCATCGCTCACCCAGTACTCCCTCACTCCTCCCCTAACCCTCTTCCCTATCACACAAACTGCCAATGCAAATGGCTTTTCTGCAAAATACCTCCCTGGCTCCGCCACCACTTCCAACTCCCCCCAATCCCCAAAATACAACTCTATCGAGGACTCAATCACCTCACATGCTTTTTCGAAGTTCTCACCGGCAGTGAACCCACCGCCTATGTCCAGTACATGCATCCTTTCGGTCCCATCGATCGAGAAAGCTAGATCGAAAACTTCTCTCGCTGACCTGATAGCCGCGTCATAGACTTGGACCACGGACGCATCCGTGCCAACGTGGAATGCGATGCCGACCACAGACAGGTCGAGAGCGTGTGCGGCGTGCAGTAGCGGTTCGACCTCTTCGGGGAGGGCGCCGCACTTGCTGGAGAAGGACTGGCGTACGCCGGTGGCTAGGGGAGGTACGATGCGGAGGAGGAGGGAGCAGGTCCGGTGATGTTTGTTCAGCTTCTTGAGCTCGGAGATGGAGTCGAACGTCGTGAGGTTGACGCCGGAGCTTTTGGATGATTTTATGTGGGACGGTGCTTTGCAGGGGTTGGTGTAGATGATGCGGTTTGGGTGGACGTCGAGGGAGAGGACGAGGTCGATCTCTGAACGGCTTGCACAGTCGAAACTGGAGCCTAGAGCTGCTAAAGAAGATAGGAGTGCGGGTTCCGGGTTGCATTTGACGGCGTAGTATGGTTGGACTTTGGGTAGGTAACGCTTCCATTGCTTGTACAGGTTTGTGACCATGGTCAGGTCTAGCACGTAGAATGGGTCATCTGTGTTTGGGTTTGATGAGATGATGGAAAGGATTTCTTTCTTTGTTTCATCTTGCATGTTTTTCCTTTGAAGTTTGATGAAACGTACGTGGATTAAGATTAGGATTAGGATTAGGATTTGTAAATCAAGATTGGTGTAAGGTCATATGTGTGGCATATTAAGTCTCTACTGTTTATGTTTCTCAATAATGTGGTTTTGTATCAAACTAGCCTGCGGAAAAGATAATAAGCTAACCTACCATCAGCCAACCGACTTTATTTATAATTAAATGGGACAGTCTGCAGAATGTACGTAGACAAATTTATCAATTAATTAGTAACCGATATTGCCGTTTTATTTATGAGTTAAAATTCGAAAATAGTGAAATTTTATGGCTTGAAGTTATTTGACTATAAATTGAAACTCAAACTCACAAAACCGAAACCAGTGAACAAAATTATCATAAAAACCGGCTCAAATCCGATTCAAAATACCCAACTGAAAACATGTGAAAATGGAGGACACGTTTCTTATAGTTTAACCTTTTACAAATTACTTTTTTTTTCTTTCACATCCTTGTATGTTCATTTTCAATTTTAATTTTTCAAATCAGTAATGCTCTCGTTAAATTCAAGCTGCCGTTACTTTCAAATTCGTGTAAACATCAAATATAACATCAAATCTCGCGCGAATCTTTGCCTTCGTCTTCGGCTTCACTTGCGTTTTCGGTTTCATTATACAGTTCGTGTTCCTCTTCGTCTTTGTCTTCAGCAATTTTTTAGTTTTAGCAGGGTTATATTTTCTTCTTCGTTCTCATCTTTGTCGGCCTCTTACTATGTATGCGGTTTTTGTTGAATAAAAGTTAATAGTAAATGTTTTGTTTTAAAATTTTTGGTTTTTCTCTTTTTTTGTTATTAATTGTTTTTTTTTTCTTGATTTAAATTGATTTTTCTTTGTTTTTAGTTAAGGAATTGTATAAGGGGGCCTTTTATATCCAATCAAGACTTTTATTTCAGAGTATTTATTTTCTATTGAAAATAGGTACAAGGTTAGTTGAATTTATTTCTAGTTATTTTTTGTTATCGAACAAATGATTATAGCATCATGTTGAATTTAATGTTGTTTTTTTTGTCACTATAATAATTGGTATAGTTGAAATGGTTTTATGTTTGTAAATTTTTGGTATTGTGTAGAATTACACAAGATGAATGGTGGGATGACAAATATTTTCCAGTTAAGTATTGTTCAGCGAGTACTGGCATGTCAAATATTTGTTATAACAAATATTTGCCATGCCAGTACCGAGATGAATATATTTTTTTCTTATGTTTATATTGTTGTCTTTCACTACTAGAAAATGGTTAAATAGCGGGGGGGGGGGGGGGGGGGGGGGGCGCCTTCCGACGGCCGCCGACGGGCCGTCGGAAAATCGCGTAATACTGGCTCCAACCGAGCTTTTTCTTCCTCATTTCATAATACTCAAAACCTAATTACAAATTCCCAAATTCACTCCCCAAGCCTCCAATCACTAATTTCGTATTTTTGCATCCTCCTCGGCTACGAATTCAACCTCTTTTGCTTTCTAACTTAGGTATAACCTCTTATTTTCGCGAAAAATTCAATTTTTACCCTATTTCTAGATTTGCATAAGTTGATAAATTAGGGCTGATTGGTGATTGAAATTGTTTCCAATAGCGTTATAATAGTTTCTAGCATTCCATGGTATACCTATTTCATCTTTTATCGTGAAATTGTGAAAAACATGTATAATTTATGGTTGTTCGTGTATATGTAAATCGTTGTGTATGCCTTGATTCTACGATTGTATATGTATGTAGCACTGCTATCATTGTATTGTGTTAGTTGGAATAAGATAAAATGAATGCACGAGCTAGGAATATTATATTGTGCACATATTGACTTATGCAACAAAAAAATGCATGAGTCTAAATTATAATTGTGTGTATAGAAAAATGACAAAAATGTTAAACCAGCCTTAAGTTGATGTAATACGTCGAATAAATGTGTTAAATTAAAATATATTTTTGTAAATATGAACAGTTAGTAAAACTGTATTTTTTCGTAAAATGCGCACATTTAATTAACTAATGTCCCTTAGAGAGTTCTTGGCCCCGTCCGACGAGTGTTGTACATGATCGTTATATAAATAGTCGTTTTTTGAAAAAAAACGACTATTTATATTCATCTGGTACAATGTTTGTTGGATTTGTCCCTGTATTGGACAAGTTATGAACATAGTAAACATTTACATTTTGTATATTACTTCGTCTCAAACGGTTCATAAAATTTCGGCCTAACTTTTCTTTTTTGTTTCCCGCGTACACGCATTTGTGTACAATGCATGGAACAAAAGGAAAATGCTGTCGAAATTTTGTTGAATCGTTTGAGACGAAATAATATACGAAATGTAAATGCTTACTGTGTTTGTAATGGGAAGTAGGATGCCTAACCATGGAAAAAAAAAACCTTTTTGTACAAAATTTTGTATCGATACGTTAAAAAATAAAATGTGTCATATTTGAAAATATTTTTTAATTTGTGAAATAGTATTTTAAATTCAAATATTATACGACCATGAAAATAATCTTTTTCGAATTTGTATTCTTGAAAATAAATATTAAATTTTGATCTTGTGACTCATTTTCTCAAATAGAAAAAATGATTGATTGTTTTGTTGATCGGAGGAGATGGATGTACCAAAAAAAAGGACCGAGAGGCTCAATAAAAGAAGATTTTTATAATGGTATAAACGTATTTGTTGAATTCGCTTTAAGTAATAACGGAAACGATCCAGAAATTCATTGTCCGTGTAGTAGATGTAGACATTTGAAGTATTTGTTACGAGATATTATGAAAGTTCATTTGTGCCAAAACGGTTTCGTACCCGAGTATTATGTTTGGGATCGGCATGGAAAAGTTGTAGCAAATACTTCTGTATAGTGTCTGAAAGTGTCGTTAACGAAGTAGTTACGACGACCCGTATAGAAAATATGGTCGAAGATGCAGCACGATCAATGTTTCATATGGTTGAAGTTGACGACGACGACGAAAATGTTGAAGAACCAAATATTGAAGCAAAAAAAATTATGATTTACTAGATGGTGCTAAGAAACCTATTTGGGATGGTTGTAAAAGCGACACTCAGCTGTCAGTAATCGTAGAATATATTGCGATGAAGTCAAAATACAACATCACTGAAGCTGGGTTTACGGCTGTTGTACAAGCTGCAAAAAGACATATGCCGCCCGATAATCTGATGTGTGAAAATCACTATGAAGTTAAAAAACTTATGTCGGCTTTTGGTTTACCTCATCAGAAAATAGATACATGTTTAAAAGGCTGCATGTTGTTTTGGAAAGAAGACGCAAACCTTAAAAATTGTAAAATTTGTAATCAGGAGAGATACAAACCAAGAAAAAAGAAGGGGAAGGAAGTTCCGTACAAGCGTATGCATTACTTACCCATCACTCCAAGGCTTCAAAGATTATATGCATCTTCTGTAACTGCATCTAGTATGAGATGGCATAGTGTGAGAACGGATGAAGAAGGTACGTTGACACATCCGACCGATGGAGAAGCATGGAAGCATTTCGATAAAACGTATCCAAATTTTGCAGCGGAGAGTTGAAATGTTAGATTAGGATTATGTACGGATGGTTTTTCGTCATTTTCTCAATTTGGTTCTAAATATTCATCCTGGCCCATCATCGTCACACCGTATAATTTACCTCCATGGATGTGTATCAAAACGCAATATATGTTTTTTACTGTTGTCGTTCCTGGCCTCGATGATCCGACACAAGGAATCGATGTATATTTACATCCGTTGATTGAGGAGTTAAAAATACTATGGAACGAAGGAGTAAAAACATATGATGTGTCCAAGAAGAAAAATTTTCGTATGTTTGCTTCTTTGTTGTGGACTATAAGTGATTTTCCTGCCCATGCAATGCTTTCAGGATGGAGTACTGCCGGTCGTCTAGCATGTCCATATTGCATGGATGAAACACGAGCGTTTTCTTTACCTCATGGTAAGAAAATTTCATGGTTTGACTGTCATCGATATTTTCTCCATGTAAATCATCCCTTCAGAGGAGACAAGAAAAACTTTTTAGCTAATAGAGTAGAAACCAGACAACCACCGATGATATGGTCAAGCGAAGACATATATGAACTTGTTAGGGACTATCCAAAGATATATGAAACTGGAGTGCAAACAGAAATTGAAGGCAAATCGATTGTTCATAACTGGTGCAAACAAACTATTTTTTGGAAGTTGCCGTATTGGAAACATCTTTTGCTTCGTCATAATATAGACGTGATGCACAATGAGAAAAATGTATTTGGTAATATTTTTAATACAAATTTGAATATGAAAGGGAAGACGAAGGATGATTTGAAATCAACACGCGATATAGAAGAATTATGCAAATGTCCTGAGCTTCATATGAAACCAAATGACAGTAAAAAACCCAAAGCATGTTACAAATTAGATAATAATCAAGTTAAAGTTGTGTTAAAATGGGTGGAAGGGTTAAGATTTCCCGATGGGATATCATCAAATCTTCGTAGATGTGTTGACTTAAAAACGGTAGATTGAGCGGAATGAAAAGCCACGACTGTCACATAATGCTGGAAAAATTATTTCCCGCTATGTTCAAAGAACTACTGCCGTTAAAAGTTTGGAAGGTAGTAACGGAGCTTAGTATGTTTTACAAAGAGCTTTGTTCGACTACTTTAAAAGTGCAACGTTTACGTAAACTTGAAGTAGATATTCCTATATTGCTCTGCAAATTAAAGAAAATATTTCCGCTAGGTTTTTTTAATGTAATGGAACATTTACCTGTTCATCTCCCATCTGAAGCACGACTTCGAGGTCCTGTCCAATATGGATGGATGTATCCATTTGAGAGGTATGTAATATGTTATCACATAATTTAATTGCATTTGAAAGATGAAGTTAATGTAAATTAATTTTGCATAGATATTTAAATCATCTGAAGAAAAAAGTGAGGCAAAAAGCACGAGTTGAAGGTTCGATATGTAAATCTTACATCGAAGAAGAAGCTTCGTTCCTTTTCTCTCACTATTTCAGTGACCATGTGAATATATCAGTTGAAAGTGTTCCTCGTAATGACGAAGGCGACGAACAAGAGTCCTCTCAAGCAATGTTATCTATTTTTAGACAACATGGTCGGCCTTCTGGAAAATGTGTAGAAATATGGCTAGACAATAGAGATCTTCATGTAGCACACACTTATATTCTTCTAAATTGTGCCGAGGTTGCACCGTTTGTTAGGTAATCTGAAATAATAATTTGTGTTTTATTCTTTTCTATATTTTTCTGTTTTCCATTTTTAATTCGTTTTTGTCGTTTTTTTACTGTTTATCATTTACAGTTTAATATTCTTTTTGCTTTTTATCGTGAAATACAAGCTGAGATAGACATTCAAACAGACGATATGCAGTTGGCACGAGAATATTGGATGAAGAAGATGCGTAAAAACTATAGGGACTCGATATCCGAAATCAAGAAATCAGGTAAGAAACCACGTTGGATGGGGGAGAGCGTATGGCAAGCATGGTTGGGATACTGAGAAACTGACGAGGCGAAGGCAAGTATACTATTTTTTTTTAAATTATTTGACTGGTAGTAAATATCAAAAAATACATGATCGATAAATAATGTATCAAATTTTGAATGTACAGGCAGAGTCGGAAAGAAACTCTACAAACAGAAATAAAAATCCTGTCACTCATCGCGGAAGGTCGAAGTCATTTCAGCAGTATCGGCAGGAGTTGGTAAATTTACTGAATGCAAATTGTAAATAGTTTGTGCTATATAATTTTAAATGTACAATAATTGTATGTAAAAATCAATTTCAGGAAGTTGAGGCGTATGGTCCCGTGGGCTATATGGACGTGTTTACTCGTACGCATGTTGTCGAGCATGTAAATCCAGACGGGACAGTTTCGTATACATGGCAGGACGATAAATCCAACAAGAGGCATGTAAGCATATTTCATTTTATGCAGTATTAGTAATTGTTCTACTTGTTAAAATATAATGAAATAAGATATGATGATATTAATTTATTAATGCAGGAAAAGTTTATGGAGCAACGCCAGAAACTCCTTGCTGATACGGGTCGAGATCAGCTGACGACGGATGAGGAGGATGCTATTTTTGAGTCAGTTATGAATCCATCGAAGCATGACAGACTATACGGATTTGGAAATCAAGTGGTAAGTAAATAATATATTGGGTATCATATAAGTTTTCAAATTCAGTACATTGGTTTTGAGTCACTTCGTTATGAAAGCATTATGCATTACCAAAATATATTATTTCGTTATCACACTGCTAATCATTCACATACCTGCACATACACTTACATAAACATGCATAAACTAAATTAAATAACATTATCACACTGCTAATCATTCACATACCTGCACATACACTTACAGAGATCACACAGCTAAATTAAATATTTATTACAGGCCAGCAGTCAGAGACGGGGTAGGAAGACTAGAGCTCAGATCGATCTAGCAGAGATCGAAGATTTGCGGGCTAGAGTGGCGCAGCTGGAGGAGCAGAACCGTTAGCAGGCCATAGAGACTACACAGTTGCTAGACCAGCGTATCGCCGAGTACATGCAGCAGTATGGTGGCCGCTTCCCTTCCTCTGCTGGCTCTGGTTCTGGAGGAGATTGATTGATTGCTTTGGTCGGTATGTTTTTTTTTTTCTGTTTTGTATAATTTGGTAGATGGTGGAGGTAGTTGTTGATTTATGTACTATGTTATGATACACTTAGCTGTTTTGTTGTATAATTATGTGGATGTTGGGATGTTGGGTGATGATTATGTGTTTTGACTTAATTTTATGTATTTTTTTGTTTGGTGAATTGTGTATAGTTTGGTTTTTGATATTAGGTTGGAATATTATATATTTGATTCTGCAGAATAGTGTTTGTATGGGAAATGTTGATGGAAGGCTATATTGCAGCAGAAATATAAAAACAATTGCAGTAGATTTTCGACAGCTTCCGACGGCTTTCAGGTTATATTTTTCCAACGGCTTCCGACAAGTGTCGGAATCCGTCGGAAGCCGTCTGTAACTACCCATAAATTTTTGATAATTTTTATTTGTTTTATTAATATATTTAGTTGAAATTTTGAGAAATTGTAAACAATAACATTTTGAAATAAAAAGTTGATATTTGAAATACGTCTATTTAAACATAGCCACTGTTAAATTTTCATCAGAAAATATGAAAGTTTATTTTTCTAGTGTTATTTAAATTTATATCAGTTAATATTTGATGATAATAAAATATTTTCCAAACCTGAATATTTTGTATACAAAAATTCTAAATCATCTTCTGACTAAGACGTCATTTTTTGTTTTTCCAAATTCAGACTTCTTTAGCTCTGTCGATCTTATTTTTCTGCGTTTTTGCTGCACTTTCCGTAGTAGAAAATTCGAATTTTTATAATTCAATCGTACCACTGATATCCATATACCATTTTGATCGCCTCGTCGCGCTGATCAAAACGGTATATTTATTCGTGCAAATCGAAGACTGAAGGAAATCATCGCGTGAATTTAATCGTTCCGGACCAACCGGTTAAACAATTTCAGCCCAAAATTCTTTAGCCCGTATCCACTAGAAATTTGAAATTATAATCTCAGCTAGTAATAAATTGGGTAGTTGGCAGATAGTAGTTGTAATTTGGGAAATGGGAAGCATGGTTCATATTTCGAAACAACATTTACTGTTATCCGACTTGAAGAAAATATAGTGGCTTTTGTGTGAGACACTTGCGCTTCCTTTTGTTAGATCCCCTCAAGCCTGCTCATTCTTTTTCATTTCCCTCTTCACCTTCAATTGCTCTCCCTTTCCTTCTTTGTCCATTCTTCCATTTAACAGAGGATAAACTAAAAAAAAATAAGAAGAAGAAGAACGACAGTGATACTCTTCTCTCTCTCGGCATCGCACACCAGCCCTCCCCTTCAACGTCGAACACATCACCACCTCCTCCAGTTCATCCACCCGCGGCCACGGCGATCCCCAGCCACCGAAACAAACCCAACGTCTCCACTCTTCCCCATCTTCGCCTAACCGAAGCCACATCACAACCCTCCCATCTTCTCCTGACTGAAGCCACTTCACAACCCTCCCATCTTCGCCTGACCAAAGCCCCATCACAACCCTCCCATCTCTTCTCCCTCCGCCCAGTGCTGACGCGCGAGCACGATCTGATCCCCGGCCATCCCAACGCTTCGCCCATTGTTTCGAGCGTTCCTCCCCTTCGGCTTCGTCTTTTCGTCATCCACCTCGGCCTTATCTCCACATGAAGCCACGCTCACGTCTCCACCAGTAGCCGAGCTTCCCTCTCCCGGACCTTACTGCGGCATCTCCTTCTCTGACTTCGTGTATATGCAGTATGTTGTCGTGAATATATATAATTTTACAAAATATATTTAGGCTACTATATTTATACATAGTTATATATCTTATAGATGACAAGTTGTTGTTATATATAATATATTGAGTTAGTAAATTGTTTTATTGATGTTTTGGAAAATTTATATGTGAGATATGTCTGTTGCCAGTATTTCTAACATATATATACTATTTATATAAATTTATATATATATGATCTCTTTAAGTATGGTAAGTTTACACTCTTTATATGTTTAAAAATATGTATATGATATAGTGTCAGGTTTTGTATTATATATAGAAATGAAAATGGAAAAGTTTTATAACTGTGCTACATTAGTAAGGTCAGTATAAGTATATAAGGGCGGTATGTATATA
The DNA here is from genome assembly GCA_030737815.1 of Allium fistulosum. NCBI lineage: Eukaryota > Viridiplantae > Streptophyta > Magnoliopsida > Asparagales > Amaryllidaceae > Allium > Allium fistulosum. The sequence goes on along the minus strand of CM060906.1, from coordinate 1,080,321,928 downwards.
ATATGACTATAGTTTTCACATGAATACTTGGAAGCAACGTAACCAGTCTATTGTAAGTTTATACATATTTTTTTGTTTATATAATAAATCAGTGTTTGTTTAACTAATGTGTAAGTATATATTTGGGTATAATATGTTTCAGGTTTGAATGAATGTTAGTTATATATGTAGCTGTTTGTTCACATCTATGGGTTTATTTGCATAATTAGAATTGTTGTACGTATATAATTGTTATAGTACGCACATTTTAAATGGAGTAATGTTTACGGTATATTATTTTATATAGGAAGATATATAGTTATGTCAATTTTATATAACTTTAAGTTGTTTACAGTTGTTCTTATATATAGGTTTTGTTGTGATAACTTTTATAGCATAGGTTGGTTCATGAAAAATATACAACTGTTAGTTATGTAGCAGATTTGATATTTATATTTTCAAACAGTAATATATAAAAAGTATATAATGATGATATGTTTAAAGTGTTAACATTTACCTGGGTTACATAAGTAAGATGATATACGGTTTATTTAATATTGATGTTTGAAATGCATATATATATATATATATATATATATATATATATATATATATATATATTTGTTTTGCAATTAATCATAGCCCGATGCATATAACTGTTATTAGCATACTGGCATTTGTTGTTTGTATGTAAATGTTTATAGTACATACTATAAAAGAAAATACATGTCTACCAATATATGTGTTTTGTTATATATCATATATAAGTACTTTGATTTCAAAAAAATGCCTATGGATTTTATATTTTAATATATATATTTAAATATTTTATTGTGTGTTTGAATTTAGAATATGATTCTTTCTACATATATAGTTATATAATTATATATATATATATATATATATATATAAGTTCACTTATATAACTGATCTTCATCAATCCAGTTTTGATTTGATTTCGTCAATTGCAAATTATCGGCCTTGCTCGTCGAATTCGTGCCCATCTTGCTTTACTTTGGAATTCATGCTTGGATTCGTAATTCACTTCATCTTCAAATTTCTCTAGCCTCGAAAGGTGAGCAATCACTCACGATTAATGTTCTTTTATTTATTAAATTTGATTTCAATTGAAATGACAATTGAAATATGCCGTTGTTAGTTAATTACACTGTTATATATGCTATTACCTGTATCAGTTCACCTGTGATATCTGACACCATTATCTGTTATATATACAATGATAATCCAGTTTGGTTGTAAAATAATTGATTGTTTGATGTTGACATTGGACGTTAAAATTGTTAATGTTGTAAGTGATAAATAATTTGAAATTGAAATTGACGTAGGATAGTTAGATTGATATGTGTTAATTTGATTGATGACATTTGCATAATATGACCCCTTTAAATTTTAAATAAATTGACACGTAGAAATAGTGTTAACCACACCTTGAACCATTTAAATGTATGTGTATAAATTGATGTAGTTTGAAATTGAACAATAGATATCAAGTGAAGAACCGTATAAATATTAGTGTAATAAATCTTTAATCTACATGAAATGATAGTGTAGATTCTAGAAATAATTATATTAATTTGCACAAACAACAATGTAAATTAATACGATTATTTCGGGATTATTTGAATAAATTATTGGATTGTATTGATGGTTGCTATTGTTTGTTTATTTACTTTGACACCATCCCAGGTATGACACTGCAAGTTCCCTTTGCTATGCTTTGATTTTGAATTGAATGGAATCGGGTTGAAACGATAAATACCCAAATAAACTTTGACTTAGGTTAGAGAATTAAATAAAAACCCGATTGGTCAATAATTTGATTTGAAAACAAATAAAGGTTTTATTGGAATAAATAATAAGGTTTTGAAATGAAGTTAGAATTTGAATTTTATGAAAGGAAAATGTTAATATTTAATAATCCGAATCAAAATATTAACATAGTAGTTGATGAAAGAACGTTGTTTTAAAATTAATTATTTAATAATTAAATTTGGAATTATTAATAATTAAGTTTTGAAATTAGTTAATAATTAAGTTTTGAAATTATTTAGTAATTAAATAAGATTAAATTATTTAATAATTAAGTTAAATTGAATTCTTTATTAAGTGAAATTGAACTTCTTGAATAAGTGAAACTAAGTTTCATTATTAACTGAGTTTTGAAATTTGTAATTAAGTAAATAAATAAATGAAATTGAATTTCTTTAACAAGAAATAAAAATGTGATTTATTGAAATTAATGTAAGACTTGTAATTTAAAGAATTGATTTGATGAATCTAATATAATTCAATTTGATGTTTTGGTATAATGAAGTTGAACTTAAGTAATTGATTTAATGAATTGGAAATTTAATAGAAATTGTTTTGAATGACAAATTTACTTAACGAATATTGAATGAAATCGATCAATGAATTTAAATTGATTTGAATGTTAAAATAAATTAATTTAAATGATTTCGGAAGGAAACTTATGTACGAATTTAAATGAATATTGGAATGGTTTTAAATAAAAATTGAAATTGTATTATAAGATTTTGAAATGGAAATTTGGAAGTTTTGAAACGTAAATTTTGGAAATTGTTTTAGAAAGACAAATGAAATATTGGTTTATAAAATTCTAATTGAAATTGAATTTGATTTGGCTTGAAATATATTAAGTGACCAATCGGTGTAATAATTACGAAAGTTATTAAAGAGACCGGAATCGGTTAGGGACATGCTCTCTGTCTAAACCGAAAACCACTTTAATAACTATACACGGAGTGTGATCCAGAATGAAGTGGTTGGAATGATGTACGTGATGACTGAAGAAAGAGAACGATAATGGATAGCCTTGACACTTGTGTCAAATTGGAAATGACTAAAACAGGAGCCGTGCCGGGCCAAATGGGGTTAGCTACCTCGAGCGAACAAACTTCTTCGTAAACTACTCATTACTTGTTATCGATTGGTGCACCCTTGATTTGGGAGTGTTGTTTCGTGGTGTTGCGATCGTTGCGGCGATGCGTTTTCACCAGTCCGGATCAGGCAAACGGTAGTTTCACTACCTTGGGTATTGCCTCATGTGCCTTGTCATACTTGTATCCTTATATACGCGACCACTACGATTTGTTTTGTGTTATACCTATGGAGTACTTCCTGATATCCCACTAGTTTACGGTGGAGTTTACAGTGCTGTATAGACTATAACGCTTATATAAAATGTGTTAAGGGGGATAATGGTAACGCCTTAACACTATTTTGATATTTTATATTACTGATAGGCATTATCTACTTATCGTACACTACTACATAGTAGATAGTTTAACGGATCCTTAAAGGATGGTTATTCCAAACATCCTTTGAGTTACTTGTATTTCATTTGCTATTTCACTTGAGTTGGATTTATTGATATAAGAATGTTAATCCTAACTCGAGTGTTTTGTGTTTTGCTTTACGCTCGGGTCAGACTGAGTGTACCAGTATTCGAGACTCACCTTTGGAGTTGGAGCTTCGCTTGGAGATCCAGCTATATATCCAGCTTTCAGATATCCAGTTGATTCTAGTGATTGTATTCTGATTCTTGTGTTTGACTATTGTATTCGAGACATCTACTGTACCTTATTTAACTCTGATATGTATATAGTAGCTTTTATTTCCGCTGCATTTATTACTCTGTGTATGTGATCTGTGATTATTTTATTTAATGTATATGCTCAGTTTTGCCAAATTTAAATTAACTATTCGGTATTTTGAATTATTCAAGTCCGACATGTGCGGATGCGAATAGTCCAAAATAGTGGGTCGTTACACCATCGGAAATATGAACGACTAGATGTGTCGGAAGCCATCGGAAACACTTCACCCCGACGCCTTATTTTCCTACGGCATTTTCCGACGGCTTCCGACGGCCGCCGACGGTTTTCTGCCGTCGGAAAATGACTTTTCCTTGTAGTGTTTTAAATTTATATTATTTACATATATTGTGCATGCCTGATTCTATTGATGTTCTTGTTGTTTTTATATTGAATAATGATACTTATAGTAGCTAGGCGGCTTGATTTGAGTGATTGTGCATTGATATTGAGAAATGATATATGTGATCATTGGTCTGAATTAACAACTGGATCTATTGAAATAGTTTATGAAAGGGATATTAGGAAAAGAGCAATTGAAACTTATTCTGATTTTCATAGTATATTGTTGCTTATTGCTTATAGCCGTGATATTATTATACTTGTTTCGGTTATTTCAAAGCAGTCTAAAAGCAGTTTGGTTGATGTTGATTTACTGGTTCTTTTATCGATAGTGGTTCATCTAGTTCTTCCATGGTTGGTTTTTTGGTTGATTCTAGTTATTTTTGAAACAATGTTATAAATAGCAATCCAGTGTTCACTGGTGTTGCTCAACGATTTCCTAATGGCATTAAAGAGTTCTGGTTGTATCTTATGATATATTGTATTAGATATGGATATAAAGTTAATGTTGTTTAGAATTGTAAGGAGCGTGTTACAACTATTTGTTCATAGGAAGGTTGCATATTTCGTGTTCATGCTTCTCGTAAATTAATTTTCTAGGTTTTTTTATGACGACTATGCAACCTAATAATTTTTAGAGCTTATATTGTGATGTTAACCATCCATCTATTTCTAGAAAATTAGTTAAAAAGTTGGTTATTGATTTTATTCGATCAAATTCTTTAATGAAACCAAAAGATATTGTTCATTTATTTTAGGCTGAGTACAACATAGCTTTAAAGTACTATTTTGCATATGCGGGAAAAACACTAGCTCTTGAAGAAATAAAATGATTTGCTGTTATACCATCATTTGAATTCTTTTTTATGAAGCTGTGGTTGTTTGTAATCTCGGCAGTACTGTTGATCTTCAATGTGATCCTATTAGTCATGAATTTGAGAGGGTTTCCATTTTGTATGAAGCATGCAAATATAGATTCGGTTTTTGTCGTCATCCTTTGATATTTCTAGATGGAACTTTTATGAAAGGCAAGGGATAAGATTGTATTATGTCTGCTATAAGAATGGTAATCAAGGTATGATTTAGTTTTGAAATTAATAATATAATTGTTCAATATTTTAGTTTGTCAAGTATTTGCCTTATTTTGCTCGAAAATATTTGCTAGAGTTTACTATTGTAGTTTATACATTTTGCTGGAAAATATATGTCCTCAATTTCTACTTTTTTAATGTATGATTTAGTTCTAAAATTAATAATATAGTTGTTTCATTTGTTTCAAATTATTTTTTGATGTAAGATTTTCCTTTGGGCAATATTTTTTGGCAAATATTCATATTTACCCTGTTGTAGTTTCTACATTTTTTCCCTTAATTTTTGATTTGTTTTATTTCAATGATTTATTTATTAAATTAATAATAAAATTCTGTTGTTATGTTTTAAATTCATCGATAGATTTGAAATAAATAATACAATTTAATTTTTCTAGCAAATATATGTTGGAGCTATACTGTTGCAATTTGTACATTTTCTCCAATAATTTTTAGTTTATGTATGTAACATTTGTATTTGTCTTTATTTTAGGTTTTCTTCTACTTGGTGTTGGCATTTTATCTGGTGAAAATGAATCTAATTGGTATTAGTTTTTAGCAAAGCTTAGGTAAATGTTATGTAATGATGATCGTTACTTCACCTCTGTATCTGATTGACATCTCGGTCTTTTGCTTATTATTCCTAAAGTTTTTCCAGCTTCAGCAAATGGTTTTTGTTACTATCATTTAAAGAATAATTTGAGGAGTTTTTAAACAAAAATGTGTCATCAAGGCAAAAAGAAATAGATTAATTCTTTTTTTTCGAATTGTTAATGCTGCTATAATAGATGTATTTAATCAAGCTTTGTCTGAATTTAGGAGTGCTGGTGGGGGTGAAGTAAAAAGCTTTTTGCATGGTTGGCCTTTTGAAAAGTTTGCTAACGTTTTTTATGCTGTAAATCGATATGGGGAAATGGGTTATAATTGTGCGAAATGTTTTAATCGTTGGATTTCAGAGAAAAGATATTTACCTATTAGTGCATGTTTAGATAAAATTCGTTTGAAGCTCATAAAACTTATGTCAGATATACGTGAACTATGTTAAAATTGGAATAGTTAATTGTGCCCTATAGAAAGACGTTTAAAAGATTTATATCTTGAGGGCATTCAATGGAAAGTTACTAGATCAACAGATGATGTTTATGAAGTTCAGTCATCTCAAACTTATTGTGTAGATTTGAGTGTTCAACGATGTAACTACAATATATGGCGCATTAAAGGGTTTCCATATGCTCATGCTATTAGAAGCATTTTTTCTTTTGATTTGGATGTTTATTCTTATCTCGAGGATTATTTCAAAGCATCCTTTTTTGAGCGTCTTATTCTCACTCAATTCATCCATTTGTTAATTTCCAAATGGCAGATGTTGCACCTGAAGATGTTGAAATGCATCCATCTAAGAGACGACGTGGTGTAGAAAGGCCTTCTTTAGAATGGATTAAGTCAGTTGGTGAGATGAATAAGTATACATGTTGTAGTTTATGTAAATAATTAGGTCATAACAAAAGATCTTGTTTGTTAAGAATCAAGTGCAGTTTATATACCTTTTTACTTTTATATTTTTGAAGACTTTTAATGCACTTTTGCATCATCTATTATTGAATTAAAAGTTCTATTTGGTGATCTTATTGTTTTCTTTATTTTTTCTGGTTGAATATAAGTTTTTTAGGTAATTTTGTTTGCCAGCCAAATTTGTTGTAGGCTGAATTTACTTATTATATATTTGTCAGGCATATATCTTTTTTGTCGTGATAGTCTATTTTTATGTTCTATATGAAATATTTTATTGCTTTATTTCATTTATGTGATTGAATCCTATAAATTTTGGTAGCATTTTTGATAATTGTTCAATCAATATGTTTGATAATATTCATGATTAGTCTATGCACCTGATTAGGTATTATTTTTGGTTATAAGCTCGGTTAACATTATTGTAACTCGGCTATAGATTGATTTTTTATTGTAGTCGATTAGGTTGTGCATCTGTTTAGGTGTTGTTTTAGGTGATAAGCTTGGTTAATCATTATTGTAGCTAGGTTACAGTTTGGTTTTCTGTTGTACCAGATTTGGTTGTGCACCTGTTTAGGTGTTGCTTTTGGTGATAAGCTCGATTAATTATTGTTGTAGCTCGGTTATAAATTGGTTTTATGTTGTACCTTATTAGATCATGCACCCGATTAAGTGTTGATTTCAGTGATAAGCTCGGTTAACCATTGTCGTAACTCAGCTACAAACTGGTTTTCTATTGTACCCGATTAGGTCGTGTACCCGATTTGGTGTCGCTTTCGGTGATAGGATCAGTTTACCATTGTTGAAACTCGGTTATAGATTGATTCTCTATTGTACTTGATTAGGTGACTAGAGATAACTCTCTACAATTATTCCTGGGATGGGAGGTTGTGCATTAGTATAGGTGTTGGTTTCGGTGATAAACTTGGTTAATCATTGTTGTAGCTTGTTTACATATTGATTTTTTTATTGTACCTAATTAGGTCATGCACCTAATTAGGTAATGCATTTAGTGATTAGCTTAGTTATGTTGGAATAGGGCTAGTTAGAAGCGACTGAAATAGGTAGATTTTAAAAAATTTCATATTTGAATCTATTTGGCCTATGAAGTCTAAAGATATTTTAGGTACAATCTAAAAAGTATTTTAAATAAAATTCTTTATTTTATTTAATTAGATTGAAAGAGTTTGAATTTGACATAAAGGAGGCAGTGACGATTATTAAAGATAGAGTATCGTTTTATTTATTTAATTTCTTCTTTGCCCCTTTATTTCAAAATCGAAAACTTATCCTCTCCCCTATTTTGGCTAGCCATATCAAGGAGGGAATGAGCCTTAAAAAATTTCCGAACCCATTTAGTATTTAATTCAATTAAATCAAATTTGAATACTCTACCGATATCATATATTGATACATGAATTATAACTTTTATTTACACACTTTATTAAATACTAATGGTATTAAAAAATCAAATAAAATTTAAATAATTAATATTTCATGAATATTAATTAATTCAATAAATTTCAAAATACACTTAGTATTTATTCTACTTAAATCTAGTTTAAATATGCCATCGACATCGTATATCGATACATACATTTATAACTTTTATATATGTACTTTATTAAATACTAATGGTGTTTAAAAAATCAAATAAATGTTAATAATTATTATTTCATAAATATTAATTAATTTAATTAATTTACAATAATCATAAACTAATTAAATCGTGTGGTTCATTCGGAGTATTCACATTTCGGTTGTACGACTCAAAGGTGTAAGTTCAGTCAGTTATTAATTATCGAACAATTCAAAAATTAACATTCACACATCACCTTAGTTAGTGGTGTGACATTTTGGTTGAATTTATTGCGTATACATCTATCGGTAAAGTCCAATTTTATTTATTATAAGTGGTAGCTGGTAGTAACGATTACACCAATTCTCTTCGTCAACATTAAAACCAATTCTCTTCATGAATATTATATCACATTAGGATTTATGAAATTTGGTTTTGGTCAACATCATCCACATTCAACTTTATAATTCCAACCATAAAATCCTTGGTTTAATAATAATTTTTTTTATTAACTCTACTGCTCTGCCTAGAGACTTTGATTTTGAGTTGACTACAATTGACCATGATATTAACTCCATATAACTGAGAAGACAAATTCTCTACTGAATAGTGTTTCACTTTCAATGCTTCAACTCAGATCCAACCATAGTCGTTCAATGGACACCATGTCATGATTTTACTATAATCAAAGTGAAGTGTCCATATTGAAGTTCCAAAGTATTCTCAAGTTGAGTGAACTATGTAGCATCATCACTTCAAGATTCTCTACTCGACCTTAGTTATATTAACCAACAAATACTCTCGAGTGAATCATTACATAGTTATCCAATAACTATTAGTATGTAACTCCTTGGTGCACCCAACAGTCATGAGTAATACACTGTCTAACATTTGGAGAGTGTTATATATTCTGGTCTCAATGGATGTATCGATATTCTTGTCTCGATACATCTTGATTATGAATATTTAAAATTATATATTTATTTTATTATGATAATCACTCATGATCACAACACATTGTAATTACTATCACAAAACATACCATTTATGGATTTTCTATATTAAATATACTTTTAATTAAATAAAAAATTAATATATCACATTATATCAAGTATATGATAGAAATAAAACACATTTTATTTTGAACAAGATTGGTTATTGAGTTAGATATATGCAACAAATTACATAATTGACCCTAGGGCATACTTCTAACTTTATCAATCTTTCACTTGCACTTGAGGTCAATTATGGAATTTTATTCCAACTGCATCGGTCGGTTCTCTAAAAAACAATCTGGTCAGTTCCTTAGTGAATGAGTATGTTATGTTATTTTAATTATCTACTCTATCACTCAACTCTCTCCGATGCTGATAAATAACTTTTATCATGTTGAATTATTCGGAGTATGTCGCTTGACTTCTAGTGAGCGTTGCATTCTTTTACAAATTGTATCGTGATACAGTTATCATCTAATAATTTCATGGGTTTCTCAACATTTGGAATCAGCCTAAGCTCAATTATAAATTTTTGTTTTTATTTGTAATTCTTATATTGTAATAGCCTTTTGTTTGGTCGAATCAGCTACTACTTATTGTTTGAAACAATTCAAATTTAACGTTCTCAACTTATGTTTGAACATAAATTTAGGATTGACATATTATACTCGATATCACTAATGAAGTTCGAGTCTGCACAATCCTTCATAAGGAGTTTGTCGTTTCTATAAACAATTCTCTGGTATTTCATAAATACTTGAGAACACTCAAAATAAATAGTAAACTTGATTTGGATTTAATACTTATTCTATGTATCAAATACATAAGTAAAATGTGACATTGTAGAAATATTTTCTGAAAGTATATACGGGGTGGATCGTGTAGTGTATATGCAAGTATATGTGGTAAAATATATGATGCAACTAAGATAAAATTAATCTAGGTAAATATAGAATAAGCACACCAGGATTTTATACTGGTTCGGACCTCCCGTCCTACGTCCAGTCCCGAAGCTCCTCTTCGGAATTTCCTTTCACCAAATAACCCTCACTTCACCCGGAGGAACAGGTTTACAATAGCAGAGTTTCTTTGTCAACTTTGTGTTCTTTATTACACGGATTTTGACTCTATAGTACAATTGAACTTCCTATATCTCTTGGATGATTGAATACAATATTGTTCGAGAGAATATATAAGTGTATGATCTCAGATTTTCGGATTGGATAGCAAGTAAATGATTAGAACCAGAGATGATCAAGATAGAGAGTCGAGTTGTCAGGTAGTCAGGTGTGTTCTTTCTCTTGATTCTTGATGATATATATAGTTGTAGAGAGATTCCTTGAGTAGTTGTATCCATTAACAAGTGTTCTATGGTCGCTTCTGATGGTGATGAAGAGTTGCAGCGAAGAGAAGCGGAGATGTCTATTCGAATGTGACAGTTGAAGTTCCTCTTTGAAATTCGAGTTCACAATTAGACGTCTGGATGTTTGTATCAGACGTCTGAGCTTGTATAATTTTTGTTCCCGAGTTTCAAATCAGACGTCTGGTATTTGTATCAGACGTCTGGTAGTATATAATTTTTGTATAGGGTAGATTTCCAGACGTCTGGGTGCATCTACCAAACGTCTGGTCTAGACTATTTTGTTGTTCCAGAGGATATATTCAGATGTCTGATTTGTGCACTCAAACGTCTGAAAACTATGCATCTCCTTTTCGTGCATGTTTCTTGTTGCTTCTTTGATCTTATCGACTTGTAGTCTCTTGTATTGTTCTTTGCACCTTGTTCTTGTCTTTCTAGTGATGTTGTTCTAGTAAGTTCCTGTATATATACATATATATATATATGTACACTTGATTTTCATTGTATAGTTGTTGTCATTAAAACCATGAATTTGATTTCCTAACAATCTCCCCCTTTTTGATGATGACAACTATATAATGTACTTATATGTAATTTTTATAAATCTCCCCCTGAATATGTGCTTTCCATTATCTCTCCCCCTTTGTCATTATCAAAAAGAATGAGGGAATCATATTTGCAAATTCCAAAATCTTTCCTTTTGTTTCTCTGAGTACCTGCAATAAATAAAAATCTTTTTTTGGTACCCACTTACTATGTTAGGGTCCGGCGGGTTAGATCTTTGGAAACCATACCCATTTGGGTGTGGTTGAACCTTTATATATATAATTTTCATTATTAACTACCATATCAAAATAATCATCAATGTATTTTTCTCTATTTTTCCAATTAACAGGAACCCAAATACTTAGATAATTTTTGTTCATATTTCCGTTCAATGATTTTGTACTTCTAGAGAAATTATAAATATTATTGGCCATAACAGTATTTGAATTTCTATAAGAATTTGATCTAGACTTTACTTGTGACGACCCGACTTTCCACTCCCGGAAAATCGCATCGACAGTAAGAAAGAAAGGGGTGAGAAATAGAAAAGAGAAGAAGAGAAAAGAAAACAACAACAGATACTCACAGCGGAAACGAAACGAAATATAATATATCACATAAATATTACATAGTATCATATACATCATCTATCAGAGTTACACAGATTACACATCACATACTAGACATTTATAAACATCTGTCTAGTTATTACATCTCAACACAATACAGATCAATACAAAGATCAACACAGCGGAAAACTACTATCTATATCTACAACGCCGAAGCCTCCTGCTCCATTGCTCCTCCAGATTACTCGTCAAAGCTAAACCTGAATCCCTTGGCTACTCGTAAAAATTTGAGTACCCAAGAGTTTATAAAACAGAAATAAACAACTTGGGTCAGACATGGGTCTGGTGTGAGTAACAGGTTAAACTTGTTTAACTTCAAAACCTTTTGAAAGAAAAGGTATCACGTAAGACTTCCCACAAATAAACATGGGTAAGTTTTTACCTTACGCTAACCAAAACATTTGATAGGAAATTCGATTGTATTATAATAGGGTCTAGGGTTTTCAAGTAAAATACAGAAATAGCTGGAATGCTTACATCTCACGTTCCAACATAGTTGGGCACAACTAATACGTACGGCACTTATTGGAGTTTGGATTCCATCAATGGCAGGGCTACCGGGGTACCGCCCGTCACAGTACGTGGCCTAGATCACCGTACCGAGGATCACTCCCAATCCCCTGCAACACAAGGTCGGAACATCCCTTACTGGATAATTCCCGCACAAGATACCCCACGGTTGTCATGATTCAACCGCACACACTAAGTCGAAAATAGAAAGGGACATCTAGACAGAGGTAATCTTGTCCTACTTGGGTGCTACCCACTAACCTTGCTGCACCTCCCCTGTTTTAGCCATTCCCGGTTTGTGAGGCTTGAGGTCACGATTACCTTAGAAAAGAACACATCACTTAGAATGCTCATCGTCCACCTGACGATGTTCTGAAAGCATTCAATCCATACAAGTTCGTTCCGGGTTCGAACGAAACCGAAGGCATTATCTCGTTACACTCGTTTTGGAATCACCCTCAGAGTTAACGACAATAACCCTTGCACTCTGAATCTTCATCTTCACTTGATTCACGACCTATCGTTAATTTGGATCGATGTGGTATTCGGGTCTCCAGACCTGGAAATCCGGTATACGGAAACCCGATCCCGGTCTCATCGAAATCCAAAACGTATCTTTTAAGGCCAAGTTGTTTTAAAGGTTAAAACAATTCAATTCATTTATCTTTATACACATAGAAAGATAATTCACAATAGATAATCAACATTATCAATATCATCAGATAATCCATATTATCACAATTCAACTAAACATCCATATCACATAGCATATATCTCATCAGAGATATCAATCAAATGCAAAGCATTCAGTATTATCATCCATCCATAAGTAATGATCTATATCATCTCTAATTAATTAAAAGTTAATTAAATTAATTACTTTTATTTTATAAATCCTTCTTACTTAAACATTAATTAATTACAAATTAATTAATTATCCTCTAATTACCTTTTTCAATTAATCATCTTTGATTAATTATATTTTAATTACCTTTTTCAATTAATCATCTTTGATTAATTATCTTTTAATTATCTTTTTCAATTAATCATCTTTGATTAATTATATTTTAATTACCTTTTTCAATTAATCATCTTTGATTAATTATCTTTTAATTATCTTTTTCAATTAATCATCTTTGATTAATTATATTTTAATTACCTTTTTCAATTAATCATCTTTGATTAATTATCTTTTAATTATCTTTTTCAATTAATCATCTTTGATTAATTATCTTTTAATTACCTTCAAGTAATTTATCCTTAATTAATTACTTAAATTAATTAACCTTAACTACTTATAGTAATTAACCTTTTATTACTTCATTAATTAATTAACTATAATTAATTAAATTAATCAACTATAATTAATTACATTTATCCTTAATTAATTATATTAATTAATCACTTCATTTATTAATTATACTTAATTAATCAATCTTAATTACATCATTAATTATATTAATTAATGATCCTTAATTACAACTTAATTATTAATTACTTAATTAAATTAATTACATTAAGCAATTAACTTTATTTTAAACAACATTTATTAATCACCTTGATTAATCTTCAATCAGTAATTAACTACTCTTAATTACTTCTTTAAATAAATTAATTACTCCTTAATTAATTTCTTAATTAATCCCTTGATTAATTATTCAAAGTAATTAAACTTAAATTACTTTCATTAATACATCACCATTCAATTAATTACTTCCAGTAATTATCTTATTATTTACATCCCTAAATAATCTTACTTTAATAATTACATTAAGTAATTATTATCAAATCATTTCTTGATTATTCTAAATTAATTAAACTTAATTAATTAACTTAACTAATCAAATTAACTTTAATTAATTACAATAAGTAATTAATTCTTAATTACTTTCATTAAGTAATTCCATTTAAAACAAATTCTATAATTGATTATCTTAAATTAATTAAACTAATTAATTATCAAAATTAATCCTATTAATTAATTATTTAATAATCTATAGTTAATGACCTTCATTAACTACTAACAACTCTTAAATTACTTTTCTTAAGTAATTAACTTAGATTAATTATTATTAATTTCAAATTAATAAATCTTAATAACCAATTTAATTAATCTAATTTATTTAGTTAATTAAGTGTTAACCATAACTTAATTAATATTAATTACTTTAGATTAATTAATTCTTAATCATTAATTAATATTCTAATTATAATCCTTAATTACAAATTAATTAATCTTAATTAATTAACTTAAACCTTAATTAAGTTAATTTAAATCTTTAATTACTTAATTAATTAATCCAAATCATTAATTAATTAGATTATTTAAACCATTTCAATTACCCTAAAGTTTAATGATTTTAACTTTAAGATAAAAACATTTTCTTATCCAAGGTTAAACTATCATTCACAATTACATTTTGAAAACATCCATTTTCAAATTAACTTTTAAATTTCATTTTAAATTCTGGATTTAAAATGAATTCCAATTTATCTTTAACAAAGTTAAAAAACCAATTCAAAAACTTTTACATGTTAAAGAATTCCTATACCTTATAAAAGAATTTTTTTTAAAAGAGCTTAAATCAAATTCCTTTTTAAATTTAAAACATTTAAATATAATTAACATTTAAACTTATTTAAAACATTTAAATTTATAAACTTATTTATTTCCAATCTAAGATTTAAACTAAACCTGAATCTATATTAAAACTTTGATGTAAATTTCTGTTTAAATATTTGCTTTACAAATTTACATTCAGTTTTAAAAATCTAAGCAGACAGGTTTTAAACCTGGCAACACTTAATTACCCGAGACCACTAAAAAAACTTCGAGTCGAAACCTTACAAGCTTCGAGTCAACAACCTAATTTACCCGAGGAAACTCGAGACTACAACTCTACCTAAACCCAAACTAACACAACATACCACCGTACACGTGCACAGCCAAACGCGGCGACTCCGACCATCAACGTTGATCTTCACAAGTCGACGACCAGCCTCACACAAAATTCCGACCATCAGAACATTAATTCAATCTCGAAATCAAATTCGAGCACTCGAGCATCCACCTGGAACCAAAACAATGCCTGGAAAACTTCTCGAATCCACGATGCCGATTACCAGCGCACCTGAGCCTTCTGCCACAACTTCGCCAACCTCCATGCTATCGAATCTTAGAGTTTGGTTGAACTCGAACTACCAGAGTTGCCGTGGTGATCGATTTTCCTAACCTAGTTAAAACTAGGGTTCTAAACAAAAATCCACAGCTGCTATCCCCTCGATGAAATGCATCACCATCAAGTATTTTTCCCATCATCTACATTCACTCCTTCGTCATTACTCAAAGTCCCGATCTCTCCTAACACTTGGATTACCAGAAAATCTCAGATTTTCATTTCCAGTTCAAACTAGAACTGCAGCTTCGATTCTAATTTAAAAACTATAATTTTAGTTTTAAAATTCATATTTCTACATGATGTTTCAGATCCTAACCCTGAAACAATAATTTATGAGGTTTAAATTTCTACTTATTTTTAGATTTGATCAGTTATTTGATTTCCAGAGTCATTTAAATATTTCTTTTTACTTAAGTATAAATTTTAAACTAAAGTTTGGAATGAATTAAACAACTTTTGTTTAAATCTTAAATCCTAATAAAGATCGAATCAAGTGATGATGTATTATTTACTAAATTCTTAATTATAAGAACAAGAACAGACAAGAAACAGATATATATCAAACACAGATATATGCATTCATATACACACAAAAGATTCACCAATACATATACTTGCAGAGCATATTCATTCCAGAAATCAACATGCAGATAGATCATCAATACTTATGCATTTAAAAATAATGTTACTCACCTGTTCACATGAAGAACAGAGCATTGTGATTAGAAAATAGCTTTATTGATTTCTTTGAAATTGGTTGTTATGGAACCTTGCTTTTGATTTAAAAGCTTGCATGCTAATGGAACTTGTTGAAGATGGCTTAAGACATGATTACAGATAGCTTTGTATTTACTTTCTCTCAAAACAGAGTTGAAGAATTATTTCCAGACTTATTTCCAGGTTTAAGAAAAATGCAGACAGGCCTAAAATGATTCCAGATTTGAAAGAAATGAAGGTAGGCTGGTTCTTTGAATATGATGCAGAGATGAGTGTTTGAACATGCTTCCAGGTTGAAGAGAATGCAGGTTTTGAAAAGAATGCAGTGGCTTTGTTTTGATTTTGAGATTATAGGAATTGATTTTTGGTTTGAGGCAATTTGATTTGTATAAGTTCAAATCTGAAAGCTATATTGATTTCAGATTTTCATTAGAGAAAGAGTTTTGAATTCATCTTGTTTTTAAAAAAAAAGAAATTAGAAAGAATGAAGAAAAGGGATGCAAATGTATATATAACTAAATTTATGATTTTATAAAAATAAATAAAAAAAAATTAAGACACTTGTCACATTGTTTAATCCATTGCCTAACACATGTTAAAATGAGTCATTAGATAAAGACACATGTCTTTTAAGTATTTATCCTATTTCTATTTATTTTTAAAGTAATTAAAAAGCCTTTTTCTTAATTTATTAAATACTTATCTATATATAAATTACTTTTTAAAGAAACAAAACTAACTATATTTATAAATAAAAGTTTATACAAATATTATAATATACAAACAATTTAAATATTTATTCTCTTGAATTTCAAAGCTTAAATTCAAATTCAATTAAATTAAATCCTAAGATTCAATTTAAAAGTTAAGTTATATATATACATATATAACTATTCATTCAATTAAATAAAAATTCCATATTCTTTAAAATCCATTCATATTAATAAAAATAATACATTATACTTATTATTTGAAATTAACATATTTGATATTTAAATAATTTATATAAGAGATTATATTAATCAAGTAATATTTTAAAAAGAAACAAAACAAGCCTTTTTGTTAACTCTTATATATTTTTAAACTTAAGTAAAAATATATCTTAACCAATTTAAACATTTACCCAAAGTATATTTAAAACTATAAATTTACTAATTTAAATAACTTTGAAAAGTCATATTAAATTAAATCTAAATTCCCAATTTACCCAAAGCTTCTATTTTCAATATATATATATAAATATATATATTCAAATAGAAAATATCTTATTAACTTTTAAAAGATAAAATCACCAATTAATACTAATTTAATCAGATTATTAAATTAAATTCAAATCTTATTATCAAAGATCATCAATATCAATTTAATTATTTAACAGATTATTAAATTGATATTGTTAAAATTTCCGGGATATTACATTCCTTCCCCCTTAAAATAATTTCGTCCCCGAAATTTAAACAAAGGTAATTTAATAATCTTATTAAAGATTTTAAATTTTAAAACACAAGCATATACTATCATCCATATGCTAACAACCATAGCAACCAATTCATCCAATCAATCAAATCTAACTATCCAGACAAAATTCTAGATAGAATTCCTCGAGTTTCCCCAAGTATATATATATACCGGGATACTCGCTCTACAAACAATCTAAACAATCAATACTACTAAGCTATAGATCTCCTACTCATCTAGATCTACAGAACTAAACAGAATATCAGACTACAGACGAGTCTGACTCAACAACTAAACCTTCCAGAACTGCTGATTCTAAAACCAGAAATAGATCAAACACGTACTCCCTCAGAGATACGTAAAACACAATGAATTCCAATTGTCCAAACTGGCAATTCAATCTTGAAAACCCAATACTTATCCAAATCAGAACACAGAAGAGATCCAAACATAACTTTACTTTGCAACATCAGTAGATTCCAAACTTACTTCTTCTATCCAGATATATATTCCAAACTGCTTTCGCTGCTCAATTCTGATCTGAGGTAGAACACAAGCACAGACTGGACAACTCATTCCAGAAATAAGGTTCACTGATCCATAAATAAAACTCAGATACTTCATCAAAACTTGAGTTGCTGCTCCAACTCCATCTCTAGGAAACATCCTTCAACTAGACTGAACTACCGGTACTACTCCTGGAATCCAGTCGATAAGAAAACTCAACCTTCAGATGCGGACAACTCCTGACTTTCCTGAAGACATCCAGAAAAACTCTGATAACCCAAGAGAACCCTCAAACTATCGCAAGTCACTTTTGCGATCAACCCAGCCTATTTCCAAAGAAAACTGTTCTTCTTAACAAATCAGAACAGCCCATACTTAACTATCCAATCCATCGAAGAAATGGATCCTCTTTGCTGCTTCTGAATTTCACCTCCAGAAAAACTACTCAGCCAGAAAACTTCCTGCCAACACAGAATACTCCGAGTTGCACTGCTGACACTGATGTCAAGGACTTCCTATCCAAAAGCTCTTCGAGAAACTCGAACTCCAAACCAAACAGAAACACCGTGCTGAACTCAGCCTCAATCACCGAAACAGACACACTTCCTTAAACTTGTTCCAAAGAAAACATCTTCGGGAACATCCATCGTCACTGCATCTCATCACACAGCTACTATTACCTGAGGTATCAAGATACCATCACTTGCTTCTGTTCAACCGATAGATCCAAACTCTACTCATCCAACTTCAAAGATAAACTCCGAACCTTAACAGGTTTCCTTCAGAGATTCGATGAAATCCTTCATCACAGCAAAACTTACTCGAGACGATATTGGGTCTACAGTCTCGATAAATACACTTCCAACCTTAATTCCAACCATTGGTAGTCGTGTTTCATACACTACTACCCTATCTACCTTTATATCTTATATTGGAAAACCTGTACGGGTAACCCAACAATATAGGTAGAATATATATATATATAGTTATATAAAAATTACAAATACGCTCTCTCACGATAGATACCACTCTAGAGCCTAGGTATTCACTCAACCTACTGCTCTGATATTCACTTAACCAAAAGCTTAGGCATTCGCTCAACCTAAGCTCTGATACCACGTGTGACGACCCGACTTTCCACTCCCGGAAAATCGCATCGACAGTAAGAAAGAAAGGGGTGAGAAATAGAAAAGAGAAGAAGAGAAAAGAAAACAACAACAGATACTCACAGCGGAAACGAAACGAAATATAATATATCACATAAATATTACATAGTATCATATACATCATCTATCAGAGTTACACAGATTACACATCACATACTAGACATTTATAAACATCTGTCTAGTTATTACATCTCAACACAATACAGATCAATACAAAGATCAACACAGCGGAAAACTACTATCTATATCTACAACGCCGAAGCCTCCTGCTCCATTGCTCCTCCAGATTACTCGTCAAAGCTAAACCTGAATCCCTTGGCTACTCGTAAAAATTTGAGTACCCAAGAGTTTATAAAACAGAAATAAACAACTTGGGTCAGACATGGGTCTGGTGTGAGTAACAGGTTAAACTTGTTTAACTTCAAAACCTTTTGAAAGAAAAGGTATCACGTAAGACTTCCCACAAATAAACATGGGTAAGTTTTTACCTTACGCTAACCAAAACATTTGATAGGAAATTCGATTGTATTATAATAGGGTCTACGGTTTTCAAGTAAAATACAGAAATAGCTGGAATGCTTACATCTCACGTTCCAACATAGTTGGGCACAACTAATACGTACGGCACTTATTGGAGTTTGGATTCCATCAATGGCAGGGCTACCGGGGTACCGCCCGTCACAGTACGTGGCCTAGATCACCGTACCGAGGATCACTCCCAATCCCCTGCAACACAAGGTCGGAACATCCCTTACTGGATAATTCCCGCACAAGATACCCCACGGTTGTCATGATTCAACCGCACACACTAAGTCGAAAATAGAAAGGGACATCTAGACAGAGGTAATCTTGTCCTACTTGGGTGCTACCCACTAACCTTGCTGCACCTCCCCTGTTTTAGCCATTCCCGGTTTGTGAGGCTTGAGGTCACGATTACCTTAGAAAAGAACACATCACTTAGAATGCTCATCGTCCACCTGACGATGTTCTGAAAGCATTCAATCCATACAAGTTCGTTCCGGGTTCGAACGAAACCGAAGGCATTATCTCGTTACACTCGTTTTGGAATCACCCTCAGAGTTAACGACAATAACCCTTGCACTCTGAATCTTCATCTTCACTTGATTCACGACCTATCGTTAATTTGGATCGATGTGGTATTCGGGTCTCCAGACCTGGAAATCCGGTATACGGAAACCCGATCCCGGTCTCATCGAAATCCAAAACGTATCTTTTAAGGCCAAGTTGTTTTAAAGGTTAAAACAATTCAATTCATTTATCTTTATACACATAGAAAGATAATTCACAATAGATAATCAACATTATCAATATCATCAGATAATCCATATTATCACAATTCAACTAAACATCCATATCACATAGCATATATCTCATCAGAGATATCAATCAAATGCAAAGCATTCAGTATTATCATCCATCCATAAGTAATGATCTATATCATCTCTAATTAATTAAAAGTTAATTAAATTAATTACTTTTATTTTATAAATCCTTCTTACTTAAACATTAATTAATTACAAATTAATTAATTATCCTCTAATTACCTTTTTCAATTAATCATCTTTGATTAATTATATTTTAATTACCTTTTTCAATTAATCATCTTTGATTAATTATCTTTTAATTATCTTTTTCAATTAATCATCTTTGATTAATTATATTTTAATTACCTTTTTCAATTAATCATCTTTGATTAATTATCTTTTAATTATCTTTTTCAATTAATCATCTTTGATTAATTATATTTTAATTACCTTTTTCAATTAATCATCTTTGATTAATTATCTTTTAATTATCTTTTTCAATTAATCATCTTTGATTAATTATCTTTTAATTACCTTCAAGTAATTTATCCTTAATTAATTACTTAAATTAATTAACCTTAACTACTTATAGTAATTAACCTTTTATTACTTCATTAATTAATTAACTATAATTAATTAAATTAATCAACTATAATTAATTACATTTATCCTTAATTAATTATATTAATTAATCACTTCATTTATTAATTATACTTAATTAATCAATCTTAATTACATCATTAATTATATTAATTAATGATCCTTAATTACAACTTAATTATTAATTACTTAATTAAATTAATTACATTAAGCAATTAACTTTATTTTAAACAACATTTATTAATCACCTTGATTAATCTTCAATCAGTAATTAACTACTCTTAATTACTTCTTTAAATAAATTAATTACTCCTTAATTAATTTCTTAATTAATCCCTTGATTAATTATTCAAAGTAATTAAACTTAAATTACTTTCATTAATACATCACCATTCAATTAATTACTTCCAGTAATTATCTTATTATTTACATCCCTAAATAATCTTACTTTAATAATTACATTAAGTAATTATTATCAAATCATTTCTTGATTATTCTAAATTAATTAAACTTAATTAATTAACTTAACTAATCAAATTAACTTTAATTAATTACAATAAGTAATTAATTCTTAATTACTTTCATTAAGTAATTCCATTTAAAACAAATTCTATAATTGATTATCTTAAATTAATTAAACTAATTAATTATCAAAATTAATCCTATTAATTAATTATTTAATAATCTATAGTTAATGACCTTCATTAACTACTAACAACTCTTAAATTACTTTTCTTAAGTAATTAACTTAGATTAATTATTATTAATTTCAAATTAATAAATCTTAATAACCAATTTAATTAATCTAATTTATTTAGTTAATTAAGTGTTAACCATAACTTAATTAATATTAATTACTTTAGATTAATTAATTCTTAATCATTAATTAATATTCTAATTATAATCCTTAATTACAAATTAATTAATCTTAATTAATTAACTTAAACCTTAATTAAGTTAATTTAAATCTTTAATTACTTAATTAATTAATCCAAATCATTAATTAATTAGATTATTTAAACCATTTCAATTACCCTAAAGTTTAATGATTTTAACTTTAAGATAAAAACATTTTCTTATCCAAGGTTAAACTATCATTCACAATTACATTTTGAAAACATCCATTTTCAAATTAACTTTTAAATTTCATTTTAAATTCTGGATTTAAAATGAATTCCAATTTATCTTTAACAAAGTTAAAAAACCAATTCAAAAACTTTTACATGTTAAAGAATTCCTATACCTTATAAAAGAATTTTTTTAAAAGAGCTTAAATCAAATTCCTTTTTAAATTTAAAACATTTAAATATAATTAACATTTAAACTTATTTAAAACATTTAAATTTATAAACTTATTTATTTCCAATCTAAGATTTAAACTAAACCTGAATCTATATTAAAACTTTGATGTAAATTTCTGTTTAAATATTTGCTTTACAAATTTACATTCAGTTTTAAAAATCTAAGCAGACAGGTTTTAAACCTGGCAACACTTAATTACCCGAGACCACTAAAAAAACTTCGAGTCGAAACCTTACAAGCTTCGAGTCAACAACCTAATTTACCCGAGGAAACTCGAGACTACAACTCTACCTAAACCCAAACTAACACAACATACCACCGTACACGTGCACAGCCAAACGCGGCGACTCCGACCATCAACGTTGATCTTCACAAGTCGACGACCAGCCTCACACAAAATTCCGACCATCAGAACATTAATTCAATCTCGAAATCAAATTCGAGCACTCGAGCATCCACCTGGAACCAAAACAATGCCTGGAAAACTTCTCGAATCCACGATGCCGATTACCAGCGCACCTGAGCCTTCTGCCACAACTTCGCCAACCTCCATGCTATCGAATCTTAGAGTTTGGTTGAACTCGAACTACCAGAGTTGCCGTGGTGATCGATTTTCCTAACCTAGTTAAAACTAGGGTTCTAAACAAAAATCCACAGCTGCTATCCCCTCGATGAAATGCATCACCATCAAGTATTTTTCCCATCATCTACATTCACTCCTTCGTCATTACTCAAAGTCCCGATCTCTCCTAACACTTGGATTACCAGAAAATCTCAGATTTTCATTTCCAGTTCAAACTAGAACTGCAGCTTCGATTCTAATTTAAAAACTATAATTTTAGTTTTAAAATTCATATTTCTACATGATGTTTCAGATCCTAACCCTGAAACAATAATTTATGAGGTTTAAATTTCTACTTATTTTTAGATTTGATCAGTTATTTGATTTCCAGAGTCATTTAAATATTTCTTTTTACTTAAGTATAAATTTTAAACTAAAGTTTGGAATGAATTAAACAACTTTTGTTTAAATCTTAAATCCTAATAAAGATCGAATCAAGTGATGATGTATTATTTACTAAATTCTTAATTATAAGAACAAGAACAGACAAGAAACAGATATATATCAAACACAGATATATGCATTCATATACACACAAAAGATTCACCAATACATATACTTGCAGAGCATATTCATTCCAGAAATCAACATGCAGATAGATCATCAATACTTATGCATTTAAAAATAATGTTACTCACCTGTTCACATGAAGAACAGAGCATTGTGATTAGAAAATAGCTTTATTGATTTCTTTGAAATTGGTTGTTATGGAACCTTGCTTTTGATTTAAAAGCTTGCATGCTAATGGAACTTGTTGAAGATGGCTTAAGACATGATTACAGATAGCTTTGTATTTACTTTCTCTCAAAACAGAGTTGAAGAATTATTTCCAGACTTATTTCCAGGTTTAAGAAAAATGCAGACAGGCCTAAAATGATTCCAGATTTGAAAGAAATGAAGGTAGGCTGGTTCTTTGAATATGATGCAGAGATGAGTGTTTGAACATGCTTCCAGGTTGAAGAGAATGCAGGTTTTGAAAAGAATGCAGTGGCTTTGTTTTGATTTTGAGATTATAGGAATTGATTTTTGGTTTGAGGCAATTTGATTTGTATAAGTTCAAATCTGAAAGCTATATTGATTTCAGATTTTCATTAGAGAAAGAGTTTTGAATTCATCTTGTTTTTAAAAAAAAGAAATTAGAAAGAATGAAGAAAAGGGATGCAAATGTATATATAACTAAATTTATGATTTTATAAAAATAAATAAAAAAAAATTAAGACACTTGTCACATTGTTTAATCCATTGCCTAACACATGTTAAAATGAGTCATTAGATAAAGACACATGTCTTTTAAGTATTTATCCTATTTCTATTTATTTTTAAAGTAATTAAAAAGCCTTTTTCTTAATTTATTAAATACTTATCTATATATAAATTACTTTTTAAAGAAACAAAACTAACTATATTTATAAATAAAAGTTTATACAAATATTATAATATACAAACAATTTAAATATTTATTCTCTTGAATTTCAAAGCTTAAATTCAAATTCAATTAAATTAAATCCTAAGATTCAATTTAAAAGTTAAGTTATATATATACATATATAACTATTCATTCAATTAAATAAAAATTCCATATTCTTTAAAATCCATTCATATTAATAAAAATAATACATTATACTTATTATTTGAAATTAACATATTTGATATTTAAATAATTTATATAAGAGATTATATTAATCAAGTAATATTTTAAAAAGAAACAAAACAAGCCTTTTTGTTAACTCTTATATATTTTTAAACTTAAGTAAAAATATATCTTAACCAATTTAAACATTTACCCAAAGTATATTTAAAACTATAAATTTACTAATTTAAATAACTTTGAAAAGTCATATTAAATTAAATCTAAATTCCCAATTTACCCAAAGCTTCTATTTTCAATATATATATATAAATATATATATTCAAATAGAAAATATCTTATTAACTTTTAAAAGATAAAATCACCAATTAATACTAATTTAATCAGATTATTAAATTAAATTCAAATCTTATTATCAAAGATCATCAATATCAATTTAATTATTTAACAGATTATTAAATTGATATTGTTAAAATTTCCGGGATATTACATTACTCGAAATTTAGTGCAAGTATTAACACTCTTACTATACATGAAAGCGTATCTAGTGCTATTTCTACGATCAGTTTTATTATATTCTAAACCACTTTTGTCATGTAAAGGTCTAGAACTAGATAAAATCATGTTTAAATCGTTTTGACCTTTATTAAATTTTGTGACTTCAGTGTTAAGTTTATCAAATTTAGCTTTGAAGTCAAAATTATTATTTTCAAAAGAAATGTTACTGTTTAAAATATCAATTTTCTTGTTTAATTCAGAATTCTCCTGTTTATTGTACAGTTCTCATTTTCGAGAAGAAAAATTCGAGATTCTGAATTACCTAAAGATGATTGTAATAAATCATTTTATCTTTTCAAATCCGTAATTTCTTTTGAAAAAATTTCCTTTTCTTTTTCTTCAAACATAGTATTTTTATTTTGCAAAACATTAATTTACTCCAAAAGATCATTGTTTTTATCTTCTAACTGCTCATTTTCTTTTTATAGGAAACCTTTTTGTGAAACAAGTTCTTCTACGGTATTTTCAAAACATTTAGTTTGTTTTATCAAAAATTTATTTTCCTCTTTTAAACTGGAAATTTCTTGCTCGCAATCTTTTAACTTTTCTAAAGCAATTCTATTAACTTTAATCAAGGTTTTACAATCTTTTAATAATTCATCATGTGCTAACAGAAGATCTTTATATAAAGAATCTAAGCATACCGATTGTGATCTGAGTTTAGCATGAAGCAATTGTTTGTTTTCTCCTTTGATTCTTCTTTATTGCTCTTCCTCTTCCTATTGCCTTGAGTAGATTTCTTTATAGCCATTTATTCTAGGATGTTGTTACGATCTCTAGAATCCCAGGCTCTGATACCAATTGAAAGTATATACGGGGTGGATCGTGTAGTGTATATGGCAAAATATATGATGCAACTAAGATAAAATTAATCTTGGTAAATATAGAATAAGCACACCAAGATTTTATACTGGTTCGGACCTCCCGTCCTACGTCCAGTCCCGAAGCTCCTCTTTGGAATTTCCTTTCACCAAATAACCCTCACTTCACCCGGAGGAACAGGTTTACAATAGTAGAGTTTCTTTGTCAACTTTGTGTTCTCTATTACATAGATTTTGACTATATAGTACAATTGAACTTCCTATATCTCTTGGATGATTGAATACAATATTGTTCAAGAGAATATAGAAGTGTATGATCTCAGATTTTCGGATTGGATAGCAAGTAGATGATTAGAACAAGAGATGATCAAGATAGAGAGTCGAGTTGTCAGGTACTCAGGTGTGTTCTTTCTCTTGATTCTTGATGATATATATAGTTGTAGAGAGATTCCTTGAGTAGTTGTATCCATTAACAAGTGTTATATGGTCGCTTCTGAAAGCGATGGAGAGTTGCAGTGAAGAGAAGCGGAGATGTCTATTCGAATGTGACAGTTGAAGTTCCTCTTTGAAATCCGAGTTCACAATTAGACGTCTGGATGTTTGTATCAGACGTCTGAGCCTGTATAATTTTTGTTCCCGAGTTTCAAATCAGACGTCTGGTATTTGTATCAGACGTTTGGTAGTATATAATTTTTGTACAGGGTAGATTTCCAAACGTCTGGGTGCATCTACCAGACGTCTGGTCTTGACTGTTTTGTTGTTCCAGAGGATATATTCAGACGTCTGATTTGTGCACTCAAACGTCTGAAAACTGTGCATGTCCTTTTCGTGCATGTTTCTTGTTGCTTCTTTGATCTTATCGACTTGTAGTCTCTTGTATTGTTCTTTGCACCTTGTTCTTGTCTTTCTAGTGATGTTGTTCTAGAAAGTTCCTGTATATGTACTTATATATGTACATTTGATTTTCATTGTATAGCTGTTGTCATTAAAACCATGAATTTGATTTCCTAACATTTTCTATTCTTTTTACAAACACGCGCTTCTTCTACTTTTTGAATGAAATTCAAATTATTTAATTTCTCCATCAAAATACTTAATTAATTCTAATGCTTATCAAATAAGACTTCTTTATTATTTCTTGGATCATATCCAGCACTCACAAACTCAGTTATTGCTCTCATTGACTTTGAAATATTTTGGTTTTTATGTGTAACTACCTGTTCTAAATCATTATTCAGAATTTTTTGTTTCAACATATATGTATCAAAACTGTAACAACCCAAAATTCTGTCATTTGATTTTAACTGTTTAATTAATTTTAAATATTTAAATAATTGGATTCTGGAATTTAATAACTTATAATTCAAATATAGCGAATATTTGAATTAAAAAACTGAATGTTGATTGAATGGATTTAATAATTTTATTCAACTCCTTCCAGTTAATAAATAATATTGGTAAATTCAATTTGTAAATTTATTTACAAATATAAATAGATCGGATAAATATCGATAATTAAATATAAAACGATATTTAATCTATGAAATTAACATTCTGGGGCACTATCTCGAATTTCAACAAAACCAGTTTCATTGAATCCATAATAATGAATTATAATATGCCATCAAGTTTCATGGCGATAAGACGAATCCTTTGGTCGTGTGAGTTCGAAATGCGTACAAATTAATTTCAGAAATTTATATAATAATTTGCTTTGAAAAGTAATCTTCTGCATATGATCAAATTAGGGCTCGGGACTAGTTCCATTGCGTTCGGAATAGGGGTATAACATATAGAATGCTAGGCGACACGTCTCGTTTGAAGTTCGAAATTTTTTGGTATGTTTTGTTGAATATTTAAAATTAAAATATATATATATATACAATATATTCACCATGCCTTGGCCATGCCCCTACATTTCAAACCATACCCGTGCCCATACCCTTATGTGTAGGCCCATCCCTCTTCTCCTCTATTTAAACTTACCTGAGAATGAAATTTGAGTTTCTCTGTTCAATTCAAACTTCAAAATTAAAATTAAAATTCCACTCATTCTAAAATCGCAAAAATTATTTCGGTGAGTCGTAGGGTTGGGGGCTTCGATCTGAGTATGCTTTGGTGATGATCGATGATGTTTTGGGACGCTCGACCTAAGGGCATTAAACTAGGGTTAGAGAATTTGGAGCGTACGGTCGACAATTGGACAAGCGAAGCTTGGATTTGAATTTAGCATTGGAAGTTGGTGCTTGGGCCAAAGTTTGGGGTGGTTCGGTGAGCTAGGGGAGATCGCGACCCAACGTACGACCTGGGGAAGGGGGACGTGTCGTTTTTTTGCTCAGTGCTCCGGGGTTGTCGCCAGGGGGATGGTCATATAGAGGAAGTGACAAGGAGTTCAACGACGAAGACGAAATTAAATTTTGTCGATTAATTCTCCGTGTCAGTGCATTTCCATGCACAATTCTGATGGGTTCATGGACATTGCTGTGCACGTTTGTATTTGGGGAAGAAAGAGTTTAGTTTGGGTAATGATATTTAGAAATGTAATTAGTAATTAATTATATTATTTAATTTCTAAAATCTTATAAATCGAATAACTTTCTCATACGAGGTCAGATTCGAACGCCATTTTGCGTTGGACTCGTGTCGTCAAGGTCTACGCTATCGAGTTGGATCGAACAAGATTGGAGCTTGTTGGAATTTATACTAAAATCGGATGACCGTTCGGTTTTAGTCCAAAATCGGAACGTTTCGGCAAAAACGAAGATGAATATGAGTTTAACTCACACTAAATTTCATTATATCATATCTATGATGTTATCAATGATTATTGATTTTGGATGTTCATTAAATTGTTTGATTGCTTTTTTGGTTGAATTTTCGTTTGGAAAATGGATGATGCATTAATTTAATCGTTATGAACCCATATGATTATATATATAGTATTATTCATAACCATTGTTTTGCAGGGAATATCTATAGAGAGACCCTGAGAGGTTTCTCATCAATAATCATTATTTACATCCCTATGTTGTTATATTGATGGTTAATTGAAATAAATCCTGATATTCCATTTAATTTTT
Organism: Allium fistulosum; assembly: GCA_030737815.1. Classification (NCBI taxonomy): domain Eukaryota; kingdom Viridiplantae; phylum Streptophyta; class Magnoliopsida; order Asparagales; family Amaryllidaceae; genus Allium; species Allium fistulosum. Next base: position 1,080,292,833 of record CM060906.1, on the reverse strand, counting down.
TAAGTATCGTAATAGCGATTTCGCTATATCGTCCTTTTTTAAATTTCATCCCCAAAACCCTGTCGTATGTTTTTGAACTTGAGCTTGTGTTTTCACTAAACAGAATGTTAGAATTCATTAATCATTTTGATTTATGATAATTTGAATTAACTAATCATTTTAACTAATGATTTTGAAATTAATTACCCAATTTAATTTATGGTGTTTAAAATTGGGTATCTTTTGATTCAAGCGAGACTAGATTTAATTGATCGTTTTAACAGATGGTTACTTAAGTTTAATTAATTATTTTAATTAGTGATAATTGAAATTAATAATCATTTTAATTAATGATATTTAAAAGTAATTAATCATTTTAAATAATGATATTTGAATTTGATTAATCATTTAATTAATGCTTGTTTTATATTTAACAAATTGTTTAAGCTAATGATATTGGTAATTTAGTTAAATCATTCTAATTAATGATGTTTTATAGTTAAATAAATCATTTTAACAAATGATGTCTTAATTAATCGTTTGAACTAATGAGGTTTGAATTTAATTAGTCCAATTAATTAACGATTATTTGAACTCTATTTATTGTTTAATTAATGCACTACTAGAAGCACAGTAAATAGTGACGCTGTTTCCGACGGTTGCCAACGGCGCATCGTCCAATTAGTGAAGGCTGCCAATGGCAAGCAATTTCCATGGCATAATTGAAATTAAAATAACCTAGTCGTCGGAAGCTGTCTCAAATTAAGCCGTTAGTGGCCGTCGGAAGCCGTCGAAAAATCGCGAGTACCTACAGCCCAAGTCGACAGTCTCTTTCATTTCATTCTCTTCCCCAAATCAGCCCTCCCCTCCTCCAAACCCTCCTCCACGCCGTCAACAACCTTCCACGCCGCCAGCGGGTCTCCAACTTTGACAGCTAGCTCCATCACCTATTTCTCGGTAAGAAGGTTTAATTCCTAAACCCTATATTTAATTTTGATTTGTTAAATTATGGTTAATTTGTTGTTATAGTTGTATAATACCCCATTGATTATTTGGTATACCCTATTGAATGCTAATTAGGTTGTTATTACAATTGTTTATCATTGAAATGCTGAGAATTTTTTTAATGTATATGTGCTTTAATTGGTGTATATGCATTGATTAATTAGTGCATACGCGCATTAGGGCTACTTTGGATTAATTAGAGTCGATGCTTAAAATTTAGTGTATGCGTTTCCAAAATGACGAAAATGACGATTTAGTGTATGCATTTTTTAGAATGTAGATAAATTATTGTAAAAATTGTTGTATAATACGCTTTACTTTTTGTAAATCTCGTAGAGAGTTTTTGGCCCCGTTTGACAAATATTGTATATGATTGTTGTATGAAAATTCGTTTTTATCACAGAACAGACATTTATATTCATCCGATACAATATTTGTCGAATTTGTCCCTGATTGGACAAGTTAAAAACACAGTAGTAATTATATTTTGCAAATCATTTTATTTTAAACGGTTCACAAAATTTTGACAATACTTTCTTTTTGTTCCCTGTGTACACACATATGTGTACGATACAGGGAACAAATGTGAAGTGCTGCTAAAATTTTGTTGAATCATTTAAAATAAAATGATTTGCAAAATATAATTACTACTGTGTTTGTAATGGGAAGTAGGATGACCAACCATCAAAGTATAAAACAATAACCTAAAAAGTTGTGTAAATTTGTTTGAAAATAAAATTAAGTAGAATAATATTATATATTTGCGAAAATTTAAATGTATGATTTATTTGAAATATAAAATGTCAAGATGTAAATGATTAATGCACTTTTATGTTTTAAAGTAGGAAAAATGGTCAATTATTTTATTGATCGGAGCTGCATGTACCAACAAAGAAGAGAAATTGGAGCCTAAATAAGTGAACATTTTCAAAATGGTGTAAACATCTTTATTGAATTCGCTTTACATAATAATGGAAACGACGAAGAAATTCATTGTCCATGTAGTAGGTGCAAACTATTGAATCATTTGATACCAGACACGGTGAAAGTTCATTTCCCCCAATATGGTTTCGTGTCGAATTATTTGGTGTGGGATCGTCAGGGAGAACTTTTAGCACCTAATCCCATACATTCAGAGGAAGAGGTGGATAATGAACTTGTTCCGACGAATCTCATAGAAGATATGGTTGAAGATGCAGCACGTTCAATGTTCCCTACTGTTGAAGTTGATGGTAACGATATTAATGTCGAAGAAGAACCAAGTATTGGAGCAAAAAAAAAATTATGATTTATTGGAGGCTGCTAAGAAACCCCTTTGGGATGGCAGTACAAGCGGTACTCAACTATCAGCAACTGCATAATACATTGCGATGAAATCAAAATACAACTTCATAGAAGCCGGGTTTACAACTATAGTACAAGTTGCAAAATGGCATATGCCACTAGACATTGCGATGATCACATAAATGATTTTCATGGCGTGTTAACTCAGGTTTTGCAATTAACATATTTCACCAGACCTGCGGAAGAAGTTTATTTGTTTAGATGCAATTGCTTCAGTAATGTTCCAAGTTCTGGAATCAACATGCACCAAAAATATAATATTATTGAAATAAAGCATACATCACGTTATCATAAGTACGATCCGTTTATACTAGCAAAACAAGCCCTACAAGTTTATTATGCTCCTTATCCATCTCTAAAAGGAGATAAAGTAGATTGGTCGGTGGTTTTTAAAACGAAGGCAAGGTTTACGTTTAATGGAAAGAATATTCTTGACGAACAAGCGTATAGCGGATATCGAGGAAAATGGCAAATTTGCAATAACAAATGATCAAACTGATTTAGGACCTTTAAAAGATGAATCAAATATATTAGTAGAAGCATTTGAGACCACAGAGGAAAACAATATAGAGTACGAGACAAAGTCTGAATCAGAAAACGACGAGGACTAATTTAATAGTATACATGTTGAAAAAGGTAATTTATAGGAGTATTGATGTTACACTTTTTTGTATGTTACATGCGATTATTGATGTTAAATCTTGATATGTTTACTCATAGTTGAATGATATATTCTGCCATAATAAAATAATATGCGTGTCACAAGTATTATAGATGTCATAGGACTAATTTAAAAGTATACATGTAAGTATATTTTAAGTTATAAGTTATTAATAATGATCATTTTAATTAATTAATTATAAAATATTATAATAATGTCATGTAAAATTTATTTGTATTTAATTTTACGTTGCAGGAAATATTTATGCAGGCACGTGCACTGATGCGTGAGTATTCCGGACAGGAGAAGTTGACCACTGACGAGGAGGACGCGATCTTTGACTCTGTTATAGAACTGACCCAGAGAAACAGGCGCTACGGCTATGGCAACCAATCGGTAATTTATAAAAATTAACTATGTTGTAAAATTTGCTTAATTTTTATAAAAGTTACATGATAACTTAAACATATTTTGACTTGTTTTGTAGGCTCGGACATCACAAAGGGCTTACCAAAAGGCTCAGGACAACCCGAAGATTAATTAGCTTAGACATCATATTACACAGCTATAGGAGCAGGACCGCCTACGAGCAGTGCAAATGGAGCAGCTCAACCAGTGTTTGGCCGAGTATATGGAGCGTCATGGTACATTCCCTTCGTTAGGTGGTTCTAGAGCCGATGATGAGTCTTAAGGTACGATTTATAGTTTTTTTATAGACATGTGGTATTGGATGTAGTTTGTGTATATAAACATTAAGCGAAGATGAAGTTAATTTATTGACATGTGGTGTTTGACATTGATTTGGTGGTTGATTTGTGGAGTTTGACGTTGGATGTAAATATTGAAGTTGGATGGGTGAGAGTGATGATGGAAGGTTTGTTTTGTAAATATTGGAGTTTGATATTGGATGTAAATATGTTTGCATTTGATATTATGATGTTTGAGTTTTATATTGATATTGATTTCAATTTATATATGTGGCATATATATTGATTTTGATGAGTAATATATTGATATTGGTATGGAAGCGAAGTTGTGCTATAGAAAAAAAAAATTGCCCAGATTACCAATGGCTCCCGACGGCCTATTGGTGTAACAACCCAAAATTTAAGCTATAATAATTAATTAACGAGTTAATTAAATAATAATATAAGTTTGTGAAATTATCAGAATCGAGCTATGGGAGTTGCACCAATGTGTTCGTGGTGATTTTCTGATCAGTTTTCATATATAGTTTGTCAAAATCCGAGCTAAAATAAAGAAGAAACGAAATAAACAAGAAATGAATATATATATATATATATATATGGTCAGGTCGACCATAGGGTCTACCCTTACCATTGCTAGGTCGACCCCTAGCATGCCTGGGTCGACACCAAGGTCGACCCGCCCCTGTATATGGACGACATTTCGTCCAGCTTCGTATATGACGTGTTTTTCAACTTCTCCCCAATCCTGTGCGTTTGTGCTTCTATCCAATGGTTCCCAGCGAGCCTATGACGTGGTTGCACTAGATTTAATCTTCAAATCCAACGATCTGAGATCCCTAAACCACACTATAAATAAGACCCTAGGCCTAGCTATTTTTCTCATTCAGATTTTTCCTATTTGGGTTCATTGCCTGAGGCTGGACCCTAAATAGAATATTTTTCTAAGGAGAAGATCTTTTCGATAAAAATATTCTACGCTCTAGAAGTGGATCGAGGAAGACCATGGAATAGAGCTAAGGACCATATGTGAGTGTTTAGTAATTTTTTTAGATTTTTAAGTAATTTAAAATAATAGGGTTCTCAATAGTTGTAGTTTTTCTACAATTTTGAGACAATTTTTATATAAGTTATTTATAGTTGATTTTTAAAGTTCTTTTCAGTCTATTTTATTCAGCTATTTATATTTAGCTATTTTATCCAGTTATTTACTGTTATATGCATTTATTTACATCTGTTTACGTTAGAATTTAGCATGTAAAGTTTAGTTTCTTTTTTTATTCCTTTTTGCACGAATAAAATATAAGAATATTAAAAAAGAGAATAATTCGCAAATATGGATTAAAATAGAAAACATTAAATTTACAGAAATCAGATGTAAAATAAAAACTGTAATTAAAAGAAGATAGACCGAAATTGGCAAATTTGAGACATTTGCAAGCATGTTTATAACTAGTGGTTATAACTAAAAAGATAAAACAGAAGAGTAACAATTATAACGTAGGTTATAATTAAGCAGAAAGAACAGAAAGGCTTATTTTAAGTCTTATAATTAAGTTAATAAGCAAATATAGTAGAGATAACAGAAAATGCTTATTTTAAAGACTTAGATTAAGTTAATAAGCAAATAGAGCAGAAATAACAGAAGAGCCATATTTTAAAAACTTACACTAAGTTATAAGAAAAACATAGAACCAGGGCCCGTATCAACAGCATTCCCTTTCAGACTATGACTGATGGTCTCACAACAGATTAGGTGAGGCTTGGCAGGACCCTTTCAGACTAGGACTGATGGTCTCACAATTGTTAGGTGAGGCTAGGACATAGGGTAAATAAGTGGCCAATAGATAGAAGATCAAATCGGGTGATTTGGGTAAGGGGTGCAACTAGATTTTGTTTGTTAGAACCCGTACCAACAGCATTCCCTTTCGGACTAGTACTGATGGTCTCACAACAGATTAGGTGAGGCTGGGCACGCTTATGCTGACAGGGTGAGTAAGAGGTCACAAGAGGGGGCGACGGTGAGTGTGTACCAATGGTGACCAAGCGTGCGACATCGATTAGGGTTGTAATTTGCTACTGCGTTCCAAGCGCTAAACAGGTGTCTTTTGCTATGGGACCCACAGGATGAGACTAGCTCATAGTGGCACAACAGAGATAGAAGGTCGATCAATAAGTAAAATTAGGACTTCAGCCTAATTAAAAGAGGATTATAATTTCAGCCCAATCAGAGCAGCTATCTAAGACAAGTGCAAACAATCACAATCAAAGCAAATAGTTGAACAATATTTTATTCCATTTTTACCTTTCCTTTATTTCCTTTTATACTAGAACTATTACTAAGTCTATTTTCTTTATCTTGCTTAAAAATACTAGTAGTTACTTTCACTCACTAGACTTATAGTCTGACCTACTCTTCTATTTCCCCTTTTTCCCCATAGGCCAGCAGAGGCAAGGACAGTAGATTCAGATTTTTTAGAGACCCATTTGCAGAGCTTTCTCATTCTTCATGTATTCTTCTTCTTTCAGTTTTGTTTTCATTTGACTTTGGATGTACTGGTACTTTATAAGAGGGATGATATTTATTGTTTATGTACTCTGTTGATGTGACTGAGATTATATTTTTCATAAGACATATGTATTTGGTATTTGAGACATACTCTATATTATGACATTAATTTATGAAGTTAAATTTTGAATATCAAGTTATTATATATATGTTTTCACTATTTTTATTTTATTTGTCTTGTGAATCTTAGTCTCTATAATATTTTATCTATACCTATAATGCACCACATTCTTTAGTGTACCCTTTTTAGGTATACTAAAGAGTGTGGGGTGTTTCACTTGGTATCAAAGCCTAAGGTTACATGATTCCTAAAAACTTATTATAAAAGTAAAGTATTTTTCAAAAGTAACATATCTTCAAACTAGATGTATTTTTCAGAAAGGAACTCTTATTATAGGAATGGTTTTCAAGTATACAAGAGTTTTTATAAAAATCCCCTCGAAGTCCAGTTCAACCTTCTTTCGATTCTTTCGAGCCTAAATTTTCTTTTCTTTGCATAGTATGGCTGACTGGTTCCGAAGAGCTACAGTATTAGAGGTGCAAGGGCAATCGCGCAATAAAGCACCAATAGGTGGAGATCCCGTTAATCCACCTGCAACAGCCAATTTTTCTAAGCTATGTAAGGACTTCGCTAATCTAGTAGGCAAGACGTTTTACGACAATGAGGATTTCATGGAGCACGAGCTTGGTTAAGGGATACAGAGCGTATATTTGGGCTGTTAGGATTGGAGGACCAACATAGAGTTCAGCTTGCATCTTGGCAGCTGAAGGGAGAACTTAAGGAGGTTCCTAAATCAGAAAATTCTAAGAAGCAGTGGTGGAAGAATAAGAAGGATAAGAACAAGAGGAAAGGAGGAGGACCTCAAAAGCAGATCAAGAAGGGTGAGAAATGTCATAGTTGTGGATTTGTTGGTCATTTCACAAAGGACTGTAAGAAGGACATGATGAAGGGGAGGTGTTACAACTGTGGGCAGCCTGGTCATCTTAGTAGAGCTTGTCCTCAGAAGACGGGGCAAAGAGCAGGCTCACCTACACTGCAAGTACATGCATTGGATGCAGCACCTTCTAGTAGTGGAACGGATCGAGGTAGAAAAGTCTCTTTAGAAAGTTTGATCTCTATTTCGGATTTTTCTATTTGAACTCTTTTTGATTCTAGAGCATCGCATTCTTTCATTTCTAGTTCCTTGGTTGATTGTTTGCACTTAGATATTTCTCTAGTAGAAGACCCTATAGTTGTTTCAAACCCCATAGGAAGATCGACACATTTATCCATGATTTGTAGGGGTTTGAAATTTTTTATACTAGGCGTAGAGTTTGATTGCGACGCTTATGTACTGGGATTTTCGGGATATGGGATGATTTTGGGGATGGATTGGCTATCCACTTATGGAGCGATATTGGACTGCGAGAGAAGAGTCGTCAGATTAGAGACATGCAGCGTAGGACTCTCGAGGTTTCTTGCAAGCCACATGGGTCAGTCATGTTGAGCTTCCTTTATTCACTTGATTCATCACTAGGAGAGTTAGATTCTGTTCCAGTCGTTAGAGATTTCCCAGACATTTTTGAAGAGGTTAGGGGACTACCCCCTTAAGAGAGAGATTGACTTTAGGATCTATCTGAATGACAATGCTAAGCCAGTGGCAATGCCCATGAGAAATATGGCTCCTAGGGAGAGGAAGGAGTTAAGTAAGCAGATTGGTGAGCTACTGGAGAAAGACTTCATCAGACGGAGCATATCTGAGTGGGGAGAGCCAATCGTCTTCGCTACAAAGGCAGATGGTTCCCTTTGACTTTGCGTAGACTATAGAGAGTTGAATAAGCTCACGAAGAAGAACCGTTACCCACTTCCTAGGATAGATGATCTTTTTGATCAGTTAGTTGGATCTTCAGTATTTTCTCAGCTTGATTTAGCCACTGGATTTCATCAGCTTAGGGTCGCTGACGATAGCATAGATAACACAACATTTAGGACACCTGATGGATTCTTTGAGTGGTTGGTTATGCCGTTTGGGCTGACCAATGCCCCAGCCTATTTTGTAGATTTGATGAGATGTGTTTTTCGAGATGTCCTAAATAAGTCTGTTGTAGTATTCGTGGATGGACATTTTGGTGTTTTCCAAGAGTATGGAAGAGCATGTTATTCATCTTGAGGAGGTTCTCCGTACATTTCGTGTTCATCATTTGAAGACAAAGTTCTCGAAGTTACACTTTTGGCATAAGGAGGTGCGTTTCTTGGGGCATGTAGTCTCAAGAGATGGCTAGCTATTGATCCCGCTAAGGTAGTAGCAGTGCAAGATTGGAAGGCCCCCAAGAACGCTACCGAAGTTAGAAGCTTCCTAGGTTTGGCCGGCTATTATAGGAAGTTTATCATAGATTTCGCTAAGATTGCAGCACCGCTTACTCGCCTCACTAAGAAGAATGCGACATTCGTGTGGGACGTAGATTGTGAGGATTCCTTTACGATGCTAAAGAGGGCCCATACTAGTGCAGCAGTGTTAGTTTTACCCGATGTAGCTAAGCCTTTTACAGTATACACTGATGCATGTGGGACTGGTCTTAGAGCAGTATTGATGCAGGAGGGGAGGGTAGTATGCAATGGAAGTAGAAAGTTGAGAACTCATGAGAAGAACTACGCTACCCATGATTTGGAGCTAGCTGCTATTGTTTTCGCACTCGTCTTGGAGACATTACTTGCTAAGAGAGAGGTTCGAGCTTTTCACTGACCATAAATCATTGGAGTACGTATTCTCACAAAAGGATTTAAACTTGAGGAAGCTGCTTTAGATGGAGTTTTTGGCATCGTATGACTTTGAGATAGCCCTACACCCCTGGCAAGGAAAACGTGGGTGTGGATGCGTTAAGTAGGAAGAAAGCAACCCTTAGTCCAATGTTCGTGGAGTGGAAAAGCATAGAGTTTATTACCACCTTTGTTTTTATGCCCTCTACGGACATTACCCCTGGATTATTGGCAGCACTTGAGGTTAAGCCTACCCTCATAGATCAGATTGGCTCAAGGCAACGAGAGGATTCGAAGTTTATGGATATTCTAGAGAGGATTAGCAAAGGAGAGGTCTCTAGACATGTCCAAAGTTATTCCATAGATAGTAAAGGGTGGCTGAGGAGAGATGGAAGACTTTGTGTCCCCCCGCACTAGTGATTTGATGAGAGCAGTTCTAGCAGAAGCACACCATTCTCGAATGACTATTCATTCGGGTGGTGATAAGATGTATAGGGATATAAAGTTAGCTTTTTATTAGAGTGGCATGAAGAAGGATGTGACAGAGTTTGTAGCTAAGTGTCTTGTGTGCCAAAGAGTTAAGGCGGAGTAGCAGAAGCCCGACGGATTGCTTCAACCATTGAATGAACCCAAATGGAAGTGGAATAGTGTTTCGATGGACTTCATAGATGGTTTACCCCAATCTAGGAAGGGGAATACCAGTATTTGGGTGATTGTAGATCATTTGACTAAGAGCGCCCACCTCATTCCGGTCAAGAGTAATAGGATAGCACCTTATTTGGCATCCTTATATGTTCGTGAGATAGTCCGACTTCATAGAGTTCCCTCTAGCATAGCGAGCAATAGAGACTCTATCTTTACTAGCGAGTTTTAAAGAAGCTTGCAAGAGGCTCTAGGTACACAGCTTAGATTGAGTATGGCCTATCATCCTTAGACGGATGGCCAAACAGAGAGAGTTAATAGAGTTCTTGAGGATTTGTTGTGGATGTGCATTCTTGATTTTGGAGGAACTTGGGAGGAGCATCTTCCTTTAGTGGAATTCGCTTATAATAATAGTTTTCAAGCTAGCATTGGGATGGCACCTTTTCAAGCTCCCTATGGAAGACCGTGCAAGTCACCTTCATGTTGGTTGGAGTCTACAGAAAGATTGCTACTAGGTCCTAACATGATTAGAGAGACGTCGGAAAAGATTGATTTAATTAGAAGGAGAATGAAGACGGCCCAAGATAGCCAGAAATCTTATGCGGATAAGCGGAGAAGGGATATTGAGTTTGAAGTAGGAGACTTGGTTTTCATTAAGGTATCTCCGCTAAGAAAGGTAGTAAGATTTGGATCAAGAGGGAAACTTGCTCCCAGATTCGTAGGACCGTTCCCCATTATGGAAAGGGTAGGAAAGATGGCATATCGGATAAAGCTACCGGAGAGGCTCACAGGAGTTCATGATGTTTTCCATGTTTCGCACTTGAGAAAGTGTTTACATGATTCAGCAGAGGTAGTAGAACCCAGTCAACTTGAGGAAGTTGAAGTAGAGAGAGAAGCATTGGTTCGTCGCATTCCTACCAAGATCGTGGGACGTGATATCAAGAAGCTTAAGAATAAGGGAGTCCCATTGGTTAAGGTCCAGTAGGGAGACAGCATTGAAGACGCTATGTGGGAGGCTGAGGAGAACATACGTATCTCTTATCCGTTTCTTTTCGATGGTACATTTTGAATTTCCTATTTCCATCTTTTGTTTTGAATAGGTTCTTTCCTTTAGTATCCTTTGGGAGGGTAGATCTTAGGATTTAACCTATGGATGGTAGGACTGAATGTAAACATGTTACTAGAACATGTTATGTATGATGGACGCTAGTGGTTGCAAGTGTTTACTAGTGGATGCTAGGCACTATTATCTCTTAGGGATCGGCCTAACTAGGTCACTAAAGCATATGCATATGCATGTGTGCACATTTGAATTTTAATTTTATTTCCATGGTTGCTATAAATGGATGATTAGCATATGATTGTTGCATTTGGATGATGATTGTAGCACACATATAGAACTATCAGTTATCATTAGGGAATTTGCATTCATTTGGATACATGGCACAGACATGATTGCATAAAAAGAAGGTCGATTGAATCAGTATACCGCCTAATCTTTTGCATTAGTTAGGGACATTGACACCACACTATTTGCATATATATATATATATATATATATCATAAATTGCATTAGAAAACTTAAGGACATGGATGTAATGGATGGTGGTTGAGTATATGGTTGTAGAATTTGGATGAAAATATTTATTTCATTCTTCTGTTTTTAGAGATTTCGGGGACGAAATCCTTTAAGGAGGGGAGAATGTAACACCCGAAATTTAAGCTATAATAATTAATTAACGAATTAATTAAATAATAAAATAAGTTTGTGAAATTATCAGAATCGAGCTACGGGAGTTGCACTAATGTGTTCGTGGCAATTTTCTGATCAATTTCCATATATGGTTTGTCAAAATCTGAGCTAAAACGAACTAGATACGAAATAAACAAGAAACAGATATATATATATATATATATATATATATATATATATATAAGGTCAGGTCGACCCGAACCATTGCTGGGTCGACCTATAGGTCGACCCCTAGCATGCCTAGGTCGACACCAAGGTCGACCCGCCACTGTATTTGGACGACATTTCTTCCCGCTTCGTATATGACGTATTTTTCAACTTCTCTCCAATCCTGTGCGTTCATGCTTCCATCCGACGGTTGCCATCGAGCCTATGACGTGGTTACACCAGATTTAATCTTCAAATCCAACAGTCTGAGATACCTAAATCACATTATAAATAAGCCCCTAGGCCTAGCTATTTTTCTCTTTCAGATTTTCTCCTATTTGGGTTCATTGCTTGAGGCTGGACCCTAAATAGAATATTTTTCTAAGGAGAAGATCTTTTCGATAAAAATATTCTACATTCTAGAAGTGGATCAAGGAAGACCAAGGAATAGAGCTAAGGATCACAGGTGAGTGGTTAGTAATTATTTTAGATTTTTAAGTAATTTAAAATAATAGGGTTCTCAGTAGTTGTAGTTTTTCTGCAATTTTGAGGCAATTTTACAGTTGATTTTTAAAGTTCTTTTCAGTCTATTTTATTCAATTAGTTACAGTTATTTACCGTTATCTGCATTTATTTACATCTGTTTACTTTAGAATTTAGCTTGTAAATTTTAGTTTCTTTTCTTATTCCTTTTTGCACGAATAAAATATAAGAATATTAAAAAAGAGAATTGCAAATATGGATTAAAATAGAAAACATTAAATTTACAGAAATCAGATGTAAAATAAAAACTATAATAAAAAGAAGATAGACTAAAATAGGCAAATTTGAGACATTTGCAAGCATGTTTATAACTAGTGATTATAACTAAAAAGATAAAACAGAAGAGTAACAATTATAACGTAGGTTATAATTAAGAAGAAAGAACAGAAAGGCTTATTTTAAGACTTATAATTAAGTTAATAAGAAAATATAGCAGAGATAACAGAAAATGCTTATTTTAAAGACTTAGATTAAGTTAATAAGCAAATATAGCAGAAATAACAAAAGATCCATATTTTAAAAACTTACACTAAGTTAATAAGCAAAACATAGAACTGTTGCTAAGTATTAAACTGTATTTCATCCCAGTTTTATCTTTCCTTTATTTCCTTTTATACTAGAACTGTTGCTAAGTCTATTATCTTTATCTTGCTTAAAAATACTAGTAGTTACTTTCACTCGCCAGACTTATACTTTGACCCACTCCTTTATTTCCCCTTTTCCCCTATAGGCCAGTAGAGGTAAGGATAGTAGATTCAGATTTCTTGGAGACCCATTTGCAGAGCTTTCTCATTCTTCATGTATTCTTCTTCTTTCAGTTTTCTTTTCATTTGACTTTGGATGTACCGGTACTTTATGAGAGGGATGATTTTTATTGTTTATGTACTTTGACGATGTGACTAAGATTATATTTTTTATAAGGCATGTGTATTTGGTATTTGAGACATAATTTGTTTTATGACATTAATTTATGAAGTTCAATTTTGAATATCAAGTTATTATTCAAACGTTTCGGCTGTTTTTTTATTTGTCTTGTGAATCTTAGTTTCTGTGATGTTTTAGCTATACCTACAACGCACCACATTCTTTAGTGTGCCCTTTTTAGGTATACTAAGGGGTGTGGGGTATTTCATTTGGCCACTTTTTCCGACGGCAAGCGACGACTTTCGACGGTAATCTGGACGAATATTTCGACAGCTAGCGACGGCTTCGGGCGGCTTAGCGAAAAATTACCACGCCATGTGGGCGTCATCACCGTCGGAAAATCTATCGCAAAATCCATCGGAACAGCCGTCGATTGCCGTCACTAGTATGTCGTCGAAGCCGTCGGAAATGGATGGAAGTCATGGTCCGTATTCCGACGGAATTTCCGATGGCTAGCGATGGCTGCCGACGGCAGCTAGCAGTCGGAAATTGCCTGTTTCTTGTAGTGATGGCATTTAAAATTATTTATTCATTTTAATTAATGATGTTTGAGATGAATTATTCATTTTAACTAATGATTATTTGAATTTAATAAATCTTTAAATTAATGATATTTAAAGTTAATTAATTCTTTTAATAAAAGTGATTAAAGTAAATTAACTAATGTAATGAAAGTGTTTAAATTTTAATTAACTGGTTTTATGTTTTGAAGTTAATAAACTGATCTACTAATGATTTTAAAGTTAAAAGTGTTTTAGAAATAGTTAACTATTTTATTTAAAATAATTGATTTTTTATTATTTAAAAGAGATTATAAATGTAATTAATTATCTTTCAAGATAATTAATGTTGTTTGAAATTTATAAAGATATTTAAATTGTTTTATTATCTTTTGGGATATTAAATTTATAAATAATGGTTTATAAATGAGAAAATCCATTAAAGGAATCATTTATAAATAAAGCTAAGTGTAAACTGTTTTGGGTTTATAGTAAATAATGTTTTAATGACATTTTTTTGGACCGTGCTTTTAATACACTTAGTATTATAAATTTGTCATTTTATAGATCAATTTAAAGAACATTTTTAAAGTGTTTTTACTAAGATTGAAATGTGAAAATCAAGCATAAGTAAGGATCAAATGTTTTTAAGCGTCTGATTTATTTCATTTGTGGAAGTGTATGTAATTTAATTCTCATACATAAATCATGTAGTTATTCCCGATAGTTGATTTCTCGACTATCGATTTCGATTTTGCTATCTTCTTTATTTTCATCATTCTAAGACAAGGTTTTGCTCCGTTGAGCTTTGATATCCTTTATCGAAAATGACTAGAACCAAAACACAGATAAGGGGGTGCACCCTCCTAGCCATTTTTGTGCTTCGTCGTCCTAAGATGATTTCTCGCTCGTTTTGACCATTGGTATCCAACACCGGAAAAACTAAAACCAAAGCACGAGTGGGAGCCAAGTCATGTGGGTCGCACCCATCAGGGTTTGTTCACATCATTTAAATTGTGATGATCCACCTTTTTGACCCCTAAGAACGACACTTAGTACATCCTCGGTATTCAAGCGTCGTTGCCCAATCATTCGAAAGATAAGTTGTCTTGGGGTAAAATAAATAACAGAATAGAAATAAATCACAACAAAATGGTTACATGTAATACAAAATGATGTAGTAAAAAAGTTTCTTACATGGAGCTATCAGAGTAAAACAAAAGTACTACCTCTAATAGATTTGCAGCTGTACATTTTGACTTTACATTTTTCAGATACCAAATATACCAACATAATCATACAGCAGAAATAAATAACTAGATAACTAAGGAACGCCTGCTCTATCACCATCTTCAAGGAGCTCCTAAGAAAACCTGCTATTCTCGGACTACCCAAATATATTTGAGTACATTAAAGATTAGGGAAAATAAACAACTCGGGTCAGACAAAATGTCTAGTATGAGTAAAACTCTGAAACAAAAGGAAGTGTATTTAACAATAATATGTGGGACCACAGCGCTAACGCAGAATGGGTTTTCACTCACATAAACAACAACCAAACATAACAAAAATGGAAATGAACAATAGAGAACAAATCCAAACATAGATGATGGGTACAATTAGTATGACATTCAGACTTGAAAGAATGGAAATAGTCTAAATTAAAATCCACACTGGATAGAATGGATAAAACAAGACAACTTTCCAAACTCGATAGAATGGACTAAACAAGATAACTGTCCAAACTCGGTAGAATGGACAAAACTAATAATTGAACACCGCGAAGAGTGGTAGACTCCTTCTTTTGTAATTAAAGAAAACAGATTCAAAGGTTCGAATCAAATAAGGAAAGAAAATTTTCAAGCAAATGACCAGGAGAGTGCTTACCCCTTACCAAACGTATACGTCTAGAAATATACTTAATAACTCTGATAGCTCTCGCACACGTCCAAGCCGGACCCCGCCAACGATTACCGAGAATCCGAGTATTTCACATCTAAATGTGCAAAAACCGATTCCAATCTAAAGTGGATGTGAAAATACCCTAATGGGAGCAACCCCACATAACTTGGCTTCCACTCGCTCTTTGGGTTTAGTCATTTCCGACAAAAGAAAATAAAGCTCAAGTGAGCAATACATCGTCTTAAAATGACGAAATACAAAGAAGGCTGAGGTAACCGATAGTTGGAAAACCAACTATCGTGGGTATAAAACTATCGTATATGGAAATTAAGTCTTGTGTACTTATCACCATTCACAACTTCCAACTTTTACTATTTCTTGGTTAACAATAATACCGGACAAGTCAAGATAGTGTTACCTCAAAGTCATGTCTCATGATTATTGTAACGACCTGATATTTTCAACCATTCGCATCCGCACATGTCGAACTTGAATTGCTCAAAATACCGCGTTGTAAATAAAATTTGGCAAAATATCAGAATATACAGTAAATAAATATAATCACAGATCACAGACACAGAGTAAAATAATGCAGCGGAAGTAAAAGAAATAGTAGTTCATGAAGCTACTATATAAATATATCAGAGTTACATAAGATATAACAAAAGAAATAGAGGACAACAGAAGTCTCAATAAAATAACCAAGTACAAGCTGAGTAGGACAATGGAACTGAAGTAGATAGGACAAGACAAGTAGATAATCTCCAGCGATTCAAATCTCCAAGAGAGTGGAAATCCAAATCTGTAAATAACTCAGGCTGACCCGAGCGTAAAGCAAAACACAAAACACTCGAGTCAGGACAATATATACTTATATAATGTAAACCAACTCAAGTGAACTGTAATAAAGGTACAAGTAACTTAAAGAATGCTTGGGATCGCCCATTCTTTAAGGATCCGTTAAACTATTTACTATGTAGTAATATACGCTATATATAGTAGTGTCTAATTAGTAAAGTATAATCATATAGAAAATAGCGTTAAGGGGATGGTGAACCTTAACGCGGTCGGATCTTTAAATCAAAATCGTAGTGGGCTCGATATGGTAGGTGACACGGCACACAAGGCAATGCCAGGGTAGATATACCAATTATGCACACGGACCGATGGAAACGCATAGCAGCCACTACCGCTCCACCTCGAACAACACTCCCAAATCAAGGGTGCGCACCAAATCAATCACAAGTAATAGAATGGTATCGAAGAAGTGTGTCCGATAAGAGGTGCTACCTTACTGGTCCGAGATCGCTCCTGTTTTAGCCACCTTATGCCAACTCACGGGAGTTGGGTCCACGTATATACCTTAGGATCGTCGTCACCATCCTACTTCATTCTGGAAACTCCACCGTGTACACAGTTGTCAAAGTGGTTTTCGGTATCGACAGAGAGTATGTCCATATCCGATCCCGGTCTCTTTAACAACCAATCGTTATTATAACCCGTGGTTAAAATTTAAAACAGTTTATACTTCAAAATAGAATATCATTTCAAATCCAGATCTTTATCAAAATAAAGATTAAATCAATTCCAAACCATTTCAATATATTTAAAATATCATATCATTCCAAAACTTCATTTCAATCATTTCAATATATCAAAATATCATATCTTTCCAAAACTTCATTTCAAATCATTTTAATATATCAAAATATCATATCCTTTCAAAACTTCATTTCAAATCATCATTTGAGTGCAAATCCAAATATTCCACTTTAAATACTTTTTTTAATTCAAAGATATCATTCATTTATTATCATTTCAAGTCACCCTTTTAAATAGTTTATATTTCAATCAAATTAATTCATTTAAACCATTTAAAGTGTAATTATTATACTTTCAAATCAAGTATTAAAATTTTCAAAGTTTCAATTCAACTCAATCATTTATTTCAATTAAATTTCCATAGACCATTTCAAATTTTATAAATTTCAATTATAGATTTAATCCACAAAATAACTATTCAAATTATAAAATAAATTCCAAAGCTTTATTATCCTATATTTCATAAGTCCAATATCTTTTAAATAGATTCAAATTACAAGTAAACCAAATATTTTTCATACTAATATAAACTTCAATTATTCATTCCAAGATTTAATATCATTTCAAATTCATTCCAAAATATCATTTATTTAATTTAAATTTAAATACCATTTAATCACATTTCAAAATAGTTGTATTTCCCAAATCAACTATTCCATTTAAATCACTTAAGGTCAATTCATTATATTTAGTAATTAAATATTTAATTTCCAAAATTTAATCTTTTTCAAAGATCATTTATTCATTTGAATTTATTAAACAAAGAAAATTTCAACTCTCGCAGCACTTAGAAAATGCTACGAGAATGTTACGTTTAAAAATAGTTCATTAACAAAAGACGTCATTTAAAAAGCTGTGATATCTTAATTTAGTTTCAATTAAAATTTTAGTTATATTTAACAACTATAGCACCAACAAAGTGCTATAATAACCCTTAATTCAAATTTGCTATTTGGTTCATTTAAAACAACTACAACATTTTCCAATGCTGTAATATCTTTACATTATATTTCAAAAATTCTGTCAAATTAAATTCAGACTTTTATTTACAATTTCACACATAATTAACTTTTAATAAAAATCATTTTAACTTATAAAATCATATATTTCCATATTTAAAAACAATCATTTAAATACTTTATTCCTATGATTTTTATAAAGTCAAATTTCAATACAAAAATCAAATTAAATAACAATTAAATTTTCATTTCTTTAAATAAATTCTTAACTTAACAACTAAGTTTAAATTTCCAAAATATGACTTTTTTTTACATTTATTTTACTTAATTAAAATTTCACTTTTAACAAAATTCACAATAATTCAATTTAAGTTATATTTCCAAATTCAGCTTAAATATTCATTTGTTTCATTTTTTAAGTTATACAAAATCATTAACAATTTATAAAACCATTATTTCTTAATAAAATCATTAAATTCATTTTTAAATCAAATTTGTAATATATTCTTACTTTACATAAATTCCATTTATAAACAAAATCATAAATTCCAAAATTAACTTATATTTCAAATTCTACTTCACCATCTACTTAATTCACTTATTTAATTTGTAGAAAATCACTAATATTTATAGAAATCATTTTAATAAAACTTAAATCAAAATATCATAATATTTACATTTTTAAATATTTTAAAATTTCAGAAAAATATATAAACCACGGGTCTGTATATAATTTTCTAGCCTAGGTCAAGTGATACAGATATGTATCATTTCAATCCGCAGTTTACAAAGAAAAATCGGGTTCTATCATTTCAAACCCGCAATCCCAAGTTAAATAAAATAAATAAAAAAGTCGCTCAGGCTTATCATTTCAGCCCATAACGATCTTTCCCTGTTCTAAAGTCCGTTCGGGTATGTATCATTTCAACCCATAGTGATTCTAGTCTACAGGGAACTTGCAATGGTGATAACTGATATAAATGACAGAATAGCATGAAATAATAATAACATATAATATAACAAGTGTAATAACAGGTGTGAACATCATATAAAAAAAATCACATGGCAGTTATAACATCATATTTAATTCTACACATTCAGTTGTTGTTGTTGTTGTTTCACAACTGCATAAGTATAAATGTCGTGTGAGCTTTACTCACCTTTATGGCTGGAGATTGCAATACAAATGGCACAACGGATTCCAGAAGGCATGATGACACAACAAAAGGCTCATGTGGGAAGAGATCCAAGCTTAGAACTTGTGTTACAACCCAAAACAAAACAACATAAAATTACAATTCAATACAACATTCAATTTGAAATAACTTTGAAATGAAAAGAGATTTGAATGTCAAATCTTTTGCCTTGTTTTCTATAATGCTTTGCATGGCCTAGGGGTTTATTTGGGTCAGGTTTGACATGACTTTGGCTCAGGTTTGATCATAGGAATGCATGGCATAAAGGCTAGAACATGTAGAGGAAGTTACAACATAAGAATATCAAGAGACTAGGCAACATAGTGGAGTTTGGTTCAACTTTTGGCTCGGTCTATGGGTCAAATGGCTCGGCCATCATCAGGTACAGGCCTGGACAGAGATTTAGGTGGTGAGTAGTGGTGGTAGCAAGGTGGTGGTGGCGGCTCAAGGTGGTGGCCTTGGTGGTGGATGAAGTGGTATGGCAAGTAGTGGTCAACAACATTGATTTTAGGCATTTAGGTTGCATTTTTTTTAGATTTAGCATCATGGTGGGTTCAACCATGGTTCAGATCTGAGGAGTAGGTGGTGATGATGACAGGGAAAAGGTATAGGAGGTGGTGGCCATGGCTATGGAGTGGAGGCCTAGCAAAAGAGTGGAGAGAATAAGGCAAAAATACATAAGAAAATAGAAAGAAAAGGAAGAAAAAGAGATGGAGGCCATTACCAATATGTTTGAAGCCGTGAATGAAGAAGTGAGATATGAGTTTTTCATGTGAAAATTGAAGGGAATACACAGCAAATGAAAAAAAATGCACGGCCTAGAGGAGTAATGGAGAGGTTATGGCAAATGAAACGACTTTGGACAATGAAACGTCTAGAAATGAAACGTCTAGAAATGAAACGCATTTCCGTTTTCTAAAGATCAAATAAAAACAACAATAAATCAGAAAATACCTTTAAAAACCGAAACCAAGTGAAATAATATGAAAATAAATAATTAAAATTTAAAGAAAATAGAAAAAGAATGAAAGGAATTGCTTAAAAATTCAAAACAGGGTCCAGAAATTACATATAAATCACTACTAGTCTTGGAAAAATGTCCACTTCATTTTAAAAATATTATGAAGTGAAAATTTGAAATAAAATAATTTATTTATCATTTCCAAAATAAAATAAATAATTAAATTGGAGAAAAATAGAAAAAGAACTAAAGGAAATGTTTAAAAATTGAAAATAGGGCATGAAAATTACAAGAAAAATACTACTAGCTCTAGAAAAATTCCTACCTCACTTAAAAAATATTGAAGGACAAAAATATACATAAAATAACATATTAATACATATTACAATAAAATATGACAAAGAAAAATGTAATTTATACTATTTAAAATAACAAAATTGCAGAATAAACAAATTGCAGTCAATATTGAATTGTACATAACGTTTACAGTTTAACTCCATTTTCAACGAAACAAAAAGTAGTGTTCAAGTTATTACATTTATTTTCATAATAAAATATAAAATTTAAGATTTTATATAATTTATATTTGAAGTTTAAAAGTCAAAGATTGAACAGTTTGACCAGAATTTCACTTTTTAGTGAAATATCCAATTTATACTAGTTTGAAACTATAATTCACTTAATAATCATCATTTATATATAAAAATGAAATGTTTGAAAAAAAATAAATTTAAAATAATTTAAAAATAAAAGAAAGTCCAATTAAAAAAATATACAAGAATCTAGGGTTGTTACACTCTCCCCCACTCAAAACTTTTCGTCCCCGAAAAGGAATGAGGTACGGGAAAACTGAGAAAAAGATAGAGTGGAATAAGATTAAGACAAGATGACAAGAAGATTGAAATTATACCTGATAACTATCGTTATAGGTAAGTTTAACAAGGTTTAGATGATCTTCCCAAGATCCTCCAGAATCAGGAACACAAGCACGAAAAGATCTTCTAGAATCTGATTCACTCTTTCCGCTTGACCGATAGTCTATGGGTGGGAAGCAGTGCTCAGATTCAAAATGAGTATCAAAGATTATGGAAAGATTTCTAAGCAAAAAGATTATAGATAGATGCCTATACCAGTCTGTAGCACGATAAGGAAAATAAGGACCACTAGCAGACAGTTTGAAAACAAAATAAGATAATAAGTTAGAAAAACAAAATAAGACAATAGGTTCGAAATTTCTATGGTTTCAGCTTAAACTGATAATTAATTTCACACAAGTTAAATAAATCTTAACTACCTTTAATTACATTATCTTATCATCCAATTTTCTTAAACTAACAATCTCTAAAATCATGGATTTGCAAATTCATTATTTATTATACTCATAATGTACTTAATAAATTTAATTCCTCTTTATTCCTAATTAAAATTTAATTTATCCCTCTCAATATATTTTATCACCTATGTTAAATATACTTACACTTATTATAACTTTTTAATTTATTCCTAATTCCCTTAACATCATTTATATTGTAAATTATTCAATTAACCTTTTAGTCTATTTACCTCTGTTAATCTTTTTATAACCAAAATTTAAGTGTATAATATTTATTATAACCACTCAAATTTTATTTATAAAATCTTTTTATATTGTATATTATCCAATTACATTGTTAACTTCTAAAAATTAAGGTAGGTTATATTGGAATGCAATTGAGAATTATACAAATAAAACTTTCTAAAACTAATATACACTATAAACATCCTAATTCAATCATTTCAAGCTTGAATCATCTATTCAAAAAATTTGATTTTCTTTTTATAACTGATATTTATCTTTAAGGTAAAAATTTAAGAATAAAATTTCCGATTCCTTTCAAACCATTTAGAGATAAATAAATGTATGTACATGATTTGTCAAATCAAATTTAAATCATATATCTATATATATTATAATTCAAATCATATTTTAGAAATTCAAATCAATCAAATTTCCTAAAACAAAGCTGTAGCAAAACTACAAAATGGTTTTTTCACTTCGAAACTCGAAAATGAAATTCGATGATGCTGCGGTCATCACCGAAATTATTTTCCAGCGACAAAGAGAAGAGCACTAAAATTTTAAACTTTAAAATTCTTTGGAAACAAATTTCTATTCCAAAATACTTTAAATAATATCTCCTTTTAAAACTTTAACACAAGGTTTGAAACCATCGGAAATTAAATTCTCAAATTCTTGATTTAAAATAATTTCAGTTCCCAAATCAAATTTATAAACAACTATTTACAAATTCATTTATAGAATGATAAATCAAATATTATCATTTCAAATAATCAATTTAAATCAATTTATTAAGTTCCATAAAATTTACTTATATCAAAATTTATTTCATTAACCAAATTTTAAAATAATATTGTGTCAGTTTGTTCTGTCAAAGTGTTTTAGAAATCCTATCGATAGCTTTGATCAGACGAATCGATCGAAAGTCCAAATCAACATCAACAACTCAAACAACACAATATATAAAACAAACATATATTTACAAGTACAATTCAAAATGTTTGGAGATATTTTGGAAACAAAACAAGATGATTAATTGACAAAATATTAATATGGATAAGCTTAGATAAATCGCGGGCAACCTTAACCGGGTCAACCATGACTTAATGAATAAGATCAAATATGTATTTTTTTTCTGGGGTAAATCTACATCCGATCTCAAGAGATAGAGTTTGGAATAACAAAAGATATTACCATCTAAACCAAGGATAGATATAAATCTCTGGTGAATCGATGCTAATTGTAAAGGAGTTTCCATTTTTACAAGTCAATAGAATATTGGCGAGACCGCCAATTCACTATAAAGCTCATTCGAAGTGGAGTTATGTGATACTCCAAAATTAAAAGAAGATGAATAGTGAGGGACAAGAATAAATTTTGGAACCGCAGGGAACATTCCAAAAATTCAAAGGAAATTCGAATCAAGAGGAAAAGATTCAAACTCAAACGAAAGTGATTCGGTAAATAAATCTACTCCATATGCTAAGTTTTGCTTCAAAGCCAAAGCTCTGATACCAACTGTAACGACCCGATATTTTCAACCATTCGCATCCGCACATGTCGGACTTAAATTGCTCAAAATACCGCGTTGTAAATAAAATTTGGCAAAATCTCAGAATATACAGTAAATAAATATAATCACAAATCACAGACACAGAGTAAAATAATGCAGCGGAAGTAAAAGAAATAGTAGTTCATGAAGCTACTATATAAATATATCAGAGTTACATAAGATATAACAAAAGAAATAGAGGACAACAGAAGTCTCAATAAAATAACCAAGTACAAGCTGAGTAGGACAACGGAACTGAAGTAGATAGGACAAGACAAGTAAATAATCTCCAGCGATTCAAATCTCCAAGAGAGTGGAAATCCAAATCTGAGAATAACTCAGGCTGACCCGAGCGTAAAGCAAAACACAAAACACTCGAGTCAGGACAATATATACTTATATAATGTAAACCAACTCAAGTGAACTGTAATAAAGGTACAAGTAACTTAAAGAATGCTTGGGATCGCCCATTCTTTAAGGATCCGTTAAACTATTTACTATGTAGTAATATACGCTATATACAGTAGTGTCTAATTAGTAAAGTATAATCATATAGAAAATAGCGTTAAGGGGATGGTGAACCTTAACGCGGTCGGATCTTTAAATCAAAATCGTAGTGGGCTCGATATGGTAGGTGACACGGCACACAAGGCAATGCCAGGGTAGATATACCAATTACGCACACGGACCGATGGAAACGCATAGCAGCCACTACCGCTCCACCTCGAACAACACTCCCAAATCAAGGGTGCGCACCAAATCAATCACAAGTAATAGAATGGTATCGAAGAAGTGTGTCCGATAAGAGGTGCTACCTCACTAGTCCGAGATCGCTCCTGTTTTAGCCACCTTATGCCAACTCACGGGAGTTGGGTCCACGTATATACCTTAGGATCGTCGTCACCATCCTACCTCATTCTGGAAACTCCGCCATGTACACAGTTGTCAAAGTGGTTTTCGGTATCGACAGAGAGTATGTCCATATCCGATCCCGGTCTCTTTAACAACCAATCGTTATTATAACCCGTGGTTAAAATTTAAAACAGTTTATACTTCAAAATAGAATATCATTTCAAATCCAGATCTTTATCAAAATAAAGATTAAATCAATTCCAAACCATTTCAATATATTTAAAATATCATATCATTCCAAAACTTCATTTCAATCATTTCAATATATCAAAATATCATATCTTTCCAAAACTTCATTTCAAATCATTTTAATATATCAAAATATCATATCCTTTCAAAACTTCATTTCAAATCATCATTTGAGTGCAAATCCAAATATTCCACTTTAAATACTTTTTTAAATTCAAAGATATCATTCATTTATTATCATTTCAAGTCACCCTTTTAAATAGTTTATATTTCAATCAAATTAATTCATTTAAACCATTTAAAGTGTAATTATTATACTTTCAAATCAAGTATTAAAATTTTCAAAGTTTCAATTCAACTCAATCATTTATTTCAATTAAATTTCCATAGACCATTTCAAATTTTATAAATTTCAATTATAGATTTAATCCACAAAATAACTATTCAAATTATAAAATAAATTCCAAAGCTTTATTATCTTATATTTCATAAGTCCAATACCTTTTAAATAGATTCAAATTACAAGTAAACCAAATATTTTTCATACTAATATAAACTTCAATTATTCATTCCAAGATTTAATATCATTTCAAATTCATTCCAAAATATCATTTATTTAATTTAAATTTAAATACCATTTAATCACATTTCAAAATAGTTGTATTTCCCAAATCAACTATTCCATTTAAATCACTTAAGGTCAATTCATTATATTTAGTAATTAAATATTTAATTTCCAAAATTTAATCTTTTTCAAAGATCATTTATTCATTTGAATTTATTAAACAAAGAAAATTTCAACTCTCGCAGCACTTAGAAAATGCTACGAGAATGTTACGTTTAAAAACAGTTCATTAACAAAAGACGGCATTTAAAAAGCTGTAATATCTTAATTTAGTTTCAATTAAAATTTTAGTTATATTTAACAACTATAGCACCAACAAAGTGCTATAATAACCCTTAATTCAAATTTGCTATTTGGTTCATTTAAAACAACTACAGCATTTTCCAATGCTGTAATATCTTTACATTATATTTCAAAAATGCTGTCAAATTAAATTCAGAGTTTTATTTACATTTCACACATAATTAAATTTTAATAAAAATCATTTTAACTTATAAAATCATATATTTCCATATTTAAAAAAATCATTTAAATACCTTTATTCCTATGATTTTTATAAAGTCAAATTTCAATACAAAAATCAAATTAAATAATAATTAAATTTTCATTTCTTTAAATAAATTCTTAACTTAACAACTAAGTTTAAATTTCCAAAATATGACTTTTTTTACATTTATTTTACTTAATTAAAATTTTACTTTTAACAAAATTCACAATAATTCAATTTAAGTTATATTTCCAAATTCAGCTTAAATATTCATTTATTTCATATTTTAAGTTATACAAAATCATTAACACTTTATAAAATCATTATTTCTTAATAAAATCATTAAATTCATTTTTAAATCAAATTTTTCATACATTCTTACTTTACATAAATTCCATTTATAAATAAAATCATAATTCCAAAATTAACTTATATTTCAAATTCTACTTCACCATCTACTTAATTCACTTATTTAATTTGTAGAAAATCACTAATATTTATAGAAATCATTTTAATAAAACTTAAATCAAAATATCATAATATTTACATTTTTAAATATTTTAAAATTTTAGAAAAATATATAAACCACGGGTCTGTATATAATTTTCTAGCCTAGGTCAAGTGATACGGATATGTATCATTTCAATCCGCAGTTTACAAAGAAAAACCGGGTTTTATTATTTCAAACCCACAATCCCAAGTTAAATAAAATAAATAAAAAAGTCGCTCAGGCTTATCATTTCAGCCCATAACGATCTTTCCCTATTCTAAAGTCCGTTCGGGTATGTATCATTTCAACCCATAGTGATTCTAGTCTACAGGGAACTTGTAATGGTGATAACTGATATAAATGACAGAATAGCATGAAATAACAATAACATATGATATAACAAGTGTAATAACAGTTGTGAACATCATATAAAAAAAATCACATGGCAGTTATAACATCATATTTAATTCTACACATTCAGTTGTTGTTGTTTCACAACTGCATAAGTATAAATGTCGTGTGAGCTTTACTCACCTTTATGGCTGGAGATTGCAATACAAATGGCACAACGGATTCCAGAAGGCACGATGACACAACAAAAGGCTCAAGTGGGAAGAGATCCAAGCTTAGAACTTGTGTTACAACCCAAAACAAAACAACATAAAATTACAATTCAATACAACATTCAATTTGAAATAACTTTGAAATGAAAAGAGATTTGAATGTCAAATCTTTTGCCTTGTTTTCTACAATGCTTTGCATGGCCTAGGGGTTTATTTAGGTCAGGTTTGACATGACTTTGGCTCAGGTTTGATCATAGGAATGCATGGCATAAAGGCTAGAACATGTAGAGGAAGTTACAACATAAGAATATCAAGAGACTAGGCAACATAGTGGAGTTTGGTTCAACTTTTGGCTCGGTCTATGGGTCAAATGGCTCGGCCATCATCAGGTACAGGTCTGGACAGAGATTTAGGTGGTGAGTAGTGGTGGTAGCAAGGTGGTGGTGGCGGCTCAAGGTGGTGGCCTTGGTGGTGGATGAAGTGGTATGGCAAGTAGTGGTCAACAACATTGATTTTAGGCATTTAGGTTGCATTTTTTTTGGATTTAGCATCATGGTTCAGATCTGGGGAGTAGGTGGTGATGATGACAGGGAAGAGGTATAGGAGGTGGTGGCCATGGCTATGGAGTGGAGGCCTAGCAAAAGAGTGGAGAGAACAAGGCAAAAATACATAAGAAAATAGAAAGAAAAGGAAGAAAAAGAGATGGAGGCCATTACCAATATGTTTGAAGCCGTGAATGAAGAAGTGAGATATGAGTTTTTCATGTGAAAATTGAAGGGAATACAAAGCAAATGAAAAAAAATGCACGGCCTAGAGGAGTAATGGAGAGGTTATGACAAATGAAACGACTTTGGACAATGAAACGTCTAGAAATGAAACGCATTTCCGTTTTCTAAAGATCAAATAAAAACAACAATAAATCAGCAAATACCTTTAAAAACCGAAACCAAGTGAAATAATATGAAAATAAATAATTAAAATTTAAAGAAAATAGAAAAAGAATGAAAGGAATTGCTTAAAAATTCAAAATAGGGTCCAGAAATTACATATAAATCACTACTAGCCTTGGAAAAATGTCCACTTCATTTTAAAAATATTATGAAGTAAAAATTTGAAATAAAATAATTTATTTATCATTTCCAAAATAAAATAAATAATTAAATTGGAGAAAAATAGAAAAAGAACTAAAGGAAATGTTAAAAAATTGAAAACAAGGCATGGAAATTACAAGAAAAATACTACTAGCTCTAGAAAAATTCCTACCTCACTTAAAAAATATTAAAGGACAAAAATATACATAAAGTAACATATTAATACATATTACAATAAAATATGACAAAGAAAAATGTAATTTATACTATTTAAAATAACAAAATTGCAGAATAAACAAATTGCAGTCAATATTGAAATGTACATAACTTTTACAGTTCAACTCCGTTTTCAACGAAACAAAAAGCAGTGTTCAAGTTATTACATCTATTTTCATAATAAAAGATAAAATTTAAGATTTTATATAATTTATATTTGAAGTTTAAAAGTCAAAGATTGAACAGTTTGACTAGAATTTCACTTTTCAGTGAAATATCCAATTTATACTAGTTTGAAACTATAATTCACTTAATAATCATCATTTATATATAAAAATGAAATGTTTGAAAAAAAAAGTAAATTTAAAAATAAAAGAAAGTCCAATTAAAAAAATATACAAGAATCTAGGGTTGTTACAATTATTCTTAACTTTCGAAATCGCGATGAGCCTACTTCTTCGACGTTTAGTAATAAGTATACAAATAAATCATTCCCATATAAGTGAATCGCTTTACGGAAATTAATTTATTTCCATAATCGAATCAAACGTTTTTTTTTTAAAAACCTGAATTCGTGCTTGGCTTCGCATTACAAGTATTAGCTTTAAAACACTTTGTTAAAAGAGTTTACTAACTTCAAAATACAAATTTAAAAGGATTTAATAACTTAAAACATCCTTATTACATTGATTAATTAACTTTAAACTTCATCACATAATTTGATTTTTGAACTTCAAATGTCTTTAAATAATAAAAAGGGTAAACCATGTTTAAAATTTATTAATTCAATTAATTTGTAAAATATAATTAATTAAATTAATAATTAATTAGTTATCATTATTTTTCATTAATAACAAAGTCAAAACATCCTTGTTACTTTGATAAATTCACTTTGAAACTTTATAAATTAAGTTGATTAATTAATTCCAATAACCTTTAATTAAAAAGGGTAAATCAACTTTAAAATATCATTAATTCAATTAATTAATAATTTAAATACAACTAATTAAATTAAATAATTAATTAATTCTCATTATTTAAAAATGATTTATTAATTATAAACATCAATAAAGGAAAGATTAATTAGAGTTAAAACAAGTTGATAAATTTTAAAAATCATTTACTAAAAAGATTTATTAATTTAAAAGCATCATTATCAAACTGATTAATTAGCTTTAATTCATCATTATTGAATGATTAATTATCATTAAACATCATTAAATAAAATGATTGATTAAATTTAAACATCATTAAATAAAATGATTAATTAATTTAAACAATTATTAACTAAGTAATTAGTTAAATTTAAAATGCATCATTAACTAAGTAATTGGTTAACATTAATCCTTATTAGTTAATTAATTAATTAAATTAAATAATCAATATTAAAAGGGTTATTTACTTTTGAAAACATTGTTAATAAAAATCTTGCTTAACTTCTAAAACAATTCCAAGCACGAAGATGAAACCAAACTGTTTCGATAAAAGGTGATATTCCGAAAGTGCCGATATAGTGACTATCGCTATACGGGCAGTTCAGCAAACAAACTTATGACATTAACTATAAAATCAAACATTACATAGCAATGTTTTAAGTACAATACAAGGTAAATAATGATGATACAACATACAATAAGTATTTACTAACAATTATATTAACTTCAACTACCAACTTTTTATGTACCTTACCACATGTTTACTAACTTTCAAATGCGACAACTTTTCAAAGCATGAAACAAATAAAAAACCAAACCATCACTTCACATATACAACAATCATTCATAGGCTATTAACATTAACATTAACATAGTATAAGCTTGGTTTGAGAAGGTGTAGTTTTACTTACCGAAAGCTATCCAAACCTTTGCTAACTTAGGGTATGAGCTACACTTCCATTCCTAAGTAAATGATGGAGTCTTGGACCCGTATACACTAGGTAGGCTCAGCCTTGAAAGAAGAAGGAAGTGAAACTTGTTTTGTTAAGGTGGAGTGACTTTGGATAATCATCGAACTCTCAAAAATGAACCCGAAAATAGGTCATTTTCCAACTAGTTTTTCGACTATTTACTCTCGGATTTTGAAAAAGTGATAAAGAATAAAGTTTTAGAAAATTATTTTCTCTACAATTTCAAAAAGGAATTACTTAATTTTGATTAGTTTGGAGAAGATATTGTCAAAAGAAGAAGAACCATTTTCGGACTTGAAATTCTGGGTCCGAAATTACTCTGTAAAGAAATGAGATTTGGATATAGTTAAGCTCAAAATTAGAAAGAAGTGGTACTAATAAAAATTATAGCCACTGGATTTTCTATAGTTTGAAAAAAAGAAATGCTTCATTTGATTAAGTAATGAGAAATATAAGGCAGAAGTAAAAAGGTGAAATTGAAGAAGTGAAAAGGGTATTTATAAGCAAGAGAACAAAGTGAATTACGTAAATGCCATTGTCCTTTACCCTCCACTACCCTCTTGCCACCTCACCTAGCCTTCTCCACCTTATGGCCTTGAGCCCTTCTTGTCCCACTCACCTCTCTTCATGAGAAATCATCCATTTAATTACATATGTACTAATGTTTAAACATGTTTCATGTGATGTGATGTTTACTTTTTACTAAATTTATATTTTAAACTTTATCTACTTAGGTATGAATACATATATACATGTATATACTTATGCTAAATATTTCACAATGTTTTCGGTAAATTTTAACCGACGAAAAGTCGAAAATTCGGAAAACGAATTCCAGCCGCATTTTCGATTTTTCTTCGAACTAAATATTATTGTAAACTAATTTTGAAACTATTTTATCTTTAATATTTATAAACCTATTATTTGAATATTTAAAATTAACTAATTGTTCGGGAATTAATGTGGTGAAATTCCAGGCTTTACACTCTACCCCTCTTAAAAGAATTTTGTCCCCGAAATTTACAACAATCCTATCCTAGAAAAAAACCATGCTAGAAATACTAACACATTAATTAGAGGTAACCGACACAACAAAAACTAGTATGATATAAATCTATATGCAATGAAATTCAGAGAATACCCTGAAATAAAATACTGCGCATCCAATCATATCAAAAGGTAAATTTAGAACTAAATACCCTTGTTCTTATATTCAAAAATTTATTTTCAAATTTCTTCAAAAAGAAATGTATTAAAACCAAAAACTAAAAATGACAAGGAGGGGGTTCTCCTAGCAAAATATGTAAAACTCTAGAATCAAAACAAAATGGAGCATCCAGTTGTATTCTGGTTCCTTCAAGTACAATAACTAGAGTGAACAATCATTATTTCTTTCCAAAAATTTTCAAAATCACTTTTTTTTCAAAAGCACTGGGATTTAAGTCCTTATAAACAACAATTCAAAAACTTGGTTTATAGTTTTAACTTTATAAACTGTGGTATATAAGACCACACAATTAATTAATCAAATTCAATTAAATAAAATCAATCAAATTCTATTAAATCCAATCATATTCAATTAAGTCAAATCAACCAAATTCCATAAAGGAATACACTAACACTATTAATCATTCAAATTACATAAGGGAAAATCTAACACTCAACATTATTTAAAATATCAAAAGATTAACAACAAACTCCTTAATTAGGTCCAAAACTTTCTTGATTGTCCAAAATATAGAAAATTAGCTAAGCGTACCATTCTTTGCTCATTAGCCTTTGGTTGTTGCTTAGAAGATTATCCAAACTTACTCGGACAAAATTAAAAGTTATACTCTAAAATTATTGGTTTCTTGACTACACCAGTCTTTCTAAATCACTTAAATTTGCATTTAATATTATTCAATACCAAAATTGTTTATGAATTATTTCATAAATTTTCATCTGAGTTTAAAAATAATTTATAAAGTCATTTCTTTATAAAACACCAAATAATAACTTATTCCACTTTATTTACTTGTATAATACCCTTCTGAATCCTAAGACTATATACAAAACACAAATTTATTTTGCTTTTCACAATTTAGGTGAAGATCAAATCCAAATTTGGGTCTTTTAAAACCGAGTCAACCTCTCGACCTCTTTAACTTAGAGTGTTAAGATGGACAATGTTTATGGGTTGACTCAAAATAACAAATAGTTTATACTACTTACATGTTTTAAACAAAAGCTATAGTTTTAATAAAACGATGTCCATTAAAACCTTCTTACCTTTTCACATTAAGGTGTTATAATGAATCATGTTTATGGACTGACCCAATAACACCAATTAGTTTACACTGCTTAGATACTTAAATAATATCTATGGTTTCGATAAAACAAAGTTATCAAAACCTTCATATCCAATCTAACCCATTTAAATCAGTGTTAAATTACCTCGTATATTGTTTAAGGGTAAAATTCATTTATTAAAACAATCTCTTATCAACATACTTTTTATTTTGGAAATCAATTCCCTTTTAGGGAACTTAAAAATTGAATACCCGGTTTTTAGTTTCAAAACTCATCTCTGAAAGTATACTCCTTACTTTTTCTTTATAAAATAACTTCAAACAACTTGTTTATTAAAACTGAGTTTGGGATCGTTTGGATTTGAATTCATTTTGATCACACAATGATAAAGAGAATAATTTACTAAGTACTCCATGACATTCACCTAAGCAACATCTGACCATCACTTAAAAGATTATTCAGATTACCACAAAACTAATCGAAATGTTTTCCTTCGAATTATTCAAAGGAAAATCATTCTACCTAAAATTTATTTTCCAAAATATTTATACTTTTGAAATATTTCCAAATAATACCGCTATTACTTTTCTTAAAATCTTTTGAAATCATTTTAAACAATTCCAAGATTTAAATTTTCCAAAACTCTTTAAATGTTATTTGGAAAGTTAAATTTATAATACTAAATGTATTAAAACAAGGGTCAAAACAAATGTCATTTTAAACATCATTTACTAAAATTCCAAAATAATTTACACTTAGCTTTATTTATAAACAATTCCTTTTAAAAGATTTTCTCATTTATAAACATAATTTATAAATTTAAAACAATATTAATCGTCCTAGAGGATGATTTATAAAATTCTTTTTAAAACCTTAAAACCATATAAATTTTCCAAAGAAAATAAATCAAATTTAAATTATTTTATTAAATTTAAAACAACATTAATTATCCTAAAAGATAATAAATCACGTTTATAATTTCTTTTATAAATCTAAAACAAATATACTATCCCAAAAGATAATTGATCAAATTTACAATTTCCTTTAATAAAAAAAATCAATTATCTTTAATAACATAGTTAATTACTTCCAAAACACTTTCATCAAATCAATTAATTTATTTTAAACTCACTTATTAAATCAATTAACCAACTTAAAATATTATTTATCAAATGATTTATTAAATTCAAATAATGATTAATTAAAATGAATAATTACTTTTAAATATCATTAATTAAAATGATTATTAATTTTCAAATATCTTTAATTAGAATAACTAATTAAATTCAAATATCATTACTTAAAATGATTAATTAAATCCAAATCTCATTAATAAAAAAGATTAATTAATTTTAAACACATTAGTTGAAATGATTAATTAATTTAACATATACATTTGGGAAAATATAAGCTCAAGTTCAAACACACACAAGGGTTTAGGGGATGATATTTAATAAATGATGGTATAGCAAAAATTGCTATAATGACACTTAAATAGTTTAAATGGAATATCCAGATTAATTTTAATTAATCAATCAAACAAATCTAACTATTATCCAAGAAATCAACAATAGTTTATAGCATCACATATATGATATAGTAAATTTGGGTGTGCGTTAACTCATATTTAAAAAATTCTCCTTTATTATAACTAAATTTTCTCATATGTTTATCCTCTAAATGTATTATCCTACTATTTAGATTATATTAAATAACTTTTTATTAAAAGATTACTTTTAGCTTAACATTATTAAAGATGACTTTTAACTTAACCCTTTCATCGAACACCTTATAATCAAACTGTGAAACTTAATTCACAAGGGGCTTGTTCCAAGATTCCCTAATTAGCTCCACTCGACCTATATCTTACTAAGGAAAATTCCTTATGGACTATTCAACAATAGTTAATGCTCAAACTGGACAAGCATAACTAATCTAATCCTAAATGATTACAATAGAATATTATCATTTCTAAATAATCAACTAACCTATACAATTATATTAATTTTGAAAATCATTCTTATATATATAATATAATTCTAAGTAAAATTATTTCATTTACCATTTTAAAACAATACTGTATTGGTAGATCTGTTCAACTGTTTAGGAATCCCTATTGATAACGCTGATCAAACTCATCGACCAGAAACTCAATGGATCAAACAACACAATATAAAACATTTTTAGGATACTAACAAATACACACTCAATATATACTTATATTCTCAAACTTTATCCTAGGATATTACTAATCCTATCCTTAGAGAGTTTACCCTACTAGGGCTTAGGGGTTCGCTAACCTAACCTTTGATACCATCTATGACGACCCACCTTTCTAACCCCTGAGAACGACACTTAATACATCCTCGATATTAGTGTGCCATTGCCTAAGCATCCGAAAGATAAGACATCTTGGGGTAAAATAAATAACATAATAGAAATACCTTACAACGGAATGGTTAAATATAATACAAAATGATATAGTAAAAAGGTTACTCCTTACATGGAGCTATCAGAGTTATTCAAAAGTACTACATCTAATAGATTTGTAGCTATACATTCTGACTTTACATTTTTCAGATACCAAATATACTAACATAATCATACAACGGAAATAAATAACTAGATAACTAAGGAGCCGCCTGATCGATCACCATCTTCAAGGAGCTCCTAAGAAAACCTACTATTCTTGGACTACCCAAATATAATTGAGTACTCGAGAGTTTAAGGGAACTAAACAACCCAGATCAGACAAAATGTCTGGTATGAGTAAAACTCTGAAGCAAAGGAAGTGTATTTAACAATAATATGTGGGACCATGCTGCTAACGTAGAATGGGTTTTCCTTCACATAAACAACAACCAAACATAATAAAAATGGAAATGAACAATAGGGAACAAATCCAAACAGGGATGATCGGTACAATTAGTATAACACTCTGACTTGAAAGAATGGAAATAGTCTAAATAAAAATCCAAACTGGACAGAATGGATAAAATAAGACAACAGTCCAAACTCGATAGAATGAACTAAACAAGACAACTGTCCAAACTCGATAGAATGGACAAAAGCAATAATTGAACACCGCGAAGAGTGGTTGACTCCTCCTGTTGTAATTAAAGAAAACAGATTCAAAGGTTTGAATCAAATAAGGAAAGGAAATTTTCCAATAAATGACCAAGAGAGTGCTCCTCCCTTACCGAAAGTATACCTCTAGAAATATACTTGAGAACACCGATGGATCTCGGACACATCCAAGCCATACCCCACCAACGGTTACTGAGAATCCGAGTATTTCACATCTCAATGCGCAAAAACCGATTCCAATCTAGAGTGGATGTGAAAATACCCAAATGGATGCAACCCCACATAGCTTGGCTTCCACTCGCTCTTTGGGTTTAGTCATTTCCGACAAAGGATAACAAAGCTCAAGTGAGCAACACATCGTCTTAGAATGACGAAATACAAAGAAGGCTGAGGTAACCGATAGTAGGAAAACCAACTATCGTAGATATAAAATGATCGTATATGGAAATTAAGTCTTGTGTACTTATCGCCACTCATCGAATTCCAACTTCTACTATTTCTTGGTTAATAATAATACCGGACAAGTCAAGATAGTGCTACCTCAAAGTCATGTCTCACGATTATTCTTAACTTTCGAAATAGCAACGAGTCTACTTCTTCGACATTTAGTGCTAAGTACACAAATAAATCATTCCCATATATGTGAATCGCTTTACGGAAATTAATTCATTTCCATAAACGAATCAAACTTTTTTTTAAAAACCCGAATTCGTGCTTGGCCTCGCATTACAAGTATTAGCTTTAAAATACTTTGTTAAAAGAGTTTACTAACTTCAAATTTCAATTTAGAAAGGATTTAATAACTTAAAACATCCTTATTACATTGATTAATTAACTTTAAACTTCATCACACAATTTGATTTTTTAACTTCAAATGTCTTTAAATAATAAAAAGGGTAAACCATGTTTAAACCTTATTAATTCAATTAAAGAGTAAGATATAATTAGTTATATTAATAATTAATTAGTTATCATTATTTAAATGAATAACAAAGTCAAAACATTCTTGTTACTTTGATAAATTTACTTTGAAACTTCATTAATTAAGTTGGTTAATCAATTCCAGCAACCTTTAATTAAAAAGGGTAAATCACCTTTAAAACGTCATTAATTCATTTAATTAATAATTTAAATATAATTAATTAAATTAAATAAATAATTAATTAATTTTCATTATTTAAAAATGATTTATTAACTATAAACATCAATAAAGGAAAGATTAATTAGAGTTAAAACAAGTCGATAAATTTTTAAAATCATTTATTAAAAAGATTTATTAATTTAAAAGCATCGTTAACAAATTGATTAATTAGCTTTAATTCATCATTATTGAATGTGTAACGACTCACTTTTCTGTACACTTTAAGCTGACAATAAACTAGACATGTGTAACCCAAATTGAACGGAAAGGCGGATAGTTAGGGAAAAGAAGAAGAAAGAAGACAGTTATAATAACATGTCCTTGCAATTGCTGATAAATACAACCATGAATGCAACGGAAAAATAACCATGTACGTGAATACGTCCCTGGGCCTCCAGCTCATCTCCTGAAGCTACAACATCTAGCTAAACCTGGAAATATGCTCGGTCTGACCCGACCATTATAGGAAAACAACGCCCGTGTCAGTCTGGTAAAACCAGCGTGAGAACTTAAATCATAAGGAATTTTACTTATTATAACTGTAACGATCCAGATATTGACCACTTCAAAAATATAACATTTAAAGTGATATTTAATATATAATATATAACCTTTTATGATCTAAATAATATTAGATAGGATTTGGACAGAATCCTAATTTCAGAAAATAGTAACAATTGCTTATATCGATAAAAGTGACAAAATCCTAATTTCAGAAAAGTAAGTTTCGAGGGTTAAAGAAATTATTTTAATTAATTTATAAGTGTTTATATTTTTAAATAACAAAATACACATTTATTTTTTAACTAAAACGTCAAAATATGACCGTAAAATATTTTGTCGAAAATCCACATTTTGTTGATTTTAAGTTGTCGCAACATCGTTACACCTTTATGTACACTTTTTTATATACATTGTAACATATAGGAAGTAATTAACAATTAACTAATTGAGTTTACTTTATTAAAGCATGCTTAGAAACTTCTAGAAACAACTAAGAAAAGTAAGCATAAAAAGAAAAAAAGAGTTATAAAATCAAAATCAAAAAGTAACATGTTGAAAAAAAATTAGTTTGCTTAAAGTATAAGTAAAGGGTATTTTGGTTTTTTTACAAAATATTATTTTAATCCAAATTTTTCCTATAAATACCAACACACGTTCTGACTTTTTTTCACACCTTTCTTCTCCATTTTCAAGCACTTCTTCCACTCTTTAATGGCTTCTTTCCTTAATGAAATAATGGCAAAATATTTCCAAAAATAATACAAAGAGTATAAATCACAAAAAAAACTTCACCAAAATCACTTCAAAAACTCCTCTTTTCCTCCTTCCTACCCACGGCCACCCCCTTCCACCTCAAAACCCAAGCCATCCACCTCCCCCTAGCCTAGGTCGTGAGTACCAAGCCTTCCCCAAGCCTAGTCGAGGCACTTAAAACCCTTAAAGCAAGTGTTCGTGTGTTTCCAAGTGAAGTTAGCTAAGTTAGAAGCGATTTAAAGTTAGTTCTTTTAAATTCTGAGGTGAGAACCCTAAACTATAATTATATTAGTAGTTATGAATGTATGTTTATTGATTGCTAATAATGATGTTTGATAAGTGTTTGGAAAAAGAAAGTAGCAACCTTTGAAACATATGTGAAAAGTTACAATAATACATACATATATTGTGAATATTATTAAAATGATATGCAAGTTATAAATCTTATGATATGATATGTTATTATGGATGTTGGCTATGATTTGGAGTTTCATATGTCGATTATTGAATATGAATGTTGGAATAAGTGATGTTATACAACATTGTTTCACATGGAAATCAACTTTCCAAAAGTAATAAAAAAATGATATGGAATCATTTATACCTTTAAAAATGATTAAATATGTTTTAGAAATGTTACATAAGTATTTAAACTTGTTTTCACCAAGTTTGAATGAAAAACATAAAATAAGTCAAAACTAGATGCGTCACGTTACGGTAGTTCGCGATTTTGCGCCAAAAAGTTTAAACGTGTATACGAAGTGGAATTTAGCTTGGAATTCTTCGAGATAAGAATTTTCTGGACTATTATATCCATAGTTTTAAAACAAAGAAAGAAAATCAAGATTTTATCTTGTAGATTTTAAAATATATCCAAATCAAATATTCAAAAAAATCGCGCTTTTGAAGTAAAGCATCCAAAGTATAAAAAACCTTTGAAATAAATATTTTTAAATGTTTAAAACTATGAAATAAGTTCTATAAATCAAATAAAATAGTTTGACAGAGATTTGGATTGAAAAATATGGATTTTTTTAAATATTAGTAAAGTTTTTTTAAATCGAATAAGCTTTTGGCACTTTCCGCAGCACTTTTCTGCTGCCGTTTCAACATCTTTGGAAATGAAGTTTTAAACTTAAGTATTATTTTCCAAATATTTTATAAGTGTTTTCAAATAAATGAATAAGTGTTTTAACTAATGATTTGGAAGTTTTATAAATCATTTCTAAAAAAATAGAAGGAGTATGTGGAAACGACTAGTACATTTGTCTCATTTGTGAGATCTAGAAAGGTAAAA
This sequence comes from Allium fistulosum, assembly GCA_030737815.1. Classification (NCBI taxonomy): domain Eukaryota; kingdom Viridiplantae; phylum Streptophyta; class Magnoliopsida; order Asparagales; family Amaryllidaceae; genus Allium; species Allium fistulosum. Next base: position 1,080,254,039 of record CM060906.1, on the reverse strand, counting down.
CGAGGTGTGTAACTAAGGTTAGGGATGGTGCAACCAGCGCCCCGAACTTTCCTGGCCTCATTTTTCTCTTTTTAAGCGAGGGGTGGAACAGATTGAAGGGAAAGCCCGGATGCTCTAAAGTAATGTTTTTTCCAATATGATATTTAAATAAATGATTTGGAAATATTTCCTAAGTAAAAAGTGAATTGATTTGGAATTATTCCAAGATTAAAAAAGGTTTAAATTTACCAAATAATTTCAAAAAGGAAGGTTGAAATGATTCCATATTTAATAAAAGAATATTTTAAAAATATACAACTCTCGAAGATATTTGATAAAAGGAAATGAATAAATCAATCATCCAATTTTAAATAATCTTTTTTATCGATGATTGGTTCGAAGGAACCGGGGTCGGATCTGGGGTAATTCCTATCCGAAGACCACTTCGAACCAATGTATGCGTTCGAAAAATAAAGACCTGATAGAGAAAATGAAGGATGAAGACCAAAGATCTTCGGGATGAAAGGACAGCTTGTTGATAGTTCTGGTTAGCTCCCAAATACTAAAGTAGCAGCGGTCCCTTCATTTCTGAAACTCTTTGGGTTGTAAGGACTTTTCGCTACTAATCCTAGGGTTCATTCCCAGTAGGATGTGGTAGGAGAGTGCCTTTGGTTTCGTTCAGTCCCAGAACGAACTTGTATGGATGGATGTCTGACATTGTATTCTTGAGATTTCATCGTTGACTTTTATAAACATACATCTATTTGGTGGCGGAGAAGGCAACTTCTCTTAGCTTAACACCCTTCTCTGAGACGTATGAGCACGAAGATTATATGTTTGTGGGAGTCAATAGTGATCAAAGGAATGAATGTGTGGCATTCAAAGGAATATGATGTGCTATGTGAAAGGTAATCGTTACCTCAAACCTCGCACCCCGGAAATGACCAAAACAGGGCTTAAAGGCAGTAGGGCTATGTGGTTCGCAACCATTAGGGTATGATCATCGCTTTCTAGATAGATTTCTACCCGCTATGACGTTCGGGTATTAAATCATTGTGGAAGTACGCTAAGAGACGTCTCGTGTTATGAACCGGATTTTCGACCCTAGAAAATCGACAATAATACGTCCACTGTATAGCATGCCGAGCAATCAAGTGCCAAAAATATCAGATCGTTAGAGGAAAAGAAGAAAGAGGTAGAAGAAAATAAAAATAACAGCACAGAATCTCACAATCGCAGCGGAACTATATATAATAGATAATAACATGTCTTTATACAAAAGAACTATAACTGTTACTTATACATTACATCATCAGAGTACACCAAATCAATAACTCAATACTGGATGATTATAATAACTTGTCCTCACTAGTGCTGAATATACAGCCTACAATACACAGCGGAATATAATCAAGTACGTGGGATACGTCTCTGTCATCCAGCTCGTCTCCTGAGCTCTATAGCATCCTATCCTGAATCTGTAATACTCGACCTGACCCGAGCATCATAATAAAATAACACCCGAGTTAGTTTGGAAAACCAGCGTGAGAAAACACACTCAATTTGAATTATTAAAGTTAATAAAATCCTTTGAAAAACAAAGGTATCTCGTAAGACCGCGTCACACATAAACACGATGGGTTTTTACCTTACGATAACCAAAACACTTTATATCAAAATTGTTTGATATTATAATAGTGTCTAAACAAAGTAAATAGAAAGTAGCTGAAATGCTTGCATCTCACGTTTCAGCATAGTTGGGCACAATCAATACCATATGGAGCTTATTGGAGAATGGATTCCATACAATGACTAGGCACCGGGGTACCACCTATCACGGTACACGTCTAGAAAAATGTGTCGAGGACCTCATCGGGATCCCCTACAACACAAGACCGAATCTATCCCTAACTTGGATAGAACCAAATATATTATCACCCCGGGTGTTCCCACCCTTATCGAGAGCTCTTTGGCATGCACCACCGTATCCATAATTAGTAATATATCCGAGGGTATCTGGAAAGGTGATAACATACCCTAATTGGGTATGACCCACTTAGCCTTTCTGCATCTCCCCTGATTTTCGGTCATTCCGGCTGATGAGGCTTAAGGCTACGATTACTTTTCACGAACAATTTCACTTAGAATGCTCATCGTCCTCCAATGACGGTGTTTTGATAGCATTCGTCCATACAAGTTGTCCTGGGTCTGGACAAACCGAATCACCGTCGTCACCATCTTCACGGTATCCATTTGTAACACTCAAATCAGATCGAAGTGGTTTTCAGATAATCAATTCCGATCCCGATCTCTTTGAAACGATCAACGAAATTGGCCAAATACTCGATAGTTGTTTAATTAACTATCAATATAACATCCATAAGTAGTCACTAGACCCATATTAAAATTTTCCAAAATCTATTTTCAAAATATCTTTATAAGATATATATTCAAATCCCTTCCCAATTTTCAATATTTGAGACAACTCAAATACTTATATCCATATCAGGATATTTCAAACCATCTCTTATTTCAACACTTAGAAAAATATATTTTTCTAAACCCCTTACTTCCCAACACTTAGGAAAGTACCATTTATTTATCTTTTCTCAAAAACCCTTCACAATTTATATTGTAAATTCCTTAACTCGATTATAACGAATTCTATAGGTTCTGGGGTTCCTTAATTAAATCTCTTTATTCAAAAGTATATATTTATCTCACCGAAATAAGTATATTCAAAAAACATTTCCTTTAAAAATATTTGAAAAACCTTTTAAAATAAATATGGAAAGCACCATGCGGTATCCACCATGGATTCGTAACTCAATGATTATGTCTCTATCCCAGAGAAATCCAAACTTAACTACAGGCAATCTCTGCCTCTAATTTCGCCATGAAAGTATACCATTACTTTCCGAAAACTTTATTTAATAATTAAATATACTTTTAAATAATTAAAATAATTACCTAACCTTGAAACTATAGTAAATTCTGATTTATTAATAAAATTGTAATCGATTTACAAGACTTGTTTATAAAACTTATAATTCATTTTGACAATTTAAAAATATTTAAATAACTAACTTTCTGAAAATATTCTTATGTTAAAACATTTTTAAACTACCTAGTTTAATAATTAAAAATCCTCTTTTTAAAACAAACTCAACTTCTCGATAAAATATATTTTTCAATTTCAATATAACCAATCTAATATTTATAAATCTCTCTCGATCCATCACCAATAAATTTACGTTCCCAATTTCATAAATTCCTTTTTCACATTTCCAAAGGTAAAATCTATCATTTCGTTTTAAACCGATTTACCCATCTCATTATAAATTCTTACCATGAATTTACGTCTCCAATTTATCAAATGATAATCTTTTCACTTTATTTATAAACATCGTTTATAAATCCCATGGTCTCATTTCCAGTTTACAACGGTTCCACATCATTTAACTCCATTTATAAATCTAATTCTAAATTAAATCCATTTAATAATGAATTCCTTAAATAACCCTACTATATTCCAAAACAAACCAAATCCGGATCCTGCTTCCATTTCGTAATTTAAAATCTTATTTAAGATAGTATAACTCATTTTCTATTTATTTCCAATTTCACTTTTCATTTTCCCAACTATTTAAATATCGGTTTTTTTAAACCACTTTTCTTTTTAAACACATATCACTTGAGTTTATTGTTTAAAATCCTTTATATACATTAATTTTAAATCTCTATTTAAAAGTATTTCATGAAATAATTAATTATAAATTTAAAAATCAGAACTATTGATTTTTATCCAAAACAATACCTCTTTAATTAATTCCAAAACTCAATATAATATTTCACTTCCAAAATTCCCTTTTAATTTCTTTACAAATTCAAAAATAATACCTATGGTATTTTAAAATACCAAAATCTAGGCCAGTGTTACTATAGCATCCAACAAATTCAAATCACACTATAATCTATCACAGATTATACAAACATATCATATATCACTATATATGAAATTAAATTCAACATTTTTGAAGAATCCAGTTGCATCCCTCCAACCTATTTTCCTACATCCAGAGATGTTAATACAACATAAAAATACCAATCCCACTTCGAGGTGGGATATCGCGGTAATATAGGGTCATCCGCTATTATGCGAGGCGCATAGTGTCTTATCCGCTCCAATAGGCGGGAATAATCAATCCAACTACTAATATATACTAATATATATATATATATATATTTTAACATCCAACTGATAATAATAATTGTCAAATCATCTAACCAACTAATAAATTTTATATTTTCAACATTCAAAATTAAACTAGCAATCCAAAGATGAGTGAGATTTACTCACTTTGATTTTTCATCGACGCCGAAGCGATTCGTTCGAATTAAAATTAAACAAGCATTTAATTTTTATCCAAATTCCTGCCAGCCCCAATTGATTCCAAACCAATTCCTATGCGTAGCACTCGTCGCCACGATTCCATCGCCGTTTGATTCACCAATTAGGACCTTGTACGCGAGGGTTATACAATTTTTTTGCTCATCGATTAAAATATAATTAAATTAAAACTCAAATTACATTTTTATTAAACCCAAACCAAATTACCCTTAAACTTTCGGCCCGGCCCAGAATAGTGCTTCTTCCCCAATTGATCGTGCACGAGAAATCCTCTGCCATTTGCTTGCACGTTAATTAGTGATACGTCAATCTGCTCGAGCTTTCGACGCACTCGTCAAAACGCATCTGCTCGACCCCACGAACGTCGACTCGAACCATCACCAGATTACGCGACCTGTTATGCTCACTTCCGACCGTGCAATGCCGCACCCCTCAAATCACGACCGAGCTTCACCAAACTTCGCCCAGAGGTGCGCCCCAGTACCCCGAATTCAATTACAAGCTCGAACCCCCACATTGTCACTCGAACCACGAGAAACGGCAAACCCTAGTTCGAACCTAAAATAGACGACTGCCAAATCAATGTTGCACCCACTATAACTTATACCAGATCGAAGCCCTTCCAAAAACTTGAATTTAGAAACATGTTAGGGAATTTTTTGTTAAATATCTTAGGAGATAATTTTTTTTGAAGTTTGATGTTTTCATTTTTTCTTTCTTTTCTGTTTACTGCTAACTGTAACTTGCGTGCCTATTTTAAAAAGGAAGAGAGACTTGATGTTTGCGTGTGGGTGGGTATCTACAGTGCTTTGCAGTGAGATAAAGAAGCTGATGTGAAAATATAGTCAAGTCAATCAAATATACATATTATTTAAATTTTCAAAACGTCCCGATTACGTAGCTTAAATCTCGAACCCCTATCGAGGCATGCCGCTAGGCATTCATAATGTTATATCCCTATTTCGAATACAATGGAAAAGATTTCGAGTCCTAATTCGATTGTATGGAGAAGATAGCATTTTGGACCCAATTATTATATTGAATTTTCGATATTAAATTCAACGCGTTTATATTCCGTATGACCAAATGATAACTCCAAACACTACAAAACTTTGAAATCCTATAATAATATACTATTACAGATCCAATGGAACTGGTTTTGTCGAATTCTGATGTCGTGCCCCAGAAGGCTATTTTTATATGCAAATTTAAACGAGCTATTTTTAAATCGAACAAATCACCTTTAAATTCAATTTAAAAGTTCTATTACCTTCCTTCTTATTAATATAGATTTAATAAGCCTTTAAATTATTTTTATCAAGCTTAAAACTCAAGATCCAATGTTATAAAAAATTTCAATTAAATAAATTTAATAATTAAATTATCAAATAAATCGATATATTTGAAATTTAAGTTAAAAATTAACTTTTAAATATTTAAAATCAATTAAATAAACAATACCAAATAACCAAAAATTCTGGATCGTTATATTCCTCTCCCCTTAAAAGAATTTCGTCCCCGAAATTTCCAAGCTAAGGAGAATGGTCCAAAAACCCATTAACTTCCTCAAAACTAATCAGTTTAAACAACTTTCTCAAAATCAATTTATTGAAACCACAATATCACTTTTACTAATTTCCAACTTCATCCATATAGTCCAAATAATATTATTTTCTTAATTATTTCAAGCTATAATCCAAATCAAGTTCTAGTTATCATAAATTTTCTTCAAAATTTTCGAACTCCTTAATTTTTCGAAAATATTTGCCAGAGTCTCCTTTGAGCGGCTAGATCCGAACAACTACAAATCGCCTCTACGAGGCTATACCAGCAAAAGAAAACAAAAACCAAGTGGCTCAATCATAAAATCATCATTTTCAAACTCAAAATAAATATGTACCTTTTTGTCGGGCAATCCAATTTTATTTTTGATATCGAAGACATCAATTTAGTTCTTGCTTATATATACCTGTATCTAATTTACTAATGATATATACTTCAAAATCATTTTATTCAGCAATTTCCATTTTCAATATTTGCTTTACTTAAGCCCGTACGATGTACATATATCATCCATACGCAACATCAAATCCGATCGCTCGCTCGATCACATAATTTCACTTTCGAACTAGTATCGTTCACACGACTCACTAGTGCGGTTTCAGATCTGGTTCCTTGATTAGAAACCATCATTCTCCTTGCATAGCCGTATACTATGATAGAGAATCTCAGAATCAATCAAAAATCCATATCTAGTGTTCGCCGTCGAAAATCGAGTGAAAAATCCTAACTCGGATCGATATAAATTATCTCAAAATTCTGTGCTCGAATCTGGATCAAACCGTCATGCAAAATAAATAATATACGTACAGCTTACATATTCATGTCAATTGATTTCTTAGCTGCACCAAATTCTCTTATTCGCATTTATTTCATTCACTTCCAATTTTTCACTTTTAGTTATTCACCTTTATTTAATCTGCATTCAAATATTTACTTGGTATATTTCCCAACACCAATTATCTCTTGAGAATTTCCTCATTAAATTTTCTTAAGTCAATTATAAACAATTTATACAACTTCTTATTTTTATTTCCACTTCATCTCTTAAGTTTACATCCATTTCTACTCCAATTCAATTCCAATTCCATTTAACTTACTAGTTTAAATTAATTAGTCCATTTATTCATTTACTCCAAATCCCAATAGATTCCATTTCCAATAATTATTTCATTTAGCCTACTTAGGCTAAATTTTCAAAATTTACTCTTATTTAACTTAAGTTAAATTCCATTCCAAAATCAATTTTCAAATTTTTATAAGTTATCAAACTTACTCATATTCCATAAAACATTTTAAATCGAAACTCTAAAGTTTAAACAATTTGTTTTAAGTGTTTCAAGTCATTTTTGAAATCATATATATATATATATACATACATACATACATACATACATACATATATACATATATATATATATCACTTATATATATATATATATCAAATCCAAAAAATTTAAGCTTCTTAAAATCAAAAACTTGTTTATCAAAACAAGACTCCAATAGCAATCATTACGGTAGCAATCCATCACTCAGAAACTCGAAAATGAACACCGATGATGTCGTGATCATCATCGGAATTATTTTCCAGCGACCGAAGTGAGTTCAGTGCTTTTATTTCCTTTAAAAACCATTTTAAAAATATTTCAATTCATAAATATTCTCCAAATAATATCACTATTATTTTTCAAGACTTTAAAAAACATTTCAAAACCAATGGGAAATAAATTCTCAAATTCCCAGCCTTCAAAAAACCCTTTTAACAAATCATATCTAAATATACTTCTGAAATTTCATTTCATTTCAAATTATAAATCACATTTACAAAATATAATTTACATAATTCCATTTCGTTATATGAAATTATTTCTTAACTTTTGATTATAATATCAACTTTTTATTCAATCATCACAACAACAAATGATAATAGTTTAATATTATCATTTCCTAACAACCAAGCACACCATATACAACTATAATAATTTCTGAAAAATTATTCCTTTCATAGATGAAAATAATCTGGGTAAAATTATTTCATTTATCTCATTTCAAATAATACCATATCGAGTCGCTCTATTCAAGTGTTTAGAGATCCCTATGAATAACGTTAATTACCCATATTGACCAGAATCCATAAGCCACTCAAAAGATCAATCAACACAATATAAAACAATTTTATATTCACTAACCAAATACACACTCATATCTATTAATACACTCAAACTCATTCTAGGGTACTACTAACCCTCTCTAATGAGTAACCCCATCAAAGCCAAGGTTCTCGCTTAACCTTCAGCTCTGATACCAAATGTCATGAACTTGATTTTCGACCCTCGAAAATCGATACTAATATGTCCACTGTATAGCATGCTGAGCAATCGAGTGCCGAAAATACCAGATCGTCAGAGGAAAAGAAGAAAGAGGTAGAAGAAAATAGAAATAACAACACAGAATCTCATAATCGCAGAGGAACTATATATAATAGATAATAATATGTCTTTATACAAAAGAACTATAACTGTTACTTATACATTACATCATCAGAGTACAACAAATCAATAACTCAATACTGGACAGTTATAATAACTTGTCCTCACTAGTGCTGAATATACAGCCTACAATACACAATGGAATATAATCAAGTACGTGGGATACATCTGTGTCATCCAGCTCGTCTTCTAAGCTCTATAGCATCCTATCCTAAATCTGTAATACTTGGTCTGACCCGAGCATCATAATAAAATAACACTTGAGTCAGTCTGGAAAACCAGCGTGAGAAAACACACTCAATTTGAATTATTAAAGTTAACAAAATCCTTTGAAAAACAATGGTATCTCGTAAGACCGCGACACACATAAACATAATGGGTTTTTACCTTACGATAACCAAAACACTTTATATCAAAATTGTCTGATATTATAATAGTGTCTAAACAAAGCAAATAGAAAATAGCTGAAATGCTTGCATCTCATGTTTCAACATAAATGGGCACAATCAAAACCGTACGGCACTTATTGGAGAATGGATTCCATACAATGACTAGGCACTGGGGTACCACCTATCACGGTACATGTCTAGAAAAATGTACCGAGGACCTCGCCGGGATCCCCTACAACATAAGACCAGCCCTATCCCTAACCTGGATAGAACCGAATATGTTATCACCCCAGGTGTTACCACCCTTATCGAGAGCTCTTTGGCATGCACCACTGTATCCATAATTAATAATATATCCGAGGGTATCTAGAAAGGTGATAACATACCCTAATTGGGTATGACCCACTTAGCCTTGCTGCATCTCCCCTGATTTTCAGTCATTCCGATTGATGAGGCTTGAGGCTACGATTACCTTTTAGGAACAATTTCACTTAGAATGCTTATCGTCCTCCAATGACGATGTGGAGGATGATGTTCTGATAGCATTCGTCCATACAAGTTGTCCTGGGTTTGGACAAACCGAATCACCGTCTTCACCATCTTTACGGTATCCATTCGTCACGCTCAAATCAGATCGAAGTGGTTTTCAGATAATCAATTCCGATCTCGGTCTCTTTGAAACGATCAACGAAATTGGCCAAATACTCGATAGTTGTTTAATTAACTATCAATATAACATCCATAAGCAGTCATTAGGTCCATATTAACATTTTCTAAAATCTATTTTCAAAATATCTTTATAAGATATATATTCAAATCCCTTCCCAATTTTCAATATTTGAGACAACTCAAATACTTATATTCATATCAGGATATTTCAAACCATCTCTTATTTCAACAGTTAGAAAAATATTTAAAAATATATTTTTCTAAACCTCTTACTTCCCAACACTTAGGAAAGTACCATTTATTTATTTTTTCTCAAAATCCCTTCACAATTTATATTGTAAATTCCTTAACTCGATTATAACGAATTCTATAGGTTCTGGGGTTCCTTAATTAAATCTCTTTATTCAAAAGTATATACTTATCTCACCGAAATATGTATAATCAAAAACCATTTCCTTCAAAAATATTTGAAAAACCTTTTAAAATAAACATGGAAAGCACCATGCGATATCCACCATGGATTCGCAGCTCAATGGTTACGTCTCTATCCCAGAGAATAACTGCAGGCAAACTCTGCCTCCGATTTTGCCATGAAAGTTTCAAAAACTTTATTTAACAATTAAATATACCATTAAACAATTAAAATAATTACATAAATTTGAAACAATAATAAATTCTTATTTATTAATAAAATTCTAATCGATTTACAAGACTTGTTTATAAAACTTGTAATTCATTTTGATAATTTAAAATTATTTATATAACTAACTTTCTGAAAATATTCTTATGCTAAAACATTTTTTAATTACCTAGTTTAATAATTAAAAATCCTCTTTTTAAAACAAACTCAACTTCTCGATAAAATATATTTTTCAATTTCAATATAACCAATTTAATATTTATAAATCTCTCTCGATCTATCACCAATAGATTTACGTTCCTAATTTCATAAATTCCTTTTTCACATTTCTAATGGTAAAATCTATCATTTCATTTTAAACCGATTTACCCATCTCATTATAAATTAGTACTATGAATTTATATCTCCAATTTGTCAAATGATAATCTTTTCACTTTATTTATAAACATCGTTTATAAATCCATGGTCTCATTTCCAGTTTACAACGGTTCCACATCATTTAACTCCATTTATAAACCGATTTCTAAATTAAATCCATTTAATAATCGATTCCTTAAATAACCTAACTATATTCCAAAACCAAAACAAACCAAATCCCGATCCTGCTTCCATTTCGTATTTTAAAATCTTATTTAGGATAGTATAACCCATTTTATATTTATTCCAATTTCCCTTTTCATTTTCCCAATTATTTAAATATCAATTTTTTTAAACTCCTTTTTCTTTTTAAACACATATCACTTGAGTTTATCATTTAAAATCCTTCATATACATTAATTTAAAATCTCTATTTAAAATTATTTCACGAAATAATTAATTATAAATTTAAAAATCCAAATTATTGATTATTATCCAAAATAATACCTCTTTAATTAATTCCAAAACTCAATATAATATTTCACTTCCAAAATTCCCTTTTAATTTCTTTATAAATTCAAAAATAATACCTATGGTATTTTAAATACCAAAATCTAGGCCAGTGTTACTATAGCATCCAACAAATTCAAATCACACTATAATCTATCACAGATTATACAAACATATCATATATCACTATATATGAAATTAAATTCAACATTTTTGAGGAATCCAGTTGGATCCCTCCAACCTGTATTCCTGCATCCACAGATGTTAATACAACATAAGAATACCAATCCCACTTCGAGGTGGGATATCGCTGTAATATAGGATCATTCGCTATTATGCGGGGTGCACAGGGTCTCATCCGCTCCAATAGGCGGGAATAATCAATCCAACTACTAATGTATACTACTGTATATATTTTAACGTCCAACTGAAAATAATAATTATCAAATCATCAAATCAACCAATAAAATTTAAATTTTCAACATTTAAAATTAAACTAGCAATCCAAAGATGAGTGAGATTTACTCACTTTGATTTTTCATCGACGTTTAAGCGATCCAGTCGAATTAAAATTAAACAAGCGTTTAATTTTTATCCAATTTCCTGCCAGCCCCAATCGATTCCAAACCAATTCCTATGCGTTGCACTCGTCGCCACGATTCCATCGCTGTTTGATTCGCTCCATTCCAACCTCGTGTGCGAGAGTTATACAATTTTTAGCTCATCGATTAAAATATAATTAAATTAAAACTCAAATTACATGTGACGCCCCACCGCTATGCTCACGCTAGCCAAGGACACTACGGAGTAATGCCGTCAACTAGCGCGAAGAATAAGGCTGTTGAGGAGCGACCATCTGTGTAATTGCCTTATGCGAGTACCGATATGTCAGATAGTATATCATGCATTTCATTTCAAGAGGAAATCCGACATACCGATACAAACTCAAAGCTAACACACAGTGGCTAAGTGGACCTTCATAAACAAATATAGAAATAAACATAACATAAATCAGTCATAGATGTTCATATCTCAAAGGCGGAAACAGATATGAATATAACGCATAAAAGTGTACATCATAGTAGTGGTCAAATAAGATCCACAATATCACAAAAGAATAGATACAAGTGCAAGACAAAAGAATAAGTATACATCATGGAGTCTATATCACAAATGTATAACAACAAAAACTACAAATGTAATGTAGTTAGGCAAAAGTCGGAAGATGATCCCAGATAAGGAGTTAAGTAGAAGCACCTGTAACATCTCGGTCTTACCCGAGTATTATTTGATAAGAAAATAATGAACGGATCAGTCTAGCTATAATTATCATATATAAAATGAGATATAAGAAGAGATATAACAAAAACGTATGATAACAATAATGTCATACAATGACAAGTATACTTTAAACATCAACAAAATCATACAATATCTCAAGAATCTAAAAGCACCAAAAAGAATGTCATATTCTTTATTTTATTCACCAAACACCAAATATTGACAACATATAATTGCCGATCACAAAAAGAGGTGAAACACAAATTCTAGAAATCAACAATTATAAATCCAGAAATCACAAAGGGGGAGGCCTATCACAAACGGGAGCATGAAAACTCACCAACACGTGTATCACAAACGGAACGCTATTCCATGGTCGCTCACCATAAATTTTGAGCCGAAGCTCCATAAACGGCCCGAAGACCACTGGTCGCTACCCCGCCAAATTGAACCGAAGTTCCATAGAAACGGGGTTTAGTCTCCCTCGCAGACAAATAGACATCGCATATCGCTAGTCTAAATCACAAAATGATCATCATCGATCAATAAAAAGTGTCGATTACACTAAGCTAGTAAATATATGAGTTTAGCTTCATGTCCCATAACCACTAGCTTAACTTAAATATTTACGAACATATTGTAGATTCCCACTCGAAAATTGTCACAAGAGTTCAATCGAACAAGTCCAAGAATTAACCGACGAAGTGAACGCTAGCGTTTCATACCATTTGTTTTACTAAGCCGTTTAATTAGATTTCTCATACGAATGAGGTAAAGGTTTGTATATACTAATAGATTGGAAAACGGTTTTGAAAACAAGCTTTACATTTAAAAAAATAGAGTTGAAGTCATCTTTGAAAAAGAGTTCGAATATTTACTACTAGTATAGAAAACCTTTATATTTTAAAGTGACAAATAACAGAAATGATTGTAGAAACAATCAATCACCAAAATCCACATTCGAAGACGTGAATCAAATCCAAAGAAATCGATACCGAATCCATCAAAATGGATATTCTCAAAAGTCCCGAAAAGAAAATCATCAAGGTCAATAATAAATGATAACAATAAATCGGATAATCACAAATCGATAAAAATTGGAGCTTCAATAAAAATAGGCAAAAACAAGCAGGTCAGTCGACTGGCCTCTGCAGTCAGTCGACTGATCCAGAACCCGAAAGTTTTCAGACCCTGTAGTCAGTCAACTGACTACAGAGGCCAATCGACTGGCTGGCACTGAAACTGTTTTTTAGCCTATCAAATGGAGAGCAAACTCTCACCATTTGCAATCGGACGAGCAATGGGCTTTAGGGTTTTTTGGCCAATCGGCAACCCAGCCCTATAGGCTCTTCGATACACCACCAAAGCATGTTCATAAATTAAAGCTAGGATTTTCAAAGTTTTGACTTCAAAACACCAAGAATTGAAATGTTCACCAAATCAATTCAAATCAAAAGCAAATGAATATGCACAAGTGTTAGGAATTCATACCTAACAATAAAGATAACTATAGACATAGATGTGAGTTAAAGAACTCACCTTTAAACCTAAAAACGATGAAGGAGAAGCTCGAAAGCAAAGGAAGATCAACTACCCTTCAACTTCAACTCTAGAAGCTTGAATCTAAGCTCAAAAGAAGAACATTTCCTAAGTTAGGTTTAGGCAATTTCTGAAATTAAAGAGAGAATGAGTTGGAGAAGGTGAAGAGGATGCTTACCTAAGCTTCTCTTTGATTTTTGGAGCTAACACTTGGATTTGTAAAAGAAACTAGGGCTTAGGAATTTCTAATTTCCCATTCCTCTCCCCATTTTTACTTAAGCTTGAATGTATTAGGAAATGAGGATGAATAAAGAGAGGAGGGGCTGAGTTTGGGTATTAAGATGGGTTAGTGGGCTAAAACCCAAACCCAAACCCAAAGTGAAAAAGTCATAATTTTTACTCAACTCCAAACATATCGATGTTTATACTTAAAAAAGTTGTAAACGCCACTTTAGACTCAATGGAGGTGGTCTCGAGTCCCAATTCGACTGTTTACAAAAAGTAGCTTTTCGGACTTTAATCCGATCAACGATTCTATATTTAAATAAAACATTTAAATATACAATTCGTAAAATACGCGGGTTGTTACATTATATTTTTATTAAACCCAAACCAAATTACCCTTCCGACAATCCCCTGCCATTTGCGTGCACGTTAATTAGTGATACGTTAAACTGCTCGAGCTTTCGACAATCTGATTTCACCAACGAATCCCACTCGTCGAAACGCATCTGCTCGACCCCACGAACGTCGACTCAAACCATCACCAGAGAACGTGACCTTCCGTGCTCACTTTCGACCATGCAATGTCGCACTACAAAAATCACGACCGAGCTTCACCAAACTTCGCCCAGAGGTGCGCCCTACTACCCCATGTTCAATTCCAAGCTCGAACCCCCACATCATCGCTCGAACCACGAGAAACGACAAACCCTAGTTCGAACCTAAAACAGACGATTGCCAAATCAATGCCGCACCCACTATAACTTATATCAGATCAAAGCCCTTCCAAAAACTTGAATTTAGAAATTTGTTTGGGAAGTTTTAGTTAAATATCTTGGAAGATTAAAAAATTTGAAGTTTGATGTTTTCTTTTTTTCTTTCTTTTCTGTTTACTGCTAACTGCAACTTACATGCCTATTTTAAAAAGGAAGAGAGACTTGATGTTTACTTGTAGGTGGGTATCTATAGTGCTTTGAAGTGAGATAAAGAAGCTGATGTGAAAATATAGTCAAGTCAATCAAATATATATTATTAAAATTTTCAAACCATCCCGATTACGTAGCTTAAAATCTCGAACCCCTATCGAGGCATGCCACTAGGCGTTCATAATGTTATACCCCTATTTCGAACGCAATGGAAAAGGTTTCGAGTCCTAATTCGATCGTATGGAGAAGATAGCTTTTTGGACCCAATTATTATATTGAATTTTTGATATTAAATTCAACGCGTTTATATTCCGTATGACCAAACGATAACTCCAAACACTGTGAAACTTGAAATCATATAATAATACACTATTACAGATCCATTGGAAGTAGTTTCATCGAATTACGAGACTGTTCCCTAGAAGGCTATTTTTATATGTAAATTTAAACGAGCTATTATTAAAATCGAACAAATCACCTTTAAATCCAATTTAAAAGTTTTATTACCTTCATTTTTATTAATATAAATTTAATAAACCTTTAAATTATTTTTATCAAGCTTAAAACTCAAGATCCAATGTTTTAACAAATTTTCAATTAAATAAATTCAATAATTAAATTATCAAATAAATCATTATTTTGAAATTCAAGTTAAAAATTAACTTTTAAATATTTAAAATCAATTAAATAAACAATTTCAAATAACCAAAAATTCTGGGTCGTTACATCTCGGATAGGTCGGTAACGACCAGGGGATGATATATTCGGTACTATCTAGTTACAGAGGTAGGCCGGTCTTATGTTGGTAGAGGATCCTTTGTGATGGTCCTCGGGACATTCCTCTAGATATGTACCCTCCGGAAGGTAGTCCCTTCACCTGGTCATTTGTTGGAAATCCATTCCCCAATACGAGCTTGAGATTTTGTTTGTAGAGCCTAGTATGTTGGAATTTAATAATGGCAACAATTTCGGCTAAGATTAATAAGTTTATTTGCAAATGTATTCAGAGTATCTCATTAAAAATAATATCCCTAAAGTTTATCTAATAAAGAATTTTGGTTATCATAAGGTGAAAAACCCGTTCTGTGTTTATGTGCGGCGTGGTCTTATGAGATACCATTTTGTTTTTAAAACATCATACTTTGAGTTCTCACACCAGTCCAATGACTGACCCGGAGTTTGTTTTCCCTTTAAACAATGGGTGCCCTATTTTCCCGGGCAGCCGTGTAGTCAGGATATCCTAGTAGCATTTAGGAGCATGTTGTGGAGCATTTTGGAGAAGTCTTTTGAAGCTATGAAACTGAAGTACCTTATGTAGATATCTACCCATTCCGCTATGTATGTATTTAGTATGTCCCAGTGCATGTAAGGATAGGCAGTTATAACTATCCCAGAGGATTAGTATTTAGCTATGATGGATCACTTGGAGTGATCACTTATCATATATATAATTAGAATGTTGAATGCGATGTGAGATTCTATTATTATTGTCTTCTATCTTTATTTTCTTATTTCACCCTTGATAATCTACCTCTTCGGCACTTAGGTTTACGGCTGATGAATACCGTGGATGTATTAGTGTCGATTTCTGAGGGTCGAGGTGGCAGGTCGTCCCAATAACTTTTAAAATTCTTTAAAATCAAAGGCATCTCGTAAGACCACGCCGCACATAAATATGGGCGAGTTTTTACCTTACGATAACCAAAACCTTAATATCAGAAAATCCAGTGATATTATAATAATGTCTAAGGGCTAAAATAATAATAATCAAGTAGCTCTGATGCTCCAGAGTGTACATTACAGTAATACTAGGTATATAACCGAAAACCGATAAGGCTCGTTCACTAATTGTGTAGGATTTCCATGGAGATGCCCTCAGTACTTCGAGGAACGATTCTCCTGCACAAGGATCAGAGATATCCTTCCGAAGCAGCATACATTCCTAGTGATGTACCATAGGAAAAAATAGCTAGTCTCGCTAAGACCGAGTGCATCGCCCTATGCATGCA
The DNA here is from genome assembly GCA_030737815.1 of Allium fistulosum. Lineage (NCBI taxonomy): Eukaryota > Viridiplantae > Streptophyta > Magnoliopsida > Asparagales > Amaryllidaceae > Allium > Allium fistulosum. Next base: position 1,080,237,058 of record CM060906.1, on the reverse strand, counting down.
TAACAACTATAAGTGACATCTAGGAGGAGCTGACTACACCCTATGAGTTTGCCAACCCTACTGGCCATGCCTCCTATCTCTGGTTTTAGTCATTCCCGCTGATGAGGCTACGTACGACATTCCAGCTTACGCACCGCCACCAAATAGATCACGGAATCACACATGGATTCCATTACCCCAACGGGTCTCGGAATCACACATAGATTCCTACATCTCACTTAGATCTTGGAATCACACCCGGATTCCCATACCCCAATGGGTCTCGGAATCACACATGGATCCCAACATCTCAATATACCACGAATCTCCTCCATAGAACCGTATATGGTTTCTGGAGTGGTCACGGGTTCGAGTCATCTCTTACGAGTACACTCTTCCGTTTCCCGGGTGCTCCACAAAACCAAATGCCGATTTCCGGAATACTCAATACCTGTTCTGTAGGAAATAATTAGATAATACATAAGAGCGGTGATCACCCCCTAACCGTTTAAGCGGACGAATCTCCTTATCATTTATCCTAGAAGAACGAACGAGTTTATACGTATAGTATAGCACCTCCGATGGTAACTGTACCATATAATCCCTGTGTTTCCCCTAGATATTTACAGAGTTAAAATCCTTCGGTGTTAAGTAGGGAATATTTCCCGACCACCAAAATTAAAAAGGATTACATATTTAGGCCAAGATTTGATAGTCGGTTATTTAACTATCAAATAAACAAACATTCAAATAGAAATTATATTTTTGGAAATCACTAAGCCTCTTAAATTAACCTTCATTAATTTAAAATCACATTTCAAATATTTGGAAATCACTTCCATATACTTATCTCAACAAGATAAGTATATTCACAAACCACTATATTTTCGATACTTAGAAAATATAACCATATACTTATCTCAATGGTATAAGTATATTCACCAAACATTTAGAAAGATTTTCTATTTTAAAATCAGATTTAAATGATCAAACCCAAATGTCATCTAAAACGGAGAAACCCAAAACACCAATCCCTTTATAAAACATTCTTAATAAATTCCAAATCCCGTTTATAAAACCTCTCCCTTCTTAGTTCTTAAAAACTCATTTATAAATCCTTTTACAAATATCCAAACCATTTATAAAACTCTTCTCATATTTAAACAACTTATTTAATAGACTCTGCAATCCATAAAGTCCTCTTGATACCTTATTTAAAATAACTTAAAATAATAAGTGATTATTTAAACATCCCTCTATTCCATTCACTTTAAATCTTATTTAAAATAATAACTTTAAAATCTCATTAATAATATATTAAATTAATATTAAAACATTATTGTTGTATTAATAAGTTAACTTCAAAATAATATCAAGATAATAATTAATTAACTTTAGTATGTTATTAAAACAGTAATTAATTAACCTTAATCTAATATTAATATAAAAATTAATTATCCTTTAAATACAATTAAATAATATAAATTAATATAATTAATTAACTTTAATTAAATATTAAAGTATTATTAAACCATTCAAATAATTAATTAAAACATTGCTAAACCATAACTAAATAACTTTAAAATAGTAATTAAACATTCTTAAATAACATTAATTAATAACTTTTAAGAATCATATTAATAAATAATTAACTTTAAATCTTATTTTAAACAATTATAAATTATCTTTAAAACATTATTAATAAATAACTATTGCTTAAAAAAACTTATTACTAAATAAAAATTTCCTTTAAACCTTATAATAAAAGTAATTATTCTTAAAGTAACTTTCAAAACAATAATTAGTTTTTTTCCGAATTTGAAGGAGGCTTAACGATCACCATGGTACTTAACTAGCTACCATATTATTCAACTATTTTTTTCTTTTTCAAGTCAATAACAGATATTTACATAATCCACGACTATGTAAATAAATCCAACACTTAACCATCATTTGTTAAAATATAACTTATTCCAAGAGGCGTATCGGTTAACGATATAAAATGTCCAAAACTATAAAATAGCAGAATGGGAATTTATTCTGCTAATTAATTGCCAAATTTATTTAATTAGCGGAATGGTGTTTTATTCCACTAAACAGATGTCCAATTACCATATTCGATCCAATTTAACTCAACAATAATTTCTTTGGCCAAATAAACATCAATAATTTATGTATATAAATTTAAACGACGTTATTATTAAAATAAAGTGATTTAAATCCTGTTTGTTTAAATATGTCATAAATTTATATTTGTCCAAAGCTATCATTAAAATATACTACAATGTTGTTCTCGTTCATACGAACCCATCGCAAAAATCCGCAGGTTAAACGAGTTTCATATGAACGAAATATAACATTTCAAAATTAACTAATTATATTTTTTTTTTGTAAATGGGTAAGACTTTATTAAAGGCATTACAGCCCAAGCTTCAAACCAATACAAAGCCCAATTACGAACTGAGTAGGTTTACATATACATATCCGACAAAATCTTTCAAACCCAAAAATACCAAAAATAAGTTCAGATTCATGGCGGCTGAAGGTAGCTCGTACTTAGGTTTTCTTCCGATGCTCGATTCTGATCCTCTCCTGCAATTAACTAATTATATATATATATATATATATAAACATTTTAAATAAATGCTTTCTCACCTTCAAATTCCTTTGGGTCGAAGCCCTACCCAACTCGCCCGAACCCGCTAACAACCCTTTCTTCACTAAATTAGCGTGAAGTTCTTGGAACAACAACACACGTCCACGCAAGTGCACACGTGCACCATGCACCCCCCATGACACCATCGACTATCCATGCTCCAACATCCACAACTTCGCCTCGCCCTGCTCTACTCCACCAACCACCATTACGATGCCCTAGTCCACTCTATCACCTTCTCGTCCTCGTAGCCGAACCCATCCCCAGGTCGCGCTCGCAAATCCAAGAACCACCAACCCCTCGCACCACCAGAACACGCACCGCCACTTCCACCATGACCCCCACCTCTGGCCCCACCTCCTAGCCAATCATGGCCCCACTCGACACCGCATCCCCTTCCCAGACCGAAGAAAACTGAACCCATCAAAAAATGGCCACTAAACCCTAATTTGACCAATCCACGACAATTCAAAAATCGGCCATGGTCACGACCTCCGCCTCGATCCTACGCTCCTCTCTGACTTCTCCGATAACCCTCTCGACCACCGGTTCGCCAAAATTATTTTTCGAATGAAATTAGGTCATCTCTTCCTCCTCGATGAACCAGGCCACTAAAAATCATGCGAAAACTTCTAAAAATCCCCAATCGCCAATACGAACCTGACCTTATCTTCCATTCGTCAATCCGTGATCGTCGAAAACGGTCGTTTTCTAGACCACTTGCTGATATTTAAAGATATCTCTCCAACCACTTGACGAAAACCCACGAAACTATTTGTAGAGTAAACTAGATTCAATGACGAACAAGTTTCATTTTGTAAGTTTAATCAAATAGTCAACGATTTTGAAGATATTGATTTTTGAAGTTGAGAAAACTTTGAATTTTAATGGTTTCTGAAATTAACAAAGGAAGCATTAAAAAAATATGAAGAAGAAGAAGGCTCTACTCCCTACCGTACCCATATATACTCATGTCTACATGATCAGATCAAATCCAAAAATTTTATTTTTCATGTCAAATCACAGGAAACAAGGGTGGCTGGTAAGGGAAAGAGTATCATGGTGATTCAATGTCCTGTGTGATCGTGCGAGCTTGAAACATTCAATGATTAACTTAAGAGAATTAAATATAATAATTTTTTTACTATAAATAACCCTAAACACTTAACCCTCTTCATTATCTTCCGTCTTCTTCACTTCAGAAAATCAGTCGCCACCCCTCTTCTTCCTTTTCAATTGTTTCATGAGCTAGGATCAACGAAATTCAACGAGTTTGGATCCGTTGAGATCCTGTGAGGGAGAGCTTCCATTCCTTGTGTGTTATTTTGGGTGTAGTGATGATTGCTTGACATCCTATGGCCGAAGCTAGGGTTGAGTTTTGGTGAAGTTAGAGGAGGCAACAGGCTATAGCGATGGTGGCATTGGGTTTCTCAAGCGAAGATGATTGTTTTGGTGATGTTCTGAAGAGGTGCGGCTGTAGGTGGTGATATGCGACATGTCGTTTGTTGTATGTAGGAGCTCGATCGTGATTTAGTAGAGGTGGCCGGAAGTGATATTGATGGTGTAGTTGAATTTGGCACACGAAGAGAAGCCATTTGGTGGTGGTCATTGGTGCTCCGACATAGGAGGGTGAAAAGTGACATTGACTTGTCGTATTTGGGGGATCCAATCGGAAATTGATGAAGGCATGTGGAGGAGTTGAGGTTGGGTCCACTGCGAAGCTCGCACGAAGTGGAGTTCGTCGGTAGTGGTCGTTCGTCAACTAGTGGTTCGGAGCTCCATGACAATGTGCGTGCATGCATGTTGAGGGTGGGTTGTGCGTGTACTAGGAAGGAGTAAAGTGAATTGGGGAAGAAGAAGTTAGTAAAGGTAATTAAGTTAATAAATGTTAACTAATTATTTGAATTAACCCAAAATATTATTAAATCCATAACTTTTACATACGAGGTCCGATAGTGACGTCGTTTTTGCCGTTGCATTCATAAAGGGATTTTTATGACTTGGATTAGTTTTGGCTTAGATGAGTTTACTCAATAGTTGATTTGTTATTGTTTTGATATACATGTTCGTTGTGTTAAACTATAAATAGCATAAAGAACAATGCAAGTTATCACTTTTGGACCTCTCCTTGTAAGTGACAACAATATATGCAGTATAATCTCTCTTTTAATCCTCTATAACATGTAAAGTTTCCCAGATTTATTTACATGTTTGATATTGCCGTGTGAAAAGTTGAAAAGTGTGTGAATAGTTAAAGCAAAATGGTCGCTTTGAACGGACTTTGAAATTCCCACTATTTGACACTTACTATACTAGTAAAAATGTGAATATATTATGAAAATATATATATTGGGTTATTCTATATGCATGTTTTGGGTGTGTTTGACCTAAAGGAATAGGTTGGAATAGGTTATGAAAGTTGTTGACTTGTAAAAAAAATTGTGTTGAAAATCTCGTCTTTTAGTAAAGTATAAAGGGCTTTTACATCGGATATTTTTCCAATTCTTTTTAAAAGGAGTTTATGAAGGGTATTGAAGCATTTTAAAAGAGGTAGTTGAAATTTAAATGTGTTTCAGAATTATTTTTGAATTTTTAAAGTAAAGTGTTTTAAATTATAAAAACATGAATTTTATGGTTTTTAAATTAAATTATAAAATAAGCATTTTTAGTTAATATTTAGAATAAATATTTTAAACCATAAAGCATTTTAAAGTCTTTTAAAGTACATTTTAAGTCTATATATGTAACGATCTGCATTTCTTACACCTAAAGACGACACCTAATACATCCTTGGTATTCGTGTGCTAAATCATTTAAGTGTCCGAAATACAGGTCATTATGGGTGAAAGAAAGATAAAGAAAGAACATAATCTCACAAAACGTGACGAGTAATATATAATATAAACAAGTCTTTACAGAAAGAAATTATCTTTATTATACACATCATCATAGTCATTAACCTATTATCAGCCTGGATAGTTATAACAACCTGTCCTTACAATTGCTGATATATACAGACAAATAAATGAAAATAGTGGAAGAATATAAATTATGTGAATACACCTTGGACAATCTAGCTCGTCACTTAAAAGCTCTGAAGGATCCAGCTAAATCTGGAAAATATGCTCGGGTGACCCGAGCATTATAAGAAAAATAACGCCCAGATCAGTCTGGTAAAACCAGCGTTAGAAACTCAAATCACAAGAAATTAATTTATTTAACTTGTAAAACCTTTTAAAATCAAAGGTATCTCCACTACAAGAAAATATACATTTAGTTGCACTTATTAGCAGCGTTTGAAAGCTAAGTGCAACTATTAATGTATAAGGGGACAGTACCAAAATTTACCGCTCCAAATTTCTCCCTCCAATTAAAATACTTTTACGTTTCTAACTTTTCACGTTCCCTCCATTTTCATTTTTCCTACTTGCTTTAGAAAAATTTCACAAGTCCTAAATTATCATCATCTTCATCGTCACTTTTCCTCCATCATCATCATCGCCCTACTCCTCTCCTCTCCACGTTGTCTATCAACTCCTCCTTCTATTTACTGCTATTTGATTAGATTCTACACAAACCTTATACCGGTATGGATTTTATACTTTATTTTTGTCATTAAATATTCATTTTATAAATCGAATAGCAAAAATCCTAAATTGCTAATTCTTCTGGACCAATCTGCACAAACCTAATTTGCTAATCCATACGATTATAAATTAGTATAAAAATTTTCAACCTATTACCTTATTATACCCCTTCTATCTGTTGTTTAATTTTAATTTTTATGCCAAAATCATACTCGGTTGTTATTTCTTCCCTAATTAGAAAACTAATATCGACTTTTATATAGCAACCTGTTTGTATGGGTTCTATATTTCCATTTATAATTCCGTTATCCATGTTTATTCTACAATTAAAATCGAGTGAAAATTCTTGATGCTATAGTCCAGTCTTTATAGGTTCTAGCAAACAGACCTGATATTATCAGGGAAGATTACATGAATGAGCTCTGTATTCTGCAAGATGATGTTCCCCCGTTTTCTAATCAGGTATATTGAGTATCAATAATTGCAACTGCAAAATTTATACTCTAGTACATTGAGTGATTAAACTTTGTTCTTGCATGTGTAGGTAGCATTTGCTATTATGGAAGAAGAACTCGGACAGCCACTCGAAACTGTTTTTAGTAAAATTTCATCGCAGACAGTTGCAGTAGCGAGTTTGGGCAAGTTTATCATGCTACTCTGAGGGATACAGAAGAAGATGTTGCTATCAAGGTTAGTACACGTCAATCATTTTTATAAGGGAATTATTACTTAATTTTATACAGTGATTTTTGATAGCTCGCATAATTTATTATCAAATGGCCTTTCATAACTCTTTCTTGCAGAAAAAATGGAAATAAACATTGTTAGGACATAAAACTCATCAGTATGTTTATTGTTATCAATAAAATTATTTTGCAACTAGTTACTATTTTCGGGGGAAAAAATATTATGGGAACTTGAGTTCAACATATCAAATTTACCGGTCCTATTGAGATTAAGTTTAGTTTAGTTTCACGTAAGAAAATTTTCTATGCTGACATTACGTTTTTATATACAGGTGCAAAGGCCAAGGATAGAACCTATAATTTACTGCGATCTTTTCCTTTTCAGAAAACTTGCTTCTTTTTTGAATGGTACCAGTCTACAGAAATTGGGTTGCAATGCAGAGCTTATTGTTGATGAATTTGGTGAATAATTGTTGGAAGAACTGGATTATACTCTTGTATGTCAACTCCTGCTTCTGTTCTAAACATGAATGATTTGATTATTTTTGTCCATATAATATTTATTTTTCTCTTTCTAGGAGGCTAGAAACATAGAAGATTTCACAGAAAATTTTAAGAATAATCAACTGTGAAAATACCTCAAGTTTACAAGCACCTTTCTGGTCCACGTGTTCTGGTTATGGAGTGGATAGATGGTGTTCGCTGCATCGATCCTCAGGTTAGGGCGATCTTCTATTTTCTTACATCTCTATAGGATTGTATTCTCATTTTGAGCAACCATGCAAAATTGAGAACAAAAACAAACTTAGTTGAAAAAAAATGTAGAAACCGTGTTATTTGGAGCAGAAAATGGCTAGAATGAACATGAAACATTTCAAATAGCATGACACATAAAATGTCAGTTCATTGAGGCAATTTTTGATTGCATCGATGACTTATTTGGTTTTAGTCTAGTTAGCAAAATGTGACATGCTTTTATATATAAACTAGTCTATTAGTAATCAATGTTACAAAGAGGTTCGGTATGATAAAATATTATCTTGTTTATAAGCAAACACCATGCTAGGACATCCAAGTATTTTTTACCTAAGTTCTATCCGAAGTGCGATTCTTGAATTTTCTTATGAATCACAGAACACTTCTTCATTTTTTCCCTTTTTTGTTTCACGTAAATATATGGAAGAATCTAACTTATTCACTGAAATACTTGACATAGACCATACATTGGTTAAAACCTTGTTAGCTTTTTCCTCCAAGAACCTGTTATGTTAAGAGCAATTATGATTTATTTTGTATATTTTGTTTGATTGAATAGTAAATATGAACGCACCTGTGTTATTTGCCTCAGGATATCAGGGAAGCAGGAATTGATGTAGATGGATTTTTGACTATCGGGGTAAGTGCTGCATTAAGGCAGTTGCTAGAATTTGTATTGTTTCATGGAGATCCATATCCTTGAAACGTTTTTGCGGTGCGTGATGGCCGAATTGCTTATGTTGACTTTGGCAACGTTGCTGTACTTAACCAGGTTGGTTAGCTTTGAAAAAAAACATATTAATAAAAGGTTAGAAATTACTTGATTTTAATTGCCTGTTTTTATTTTTTCTTTCAGCAAAATAAACAAATATTAATAGATGCAGTTGTGCATGCGGTAATTGAGGATTATGTGGAGATGGCTAATGATTTTGTAAGGCTTGGTTTTCTAGCAAGTGGAACTGACGTTTCTCCCATTGTTCTTGCTCTCGAATCCATATGGCAAAATTCTATTGGTAAAGGACTTGCCGACTTTAATTTCAGAAGTGTTACAGGTGAGCTTTTCTTATTAATATATATGCACGCAGGCCATGTTTTGAATTTTAACTTTCTACTTTTTTTTCATTACATTTTTGGTCAATTTGTAATTCTAATAAGTGAAAACAATATAACTCGGGCTACATGCAAAGAATAACAAAAAATACAATGGAATGATTTAAAACAGTGGCTGTGATCTAGCTGACAGGGAATGTGTAACGACCCGAAAATTTTAACTGGTTTTATAATGTAATTAACTGGTAATTTTGTGAAATTTTAAACGATAAAATTTTGAAATAAAAATTTGATATTTGGAATACGTCTACTTTAACATAGCAACTGGTAAATTTTTATCAGATAATATGAAAGTTTATTTTCTTGTGTAATTTTATTTCAATTTAGATCAATTAAAATTGATGATAATAAAATGTTTTCCAAAGCTGAATATTTTTCTATAGAAAATTTGTAAATCATCTTCTGAGTGAGACGTCATATTTCGTTTATTCAAATTTGGACTTTTATTGCTCTGTTCATCTTATTTCTGGCAATTAGCAGCATTTCGGTACCGATATCGACTTTTGATAGGATGATCGTACCACTAATATCTGTATACCATTTTGATCGTCTCGACGTACTGATCTCTTTGGTATATTCGTTTGTGTGTTTCGAAGTCCGGGAGACAGCGAAATCTACGGAACGATTTCTGTATTGGTTCCGCAATTTGGCTTTCGGATGTGACCATTCATTTCTCACCTGTGAAAACCAATAGCCTCGGGACTATTAATGTTTTCTGAATTCACACCTTTGCTATTCCCAAGTTTCATATATACTTGGTTTGTCCTTTCACATCTCGGTCACGTTACTTCAAAAAAAAGATGTTATTTTTATAAAAAGTTTTATATTCATTTTTATTTTCACTGCAGTTGCCTATCCCTATCCTTCTTTCCTCTTTATTTCTTCACCGCACCCTTCACTTCTTCCACCGAACAAACCCAAACACCACCCTCCTCTCCTCTTCAACCATCACCCTCCCACGTCTTCTACCCCGAGAACAGTCCGAGCATCCTTCTTATCAGCCTCGGCCTCCCTCCTCCGTCGCTTGGCCTCGCCACGCAAACAACCCCGGCGACCCAAGCCTAAACTGACCGTACCCCTCCGCGCACACATGGCCTTTGTCCACCCTGTCTCTCCTTCTCACCTCATCCACGCAGCCTCGCACCATGCTGCCGCCATGATTTTGCCAAGCCTAAGCCGACCATTTTCTTCCACCAATTGAGACCTGCCGAAACCCAGATCCACCACTGCTCGGCCATCACCCCAGACTCACGCCTCACCTACCAACTTCAGTGCCTCCCTTGTCCGCCTTCTGGCTTTTGCATTTGCGTTGTATAATAAGTAAGTCTGTTCATATATATTAGTATATACTCATGTATGGTTTGTTAGTACATAATACATAAAGTTACAGTAGATTTTTATATTTTATAGATCTTATGTATGAAGCTATATTGATCTCTTTTATTTATATATTATTATAGGCTATATATAGGTTGTATATTTAAGTATGTTATATGTATATATTTCGAATGTTGTTTTGGGCATTTTAATGAATATGTTATCTACAAATCTGTTATTATGATATTATACAAATCATGTTTCTGTATATGCGTTTGCAAGTGTTCGTGTATTATGTAATAGGTGTATTTATATATAACAGTTTGTTTATGTTTTAAAAAATGTAAGATATTTGAAATACTTACTTACATTTATGTTAGTACTGTTAAATTAGTTCTGTGAAATAGCTTTGAAACATATATATATATATATATATATATATATAAATCTATACTTGATCTGTAGGTTATATATATATTTCTATAATGTAAGTTTATGTATAAGTTATATGTTTTGTTGGTACAAATGTCGATGTGCAGGTTGTTTTATACTTACCGTATATTTAGGTTTGTATGTATATAGCAGTATAGGAAGTATACTGTCAGTATGAATTTTTAATATAACATATATATATATATATGTTAGTATATACATTAGTTATGCATGTTAGATTTTATAAAGTATATATATGTCAGTTTATAAATACTTATACAGTTGGTATGTATTAGTTATATGATTTTGAAAATATATGGGCATCATGATTTTTAATATATAAATAGATATATTTATATATATAATGGTAGGCATGTTTATAAATGCTACCATATATGGTATTTGGAAGCAAGGCATACGAAGTAATATATTTTGATATATAGTTTTGTACGGCTTCAATATAGGTTGTTGTATTTTATTTATTTATTTATTTTAAAATAAGAAAATATATACGACTGTTTGAAAGCTTGTGTGTAATTCTGGTCATGTTGGAATTTGGAGCCTGTTATATATATATATATATATATATATATATATATATATATTGCATTTAAGCCCGAATGTTGGAATTCGTGTCACCTACCCTAGCGCGCCTTTTACGAGTTTGTTTTTTACCATACCTATGGAGTGCCCTCTGACGACGCCCATTATGGGGGAGATTACAGTACTGTATAGACTATGGGAATATATAAAATGTGTTAAGGGGGATATGGGTAACGCCTTAACGCTATTTTGATAGTTTACTTTACTTTAGACATTATTATAATAGCGTATATTACTACATAGTAGATAGTTTAACGGATCCTTTGAGGATGGTTATCCCAAACATCCTTTAAGTTACTTGTATTTTAGTTGATATTTCACTTGAGTTGGATTTATTGATATAAGAATGTTAATACTGACTCGAGTATTTTGGTGTTTTGCTTTACGCTCGGGTCAGACTGAGTGTACCAGTATTCGAGACTCACCTTTGGAGTTGGAGCTTCGCTTGGAGATCCATCTATCGATTATGCTTTCAGTTATTCAGTTGATTCCAGTGATGTATTCATATTTTGTATTTGACTATTGTATCGAGACATCTATGTATTCGTGACCTCTGTTGTATCTTGTTTAACTCTATTATATATATAGTAGCTTCATGAACTACTATTCTTTTGTTTCCGCTGCATTATTGTTATATTACTCTATGTTTGTGATTATGTGATTATTTATTTACTGTATATGTTGAGTTTTGCCAAATTTAAATTAACAATTTGATATTTTGAGCAATTCAATTCCGACATATGTGGATGCGAATGGTTGAAAATTTTAGGTCGTTGCAGAATGTCATGGTTCTGTATATAGTTTTATAAGGTGGTCCAAATTAGTAAAAATCGTAAATTCTGTTGTTGTAACGACCCTGAATTTCGAACAAATTAAATTGTAAATATTTAATTAATTTTAAATATTTGATCGATGATTTAATTTGAATCCCCGAAATAACTTTGAATTTGAGGATTTAATTATAAAATTTAATCTATTGTAAGGTGAATAAAAATTCGAATCTTCAATTTAAGCTGAAGAAAAATATTTCAAAAGCTTTTAAAATTCGTATTGACAATACCGGAGATAACAGAAGCTTCAGAATCGAATTTAGGAGTAAAGTGTTCAGTTTGAAATTAGATCGTTCGAACCGATATTTATAAAATAGTCATTTTTCAAACAGTCTCGGAATTCGACGAAACCAGTTCCATTGGGTCCGGAATATTGTATTGTTGTCAGATTTCAAATTTCGTAGTATTCGGGGTTGTTATGTGACCATACGATAGTTAAACGCGTTGGAATTTAAATAGAATTCAATTTAAATTTAAAATTTAAATTTGTAAACATCACACGTTCTTCCTTTTTTCACGCCTTTGTTTCAGCCGTTGTTCACGCCGAGACTCACGAACGAAAAATCGTGCAAGCACGATCTTCTCTGATAAATCACGTTCTTCCCTCAGTTCAAAACAAAATCTCGAGCAGTTTAAAAATGGCGACCTCTGATCAATTTCAACTCCCTCTCCTTTATAAAAGAAAGCATCGTAGATAGAAAACAAATATAATCGACTTTCTCTTCAAAATCAAAAGAAAACGAAATCACTTCCTCAATTCATCATCGCGACATAATCAAATAAACAACGGCCGAAGCCTCTTCCTATTCGAACCCAAACGAATCGCGTCCAAATACGCGAAGGGACGAACAGCAGTTTCGATTGAACTCGCGATTTCTAGCGATGGCAACTCGCAAGTGGAGGCGCGATCTCGCGAGTAGGGGGGCGATGTCGATTTATAGTTAGTAGGGTAGGGGAGCTTCTTCGGCAAAGTGGCGACGTGGCTTAAGGGCTGGCATACGCATACGCGTGGAGCGGGTCGATGGCAGAGGGGTTCGTGGTGGTCTCGATTTGGGAGTTCGCGTTGATAGGCGGCGCGTCGCGATGGAATTAGGGGATAGTCCGGGGTCGAGTTCGATCTGGAGGGGCGGTGCTCGCGTGGTGGAGGCTCTGAGGGAAAGCCGTGAAGTAGGGTTCGCGAGGGCGAACGCGTGAGGTAGATTTCGGGGACAAGGACGAGGTGAGTATGCAATGTTGAGTATGATCATGGTTATCTGTTGGTAGTCGCGACTGGAAGGGCTGTTAATCGATCAAGTGAGGTATCTCGTTTTGTTGATTTTTGTGTTTTACAGTTAGTTAACATAACACCAGTTGCAACTGTAAGGAAATTACACGTTTTTTTATAGTAAATTGCATGAATAAATTTTGCAGAAAATAGAATTAAGAAATCATCTGGATATATGATATCTATATATATTTTGATTTCTATAAAAATCTATATAGATTGTTTTATAAACAGTTTCAGAAAAAAATTATAAGTATAAAAGTTTTAGTTTGCTTTAAAAAAATGATGTTAGTGGATAGATAATTAAATTTACTTATTAAATTTATTTTAGTCAGTAAAGGGTATTTTTAAAATGGAAGTTTTATAAGTTAAACTAAATAGTAGATTTTTAAACAATAAATTTATTTAAAGGAGAATTGGTTTAAATAAAACTATCAGTTAATTCGACTATTAAACGGAAATTAATTTTTCAGTTGATTCAAATATTAATAAATGGTGTAAATATTTATACTAGGTCAAAAGATCGTGAAAAACAACTGGATGGAAAATGGATTGCAAAAATAAAATGCTAAGGTGAGATTTTCTCACTCAATTGAAAAGTGGAAATTTTCAGTTATTGATTTGATTGACTGTTTGATTTGTTTGAATGTGCTATTAGATATGATAGGATATATCTATATATATAGCAGTATATACATATTGGCATATGTATATATTGGATTGATGATTTCCCGCCTCGTATAGCGGATGAGACCCTATTGCGCCATTAGTAAGCGGATTTATAAAAACCTATATACCGCGATAATTCCGTACTGGAGCGGAATTGGTATTGTGCTAACATCTTTGGATGCAGGGAAACAGGTTGGAGGGATCCAACTGGACCCCTCACATTTATTTAATTCATTTCTATTGTGATATGAATCTGTGAATGATTATAGTGATGCTATTAATCATATTGATGCCTGGAAATTGTTGAAAGCTAAAATTTAGCTGAATGGATGTTTTGACATCATTGGATTCCAAAGATAAACGAAATTGAATTTTTGGAAATTCAAGTAGAAAATTTCTAAGTGAATTGAATTTAGAAATTTAATAAATTTGAAGAAAAGAATTTAAAAGAATAAAGGTTGATTTTTATAATCTTATCGAATTTATTTCCAGAATAAAGTGAAAATGTTAAATAAATGAATTTCGTATAATAGTGATTTTAAATTGAGGAAATTAATTTAAAATCTGGATTTTTAAATAGACTGAAAGAAACAATTGAAATATATTTTCTTTGAAAGGAATTTATTTAAAAGGAGATAAGTTGGAAATCCAATTAGAAATTTAATTGGTAAGTTGAAACGATTTGGGAAATCAATGTGAAATGATTTCAATTTAAAGAATCCATTTAAAACAGGATGTTGAGTAATTTGAGAAAAATAAGGAATTTATCTTAGTAGTGATAAATAAAATTTGAAATCAATCTGTAATTGATTTAATATTTAGAAATGAATTTTTGAGAAATCAATATGGAAATTTTATTCAAACGATTGAAAATAAATTCAGAAATCAATATTGAAATTGAATTGATATTGAAGTTTTTATAAATAGAATTGAAATTTATAAAAGTTGTTTATAAACCCAAAGTCACTTATTTTGATAAGTTAAATATAGAAGTTGATAAAAGAAGGTTTATAAGTCGAAGTTGTTATTAAAAAGAGAAATAGAATTTATAAACGTTGTTTTATAAATTCAAAATAAATTGAATTTGATAAATTGAATATAGAAAGATTTTTTAAAAGGGATACATTCACGATTTTGGACAGTGAATGTATTATTGGATAAAATGGATTTATTTTTGAAGAAGTGATATTAAAAATGAAGTAAACATTTTTAAAGATGTTTAAAATGTGTTAAATATCGAAATCATAGATTTCAACATTTATTGTTGAAATAGACGTTTTCGAGAAATAAGGAAATGATGGACTATAACACTGTTGTTATAGTAAATGATTTCCGAAAGGAAATGTTTTTAATGTAGTATTGGGATTTATATATCTATCAAAATTTCGAATCCCTATACTAGTGATTTTTGAGTCGTCGTAACGATGTTTTACGTAACATTCGTTTTGACTCAAATTGATGTTGTTATAGAAAATAGATTTCCTTAAAGAATGAATATATACTTAATTTGATTTAAGTATATCGAATATTTTCAAATGTGAAAATAAATAGATTTGTGAAATACTTATTATTTAATAAGTAAGGAAATACTTTTCCAATATGAAATGAACGTTTTGAGAATTTATCTTCTTAAAGATAAATTGAAATTGAATATTGAAAACGATTTGAAAATCGAATATCAGTAGATATTCGAAAGTATAAATTCAATACGGAATTTATAAAAGAAAGCGAAGTTGTTTAAAAATAAATATTGATTTACTTTTGTAATGTGGAAATTGATTTGAAATCGTTTTTCAAATGGTTAAGTGTGAAAATTTTATATCTCGTAAAGATATTTTTGAAGATGAAATAATTTGGAAAATTATTTGGAATCTGATGATGTTGCGCATCTTTATTGATAGTTAAATAACCGACTATCAATAATTACCCTGAATGGATGTTTGTTGTGAATTGGATGAATTTGAATGCCACACTTATTTTTAAATAAACGCTCACTATTCGGGTTAGCCGGGAAAGGACCATGGGGTCGTATAACCCATTCCAAATATGTGATACGTCGTTATGAATTGCATTCGAAGACCGGTGTTGAAGACCGGATATTTTTGAAAACGGAAGGATTACCGTCGAGTTACTCTACATCGACTGATCTTCGATTTAGAGGTTTTATCACCCTTAGTGACGGGAAGTCCTGACGTGATTGAAAATTATCCGGAAATGCAAGGGCTTCGTGAGAAGTGCCTTCGGTTCTGTTCGATCCCGGAACAGACTTGTATGGATTGTGTGTCTGACGTTACAATTTGAGATATAAAGCTGATTTCTTTCAAATACATTTCTGTTGGTGGCGGAGAATTTATTCTCTTAGCTTAACACCCTTCTCTGAGATGTACGAGCTCAGAGGTTATGTAGTTGAAATTTATCAGCGATATATCCCAATTTGGTAACGTGGCATACTGAGTGTTGCTGTGAAATGATCAGTGTTTGATCATTTGTGATATGATCATTCGTTTGATCTTATATCTTTGTGATCATAGGTTGATCATTTTGTTTGACCCGAAGCAGGGCTTTTTGAGAAAGCGTAGCTTTGTGGACGAGACTTCGTCGAGCCTCACACCCCGGAAATGGTCGAAACAGGACGAATGCAGCAAGGTTCTAGGGAGTAGCGCCCCTTAGTGTATGTCATTCCTTCTGGATAAAGGTGGTATCATGGTATGGAGCCCAGATACTTAACCTCTGTGGTTGCTGCACAGTTATTATTACTTTGTGGTTTGTTGGAAATCGGGGATCCTCGGGAAGATCGGTGACGATCGGGGGATGGCATACGCGTGTCAGTAGTTACCTATTTTTGCAGAGGTAACCCGGCCTTGTGTTGGCAGAGATCCGGTTAGGTTCTCGGGTCGTCTATTCCAGGGACGTACCCATCGTGGATAGGAAGTTCCTTAGCCTGACCATTTGTTGGAAATCCAAAGAAACAATACGAGCCTTTACGATTTAAATTGTATAACCTGTCTCCTCAGGAGGCAGCTATAGCAGGCATAATATAATGGTACCTATGCTGGCTAAGATTTATATTCTACTTTCGAAATGTTTTCCACTATGCACTAATAATAATATCAAAAAGAATTTGATTTTTGCGTAGTAAGCATCTTTGACTAACATAAGAAGAAATCTCCTCCAAGTCTGCGTTTGCATTGTGTGTGTGGTGGGAGGTCTTATGGTAGTTTCATTTTCCAAAAGCATTGCGAATTGACTTTAAAATTCTCTGCTGTTTATTTTTAAAGAATAACTGTTTTACGATCTCACACCAGTCACCATGACTGACTCGGAGTTTATTGTTTCCCTTCTAAACTCTGGGTGCCCACCAATTTCCACACGGGCAGCCTAGAGTTATGTTATCAGGATATTCTGGATATTCTGGAGCATCGGAGATAAGCTGGAGGACGAGACGTAGTATTTGTAATTGATAGCATTTATTCCGCTGTGTATTCTGTATGAGGACAAATTATATAACTGTCCATTGTTGTACTGAGTTGTATATTGACTCTGATGATTGATATATATATAAACTGATATAGCTCTTTGTTTTAAAAGACTAGTGTTTAATTATTATATATTGTTCCGCTGCGATATGTGAGATTCTGATATTGTCTCTGTTTTCTGTTCTGTTGTTCTTTCGTGTGGTTGTTCTTTTTCTTTCTCTTCTTCCTTCTACTCTTTTCTTCTTCTTCTGCCTTTTTCTTCTTTCTTAAACCCTCACTATTGGAGTTTCCGGCACTCGATTGCTCGACAGTCGATAAAGTGAGTATCGATGTTGAATTTTCGAAAGTCGAAAATTTCGGTATGTGACAAGTGGTATCAGAGCATATGGTTAAGCGACAACCCTGCTCTGTTGGGTGTTACTCATTAGAGATAGAGTCAGTAGTACTCTAGAATGAGTTGAGTGTAATAATAGATATGAGCGCGTATTTGTTATTTGAATATAAAATTGTTTTATATTGTGATGATTGATTTATTGAGTGGTATATGGATTCTGGTCAATACGAGTAATTAACGATCATTGATAGGGATCTCTAAACACTCGAATAGAACAATTCGGCACAGTATTGTTTTAAATAGGGTGAATGAAATAATTTTACCCAAAACTATTTTTGTATATAAAAGAAATGATTTTCTATGAAGTACTATAGTATATGGTTGCATGGATGTTAGGAAAGTGATAATATTGAAAGTTATCATTTTTATTGAAATTGAATAAGAAATTAAAGTAATAACCAAAGATTTGGGAATAAATCCATTTGAAAAATGTAAATTATAAATGTGGATTGTAATTTAAAACGGAATTTCAGAGAAGTTTTGGAAATTTTTTGGAAAGAACTTGAAAATTTTGGAGATCTGGAAAGTTTAAATTTCTTTTTGATCTGAAAATGAATTTCGAAGGGTTTGAAAAGTATTTTAGAGAGATAAAAGCTCTAAACTCTTTTCGGTCGCTGGAAAATAACTTCGATGATGACCGCGGCATCGTTGGTGTTCATTTTCGGGTTTCCAAAAGAGAAATTGCTGCCAAATTGTTTTAAATAGGAGTTGTTTTGAAATTTGGGTTTTTGTTTGGAAATTCAAATGGAATTTGAATTGTTTTCAAATGGTTTTGAAAAAAAGTGGAAACGACTCTGAAATCCTATTTCAAATACTTACGAAATATTAATAAGTTGATAACTTATAGAATATTGAAATTTGATTAGAATGAAATTCAAATTGAAAAACGAATGAATTAGTGAATGAATGAATAAATTGCGATTGCAAGTGCCAGAAAATGAAATTGAATGTTAAAATTCATTTTGAAATTGAAATGGTGAATTGAATTTAAATAGAATTGAAAATGTGAATTAAATTCAAATGAATGTGAAATGTAAAGTTGAACGAAAATAGATATATAACTTCAACAGTGAAGTAAAAAAATGATATAAGTAGTTTATATTGAAATTTTGTAATCGAATTTGCAAAATGATTTAAATGTTGTAACTAGATATAATGGCTAGTAGGATATACAGGTATAAAGGGATTGGAAATTTTATTTCACAGATAATTCGAATTGCTCGAAAAAGGTATGTATTTGAATTTTAATATGAGTTTTTGATGATTTCTCTCTAGCCGCTTGGCTTTTTCTTTTTCTTTTTGAAATCGGAGAGTCCGTAGGGACGTTTTGTAGTTGTGCCGTATTAGCCGCGCAAAGGAGACGCTGGCGAAATTTTTCGAAAATTCCGAGTGTTAGAAAATTTTTGAGAAATTTTTGAAAGTTTAAATTTGAATTTAAACTCAAATTTGAATTGTTAAGAAAACAATGTTGTTTGAAGATTTTGAAAATGTTTAGAAAGTTGGTTGAATTGATAACGACACTTTAGTAGAATGATTCGTTTCGATGAATTGATAAAACTATTGAATTGTGAAAGATAGTAGACGAGTTAAGGTCCTTCTTCCTAACTTGTAATTTCGAGGACGAAATTCTTTTAAGGGGGGAAGTCTGTAACGACCCTGAATTTCGAACAAATTAAATTGTAAATATTTAATTAATTTTAAATATTTGATCGATGATTTAATTTGAATCCCCGAAATAACTTTGAATTTGACGATTTAATTATAAAATTTAATCTATTGTAAGGTGAATAAAAATTCGAATCTTAAATTTAAGCTGAAGAAAAATATTTCAAAAGCTTTTAAAATTCGTATTGACAATACCGGAGATAACAGAAGCTTCAGAATCGAATTTAGGAGTAAAGTGTTCAGTTTGAAATTAGATCGTTCGAACCGATATTTATAAAATAGTCATTTTTCAAACAGTCTCGGAATTCGACGAAACCAGTTCCATTGGGTCCGGAATATTGTATTGTTGTCAGATTTCAAATTTCGTAGTATTCGGGGTTGTTATGTGACCATACGATAGTTAAACGCGTTGGAATTTAAATAGAATTCAATTTAAATTTAAAATTTAAATTTGTAAACATCACACGTTCTTCCTTTTTTCACGCCTTTGTTTCAGCCGTTGTTCACGCCGAGACTCACGAACGAAAAATCGTGCAAGCACGATCTTCTCTGATAAATCACGTTCTTCCCTCAGTTCAAAACAAAATCTCGAGCAGTTTAAAAATGGCGACCTCTGATCAATTTCAACTCCCTCTCCTTTATAAAAGAAAGCATCGCAGATAGAAAACAAATATAATCGACTTTCTCTTCAAAATCAAAAGAAAACGAAATCACTTCCTCAATTCATCATCGCGACATAATCAAATAAACAACGGCCGAAGCCTCTTCCTATTCGAACCCAAACGAATCGCGTCCAAATACGCGAAGGGACGAACAGCAGTTTCGATTGAACTCGCGATTTCTAGCGATGGCAACTCGCAAGTGGAGGCGCGATCTCGCGAGTAGGGGGGCGATGTCGATTTATAGTTAGTAGGGTAGGGGAGCTTCTTCGGCAAAGTGGCGACGTGGCTTAAGGGCTGGCATACGCATACGCGTGGAGCGGGTCGATGGCAGAGGGGTTCGTGGTGGTCTCGATTTGGGAGTTCGCGTTGATAGGCGGCGCGTCGCGATGGAATTAGGGGATAGGCCGGGGTCGAGTTCGATCTGGAGGGGCGGTGCTCGCGTGGTGGAGGCTCTGAGGGAAAGCCGTGAAGTAGGGTTCGCGAGGGCGAACGCGTGAGGTAGATTTCGGGGACAAGGACGAGGGGAGTATGCAATGTTGAGTATGATCATGGTTATCTGTTGGTAGTCGCGACTGGAAGGGCTGTTAATCGATCAAGTGAGGTATCTCGTTTTGTTGATTTTTGTGTTTTACAGTTAGTTAACATAACACCAGTTGCAACTGTAAGGAAATTACACGTTTTTTTTTATAGTAAATTGCATGAATAAATTTTGCAGAAAATAGAATTAAGAAATCATCTGGATATATGATATCTATATATATTTTGATTTCTATAAAAATCTATATAGATTGTTTTATAAACAGTTTCAGAAAAAAATTATAAGTATAAAAGTTTTAGTTTGCTTTAAAAAAATGATGTTAGTGGATAGATAATTAAATTTACTTATTAAATTTATTTTAGTCAGTAAAGGGTATTTTTAAAATGGAAGTTTTATAAGTTAAACTAAATAGTAGATTTTTAAACAATAAATTTATTTAAAGGAGAATTGGTTTAAATAAAACTATCAGTTAATTCGACTATTAAACGGAAATTAATTTTTCAGTTGATTCAAATATTAATAAATGGTGTAAATATTTATACTAGGTCAAAAGATCGTGAAAAACAACTGGATGGAAAATGGATTGCAAAAATAAAATGCTAAGGTGAGATTTTCTCACTCAATTGAAAAGTGGAAATTTTCAGTTATTGATTTGATTGACTGTTTGATTTGTTTGAATGTGCTATTAGATATGATAGGATATATCTATATATATAGCAGTATATACATATTGGCATATGTATATATTGGATTGATGATTTCCCGCCTCGTATAGCGGATGAGACCCTATTGCGCCGTTAGTAAGCGGATTTATAAAAACCTATATACCGCGATAATTCCGTACTGGAGCGGAATTGGTATTGTGCTAACATCTTTGGATGCAGGGAAACAGGTTGGAGGGATCCAACTGGACCCCTCACATTTATTTAATTCATTTCTATTGTGATATGAATCTGTGAATGATTATAGTGATGCTATTAATCATATTGATGCCTGGAAATTGTTGAAAGCTAAAATTTAGCTGAATGGATGTTTTGACATCATTGGATTCCAAAGATAAACGAAATTGAATTTTTGGAAATTCAAGTAGAAAATTTCTAAGTGAATTGAATTTAGAAATTTAATAAATTTGAAGAAAAGAATTTAAAAGAATAAAGGTTGATTTTTATAATCTTATCGAATTTATTTCCAAAATAAAGTGAAAATGTTAAATAAATGAATTTCGTATAATAGTGATTTTAAATTGAGGAAATTAATTTAAAATCTGGATTTTTAAATAGACTGAAAGAAACAATTGAAATATATTTTCTTTGAAAGGAATTTATTTAAAAGGAGATAAGTTGGAAATCCAATTAGAAATTTAATTGGTAAGTTGAAACGATTTGGGAAATCAATGTGAAATGATTTCAATTTAAAGAATCCATTTAAAACAGGATGTTGAGTAATTTGAGAAAAATAAGGAATTTATCTTAGTAGTGATAAATAAAATTTGAAATCAATCTGTAATTGATTTAATATTTAGAAATGAATTTTTGAGAAATCAATATGGAAATTTTATTCAAACGATTGAAAATAAATTCAGAAATCAATATTGAAATTGAATTGATATTGAAGTTTTTATAAATAGAATTGAAATTTATAAAAGTTGTTTATAAACCCAAAGTCACTTATTTTGATAAGTTAAATATAGAAGTTGATAAAAGAAGGTTTATAAGTCGAAGTTGTTATTAAAAAGAGAAATAGAATTTATAAACGTTGTTTTATAAATTCAAAATAAATTGAATTTGATAAATTGAATATAGAAAGATTTTTTAAAAGGGATACATTCACGATTTTGGACAGTGAATGTATTATTGGATAAAATGGATTTATTTTTGAAGAAGTGATATTAAAAATGAAGTAAACATTTTTAAAGATGTTTAAAATGTGTTAAATATCGAAATCATAGATTTCAACATTTATTGTTGAAATAGACGTTTTCGAGAAATAAGGAAATGATGGACTATAACACTGTTGTTATAGTAAATGATTTCCGAAAGGAAATGTTTTTAATGTAGTATTGGGATTTATATATCTATCAAAATTTCGAATCCCTATACTAGTGATTTTTGAGTCGTCGTAACGATGTTTTACGTAACATTCGTTTTGACTCAAATTGATGTTGTTATAGAAAATAGATTTCCTTAAAGAATGAATATATACTTAATTTGATTTAAGTATATCGAATATTTTCAAATGTGAAAAAAAATAGATTTGTGAAATACTTATTATTTAATAAGTAAGGAAATACTTTTCCAATATGAAATGAACGTTTTGAGAATTTATCTTCTTAAAGATAAATTGAAATTGAATATTGAAAACGATTTGAAAATCGAATATCAGTAGATATTCGAAAGTATAAATTCAATACGGAATTTATAAAAGAAAGCGAAGTTGTTTAAAAATAAATATTGATTTACTTTTGTAATGTGGAAATTGATTTGAAATCGTTTTTCAAATGGTTAAGTGTGAAAATTTTATATCTCGTAAAGATATTTTTGAAGATGAAATAATTTGGAAAATTATTTGGAATCTGATGATGTTGCGCATCTTTATTGATAGTTAAATAACCGACTATCAATAATTACCCTGAATGGATGTTTGTTGTGAATTGGATGAATTTGAATGCCACACTTATTTTTAAATAAACGCTCACTATTCGGGTTAGCCGGGAAAGGACCATGGGGTCGTATAACCCATTCCGAATATGTGATACGTCGTTATGAATTGCATTCGAAGACCGGTGTTGAAGACCGGATATTTTTGAAAACGGAAGGATTACCGTCGAGTTACTCTACATCGACTGATCTTCGATTTAGAGGTTTTATCACCCTTAGTGACGGGAAGTCCTGACGTGATTGAAAATTATCCGGAAATGCAAGGGCTTCGTGAGAAGTGCCTTCGGTTCTGTTCGATCCCGGAACAGACTTGTATGGATTGTGTGTCTGACGTTACAATTTGAGATATAAAGCTGATTTCTTTCAAATACATTTCTGTTGGTGGCGGAGAATTTATTCTCTTAGCTTAACACCCTTCTCTGAGATGTACGAGCTCAGAGGTTATGTAGTTGAAATTTATCAGCGATATATCCCAATTTGGTAACGTGGCATACTGAGTGTTGCTGTGAAATGATCAGTGTTTGATCATTTGTGATATGATCATTCGTTTGATCTTATATCTTTGTGATCATAGGTTGATCATTTTGTTTGACCCGAAGCAGGGCTTTTTGAGAAAGCGTAGCTTTGTGGACGAGACTTCGTCGAGCCTCACACCTCGGAAATGGTCGAAACAGGACGAATGCAGCAAGGTTCTAGGGAGTAGCGCCCCTTAGTGTATGTCATTCCTTCTGGATAAAGGTGGTATCATGGTATGGAGCCCAGATACTTAACCTCTGTGGTTGCTGCACAGTTATTATTACTTTGTGGTTTGTTGGAAATCGGGGATCCTCGGGAAGATCGGTGACGATCGGGGGATGGCATACGCGTGTCAGTAGTTACCTATTTTTGCAGAGGTAACCCGGCCTTGTGTTGGCAGAGATCCGGTTAGGTTCTCGGGTCGTCTATTCCAGGGACGTACCCATCGTGGATAGGAAGTTCCTTAGCCTGACCATTTGTTGGAAATCCAAAGAAACAATACGAGCCTTTACGATTTAAATTGTATAACCTGTCTCCTCAGGAGGCAGCTATAGCAGGCATAATATAATGGTACCTATGCTGGCTAAGATTTATATTCTACTTTCGAAATGTTTTCCACTATGCACTAATAATAATATCAAAAAGAATTTGATTTTTGCGTAGTAAGCATCTTTGACTAACATAAGAAGAAATCTCCTCCAAGTCTGCGTTTGCATTGTGTGTGTGGTGGGAGGTCTTATGGTAGTTTCATTTTCCAAAAGCATTGCGAATTGACTTTAAAATTCTCTGCTGTTTATTTTTAAAGAATAACTGTTTTACGATCTCACACCAGTCACCATGACTGACTCGGAGTTTATTGTTTCCCTTCTAAACTCTGGGTGCCCACCAATTTCCACACGGACAGCCTAGAGTTATGTTATCAGGATATTCTGGATATTCTGGAGCATCGGAGATAAGCTGGAGGACGAGACGTAGTATTTGTAATTGATAGCATTTATTCCGCTGTGTATTCTGTATGAGGACAAATTATATAACTGTCCATTGTTGTACTGAGTTGTATATTGACTCTGATGATTGATATATATATAAACTGATATAGCTCTTTGTTTTAAAAGACTAGTGTTTAATTATTATATATTGTTCCGCTGCGATATGTGAGATTCTGATATTGTCTCTGTTTTCTGTTCTGTTGTTCTTTCGTGTGGTTGTTCTTTTTCTTTCTCTTCTTCCTTCTACTCTTTTCTTCTTCTTCTGCCTTTTTCTTCTTTCTTAAACCCTCACTATTGGAGTTTCCGGCACTCGATTGCTCGACAGTCGATAAAGTGAGTATCGATGTTGAATTTTCGAAAGTCGAAAATTTCGGTATGTGACAGTTGTGCTCCTTTCTTATTTAAGCTGGATTAATCTTGCACCCATATTTACCTATCCATGCATGCACAAATCTCAAAAACATATAAATCCTTCTTAGAACAACAATATTATATCTCTCAAGAATACTGAATATCGTTTCATGGGTGAGCAATAAGTTATGTAATAGTTGAAATAAAATCATTAAAAAGGAAAAAAAATGTGTTTTAATGATTTTTGCACCAAAAATTGACTCTAATGTCTCCAACTTTCTAATACTGATTTTATCATGTCCACGCCTATAATATCTACGTAACCAATTGTATCCTATTCATTTTTAGGGAAGTTCAATCAGCTTGTTTACCAGTACCCGATTCAAATTCCAGAGTCTCTTGTTATTCATTCTTTGTTGACTCAAGAGGGTATCTGTTTCACACTTGAACCAGATTTCAAATTCCTCAAGGTTCAAATCATAAATCAGTATTATCTTTCTTTTATTTTACAATTTGCACGACTCTGATGCATCGTCAATATATATTAGTTTTTATTTTCCTTGCAAAAGTATACTACTTATCAGAAAGATTAATAAGTAATTGTACTCTTTGCAGGTTGCATATCCATATGTAGCCAAACGTCTTCTGACGGATCCTAATCATGCTCTTCGTGAACGCCTTATTCAGGTCACCTCTCATTCCTTTAATGCATATTGAGCAATCATTTAAGAGTTACTCAGTTGAGAACAGTCATGCTAAACTATAGTTTATTCTTATTATATTTGACAGGTTCTATTTAAAGATGGGCAGTTCCAGTGGAAAAGACTTGAAAACCTTATTGTTCTTGCAAAGAAAAATGTGGCTAACATGAATGTCAACCCTACATTGCAAGTTACAAACAACACATAATGTGCTTAGACATCTTATTTCTCTATTCTACTCGGTCTAAGTTATACAATGCTAGCATGAAATTAAAATTTGATTTATTCATCAGGCAACTATCAATAAGCCGACAAGCAAAATTGGACCTAACAGAAACAATAAAGGATGGAGCAAAGCTACTCTTAGTTGATGCTGGCATTAGGCGGCGGCTAATTATGGCATTAACCGAAGATTCTAAGCTTCATATTGAAGATGTATGTGGCATTAACTGAAGATACTTTAAGTATAATGAATACATTTTTGTCCAGTAAAATCTTATTGAGCTTTGAAGGACTTGCTGTCTATATGTATGTTTTTTATACATAACCGCCTTTCTAATTTGATTTTTTGTTCAATCTTCTTTGTAGCTTGTAGACGTGTATAGATTGGTGGAAGACCAAATCGATATTCCTTCAGTAGCCGTGGAGGTTATAAAAGGTAAATACAAACTATACCATATCCTAAAAATATATTTCAAAAGGCTTTGCCAATATTCTTGTAGAAAAATGATATAATATCGTAACATTTGATTAGTATAGTGTATAGTGTGTACATTAAATGTTGTTAAGTTTAGTGATAATTCACGATCAAACAACACGGGTGGAGCTGAGGTACACCTGAGGAGGTTAAGGGATCACCTCAGGATTTAGAAAAATGTAGTACAACAAAAAATGCTTTTGAACAAGAACAAACTTTCAAACAAGGATACAAAAAATAACTTATTTCGATTTTAGGCCTCGTGCAAAACTTATTACAAAAATAGGCCTGGTTTTGCGCAAGTGTATTTAAAAAAACAAATTTGTACATGCGCAAATTTGGAATGCGCAAGTGTTATTTTAAAAAAAAATTGTGCTTGAGCATTTTTGGATTGCTCAAGTATTATTGAAAAAAAATATTTGTGCTTGAGCATTTATGGAATGCGCAAGTGTTATTTTTGAAAAAAAAAATTTATGCTTGCGCAAGTAAAAATGCTGTATGAAGGAAAACGAGGCCTATTTATGTAATAAGTTTTAGATGAGGCCTAAAATTGAAATAAGTTATTTTGTCGGGTCTAATTTGAAAATTTTTCCTTTAAACAATGATTTTATTTTGTTTAGGGAAAGAGGATTTTTAAACAGTGACCAACACATTCAGATCAAGCTACTGCAATATTTTACATTTCAACCCTCAGGGTTTCTATTAATTTATTTTGAAAGTTAGATATCATCTTCAAATGTCAACTTTTACTTGAACCTTTTTGTTTTGTTTAACCTGTGAGGTAATTACACAAATTGTATTGCTGAGAGTACATTAGCAGAAACCATAATTTTGAAAAACAATGAAGCCATTTTTTCCAATGGCAAATTATTATTGAATTTTATTTTGTACTATCATATTTATTCTTTATTCTATTCTTTAAAAACTAGATAGCCAATTTTTTGTAAATTTTCTATTAAGTTGAATTGAACACACAACACAAACTTCAAGCAAATGATGGGTCATGATATCATCCATGCTTATCTTCAAATAATGTATTCGTACATTATTATCATATACACCATGTCTACACATATGATCTTTGTTGAGAAATGATATTTTTTGGCATGTTTATAAGATCGTTTCTAAATCGCTAACTATAAAGATTAATCATGAATGAAGTTACCTTGTTAATGCTTAATGTGGCTCCGCTACACACAGTGATGCCTCTGAAACTGTGTTTTATATTAAAAAGGCTTAGACATGATGCAATTAGAGCATAGTAAAATCTTCTCGCATCTATATAAAACTGGCAATATAGTTAAAAAAATTCAAAGTGATTAAAGACTTAACAATTGTTTTAGTACATCATATAATTTTTCTTCTTCTTTTATTTATATATTTTCTAATTACTACAAGTCTATGCCTGGAATAATAAACTTGTTATTTATATAAATATGAACTGGAATAATAAACTTTTCATAAAGCATTGTAGTATAAATCCCTAGAATAATAAACTAATTTAGTGAGTAAGAGCACGTGTAATATTTGATCTTGGCTTTTGATAAAATTATGAAAATAATACAATTGTTATTACATTATGAAATTCAATATAAAACTACGATGCACAAATTCATAGAATTATCCGCATGCACTTATCTTGTTGATAACCAGATATAGAAACTTATACCAGAAACCAAATAAATATATAACAGTTCATATTTAGTTACAAGGGGATTAAAATGAAATGTACAGTTAAAATCAATAAAAAGGGATATAACATTAAATTTAAAATATGATCATGTATCTGGGCATAGCTAAATATAGTCAAATTTGTACAATTCTTATTTCTCTTGCTTAAAACATACGCGTTAAGAAAGTAGTGACATAGAATGGTTGTATGATAAAATAGTTACTCTACTACATATTATGCTTTGCTATGGCATTAGCTGGGAAAAAAGACTTATAAAAACAATGGTCACAAATTTAATTTTCCATCCATGACAACCAATATATTAAACTTCTTAACAATCACATTAACTATCATTTACACAAAGACAACGAATTTACGGTAATAAAAAATCAGAAAAGTTGGATACAGTAAGGATGCATGTTTATATCTTTGCAGGTCATAACTTTCAAATAAAATATTTCATCTTAATTTATTGTAGTGTAATAGCTTAACAGACAATAAGCTAAGTCAATTTCACTTTTAAACACAAACACTTTTTGCTATATAGTTTTAGTAAAGTTAGACACTCTCCTCACTGACACAACATGTTTCTGATGTATATACATAACATAAAAAGTATGAAACAAAAAATTCCATCACACTGTGTTTGCATTAAAATAAATGAAAATATATTGTTGTGGTGATAGTTTTATGGTAGTTTGTGGAATGAAAGAAAGAGCAGGGTTGGCTTTGCGGTGAAGAGGGTGGTTAAGGAGTGGTGGTTACAGTGAGCTTGATTGCTTGAAGGTTGATGGAGTGTGAGGTGTGTGATATTCAGTATTGTTTAGTGGAATGATTGTGGTCGTTTATGATTGATGTATGGGGTTGTGGAGTTGAATGCAAGGGTGATGGAGAGATGAAAGTGGCAGAGGAACCTGGACTTAAGTGATGTGGGTTTGGGAAGTTGTGGTTGTATGGTGAGTATGGCGGAATGTGGATTTTGATGGCAAGTTGTTTGTCGTTATGTTTGGTGGTTGACGGTAGAAATTGTTGGTGCTTGAGTGTGGGTAGGAGAAGGAGTGTAGCTATGTGTGTAGGAGATTGGAAGTACGACGAAACTGGCCGAGGCGGGTTGTAGGCGATTGGTTGCTGGATGGTTGATGTATTGGTGATGGTTCAAACGAGTATTCATTTACTCCATCAACCCTCCCTTGTGTGTGATGCCCCACCTCTATACTCACACTAGCCAAGGACACCACCGAGTAATGTCGTCGACTAGCACGAAGAATAAGGCAGTTGAGGAGCGACCATCTGTGTAATTGCTTTGTGCGAGTACCGATATGTCAGATAATATAACTTACATTTCATTTCAAGAGGAAATCCGACATATCAAATACAAACTCAAAGCTACCACATGGTGGCTATGTGGGCTTCGGAAACAAATATAGAAATAAGCATAACACAAATCAGTCATAGATATTCATATCATAAAGGCGGAAACAGATATGAATATAACACATAGAAGTGTACATCAAAGTAGTGGTCATACAAGATCCACTACATCACAAAAGAATAGGTATAAGTGCTAGACAAAAGAATAATTATACATCAAGGAGTCTCTATGTAACGATCCCGAATTTTTAAACTAATTTAAAATTAATAATTGATTTAAATTGTGAAATTGTTTGAATTGTTCAAGTTTAAAATATGAGGAATATACTTGAACTTAAAATTTGATATGATATATGCAAATGGAGGTAAAATAAATAATGATGTTTAAAAAAGAAATGAATTATATCTACAAAATAAATAACATACTTTATTAATAAATAAAAGAAAAAAAAATATACCAGCCCATACTAACCCATACCGGCCCATACCCGATCTTCTCTCATAAAACACGAAACCCTTCCCCCTTTTTCATTCATTCGTAAACCCTAAGACAATAATAAACGAGAAATAAAATGGCGGCGACGATGTATTCTTCGATTTCTCTGTAGAAAAAACTAGGGCCACGGCTTTGACTTCCTTCGATTTTCCTCGCTCGCGACCTCTTCGAAACAGGGCTTCGACGATCGATTCTCTGGCTCGATCTTCCTCTTCTCAAACTAGGGCTTGGGTAGAAACCAAAGGCGCTGGCTTCGATCAATCTTCGCTTGTCTTCCTCTTGCTCGCGATTGTTTCAAACAACAGGTGAGTGGTTTTCGCCCTCACATCTAGTTCAACTAAGTATTGTGCTTTGAGTCTAATTTGATTTCGTCGTTTATTTCATCTGTCTCGTTCAAATTTTGATACTTTGTAATGACCGGAAGCTTTGATTTTTGTGATGTTGCATCACTTGATGTTGTCCTGTTGCCTAATTTTTTTTCGTTTGTTGCCTCAGTTACATTAAGCTGCACATGTTCACTGGCCCATAGGTTTTCATTTATAGCTACCTTGTCCTTTGGATTTTCGGGCATATATCTATATATATATACATTCTTGTATGTATATATATATGGGTTATCAACTTATCTGGAGTCACTTGTTCAAGTTGGCACTAGTTCATTTCTAAGTAGTTTCACTGGTGCATTTCCTTTTTGTGGTGCACTGATTTGAGTCTTCGTATACATGATATATGCACTGTGATGCCTCATTTTTACTTGTTGCTTTTGAATCTTGATGGAGCTGGCTTCCTTATGTCTCGGCCTTGAGTTGAGATTCTATGTGCATAGCTGGTTCACATAATTGATACGCAGTAACCTATAGCACTTGACTTCGGCATCCCTTAATTACATTGTAGTTGTTCTTGTTTGTAACTGCAGTTTCATTGAAATTTTGATACTTGTTCGATTACTGTATTGACCTTGGATTTGTTCTAACTTGATACATTTGGATTTGAGCATACTTGAGTCTAGTTGTCACGAGCACACTCATGCCTACACTTCAGTTCACTGTCTAGAACTTCTGGCCAGATTCAGTTTGCAAATAGTTTTGTATATTTTTATAACTTGAACCCTTGCTTGAATTGGTCTCGGCCTTGATTTGAAACTGTTTAGTCGACTTCGATTACTTTGAGTATGTGATATTTTTGATGGCTTCAGCCTTGATTGATACTGCATTTCTTGGTTTCTGACTTCACTCTCTCTGGTTTCATGTTGATGTACTGGAATCAGATACTTTTCAAAGTCGCCCTGTCCAGTTTCATTTGAACATAGTTATATTTGCATTTGGTCATATGTTAGAAACAGATACATTGTATTATCATTTGCATTTGGTTCCGAGGTTATACTTCATTGTGCATTAGTCCACTTGAAGTTGTTGCCCTGCACATCGTTCACTTTTATCTAGTATTGCATGAAAATGCTATCACTGTCCTTGTGGTTTCAGACCTGCACATACCTGTGCCATTTCTTTTCTTACCTTTGATTCATTTTGCCATGTGTAGTTGTTATGTACATTTACTTGTGTACATATCTCATATTTACTTTGGTTGCATTCATTCTGTTTTTGAGTCACTTTAACCTGTGCATTCATTGTTTGTTCACTTATGACCAGTTGCATTTTGTAGTGGCCACTGTCTTCACTTGAATTCGTTACCCACTGATATCATGTGAAGTAGTGCTGCATTGTGTTCATCTCTGTAGTCACTGCATAGCTTTGGTTGTTTATGTTTGCATCTGCTTGTGATTTCCAGTCTCTGTAGTTTTTCTTTGTGGGTCTGCATCCATTATGATATCTGAAACTTGTGTAGTCTTGGTGCAGTTGACCATCATGTAGGGCTGTTCTGATTTGGTAGCATTGCATTTGCTTTTGATCATTTCCATATTGGTTCATTTGTGCATATGTAATTGTTGGGTTGCTTTGTGTTCCCTTGGCATTAAATGTTGTACTGTCTGTATTTTTGGGATTGACCTTGTTCACCTGCATGTTTTATTGACCATTCATTCATGTTCAGATCACTTATCATATAGTCTGCATTGAGTCATTTGAGTCCTTCATATCAGTAGCATTCATGCTGCTCTCTGCATACTTTGATCCATTGATGTTGTAATCTGTTCATTACATTAGTTCTGGACATTTTGTTTCTCGACCTATTGCAGTGAAATCTCATGTATATACATTTTGAAGCTTGCACTGTCCAGTTGTATAGCTAACTTTGTGAACTCTTTGACCTTTGTATGTCATGGCTTAGGTTCTGATAGTCGAGCTTGACTTTGTTGCTACTTGAGCTTGAAACTGCTTCTGTTTCATGTACCTGTGCACTGCAGCCACCCAGAATCGACAGTTTTGAATTGATATTTCTTTTGTGTCGTGATGCATTGATCTTTTATGCTGTATTGGCGAGGCCGTACACGCGTGCGTGTACGGCAGCCAATCGAGTTTTGATGGTTTTAAAGTGACAATTTCAATTGTTTTAAATTGATTTAGTCGATATGATAAATTGTTTATTTATCTCTGTTGATGATTTAAATCTGCTGATTTATTGTTAACACTGTTAAGTGTTATATTTTCGTTATCCGATTTCTTTGTTAAAAGAGTCGGATGGACGGGAATTATTGTGACTGTCGTCTATTTAAATTATTACTGCTTATATGCACTAATAACTGGTTTGAATTAGACTGACCTGTGTATTATTTTCTTTTGAATATAATACTCGGGTCAGACCGAGTATTTTACAGCTTGAAGATTTTCGAGCAGCGAAGTTAGAGAGAGAGTAAAGAATCACTTTAGTTTTCAGAAGAAAATTGTATTTTAAGATATTCCGCTGTATCAGTATTAAAATTGTATAAACTCTGATGTATATATAAAAAGATTTATAGTAATGAAATAAATTCTCATTTGTTTTAATTCAGTGTTATTATTCTGTGTTTCTGTGGCTGATTCTGTTTAAACCTTATAAACTAAATAACAATTCGTCTTTTTGAACGTTTTTAGTTGGTTTAATTACCGACTGGAGGCGGTCAGAAGGGGGAATGTTACAGAGTGGTATCAGAGCTTTGGTTTACACAAAGCTTAGTTTATGATGTTTAATATGAATAGTTACTAGAAACACTTTAAAAGAGAACGTTTTTCAAATCTAAAGAAGTTTAAAATTGTTTGAATGGATTTGAAATTTAACTAAAGGAAAGTTAAATAAATTGAACTTGATTTGATAAACTATTGAAATGAAAAGTTTAAACTTAAAAGATAAGTGATTATATAATATGAACTGGGAAGTTTAAATTTAATAAGTTGTTTAACTTATAAAATGAGAAAATTTAAGTAAAACCAGTTGGTAAAATGTTTGAACAGTTTTGTTAAGTGAAACAAAATCTGAATTTTGAATAGTGATATGAATTTGACTTCAGTAAAGTTAAGTAAAATAGAATTTCAAATAACTTAGAGCCGAACTTAAGCTGTATAGTGAAAATAAATGAAAGTGAAGATAAATGAAACATAGCTTAAGTAATATTGAATCAAATTGAATTTGATATCAAAATGAATTGATAAAGTGATGTAATGAATATGAATTTGAATTATAGAAAGGAAATTCAACTTTAATTGTAAAAGTGAATTAGTGAATATGGTGAGTATAAGAATTCAATCTGAATTAGAATATAAACCAATTGAAATTAAGTGTGTTGAACCAAATTGAATGTAAGCAAAGTAAATAAATTTGGTTAAGTTGAATGTGCATTGGTTGCTAGTTGATCGTATGGAAATTCATTAAGTATTAATGAAATTGAATTAATGGGAATTGAAAGCTATGTAAATTGAATTCAAATTGAAAGATAAGTAAGTTTAAAGAGAATCAAATTTGATTTGAATTGAAAGCAAACTGACTTGAATATGAATTAGTGAATGTGAACTAATTGAATATGAATGAATGTTAGTAGAAAATCCAATGTGAATGAATCAAATGTGAAAACAATTTGAAAACCAAGTCGATGAATGATTTACTAAAGAACTAGTTGATTATCTTGGAAATGGAAAACTGATAAATTTATATAATAGTTTAAATTGGAATTTTTGAATTATTATAAACGGTTTAAATTGAAGATTTGAAAGTGTTGATAAATTATTGAAAGTATAAAATGGTTTGTATAAGTGTTGAAAATGAAATATTAATGGATTTCATAAGTGAATGGAAATTACAGAATTAAAAATTGTGAAGTTATAAAATGAATCGAAGTTGCGAAATAAAAGAATTTATAAGTAATTCACTTATAAATTAAAATTCTGATATAAAATTGAGTTATAAAGGAATGGTTAATAAAGCAATTTTTATAAATTGAAGTCTTTATAAATAGGAATAGAATTTATAAACGTTGTTTATAAATTCGAAACTGACTTAATTTGATAAGTAAAATCTTTATAGTTTGTTAAAAGATGTATATTCACAATTTTGGACCGTGAATATAATATTGAATGAAATGGACATATTTAGGAATATGATATTTTAAAACGAAGTTAACAGTTTTAAAAAGATGTTTTCAAAGGCATTGAATATCGAAACCATAGATTTCAACATTCATTGTTGAAATAGACGTTTTCGAATAAAAGGAAATGGTAGACTATAACACTGTTGTTATAGTAAATGATTTCCGAAAGGAAATGTTTTGTATAGTATTGGGATTTATACATCTATCTAATTTTCGAATCCCTATACTAGTGATTTTGAGTTGTCGTAACGATGTTTTACGTAATATTCGTTTTGACTCAAATGAATATGTGAAAGAGAATGATTTCCTTAAAGATGAAATATATACTTGATTTTGATATAAGTATATCGAATATTTTCAAATGTTGAAAATAGAATGGATTTGTGAATTACTTATTTTTAAATAAGTATGGAAATGTTTTTCCAATATGAAATGAAATGTTGTGAATATATTCCGTAAGGGATAAATGATTTGAAATTCATTTTTTTGAAGTCGAAGTTGAAAAGTTAAATGAGAAATTTGAACAATTAGTTCAATTTGAAATTTTTCAAAAAAGATTGAATCGTTGAGTTAAAATTGAGTTTAACTTCGACATCAAAGACAATATAAGTTGAGCTTTGAATTTCAGATGATGATTTGGATTGTATGTCTAACATTGTGAATTGATGACATAGCAATTGATCTCTATTAAATATATATCTGTTGGTGGCGGAGAATTTATTCTCTTAGCTTAACACCCTTCTCTAAGACGTACGAGCTCAGAGGTTATATATCGATAGACATCAATTCTGTGTTGAGAATTGATGATGTAAACGTGAAATCCAAATTGAATGTGAAAGTCGATAATAGATTGGAATTATGAATATGAATTAGGTTTGAGATAAACTTAAATTTCCAAATCGACTTAGAGGAAAATTTTGAAATCCTTTATTTTGTTATGAATATGGAATATGTAAGTTTTTAGAACTTATATATATGAATGCGGTGAATTTGAAACCGTTAGTTTAGAAAGACATTGTTATGGAAATCTTATGTATGTTTACATAGATGTTATATGTACGAAATGTGAAATGAAAGTACTACATATATGATATTATGTTTTCTAAACTGAGGATATGGAAAAGTACCTTCCATTTATTATTTGAGAAGGTTTTGGAACTCTCGATGAGTGTCCATTTGAAATTCGTAGCTACGTAGAATTTCCATTTAGTCAGAGTGACTATTTGAATCGGAAATCCATCGCGATAGATCATCGTGATGAGATTAGATTGATTGATGATTAGCGTAATTTGAGGGGCGAGATGCCCACAGTTACAAGCGATTCCACTGGGATAGTGGCGTAACCGCCGGGTAAACTGCAATCTAATGCCAGGCGAAATTTGAGGGGCGTGATGCCTACAGACACGAGCGATTCTACTGGGATAGTAGCGTAACCGCCGTGTGTACTGCAATCTATGGCGACAACCATGGCGAAATTTAAGAGATGAGAAATCTACAGCCACAAGCGACTCTACTGGGATAGTAGCGTAACCGCCGGGTGGAACTGTAATCCATGGGGGAACGTGCTTTCCATATCCATTTTTTAAAAGAATTTTTAAAAGTATTTTCACTGGGAATTGAAGCAAGTATGTTTAGTACTTGGAGATTTTTAGACCTGCGCCTGGCCAGCGTATGCCTAATGTTTGTGAGAACGAAGATGGACTTGTTAAATTTCGAGTTAGCAAGTATTTTCAAACTTTAAATATCGAATCAATAGTTTGAAAGTAAAATTTCAAAATTCCTACCCAATATACTAAGGAAGAGGATCTTTGAAATGTTTTGAAAGTCCACAGCTTTGGAAGAGATATATTATATAAATCTCTAACATGACGGATTTTAAATTTTGAATCTGGGTTTGTAAGTCAAAAATGTTAGTAAAAGACTTTTGCGTCTTGATTTTTTAGAAATCAATAAACAAAAGAGAAGATAAACAATACTAGTAAGATTAAACAAACGGAATGAATCATATATTCATTTATTTGTAATAAGCTTTAAGCTTAGTAAAAATTGTGTAGGGTATAAATATTAATGAAATTTTAACAACCTTTCCTTTTCGAGGACGAAAAGTTTTTAAGGAGGGGAGTTTGTAACGATCCCGAATTTTTAAACTAATTTAAAATTAATAATTGATTTAAATTATGAAATTGTTTGAATTGTTCAAGTTTAAAATATGAGGAATATACTTGAACTTAAAATTTGATATGATATATGCAAATGGAGGTAAAATAAATAATGATGTTTAAAAAAGAAATGAATTATATCTACAAAATAAATAACATACTTTATTAATAAATAAAAGAAAAAAAAATATACCAGCCCATACTAACCCATACCGGCCCATACCCGATCTTCTCTCATAAAACACGAAACCCTTCCCCCTTTTTCATTCATTCGTAAACCCTAAGACAAAAATAAACGAGAAATAAAATGGCGGCGACGATGTATTCTTCGATTTCTCTGTAGAAAAAACTAGGGCCACGGCTTTGACTTCCTTCGATTTTCCTCGCTCGCGACCTCTTCGAAACAGGGCTTCGGCGATCGATTCTCTGGCTCGATCTTCCTCTTCTCAAACTAGGGCTTGGGTAGAAACCAAATGCGCTGGCTTCGATCAATCTTCGCTCGTCTTCCTCTTGCTCGCGATTGTTTCAAACAACAGGTGAGTGGTTTTCGCCCTCACATCTAGTTCAACTAAGTATTGTGCTTTGAGTCTAATTTGATTTCGTCGTTTATTTCATCTGTCTCGTTCAAATTTTGATACTTTGTAATGACCGGAAGCTTTGATTTTTGTGATGTTGCATCACTTGATGTTGTCCTGTTGCCTAAATTTTTTTCGTTTGTTGCCTCAGTTACATTAAGCTGCACATGTTCATTGGCCCATAGGTT
The DNA here is from genome assembly GCA_030737815.1 of Allium fistulosum. NCBI lineage: Eukaryota > Viridiplantae > Streptophyta > Magnoliopsida > Asparagales > Amaryllidaceae > Allium > Allium fistulosum. The sequence goes on along the minus strand of CM060906.1, from coordinate 1,080,199,546 downwards.
TTCATTTATAGCTACCTTGTCCTTTGGATTTTCGGGCATATATATATATACATTCTTGTATGTATATATATATGGGTTATCAACTTATCTGGAGTCACTTGTTCAAGTTGGCACTAGTTCATTTCTAAGTAGTTTCACTGGTGCATTTCCTTTTTGTGGTGCACTGATTTGAGTCTTCGTATACATGATATATGCACTGTGATGCCTCATTTTTACTTGTTGCTTTTGAATCTTGATGGAGCTGGCTTCCTTATGTCTCGGCCTTGAGTTGAGATTCTATGTGCATAGTTGGTTCACATAATTGATACGCAGTAACCTATAGCACTTGACTTCGGCATCCCTTAATTACATTGTAGTTGTTCTTGTTTGTAACTGCAGTTTCATTGAAATTTTGATACTTGTTCGATTACTGTATTGACCTTGGATTTGTTCTAACTTGATACATTTGGATTTGAGCATACTTGAGTCTAGTTGTCACGAGCACACTCATGCCTACACTTCAGTTCACTGTCTAGAACTTCTGGCCAGATTCAGTTTGCAAATAGTTTTGTATATTTTTATAACTTGAACCCTTGCTTGAATTGGTCTCGGCCTTGATTTGAAACTGTTTAGTCGACTTCGATTACTTTGAGTATGTGATATTTTTGATGGCTTCAGCCTTGATTGATACTGCATTTCTTGGTTTCTGACTTCACTCTCTCTAGTTTCATGTTGATGTACTGGAATCAGATACTTTTCAAAGTCGCCCTGTCCAGTTTCATTTGAACATAGTTATATTTGCATTTGGTCATATGTTAGAAACAGATACATTGTATTATCATTTGCATTTGGTTCTGAGGTTATACTTCATTGTGCATTAGTCCACTTGAAGTTGTTGCCCTGCACATCGTTCACTTTTATCTAGTATTGCATGAAAATGCTATCACTGTCCTTGTGGTTTCAGACCTGCACATACCTGTGCCATTTCTTTTCTTACCTTTGATTCATTTTGCCATGTGTAGTTGTTATGTACATTTACTTGTGTACATATCTCATATTTACTTTGGTTGCATTCATTCTGTTTTTGAGTCACTTTAACCTGTGCATTCATTGTTTGTTCACTTATGACCAGTTGCATTTTGTAGTAGCCACTGTCTTCACTTGAATTCGTTACCCACTGATATCATGTGAAATAGTGCTGCATTGTGTTCATCTCTGTAGTCACTGCACAGCTTTGGTTGTTTATGTTTGCATCTGCTTGTGATTTCCAGTCTCTGTAGTTTTTCTTTGTGGGTCTGCATCCATTATGATATCTGAAACTTGTGTAGTCTTGGTGCAGTTGACCATCATGTAGGGCTATTCTGATTTGGTAGCATTGCATTTGCTTTTGATCATTTCCATATTGGTTCATTTGTGCATATGTAATTGTTGGGTTGCTTTGTGTTCCCTTGGCATTAAATGTTGTACTGTCTGTATTTTTGGGATTGACCTTGTTCACCTGCATGTTTTATTGACCATTCATTCATGTTCAGATCACTTATCATATAGTCTGCATTGAGTCACTTGAGTCCTTCATATCAGTAGCATTCATGCTGCTCTCTGCATACTTTGATCCATTGATGTTGTAATCTGTTCATTACATTAGTTCTGGACATTTTGTTTCTCGACCTATTGCAGTGAAATCTCATGTATATACATTTTGAAGCTTGCACTGTCCAGTTGTATAGCTAACTTTGTGAACTCTTTGACCTTTGTATGTCATGGCTTAGGTTCTGATAGTCGAGCTTGACTTTGTTGCTACTTGAGCTTGAAACGGCTTCTTTTTCATGTACATGTGCACTGCAGCCACCCAGAATCGACAGTTTTGAATTGATATTTCTTTTGTGTCGTGATGCATTGATCTTTTATGCTGTATTGGCGAGGCCGTACACGCGTGCGTGTACGGCAGCCAATCGAGTTTTGATGGTTTTAAAGTGACAATTTCAATTGTTTTAAATTGATTTAGTCGATATGATAAATTGTTTATTTATCTCTGTTGATGATTTAAATCTGCTGATTTATTATTAACACTGTTATGTGTTATATTTTCGTTATCCGATTTCTTTGTTAAAAGAGTCGGATGGACGGGAATTATTGTGACTGTCGTCTATTTAAATTATTACTGCTTATATGCACTAATAACTGGTTTGAATTAGACTGACCTGTGTATTATTTTCTTTTGAATATAATACTCGGGTCAGACCGAGTATTTTACAGCTTGAAGATTTTCGAGCAGCGAAGTTAGAGAGAGAGAGTAAAGAATCACTTTAGTTTTCAGAAGAAAATTGTATTTTAAGATATTCCGCTGTATCAGTATTAAAATTGTATAAACTCTGATGTATATATAAAAAGATTTATAGTAATGAAATAAATTCTCATTTTTTTTAATTCAGTGTTATTATTCTGTGTTTCTGTGGCTGATTCTATTTAAACCTTATAAACTAAATAACAATTCGTCTTTTTGAACGTTTTTAGTTGGTTTAATTACCGACTGGAGGCGGTCAGAAGGGGGAATGTTACACTCTATCTCAAATGTATAGTAACAAAAACTACTAAACTAAAGTAGTTAGCCAAAAGTCAGGTGACGGACTCTGATAAGAAGTCAAGCAGAAGCACCTGAAATACGTCGGTCTGACCCGAGTATTATTTAAGAAGAAAATAATAAATGGATCAGTCTAGCTATAAATATCAAATAAAATAAGAAAGGATAAGAGGTATCACAAAAACGTATGATAACAATAATGCCATACTATGACAAGTATACATCATATAACAACAAAAATCATACAATGCCTCAAATATTCTCAAACACTAAAAAGAATGTCATATTCTTTAAATTATTCACCAAAACACAAATATTGACAAAACATATCAATGCCAATCGCAAAAATCGGTGAAACACAAATTCTAGTAATCATCAACTAGAAATCCAGAAATCACAAAAAAGGGAAGGCCTATCACAAACGGGAGCATAAAAACTCCCCAACACGTGTATCACAAATGGAATGCTATTCCATGGTCGCTAACCATAGAGCCGGTGCAACGGCGTAGTGCAATAACGGTACGCCCGAGGAACCTGAAACTCAAATGAGTTGGAACAACGATGTAGTGCAGTAACGGTACGCCCGATGAACCTAAAACTCAAATAATTCGGAACAACGACGTAGTGAAATAACGGTATGCCCGATGAACCAAACTCCATAAAGCCCGTAGGTCGCTAGCCTATAAAAATGAGATGAAGCTCAATAGAACGGGGTACAGTCTCCCATGCGGACAAAGAGACATCGCATATCGCTAGTCTAAACCATAAAATGATCATCATTGATCAATAAGAAGTGTCAATTACACTAAGCTAGTAAATAAATGAGTTTAGCTTCATGTCCCATAACCACTGGCTTAACATAAATATTTATGAACAAATTGTAGATTTCCACTCGAAAATTGTCACAAGAGTTCAATCGAACAAGTCCAAGAATTAACCAACGAAGAAAACGCAAGCGTTTCATACTACTTGTTTTGCTAAGCCGTTTAATTAGATTTCTCATACGAATGAGGTAAAGGTTTGTATATATAATAGATTGGAAAATGGTTTTAAAAACGAGCTTTGTATTAAAAATAACGTTGAAATCATTTTTGCAAAAGATTTTGAGTATTTACTACTAGTATAGAAACCTTTGTATTTTTAAAAGTGACAAGCCACCGAAAAACGATTGTAGAAACAATCGACCACCAAAAATTCACATACGACGATGTGAATTAAATCCATAAAAATCGATATCAAATCCATCAAAAGGATATTCCCAAAAATCCAAAGAAAGAAGTCATCAAAGTCGATAATAAGTGATAACAACTAACCGGATCGACAAAAATCGATCAAAATTGGAAATCCACTAAAAAAATAGGCAAATAGGCAAAACTGAACAGTTCCAAACGTCTGGTTTAGAATCCAAATGTCTGGATTTGTTTTTTGGAAATTTTCAGAAAACCTCCCAAACGTCTGAAATTTCAAGGCAGACGTCTGAGACCCAATCCAGACGTCTGAACCTATAAATCAGACGTCTGGAATATGTTTCTGCCATTTTATTTTATGCGTGCTAATTATTTTTTCCTCCAGGTCTATAACCAAACGTCTGGATTTGATAACCAGACGTCTGGTCACCTGGTCTGGGCAACAATTTTCCTAGGCCAAGATGGCCAAAACATTTCGAAAGCAATCGGAAGAGCAACGACGACTAGGGATTTATGCCAAGCGACAACCCCGTCTTATAGGCTCTTCGATACACCCCAAATATCATGTCCAAACATCCATAGAAGGATTTTCATAAAATTGGACTTCACAAACCAAAAATTGGAAAATTCACCAAATCAATTCTAAGCAAAAGCAAATGAACATGAATGGATGTTAGGAATTCATACCCAACAACAATGAAAGTTATAGACGTAGATGTGAGTTAAAGAACTTACCTTTAAACCCAAAAACAACGAACGAGAAGCTCTAAAACAAAGGAAAGGCCAATTCCTCTTCAACTTCAACTCAAGAAGCTCCAATCTAAGCTAATAAGCAAATATTTCCTAAGTCATGGTTTAGGAATTTTTGAAATTGAAGAGAGATAGAGATGGAGAAGATGAAGAGGATGCTTACCTAAGCTTCTCCTTGATTTTGGACTTGAATTTGAGTTTCCTAATCAAAACTAGGGTTTAGGAATTTCTATTTCCCATTCTTTCCTCCATTTTTCTTTAGCTTGAGTGTTAGGAAATAGAATGAGTGAATGAATGAAGAGTAGAGGAGATAGGGTATTATGTTGGGTTAGTGGGCTGAAACCCAAACCCAAAGCCCAAATAGAAAAATAGCAAAATTCCACTCAACTCCAAATATATCGATGTTTATACTCAAAAAAGTTGTAAACGCCACTTTGGACTCGATGGAAGTGGTCTCGAGTCCCAATTCAACTGTTTAGAAGTAGTAACATTTTGGACTTTAATCCGATTAACGATGTTATATTTAAATAAAACATTTAAATATATAATCGTAAAGTATGCGGGTTGTTATATCGTGCCTCCACTGTTTTTCCACATTCCTTTACGTCTTTCCCTTTTATTACTCTGCCAGTCCTAAACTCATCATCTTCTGTATTTTTTATTTTTATTTTTGCTAATTATGATACATAAATATAAGATTAGGTATGTAATAAAAATACAAAACATCTAATAAGAATAACATACTATAAAAGAATAACCATGATTAAGTTTTAAGCAAATAGTGAGTATAAACAATTTATGAAAACCCAACTGTATTTTTGTACCATATCTGCATCTGTTTAGTAAAGCATGATTGGATATTTGTACTCGTCAAATGACTAACTGGTTGACCACCACCTAAGTTGAAAACCATAATTTATTATAGATTTAAATTTTGATTGTGATACTAACTATTCTCATTTTGATCAGCATGTATGCTTAAAATAAACGTTATTATACGTAACAAGAACTGATATAACATTTGTTAATTCGGCTAAAATGTCAAGCATATCGTTATCATGAAGACCCCAAATGAATCGCGTACATGAATCTACGTGCAGATAGTCATATATAGAGATCTAAACATTCATGAATGATTTAATAACGCATAAAAATATTTAGAAAATAAAAAGGAAAGATAATAAAGAATCAATGCACATAGTGACATATTGGGACAAGTCAGCTCCAGAATGTTATGGCTGTCTTAAATCTATGACAAAATTTACAATTTGAACATTTTATTATTAGGAACCTTTAATTTAGATGTTTGCTTACTTGATATATCAAATACAGTTCTGAAAAATGAAATACAGATTTCGAGATAACAGTCAATTACTAGTATATAAAAATTATTTGCAAGTACTAAAATGAATTTAACTAGAGCTTATTCACTAAAATAGTTTACTTTACAGTAGATACTCAAATTATTTTTTTAGTTATGAATACACATTCAATTAGGAAGGTTGAGGGAGGTGAAGTTTGTAAAAAAAGAAGCAGGTTGGTAAATATGTTGCACAGAGACGTGAATATAGACAGAAAGACACAAATTGTAACAGGCAGAAATGGAGCAGGTCGGTAAATATGGTGCACAGAGTGTAAAGAAAGGAGCATGTTGGTAAATATGGTGCACGGGGTGAGGATGATTTATTTTTCTATAAGTTGTAAAAGGTAGAAATGCAAATTGTAACACAGAAATGCATAGAAAGGAGAAACAAACAGATTTTAATGCAAACACAGTGTAATGGAATTAACAATCAAGTTCTAGTTTAGCATTTAGTTTTGGTTTGTAATTCTTATTATTGATTGTTAAACTTGTTTGCAGGTAATTATTTATTTGATGTAAAGACTGCCGGCAACAAAGAATTATTGGTAACCAAGCAATGAACATGACTTTAATTGTTATATATGTTGTCATTTTGTTAGTACTATTTATGTAAACTTGTTTGTGAATTCTTGTAGTATGTGACTTATTTTGTTGAAAAACTACACCGAATTGATTATGGATATTATATTTGATTATGAGATTAGCGTCTTTTTCAATTATTTGAATATGATGATCATATGATTGATTGATTGTTTGTTTGTATATGCTAATTATGTGATTTAATTGTTCGTTTGAATATGAAAATTATGTGATTGATCGCTTGTTTTAATATGAATATTATATAAGCGGTTGCTGGAAATGGTAAAAGCCATCAACCGTAAATAACAACATTTAAAAGTGGAAATTAGCCACAAAGGCCTTTTTAGCAAGTGGAATTAGTTTCTAGGACACACAATTGAAATAATTACTTTCAAGGACAAAAAGTAAAATAATTAGTTTCTAGGGACTAAAAACCTATGAAATTTGTCCTTGAAAGTAATTAGACTGCTGACTTTGTCCTTGAAAGTAATTATTCTGCTGACTTTAGCCTTGAAAGTAATTTCTTTGAATGTGTGTCCTAGAAACTAATTGGACTGGAAAGTTTGTCCTTCTGGTGAAATGCCCCCAATTAAAATATGTTGCCAAACAACCAATAATTTTTAGTAGCATTTTAAAAATGCACAAAAACAAATGTAAACTAATTTAAAAATTATGTAGTTGCATTTTAAAAACGCTACAGAAAATCAATAAAAATATACAAACAAAAACGAAGCGAAAAATGTTCATTTTGGTATCGTTTTGTAAACCCTACAGAAAACCTATAGCTGCATTTCAAAAACGCAACAATATGGTGATTTTTGGTAGCGTTTACTACAACGCAACAAAAAGTTTCAGACTTTTAGTTGCATGTCGTATCGCAGCATTCTCTAAAACGCTATAAAAGTTATGGTAGCGTTTTCTCAACGCTACCAAAAGTCTTTTCTAGTATAGTGCTCGTAAGACCACACCGCACATAAACACGGATGGGTTTTTACCTCACGATAACCAAAACATTTTCTACAGAAAATCCAATGATATAATAATAAGTTCTAGAGTACAAATACATATTAATCATAGCCGAAATTGTTAGATTATTAAACTCCAACATAATAGGTATACAATCAAGTCTGAAGGCACTTATTGGAGGATCGATTCCAATTATAAAAGGGTAAGGGCCTACCCACCGAATCCGTACACCTCTAGATAAAATGTACGGGAGGTCACAACACATTGCACCTATGCTACTCAGGACCGGCTCTACCCCTTACCAAATAGCACCGAATATGACCACCCCTTGGTTGCGATCAAACAACCATAATGGGCCTCGAAGCATCATAAAGATATTGACACTTGACCTTGGGTTGATCATACTCTAATGGGAGTGACCCATATAGCCCTGTTGCACGTCCCTGCTTTAGTCATTTTCTCGGTAGATGAGGCTTGAAGCTACGATTACATTTTTATATAGCAACCATCTTGGAATGCTAACACTGCCATCTAGGCAACAATGCAGTGTCAGCATTCATCCATACAAATTCGTACTGGGTCTGAACGAAACCGAAGGCACTACCTCTACTACATCCATTTTGGAATCACACTCGGGATTAGTAGCAAGTAGCCCTTGCACTTTAAAAGCTTCGTCTTCAATCATCTTCAAGAAATCTTCAGTTCGAAATGCTTGAGTTGGATCGAAGTGGTTTTTGGATAATTTATACTTATCCAATCCCGGTCTCTTCAAAACAACTTTTGATATTTCCGGTAAACTCAACCATATTCTTTTAGAAATAATCAGACAATACATAGGAGCAGGGATCACCCCCTAACCGTTTAAGTGGACGGATCTCCCTATCATTTGTCCTAGGAGAACAAAACAAGATTTATACGCACAGTATAGTCATCAAAGATGACTATGTCATATAACTCACGTGTTTCTCCTAGATATTTCCGGAGTTATATTTTGGTCCAGATTTGATAGTCGGTTATTTAACTATCAAATAAACAAACAACAACAAATTCAGAGATTTAATTACCAACAACAACCACTAAGCCTCAAACTAAATCTTTCATTTATTAAAACTCTTTTCAAAAGTATTTATAAAAAACATTCATATACTTATCTCACTGACATAAGTATATTCATAAAGAATTTGTGAAAGATTTCTCATTTCCACATCGTATCAAAGGATCAAAACAAAATGCTATTTAAATTAGAGATAAAGATAACCTCAAACAATATTCCTTCGGTGTTAAGTGTGGAACGAATGTCCATACCACCAGAATTAAGAAGGTCAGTTAAAGGAAATCCAATCTCTAACCCTTTTATAAATTTCCTTCTATAAATCTTCTTAATAAATCTCTTTTATTTATAAAGCTTCTTTACTTAAATTCCAAACCCATTTACAAAACTCTTTTATAAATATCAAAACCATTTATATATCTCTTTATAAATCTCCCAAATTATTTATAAACTTCCTTTATAAATATCCAAAATCATTTATAAAACTTTCTTATAAACATTCCTTATTTAAAACAAAACTCCTTTATTAAAATCATTTAATAAAATCCTTTTGATAAACAAAATAATTATTTAGAACATTTTTAGTAAAATCGTTACTTAACTTGAAACCATTATTAAAAGTATGATTGACCTTAAAAATCAGAAAGAAGCTTGGTGACTGCAATAGTTCTCTTCTAATTAAGTTTACTTTTCAAGTTATAACAAGGGTATTTACATAACAAGCAGATATGTATATAGAAATCAGCCAACAACAAACAAATCAACATGTATGTAAGATGTCCAAGTTATTATAATAGCAGACATGGATTTATTATGCTAAACACATGTTTAAGTCAATATAATAGCAGAATGGGTTTTTATTCTGCGTAAATAGATGTCAACATAATCTACTTGGTGAACCATGGTAGAACGGTGATTTATTCTACCAAACAGATGTCAAATACAAGTTAATTAGCAGAACAGTGATTTATTCTGCTAAAGGGATGCCATTGGGTTTCATATTCAATTGGGTTTACTTAAGGACAGTCGACAAAAAATTCCTTTGGATTTAAAATATTCTTTAAAAAAGAGTTGCTTTTTTTTGAAACAAAACCGATCTTTAGAAATAAAGTGGTTTAAAAATTCAAAACTTTTATTTAAAAATTAAGTAACAATTAAACTCTTTACTTAATAATTAAACCTTTAATTAATAATTAAATAATAATTAACTATTAAATTAATAATTATACCCTAATTAATCTTTGATTAATTATTAAATAATAATTTAAATTAATTAATATTAATCAATTAATTAAATATTCCTTAATTAAAACTTAAACAATAAATTAAACCATTATTTAAAATAAAATAATGATTAAGTCTTGATTAAATCTTAACTTAAATTTAACTTGATTAATAATTAATTAATAATTAAACCCTTCTCAAATAAAAAAATAATTAATTTGAATTAAATAATGAATAATCTCTAAATAATTAATTAAATAATAATTACCTCTTTATTAATTAAGAAATTATGATTAACTTACTTAAAAATAATTAAGTACCAATTACCCTAACTTAATTAATGATTAAGTACTAATTACCTTACTTAATTTATTAATTAAATAATCATTAAATGAATAATTGCTTTAAAATATTTAAAATATGTTTGAAAACAATTTTCAAAAAAAAATTAAGTTAAACATTTTAAATTCAAAAGGAGTTCGTTTTTCACGAACTGCATTTATAGCGACAATCGTTATACGATCTGAACTTTTAAAAATTCGTCTTATACTCTAACCTACTTTTCAAACTCTTTCTTTTATATTTAAAATACTTTATAAACTTTGAATGAAGTTTTAGAAAACAAATGTAAGGTTTTTAAAACGTTTATAAAAGTAAAGTTAGAAAACAAGTTTAAACCCATGGATCTCAATGTCATTTTAACAAGTTAAAATGCTAACTTTCTTAACATATACATCTCATACATAAGCTAATACATCCAAACACATGCCATAACAACATACATAAGCAACAACTATAAACCAAAATCATAGCTTTCAAATTAACTTCAACATTAGATTTCATTTCAAGTCTAACTTCCAATCACATACAACAACATTCATTATTGTCTAAACCAAACATCCAAAATACTTAACAACCAAATAAAAATATTTATTATCAAAGTAAGCATCATATTTAAAGTTAGAACTTTTAAATGAATTCGTGAGTTATACTCACACAAAAGCTACCAAAATGACTCGAACTTCCCTAACATTTAAACCTAGCCTAGATCCATGCTTTGACTTTGGTAAGGACAAGATTTGGTGGCCTTGTGGTGGCTTTATGGTTCGGCCAAAGTATGGTGCACATGGTCCAAAGGTGGTGGAGCTCGACCTTGAAAGGTGGAGGGGGTTCAGATTATCATCGAATTCACAAAAAATCCAACCCGAAAATTGGTCTTCTTCCAACTGATTTTTGGACAAGTAACTCACAAAAATTAGGAAAGATGTCAGAATAAAAGTTCTTAGAAATTCTTTTCTCTTCAATTTTAAAGTAATACTCACTCAAGTTGGATCATTTTTGGGGGACATATGGTCAAAATAAGAAGAGGTATTTTTGGACTTGAAAATCTAGGTTCGAAAATGCTCTTCAAAGAAATGAGATTTGGACATGGTTAAGTTCAAAATTTAAAGAAGTGACATGCATAAAAGTTATAGCCACTGAAATTTTATATGATTTGAATAAAAGAAAATCTCCATTTGTATCAAATAAGAGAAAGTTGTGGTAGAAAGAAGAGAAAGAAAAAATGAAAAAATGAAAGGGGTATTTATAAGCAAGAACAATGTAAATTACCTAAACACCCTTGGTCCTTTACCCTCGACCTCCTCTTGCCACATCATCATGCCACATCACCATCATGTACCTCAGCCCACCCTTATATCCCCTCTCCTTTTACAAGCTCCAACATGTTTTCAATGCGTGGTGTACTTATGTTTCTTTAAGTATCTTTTCATGTTAAACATTTATTTAAATTTTATTACACACAAATACCTCATCATTATAAATAAATAAATAAATATATCTATGTATGTATATCATACCTATCCTATTTTTATTTATAAAGGTGTGCGTATAGATTTACACTAGAGTTCACAATGTTTTCGATAACTTTTAGTTGACGAAAAGTCAAAAATTCAAAAAACGAATTTCGATCACATTTTCGATTTTTCTTCGAACTAATTACTTTTATAAACAAATTTGAAAAATTATTTCACCATCATTATTGATTATTTAAAATATATTTTATTTTAATTATAAAATCCATTATTTGAATATTTAAAATTAATTAAATATTTGCAAATCAAAGAGGTGAAATTCCGGGTCATTAGAATATAGTTTTTAGAAAACTTGTAATTATGTTATTAAAGTAATTTGGAGCTTATGTAATATAATATCATTTAAAAGAGGTTTTTAGTAAATACATAGATTAAGCCTTTTATAAGGTAATAAAGGAAGGTTGGATCTTAACACTTTTGAAAATAAGTGGTTTGCAAAATTAAGTGTTTTTATAAAAGGATGAAAGGAAATTTGGATCTTAACACTTTATTTAACAGAAATGATTTTATGAAGTGTACTGGGTTTATTGTAAACAATGTTTTAGTAACTTTTTTTAAACCCTTGAATAATATTTTAAAGTGGGAAAATATTGTTAAGTGTTTATAAATACATTTAGATCTTTAATAATTGAATTTTAAAGAAAACAACAAGTATAGAATCTTTCGGGAGAAAGATAGCAAAGCGTAAGTTTTAAGGTAGAAAAGGGAGAAGAGGTTTATAGTAACAATGTGATAGTAACATTTTTTTAACCTCTTTGATTATATTTTAAAGTAAGTAAATCTTGCTAATGATTTGCCAATATACTTATACCGTTGAGATAAGTATGTGAATACTATTTTGAAGTATTGAAAAGAGTACAAATGAATAGGGAATTGTAGAATACTTGTGTATATCTTTTGTAAAGATATTTTAAATATATATATACAAGTAGAAAAGGGAAATTTTAATTAGTAAAGGATTATTAATTTAAAAGCGAGATTAGTAGTTGTTTATATGACTTGATTGTGCTTGTGTGTGTGGATCATGCTTTGTGTGATTACTTTCTTATGTAAACTATACGAGACTTAATTTCCGTTATGCGATCATTCTCAATATTTTTGAAATTGACCAAATATAATTTTGGAAATATCTAGAAGAAACATGGGAATTATATGGTATAATTATCCTCGGTGATGCTATACTGTATGTATAAACTCGTTTTTCTCTTCTAGAAAAAATGATAAGAAAATCCGTCCTCGTCTGGTTAGGAGGTGATCCCACTCTTATGTATTGTCTATTTGTGACGGCCGCCCATGACCCCTGCACTGAACCTAGAGAAAGTGCGCTGTAAAGTGTGCCAGGCGACCATGGACGATTGTCAGGGTAAATTAAAACAGCAGAATCTTTCGCATTACTCACAGCGCATGGACAAAATACAATAGAATATATATATAGTGAAGCTTCACAGAATAGAATCTCATCAATAAAACTTCATAATAGTTGGATACAAACATCTGAATAGTCAATACATCAAGCCTCACTACATAACACTCAAAGAATACAAAGCAGCGGAACATCCAGTACATATAGTAAGAAGATAATATGCAATACTCAAGCTCGTCTTCGTCATAAGCATCGTGGAAAGCAAGCACAGCACCTGTCACCTGCTACCTAGTCTGCCCGTCCCAAAATGGACGAACAGCCCAAGGCAATAAGAGTTAAAACATAAAGCCTTGAGTCAGACAACAGTCTTAGTGAGCAGTAAATTAACTAACAACATACCAAAAGAGCATAAAGGAAAAGGAATAGGAATACAGCCCTCCTACTCCACCTCTTTCTACAGTGATAGCCCCAGACACACACTAAGCAGAAGCAAACATAGCAGAGCATACAATTTAAAGTAAAGCAATAATCACTCGAGTCAAGGGCGATGTTTTTCCAAGTACAAACCCCCAAGGCCTAAACCAAGATCAGATAAGCACCCAGAAAATACCGCTCTTGAGACCGAATGACGGTACAACCAAACATCCATGACTTTGGCTATCACTGTTATCATTGCCTCAATTTCACCATTAATTGAATGACCGGTACATTCTTTCAGCCGTCCGTCAAGGGCTAATGGAAAACCCCGGTTCTAGACATAACTCCGCACGTCATCGTGACCCGTGCCTAGGACTATCGAATCTGCCCAGAGTACTTGACTATCAATCATTAGTCTTCAGGGACTATCGAATCTGCCCAACGTACTCTTGCTTTGAGCATGCTAGATCCTTCAACAACGATGAGATCTCAGCCTCCTAGTCATCCTCCTCGACGACTATTTCCATACTAGCTCAAGCGCCTCTCGAGCAAACCATTATCCTCAACTCGAACCATTTCACCGAGTTATCAACATGCTTGGAATGATCCCGTCTGGATTAGACCAAGGCTATCTCATATCATACTTTGCCTCATCATCATCATAGCAAAGTCTCATCTCAACATCATCATCAAATCTATCCATATGAGCTTCATCATCCGCTACATATGCCACGTGCAGCTTTTCCAATTCAAGAGCCTTTCCCTTAGCTTTTGAATCATCTTCGACCATCTTGTCTAAATCAAATCATCAATTATCTAATTCATAGCAATCAATCAAGTCAAACATTAATCCAAGTAAACAAGCATTCAAATATGATCCAAATAGACAATTATAACAATAATGGCAATTTCGTAAATAAAGAGTTGAAAGCCTCACAAGCATGAAAACATGAGAAATATCTCTACGATCTTGATGAATGAACTTGCATAGGTTAACATGTAGAAAAATGGTTGTCAAATCATCATGAACAATGGATCTATATGGATCTACACTTAGGTTTACAAAAATGCATGGAAATCACTATTTTAACACCAAATCAAGCCAACGATCCGATATACTCCTTTGGATCCGTGTGAGAGATAATCACCACTCACCAAATCACCAAAACAACTCAAAAGCAACACACTTCAGATCTGGACAGCGAAGGATCTAACTTGATCTATCACCAATCCGCTTCAAACGATGAAATCCCTCTTCGAAGAATGTAGATCTTCAATCTAAGCTCTTCGATCTTCGATTTGATCTTCAATATGGATGGATGGAATCACTAGATTAGAGTGGAGAAAAGAAGTAAAGAAGTGTAGAAGTCGAGCTCTCAAAATGGCAGCACTTCGTCGCTTCGAAATCCGGATCCCAAAAAAAGTGAGAACAACCTTCCTATTTATAGCTGAAATCTCCTTAACTCGTCCGCCTTCTTAAGTCGTAACTCGGAATTAGGTCGTCCCCAACTTACGACCTAAAACCCCCCACTGACCTAAAGCCTTCGACCTAACAACCTCCGACTCAACAACCCGAGTCTCTACGACTTACGACTTAGCAGCCTTAACTCCTAAGTCGCTCACGACTCAACACAGCATATGCGCCTTCTCACGACCTACGACTCAACTGAGATGCGACCTAACCACAACTCCGACCTAGCGACCTATCTCAACCCAGACTTACGACTTAACACAAGAAACGACCTATCACTTAAGTCGTCTGGACGACTTGACTAACAAAGGCTGCTTACGACCTAACTAACAAAGCACCCCATAGGTCGCTTACGACCTAACTACTAAAACACGCGCGACCTAACTACTTAAGCATCCACGCGACCTAACTCAGATTGCTTCTACGACCTAACACATCTTAAGTCGGCTACGACCTAACTCAACACAAAAGCTCACGACCTAACTACGCTAACACGCTAACTCTTAGGTCGTTAGCTCTTAGGTTGCTAACCACTAGGTCGCTAACTACTGGGTCATTAACTCGCTAACTCTCTTAGGTCGCAAACTGCTTATCCCCTAGGTCGTTAACTCTACTAGGTCGGCCATTTCTTAAGTCGTCTACCCGACCTACCCCTTAGATTGTTAACTCGCCAAAACTCTTAAGTCGGTCAGTTCCTTAGATCGTCTATCTCTTAGGTCGTACACATCCTAAGTCGGTCACTCGACCTAAGCCACCCCATACGACCTAATTTCCCCCACGACTTATCCAAATGACTAGGTCGCTCCAAACCTTCCTACGACCTAAGACCATCACTTAACTCGTCCACGACTCATCACCTAACTCGCCGAATTCCTTAACTCGGTCACGACTTAGGACTTAAACTCAGGACGACATATCAACAATGCGACCAATTGTCAACTGTTCTACGATGTTTCGATCCGTGAAAATACGGGTCGTTACACTATTTATTTCCAAAAGAAGAGGAGTTTTTACCGAAAATCTATCGATTGGTTTTTGGAGCGCCCGGTAAGTGGGGGAGTTTATTTCTATGAGATGACTCGAAATAATAACCACTCCAAAACCATATATGTGTTGTGTGCTTTGGAAGAGGTTCGTGATAAGTTCAAGATGCTGGAATCTATGTCGAGAATCGAGATGTGATTAAGATGTTCGAACACATGTAGTTATTCGTGATCTATTTGGGATATGGGAATCCATATGTGATTCGGAGATCTGTTAAGATATGGAAATCCATGTGTGGATGCAAGATCTTTTCAAGTTGTGACTCGTGTACTGGAATGCCGAACGTAGCCTCACCAAAGGTTATGACTAAAACTAGAGATTGGATTTGTTAATCCAAAAAATGAATGAACACCCTACATTGAGTGTGAAAGCACCATCCCTATTCTTAGAGAGCAATAATATAGAAAATAAATGCAAAAGGAGCATAAATAGCAATGAGATAAGAATATTTTTATAGTGGTTCGGCTGTTAACGAAGACTATGTCCACTTTATAACTTTGTTATTGACTGACTGCAATTACAAGTTGAATCTGGTTACAATTTGATTGGATCTTGTAAGTTAGATCAAGTCACCGGTGTTAGAGTTCACTAGTGAATCACAGTGAATCCTTTAGATGACTATTATGTGGGAGGATAAGAGTGAAGAATAGTTTCTGCAGAGTTTCAGCAGCCAGTCCAGAAGATCCCCTGTTTATGTTGTAGGTAGGATGTATTTATAGGGGTTGGAGAGCTATTGGGCTTGACTTGCTTTACCAGAAGCCTGCATGTGATGCCACGAAGGAGCTTAGAATGTTTGACGGCGACCCGAGCCAATCTGATGGATCACTAGCATTCTTAGGTGATGGATCTCTAGCAATCCAATTACTTGGAATATTTTTGCTTCATCCTTTTTGAAAATGTCACGACGATCCAACTTAATTCCATGGATCTCCAGCGATCCATAGGGCATGGATCGCTAGCGATCCATGTACTTGGGAGATATTTTGAGTGATCTTCATTTGATTGTCTTCCTATCTTCTATTTTATTACCTTGTCCAAATATCAAGTCGTTTTGAGTTTGTTTGATCACCCATCTTTAGGGGTCATCTAGTCCAGAAGAATCATTCAAACTCGCTCAAAGCATAACAAAATTAGATAAAACATTGCAAGTACTCTCTCTAAAGTGTGTGGGACCTACCATAAAAATTTGAGATGGTAGGGCCCATTATACATGGGTCGGTGGCGATCCATCATATCAACTCCAAATGATCTCATTTTTTCTATGAACCTTCTATTATGTCTTCTAAGTGTTCTCCCAAAATTTCTAGTCAATCCAATTTCATATGAGTTCTGTAGGTCCATTTTAAGTTAGCTACTTTTAGTCAAACATCTTGAATCAGATGAGTCTTCATTTCTCGATCTAGATTGTTTGGCATGCTATGAAACTTGGTAAGTATTCTTAGAAGAGGTAGTAGATCATTATGCAAGAGGTTAGGTTGACTCGCAATGCATCCTTATGGACAGCTAGCGATCCATCTCCTTAGCTTATTCTTGGCTGAATTTCCTTGAGTGTTATTGGTTTATTCCTTTGGATGCATTGTTTAAGTTTCAAGTCATTCTAGCATAGTCTGGGTATTCTAACTCCTATTGAATTCTGCTGAGCCAAAAATCCAGTTAACATTTGCCCCCAAAGTATGCTTTCAATGGAAACAAAGTGTGCTTTGGAACCAGACAAGTTTCAGATCACTACTCTATGAATTTTAATGAATTGTCGGAGTCTATCTCAAGATGTTGCTTTCAATTGACTGACTTCTAATAGCCGTTCATTTTTTTGATTTCGATCTGAATTTCAATTCCTAGTATCGACGATGCTATCTTTGCTCCATAGTTTACACAAGGGTTTAGGTCGGTAAGTGGGTACATGACGTAGGTTTGGAGTCGACCTATATAGTATTAACTCGACCGGTGGTGAAGCTAAGTTTTTTCTTGAACAATTGTAAGCCATTCTGGAGCGAAGTCTTGCTCTTTGTCTTCAACGGTTTCTTTTCGAGGACTTGATTAAGTTCATGTCACCGTTTTGAATTCTAATGTGATGATTTATTCCAAAATTGGATATAGTGGTTGATTCAATCGTATCGCTCTTCCTGTTTTTGTACTCCGGTGATCCTGAAAAGAAAATCTTCTAGCATCGCTTCGGACAGCGGCTTCGTTACCGATCATTGATCGATAATGGGTAAGTGTGGAAAAGATAATTTCAAAGGGCGATATGGATTTTTTTTCAAATGAAAGCAAGCTATCTACACTAGATTGTTCATTTGAAGTATTCGGGATACTGGACTCTTCTCATGTAGATAACACACTACATCTACGTACCCCAGTCAATGCTCTGAACCCGACGGGTCAACACACACCGACTTCCCTTGGATTTCAGGCGTTGATTATACGAGGATATTATTTAAAGTAAAACATACCCGATAGGGTCGAATGCCAAGTTTTATTGTTGAAAATGACTTTCCTGTCATCTAATCTTTAGTCTAGCGGAGGGACTTCCACTACTGTAGAAGCTGGGTCCTTCGCGACGTAGGCTTTGCTTATTATTCCTGTCACATGGGATATCTGATTATAGTTAAATTACAAGGCACAACTGCTCTTGTAAAGTTGTAGTTGAAGTTCGATCAGGCACTGTTTTAGTCTTTGGAAACTAGTGCATGACTTGTTCGATTGCGATTATCCTTCCTTTGCATTTTCCAAATTCAACCTACACACTAGCCTCTGTCTCTGAGAACTATTGGTTTAATTGCTCGATTATGAGCATTGCTTTTCCTCACTATTGCACCTCTTGTGTTCGTGTGAAACATATTCATTTACTGTAATTCTATACATGTAAGTAATACTTCTGCTATCATTTTGACATATTCTATTTCATAGCTTCGTTCAGAACTATGAAGTAGCTTGGTCTAGCCAGTTCTGTAGCTAATCCCTACTTATGCACAATTGAGTTCATTTCAACAAAGTGTTGGTGTATCCACCCTAGTCTATAGGGTTGATTTCTCTGAATACTAAGTTTATATGTTTTCGGGAGACAAGGTCTCCTGGGAAATACGTTCGATTACCCCATTTTGATTGACACGATAGCTCCTATCTCTAGGAACTACGAATCCTGCTGCTTGATTCCAAGCTCTGATTTTTTTTCAATGATGTCTCTTTCCTGATTGTAATTGAATTCCTCCAAGTTGACATCATCATCCAATGTCATTCTGGGTACATGTGCTAGAAAGACGTGGCGCTGTCTTCTTTTGCTAGAGTGAATCCTTCCAAGTCCAGTGTTGAGACCCTAATCATGTATCAGTTTCTATCTCCAGAAACTCATGCGCGGATGATTCAACTCTGTGGATTTTTCCTTGATGTTGTGAATCTTCAAATATCATGAGATGCAAGAAGGTAGGGCTAAAGATTCAATCTAACTCTTGCTTCTACTTCTGAAAGCCGATGTATCGATAATTTTATTCTGGAGGTTTCTTTTTAGCATCACCAAACTTCGGGTAATGGCATATTCCTGCAAGTTGGAACCAAATGATCTAGTTAGATCATCGATCCTTCTCGTCATCGCTAGACTGAGAGCGACGGTTGATTTCTGATCGTTAAATCCTTCATTTCCTTTGTTGGCGATTTTGTTGCCAGAATGCTCTGTTTTGTGATACAGAACCGTTACCTAACCAACCTTGCGGTCATTCATGTTTGGACTTTGTAACATTTCTTTTGATCAAGTATTTGTGCGTCTATTCCTACTCGAGGGACTAGGTATTTCAAATGCCTGTATTTGGGTGATTGTGAGAGATGGAAATGTGTGGGGTGAATTGCTCAATTGTTCCCCTGTCTGGCTCTCAATCCCATTCTAGAATTATGGAAGTTTGGGGATTTTATTTCCGACCTTCCATGATTGTTCCCGCTTTTCCTTGGCCATGCATGCTTTTCTTGGTTGCTGACGTCGTCACGGAAGTTTAGTTTATATGTCAACTCATGTCTTTATGAATTTATAACCTAGCCGCTTGGTTCTAAGCAACATTTCCTCGAGGCTACCTTTTTTTAGGTTGTTTCTAAATTATTTCTAAGTTGAATTTTGGAAATTCGATTGTCCACCAGCTTTCATCCTTAGAAATTAGCACACTCGCAATTCAATCCTACGATTTCCTTTCTGCATAGCTCTATTTCCGTGCAGTGGCTGATTCCTACGATGTCAAGTTGAAAACCTGATGGACCTATGAATGGTTATGTCTTCCCATCGTTGCCTATCTTCGGACAATGGTAGTTTTCCAAAAAAAAGGATAGAACTCGGTCGAGAACCAACTTCTATCTCCGGAAGTTAGTGCATTGACGGTTCACTATGGTGAGTGTTTCTCACTAACCCTGTAGATTAAAGTTTTCGTGGCGTTACCAAGGCAACACCGGTACTTAGTGAATAACAAATTTCTTGGCATTGTCAAGGCAATGTCGGTACTTAGGAATAGAAAGTTTCCCGACGTTGCTGGGGCAACACTGGTACTTATGAAGTGAGAAAAAGGCCTCGGCATTGCAGGGATAACATTGACACTTAGGAGGTTGGGATTGATTTTTCCCATCGACCCGACGGTGTTTTTAATCCAGTTGGATACCAGTTTCGATCTTCGAAAACTGGCACGTCAATTATTGTATTGTAGAAGTCTTTTCTTAGTGCTGCATATTGTAACATCCCCCTACTTAGAGGCCTAAAACTAATGGCTACAGATGTTGCAGTCATCCATAGTTATTAATCCTCAGCGACCAAATACGGCGAAGTTAGATTCATTGATACACAGAAACACATGAATATGGAAAAAAAATGTAAACTTCAAACAAAATCACATTTCATTCCAAAATGTTTTCAATTCATTACATAATCTCAAATTCGCAAATCACATTCAGAGAAAATATTTATTACAGCATACGCCCAAGAGGGACATATGAAGATGCCCCCTTGTATGATCAGAGTATATACATACAATATAACAACTTTGCCATTACAAACAGCACAACAGAATCAAAAGAAAAGAGAACTCTAAACAGCCTCGTGCATGTCTCCGGAAGCTTATTCATCTTAAGTGGTACCTGAAAATCTCAACTCTCAAACTACTAAAATTCAATTGAGTACCCGAGAGTATAAGGGGAAAACATAAACTTCGAGTCGGACATAAAGCCTGGTATGAATAATAATCTACCATCTCAAATCATTTAGATATCTAGTGAGACCACGCCGCTTAGCGGAATGGGTTTCCCCCTCACTAGTATCTCAAAACCTTTATAAAATCATATACTATGTTCCTGCATCCGCAATGGTTAAAACAATTCAAAGCAGTATAATATGATGATATGCTAAACAAATGAATCAATTCTGGATTACCCCTCCCCATTCATTTTAGACTATCTGTCTCAATATAGTTTCTAGGATTATTATTAACCTATTAGTTTTTAGGGCTGACTAATAACCACTTAAACATTTAAGAACTCTTATCCGTTTATATAGTTTTCATAGGATCACTAAGAACCTATTGGTAACTCCAATATCTTACTCTTATCCTAGTTTTCGTGGGTTGACTATGAACATATTGGTAACTCCAATATTCTTTCTTCTTACCCTAGTTTTCTTGGGATGACGAGGAATCTATTGACATTTGTCAATATTTCAATCCGGATATAGTTTTCATGGGCTAACTACAAACCTACTTGCCCCTACCAGTATCAACTCATAGTTTTCATGGGCTTACTACGAACCTGTCTTTCTAATATCTTCCTTTATACATAGTTTTCATGGGCTAACTCTGAACCTATTGGCCCCTACCAATATCTTTTCCTTTACACAGTTTTTATGGGCTTACCGAGAACCTATTGGCCCTGCCAATATCTTTCTTTTTAATTTTAGCATCATATATTCTGGTCTTCCTGACCTCCTGGATGCAATTCTACTCATTCAGGAGTTTAATCAATTTATATTCACTACTGGGTTAACCTAGCTAGTTCTTCTACCTTTTATCCCCAAATGCGGTTATGGGTCTATTATAAAGTGAATATATTTATATTTGAAGAAGCAAACATAACAACATAACAATACTACTCCTGTGGGTTTAATATAAAACATGGTTAATCCCCTTAACCTATTGTTTTATCAAAGAAAGCTTCTTCTTAAAACCATTGCAAAACTCTTTTAATTTAGCCATGGGTTTACCTTTAAAAAGAATAGAGTTTGGGTTAAAAACCTTTCGATACCTTCGAAACATAGCTTTCGACTTCATAGGATGACCTCCTTTGAAAGCATTCAAAACATTAGGCTCCTGCCTTTTAGTACTTTAAAATCTACCTTTCTAAACCTTTCGATTATATTGAAGTATTAGCATTTAACTTTGGAAGCTTAGCTTCGACACCATTGGAAGTAACCCTTCTGAAACCATTGAAAGTTCCCCTTTCGAAAGCATTGGGTTTATACTTAAAATATTATTTGGGTCAAAGTGAATATAGGTGAAAGCATCGCTTTTGAAACCATCCTTTATCATATAAAAATATTGGGGAAAACTTGATGGCGTCGGCACCATCTCTTTCGAAAGCATTTAACACTGGGTAAAATATTAGAAGGTTGGGGTCGAAAACCCTTTCGAAACTATTGCCTTTGAAACCCCTAACCCCTTTCAAAAGCTACTGGAAGTGGCTATAACTTATAAAACAAAGTATCCTTTCGACAGCATTGATATCTTCCATACCATCAAAAGGTTAAAGAATGGCAGTAGGGTTTCGACTAGGTCGGAACCCCTTCTTTCAAAACATTCTTTCATAAGTAAAGAAACCCAGTGGAAAGCAAACTTAAGTTAATGGCAACCCTTACGAAACCCTTTTAAAACCTCTTTCGAAACCATATGCTTCGACTCCGTCGAAGGCTTAAAACAAAACAAAGGCAGGCGCTTTTGTTTTAAAAACAAACCAAGGTTTCGACTCCTTCGGAAGCTATGCTTTCGACACCTTACCTTTTGCCTTCCTCCAATCCACTGCATACCATCTTTGTGATGCCTTGTGTATTGGTTTCGGCATAGTAGGTTTCGACTAAGATGAAGGCGGAAGCTTCTGAGTCAAAAGGTGCTTTCCAAAGTAGGCAGAACCAATTTTCTGAGTAAATCTGATTTAGTTCTTCTTAAAGTAAACTTTTCTCTAACTAACCTGCCATGTATCAACACCAGATTGGTTGCCTTAGCCTTTTCAAATTCTTTTCCGAAAATAACTACCGCTAATCTGGATCTAAACCATGGTTTAGTTAATCAAATAATCTCTTCCATTAAACAAAACCAGTTTTGCAAAGAAGTCCCTCTTCTAAAATAATATTTTGCATAGCAAATCACTTTGGAAAATCCCCAAAAATTCCAGAAATTCACTTTATTCATGTTATCTAACATTTCAAAATTCCAGACCCAAATTCTCAATATATTTTCCAAAATAAATTTACAAACCCAAATAACTATATTTTCCTTTGAAAATTCATATTAATCTTTCCATAGCTTGGAAAATTATCAAAATTGAAACCCAACTCCAAAATCATGTTTCTCATAACATAAAATTTTCCCATGGCATTTAAACATTTAAATCTCGGTTTTACCCTAAAACCATGCTCATCCTCTTTTAAACATTCTTGTTTAAACCATACAAATTGTAAATCAAGAATATCATCATCCAATATATCATAAAAATGAATTTACCCTTAAATCCAAAAATATATGATTCAAAACAAAATAGAGATGGAATTATTATTCACCTTGATTTAGATAAGGAGATTGGATTGAGGTTGATTTCCCCTAAGCTTAATTCTTTAGCTTTTACTTTGAGTTCTTCATGTTAATGGCTAGCCTCTCTCTTGCGTTTTAGTTTTCAAAATGATGTGAATGGAAAGAAAAAGGTAGGAATGAAATTATATAAGGGTAAGGGTCATTGGATGGCAAATTCCTAATATGCCCTTATGTAATTTAATAAACCAAAAACCCATTCCTACGCCCATTAACTATTATATTAGGCTCGGCCTTAATTTAATTAATTCAAGTCTCAATCCCCTTATCACTTAACATTTAACTTATTCTATTGAATTTATCTAATTAAATCTCCTAAATAATGTTATCAAAAATTAGGGGTGTTACACCTATCTTTGGGTAGTGTTAAAGTCATGTTAGTAAGGATTGAATCATTCATCTGATCCTGTAGAGTTGAGTAGATTCCTTCTAACCTAATATGGTTGTTTTCTTAACGTTGCTTAACTTCGGGATACACCATTTTCTGAAAGGATGAGAGTCCCATGCATCTCCGTTACTTTGCTTTGTTTATAACCATCAAGTGCTCCCTTTGGCAGTACAGGGTCATTGTTTAACCAATTCCATGGTTGGTCTTGTGTAGGATCAAATTTTCTTCAGTCGATTTTTGTTGCAAACCGACTTTCATTTGCAGAACCCATTATTCCCAAATGCTAAATTCTGAGCACTTATAGAAGATTAGATGTTGTGGGGTGAGTTGTTACATTACCCCTAGTACGCTTGCACTCTTCCCATCGTAATCATGGATCGGAAGAGTTTGGTAATGTTTGTCTTGAGTCTATGACAATTAACTTCGCTCGTTCCATGCCATATGTGCTCTGCTAGGGCATTGACGTTGTTGTAGATATCCGCCTTATTCGTTGTTTCCAATCTTCGGGAATCAATGGTTTAGCTGCTCGATTTCGAGCGTTCTCTCCTTGTCATTGTCAGTCTTCGGATAACAACTGGTTTTCTACAAGTTGGGGTTTGAGACCATAGTCGAGCACCTGCTTTTGTCTTTGGAAGCTGATGCATTGATGATTTGATTATGGAATGCCTTCCATCGTCGTCTATCTCTGGACGACGGTAAGTTCCTCCTTTTATTGCAAGTTTGAGTGATTTTTTATCATGACCAAGTGTTAATATGTTATGTGCCCCTTAGTCCACAAGGCTGATTATTTTGAACAATTGATGTGAGACTTGATTTCTGGACGGCTCCCTGGATGCCTCCAGTCAAAGGTGCGTCGCAGCTCCTATCTCTGGGAACTCGTGACTTGGATGTCTTGAATTTAGACATTTTGTACATTAACTTTGGTCAAAGATCGGAATTCTTTGTCGACTTCTTGGTTTGTGAACTTTGCGACACTATTAAAACAATGTTGGTTCTTTCGGGTAGCGGGAGTTGATCCTTGTTAATCCTACAATAGACAAGTTTCTCGGTGTTATCGGGACAACACCAGTACTTAGAAAATTTTAACGGTTCATTGATGATGCTAGAGCAACATCAAGCTGTGTTTGCATGACTTATCAGATGTATGGCTTATGAAAAGGCGTGGCTTACGAAATGCGCGGCTTTTGAGAATGCATGACTTACAAAATGCACGGCTTTAGAGAGTGCGCGGATTATGAAATGCGCGGCTTATGGGATCGATACGACCCGTCGATCTGGAACGGTTTGGAACTTCATGACATTGCCAATCTTCGGGTAATGTGAGGAGTTCGTGCTTCGAGAGCGTGGTTCCATAGCTGAAGAAGTGATGCGCGGCATATGGGAGTGCGCGGCTTATGAGATCGATACAACCCGTCGATCCAAAATGGTTTAGAACTTCTCGATGTTGCCAATCTTCGGGTAATGTAGGGAGTTTGTGCTTCGAGAGCGTGGTTCCACGGCTTAATAAGTGATGTGCGGCTTATGGGAGTGCGCGGCTTATGGGATGCGCACAATGGTTTGGGCTTTCCCGGTGCTGGAGGAGCTATACTGGTTCTTAGAAGGTAAGGATCGAGTTTTCCCATCAATCCGTCGATTTGACTTCGCTGGAACATGATTTCATCAGTTCTAAGAGATAATTGGTTTTTGGATCGGGTAAACGTGGCTTGGACGATCTTCCCATATTTCGGGAAGATATGCACGACCAAACAGATAAGGTTGCCATGGTGGAGAGATCTACAGGCGAACGCATGGAGATGGTTATGAAGAAAGAGCCTATGATAGTTCAGAGCAAGACTCTCAGTTTTTGGTCCTAACTGGCTTTGGGGAATTTGTCTTCAACTGGCATACAGTCTAAGAGGAAATGGAATTGGGTAAAGGAGGAATTGGGATGAAGTAAGCAAGTATTATGCTTTTATTTCGTTTGTTGCGCTAGCTAGGTCGTTAAGTCCGTAGTTGTCAGAATGCTAGAATTTTTGATCGGGCATAACAGAACTGTGGTAAGATTAGTATCGACCTTCCTTGTGGCTATTCAAGTGTGTGCGGTGCCCCCAAGCCATAGGGCCATTGGTGCGCTTGAACTATACCCAGGGTCTCTCCACAACCCGTCTGGTTACCCCCAATCCAGTTTGTGCGGTTCTCCCGAGTTCTAAGTCTTGGCTTGATTCGAGTCAGCCTTTGATTAACCAGAAGGTCGGTTCAACTTTGGCTTAGTTCCTTTGAGCAACTTTGAAGCTCTAGGGTTCAATACTGTTTGTTTCATTGGTCGTTGGAAGTGATTCCGTTAATTATGCGAAGTGACCGATATGATTGTCGATTTGTGGCCCCGGATAATGACTTCCTTGACTTCAGGGGGCTCCGGATTAGATGACTGCTGATCTTCCAGTTCACCTTCGTGGATATCAGTCGTACATAAATTTTGCTAATCTATCGGTTCGCCTTCACGACGGTTTAGTTTGTGAAAGACCTTCCCGTTCGTGAAGGGTTTTTTTGGATCATATGGTCGCTGATCTACCGGTTTACCTTCATGATGCTTTTGTTTGTGAAAGACCTTTATGTGCACGAAGGGTTTTTGGATCAGATTACCGTTGATCTACAAGTTTACCTTCATGATGCTTTTGTTCGTGAAAGACCTTCATGTTCGCAAAGGGTTTTTGGATCAGATGACT
This sequence comes from Allium fistulosum, assembly GCA_030737815.1. Classification (NCBI taxonomy): domain Eukaryota; kingdom Viridiplantae; phylum Streptophyta; class Magnoliopsida; order Asparagales; family Amaryllidaceae; genus Allium; species Allium fistulosum. Next base: position 1,080,172,790 of record CM060906.1, on the reverse strand, counting down.
ACTGATCTACCGGTTCGCCTTCACGACGCTTTAGTTCATGAAAGACCTTCACATTCGTGAAGGGTTTTTGGATCAGATGACCGTTGATCTACCGGTTTACCTTCACGATGATTTAGTTCGTGAAAGACCTTCATGTTCAAGAAGGTTTTTTGGATTAGATGACCGCTGATCTACCGGCTCGCCTTCACGACTCTTTTGTTCATGAAAGACCTTTACGTTCTTGAAGGGTTTTTTGGATCAGATGACCGCTGATCTACCGATTCTCCTTCACGATGCTTTATTTTGTGAAAGACCTTTACGTTCATGAAAGGTTTTTTGGATCAGATGACTGCTGGCCTACCGGTTCGCTTTCACGATGCTTTAGTTTGTGAAAGACCTTCATATTCGCGAAGGGTTTTTTTGGATCAGATGACCGTTGATCTATCGGTTTTCCTTCATGACTCTTTAGTTCATGAAAGACCTTCACGACACTTTAATTCGTGAAGGATTTTTTGCGGTCGGATGTTCGACGACCAGACGGCCTTGGAATGATATTCGAATTCGAGAGGAATTTTGGTCGGATGTCCAACGACCAGACGGTCTTGGAGCGATAATTCATTGACTCCAAGAAGAGTTTTGGTCGTGTGTCCAACGACCCGGTAGTCTTAAAGCACAATGATTCACCGACTTCAAGAGAAATTTTGGTCGGATGTTCGACGACTAGACGGCCTTGGGACGATAATTCATCGACTCCAAGAAGAGTTCTGGGTCATGTGTCCGACGACCCAACGGTATTAAAGCGATGATTCAATGACTTCAAGAGGAATTTTTAGGGATTCATCTCGCAGGAACACGGTTTTATCGATTCTTGGAGACTAAGAGGTTGGATCTATTTGTACGATGATCCTTTGGACAAGACTTCCTGACGCTACCAGACCAACGCCAGTTCTCAGAAGGGAGATCGACATAACTTGTCGAGGGCATAGAAGCATTTCTTTCGTCGTGCTGTCTGCAATGTCCCTAGTGTCTTGGTACGGCTCATTTGGAAAAGGAAAGTAGACAAGGATGGATGACAAAGCATCGCTTTAGGTTGCTGCCCCATTCCTTAGTTGCTAGCTAGCTAGAGTGTTATTTGATAATCATCCTTTCGTCTGATTTCTTCAGTTAGCTGGGGCACTTTTCTACTGGGTCTTAGTAGCCTTGCTTGGGTAGAAGGTCCCTGAGGTACTGTAGCTCCTTCATCGTTTGTTATGTTCTTTGGCAAATTGCCGGGTTTGCCTTCTTCCAATTGCACTACCTCTAGTTTTCAGAACCGGGTTGCCTTCCTATAGAATTCTTCCTAGGTAGTAGGTTGTTTCATCCTTTAATGATTCCTAAGAGCCTTGCAGTAGACTACATCCGTCACCCTTGCTTCGTTCATATGCTAGGCATACCTGCAAAAATGCAATTTCGAATCAGTTGTACAAAAGGTATAGTTGGCATGACAAATTTCTTTGGACATTCTACATGTTGAACGGCTTTGGAGAATGGGTTTCGATTGGGGAAGATGCTCTAATCATTATAAGACCGGTCCGTTTTCAAGTTACGACTGTTTAGAATGCTTGAGAATGATATATGCATGATTGTCTCTGCTTGAATGATTGGAAATGCCGATTGAATGACAAATCACTTATGATAGGGTCATGGATCAGTGACGATCCCCAAAAAATTTTAAACTAGGTGAGATCAGTCTAGGGTGAGAATGAAGGCCCTATAAGGTTGCATTCCAAATTTCAAGGTATTTGGAGTTCGCATGTTCGAGTTATGGGCAAAAGAAGATGGATTGGTGGTATTTTACTTGGAGCCCGACCTGAGAAAATTTGCCTTTTGCTTAGAGTCAGCACATGGTTCACTTAGAGCCATAGAATTTGAAGTGCTGGGTTGGTGACAAACGTTGCTTGGAGCCATTTTCATGTTTTCTTGGAGAAAATCTTGGTTTTACCCGAGTCTGATTTCGGGCCAGAATTTCTTAGGTTTACTTCGAGTCAAATGGGTGATTACCCGGGTTTGACTTCGAGTCACGACAGAAGTGGGTTTTTCAACGACCTTTTTGACCATTTTTGATGATTTTCGATGTTGACCATTCATGATTCAATGATGGGAGCTCCATAATGGGATTGGAAGCTGGTCAGTTAGGAGTGGTCACAATATACTATGGGAGCTTGGCCTTGTATTCGATCTTGGTTTGTATCATATCTTCTTGGTTCTCCTGCCTCTAGGAGTACCGTTTGAGTTGCAGTTCCTCGTCCATTGCTTGGCACTCTGCTGGGCACGGGTTTTAGAGCTTCTTCTAGCATTTTGCACATTGGAATTTTCATCCAATTCGTCTTCCTTAAATTGTTTTTCATCTTTAGAGCCGGAGAGAGCCATCGTTATATCCTCCCGTGGGGTTTTCATCCCTAAGTTTGTGTTTGTAGCAGGTGCTTTTGCAACAGGCGGAGTGTTAATGTTTTCTTCCGTCATGATTCTTGGAGCTCCGCCCATTGCTTCCTTTTGCTTTTTCCTTCCGTTTCTTCCGTTCAAGCCAAAAACAGAAGAATGCTTTTGCTCCATAGCGGCCACGGCTTCAGGCACCGTTCTGGGAGTAGTTAATGATTGGAGTGCTAAGAGTGCATCTATCATTTCCATAAGAGCTTTTTGACTGTTTTCCATTTTATGGTTAATTTCATCAACCATCTTGTTCAATTCTCCCTTAGTCACAACTTCATGCTACGGGGAGGATCTTGGAACCTGATTCCTAGAGTAGGCTCCTAACAGCAGGTTGTTAAGGTTGTTGACTTCAATTTGCTGAGGGTTTGTTTCTTCTCCAGCAACGGTAGCTTCTATGGATCTTACAAAGGTAGTTCTCTTTCTTTCTGGTGGCATTGATTCTCAACAACAAATCTTTTAAGAAGAGATTGAGGATTTAACTTATGAACCTATCTGATCCAAAGTAGATAGCTAGATCTAAGCCTGAGTTGGGCTCTCAGTGAAAGCACCAAAATGTTAACCCTAAAAATGGATCAACACCTTGGATTAAGTGTGAAAGCACCAGCCCTATTCTTTGAGAGCAATAATATAGAAAATAGATGCAAAAAGAGCATAAATAGAAAAGAGACAAGAAGATTTTTATAGTGGTTCGGCTGTTAAAGAAGCCTACATCCACTTTATAACTTTTTTTAGTGATTACTGCAATTACAGGTTGAATTTGAATTTCCTTAGCTTATTCTTGCCTTAATTTTCTTGAGTGCTATTGGTTTATTCCTTTGGATGCTTTTTTTAAGTTTCAAGTCATTCTGGCATAGTCTGGGTGTTCTAACTCCTATTGAATTCTGCTGAGCCAAAAATCCAATTAACAGGATGCATAGCCCAGCGGTTTAGCTAACCCAAGCGTGCAGGCGACTCTACCCTAGAGATACCTATAGTTATGCATGCGTGAGTGGTGCACTCGGATTCATGTTGTAGCTAGCTATTTATTTCCTATGTACATCAGCCAGGGATGTTCGATGCTTTGGGTGGATATCTTCATCCTTGTGCGGGCGGATCATTCTCGAGTACTAAGGGCACTTTCGTGGAATCCTATACAACTAGAGAACACGCCTTAGCGATTTTAATTGTATACCTATTATTGTTGTGATGTACACTTACATGCATCATAGTTACTTGATTATTTATATTTCATACCCTAGACATTATTATAATATCATTGGAATTTCTAATAGAAATGTTTTGGTTATCGTAAGGCAAAACCCGTCCATGTTTACTAGCGCATGGTCTTACGTGATACCTTTATTTTGAAGTGTTTTATAAATATAAGAATCCATATGATTTGAGTTTATCACATTGGTTTACCAGACTAATCGAGGCGTTATTTTCTTATATTGCTTGGGTTAGCCCCAAGTATATTTCCAAGTTTAACTTGATGCTTTGGAGCTTCAGGAGAAGAGTTGGATGCTTGTAAAACCTATTTACGTATTTTATTTTCCGTTGCATTTCTTGTATTGTATCTATCAGTATTTGTGAGGATAGGTTGTTATAATCGTCCAGGCCGATGATAGGTTAGTTTACTCAGATTGATGTATGTATATTAAAGTTTTCTTTTTATGTAAAGGTCTTTTGAGATATTATATATTATCGTTCCACATGTGAGATCCTGATATTGTGTTTTTCTTCTTGTTTTGTTCCTGTTTCCTTTTTTTACCTAATAATCAGTCTTCTCGGCACTTGGGTGCTCGACACGTGAAAACCATGGATGTATTAGTGTCGATATTTGGGGGTCGAAAATGCCATTCATTACATTGGTATCAAAGCTGAAGTTTAAGCGAGAACCTTAGTATTGGTGGGGTATAACTCATTAAGAGGTAGGGTAATGGAATGCCTTATTATGAGTTGAGTGTATCATATATGTAAGAGTGCATATTTGTTGTTATAAGAAAAATGTTTTGTATTGTGTTGATGGTTCTGTTGAGTGGTTTATGGATTTTGGTTAATATGTGTTGCTAATGTTATTGATAGGGATCACTAAACACTTGAGCAAGACAATCCCACAGATTTACGTTGAAATTAGTAAATGAAATAACTTTACCTAGGATTATATTTTATACATGAAAGAATAATTTTCAAAAATTCATACAATTATTTATAGTGTGTGTTTGTTAGAAAATGATAATATTCAATTATTATCATTTATTGTTTGATTAGTTGTGTTCAGCCAGTTTATGAGCTTCACTGCATGGATTGGGTAGATAGTAATTATGGAGACATTGATAATGAACATATTATGAATTAAGTTTCACAGTTTGACTATAAGGCGTTTGGTGATAATGTTGGGTTAAAATTTAATTTTTATATAAGTTGTTTATTATAATCTAGACAAAGATATACATTTGTGAAATGATTTAGATAAGAAAGTAACTTTGTATAAGTTTGGTTTATAAAATATAATTTATAAATAAAAAGGATTTAAACTGAGAATTTAAGAACTTAAATCCTGATGTTTTTGGAAATTGTTTTTCAAAAATATTGTGATAATACTAGTACTATTTAAAAGTATTTATAAATAGAAATGTTTTCGAAAGGGTTTTAAAAGTGATAGAAAGTACCAAACTCATTTTTGTCGTTGGAAAATAGCTTTGGTGATGACTACAGCATCATCGGCATTTATTTTTGAATTTTAAAGTGAGGAATGATACCATAGTAGTTTTGCTTCATAATTGTTTTGGTAAAACAAGTTTTATTTTAAATCCCAGAAGTATGATTTGATATACAAAAGATATAAGTATATATAATTTCAAAATGATTGAAATTAAACCCGTTGTTTAGTTGTTAAGTTTTTTGTTAAGATATTTTATAGACTCGTGTATCCTATGCATTAGGGTAGTTTGGTTGTGCATCTGATTGTGATGTGTTGTTTAGTAGTTTTAAATTATTAAAATAAATGGAATTTTTTGCAACTTTGGATAAGTGAAAACTTCCGAATCGATATAGATTTGAAGCTAAGTGTTTTTGTGACAAATATAAAATTTAAGTTTTATATGATGCTTGAATTGAAAAGGTAGAGAGTTAAAACAATTTTTGAATTTTTTGAACATACTTGTGAGGTAAAACAGATTTCATATTTTTGTATATACTCTTAGGATGTAGTAGAGTATTATACGAATATAAATTTAAATTATGAAATGTTTATGAAATTTAAGAAATGTTTTATGAAATGATTCAAAAATGATTTTAGTATTAATTGAGGAATACTATGTGGAAAATGAAGGTGAATTAAAATGAAAAATAATTGGTGTAGTTAAGAAACCAATTGGAATAAATTACGTAAGTTGTACGCGGATCATTTTATTCGCACGACAGTTTTTGATCCCGAATTCAAGTACATGATTTTGAGGTGATTCACACCGGTCCGAATTAGGATTTTTCACTCAATTCTTAACATCGAACACTAGATACAGATTCTTGATGTGATACTAAAGTTTTCCATCATAATATATGGTAATGTAAGGAAAATAGAGATTTCTAATCCAAAAACCTGATCGAAGTCTACACCAGAGAGGTCAAGTGTGGTATACTAGTGTGAAATTGAAATTTATATGATCAAGCTAGTGATCAAATTTGATATTGCGTAAGGATTATATACGTATATCATATTAGCTTTAGTATATTTGTATGCTATGTGAGTTAGCTTGTGGATAGTTTGGGGAACGACTCTTCGAACTATTTAGGGTAGCATGAGTGATCGATCGAGTAATACTTGAGACTATTGAGCGTAAGGTGCGCTTAGTAGATTATTTATCATCCTTATGCGATGAGAAGTCTTTGAACATAGGCGAACCATGAGCTTTGGTTACTAGTGATTGCAGTACTGTGTAGTATTGTTATATGATTGTTACTTTGATGGCTAGAGATTACAATACCATTAGGTATTGATGTTCGATTGTTTTTTTTGTTGCTCTTGTCTATATTTCAAGGACGAAATATTTTAGAAACGGGAGAACGTAATGACCTAGAATTTTGAACGCTTTATATTTAAATATCGAAAATTATTTAAATATTTAAATCTTGGATTTAATAACATAAACTTGATTTAATAAGCCTATTTAAATTGTTTTAAAATAGTAAACGATAATGGTAAACTTTAATTTTTAATTTAAGTGATTAAACTTATTTTAATAATAATTCTTTTTAATTAACGCATGAAATTATCATCCTCAGACACTGTCTAGGATTTTGATGAAACTAGTTTCATTGGGACCGGAATATTGAGTTGTTGTGCACCGACGAGTTTTGTGGCAATTCAACGTGCTGTGTGATCGTGCGAGCTCGATATGTTCGATGATTAACTTAAGAGAATTAAATATAATAATTTTTTTACTATAAATAGCCCTCAACACTTAACCCTCTTTATTATCTCCCCTCTTCTTCACTTTAGAAAACAGCCGCCACTCCTCTTCTCCTTCTTTCAATTGTTTCGTGAGCTAGGATCAATGAAATTCGATGATTTTAGATTCGTTGGGATTGTGTAAGGGAGGGCTTTGATTCCGTATGTGTCGTTTTGGGTGCAGTGATGGTTGGATGTCCTCGACATCCCATGGCCGAAGCTAGGGTTGAGTTTTGGTGAAGTTGGAGGAGGCGATAGGCTATGGCGATGGTGGAGTTGGGTTTCTCGAGTGAATGCGAGTGTTTTGGTGATTGTCTGAAGAGGTGTGCTATAGGTGGTGACATGAAACATGTCATTTATAATATGTAGTAGCATGGTCATGATTTAGTAGAAGAGGCCAGAGGTGAATCGATGGCGCAGTTGTACTCGGCACGGGAAGAGAAGTCGGTAGGTGGTGGTTGTTAGTGCTCTGGCATAGGAGGGTGGTGAAAAGTGACATCGACTTGTCGTATTTTGGGGCTACAGTCGAAAATGGATGGAGGCATGCAGAGGATTTGAGGTTGGGTCCATCGTGAAGCTCGCTCAAAGTGGAGCTCATCGGTGGTAGCCGTTCGTTGTTTAGAGGTTCGGAGCTTCATTTTAGTGTGTGTGCGTGCACATTTGGGGTGGATTGTGCGTGTACTGGGAAGAAGCAAAGTGAATTGGGGAAGAAGAAATTAATGAAGGTAATTAAGTTAACAAATGTTAATTAATTATTTGAATTAGTTCAAAATCTTATTAAATCCATTACTTTTACATATGAGATTTGATCGAGACGATGTTTTCGCCATTACATTCATAGTGGGATTTTCTATGACTTAGATAAGTTTGGGCTAGGATGAGTTTACTCACCAAATGATTTGTATATTGTTGTGATATATCTGACAGATGATTTGTATATTGTTGTGATATATCTGTTTGTTGTGTTAAAATATTAATAGTATAAAGAACAATGCAAGTTATTATTTTTGGCACCTCCATGCTTTGGAAAGCAAGTGACAATAATATATTAAGTATAATCTCTCTTTTAATCCTCTATAACATGTCGCATGGCCCAGACTTACTTACATGTTTGATATTGCTATGTGAAAAGTTGAAAAGTGTGTGTGAATAGTTAAAGCGAAATGGTTGCTATGAATGCACTTTGAAATTCCTTGTACTTGACTCTTGTTAAATTGGTAAAAATATGAATATATTATGGAAATATATATTGGATTGTTCTATACACATGTCTGGGTATTTGACCTAAAGGAATTGGTTGGAAAAGTTAATGAATTGTTGAACAAACTTGTGTTTAAAATCTCGGTTTTTAGTAAAGTATAAAGGGCTTTTACTTTAGATAATTTTACAATTCGTTTTAAAAGGAGTTTATGAATGGTATTGAAGTATTTTAAAAGAGGAAACTAAACTTTAAATGTGTTTTTGGAATTATTTCTGAATTTTTAAAGTAAAGTGTTTTAAATTATAAAAACATGTTTTTATGGTTTTTTAAATAAATTATAAAATAAGTATTTTTACGTAATATGTAGAATAAATGTTTTAAACCATAGTATACTTATTTTAAAGTCTTTCAAATTACATTTTAAGTCTATATAGTTTTAGAAAATTAGTAATTATTTTATTAAAGTAATTTGGAGCTTATATAATATAAATATTATTTTAAAGAGGTTTTTAGTAAATAGATAAGTTGAAAAACTAAATTAAGCCTTTAATAAAGTAATAAAAGAAGGTTTGGATTTGAACACTTTTGTTAAAAATAGATGGTTTGTGAAATTAAGTGTTTTTATAAGGTGTTAAAAGGAAATTTGGATCTTAACACTTTAGTTAAAAGGAATGGTTTCGTGAAGTGTCCTGGGTTTGTTGTAAACAATGTTTTAGTAACTTTTGTTTTTAAACCCTTGAATAATATTTTAAAATGGGAAAAAATATTATTAAGTGTTTATGAATACACTTAGATCTTTAATAATGGAATTTTAAAGATAATAACAAGTATGGAATCATTTGGGAGAAAGATAGCAAAGCATAAATTTTAAAGTAAAAAAGGGAGAAGAGGTTTATAGTAACAATGTGTAAGTAACTTTTGTTTTTAACCTCTTTGATTGTATTTAAAGTAAGTAAATCTTGCTAATGATTTGTGAATATACTTATACCACTGAGATATATATAAATACTTTTATGTGAAGTATTGAAAAAAATACAAATGAATAGAGAACTGTATAATACTTGTATATATCTTTGTAAATTATTTCAAATATATATATACAAGTAGAAAAGGGAAGTTTTAATTAATAAACGAATATTAATTAAAAAGGGGATTAGAAGTCTTTTATATGACTTGATCGTGCTTGTGTGTCGATCATGCCTTATGTGATTACTTACTTATGTAAAGCATATGGGACTTAGTTTATCTTATGCAATCATTCTCATTATTATCAAATTGACCAAATATAATTCTGGAAATATCTAGAAAAAACACAAAAATTATATGGTATAGTTATCATTGGTGGTGCTATAATGTACGTATAAACTCGTTTTGCTCTTTTAGGATAAATGATAAGGAAATTCGTCCCCATCCGGTTAGGAGATGATCTTTGCTCCTATGTATTGTCTGTTTATTTCTAAAAGAACTAGAGTTGAGTTTACCGAAAATCTATCAACTGGTTTTTAGAGCGCCTGAGAAGCGGGGAAGTGTACTTATATGAGATGACTTGAAACTGTAACCACTTCAAAACCATATACGTGATCTATGCTTTAGAAGAGGTTCACGATTGATTCGAGATGCTGGAATCTATGTGGATATTCAAGATCTGATTGAGATGCTCGAAAACATGTAGTTTTTCATGATATATTCGGGATGTAGGATACATGTGTGATTCCAAAATCTATTGAGATATGGGAATCCATGTGTGGTTCGAAGATCTTTTTATGTTGTGGCTCGAGTGTTGGAATGCCGGACGTAGCCTCACCAGTGGATATGACTAAAACCAAAGATAGGATGCATAGCCCAGGGGTTTAGCTAACCCAAGTATTCAAGCGAATCTACCCTAGAGATACCAATAGTTATACATGCGTGAGTGGTGCACTCGGCTTCATACTGTAGCCAGCTATGTATTTCCTATGTATGTTAGCTAAGGATATACGATGCTTCGGGACGATATCTCTGATCCTTGTGAAGGAGGACTATTCTCGAAGTACTAAGGGCACCTTTGTGGAATCCTATAGAATTAGCGAAAGCGTCTTAGCTGTTTTCACTACAAGAAAGTTTGTTATTAATAACGCCAATTGATAATGCATTATTCTAAAGCGTTATTGTTTAATTTGGATTATTTAGCTTTTTAACTTTATTTGTTCTGTTCACATGCGTAACGCTTGCCCCAAATACGAAACCCCTCCCAAAATTTTCATCTCCCTCTCAAAATACTTTATCGCTTGTCGTCTTCCTCACACCCATGACCTAAATAACAGAAACTAATTTTTGTTCGCTCATCTCACTCCCCACATCTCGCTCGACATCTCCAATCTTTGATCCAGCTCGCCATCTCTATTCTCCGATCCAGCTCTTCAGCAGCTCCAAAGTTGACCGAAATTTATGCTCGAGGAAATCATCGCTCTGATATATTTCTGTTATCGATTATCTGCTCGGATTTCTGGTAAATTATCTACTCTAGGAAATCTTCGCTCTTGTAAATATCTGCTCAGATTTCTAGATTAGAAATTTCTAGGTTATGTTTATCAATTTATGCAATTAGTCTCAATTGCTTGCACGATTTGTTTGGATAGCAGGGCTTGGTTAAAAATCTCTTTGTTTAACTGTTAATGGACTCTACTGCTGAAAATGCATTTATATTGGTGGTTGGCACTGCTAGAGGTTTTTTCACATTCATATCTTAAGCTAAAATTTTGATTACGTTCACTGTATAGCTAGAATTCATGTTTGACATAGCAAGTTTTAGTAGTTTGAATCAACTTTTGCATGTGAAACTATTTAGGTTTTAAGAAAATGAAGTTATATGCATTACTGCTACTATTGTGTAGTGCAATATTTTTAAAGACTGAAGTACTTATTAAATACTTTATCAGGCTCGTACGTATGTGTGGCTGACATATAAAGAAGCGTAAGACATTGCTTAGTACTTCCATTCGAAGATGCAGGTTCCAAAAGGTCAGTATATTTAAACATGTTTTATTATAGGACCACTAAAGTGTAGTTTCTTTATTTGTCGTATCATTTTCTTTGACCAATGCATTAAAATTAATAATGTGATATGTTTATATTTATATCGACGAAGTTACATACTCATGCAATCTCACAATAATTAAAAATAACAGTCATAATATATTTAGTTGGGTAGACAAAAGTTTGTATAGGTTTTCAAAGCATAAAGTACATTTTCTAATGAATATGTAAAATTGTTACTCTAACAGAAACTATTGTTTAATTTTATCCGTTTGGTATATATTCTAGGCCATTGTTTAGTTTTATGTAAGTTAATGCTTGAATAGTGTAAATTGCACGGGTGTATGTTCCTATTGTTGGTGGCCATATTGGTGTAACCATCTTGCTTCTGCTCTCTCAGGTGATCTTCTAGATAGAACATGTATTAAATTAATGAAGTTTGGGATTTTAAAATCTCATGGGTAAATTATAGAATATGTTGCTAATTGATATTGGACGGAAACAATAAACCGAGCTATAAAAGATATGGTTGGAACTATTTTCAACAATATTTATCTCACCTTATGTTTATAAATAAAGGAATTTATTATAAATAAAGAATATTTATCTCGCCTTATTATCAGTGAAAATCAATTTCATCTAAAGCCAAAATTACACCCCGTGTTCTTTTGTTTTGTCTTTCTGTGTTCTTCTCCGTATTCTTTTGGAATATCCGTATTCTTTAACTCAATTGCTATTTTTAGGATGCTAAAGTCGTAGAAACGTAGTGAAGGTTTTAGATTCTAAATGAAAAAAAGGTTATGACGCTAGAAAAATAGCGATTTGATCCTGAATTTTTTCAAGCGTTCTATATGGTTTGAGTGAGTAGGATGAACTTAATCTATACTAGTTTTCACATGTATTAGTGTAATTAGTTGGATAAGCAAACTTTCTTCACCAACTGGAGCACTAAAGGTGATGGGTTGATATTAACTATTTATCAACTTAACGCGATTTACACTAGTGACGATGAGGATGTGATGACTGATTTTAAAAACTCTATGATGCAAGCTTTGGACATGACTGGTTTAAGAAGTAAGATTCTTTCTTGGCATTTAGGTATTACAGAAATCATATGGCATTTTCATTTGTTAAAGAAGGTATGCCACTGAAGTGTTGAACTGTTTTAGGATGGATGAAACCAAGTCAGTAAGTAGCCTGATTGTGCTAAGTTTTAAAATGAGTAAAGATGATCACGGAGTCACGGCGGAGGAGACTTATTTCAAACAAATGGTAGGAAGTGTGATGCATCTCACCTTACTCATCTAGATATATTATTCACTGTAAGTTTGATTATCAGGTGCATGGATTATCTAAATGAACTTCACTTCCAAGCTGCCAAAAGGATTTTAAAGTATTTAAAGGGTATCGTAAATCAGGGCGAATCCAGATGTCTACTGGAGAGGGATCAAAATTTGAGATCATATGATTTGAAGCAACTAACACAATTAATTAGTATGCTGACATATCTTATACAGGTTGTAGTAAAACAATTTGATCACGCCAAGAGTACCGGATCATGTCGGCTGGAAATCAAATTTTAGCAATAGTCGAACACAAACATTTGTATTAAAAGAACTTATACAATATTTTAGTATATAAGCATATGATTGATTGCAGAATTATCAAAAATCACATCCTAAATTTTGCTGCTGTCTATCTACTACTTTAAACTAATTTTTTTAATATACAAGAAGCCGCTAGTAATTATCTACAAGCAGGTGCAAACAATTGCCTAAACTGCTTTCCTTCTATAGTTAAAGTGTAGATGATAATATCTAATTTGTTAAACGTGAATGGCTTAGAAACCAAGTCAGAGCTATGCAATATGTTTATCGGTAAAGAATGATGTAGAAAATACATAATATCAATGTTGGTTCAAAAAAGAGTTCTGTGTTTTTCATTTTCAACAATGTACGTGAAAATGCATAAAAGATAAGTAGAGGTGTAAAACGCTAAATTAATATAATTTATAGGAAAGTTTATACATTACAACATAGAAGGTAAGACAAAAGTTTGTTGTTTGAACCATGGCTACAAAGAGGTAGCTTGATTACTAAATTAGGATATAATGCATCAGAAATAATGATCTAGGAGAATCTGAATGTGTTGTATCATAGTGAATGGTGCGTGTGGGTAGAAAACAGAATTTATTGAGCTAACTTTATTTTCTTTACCTTTTTAGAAACAAAGGTGCTTTATTTACTAAATAAATTTACAAGGGTAAGATTACTAGCATCCTAAAGAAATGCAGTTACATGATCAACTATAAAAAGAAAACATTTATATGGGATGGCTAGTAAAATCAAATGAATAGCATACATTGCTAGAAGATAAAAAAGCTATCTTGAACTATCAGAATATATTAACTCCACATTATTATTATTTTAACCTAATCCATCAAGTAAATTTCTATTATCAATAGCAAAGACAAAGATATTGATTTGTGTTAAAGTGCACCCAATGAGCACACATTAGCATTATCCTACGTTCCTATTATAAAAAGTTAATGATAGAAGTTAGTTTTGTGCTATGTGAATTTTGATGAAAATTTGTTAGATCTAATATTAAGTTTGCTTCTCAATACTTTCCTCTATAACTCATTATCTTGTATGTGAAGCCATGGTTGACTTTACCATGGTTACAGATTGCTTGCTCGCTAGATTATGCATTTCCTTTGGTTTGCATCAAGTGATATTTTAAGTTGACAAGCATAAGTATACTGTGCCTGCGCGCGTGTGTTAGTTAGTTATGACCTTACCTGTATTTGTAGGGAAAGTAGAAGACGTCAACAAAGTTCAGACCCTCCTTTTTAGTGCAACAATGCCTGACTGGGTAAAAAAGGTATATGTTTGTCCACTTCTTGCTAGCTTAAAGTTTGTTTTATCCATGCTTGTCCCCATAATTAGACATAGCAGAAATGATTTGGTTTTTCCATATGTTCCTTTTATATCTGATTAATTTACATCTTTCTAACTTACGTGCTAAAATGTCTTCACTTCCAGATTTCTATGAAATTCTTGAAAGCTGATAAGAAAACCGTAGACCTTGTTGGTAACGAAAAATTAAAGGATAATGCTAGTGTTAGACATCTTGGAGCCTGCCGATGTAGTTAAATTTGAACACATTTCTATACCTCAGCCTACCGATATAGCCGAATCTGCTGGATCTGTAGCAGCCGATTCAATTTCCTCTGTCTCTGATAGGCACATCTAAATTTTTAGCAGCACTATGCTTGTCTTTTGCTTGTTTTGCCAATTTTGTTACCACTGATATAAGTTATGCATATATTAATTGTGGAGATTGGAAAATTGTTTTACCTATGCCTGGTTTGCTCTTATTTGTTGCAGTGTAACGTCAATATTTAAGTCTCAAGCCGAACAACTCCTTAGTACAACTGGTTTACCAGCTATTGATTTACTTGCTAAAGCACTTGCAAAAGCTGCAGTATGATTCTTTTCTACTTACTGCTCATATCTCCTTTGTGTTTTTACCGACATGTTTGGTTGTGTAGGATTATACAGACATAAAGAAAAGATCACTTCTTTCATCTATGGAGGGTTATGTAACCCTGTTACTTCAGGCAGGAAGAAAACCAATTCACTCCACGACGTAAATACACTATCATACTTACGTGCCTACTTGTTTGTTTATGTGTGATCGTTGTAACTTATTGTTCCTACGTAATACTGTAGGTTTGCTTGTAGCATATTGAGGCGATTCCTACCAGAAGAGAAGGTTGAAGCAATTAAAGGTCTTTCATTAACGGCTGATGGAATGGGTGCTGTATTTGATGTGCGTACTGAGGATTTGGACTTGTTTATGGACGGTACAGTGCTCATATATCTTATGATATATCTATTCTACTTCAAATTATAGTCGTACTAGCTGATAGCATAGATGTCAAACATATCAAGATTTGATCCTGTAGTCGCTGCTCTATCAAATTTTCTATGGTCCTTTCCACGATGCATATGATTGCATCGTTGGATGACTAATATTTATAAAACACGCATGCACATCCGCGCGCGTGCACACACAACACACACACTCCCCCTTATTTCGACTGCATGTTCCCCTTTAAATAATTATATAAGTTACAACGGAGAGAAACTATAATTATTTAAAAGTGGATTTGTGATTGAAATTAGGCGGATTTGAGGAGTAGTGTAAAAGCCCGAAATCCGTACCCCTTGAATTGACATTAATCTCCATTAATGAATTCAAGAAGAACGGAAATACGAACTATTTGAGTTAAGAAGAAGAGGTAGAAGAAGAAAATAGGAAACAACAACATCAGAATCTCACATCGCAGCGGAATAAAATATAATGTATACCAATAGATCTTTACAGAAATTAAAACTATATCTGTTTTATACAATACATCATCCGAGTATACATCAGAATACACATAACATACAACTGGACAATAATCATATCCTATCCTCAATACAACAGAGTATAGAGTTCAATACAGCGGAATATATATAAACAAGTACGGGAGTAGGTATCTCCATCCAGCTCGTCTCCTGAGCTCCACAGCATAACCTAACCTGTTTATCTCGGTCTGACCCGAGCATCATATAAAACAACACCCGATTCAGTTTGGAAAACCAGCGTGAGAAAATTACACTCAATTTATTATTAAAGTTTCAAAAATCCTTTGAAATCAAAAGCATCACGTAAGACCACGCCACAAATAAACATGTCGGGTTTTTACCTTACGATAGCTAAAACACTTTCTTATCAAAATCCTCTGATATTATAATAGTGTCTATATACAAATACTTATTCAAATAGCTGAAATTGTTACATCTATTAAATTCTAGCATACTAGCCACAATCGTGGGTAATACAAACAAATACCGTACAAGGCACGTAGGAAGAATGGATTTACAACTAATGACTAGGAACTGGGGTACCACCTGTCACAGTACGTGGCCTAGATCACCGTACCGAGGACCCACCCTAAGTCCCCTGCAACACAAGGCCGGAACTATCCCTTACTGGATAATTCCGAATAAAATCACCACACGGTTGTGATCAGCAACCGCACCGCTAAGCCGAAATAAAAAGGGACATCTAGACAGGGATGACCTTACTCTCAAGTGGGTGCGACCCACGAAGCCTTGCTGCATAACCCCTGATTTTCAGTCATTCCCGGTTGTTGAGGCTCGAGGCTAAGCATTACCTTTATAGAACATATCCCTTAGAATGCCCATCGTCTACCTGACGATGTCCCGGAAGCATTCCTCCATACAAGTCCGTCCCGGGTCCGAACGGAACCGAAGGCACTACTCCTACTACATCCATTTTGAAAATATCCTCAGGTTTAGTAGCGACTAGCCCTTGCACTTCACTGCACCATCTTCGATATCAACTCGTTTCCACACGAAACGTACAAACCGGATCGAAGTGGTTTTCGAGAAATTAATCCCGATCCCGGTCTCTTCGAAACGATCAGCGCATTGGCCAATATTGATAGTCGGTTATTTAACTATCAATTAACATTCACAAACATCCATCAAACAATAAATAACTCTCCCAAATTATTTATCTCAAAATATCTTCGCAAGATATATTTCCATTTTCAATCCTTTGATAACAATTTCAAAACAGTTTCCTTTCACGGAATGCATTTCCCAAATATTTATTTCCACTGAAACACCAAGTACAAAATACTTTTAGATTTTAAAATAATTTAAAAACACTTTATTATAAATATACTTTATAACATTGAAATTTAAAACTACTTTAATACTTTATTAAAATATATACTTTAAGAATATTTAAAATAAAACCCCTTTATAAATATAAACTAAATTTCTCTTTTTAACATAATACTAAGTCACTTTTATATAATTATTACAATAATAGGTTTTGAAAATCTTACTTTGGGATTTAACATTTAGAAATAATCAATTTTCTAAAACATGCTTTTTAAAACAAAATTAGAACTTTTAACTTATATTTAAAATTTGCTTTAAAAACGTACTTGGCTATCCAAGGAAATACACTTCTCTTCACATCTTTTAAAAATAAATCAACATTTATTTTTAAACCAATTCAAATCCCTTTATAAATTCCTACCTTGAATTTATATTTTCAAATATCATCTGATATTTTATTTTACTTTATAAACCCAGTTTATAAGTTCCAAAATCTCAATTCTCTTTAAAATTTCAATTCCAAATACTTAAATCAGTTTACAATTGATTTCCAACTCACTTCACTTGATATAATTTTCTTTACTTACTTCATTTATTTCAAAATATATTAACTTTTAGATTTATTTCTTTATTATGAGTTAAACCCCCTTTAACTGGAAATACCAATTTCAAATTTCCAAAACTCCTTATTTATCCTTTAATTAAATTTAATCCTTAAATTCAAAAATAAATTTTTTCATTCTTTAAATTTAATATCACTTGAATTATTTTACTTAAAATTTACTCTTTTATTTCCTTTCAAAAATCCAATTCTATAGAATTTAATAACTCATTATACTTAGATATTCAATCCAACTATATCTTCCAATATTTCAATCATCAATAAAATCATCACAGGATATCAATATTCATAGCACAGAATATCAAATAATCTAAATAATTTTGAGGAATCCAGTTGGATCCCTCCAACCTGTTTCCCTGCATCCATAGACGTTAGCACAATACCAATTCCATTTCGAGGTGGAATATCGCGGTAGATGGGTTTTATACAATATCATCCGCTATTATGCGGCGCATAGGGTCTCATCCGCTATATAATGCGGGAATATCAACTCCAATATATACATATTCCATATATATATATATTGATATATACTACTATATATACTATCATATCAAATCAATCCAATCATTCACCAAATATTTAAATTTAACTAATTAAATTTAAATTGAAACCACATGAGTGAGATTAACTCACCGTTGATTTTTGTTTCGCCGTCCATCCAATCCTTACTTGTTTTTCCCACAGTATTATACCTTGTATAACAATTTTTATGATTTATTAATATTTGAACTAATCAAACGATTTATTATCCATTATATAATTTTAGTCAACCACTAAATTTATTTTAAACTAAAAATATATTTTTAAACAAATTTATTACCTTAATACTTTGCTTTAAAATAAGTTAATAAATTTAAAGTGTATGCTTGTATATTTATCTCCTTTTGAATCTACATAAATATGTACTGGTGAGAAAATCTACATAGGTTAAATTCCAATAAAATAAAAATTCCTCCAGACCTATATATACACTAAATTAAATAAAACTGTTACATGTATTTACTATTTTAACAAAATATGTATGTGGATGTATATATAAATATATATATTTATTAATCTAAAAAAAAGAATTACTTTATCCCCTACTGTACTTATATATATATATATTTCCTTTTAGACTTTACATTAAATTTATATGCTGTAAACATATATCTATATATATTATTAAATTGAATTAAACAAAACAGCAAGTACCTCATGCCTTGCAAACGAACTCTGGCCACCACGCGAATCGCCACTTCGAGTTGCACCGCTATTCTTCGCTCCGAAGACTATCGAACAAATTGCGTACTAGCTCCTCGTCGCGCTTCCCACGGTGACGACGAAGTGGCGAAGAAACGTCGATCGCGATCTCTACCCCATCTCCTCTAACCCTCGAACTCACGCGTCTATTGCTCCAACGCCATGCGCTCGAAATCGAACGCATTGAACTCGCGAACCCCATAGGAGCCGACCCTATCCACTGCCCCGCCTCCACATCACGTCGCGGTTCGATCGCGTCGACGAGCTGACCAATCCGGTAGATTTCACCGCTTGCCTCGATCGATCGTCACCCCTTAATTTTCTGAATTTAAATGAGGGAGGCACGATTGAAATAACTGGAGATGAATTCGATTTGAATTGAAGGAAACAAAAAGGAAGTGGCCATGGATTCTTTTAGAAGTAGAAATCAATTTTGTTTTACTGCATCGGATTTGATTTTGAAAAAGGAAGCAACGCGATTTTAAGTTTGAACGAGATTTTAATGTATAAAAATTTTCTCAGATATTTTGGCTCGATTTTCGCTTCTGAGAGAAGAGAAAGGGTACGTGATTTAACAGAAAGGAACGATGTGGTTTTAATAGAAAGAGAGATGCGATGCCTTGCGTGAGAATTCTGCAAAGCTACAGTGACTTTGAACTGATGGGAAAAAGTTATGAGGTGAAATAATTTCAGCTGAAAGTGACAAGGATAAATATATTGTTAAATTAAATTCAAACCGTCTCGATAAATGCAACTCAAAATCTCGACCTCCTATCGAGACTTGCCGCTAGGCGTTCATAATGTTATACCCCTATTCTAAACGCAATGGAAAAGGTTTCGAGTCCAAACTCGATCGTATGGAGAAGATAGCTTTTTGAATCAAGTTATTATATTGAATTTTCGATATAGATTTCAACGCGTTTATCTACCGTACGACCACACGACAACTCCAAACATTACGAAAATTGAAATCCGATAATAATACAATATTACGGATCCAGAACTAGTTTCGTCGAATTTCGAGACTATCTCGAAAAGCTATTTTTAAATACCAATTTAAACTATATATTTTCAAAACTGGACAAAACACTTTTAAATTCAATTTTAAAAGTTCTATCACCTTCGGTATTATCAATATAAATTTCCTAAAGCTTTAAAATATTTTTAACAGGCTTAAAACTCCAGATTCAACATTTTACCCAACTTCAAATTATTTAATTCAACAATTAAATCACCAAATAAATAATGATATTTGAAATTTTGAGTTTAAAATTAACTCTTAAATATTTAAATTCAATTAAATATTCCAATTTCAAATATACAAAAATCCGAGTCGTCACATTTCTCCTCCCTTAAAATAATTTCGTTCCCGAAATTACTAGTTAGGAAGAAAGATTCATAACCCATTAACTATTTCCTCAACTCAAATAGTTTTCAAACAACTTGCCAAAACAAATCTTTTTATTAAAGACACAATATCCCTTTTTATTATCTTTCCAAACCTATCCGTAAGTCCTAAACAATATCACTTACTTTTCAATTTAAATTCAAATTCAAATTTTAAATTATCCAAAATTTCTTAAAATTTTTCTAACTTCCTAAATTTCCGAATTTTTTTGCCAGCGTCTCCTTTGCGCGGCTAGCTCGGTACTACTACAAAATGGCTCTAAG
Organism: Allium fistulosum; assembly: GCA_030737815.1. Classification (NCBI taxonomy): domain Eukaryota; kingdom Viridiplantae; phylum Streptophyta; class Magnoliopsida; order Asparagales; family Amaryllidaceae; genus Allium; species Allium fistulosum. The sequence goes on along the minus strand of CM060906.1, from coordinate 1,080,152,451 downwards.
ACCCCCAAATCTCAAAAAGAAAACAAACAGCCAAGTGGCTAGATCAAAACCCAAACAAATTTCATATAGAAATTTATATACATACCTTTTTAGTCGAGCAATTCAATTTATCTTCTGAAATCAAAAACATCCATTTATCCTTTGTCTTAACATACCTGTATATCCTGTATAGCAAGAATGTCCAATTACAACATTCAAAGTCATTTGCATTTCTTTTCAAAATTTACAACATTTGCTTCACTTAAGCCCGTGCGATGCACATATATCATCCGTACGCAATTTCAAATTCGATCGCTCACTCGATCACACAATTTCACTTCCGTACTAGTATCGTCCACCCGACTTCCTAGTGCGGACTCAGATATGGTTTCTTGATCAGAAACCGTCATTCTCCTTGCATAGCCTCCAACTATGATAGAGAATTTCCAGAATCAATCAATAATCCATATCCAGGTTCGTCGTCGAAAATCGAGTGAAAAATCCTAACTCGGATCGATAAAACTACCTCGAAATTCTGTGCTCGAATCTGGATCAAACCATTTATGCGAATAAAATAATATACGTACATCCTACGCAATTATCCCAATTGATTTTAGCTATACCAATTCTCTTTTATTCACATTCATTTTGATTGTTATTCACCTTTCCACAATTATCTCATTTACAACTATCAGTTTTGATCTTCATTCAATTATTCACTTAGAATAATTTCCTCAATACTACATTTACTTAAGAATTTCATTCTTCATTTCTTAAGTTCCATATAAATATTTTATATACTTCTTATTTTTGTTCTTACTTCACTACTGAAGTTTATTTCCATTTCTATTCGCTTTCTCTTTACAATTCCATTTGAATACAATTTGTTTTCAAATCCTGAATATTGAATTTTATTCACCACATCTCAAATAAAAGTTTATTCGAAACTTTTTCTTCCTTCAATTTCTTCGATTTCACCTTACTTTAAATACACAATTTTAAATTTCATTTCAATATTCAGTTTCAATTTTATTGCAAACCAATTCTAAATCATTTGTCGTTAATGAAGATTTTCAAAAGATTCAAAAAAAAAATTCTAACTCCCAAAATTTTCGAAATTTTTTGACAGAGTCTCCTTTGTACGGAGGAGCTTTTGCAATATGACAGAAAATATAAATATATATACATCGACCCACACGGTCGGAAAAACAAAAACAGTTCATATTTCCTATTTTTATTGCGTAGGCGTACCTTATTTAGCATTTTTAAGCAAAGCAGTTATTTATTTTAGCAATTGCATAACCCGACCCAGCCAAACGGCCTCTCTGAACCTGTACTTACTCAATTCAAATATGTAAGTGACCAATATATGCAATTTATTAACATTCCACTTATTTTCAATAGCTAAATGCATACATTTCATAAGCAATATCCACAATATAGTTTCCATAAGCAATTTACAAGGTCTCACTATTTATTCAATAGCGTTTACTTGATTTTTATATCATCTTATTCAATTCAGAATGATTTCAACTCATTTTCTTACATTCAATTCATTTGTAATCCAAACAAACTCATATTCATATTCATTTATATCAAAATCAATTTTTTTTTTCACTTCTATCAATCAATTCCATTTTATTTTACTAATTTAATTCAATTAGTACTTATTCAATCCATTTAAACTTATTCCACATTTCTATTCTCTTCCAAACTTATTATTTCAATAATAAAGCCACTTCAATTTTATTTCCACTCACTTGAATTTTATCTGCAATACAAATCATTCTTATTTTAATTCAATTCCATTCAACTGCAATTCATATTTAATTCACTTACAATTTCAAGTTGAATTACTATTAATAACTCAAGCCTCACTTTAAAATTTTATCATTTATTCACAATTCAAATTTTAATTAACCAATTCGAGTTCCATTTCCATAAACATTTTAAATAAAATTCCAGAGTTTAAATCAATTTTCCAAAATTCCAAAATTACTCTTGAAATCAACTATATCCAGAATCCTTTCCAATTCCAAAACCATACCCAGTTTTACAACCAACTCTAATTTTCCAATCTTCTGGTAGCAAAATTTCTCTTTTGGAAACTCGAAAATGAACACCGATGATGTCGCGATCATCATCGGAATTATTTTCCAACGACCGAAAAGAGTTAAATGCTTTTATCTCTTTAAAAACAATTCAAATATCTTTAATTTCCAAATCTCACCAGATTTCAAATTCAATTCAAAAATATTTCCGAAATAATACCACTATTATTTCTCCAAAACCTTTAAAAACCATTTTCAAACCCAAAGGAATTTAAATTTTCTCAAAATTTCTAATTCTAAATCCTTTTTATCCAAATCCAAAAATTACCCTGGAATCTTATCTCTTTTTAATTATCAACCACATTTATAATTCACATTTACAAATCTCATTTGGTTATATGAATTTATTCCTTACCTTTTGATTAAATTCCAATTTCTATCCAATTCCTTAACAAAAATGATAATTATCATTTCCTAACAACTAAGCAACCAAATATACTATAATAATTTACGAAAAATTATTTCTTTTATATACAAAAATAATTTGGGTAAAATTATTTCATTTACCCTATTTAAAAACAAAACTGTGTTGGTTTATCTTGTTTAAGAGTTTAGAAACCCCTATCGATGTTGTGGCGTCCCACACATCGACCAGAATCCATAAACACTTAACAGATAAGTCAACACAATATAAAATAATTTTTTATATTCACTAACAAATACGCGCTCATATTTATTAATACACTCAAACTCATTCTAGAGTACTATCGACTCAATTTTATGAGTAATTCCCACCAGAGCCAAGGTTATGGCCAGCCTTCGCTCTGATACCACTGTAACAGCCTGCAAATCCGTACCCCTTGAATTGACATTAATCTCCATTAATGAATTCAAGAAGAATGGAAATACGAACTATTTGAGTTAAGAAGAAGAGGTAGAAGAAGAAAATAGGAAACAACAACATCAGAATCTCACATCGCAGCGGAATAAAATATAATATATACTAACAGATCTTTACACAAATTAAAACTATATCTGTTTTATACAATACATCATCCGAGTATACATCAGAATACACATAACATACAACTGGACAATAATCATATCCTGTCCTCAATACAACAGAGTACAGAGTTCAATACAGTGGAATATATATAAACAAGTACGGGAGTACGTATCTCCATCCAGCTCGTCTCCTGAGCTCCACAGCGTAACCTAACCTGTTTATCTCGGTCTGACCCGAGCATCATATAAAACAACACCCGAGTCAGTCTGGAAAACCAGCGTGAGAAAATCACACTCAATTTATTATTAAAGTTTCAAAAATCCTTTGAAATCAAAAGCATCTCGTAAGACCACGCCACAAATAAACATGTCGGGTTTTTACCTTACGATAGCCAAAACACTTTCTTATCAAAATCCTCTGATATTATAATAGTGTCTACATACAAATACTTATTCAAATAGCTGAAATTGTTACATCTATTAAATTCCAGCATACTAGCCACAATCGTGGGTAATACAAACAAATACCGTACAAGGCACGTAGGAAGAATGGATTTTCAACTAATGACTAGGCACTGGGGTACCACCTGTCACAGTACGTGGCCTAGATCACCGTACCGAGGACCCACCCTAAGTCCCCTGCAACACAAGGCCAGAACAATGCCTTACTGGATAATTCCGAATAAAATCACCCCACGGTTGTGATCAGCAACCGCACCACTAAGCCGAAATAAAAAGGGACATCTAGACAGGGATGACCTTACTCTCAAGTGGGTGCGACCCACGAAGCCTTGTTGCATAACCCTTGATTTTCAGTCATTCTCGGTTGATGAGGCTCGAGGCTAAGCATTACCTTTATAGAACATATCCCTTAGAATGCCCATCGTCCACCTGACGATGTCCCAGAAGCATTGGTCCATACAAGTCCGTCCCGGGTCCGAACAGAACCGAAGGCACTACTCCTACTACATCCATTTTGAAAATATCCTCAGGATTAGTAGCGACTAGCCCTTGCACTTCACTGCACCATCTTCGATATCAACTCGTTTCCACATGAAACGTACAAACCGGATCGAAGTGGTTTTCGAGAAATTAATCCCGATCCCGGTCTCTTCGAAACGATCAGCGCATTGGCCAATATTGATAGTCGGTTATTTAACTATCAATTAACATTCACAAACATCCATCAAACAATAAATAACTCTCCCAAATTATTTATCTCAAAATATCTTTGCAAGATATATTTCCATTTTCAATCCTTTGAAAACAATTTCAAAACAGTTTCCTTTCACGGAATGCATTTCCCAAATATTTATTTCCACTGAAACACCAAGTACAAAATACTTTTAGATTTTAAAATAATTTAAAAACATTTTATTATAAATATACTTTATAACATTGAAATTTAAAATTACTTTAATACTTTATTAAAATATATACTTTAAGAATATTTAAAATAAAACCCCTTTATAAATATAAACTAAATTTCTCTTTTTAACATAATACAAAGTCGCTTTTATATAATTATTACAATAATAGGTTTTGAAAATCTTACTTTGGGATTTAACATTTAGAAATAATCAATTTTCTAAAACAAGCTTTTTAAAACAAAATTAGAACTTTTAACTTATATTTAAAATTTGCTTTGAAAACGTACTTGGCTGTCCAAGGAAATACACTTCTCTTCACATCTTTTAAAAATAAATCAAGATTTATTTTTAAACCAATTCATATCCCTTTATAAATTCCCACCTTGAATTTATATTTTCAAATATCATCTGATATTTTATTTTACTTTATAAACCCAGTTTATAAGTTCCAAAATCTCACTTCTCTTTAAAATTTCAATTCCAAATACTTAAATCAATTTACAATTGATTTCCAACTCACTTCACTTGAAATAATTTTCTTTACTTACTTCATTTATTTCAAAATATATTAACTTTTAGATTTATTTCTTTATTATGAGTTAAACCCCCTTTAACTGGAAATACCAATTTCAAATTTCCAAAACTCCTTATTTATCCTTTAATTAAATTTAATCCTTAAATTCAAAAATAAATTCTTTCATTCTTTAAATTTAATATCACTTGAATTATTTTACTTAAAATTTACTCTTTTATTGCCTTTCAAAAATCCAATTCTATAGAATTTAATAACTCATTATACTTAGATATTCAATCCAACTATATCTTCCAATATTTCAATCATCAATAAAATCATCACAGGATATCAATATCCATAGCACAGAATATCAAATAATCTAAATAATTTTGAGGAATCCAGTTGGATCCCTACAACCTGTTTCTCTGCATCCACAGATGTTAGCACAATACCAATTCCACTTCGAGGTGGAATATCACGGTATATGGTTTTATATAATATCATCCGCTATTATGCGGCGCATAGGGTCTCATCCGCTATATAATGCGGGAATATCAACTCCAATATATACATATTCCAATATATATATATTGATATATACTACTATATATACTATCATATCAAATCAATCCAATCATTCACCAAATATTTAAATTTAACTAATTAAATTTAAATTGAAACCAGATGAGTGAGATTAACTCACCGTTGATTTTTGTTTCGCCATCCATCCAATCCTGACTTGTTTTTCCCACAGTATTAAACCTTGTATAACAATTTTTACGATTTATTAATATTTGAACTAATCAAACGATTTATTATCCATTATATAATTTTAGTCAACCACTAAATTTATTTTAAACTAAAAATATATTTTTAAACAAATTTATTACCTTAATACTTTGCTTTAAAATAAGTTAATAAATTTAAAGTGTATGCTTGTATATTTATCTCCTTTTGAATCAACATAAATATGTACTAGTGAGAAAATCTACATAGGTTAAATTCCAATACAATAAAAATTCCTCCAGACCTATATATACACTAAATTAAACAAAACTGTTACATGTATTTACAATTTTAACAAAATATGTATGTGGATGTATATATAAATATATATATTTATTAATCAAAAAAAAGAATTACTTTATCCCCTACTGTACTTATATATATATTTCCTTTTAGACTTTACATTAAATTTATATGCTATAAACATATATCTATATATATTATTAAATTGAATTAAACAAAACAGCAAGTACCTCATGCCTCGCAAACGAACTCTGGCCACCACGCGAATTGCCACTTCGAGTTGCACCGCTATTCTTCGCTCCGAAGACTATCGAACAAATTGTGTACTAGCTCCTCATCGCGCTTCCCACGGTGACGATGAAGTGGCGAAGAAACATCGATCGCGATCTCTACCCCATCTCCTCTAACCCTCGAACTCATGCATCTATTGCTCCAACGCCATGCGCTCGAAATCGAACGCCTCGAACTCGCGAACCCCATAGGAGCCGACCCTATCCACTGCCCTACCTCCACATCACGTCGCGGTTCGATCGCGTCGACGAGCTGACCAATCCCTTAGATTTCACCGCTTGCCTCGATCGATCGTCACCCCTTAATTTTCTGAATTTAAATGAGGGAGGCGCGATTGAAATAACTGGAGATGGATTCGATTTGAATTGAAGGAAATAAAAAGGAAGCGGCCATGGATTCTTTTAGAAGTAGAAATCGATTTTGTTTTACTGCATCGGATTTGATTTTGAAAAAGGAAGCAGCGCGATTTTAAGTTTGAACGAGATTTCAATGTATAAAATTTTTTTCAGATATTTTGGCTCGATTTTAGCTTCTGAGAGAAGCGAAAGGGTACGTGATTTAACAGAAAGGAACGATGTGGTTTTAATAGAAAGAGAGACGCGATGCCTTGCGTGAGAATTCTGCAAAGCTACAGTGACTTTGAACTGATGGGAAAAAGTTATGAGGTGAAATAATTTCAGTTGAAAGTGACAAGGATAAATATATTGTTAAATTAAATTCAAACCATCTCGATAAATGCAACTCAAAATCTCGACCTCCTATCGAGACATGCCGCTAGGCGTTCATAATGTTATACCCCTATTCTAAACGCAATGGAAAAGGTTTCGAGTCCTAACTCGATCGTATGGAGAAGATAGCTTTTTGAATCAAGTTATTATATTGAATTTTCGATATAGATTTCAACACGTTTATCTACCGTACGACCACACGACAACTCCAAGCATTACGAAAATTGAAATCCGATAATAATACAATATTACGGATCCAATGGAACTAGTTTTGTCGAATTTCGAGACTGTGCCTCGGAAAGCTATTTTTAAATACCAATTTAAACTATATATTTTCAAAACTGAACAAAACACTTTTAAATTCAATTTTAAAAGTTCTATCACCTTCGGTATTATCAATATAAATTTTCTAAACCTTTAAAATATTTTTAACAGGCTTAAAACTCCAGATTCAACATTTTACCCAACTTCAAATTATTTAATTCAACAATTAAATCACCAAATAAATAATGATATTTGAAATTTTGAGTTTAAAATTAACTCTTAAATATTTAAAATCAATTAAATATTCCAATTTCAAATATACAAAAATCCGGGTCGTCACAAGTAGCAAAAATGAGATGCAACCGATCCTTGTCCACACATATATATATGTATGTATGTATAAGTGACGACGAATTCATATCATGGAAATAGTCGCGTATGGTAAAGTTTAGGACTGAAAATTGTTGTGAATGTGTGCCAGTTTTGGGAGAGAAGGTAGACAAACATCAGATTTGTTACTATTTTCTTTGACCTATGAAAATATAATATCAAAATGTCTCAATCCAAGTTGTATTTTTACATCTAAAACATTAAATAACAGTACTTACAGTATATGTTAACGTGGTTAACTGATTTTCTCTTAAGATTTAGGTTTTCGCAAGCATTACCTCCTTTTCTTCATATGTATCGCTTTATTCGAAGTGACGACCGCTCTACACCTCCAGCATTCAAGTATCAGTTTTAGCCTAGATCTAGTTTTGCACTAAGATGACAATATGATCCAAAAGGGGTTGCAAAATCATTTAAAATAAAATCCAGTCCTTTTAAATTCGACCATAAACATTTTTAAGCCATCATAATAAACATGACTCAGGATCATGTTTTAGTCCAAGTGTAAACCTATATAGTTGATTACACTGAGATAAATATAACGTGATAATTGGACGATTGTAATATTTAAATCTTCATAACGTGGTTCTATATTGTTTTCGTGGTAAAAAATAGCGAGTAAAATAGGCAGCTTGTAGATAAAGGGAGTAAATTTACAGTTGGACTGGCATATAATTGAGTAACCACCAAGTATCATAGAAGAAGGGTTGGCGTAACATGGCTAAGCATCAATACTTGAAGAAATGCTTCAAAAGATGGTTGCTGCAACTGAGAAAAGTGAGGTTAACATTGCTTTAATCTATTTTCCATATTGGGAAAATAGATCAGTAGAAATAATCAATTGTAGTTTCTAGTTCATGCAGTTCATGCACTTGCTTTAATGTTTGTACACTGTAATGAAAAATATATATCACATTTCTATCTGAGCATGCACTTGTTTTAACATTTTCTGTTTCTTTGTTTTAACTTCGCAGGCTTATTTGGAAGGAAGCAAGGTCCTTAGTACACAACTAGATCAGATCTTGCATGTTGGAACTCTGTAATGTTTGTACTCTGTAATATTTCTCTGTGTTAACTTGGCTGCAGGCTTATGTTTTATTCAATGGTTCTGCACTTGCTTTAATGTTTGTACACTGTAATGAAAAATATATCACATTTCTTTCTGAGCATGCTCTTGTGTTATATTTGTTGATTATAATCTTTATTCGTTTATGAAGATTTAGTTTGATTGCTATTATTAAAATGTAATATATAGGCATAGCTCTTGAAAAGTGTATCTACCATTTTTATAGCGGCATATATGAGCTGTAAAAGAATTTATCAATACTATAACATGTTGATTTAATAGCGTGAAATGACCGCAATTGAATAAATATTTTATAGCGGCAAAATGGTGTTATAAAGATTTCCAGTTCCGTTGAGATTTAGCTGTATTATAGCGGCTATAATGAGCTATTGAATTAACGTATCATAGCGGCGAATTTGCGTTATAAAACTAAGCTCAACCATAGCGGCATATTTTGTGTTATAAATATTCAACAGTTTTTTATAACATGTCGATATACAGCGCTTATCAAACCGCTATGGTTGTGATTAATAGCGGCTATATGCCGCTATAAAAGACACTTTTTGTTGTAGTGTTTGATTTTATACCTATTATTGTTGTGATGTGCATTCTATGCACCATAGGTTCTTGATTATTTATATTTCACACTCTAAACATTATTATAATATCACTGGATTTTCTAATAGGAATGATTTGGTTATCGTAAGGTAAAAACCCATCCGTGTTTATTGGCAGTTTGGTCATACGAGATACCTTTATTTTTGAAGGGTTTTATAAACATAAAAATCCATATGATTTGAGTTTCTCATGCTGGTTTACTAGATTGATCTAGGCGCTATTTTCTTATAATGCTCGGGTCAGCCTCAAGTATATTTCCGGATTTAGTTGGACGCTTTGGAGCTTCAAGAGACGAGTTGGAGGCCTTCAAGACTTATTTACGTATTTTATTTTCCGCTGCATTTCTTGTGTTGTATCCATCAGCATTTATGAGGACATGCTGTTATAAGTCCAGGATGATAATAGGTTAGTTTACTCTGATTGGTGTATGTATATTAAAGTTTTCTTTTCAGTAAAGATCTGTTAAGATATTATATATTATTGTTCCACATATGCTATTTTGATATTGTGTTTTTCTTCTTTTTCGATTCCTTTTCTTTTACCCCAATAATTTGTCTTCCGGACACTAGGGTGCTTAGCATGTGAATACCGTGGATGTATTAAGGTCGACATTCGAGGAGATGAAATGGTATGAGAAAAAGGTGGATTTGGATCCCCTTTTTGCTCCTTAGTATTTCTCTATATATTCATCTCTAACCCCACTTTGTTTGTATCTTCATTTTGCTCCTCTAAGTCCTGATTCGGTCGACCCATTTACTAGCCCTTCTTATTTTCAAACTTCTATATATACAAATTAAATCAAATTCGAAGATCGGTGGTAGCTATAGTTAGATTGGTAGCTCTATCTGAAGTTTTGCATATCGGTTCATTGAGTGATCAGATTCAACATCTCAAGGTGTTTTATCTAGGCTTTGGTAAAAGGTAAAAAACTAATTATAACATTTATATATGTATAAACTATTGTTTATTATGTTATATATATGATTAGTTAATTTATACTATCATGAACCCATGTATGTCTGTACCTCAACATTAGATGTATACGTTTGTTTATAGGTGTGTTAATTAAATTTTTTACATATATATATTATATATCATTTTGCATTTAATTATAAAAAATCCAATTTTGTTCATTTTAATTTTTTGAAAATAATAAACTAATAATTTTTAAACAATATTGATTTTAAGACATACATATATATGCATATATATATGTATATTATATTTTTAATACACATATAAATTTTATCAATATACCTAATATGATTTTGAATTTTTTTAAGCTGTATATACATATAATTTATTTAAACACAAAATCTAGGTTTTAAGATATTTGCGTATATATAATATATGTATATATATATAATATGCAAATATTTACGTAATAAAATTTATACATGTTTTAAATTGCTTTCAGAATAAAGAAATTTTTATATATATTTAGATGATTTCCGTATGGAAATCAATAAAAAAACCAATTTTTTTCAAAAACTGTAAAACTGAAGTAAATAAAAAAACTTATTATCCTTCTACCGAATGTATATTTAAATATAAATATATTATCATATATGGATTTCTTAACATTAATTTGTTATGTGTTTATATGATAGTGTGTGTATTAAAATAAAAATATTATTTTTTATTTAGGTTTTGCTATGTACATACATACATACATATACATACATACATACATATATAAATATATATTGCTTTTAAGTCAATATACTTGTTTGAATTTGAATTGTGATATATTTACTATGTAGATTTGGATCTGAATCTTACATTTGAATTTTAAATTTCAATTTGAATTTACAATTATTTATATTACATTGCAATCACAACATATTATGTTGTTAACTATTTATACACAAATACGTAGAAATATATATATCTATATACATAAACTTATATATATATATCTAATTTTCAAATACTATTTTACAACACACACACACATATACATATTGTACTATATACATAAAATTAATATAATAATACTTTATTATAAATGAAATAAAATACTCATTTTATTTAAAAATGAATTTTGATAAGATCTAAATAAATTTAGACTTCATGGGCCCAATAAGATCTAAAATAGAATAATTTTTTTGAAATTTACGATTCACCCCACTGCGTGCTTGCCCATTCCAACAACAATGTTATCGGGGCACAATAGCCTGTGTGGTCTAAATTAGTCATATTTATTCTAACTAATTAAGCGTACAACCTAGTTAGTTAGGTGTCTAAGAATGGCAGTGTCCAGGTTGGATTCTTGGATAATCAAGTGCCATGTCCTACACAGCTATTGGTTGGCCTGAACAGTTATGTGAGCCCAAAAATTACCCACGATAGGAAAGACCCCATTTGAATTGGGCCTTGGGCTAATTTAAAAAAAATTGAAATTAAAAACAAAAGTTTTAAATTTAAAGTTCAATTCAAATTAAGAAAAATACTATAAATTTATTTATTTTTTAATTTTATACTATATTTTATTTAAATATCCATTAGAAAATTATTGAAATATTAATTAAAATTAATTATGAATTTTTATTTTAAATTTATAATAAATCTTAAATGGCATTTTATGCTTTGAATTTTTTTTACATGATTTCATGATGTAAATTTTTTTTCTCTATATTCGACTGCAAATTTAAAACTAATTTAAAAATAAATTTTTTTATTTTTGCCCAGAGTATCTTTACTAATAACATTATTTTATAAAATATAATTTTCATAATATATTTGAATTAATATAGTTGATTTATGTAATGAATTGATTTATATAAAAGTATTTTATCATTGCCGAAAATTATTATAGCTTTAATTCTTTACATATAAAATTATGTGACGATATTTGACTAAAGTATGTTATTACAATTAATTATAAATTATATTTATCTATTTAAATAATATATATTAATTCAATAGAATAAAATAAATGTTTTTCTTTTAGTTATAGAGTCATACTAGCCTAAATTGTTTATGATAAAAAATAATTTTTTAAAATATATATACAAACATATAATTGAACAATTTTGTGACAATATTATTTGCATATCAAAATCGTTATCTAACTAACAACAGATAATATATGCAGAAAAATATTCTCAAGGACAAATTTAAAAGCTTTTTTATAATATAGGACAACCCAATAAAAAATTTCCCCAAGGACAAAAACGTTCAAATTTGTGTTCGAGCCCTAATTTCCATGCTATTTCTTCTTCTTCTTCGAGCTTGCTCTTCTTCTTCTTCTTCAAATTTGCACGTTGAATTTAGTTCTCTTCTTCATCCTACTCTATTCTCGTGCGAAAATTTGTTCCTCCTATTGATTTCGGCATTCGTTTCTATTGTCATGCATGAATTTCTTTATCCTTCTCTATTCTTTTCTTCATTCTTCTCTATTCTCTATTCTCTTCTTCATCCTTCTTCACTGAAGTCTATTTGAGTATCTATTTTACTATTAGTTTGAGTATCAATTTTACTGTCAGTATATATCATTTTTTAGACTGTTTTATTTATTTGTTATGTTTTTTATTATATACTAAATTTTTTTGTACTAGAATAAAATGACAATCTAAAGCAAACATTTTTTTATTGATGTTTTTTTGCAGTTGTGACAATATGTGTAACAACCCAGGGTTTCATAACAGTTGATTATCGTCAAATGACGATTTAATTTGTTACGTCATTTGTTAGACAATTGCAATTGGGATTTCATTCGAGTTGAAATTCGTTTATAAAAATTGTTAAGTGTTTTATCAGTTGTAAATTCTTTTATAAAATGGTTATTGGAGTTTCTAGATCAAGTAGAAATTCTTTTAATAAAATTGTTAAATATAGTGGGCTTTGGAAATTTTATTGGCCCATGGGGTTTTCGTTTGTACCGTGTTATCTCGAGTGATAACCGATCCCCCTTTCCATTTTTGATGCATTTTCGAAAACCCTAGCATACGAAAAATAAAATAAAAAATGGCAGCCTCGTAAATCTTCATTCGTTCTCGCGTGTTCCCCCTGAATCAAGTTAGGGCTTGTGTAAATAGAGGATGCCGACCTTGGATTGCTCGATCGAAGGCCTTGCTTGTCAATCGACTAGAGTGCTCACGGCGGCGTCTTTTTGGTCGATGCCGATTTATCTGACGTGGTTCGATGTCGACTTCGGTTGCTTCAATTCGTTGACTAAGGTGAGTAACATTGTTACTCACATCTAATTTAAAGGCATATGATTTTTGTTACTTGATTTTCTTGGCTTTGGATTCTCTAGCACTGAGACTTTGGTTACTTTGATTTTTGTGAATGTATTTTGGCTTCGGCCTTTTTAAATTAGAGCTCTGGCGATTGCCTCCTTGCTTCTAATCATAGTGAGTAATTTTAAGTTACTCACATCTCATTCAATTTCAAGTACATGTGATTTGTGTTATCGGTCTTGAATTTTTGGTGATTTTGAACTTGTGCTTTCGTGATTTCTTGGTTTGGGTTGAGTTCTGCCGATGATGTTGAGTGATTTATACAGGGTTCAATGCCCTAAAAATTTCGTTCGTATTTTATATACGACTTCGTCTAAAAATTTATTCGAAACTGTTAGTTGCCTTGTCTCGGCTGCTTGATAATGTTTGAATGGTCGAGATGATTTACGTCTTGTTAAATTTGAATATATTTTTGTTGGTAGCTTTATTTACGACCACGGCATTGTTTTGAAATTTCGACATACTTGGGCAAAATGGAAATTTTGATTTCTTTTCGTGATGACCACGGCTTGACTATGACTTTGTTCGATGAATTCCTTGACTTAGTCAATGCGTTGTTGTTTAAAGCACTTCTGTTCATCCCTGTAACAGCTTGATGCTTGAATGTGTTCACCTGTATTTATTTTCTGGTGATTAGCGATGATAGTTTGCTTTCTGACTTGTTTACTGTTGATGATCACATGACTATGGCTTCTTCTTTTAATTTGTAAACTCTGCGACCTTATTTTGGGTTGACTTTTATGCTATGAGCTCGGCCTTTACTTGAAGCATCATTGATGACATTTGTTGTTGTACACTCTGGTTTCTAGATGTATGGTTGCAGTGTCATTGTGGAAATTGCTTGCACTGTCATCCTTGTTCAGTTTTACTCGCTGCCAGTATGGTTTCGACATTTAACATTTTGTTTTGTGCATATTTCTACATAAAGTTTAATGCTAGTTCTTTTATGTAGTAACCTAGTTCACTTGCATTGCCATTTCTTTACCACGTACTGCCTAATTGAGTTCACATGTATTTGAGCTCTAGTTGTGTTCCTGAGCAGTTTGTAGTTGTGTTCCTGAGCAGTTTGTAGTTGTCACTTACACATACACATGCTTCACTGTAGTGTGTACGTTTACATTTGTATTCTAGTGAGTTGCATCACTTGATGTTGCCTTTTTATATCCCGGCCATATGGTGGTTCATGTGTTTGATCACTGAGCACTTGTTAATTGGGGCAGTTTTCTTATTCGTTTTGGTTTATTTTGATTTTGATTTGAAGTGTGGCTATAAACATGGCCTACAGTCTTTACCGTACCCTTCTTTGCATAGCATAGTTGTGTGCCTATCACTGGCTTCACAAAAATTGGTTCAACTTGAAATTAATTCAGGCACTTGTTCATTTTCGACCATTGTGTCACCCTGTCTTGTTTGATTTTGATAAATTCTTGGCATTGACCTTTAAATATTGTGTGCTGTGGTGCCATATCTATGGTGCCCTCACCATCATACTGCTCTGCTCATATAGTTGTACTGGTGGTTTGCCTTTGTGCTTGTTTTGCTGGGCATTTATTTGTGCACTTTGCACTTGGGTGTTTCAATGTGTACATACGTGCACATCGTACATGTCTGCTTTGACCATTGAGGCCGTAGTATTGGGCTTTGAATCTTTAATTGATTTTAGGTTCGATGATCTTTTGTGTATTTCAGGATGTAGTGGCGAGGCAGTATACGCGTGCGTATACTGCAGCCCTACCAGTTTTGATATTTTAAATTGATTATTTTGTTGTTGTTAATTGTCGTTAGGCAATTCTGATGTTTTATGATTATCTTCATTGATATCCTTTTCACTTATCTTTATTGATGATTTAAATCTGCTGATTTGTTGTCTAACACTGTTTAGTGTTATTTCTACCGTTATCCGATTCTCTTATCGAAGAGTTGGATATACGAGTTTTCTGTGACAGTCATTTATTGAGATTGATTATTATTGCTTCTGTGCGTTAATAACTGAGTTTGAATTAGACGTACCCGTGTATTATTTTCTTTTGAATGTAATACTCGGGTCAGACCCGAGTTATTTCAGGTTGTAGATTTCCTTCTTTGAGTTGTTGTTCGAGCTATGAAGACTTTTCACATCTTCTGAAGTTGTCTTTGTCATTTTGTAGAAGTCGTGTCATTGTTTAGGATGATATGTATCCATGTATATTAGTTGATAATGTACTCGTATATATAACTTCCAGAGTCGACAGTTGTAGTTGTATCATATGTATTGTGTCAACTATATTGTAACTGACATCAGTTATATATATATATGAGACTTTTTGTTTAATCTGTGTTCCGCATTTATATTATCTGTGTTGTTATTATATTCATTGTCCTAAACTATTATGAACCGTCGTAGTTCGTTTTGTACTAGAATTGGGTATGTCGATGGGTGTAAATAAATAATAGATGAAAAATAAAAAGTATATACCACTCCTATCGAGATAACCAATGTTAGTGTAAGGCCAACTACGGATGGTCACTCCTATCCAGCCTTATTCTTCGTAATAATAGATAGTATTTCTTTTAATACTCTTTGTTATTATGAGCATAGAGGTGGGGCGTTACAGTTGGTATCAGAGCTTGGGGTTTATGGACATAATATAAAACATAACTTAGATGGAACATGTGTTACAACTATTGGTCGATGTTTTATTTGTGCTTTGAGTCAAAACTAAAGTTTTGAAATTTTGATGAAATTTTTAAATATCTTTATTTAAAAATAAAAAGTGAAATTGTGTTTTGTTGATTTGATTAAATTGTGTTCTGTTTATCAGAGTGCGCAGCGGAAACAGTGAAACTGTCTTCGCTGAGTACAACTGATAATCTTTTTGATTTAAAAAATCAAAATACGAAATTGAAATAAATTTCAATTGATGTTTACATAGCGGTGTTTATTTATTTCTTTGAGAATTTCGAATCTGAATTGAGGATTCGAAACGATTGCAGTTATGTGATTTTTGTTGAGATCTTTACTGGTTTTCTTTTATGCTAATCATATATTGATTAGATTTAGCTGTTTTGAATTATCTTCATTGAAGATACATTCGAATGATTTCTTTGTTCATTTTGTAGTGCGTACAAATATGAATTGCACGTTACTGCATTAATTTTACGTTGAACCGATGCTTGGTTATGAAACGTATTTTGTTGCCGTTATTTTTATAACGGGATTTTTACACCAATGCTAAATTTTTGAAGCACGGTGTTGGGTTGGCATTTTAATGAATGAAAATTCGCTAGTGTTATATTTTGATGAGATTTTGACGTATACAAATTTACTGTCGCTTTGGCTTCAGTAACCGTCAAATTTTTAAAAGTGGATTTTCAAGCGGTTTTCTGCAATGCTGATTTTGAGATTCGTTTTACGATGTTTTGAAAGGTGCAATTTCCTTTTCGAAATTGCTACTTATATTGCTGCTTTAATCACGTGATTGGAAAATCGTTTTAAAATGAAAAATTGTTTTATAAATTTTTAACAGTTTGCGTCTTCAAAAGAATGAGAAAGCGACTTAAAAGATTTAGAAAAATCGAGGATTATGACCCCTTTCTTTTACTGTTTCGCTTAACTCCGGACTTGTCCAGTTGAGAATGTGAATTGTTATTTTTATAAAGTAAATAAATTGTTTTCAGGAATTTTACAGTTTACGCTTTCAAAAGAATGAGGAAGCGATTTAAACGTTTCAGCAAAATCGAGGACTATGACCCCTTTCTTTTACTGATTCGCTTAATTCCGGACTTGTCCGTTTGAGAATGTAAAGTGTATTTTTACAAAATACACAATTTTGCACATTCAAGGAAACGATGAAGAGAATCAAACGATTTAGTAAAACACGTGGTATGGGACATGTGCGTTTGCTATTTCGGTTAATTCCGGACTCGTTAATTGAAATATTTGCTGTTTTGATGCTTTCGTGTGCTTTCGAGCCACTATGAGGACCTTCGGGTCATATAAGGACCTTCGGGTCATTTGTTGGACCTTCGGGTCAAATACCAGTACTAGACCTTCGGGTCACTCTGCGGACCTTCGGGTCAATCTGATGGGCGCCAAAAATTATGTTGAGTACTTAGTAGGCTTCGGCCATTTGTTGATGCACGTGCGGCGAATTAAAAACTCGCCATCTGATGGGATTGGTCCAAGCTTTTATGTTGATTTTCTAGTCTTCTTAATTGATTTCTAGATATTTGTTGTTTCCAATTATCTGCAGGTAATTGGATATTTGTTGATATGAGTTCTGATTATCATTTTTGATAATCGGATATTTTTTTGTTCTAATAATCGCTTGTGATAATTGGATATTTGTTGATAAGAGTTCTGATTATCATTTTTGATAATCGGATATTTATGTTAGTCTATAGGATAGTGGTTTTGATGACAACAACTATAGAAGTGTTATAAAATATATATGTGTGCAGGAAATCTATATGCATGTATCAACAAAAGAAGACTGTACAGTAAAGAAGACAAAATTGATGAAGACAAAGATCAAAAGTTCAAGATTGAAGACTCATGAGATTCAAGATATTCAAGAGTTCAAGACAAATAATATAGTTAGGTTAGATATTTGTTAAAACTCCTTGAAAGCACTATCATTCTTTTTTATCCAATTTACTCGTGGAATGGAATCCACTTCGTTCTTGTTAAAGGGATGGAACCCTAGTGAGATGGAACTCACGAAATATCTAGTGGAACGGATAGTAGCCCTATTTTGTTATCCACTAATTTTGATTCAAAATGATTTTCAAAATTATCTCTTGTTTTATAAAATGATTTTCAAATATTCCTTTTCAAAAGAAAAACCTTCGTTCACATTTCCAAAAATGTTTTAGCCTCAAAATCATATTTATCATTTTGTTATATTTTGATTTCAAAATTGTCCTTGATATTTTAGCCTCAAAATCTATTTTAATATTATATTTACTTTAGTTTATTTACTTTGATTTTAAATATATTTTAGTATATATACATATATATATTCATAAGTATTTCTACTTCTAAATACCTTCTACAAATATATAGAGTCCATTTGAATAAAGTTGCATATGTTTTAAATCATCATTTTCAAAGTAAAGCAAATCATCATTTTTACTAGACCATGTCGACATCATAGTTACTCGTCATGTCGACATGCTTCCCGTTATAGCAAAGGTTGTTTTCAAAAGAAGTGTCTATTCGCTTAAACCTCTTTGAATGGACACATCCATTCATTCTCTATAAATAGAGACTGTTATGGACGTTTTCCAGTAACTACTTTCATTAGTTTCTCTCCTCTTTATTCTCTTATCTTATTTTCTAATCATCCTATCCATATTCTGCCGAAATCTTAAGTGAATCAAACCAGAATATCTCTAGTTTGATTCTCTGCCACTCTCTTCAAAGAATCTCAGTGCTTATCAGAGTTATAGATACATTTGTACTCAAAGAAACTTGTGTAGGGTTATAAAGGTGTGATCGTGTCCTTGGAAATCGATCGGGTGAACTTGTGTCCTGTGAATCAAGTGGTTCTACCCAGAGACCTGAGAATCTGGAGGGTGTACCTCGTTGCCTTGGAATCGAGGGATTGTAATCTAGATTATTATTGAATAGAAAGCCGTACGAGTTGTGCGGGACTGGATGTAGGGTAACACCGAACCAGTATAAAATTCCTGGTGTGTTCTTTCCTTTACTTGCTTTTTATTTATATTTGCATCTGTTTGTGATTCTGTGATTTGATCTGTGATTGTGTATTTGCATTAAGTTAGTTAAATCAATTTAAATCAAAGAAGTTTAAAGAAATTCTTAAAACACTATTCACCCCCCCTCTAGTGTTAAAATAGCCTTAAGTTCATCTTCCGCGTCCCTTTCAATTTATTGCATTTAATTATCGCTTTTGATAATTAAATATTTGCTGATTTGAGATTTAATTATCTATTTTGATAATTAAATAATTGCTGATTTGAGATTTAATTATCGCTTTTGATAATTAAATATTTGCTGATTTGAGATTTAATTATCGCTTTTGATAATTAAATAATTGCTGATTGAGATTTAATTATCGCTTTTGATAATTAAATATTTGCTGATTTGAGATTTAATTATCGCTTTTGATAATTAAATATTTGCTGATTTGAGATTTAATTATTGCTTTTGATAATTAAATATTTGCTGATTTGAGATTTAATTATCACTTTTGATAATTAAATAATTGCTGATTTGAGATTTAATTATCGCTTTTGATAATTAAATATTTGCTGATTTGAGATTTAATTATCGCTTTTGATAATTAAATATTTGCTGATTGAGATTTAATTATCGCTTTTGATAATTAAATATTTGCTGATTTGAGATTTAATTATCGCTTTTGATAATTAAATATTTGCTGATTGAGATTTAATTATCGCTTTTGATAATTAAATATTTGCTGATTTGAGATTTAATTATCGCTTTTGATAATTAAATATTTGCTGATTTGAGATTTAATTATCGCTTTTGATAATTAAATATTTGCTGATTTGAGATTTAATTATCGCTTTTGATAATTAAATATTTGCTGATTGAGATTTAATTATCGCTTTTGATAATTAAATATTTGCTGATTTGAGATTTAATTATCGCTTTTGATAATTAAATATTTGCTGATTTGAGATTTAATTATCGCTTTTGATAATTAAATATTTGCTGATTTGAGATTTAATTATCGCTTTTGATAATTAAATATTTGCTGATTGAGATTTAATTATCGCTTTTGATAATTAAATATTTGCTGATTTGAGATTTAATTATCGCTTTTGATAATTAAATATTTGCTGATTTGAGATTTAATTATCGCTTTTGATAATTAAATATTTGCTGATTTGAGATTTAATTATCGCTTTTGATAATTAAATAATTGCTGATTGAGATTTAATTATCGCTTTTGATAATTAAATATTTACTGATTTGAGATTTAATTATCGCTTTTGATAATTAAATATTTGCTGATTTGAGATTTAATTATCGCTTTTGATAATTAAATATTT
This sequence comes from Allium fistulosum, assembly GCA_030737815.1. Taxonomy (NCBI): domain Eukaryota; kingdom Viridiplantae; phylum Streptophyta; class Magnoliopsida; order Asparagales; family Amaryllidaceae; genus Allium; species Allium fistulosum. The sequence continues at coordinate 1,080,131,879 of CM060906.1, read as the reverse complement.
GCTGATTTTTGAAATTTGATTATCGTTTTAGATAATCGAAAATTTGTTGATTTGAAATTTGATTATCATTTGTGATAATCGAATATTTGTTGAATTTGAAATTCGATTATCGTTTGTAATAATCGAAAATTTGTTGAATTTGGAATTTGATTATCGTTTTTGATAATCGAATAATTGTCGATTGTTGATTTCTGATTATCGCTTTTGATAAGTAGATAATTGATGATTTGATGTTTCCTGATTATCGTTGTGATAATTAGATATTGGTTGATTGCTGATTTTATTGATATGAGAATTTCTAATCTCTACTTGAGCTTAGAGTATGCTGATTTTATTTGAATCGCTGTTTTCTATCTATTTCTGTTAATAGTTAGAGTTTGTTGATTATGGAATTTGTGTTTTCTAGTTAATTGTTGGATAACTAGATATTTGCAGCTTGCGAATTGTGATTTGTGTTTCATAATTATCTTTGTTGATAATTAGATTTTATTATTTTCTAATTATCGTATCGATAATTAGATATTGCTGTTTTGTGATTCTGTATTTCTGATCATCTAATTGATAATTGAATATTGCTGATAATTGCATTTATTCAACTTTGTTGTTTTCTGATTATCTATTTGATAATTAGATTTTGTTGAGAATTTGTGAATCTCTTTTATGAAATTGAAAGATTTCTTTGGTATTGGGTTCTCGATCTTTATTTTTCTAACTTAACCAGTTTATGTTAGAAGAATAATAATTGTGGACGACCTTAATTATGAAAATTGCGGGGATGCAATTTTTATAAGGAGGGGAGTCTGTAACAACCCGGGGTTTCATAACAGTTGATTATCGTCAAATGACGATTTAATTTGTTACGTCATTTGTTAGACAATTGCAATTGGGATTTCATTCGAGTTGAAATTCGTTTATCAAAATTGTTAAGTGTTTTATTAGTTGTAAATTCTTTTATAAAATGGTTATTGGAGTTTCTATATCAAGTAGAAATTCTTTTAATAAAATTGTTAAATATAGTGGGCTTTGGAAATTTTATTGGCCCATGGGGTTTTCGTTTGTACCGTGTTATCTCGAGTGATAACCGATCCCCCTTTCCATTTTTGATGCATTTTCAAAAACCCTAGCATACGAAAAATAAAATAAAAAATGGCGGCCTCGTAAATCTTCGTTCGTTCTCGCATGTTCCCCCTGAATCAAATTAGGGCTTGTGTAAATAGAGGATGCCGACCTTGGATTGCTCGATCGAAGACCTTGCTTGTCGATCGACTAGAGTGCTCACGGCGGCGTCTTTTTGGTCGATGCCGATTTATCTGACGTGGTTCGATGTCGATTTCGGCTGCTTCAATTCGTTGACTAAGGTGAGTAACTTTGTCACTCACATCTAATTTGAAGGCATATGATTTTTGTTACTTGATTTTCTTGGCTTTGGATTCTCTAGCACTGTGACTTTGGTTACTTTGATTTTTGTGAATGTATTTTGGCTTCGGCCTTCTTAAATTAGAGCTCTGGCGGTTGCCTCCTTGCTTCTAATCATAGTGAGTAATTTTAAGTTACTCGCATCTCATTCGATTTCAAGTACATGTGATTTGTGTTATCGGTCTTGAATTTTTGGTGATTTTGAACTTGTGCTTCCGTGATTTCTTGGTTTGGGTTGAGTTCTGTCGATGATGTTGAGTGATTTATACAGGGTTCAATGCCCTAAAAATTTCATTTGTATTTTATATACGACTTCGTCTAAAAATTTATTCGAAACTATTAGTTGCCTTGTCTCGGCTGCTTGATAATGTTTGAATGGTCGAGATGATTTACGTCTTGTTAAATTTGAATATATTTTTGTTGGTAGCTTTATTTACGACCACGGCATTGTTTTGAAATTTCGACATACTTGGGAAAAATGGAAATTTTGATTTCTTTTCGTGATGACCACGGCTTGACTATGACTTTGTTCGATGAATTCCTTGACTTAGTCAATGCGTTGTTGTTTAAAGCACTTCTGTTCATCCCTGTAACAGCTTGATGCTTGAATGTGTTCACCTGTATTTATTTTCTGGTGATTAGCGATGATAGTTTGCTTTTTGACTTGTTTACTGTTGATGATCACCTGACTATGGCTTCTTCTTTTAATTTGTAAACTCTGCGACCTTATTCTGGGTTGACTTTTATGCTATGACCTCGGCCTTTACTTGAAGCATCATTGATGACATTTGTTGTTGTACACTCTGGTTTCTAGATGTATGGTTGCAGTGTCATTGTGGAAATTGCTTGCACTGTCATCCTTGTTCAGTTTTACTCGCTGCCAGTATGGCTTCGACATTTAACATTTTGTTTTGTGCATATTTCTACATAAAGTTTAATGCTAGTTCTTTTATGTAGTAACCTAGTTCACTTGCATTGCCATTTCTTTACCACGTACTGCCCAATTGAGTTCACATGTATTTGAGCTCTAGTTGTGTTCCTAAGCAGTTTGTAGTTGTCACTTACACATACACATGCTTCACTGCAGTGTGTACGTTTACATTTGTATTCTAGTGAGTTGCATCACTTGATGTTGCCTTTTTATATCCCGGCCATATGGTGGTTCATGTGTTTGATCACTGAGCACTTGTTAATTGGGGCAGTTTTCTTATTCGTTTTGGTTTATTTTGATTTTGATTTGAAGTGTGGCTGTAACCATGGCCTACAGTCTTTACCGTACCCTTCTTTGCATAGCATAGTTGTGTGCCTATCACTGGCTTCACAAAAATTGGTTCAACTTGAAATTGTTTCAGGCACTTGTTCATTTTCGACCATTGTGTCACCCTATCTTGTTTGATTTTGATAAATTCTTGGCATTGACCTTTAAATATTGTGTGCTGTGGTGCCATATCTATGGTGCCCTCACCATCATACTGCTCTGCTCATATAGTTGTACTGGTGGTTTGCCTTTGTGCTTGTTTTGCTGGGCATTTATTTGTGCACTTTGCACTTGGGTGTTTCAATGTGTACATACGTGCACATCGTACATGTCTGCTTTGACCATTGAGGCCGTAGTATTGGGCTTTGAATCTTTAATTGATTTTAGGTTCGATGATCTTTTGTGTATTTCAGGATGTAGTGGCGAGGCAGTATACGCGTGCGTATACTGCAGCCCTACCAGTTTTGATATTTTAAATTGATTATTTTGTTGTTGTTAATTGTCGTTAGGCAATTCTGATGTTTTATGATTATCTTCATTGATATCCTTTTCACTTATCTTTATTGATGATTTAAATCTGCTGATTTGTTGTCTAACACTGTTTAGTGTTATTTCTACCGTTATCCGATTCTCTTATCGAAGAGTTGGATATACGAGTTTTCTGTGACAGTCGTTTATTGAGATTGATTATTATTGCGTCTGTACATTAATAACTGAGTTTGAATTAGACTGACCCGTGTATTATTTTGTTATGAATGTAATACTCGGGTCAGACCCGAGTTATTTCAGGTTGTAGATTTCCTTCTTTGAGTTGCTGTTCGGGCTATGAAGACTTTTCACATCTTCTGAAGTTGTCTTTATCATTTTGTAGAAGTCGTGTCATTGTTTAGGATGATATGTATCCATGTATATTAGTTGATAATGTACTCGTATATATAACTTCCAGAGTCGACAGTTGTAGTTGTATCATATGTATTGTGTCAACTATATTGTAACTGACATCAGTTATATATATATATATGAGACTTTTTGTTTAATCTGTGTTCCACATTTATATTATCTGTGTTGTTATTATATTCATTGTCCTAAACTATTATGAACCGTCGTAGTTCGTTTTGTACTAGAATTGGGTATGTCGATGGGTGTAAATAAATAATAGATGAAAAATAAAAAGTATATACCACTCCTATCGAGATAACCAATGTTAGTGTAAGGCCGACTACGGATGGTCGCTCCTATCCAGCCTTATTCTTCGTAATAATAGACAGTATTTCTTTTAATAATCTTTGTTATTATGAGCATAGAGGTGGGGCGTTACAGTTGGTATCAGAGCTTGGGGTTTATGGACATAATATAAAACATAACTTAGATAGAACATGTGTTACAACTATTGGTCGATGTTTTATTTGTGCTTTGAGTCAAAACTAAAGTTTTGAAATTTTGATGAAATTTTTAAATATCTTTATTTAAAAATAAAAAGTGAAATTGTGTTTTGTTGATTTGATTAAATTGTGTTCTGTTTATCAGAGTGCGCAGCGAAAACAGTGAAACTGTCTTCGCTGAGTACAACTGATAATCTTTTTGATTTAAAAAATCAAAATACGAAATTGAAATAAATTTCAATTGATGTTTACATAGCGGTGTTTATTTTATTTCTTTGAGAATTTCGAATCTGAATTGAGGATTCGAAACGATTGCAGTTATGTGATTTTTGTTGAGATCTTTACTGGTTTTCTTTTATGCTAATCATATATTGATTAGATTTAGCTGTTTTGAATTATCTTCATTGAAGATACATTCGAATGATTTCTTTGTTCATTTTGTAGTGCGTACAAATATGAATTGCACGTTACTGCATTTATTTTACGTTGAACCGATGCTTGGTTATGAAACGTATTTTGTTGCCGTTATTTTTATAACGGGATTTTTACACCAATGCTAAATTTTTGAAGCACGGTGTTGGGTTGGCATTTTAATGAATGAAAATTCGCTAGTGTTACATTTTGATGTAAATTATTTTAATGAGATTTTGACGTATACAAATTTATTGTCGCTTTGGCTTCAGTAACCGTCAAAATTTTAAAAGTGGATTTTCAAGCGGTTTTCCGCAATGCTGATTTTGAGATTCGTTTTACGATGTTTTGAAAGGTGCAATTTCCTTTTCGAAATTGCTACTTATATTGCTGCTTTAATCACGTGATTGGAAAATTATTTTAAAATGAAAAATTGTTTTATAAAATTTTAACAGTTTGTGTCTTCAAAAGAATGAGGAAGCGACTTAAACGATTTAGCAAAATCGAGGATTATGACCCCTTTCTTTTACTGTTTCGCTTAACTCCGGACTTGTCCAGTTGAGAATGTGAATTGTTATTTCTATAAAGTAAATAAATTGTTTTCAGGAATTTTACAGTTTACGCTTTCAAAAGAATGAGGAAGCGATTTAAACGTTTTAGCAAAATTGAGGACTATGACCCCTTTCTTTTACTGATTCGCTTAATTCCTGTAACGACCCGTATTTTTAACGGATCGACAAGTTCGACAGAATTTGGAATTTTAGAGTTTTTGAGCCATTTCAGATTTTAGGCGAAAATGGCTAAGTCCTGAGTCGTGAACGACTTAGTGTAAGTCGTGAGTCGTATACGACTTAGGGGATAGGAGAGACTCAGGGATTTGGCTAGTTAAGGGTGTAAGGATAAGTCGTTTGAACGACTTAAGGGGTAGGCGCGACTTAAGGACTGGGCGAGATAAGGCTTAAGTTGTAACAGTTAAGTCGTGACCGAGTTAAGGTGATGAGTCGTACCCAAGTCATCTGATGAGTCGTACCCGAGTTATCTGATGAGTCGTACCCAAGTCATCTGATGAGTCGTACCCAAGTTATCTGATGAGTCGTACCCAAGTTATCTGATGAGTCGTATCCCTGTTGTTTGATGAGTCGTAGAATGGGTTATCTCGTCTAACCAGTTAAGTCGTGGACGAGTTAAGGGATGAGTCGTAAGCTGTTGAGTCGCGCGTAGGTGATAACTCGCGCAAGTGGATGAGTCGTAGCCTTTGTGATAAGTCGTATACGAGTTAGTAGTTGAGTCGTCTAACCAAGTAAGGCGTGCGCATTTAAGTCGTAGACAGGGGGTCTGGTGAGTCGTAGTCGCATGCTATAAGTCGGAGACGACTTAGGAGATAGGGATTTTGTCGTAGGTCATAGGCAGAAGTGTGTTTAGTCATTGAGTCGTAGGGCTTTGAGTCATGAGTCGTAAACGACTCATGGAGGCAGACGAGATAGGGATTTCAGCTATAAATAGGAGAGCTTCTCTTCATTTTTGGGATCCGGATTTTGAAGCGACGAAGTGCTGCCATTTTGAGAGCTCGACTTCTACACTTCTTCACTTCTTTTCTCCACTCTAATCTAGTGCTTCCTTCCATCCAAATCAAAGATCAAGATTGAAGATTCAAGAGCTAAAGTTGAAGATCTTCATCTTTTCAAGAGAGATTTCTTCGTTTGAAGCGGATTCGTGATAGATCAAGCTTGATCCTTTGCTGTCCAGATCTGAAGCGTGTTGATTTGAGGTTGTTTAGGTGATTTGGTGAGTGGTGATTATCTCTCACACGGATCCAAAGGAGTATATCGGATTGTTGGCTCGATTTGGTGTTAAAATAGAGATTTCCATGCATTTTCTTCATCCAAAGTGTAGATCCATATAGATCCATTGTTCATGATGATGTTACATCCATTTTATCATATGATAACCTATGCAAGTTCATTCATCAAGTTTGTAGAGATATAATCCATGTTTTCATGCTTATTGGACTTTCAACTCTTTAATTACGAAAATGCCATTATTGTTATAATTGTCTACTTAGATCATTTTTGAATGCTTGATTGCTTGGATTGATGTTTGATTTGATTGATTGTTATGAACTAGATGATTGATGATTAGATTTAGATCGAAGGTGATTCAAAAGCTAAGGGAAAGGCTCTTGAATTGGGAAAGCTGCTCGTGGCATATGTAGCGGGATGATGAAGCTCTTATGCATAGATTTGATGATGTGATGATGAGATGAGGCTTTGCGAGGATGTAATGAAGCGAGGCAATCATATGATGAAGACTTGGTCTAATCCAGACGGGATCATTCCAAGCATGTTGATAACTCGGTGATATGATTCGAGTTGGGGATAATGAATGGATATGAGAATAGTCGTCGAGGAGGATGACTAGGAGGCTTGGATAGCATCGTTGTTGAACGTTCTAGCATGCTCTAAGCAAGAGTACGTTTGGGCAGATTCAATAGTCCCAACGGCCAACTGTTGATGGTCGAGTACTCTGGGCAGATTCGATAGTCCTAGGCACGGGCTGCGACGACGTGCGGGAGTTATGTCTAGAACCGGGGTTTCCATTAGCCCTTGACGGACGGCTGAAAGAATGTGTCGGTCATTCAATTAACGGTGATATCGAAGCAATGATAACAGTGATAGCCAGAGTCATGGATGTTTGGTTGTAACGTCATTCGGACTCAAGAGCGGTATTTTCTGGGTGCTTATCTGATTGAGGCCTTGGTACTTGGAAAACATCGCCCTTGACTCGAGTGATAGTAGTTTTACTTTAAATTGTATGCTCTGCTATGGTTGCTTCTGCTTAGTGTGTGTCTGGGGGCTATCACTGTAGAATGAGGTTGGAGTGGGAGGGTTGTATTCCTATTCCTTTTCCTTTATGCTCTTTTGGTATGTTGTTAGTTAATTTACTGCTCACTAAGACTGTTGTCTGACTCAAGGCTTTATGTTTTTTAATTCTTATTGTCTTGGGCTGTTCGTCCATTTTGGGACAGGCAGACTAGGTAGCAGGTGACAGGTGCTGTTCTCTTCTCACGATGCTGATATCGAAGACGAGCTAGAGGGTTGCATATTATCTTCTTATATGTACTGGATATTCCGCTGTTTTGTATTCTCTGAGAGATTTGTAGTGAGGCTTGATGTATTGACTATTTGGATGCTTGTATTCAACTATTATGAAGTTTTATATGATGTCATTTTGCTCTGTAAAGCTTCACTATACATATGTTCTATTGTATTTTGTCCATGCGCTGTGAGTAATACGATAGATTCTGTTGCTTTAATTTACCTTGACAATCGTCCATGGTCGCCTGGCACACTTTACAGCGCACTGTCTCTAGATTCGGTGCAGGGGTCATGGGCGGTCGTCACATTTGGTATCAGAGCATTGGTTAATCGATTTTACCCAACGCTCGCTGAAGTAACCACGTATGAGAGACGTAATTGTATTTTGATGGATGAATACTATATATAATATAGTAGCTTAGTAGAGTTGAGTCCTTTATGCAGTTGTTTCTCTAGATGTTCTAATCATTCCTTTTTATAGATATTGAGAATGAGTCGAAGAGGGAGACCAGCTGCTAGGGAAGGCCGTGCTACTGAAGAGACTGCTGATTATGCAGCCATGTTCGAAGCTATGATGACTTCGATCATGGGAAGGATACCAGTTCCGGGGGCAGCAGTTGATGTTGGAGTTCAAGTCCAAACTCCGAAACCAGTGGATTTTGCTAAGCTGTGCAAGGATTATACTGCTCTTGGAGGGAAGGTTTTCTTGGGAACAGAATCTACCATTGAAGTCCAGAGGTGGATAGATGCTTGTAGAAGGATCTTTGGTGATTTGGGAATTGATGATGCAACTAAGAGGAAGTTGGCATCAAGGTAGCTTCAAGGGAGAGCCTCTGATTGGTGCAACTCTATTACCATCACTACTCCGGAAGAAGAGATTACTTGGGAGCAATTCCAAGTCAGATTTGAAGCTAAGTTCATTTCTACAGCTCAGAAGTCTGTTCTGTTCAAGAAGTTTGTAGAGCTCAAGCAGGGTGGAAGATCTGTTCTTGAGTATGTTTCTGAGTTTGAAGCTTTGTCCAAGTATGCCCGGTCATATATTGAATCTGCTTATCAGAAGAATGAGAAGTTTGTGACAGGCTTGGACAGTTATCTGGGGAGACAGTTGGTGGATCATTTGGACGATTCATTTGAGAAGCTTGTGGAGAAAGCTCTTAGGCATGAGAGTCTGTTTCCTAAGGAAGGACCTGTTGTTGCTATTACCAAGGGAGAGTCTAAACCACAGCAGGGTGGAAACCAGAAGAGGAAGCAGCAGCAGCAAAAGGGTAAGGATGGCCAGAAGAAGCCGAAAGGCGAGGTGACTTGCTACAATTGTCAGCATAAGGGCCATTTCTCGAAGGATTGTAAGAATCCTAAGGTGCCGATGAAGTGTCACAACTGTGACAAGCCGGGGCATTTCAGGAAGAATTGTCCAGAACCGAGGAAGGACAAGCAGATTGTGCAAGCTTATGCTTTGGGAGCTGTTCCGTCATCTTCAAAAGCTCCTACTGCTGAAGAGAAGGGAAAGAGTGTGGTTGTTCAAGGTACTCTTTTCCTATGTGGTGTTCCGGTTAGAGTTCTGTTTGATACTGGAGCGTCGCATTCGTTTGTTTGTAATGAACTCGTAGGCCGGTTAGGTTTGGCACCAGATATTGTTGATAGGCCATTGGTTGTGACTAATCCAGTTGGGGGTTCGTCTTGTTTGTGTATGTTATGCCGTGGTCTAGTTGTGTCGAGTCATGGTTGCTCTTTTGTTTGTGATTGCTTTGTTCTGAACTTTGCGGGGTTCGGAATTATCTTGGGTATGGACTGGCTTAGGAAGTATGCGGCTAAGGTTGATTGTGAGAGGCTGGAGGTGACAGTCGAGAATGTGGAGGGGCGAAAGATTGTGATACGATGTAAGCATGAGGAAGGCGTCTTCATGAGCTTCATGTATTCGCTAGTTGTTCCACGGGACGGACTGTCTTTAGTGCCAATCGCAAATGGATTCGAGGATGTCTTTGACGAAGTCAAAGGGTTGCCGCCGCATAGAGAGATCGAGTTTCGTATAGATCTAGTTGAAGGAGCCAGACCTGTTGTGATGCCTCTTAGGCGGATGGCGCCTAGGGAACAGCAGGAGTTGAGGGTGCAAGTTGATGACCTTTTACAGAAAGGATTCATTCGGCGTAGTGTGTCCGAGTGGGGTGCACCAGTTGTGTTTGCAACCAAGGCAGATGGGTCGTTGAGATTGTGCGTCGATTATCGTGAGCTGAATAAGGTGACTAAGAAGAACAAGTATCCATTGCCGAGAATAGATGACTTGTTTGATCAGCTTCACGAAGCTAAGGTGTTTTCTCAGATGGATTTGGCAACGGGATTTCACCAGTTGAGAGTGGCTAAGGATAGTGTGCCGAAGACTGCTTTTAGGACACCATCCGGTTTCTTTGAGTGGCTGGTAATGCCGTTTGGATTGACTAACGCGCCAGCATATTTTGTGGATCTTATGAATAGAGTGTTCAGAGATCAGTTGAACAAGTTTGTACTTGTGTTCGTGGATGATATCCTGATTTATTCCAGAACGGAGGAAGAGCACAAAACGCACTTGCGTATGGTTTTGGAAATCTTGCGGAAACATCAGTTGAAGGCTAAGTTTTCGAAGTGTCACTTCTGGAAGAGTGAAGCGAGGTTCTTAGGCCATGTGATTTCTGGAAATGGAATAGCGGTTGATCCCGCTAAGGTGGCAGCAATCCAGGATTGGGTTAGACCTAAGAATGCATCTGATGTGAGAAGTTTTCTTGGATTAGCAGGATATTATCGACGGTTTATCAAAGACTTCTCCAAGGTAGCTGCACCGTTAACAGGATTGACGAAAAAGAACCAAGTGTTCAGTTGGGATGCTAAGTGCGAGCAAGCTTTCAGAATCCTGAAAGAGAGATTGACGAGTGCTCCTGTTTTGACTATTCCTAGTGGGAATGATGAGATGGTGGTTTACACCGACGCATGTGGTACTGGACTTGGAGCAGTGCTGATGCAGAAGGATAAAGTTGTTGCGTATGCCAGTCGACAACTGAAGCCGCATGAAAGGAATTACCCAACTCATGATTTGGAATTAGCGGCGATTGTATTTGCTCTGAAGATGTGGAGGCATTATCTGTTGGGAGTTCGATTCGAGTTGTTTACGGATCACAAGTCGTTGAAGTATCTTTTCTCCCAAAAGGATTTGAATCTTCGGCAGCAGCGTTGGCTAGAGTTTTTGGCATCATATGATTTTGGTATAGCTTATACTCCGGGAAAAGGTAACGCAGTGGCAGATGCGTTAAGTCGAAGACATGCAGGATTGGGAGCCATGTTTTCAGAATGGAAGAGTCTCGAGTATTTAGCTGGATTTGACTTCAGGCCTAGATGCGAATTGGAACCTGAGATGTTGGCAAACTTATCAATAAGACCCACTCTTGTGGAAAGGATTGGTGAGAGCCAAAAGCGAGATGATAAGCTTGTCAAGATTATCCGTGAATTGGAATCTGGATTGGATCCAGAAAAGGATAAAGGATTCGAAGTCGATCGAGAGGGTTGGCTTCGGAAGCAAGGACGACTAGTTGTTCCCGATATAGATGAATTGAGGAGTGAAGTTCTGAAGGAAAGTCATCACTCGAAGCTGACAATTCATCCAGGTGGAAATAAGATGTATCGAGATATGAAGAGAACCTACTACTGGGAAGGTATGAAGAAGGATGTTGGAAATTTTATTTCCAAGTGTATGAACTGCCAGTTGGTAAAAGCCGAACAGAAGAAGCCAAGCGGATTGCTTCAGCCATTAGAAGTTCCTACATGGAAGTGGGAACAAGTGTCGATGGATTTTATCGATGGATTGCCTAGAACCAGAACGGGAAATGAAGGGATTTGGGTCATTGTGGATCGTCTGACTAAGAGTGCACGATTCATTCCTGTTCGATCGACTAGGACTGCATCAAAGTTGGCTGAGTTGTATGTTAAGTGGATAGTTTGATTCCATGGTATTCCGAAGAGTATAGTGAGCGATCGAGACCCATTGTTCACTAGTGGATTTTGGAAGAGCTTCCAGGAAGTTTTGGGAACCGAGTTGTGTTTGAGTACAGCTTATCACCCTCAAACAGATGGTCAGACCGAGAGAGTCAACCGAGTTTTGGAAGATCTTCTTAGAGCTTGTGTTTTGGACTTCGGAGGATCATGGGAAGATCACCTTCATTTGGTGGAGTTTGCGTACAACAACAGTTACCAGTCAAGCATTGGTATGGCACCGTATGAGGCATTGTACGGAAGACCGTGTAACTCTCCAACATGTTGGTTGGAAACTGGAGAAAAGCTGATACTTGGGCCAAAGATGATTCGGCAGACCTCAGATTGTGTAGAGATCATTCGGCAACGAATGAAGGCAGCCCAAGACCGTCAGAAAAGTTATGCCGATAAACGTCGAAAGGATTTGGAATTCGACATAGGAGATATGGTTTTTGTAAAGATTTCTCCACTGAAGAATGTTATTCGATTCGGGAAGAAAGGAAAATTGACTCTGAGATTTGTTGGACCATTCCCGATCATCGAGCGTATTGGAAAGCTCGCCTATAGGTTGGAGTTACCTGAGAAGATGTCGGGTGTGCACAATGTTTTTCATGTATCATATCTACGGAAGTATGTGCACGACTCGAATACAGTGGTTTCTGCTGATAGCTGTGAAGACTTCGAAGTTGATCCAGTCGATAGAAGACCTCGTAAGCCGCTTCGGGTTGTTGAAACCGACACGAAACAGCTTAGGAGGAAGGTAGTTAAGTTGCTCAAGATATAATGGAGTGACGATGATAACGACTGTACGTGGGAGGTGGAAGAGAGGATGAAGGCAGCTCATCCTGAACTCTTCAAGGTATGGCCCTAAGGTGTCGTATCATCTAACAACATTGTAACTTGTTCTAAGTCTTAGAATTCTGTACGCTAAGCTAGAATTGGATGCATGGTTTGCTGATTGTTATGGTTGGTAGGCGTACAGAATAGTCTTCGATTGCTTTGTTTGTTTGGAATTTCGGGGGCGAAATTCCTAAGGGGGAGAGAATGTAACGACCCGTATTTTTAACGGATCGACAAGTTCGACAGAATTTGGAATTTTAGAGTTTTTGAGCCATTTCAGATTTTAGGCGAAAATGGCTAAGTCCTGAGTCGTGAACGACTTAGTGTAAGTCGTGAGTCGTATACGACTTAGGGGATAGGAGAGACTCAGGGATTTGGCTAGTTAAGGGTGTAAGGATAAGTCGTTCGAACGACTTAAGGGGTAGGCGCGACTTAAGGACTGGGCGAGATAAGGCTTAAGTTGTAACAGTTAAGTCGTGACCAAGTTAAGGTGATGAGTCGTACCCAAATCATCTGATGAGTCGTACCCGAGTTATCTGATGAGTCGTACCCAAGTCATCTGATGAGTCGTACCCAAGTTATCTGATGAGTCGTACCCAAGTTATCTGATGAGTCGTATCCCTGTTGTTTGATGAGTCGTAGAATGGGTTATCTCGTCTAACCAGTTAAGTCGTGGACGAGTTAAGGGATGAGTCGTAAGCTGTTGAGTCGCGCGTAGGTGATAACTCGCGGAAGTGGATGAGTCGTAGCCTTTGTGATAAGTCGTATACGAGTTAGTAGTTGAGTCGTCTAACCAAGTAAGGCGTGCGCATTTAAGTCGTAGACAGGGGGTCTGGTGAGTCGTAGGCGCATGCTATAAGTCAGAGATGACTTAGGAGATAGGGATTTTGTCGTAGGTCATAGGCAGAAGTGTGTTTAGTCGTTGAGTCGTAGGGCTTTGAGTCGTGAGTCGTAAACGACTCATGGAGGCAGACGAGATAGGGATTTCAGCTATAAATAGGAGAGCTTCTCTTCATTTTTTGGATCCGGATTTTGAAGCGACGAAGTGCTGCCATTTTGAGAGCTCGACTTCTACACTTCTTCACTTCTTTTCTCCACTCTAATCTAGTGCTTCCTTCCATCCAAATCAAAGATCAAGATTGATGATTCAAGAGCTAAAGTTGAAGATCTTCATCTTTTCAAGAGAGATTTCTTCGTTTGAAGCGGATTCGTGATAGATCAAGCTTGATCCTTCGCTGTCCAGATCTGAAGCGTGTTGATTTGAGGTTGTTTAGGTGATTTGGTGAGTGGTGATTATCTCTCACACGGATCCAAAGGAGTATATCGGATTGTTGGCTCGATTTGGTGTTAAAATAGAGATTTCCATGCATTTTCTTCATCCAAAGTGTAGATCCATATAGATCCATTGTTCATGATGATGTTACATCCATTTTATCATATGATAACCTATGCAAGTTCATTCATCAAGTTTGTAGAGATATAATCCATGTTTTCATGCTTATTGGACTTTCAACTCTTTAATTACGAAAATGCCATTATTGTTATAATTGTCTACTTAGATCATTTTTGAATGCTTGATTGCTTGGATTGATGTTTGATTTGATTGATTGTTATGAACTAGATGATTGATGATTAGATTTAGATCGAAGGTGATTCAAAAGCTAAGGGAAAGGCTCTTGAATTGGGAAAGCTGCTCGTGGCATATGTAGCGGGATGATGAAGCTCTTATGCATAGATTTGATGATGTGATGATGAGATGAGGCTTTGCGAGGATGTAATGAAGCGAGGCAATCATATGATGAAGACTTGGTCTAATCCAGACGGGATCATTCCAAGCATGTTGATAACTCGGTGATATGATTCGAGTTGGGGATAATGAATGGATATGAGAATAGTCGTCGAGGAGGATGACTAGGAGGCTTGGATAGCATCGTTGTTGAAGGTTCTAGCATGCTCTAAGCAAGAGTACGTTTGGGCAGATTCGATAGTCCCAACGGCCAACTGTTGATGGTCGAGTACTCTGGGCAGATTCGATAGTCCTAGGCACGGGCTGCGACGACGTGCGGGAGTTATGTCTAGAACCGGGGTTTCCATTAGCCCTTGACGGACGGCTGAAAGAATGTGCCGGTCATTCAATTAACGGTGATATCGAAGCAATGATAACAGTGATAGCCAGAGTCATGGATGTTTGGTTGTAACGTCATTCGGACTCAAGAGCGGTATTTTCTGGGTGCTTATCTGATTGAGGCCTTGGTACTTGGAAAACATCGCCCTTGACTCGAGTGATAGTAGTTTTACTTTAAATTGTATGCTCTGCTATGGTTGCTTCTGCTTAGTGTGTGTCTGGGGGCTATCACTGTAGAATGAGGTTGGAGTGGGAGGGTTGTATTCCTATTCCTTTTCCTTTATGCTCTTTTGGTATGTTGTTAGTTAATTTACTGCTCACTAAGACTGTTGTCTGACTCAAGGCTTTATGTTTTTAATTCTTATTGCCTTGGGCTGTTCGTCCATTTTGGGACGGGCAGACTAGGTAGCAGGTGACAGGTGCTGTTCTCTTCTCACGATGCTGATATCGAAGACGAGCTAGAGGGTTGCATATTATCTTCTTATATGTACTGGATATTCCGCTGTTTTGTATTCTCTGAGAGATTTGTAGTGAGGCTTGATGTATTGACTATTTGGATGCTTGTATTCAACTATTATGAAGTTTTATATGATGTCATTTTGCTCTGTAAAGCTTCACTATACATATGTTCTATTGTATTTTGTCCATGCGCTGTGAGTAATACGATAGATTCTGTTGCTTTAATTTACCTTGACAATCGTCCATGGTCGCCTGGCACACTTTACAGTGCACTGTCTCTAAATTCGGTGCAGGGGTCATGGGCGGTCGTCACAATTCCGGACTTGTCCGTTTGAGAATGTAAAGTGTATTTTTACAAAATACACAATTTTGCACTTTCAAGGAGACGATGAAGAGAATCAAACGATTTAGTAAAACACGTGGTATGGGACATGTGCGTTTGCTATTTCGGTTAATTCCGGACTCGTTAATTGAAATATTTGCTGTTTTGATGCTTTCGTGTGCTTTCGAGCCACTATGAGGACCTTCGGGTCATATAAGGACCTTTGGGTCATTTGTTGGACCTTCGGGTCAAATACCAGTACTAGACCTTCGGGTCACTCTGCGGACCTTCGGGTCAATCTGATGGGCGCCAAAAATTATGTTGGGTACTTGGTAGGCTTCGGCCATTTGTTGATGCACGTGCGGCGAATTAAAAACTCGCCATCTGATGGGATCGATCCAAGCTTTTATGTTGATTTTCTAGTCTTCTTAATTGATTTCTAGATATTTGTTGTTTCCAATTATCTGCAGGTAATTGGATATTTGTTGATATGAGTTCTGATTATCATTTTTGATAATCGGATATTTTTTTGTTCTAATTATCGCTTGTGATAATTGGATATTTGTTGATATGAGTTCTGATTATCATTTTTGATAATCGGATATTTGTTGCATTTAATTATCGCTTTTGATAATTAAATATTTGCTGATTTGAGATTTAATTATCGCTTTTGATAATTAAATAATTGCTGATTTGAGATTTAATTATCGCTTTTGATAATTAAATATTTGCTGATTTGAGATTTAATTATCGCTTTTGATAATTAAATAATTGCTGATTGAGATTTAATTATCGCTTTTGATAATTAAATATTTACTGATTTGAGATTTAATTATCGCTTTTGATAATTAAATATTTGCTGATTTGAGATTTAATTATCGCTTTTGATAATTAAATATTTGCTGATTTGAGATTTAATTATCGCTTTTGATAATTAAATAATTGCTGATTGAGATTTAATTATCGCTTTTGATAATTAAATAGTTGCTGATTTGAGATTTAATTATCGCTTTTGATAATTAAATATTTGCTGATTTGAGATTTAATTATCGCTTTTGATAATTAAATATTTGCTGATTTGAGATTTAATTATCGCTTTTGATAATTAAATATTTGCTGATTGAGATTTAATTATCGCTTTTGATAATTAAATATTTGCTGATTTGAGATTTAATTATCGCTTTTGATAATTAAATATTTACTGATTTGAGATTTAATTATCGCTTTTGATAATTAAATATTTGCTGATTTGAGATTTAATTATCGCTTTTGATAATTAAATAATTGCTGATTGAGATTTAATTATCGCTTTTGATAATTAAATATTTGCTTATTTGAGATTTAATTATCGCTTTTGATAATTAAATATTTGCTAATTTGAGATTTAATTATCGCTTTTGATAATTAAATATTTGCTGATTTGAGATTTAATTATCGCTTTTGATAATTAAATAATTGCTGATTGAGATTTAATTATCGCTTTTGATAATTAAATAGTTGCTGATTTGAGATTTAATTATCGCTTTTGATAATTAAATATTTGCTGATTTGAGATTTAATTATCGCTTTTGATAATTAAATATTTGCTGATTTTTGAAATTTGATTATCATTTTAGATAATCGAAAATTTGTTGATTTGAAATTTGATTATCATTTGTGATAATCGAATATTTGTTGAATTTGAAATTCGATTATCGTTTGTAATAATCGAAAATTTGTTGAATTTGGAATTTGATTATCGTTTTTGATAATCGAATAATTGTCGATTGTTGATTTCTGATTATCGCTTTTGATAAGTAGATAATTGATGATTTGATGTTTCCTGATTATCATTGTGATAATTAGATATTGGTTGATTGCTGATTTTATTGATATGAGAATTTCTAATCTCTACTTGAGCTTAGAGTATGCTGATTTTATTTGAATCGCTGTTTTCTATCTATTTCTGTTAATAGTTAGAGTTTGTTGATTATGGAATTTGTGTTTTCTAGTTAATTGTTGGATAACTAGATATTTGCAGCTTGCGAATTGTGATTTGTGTTTCATAATTATCTTTGTTGATAATTAGATTTTGTTGTTTTCTAATTATCGTATCGATAATTAGATATTGTTGTTTTGTGATTCTGTATTTCTGATCATCTAATTGATAATTGAATATTGCTGATGATTGCATTTATTCAACTTTGTTGTTTTCTGATTATCTATTTGATAATTAGATTTTGTTGAGAATTTGTGAATCTCTTTTATGAAATTGAAAGATTTCTTTGGTATTGGGTTCTCGATCTT
This sequence comes from Allium fistulosum, assembly GCA_030737815.1. Lineage (NCBI taxonomy): Eukaryota > Viridiplantae > Streptophyta > Magnoliopsida > Asparagales > Amaryllidaceae > Allium > Allium fistulosum. The sequence goes on along the minus strand of CM060906.1, from coordinate 1,080,114,292 downwards.
TATTTTTCTAAATTAACCAGTTTATGTTAGAAGAATAATAATTGTGGACGACCTTAATTATGAAAATTGCGGGGACGCAATTTTTATAAGGAGGGGAGTCTGTAACAACCCGGGGTTTCATAACAGTTGATTATCGTCAAATGACGATTTAATTTGTTACGTCATTTGTTAGACAATTGCAATTGGGATTTCATTCGAGTTGAAATTCGTTTATAAAAATTGTTAAGTGTTTTATCAGTTGTAAATTCTTTTATAAAATGGTTATTGGAGTTTCTATATCAAGTAGAAATTCTTTTAATAAAATTGTTAAATATAGTGGGCTTCGGAAATTTTATTGGCCCATGGGGTTTTCATTTGTACTGTGTTATCTCGAGTGATAACCGATCCCTCTTTCCATTTTTGATGCATTTTCGAAAACCCTAACATACAAAAAAAAAATTGGGGGCCTCGTAAATCTTCGTTCGTTCTCGCGTGTTCCCCCTGAATCAAGTTAGGGCTTGTGTAAATAGAGGATGCCGACCTTGGATTGCTCGATCGAAGGCCTTGCTTGTCGATCGACTAGAGTGCTCACGGCGGCGTCTTTTTGGTCGATGCCGATTTATCTGACGTGGTTCGATGTCGACTTCGGCTGCTTCAATTCGTTGACTAAGGTGAGTAACTTTGTTACTCACATCTAATTTAAAGGCATATGATTTTTGTTACTTGATTTTCTTGGCTTTGGATTCTCTAGCACTGTGACTTTGGTTACTTTGATTTTTGTGAATGTATTTTGGCTTCGGCCTTCTTAAATTAGAGCTCTGGCGATTGCCTCCTTGCTTCTAATCATAGTGAGTAATTTTAAGTTACTCGCATCTCATTCGATTTCAAGTACATGTGATTTGTGTTATCGGTCTTGAATTTTTGGTGATTTTGAACTTGTGCTTCCGTGATTTCTTGGTTTGGGTTGAGTTCTGCCGATGATGTTGAGTGATTTATACAAGGTTCAATGCCCTAAAAATTTCATTTGTATTTTATATACGACTTCGTCTAAAAATTTATTCGAAACTGTTAGTTGCCTTGTCTCGGCTGCTTTATAATGTTTGAATGGTCGAGATGATTTACGTCTTGTTAAATTTGAATATATTTTTGTTGGTAGCTTTATTTACGACCACGGCATTGTTTTGAAATTTCGACATACTTGGGAAAAATGGAAATTTTGATTTCTTTTCGTGATGACCACGGCTTGACTATGACTTTGTTCGATGAATTCCTTGACTTAGTCAATGCGTTGTTGTTTAAAGCACTTCTGTTCATCCCTGTAACAGCTTGATGCTTGAATGTGTTCACCTGTATTTATTTTCTGGTGATTAGCGATGATAGTTTGCTTTTTGACTTGTTTACTGTTGATGATCACCTGACTATGGCTTCTTCTTTTAATTTGTAAACTCTGCGACCTTATTCTGGGTTGACTTTTATGCTATGACCTCGGCCTTTACTTGAAGCATCATTGATGACATTTGTTGTTGTACACTCTGGTTTCTAGATGTATGGTTGCAGTGTCATTGTGGAAATTGCTTGCACTGTCATCCTTGTTCAGTTTTACTCGCTGCCAGTATGGCTTCGACATTTAACATTTTGTTTTGTGCATATTTCTACATAAAGTTTAATGCTAGTTCTTTTATGTAGTAACCTAGTTCACTTGCATTGCCATTTCTTTACCACGTACTGCCCAATTGAGTTCACATGTATTTGAGCTCTAGTTGTGTTCCTAAGCAGTTTGTAGTTGTCACTTACACATACACATGCTTCACTGCAGTGTGTACGTTTACATTTGTATTCTAGTGAGTTGCATCACTTGATGTTGCCTTTTTATATCCCGGCCATATGGTGGTTCATGTGTTTGATCACTGAGCACTTGTTAATTGGGGCAGTTTTCTTATTCGTTTTGGTTTATTTTGATTTTGATTTGAAGTGTGGCTGTAACCATGGCCTACAGTCTTTACCGTACCCTTCTTTGCATAGCATAGTTGTGTGCCTATCACTGGCTTCACAAAAATTGGTTCAACTTGAAATTGTTTCAGGCACTTGTTCATTTTCGACCATTGTGTCACCCTGTCTTGTTTGATTTTGATAAATTCTTGGCATTGACCTTTAAATATTGTGTGCTGTGGTGCCATATCTATGGTGCTCTCACCATCATACTGCTCTGCTCATATAGTTGTACTGGTGGTTTGCCTTTGTGCTTGTTTTGCTGGGCATTTATTTGTGCACTTTGCACTTGGGTGTTTCAATGTGTACATACGTGCACATCGTACATGTCTGCTTTGACCATTGAGGCCGTAGTATTGGGCTTTGAATCTTTAATTGATTTTGGGTTCGATGATCTTTTGTGTATTTCAGGATGTAGTGGCGAGGCAGTATACGCGTGCGTATACTGCAGCCCTACCAGTTTTGATATTTTAAATTGATTATTTTGTTGGTGTTAATTGTCGTTAGGAAATTCTGATGTTTTATGATTATCTTCATTGATATCCTTTTCACTTATCTTTGTTGATGATTTAAATCTGCTGATTTATTGTCTAACACTGTTTAGTGTTATTTCTGCCGTTATCCGATTCTCTTATCGAAGAGTTGGATATACGAGTTTTCTATGACAGTCGTCTATTGAGATTGATTATTATTACTTTTGTGCATTAATAACTGAATTTGAATTAGACTGACCCGCGCATTATTTTCTTTTGAATGTAATACTCGGGTCAGACCCGAGTTATTTCAGGTTGTAGATTTCCTTCTTTGAGTTGCTGTTCGGGCTATGAAGACTTTTCACATCTTCTGAAGTTGTCTTTGTCATTTTGTAGAAGTCGTGTCATTGTTTAGGATGATATGTATCCATGTATATTAGTTGATAATGTACTCGTATATATAACTTCCAGAGTCGACAGTTGTAGTTGTATCATATGTGTTGTGTCAACTATATTATAACTGACATCAGTTATATATATATATGAGACTTTTTGTTTAATTTGTGTTCCGCATTTATATTATCTGTGTTGTTGTTATATTCATTGTCCTAAACTATTATGAACCGTCGTAGTTCGTTTTGTACTAGAATTGGGTATGTCGATGGGTGTAAATAAATAATAGATGAAAAATAAAAAGTATATACCACTCCTATCGTGATAACCAATGTTAGTGTAAGGCCAACTACGGATGGTCGCTCCTATCCAGCCTTATTCTTCGTAATAATAGACAGTATTTCTTTTAATACTCTTTGTTATTATGAGCATAGAGGTGGGGCGTTACAATATGTTTATCGTTCTTTATTATGCTAATGCTATAAATCATATTCCTAATTTTGATAAGCCTATTGCTAATGCTAGCATTGAAGATGTTATTTGTTAGTACCTTACGTATTGGTTTTCATGATAACATTATAAGAAATTATATAAATTATAGATATATATAGTATATAGTGCAAGATATTAGACAAGTGTTGATTAAAAAGACTGTACAGTATTAAGAGTAAATTCAAGATGCTAATATAACGTTTTAAGAGTTGAAGAATGAAGATTCATGAGTATTGAAGATTTCAAGATTTCAAGATAGTCCAGATAAGTTATAGAGTCATAGAATTTATGTTAAAACCTTGATAGCACTTTCCTAATCTCTCTTACCTTCTCTAATTTGTTTTAAATTGTTTTTCAAATATTTTGTTTTTAAAATAATCTTTTCAAAATATTTCACAAAATGATTTTCAGTCTCTTACTTATAAAGATATCATTTTAGTGTTTTTAAGTTTATATTGAATTTTTGTTTATATTTTAATAAGTTATAATTATATTGATTTTTATATATATATTGAATATTTTTATTAATTTTTTCAAAATTATTTTATAAATTTTATTAAGTTATATTTTGATTAAAATGTGTATAAAACTATATTTGAATGATTATACAAAGTATCAAACTTTTTTTTATAAAGCAACAGATTTTTAGAAAAAAATATTTTTAAAGTGTTTATCAAAATACAAAAGGATATGTCGACATATCCTATCCATGTATGTCGACACAGTGGCTATAAAATTCAAAATTCAAATTTGAATGGAAGTGCTCTTTCGTCGCATCTCTTCACGAATGGTCATGACTGTTGATTCCCTATATATACCAAACTTCCAAACAAATTTTCATTAACTAATTTTTTATTCTTCTATCCTATTTTCACTCTCTTGATTTCTAAATTAGTTTTTGCCAAAACTCTGCCGAAATTTAACCAGAATCAAATTCTATTATTACTAATTTGATTCTCCTTCATCTACTCTTTGATTTCTCTCATCTCTCTCAAAATCAAAGTGCTATTTAAGAGTTATAGGATCAATTTAAATTAGGATCGAAGATCCGAGTCTATAAATTCTATCAAATCATACTCTTATACTTTGTGGTGTGCTTGGTATCTCTAAAATCCAAGTAGGTGTGATTGTAGCCTGTAAAATCAATTGGGTGTGCTTAATAGCCTGTAAATCTAGTGGGTGTGCTTGTAGCCTGGAAATCAAGTGACTCTACCCAGAGCTCTGGAGGATGTGTCTCATAGCCTTAAAATTGAGATTGTATTTGCATTTACTGGTTGAAAAGAAACCCGTACAAGGAATTGTGCGGGAGTATATGTAGGGTAACTCCGAATCAGTACAAAATCCTGGTGTGTTCTTTCCTTTTTTACTTTTACTGCATTTACTTTTATCTGTACTTTGATTTTGTGATTGTCAATTACAACATTCCAAGTAAAATCTTAAAGAATTTGAAAGATATTCATATAATCCATTAAACACTATTCACCCTCCCCTAGTGTTAATTTAGCCTTAAGATCCCTATTCCGCTGACCCACATTTGGTATCAGAGCATTGGTTTCATCATTTGATTTTTGAAAAAGTTTAAATGGCTGCCAACACTGGTACTAGTACTGTTAATAACACTATTAATACACTATTTAGTCACTTATTTGTCGAAGGACAATTTACTGCTAGACCTCCACATTTTAATGGCAGCAATTGCACATATTGGTCATGTCAGGTGAAAATTTATTTACAGTCAAGTGGTTTAGACACTTGGAATATCACACAAACTGAGTATACTGAACCCGAAACTAATTTTGCATAGTGGACTGCTGACCAAAAAGCAGTTGACAAAGTAACTCTAAGGTTATGAATATATTATTTTTCTCATTAGATAGAAATGAATTTAATAAAGTATTTATATATAAGTCTGCATTTGAAATTTGGAGAACTTTGCAAGTTACACATGAAGGGACAAGTAAGATCAAACTGATTAAAATTTCCATGTTAATAAACCAGTTTCAATTATTCAAAATGAGTTCAAATGAGTCCATATCTGATATGTATAGTAGATTCTAAGATATAGTACACTCACTTATTGCACTGGGTAAAAAAATTTCTAAAGAGGATCAAGATAGAAAAATCCTCAATTCACTTATTCCTAAATGGGACCAAAAGACTTTTGCAATCGAAGAGGCTAATGACATTAGCACTGTAAAAGTTGAAGAATTAATTGTCAATTTAATGCCTTTTGAAGCACAAATGCAGGGCAGGAGAGAAAGCAAAGCAATAGAGAAGAAATCTATAGCGTTTAAAGCAATGATGGATAATCTGGATTCAGACAGCGATGATGATGAAGAAATTGCTTTCATGACAATGAATTTTAGAAAATTTCTAAAATATAGGAAGATGAATAATTTCAAAGGAAATGACAACAAAAATCCAAGAAGCGAAAATGGATGGATATGGCATTAGATGTTATAACTACGATGACCCTGGCCATTTAAAATGAGACTTTCCACATCCCAATAAATTGAAAACTGCACCAAACACTGATTCATTTAGAAATTGAAAAAGAGCCTATACTACAACATTAGACGATTCAGACCCATCCTCAAGTGATAATGAATCAGATACAGAAATTGCTAACATGTGCTTCATATCAATACATAATTTAGAATAAAATGGTAAAATGGATCAGAAAGATGTACGCTTTTAATATATCAATTTTTTTTTTAATTTATTGAATGTATCTTTTTTGGTTGCTTTATTGGCTATTAGGAATATCCTATAGATTAATAATAATATTGGCTGAATATTGTGTAATTATATTTTAAATATAAATATTTTATATATTTTAATAATAAAATAATAATATAAAATATATTTAGAATTATTTTAAAATTGTTTTTCTGAAAATAGAATAACTATAAATAGATCTATATAATAAAATATGATATAGTTAAATAAAAATCATTTTTGAAAATTTTGACCTATATGTTGACATAACCCACGTGCATATGTCGACATATGTAGACAGATTTTGAATTTCGATTTTTAAATTCAAAATTTGAATTCCCTCTAACCTTTCACCAACTTCTATATTCTGAAAAGTTGCCATTTGACCAGAGAACATGTCCTTTGATTCTCTATTTACTTACTCTATCTTCATCCATTCATTTCTCACTTTTTGTTTCAAATTCAAAAATCATAAACTCTCTTATCTCTTCAAACTATTCTTCAATTGCATCCTCAAGCAATACTAAAGCAACCATGAGGCTTTCTAAAAATAAAAGAATATCTTCAATAATCAAGAAGCCATATAAGCCTATATTGCGTATTTATCTTTCGGAAAAGTCTTTTCTGGAAGATTTTCAATTTTTGAAGATTTTCCTACTTATGATATTTTCAATCTTGGTTTGCAAAATGAAATTCTTGGTTTAATCGATGCTTCTCAAAATGATTTCATTTGTTATCCAAAACTAGTAAAGATGTTTTATGCAAATTTAAAAGGAAAATTTTATGATGGTAGACAATGAGAAATTTGGAGTAGTGTCAAAGGGACACAAATTGTCTTAAACTGTGAACTTTTGGATCACATTCTTAGATGCAGATCTAATGGAATGGACCTTTCATCTTTTCAAATTGATTTTCAAAATCGTAAAGTAATTCATGATATTTTCGAAAGTGGTGAAGATTTTAATTTGCATCCAGAAGCAAGAATTTTAAGCCTTATTTTGCAACAAAGTATCACTCCTAGAATGGGTAATTATAATAACCTGACTCAAAAGATTTCAAATCTCTTTTTGCAATTTATGGTCAATATGACATAAATTGGTCTCAAGTCATTTTGGATGAATTTTTTTCTAAGAATCTTTTTAAACATGAAAACACACTATTTCATGGTATGTATCTTACTCGTGTTTTTAATTATTTTGGTGTTGACCTTAAAGGAGAGGAAACAATTTCTTGAAACATATTTGACAAAGCCAAGATTTCACTTATGCATATTTCACCCTTTTTCGAGCCTTATGAAACGTTTGCGGAAAAGGAACAAATGTTGGCTTCGGAAGAAGAGCATGGAATAAGAGAAGAGGAGGAAGAGGAAGAGGAAGAAGATGAAATGGAAGTCGAGAAGGAAAAACAAGAAGAGGAGGATACTTCTTTGGAAAGTATCAATATGCCACCAAATCCATCTAACAAAGATCTTCTCAAAAATCAAGGGAAGATCATCCATAACCAAAGGAAGCTTAAGAAATCATTTTCAAAGATATTTACTTCAATTTCCAACAAAATGGATAAATTCTTGGAAAGATCATCTGGAAGCTTGGTGGTTCTTCTTTATCTGCATCCGTATCTTTCTACTTGTTTGTTTAAGCTATCATTGTATTTGGATTTTCTAGTTTTAGTTTATGTTGAATCTCATGTATCTTTCTTTTATTTCTTGCAATGAAAATTCTATTTCTTACTATTATATATTGTCAACTATCTCTGGAAAGTCATATAATGGCCAAGCATGTAAAATAAAGTGGTTTTGAAAATTACAGTGCATATGTCGACATATGCCAAGCATGTATGTTGACATATGCCAATCATGTATGTTGACATATAATGGCCAGTTTTCAAAAAAATTTGAAAATTATAAAATAATTACTACCAAACACTAATTCATTTCAAATGATTTCTTACCCCTATATATACATATTCATTCCATAAAATCATTATTTTCAGTTTCTATCTTCACTTCATTTCATTCCTGAACTCTAATAAAAACAATGGTTTCTCATATCCAAAAACTAACCGGAAACCTCGAATAGACAGTTGAATCATTTAAGAACAATCTTACTTTCACCCTAAGAAACCAAAGGCACTTAGAATTAAGTCCAATGCAGATGATCAAGGAGCAAGAAAGGCATTTTGACGCAATTCGGTGGATGATTCATGCCTTAAACAGAAAAAGAACCAACCACCAATCCAGAGTGTACCATCAACAAAGACGATGAAGATTGGGATGCTATCAAAGCGGATCCAATCTTTAGCGCTGATGGAGGGGCTAAAGTTAATGTCTAGTTTAAATAGGTTTTGTATATAAATAATAATACTTGAATTCGTTTGGATTTGATTGGTTTGATTTGTGTGGATTTGTTTGAATAGTATGTGACATTAACTTTGTTGAATTGGATAAAAAAAATGTGGATTGATTATGATTATTTCATGATATCTAATTTTACATATCACTTATTGTTTTATATAATCTTTCTCATTATCGTTATATATAATTCTTATATATATATATATATTAATTAGTATTTTATTTAGAGGGAGTTTGCGTTAGAATTAGAGCAAGAGATAGTGTTAGAGTTATAGTTTTAGTTAGTTATTTTTGTTGATGACAAAGGGGAAGAAATATATAAAATATTGGCATAGATTACGGAGGATATTTGTAACTCAGGGGGAGTTATAATATATTTTATAATATAATATAGAGTTGTCATCATAAAAAAGGGAGAGATTGTTAGTACCTTGGGTGTTGGTTATGATGAGAACAACTATAGGACATTATACAAATATAGATGCTAATGTTTTATCTAGATATATATAGTATATAATGTATGATATTAGACGGGTGTTGATTAGGAAGACTGTACAGTATAAGAGTAAATTCAAGATGCTGATATAAAGTTTCAAGAGTTCAAGAATGAAGACTCTTGATTATTGAAGAGTTCAAAATTTCAAGATAGCCCAGATAAGTTATAGAGTCATAAAATTTATGTTAAAACCTTGATAGCACTTTCCTGATCTCTCTCACATTCTCTAATTTGTTTTAAATTATTTTTCAAATATTATGATTTTAAAATAATCTTTTCAGAATATTTCACAAAATTATTTTTAATCTTTTACTTATAAAGATATCATTTTAATGTTTTTAAGTTTACATATGTATTGATTATTTGTTTATATTTTAATAAGTTATAATTATATTGATTTATATATATATATATATATATATATATATTATTGAATATTCTTATAAAAACTTTTGAAATTATTTTATAAAGATTTATTAAGTTATATTTTGATTAAATGTGTATAAACTATATTTAAATGATTCTACAAAGTATCAAATTATTTTACAAAGCAACAGATTTTCAAAAAAAAAAAAATTTAAGTGTTTTTCAAAATACAAAGGGATGTGTCGACATATCCTATCCATCTATGTTGACATAGTAGCCGTAAAATTCAAAATTCAAATTTGAATGGAAGCGTTTTTTCGTCTTATCTCTTCGTAAATGGACATGACCATTGTTTCCCTATATATACCAGACTTCCAAATAAATTTTCATTAACTACTTTTTTATTCTTCTCTTTTCACTCTCTGGATTTCTAATTTAAATTTTACCAAAGCTCTGCCGAAATTCAACCAGAATCAAATTTAATTATTGCTAATTTGATTCTTCTTCATCTACTCTCTGATTTCCCTCATCTCTCTCAAAATCAATGTGCTATTCAAGAGTTATAGGATCAATTGCAAACAAGATCAAAGATCCAACTCTGTAAACTCTATAAAATCATACTCTTATACTTTGTGGTGTGCCTAGTATCCCTAAAATCCAAGTAGGTGTGACTGTAGCCTGTAAATTCAATTGGGTGTGCTTAGTACCCATAAATCTAGTGGGTGTGTTTGTAGCCTAGAAATCAAGCGACTACCAGAAGTTGAGATTCTAGAGGGTGTGTCTCGTAGCCTTAAAATCAAGATTGTATTTGCATTTACTAGTTGAAAAGAAGTCCATACAAGGAATTATGTGGGAATGGATGTAGGGTAACTCCGAACCAATATAAAATCATTGTGTGTTCTTTCCTTTTTACTTTTACTGCATTTACTTTTATCTGTACTTTGATCCTGTGATTGTTAATTATATCATTCCAACTAAAACCTTAAAGAATTTGAAAAATATTCATATAATCTATTAAACACTATTCACTCCCTTATAGTGCTAATTTAGCCCTAAGATCCCTATTCCGCTGATTCACATTATTAAGCCGCCTAAGGAGAAATGTGGTGTTTGTAGACCTTTTATCAAACGCAAAGGAGGGTTTGCATACTTTCAAAATAAGCAAAATAGATGTGGTGTAAGCAAGCAATTTGATCACAATAAGCATAATTGTCAAGCTTCTAAGAAGATATGATTTTTTTTTCATGTTGTTATAAATTTGTTGAGATTTATACATGGTTGTATAATTTTTTCATGCAATTTTTTGTAGGTTAACCTGGTTATAAGAGTATATTGGTTTGAGCTTATTTTTAATTTGACATTGATTGTTGTTGTTAATTGAACTTGGTTATATAGTATCATTTGTAGTTTCATTTTTAGTATTAGTTTTGTAGATAAAACAGTTTTAATATTTATTTGTTTGTAGGTTATACAGTGTCATTTGTAGTTTCAGTTTCAATACAAGTTTTGTAGTATAACCAATGTCAGTTTATTATTTATATATTTGTAGGTTATGTAGTATCATTTATAGTTTTTGTATCAGTTTTGTAGCATAACCAGTATCACTTTTATTACTTATTTGTTTGTAGCTTATATAGTACCAGTTGTACTTTCAATATCAATTTTGTAGTATAACCGGTATCGATTTTATTATTTATTTTTTTTCTTGATTTAGTCAGGTATTAGTTTTTTGTAATATGATTATATCATTTTGTAATGTCATTTTATAGTGTATCCGGTTGGTTTTTGCATCCATATGTACCTGATTAGGTTGTAGTATCATCTGATCATTTTGTTTTATCATTTTGTAGTAATTTATATGTGAAGTTGTGCTTCTAGGTAGCTTTTGTATCAATACATACCGGTTAGATTTGGCATCCGGTTAGCTTTTGCATCAATACGCACCTGATTAGGTTTGACATCCGTTTAGCTGTTGCACCCATATGTACCCAATTAGCTTTGGCATATGGTTAACTTTTGCATTCGAAGTTATGCTCGGTTATACAGTATATCTTGAGTATATATTGGTTTCCATCTTTACCCGATTAGGTATGTCATTGGTTAGCTTTTGCATTAATACGTACCTGATTAGGTTTGGCATCCGGTTAGCTTTTGCAACTATACATACCCGTGCCAATACGTACCTGATTTGGTTTGGCATCCATTTAGCTTTTGCATCCATATATATTCAATTAGGTTTGTCATCCGGTTTGCTTTTGCATCAATACTGTATAGACCCACATTTCGAAAGGCTTAAATCGACAATAATCCACACATGTCCAACTTAAACAATCCGGAACATAGATACTCATTGGGGTTAATTAAGAAAATAAGAAAAGAAGAAGAAAACAAACACAAAATCTTACAGTGGGACGATAAAATATAATAATGAAATAAACAGTTCATGAAGCTGTTTACTATACTTTTGATTATAATTTATACAACATTTATCAGAGTTATATATATACCACAGGAACAAAATATAATGCAACAGAACAACATGATGCTAGGAATTCTAATAGTAATAATATGCAAAATCTTCGTCTTCGTCCTCCAGAATAAATCTTCAATAAGTTGAAAACTCAGAGATGACCCGAGTGTAATGAAAAGAAAAAACACTCGAGTCAGGACTGAAATATCCTTATGTAAGTCAAATCAATATCGCATATAACATGAGTGTAATAGCATCAGAGATGTTTATGGGATTTCACATCTCCTATCCAGTGTATAACGTGCGTGCAATAACTCAAGAGATGTTACGGGATTTTCCATCTCTTAAGGATCCATCAAAATATTAATATGTAGTAGAATACACTACATATATAATGTCTAATCAATAAAATAAATATTTTTCATAGTGTTAAGGCTTTACATTAATCCCCCTTAACGCGTATTTAAGCATTGTCGTACGGTTTGCATATAAAACACCAGTAAACCGTCGGTGGATAGGGATGTGCCGTGATACGACCACACTAAACCAAAATCGTAGTGGTCTCGTATAGGGATAAAAGTATGACAAGGCACGTTAGGCAATGCCCAAGGTAGGATACTACCAGTTTACCCTTCCCGGCTAGTGGTAACGCATCATAGTCATGATCACCCACCGCATCCAACACTCCCAAATTCTGAGGGTGCGCACCAATCAATCATAATGTAAATGATGGTAATACGAAGAAGTGTGTCCGCTCAAGGTAGCTAGCCCACTTGACTGGTATGGCTCTCGTTTTAGTCATTTCAAATTGGCACAAGTGCCAGGCTAATCCATCATTGTTCTCATTCTTCAAATCGAGAAAACGCATGCCAAATCCAACCACTTCATTCTGGATCATCACTACACGTACATAGTTGTTAAAGTGGTTCCGGTATCGATAGAGAGTATGCCCATATCCGGCCCCGGTCTCTTTAACAACCAAACGTCATTTTACACACCGGTTGGTACTTTTACATTTCGAAAACAATTCGTACTTGATATCAAAATATCATATTCGCTTCAAAATCAAATCCATTTCAAAATCAACATATTTACTCAACATATACCATTTCACTTCAAAAATCATTTTCGCCCTAATATTTCGATTTCGCTTCCAAAATCGTTTCGAATTTCAATTTGGGTTATAACTTCATTCGACCCAATTCGTATTTAAATCCATGATTTAAAAATAAACATTCCACCCTTGACCAGTTTGAATTTTTGAGAAATAGTTTGAATAGTTTCTAAATAGTTTAAATAATTAAAATAGTTAAAATGGTTTAAATGGTTAAATAGCTAAAAATAGTTTAAATGGTTAAAATAGTTTAATATAAAATAGTTTAAGTATTAAAATGGTTTATATAGCAAAATAGTTTGGATAATCCAAAATAATTTGAATATTTAAAAAGATAGATTTAAATAGTTTATATCAAAATAATTTATTTGAAAATAGTTTCAAAGTCAAACTGATTCAATTTCCAAATTTTCCAATTCAAATCACTTTTAAATTTCCATTTCGATTTTTATCAATTCCGAGTTCGATTTTCAAAACATCGATTCAAAACACTTAAATAAAATTTACTTTCAATACCCAATTTGAAATCCAAATCCTCAAATATAATTCAATTTCGAGCTCAATTTCAAAATAGTTCGATATCCATAAATTCGATTTTTCATTTTCTTAAAATCCAATCATTCAAGTAAACTTCAAATCAAAAAATTTAAAATCATTTAACTTAACCAATCCGATGTTCGTATATAATATACAATTTTAAATTTCAATTTAATTTAACCAATCCAATCATTTAAGTAAATTTCAATTTAATTTCAGGGATGGATATATATCATTTCTACCCAAATCATAGTGTCATAGGTATATATCATTTCAACTTATTTCTTAATTTATTCGAAATAATTCAATTTACAATTTTATATACTGTAAATAATATATAGGATGATAACATGATATATAAAAATAAATAAACATCCAAATCATCCAAAACATCAATCAATAGCATCCATCACAATCAACATCCAAATCAGCCAATAATTCATAACAATTCCATAGTTATCAATATCAGGTATTTTACTGGCAATTAAATTCCAATTTCAAATTTAACCGTCAATTTTAATTTTTAACAGTTAATTCGAATGACATTTAAGTTTATCAAACAACTATCAATAAATTTATATCGCTTTATAATTTCGAATTTAACTAGCATAAAAATATTTTAGTACGTTATGAGCGTTATAAAACACTCACCTTGAGTTTTAAATTTTAAATCAAATTGAACGACTTTCGATTTAACCTAAAATTTTAGTTAGCTCCAATCAACTCCAAATCGATTCCATGATGTAGTGCTCGTCGCCACGATTCCATCGCCGCTTGTTTCGTCCAATTCTGACAACGTATGAACAAGATATACACTTTTTTTAAAATTTGAATATAGTTTATATAAATAAATTTACAATTTTTTTTATTTCACCTAAATTATCTAGACCGTCTAATTCAGATCTACAAATCATAGCTACTCATAAGCTTCTCATTCACCACGTTCGCTCCCAGGTGATAGCGTACGCAAGAAATCCCATAGCCGCCTATTCGATTTGATCACCACTCCACCATCTCAACGCCTGGAGTCGTTCCAACACGTCCATGTCGAAGTCCATCACAGCGTGCACCCACGACCAGAGTCCGACCTCGTCTAGCACCGCCGTTGCCTTATGATTCGTGCACGAACTTGCAAAGAACATGGCCAAAGATCTCCTTTCATGCTACATTAAATATGATCTCTACCGTTGAAGCTCTATAGCTCGTCGAGCTCTCCAACCTTCGTGTAAAAGTCGGAGCGTGAAAGTGTAAGGATCAGATGGAATCGAGGAAGAAAAATCATATGTTTTCGGCCATTAGAAAGAATAGTGGCGGCTAGGCATAGAATTAGGGTTTTGGGGAAAGGATACAATTATATATACGTGTATACGTAATATTTTATTATTATATCGACTATTTACGTACCTTTCCGAACGAACTCCAAACAAAGCATGTGGCCTAGCATTTATAATGTTTTACCCCTATTCTGAACACAATGGAATAGGTCTCAGAGCCTAATTCGATCGTATGTGGAAGATAGCCTTTTGAATCAAATTAAAATATTAAATTTTCAATATTAAATTCAACACGTTTCTATCTCGTACGACCAAACGGTAACTCCAAAACCTACGAAATTTAAAATCCGATAATAATACACTATTACGGATCCAATAGAACTAGTTTCGTCGAAATCCGAGACTGTGCCCCTGAAGGCTATTTTTTACTCGTCAATTAAAATATAAAATTTTCAAATTTTAAATTAATCACTTAAATTCAATTTTTAAGTGTTGACAATCTTCATCCATATTTAAATAACATCTAAATCAACTTTTGAAATCATTTTCATTCATATTTAATCTAGGATTCAGTTATTCAAATAATATTCAAAGTTAAATTTTTAAACAATTTAATTGTCCAATATTCTATAAATTTCAAAATTGGCTTTCGCATGAATTTTAGTTATCAACCAATTACTTTATTTACATCTAATGAATTCGACATATATTATTCAATTCAACCATTGCTTGTAAACACAGTCAATACATAGCATTTCTTTCAATACTTGTTATTACTTAAATCTTCGAAATTTGTTTCCTTTAAAATCTTGTTCAAGTTCATATTCAATAGCTATATTAATAAATCATTAAAATTTTATTTTTAACCATTTTTTATTCATTAATTACACTAAATTTAATAATTTAAAATAGTTAAAAATATGGGTCGTTACAAATACTTACCCGATTTGGTTTGGCATTCAGCTAGCTTTTGCATCAATATATACCCGATTATGTTTGGTATTCGATAAGCTTTTGCAACAATACGTACCCAATTAGGTTTGGCATCCTGTTAGCTTTTGCATTCGGTGGTATGCTCGGTTAAATAATATATCTCGGGTATAGGTTGATTTCCATTCGTACTCAATTAATCAATGTATAGTATGATTTTTTTTATGTATTCTATTTTTGCATCAATTGAAGATTGGTGAGCAAGATGAGATGATCAACTATGTTGTAAATAGAAAAAGGATATAGATGGCATGGCAAGCGGTGAGTTATTACGTGGTGATGTTGGTTAGTTTATTCAATATTAGTTTTTTAGTATCAGTTTTTGCATACTATTAGTATCGGTTTCAGTTATCAGTATCAGCTGTAGCATGATATTAGTATCAGTATAAGTTTCAGGTATAACAAAATATGATATCTATTTTTGCATTCTATCAGTATCAGTATTAGTTTTAGGTACGATAAATTAAGTATCAGTTCTTGCATACTATTTGTATCAGTTTCAATTATAACAAAATATAGTATCAATTTGAGGTATAAGAAAATATGGTATCGGATTTTGCATACTATTAGTATCAGTTTCAGGTATAACAGGAAATAAAATATAGTCATAACATAATATCACATGTAGGTAAAGTTAAACAAAGCTAATGTTTACAACATCAGAAGTACGATCACTTTTTTACAACAAATTGACAAAATTTCGACAAATGTTTATATCTACATTAAAACAAAGCTAATTCAATTAGTTCTAACACAATATCACAAATGTATATTAGTTAACTGAACATTGAAGCAATTTTTACTACAAATTTAATTCTTTATATATTTTTTCCTCTAGTCATGACATGAAATTGGATAAATTCCTACAGTGATCGTTGTCTGTCAATATCTCTAACACAATTCTTGCACTGGTTTGCAACATATGTTTAGGTTTTATCTTGATCGAAATTTGGCTTTTGTTCAGTAATATGATAAATATCATGATATATATTTCACGGTCAATCCTATTTAAAGCAAAATAAATTGTTAGTATCAGTTTGCATCACTTGTAGTATTAGGTATATAACAAATATACAACATTGTATTTAAGAGATAGTGGAGCAAACAGGTTATATGCTTTAAAATGAAATAATTAATAGTTTTAGTGTCAATGTTAGCATCAGTTTTAGTATCAGTTTTAGTGCTTGTAGGTATAATTTTTAACATCCATGATAATTGTTTTATTTCTATTTTAATTGTATACAGTTTTAGTATCAGTTTTAGATTTTGTAGGCATCAGTGTTTATGCTTGTAGGAATCAGTCTGTGTGCCTGTAGGTATCAGTTTTGATCTGATGCAAAAGTTTACTGAACTAAATGAAATAGCTTGTGTATCGATCGATTTAATTCAATGTACTAGGCATATAAAGATGTATAGTACTTTATATAAAAGATCATAATGCAAACACATAACAAGTTCTAAATATTAAGTAACTCTCATTTCAGTATTACTATTAGTTTCGATTCTAGTATCAACTTTGATGTTAGTAGGTATCATTTTTAACAGCAAAAAAATAATATATTTGATACTGGTAATGAATTTCTACATGATAAATTGTAATATTATGCATTTCCAACTCCATACAGCATGGACCAATTTCAACCTATAAAGAACTACGTAATCTCCTTCCATTAAGTTGAAAATAATGGTATATATAAAAACAATTATATAAGATAACTCCAGCAACAACAAAAATCAACCAAATCTGAAGCACAGTGTCGACTTTCATTAACATAGTAGAAGAAGCCATTACCAATCCATCATTCTTCTTCTTCTTAGCCACTCTCCTTCCTCTCTTCCTTCTATCTTTATGACTATTCATCTTCTTCTTAATCCATATGTCTTTAGCTGCGATTTTGTTGTCGACGCTCTAGATATTTTCTTTCTTCTTCGACTGAGCTTTGATTCTATTGTTGGTGTAAGATTTGTCAGATGATGTGCATGACATTGAAAAGATTTGATTAGGTTTTGTGTGACGACCCGGATTTTTAACGTCTGTTAATTGGGGAATTAATTGATTTTAATCATCGGAATATTAATTTTGATTGATCAAATAAATAAATTTTCTAATGATAAAATACCTAAATCTATATAGTGATCTGAAAATTATATATATATTTGGGATTTGTAAAACAGCTGGGTATGTATAGATTGATAGATATTCTAGAAATGTGTATATATATATAAACTCCAACATTTAAATTAAGATAAAATACCCATAAACATATATATAGAGAGATAAATATATACAAACTTCACGACGTTTGGAAAAAATATATATACAAGAATATACATGTAAAAGTATATGAGTGTATGCTCATAATATGTATATGAAAATTAAGAATATACAAGCTTATGATTTTAAATAAATATATATAAGTATATAAATGTATGTATATGTATATTTATGCCAACACAAGGTAAAATACATGAAAGTTTGTATAAATGTGGATATATATGTATATACATATTAGGACCAGATGTATACAAGTATTGAAAGGTATGTATAAACATAAAAGTAGGTATACATATTATATGAATGGTGAAAGTGATAAAATGTAAATATATGGATGATGGTAAACATATGTAAATGTAAGTGTAAGCTTATATACCAGAACATGAATATGGGTACTAAGGATAATATGCATATATAATTACAAACTGCTCATAAGTAAGTACAGGAAGAGCAGGTACAAATTGTATAAATATATATGTACATACATAAGAGGGGATATGCATGTATGAACCTAAGGAGACAAGCAATAAATGCACAGTTCAACTCAAGCCTACAATATATCATTTCAAGTTACAAAATATAAAATCATGTTAGGTCGAAACATCTTTTTCAAAGCAAACAAAAAGAAATATGTGAGAAATTGTACATAAAATATCCCATCCTAGCTTCTTCTGCACGCCTCTATTTTATGTATATATTCAGATATCCATCACTGCCTTGTTCTTGGTTTCCTTATCTCGTTTGTATTCATTCGAACCCAAACAAAGAAAAAAAACAAGCGGCCATTTCAATTTTTAAAGGAAGCAGAAGCAACTCAGGTTCAAAAGCTCAAATCCAAAGCCTGTAGTTCTTCTCAAAAATAAACAGTGAGTAAACATGTAAAAGTAAAATTTTTGGTGCTTATATATATATATATAACTGTGTGATGTTGATGTGAATATGTTTGCTTACATGATTTTTTTCAAATCTGGTTTGAATTCCTGCTATAGATTGAAGCAAGCATGTATCTATTTTCTGTGTATATCTCTGTTAAACTATTTAGCAAGAACAACTTAAATAAATTCCTATTTCCCAAATGAATCACGATTTGACTTTGATTTTTTGGAAAGAAATTAGTTATAACTATGAAATCTTGATTTTTAAAATAATTTAAAGTAATTCCATTCATTAAATATTCTGTGAACTTAAGATTACAGTAAAAAAAATCAAAATATATATGGAAATCTGTATCTTAGATTTCATCTTTAGATTATATAGTCTGAATCGCATTATCAAATCCTGAATTTTAATATAAAATTTGTGATTTTTAATTTTGTATTTGATGTGAATTCGTAAGTGGTTCGAATTTGGGTTTTCAGTCGACTGCCGTTGATTGGGTTGAGGGAAAAGTCAAAGTTCAGCATGAAGATGGCCGTGGTGTTTGGGAGCAGGGGAAAAATGGTGGTGGATGTCACCGATGGCCGTAGTGGCCGTGTAGAGGCGAAGTAGGGTTTCGAAGCTTAGCTTTGTCTGGGATGTTTCTGAGGTGATCGCGGCGTCGACTTCGCATCGGAACGAATCGCAGTAGGGGTGATGGATGCGATGGTTCAAGATGGAGCTGGGGTATTGGCGGCGGGGCTCATCGAGGTCAAAGTCGTCATGGAAGGGGGATTTTCCGATAGGCCATTGGTTTCTGGTTTTGATCGAGTTGCTCGAATTCTGCATGGCCATCGATTTTGAATTTCTGTGTTGTCGTGATGGATGTCGTTGTCGATTGCGAGTTGATGATGGCCGGAGGAATGATCGCCGTCGTCTAGAAGCGTCGTGCATATGCATGATGTCAGGCATGTGCATCAGGTGTTTGGGAAGAAGAATGATGGCCGGGTTTTCTTCGTGCTTAACTCGCGTGCGACTCGAAGACGTTGAGGGGTGATGGTCGCGCGTGTTTAGTCTCAGGTTTTTGGCTGTGTTGGCTCGTGTAGTTTTTGTTACCAGGATTTAAATCCTGTTCTGTTCAAACGGAAATGAAAATTTTAAAGTAAATTCAAAGTAATATGTTTCAAATGATTTGTTAATGACAATTTAGTCATAATTAAGAAATGTTTTTATCTTAAAGTTAAATTAAGATTTAATTTATGATAAGGATAAATAAATAAGTAATTAAGGATTAATTAAGTTATAGTTAAGCACTTAATTAATTAAATTATTAAAGATTAATTAATTGGTTATTAAAGACAAATTAATTTGTAATTAATAATGATTAATGTAAGTTTAATTACTTTGGAGAAGTAATTAGAGAATTGTTAATGAATGTCATTAACTAGGGATTATTAAATAATTAATTAATTTGATTAATTTTAATAATTAATTAGATTAATTAATTTAAAATAATCATTTATGGAATTTGTTTAAGTATAATTACTTAATGAAAGTAATTAAGGGATTAATTACTTATTGTAATTAATTAAGTTCAATGTGATTAGTTTAAGTTAATTAATAAAGTTTAATTAATTTAAGATAATCTCTGGATGATTGGTTAAATTACTCAATGTAGTTAATGAAGAATAATTACTTAGTGAAGTAATTAAGAGGGGTAATTACTGGTTATAATTAATTGAAGAATGGAAGCGATTTGGGATTAATTACTTTGTGTAGTTAATATAAAGGATAATCAATTAGTGAAAGTAATTATCATTCCTAATTGTGATTAATCAAGGAGGAGTAATTAGATGGATGATTATTGGATGATCGATTAATTGGTTTGAAATCAATTAATAAGCAGGATTAGAAGTAATTTAAAGTAATTTATTTAATTCGATAGTAGTTAATTAAATTAATTAGAGATGGCATGGTTAATTTATCTTGCTTATGAATGATTAAATGGAATTGTGTGCCTTAGATTAGTTGATATCTCCGGTATGTGAAGTGTGATGTTATGTGAAAATGTTGGGTTAAACAGTGACACCCTGTATTTAAAGTTTGAATCGTATTTCATTTGAATAACTTGGGTTAAGATGATATTGTATTCGAAGAAACCGGGATCGGGTATTAGTAATACCCGAACCCACTTCGATTGGTAAAACACAATGATTCTTTATGGGTTGACTTGTGAAATCAACAGGCTGAAATGGAATAATTTAAATGACTGGACTATTTAAAACTAAATTAAGGTACTTAGGGATTGATTGTGGAAGTAAGTGTTGAGTATAACAAGTAATTAACTTGTAGTGAAGTACGAGTTACCCGGGTTTTCTTTATGGTTTGAATTAGTATTTCATGTTATATGGGTTTACTCACGCTAGTTTCCAGCCTGACCCGGGTGTTACTTTGATGTAATGCTCGGGTCAGACCGAGTATTACAGATTTCTAGGTAAGGTCGTTCTGGAGCTCAGGAGGCGAGCTAGATGGCAAGAACGTATGGAGTGTTTCCGCTGTGATATGTATTTCTGTTTATCTAGACATGTTGTTTTGTATATGTCCAGTATCTGTGTATGTGTGTAACTCTGATGTATTAAAATGTAATTGACAGATATAGTATTCTTTTGTATATCTGCTATTTATTTGATATTATATTTTGATCTGCTGCGAATGTGAGAATCTGTGTTGTGTTTCTGCTTCTTCTTCTTCTATCTCTTTCTTCTTTTCCCAACTATCTGGAATATTCACGATCGAAAATTTCCGGGTCGTTACAGTTGGTATCAGAGCTGAAGGTTAAGCGAGAACCTTGGCTCTGGTGGGTGTACTCATAAGAATAGGGTCAATAGTACCCTAGAATGAGTTGAGTGTATATATGAGAGTGTACTTGTTATTTTCATATATAAAGGTTTTAAATGATTTTATAGAAGAATATATTTTGATATATATAAAGCAATATTCCTTAACCAATAAATGTTAAGGTAACTGGTTGTTAAATCATTGGAATTAAATTAAGAAGTAATGGAAATATAACCAAACTTAAATTGAATAAAGATAAGTTTGAAATAGATTCGAATTAAAATTAAAATCTTGAATTTGGGAAAGAGTTTCAGAATAAGATGATAATGAATGGTTTCCAGTTGCAATAACCTTGGTTATTATCATAAATGATTGTTGGGTAAGCAAAATGAAATGTTTTAGGGAAGTAAAACCTTTATGTAAGTATGACTTATAAATTGGAATTGAAGATGATCTGAATTGTGAAGTTTTAAATCTGGGTCCAGAATTTGAAAATTGTTTCAAATTGATAAAGAAATAATAAATAATGTTATTTAATATATTTAAATGGAAGGATCCTATTCCAACAAAAGTTGTTTGAAAATTTGTTTGAAACCAAAGATGATTTAAAATTTAAGGATAACTTAGTATGTAAAGAAAATGTGTATATAAGGAATATACCTAATATCAATGATGGTTTGAAATAAACTCTAAATGTTGAGTTTTAAATTTGGAATGAGATGTGATACCCAAGGTAATAAGATTTGAACTTATAAGATTATTAATGAGAAGTTTAAAGTTTGAAATGAGAATTCAAATTGGGTAAGGTTGTCTAGGTTAAGTAAATTGAATTTAACTTTGGGAAAGTTAAATAAGTTAACAAACAACCTGAAGTGGGAATTTCAAGATGAAATTGAGATTTAACTTAGGAAAGTTAAATGATTGATTTAAATGGATGTTTGGATAAATTTGGATGTTTATTTATCCTGATATCATTCCATTATTATAAATAATATATGAAACTGAGAATTGGTTTTAAAAATGGATAATAAATTAGAATTTGAGATTTAATTGTATTTGAGATTTAAAATATGTTAAATAAAGATAATTTAAAATGGAATTTTGAGAATTGGACTCATAATTAAATTATTTAAAGATTTGGATTATTGATTTAAAAATAAAGGTTAATTTGATTTAAGGGGTTAAATCAACATTTGAAAATTTAACTTGAATTTATATAATTCGAGATGGTTTAAAATTGAGATTTGAATTGAATTAGTTCAAACTGAATTTGATTTGAAATAAAATTGAATATTGAATGAGTTCAAATTCAAATGGAAATTGGGATTAATTCATATAGAAATTGCAAAGATTTGAAATTGAAGTGGATTCAATTTGAAATTAGTCTAAATTAATTTGAATAATTTGAAATTGTAATTGAAGTGAATATGTTTAAAATCGAATGGAATTTGATCTGAATTTGGAAAGATATTGAGGTTAATTCAACTTGAATTGGGAATAAATCAAGTGCAAGGGAAATTGAAGTTATTCTAATTAGAAGTGAGTCAATTTAAATGAAAGTGGAAATTTTAAATTGAATTGATCAGAAATGGAGGTTGGGAATTGAACAGTTTGACTCTGGACTATTTTCAAAATAAATTGTTTTAATATAAATCTATTTTTCCAAACTATTCACTACACAACTTTTCTTTTTAAACCTAAAACTATCTTAAGCTTGTTTTACAATTACTTTTGAAACTATTTAACAATTTTACAACTGTTTTATAAACTAATTACTATTTCTCAACTATTTTACAAATTCATTACTATTTTACAACTATTTTGCAATTATATAAAAAAATTCCTATAACTATTTTATTATTTTTCAACTATCTTATAATTACTTAACTTTTTACAGCTATTTTACAAACTAATAATTATTTTTCAACTACTTGTCTATTTTTCAAATTTTTCAAGCTATTTTCTGAATATAAACTGGTCGAAGTTCAAACTGTTATTGATTGAATACCCAACTGAAATAAGAATTTAAGTGATAATCCAAGTGGGGATTAAGGCAAATGTGAATAAGTGAATAGAATCATAAATGAATGTGAATAGAAAGGGAATTGATTGAGTAATAATCAATGAAGATAAATGCGTAGGATGTACGTATATTATTCTATTCGCATAGTGATTTGATCCAGATTCGAACACAGAATTTCGAGATAGTATTATCAATCCGAGTTGGGATTTTTCGCTCGATTTTCGACGGCGAACCTGGATATGGATTTTTGATTGGTTCTGGATATTCTCTATCATAGGTATGACTATGCAAGGAGAATGACAGTTTCTGATCAAGAAACCAGATCTGAATCCGCACTAGTTAGTCAGGGTGGACGATACTAGTTCGGAAATGAAATTGTGTGATCGAGTGAGCGATCAGATTGGTATTGCGTACGAATGATATGTGGACATCGTACAGGTTTGAATAAAATTGATATTGAAATTTGTGGATAAGAACTGTAAATGATTTTTGAAATTGAAAGTATATTTTGTGAAATATATGATGAAGTAAAGTGGAAATTGGATATTTCTATGATTAAAATTTACTTTATGGAAGTAAGCAATATGGTGAATGACTTTACAAAAGAGTAATCAAAATTTGAATATTGATTTGGACTAAACAAAGTTATATATCTTTGTTATATATGGAAAACTCCCCTTGTTGAATCTATTGCCAGAAGAAAATGATTTTTGAAAGTATTTGAAGTATAAAAGTGAATTTATACAAGTACAAATTGATTCAAAGATTTTTCAAAAACTTTTATATATATGTATTTATAAAAAGGATTTGTGAAAATGATTTTGAGGAAAGGTTTTGGGAACCTATGGCATTTGGAAAAGCCTAATATGAGAATTATCGATTTTGGGAATCGATTTTGTAAAGGAGCTTTATATGAAATTCACACTCGGTGTATGATTTGAAAAATACTATATGTGTATAGTATAAAGTGTTTTGAAGTGGCTCTGGGGAAAAAGGCGCTCCCTTGAAATGAACTTCTCAGGAGTACCATAGGTTGGTACTACCTTGAGCTTCAAAGGGGGAGGTTCTAAAGTTGATCCTATGAGGAGTCCGGACAAAACTAGTTCCTGAGGATTATTATGTAGCGAAAGTCGAGGGGCTGATGCCTACAGAGGCATTTGGGTTATGCTGTGACGACAGTGTAACTCGATGTCACTGCGATCTACTGCAGACCATAGCGAAAGTCGTGTGTGCCGCTAAGAGCCAACAGTCTACGTTTGATTTTATATCAGTAAACTGCGACACTATGGTAACATAGCGAAAGTCGTGTGTGCCGCTGAGAGCTAATAGTCTACGTTTGATTTTATATCGGTAGACTACGACCTATGTAAGAGTGGAGAAGTTTCATTTTGGCAGCGAAAATCGAGGGCGCTGATGCATACAGTTACATGGACTTTTGCTGTGATGGCAACGTAACCCTGGAATGTACCTGCGATCTGTTGTGGGTTCCATGGCGTAATTGAGGGGCGCGGAGTGCCTACAGTTACATGGACTTTTGCTGTGATGGCAACGTAACCCAGGATGTAACTGCGACCATGGATGGGGGTGATGATTTCCAGAGCATTTTCACCAAAGATATTTTCTCTATTTTCGAAATTGTTTTCTATATTTTCAATAAAATTATTTTTTTCCAAAGTATTTTCACTGGGTGTTGGAAATGGGTCTGCTAAGTACTTATAGATTTTCAGTCACACGCCTGATCAATGTTTGACTGAATTTCTGTGAGGACAAGGATGGACTTGTTGAAACATCGAGTTATAAAAGGTATTTTTATAAAAGCTATTTTGGTAATATTATGGAGATTTTGTGATTTAAACTTTAGAATAAAAAGGGTTAAAAATGTTTAAAGAATAATTTAACTAAAATACACAGTAAATTGAAATTCTCGCTTCGTTCCTTTTCGAGGACGAAAAGTTCTAAAGGGGGGAGGAACGTGACGACCCGGATTTTTAGCGTCTGTTAATTGGGGAATTAACTGATTTTAGTCATCGGAATATTAATTTTGATTGATCAAATAAATAAATTTTCTGATGATAAAATACCTGAATCTATATAGTGATCTGAAAATTATATATATTTGGGATTTGTAAAACAGCTGGGTATGTATAGATTGATAGATATTCTAGAAATGTGTGTATATATATATAAACTCCAACATTTAAATTAAGATAAAATACCCATAAACATATATATAGAGAGATAAATATATACAAACTTCATGACGTTTGAAAAAAAAAATATACAAGAATATACATGTAAAAGTATATGCGTGTATGCTCATAATATGTATATGAAAATTAAGAATATACAAGCTTATGATTTTAAATAAATATATATAAGTATATAAATGTATGTATATGTATATTTATGCCAACACAAGGTAAAATACATGAAAGTTTGTATAAATGTGGATATATATGTATATACATATTAGGACCAGATGTATACAAGTATTGAAAGGTATGTATAAACATAAAAGTAGGTATACATATTATATGAATGATTAAAGTGATAAAATGTAAATATATGGATGATGGTAAACATATGTAAATGTAAGTGTAAGCTTATATACCAGAACATGAATATGGGTACTAAGGATAATATGCATATATAATTACAAACTGCTCATAAGTAAGTACAGGAAGAGCAGGTACAAATTGTATAAATATATATGTACATACATAAGAGGGGATATGCATGTATGAACCTAAGGAGACAAGCAATAAATGCACAGTTCAACTCAAGCCTACAATATATCATTTCAAGTTACAAAATATAAAATCATGTCAGGTCGAAACATCTTTTTCAAAGCAAACAAAAAGAAATATGTGAGAAATTGTACACAAAATATCCCAGCCTAGCTTCTTCTGCACGCCTCTATTTTATGTATATATTCAGATATCCATCACTGCCTTGTTCTTGGTTTCCTTATCTCGTTTGTATTCATTCGAACCCAAACAAAGAGAAAAAAAACAAGCGGCCATTTCAATTTTTAAAGGAAGCAGGAGCAACTCAGGTTCAAAAGCTCAAATCCAAAGCCCGTAGTTCTTCTCAAAAATAAACAGTGAGTAAATGTGACGCCCCACCTCTATGCTCATAATAACAAAGAGTATTAAAAGAAATACTGTCTATTATTACGAAGAATAAGGCTGGATAGGAGCGACCATCCGTAATTGGCCTTACACTAATATTGTTATCTCGATAGGAGTGGTATATACTTTTTATTTTTCATCTATTATTTATTTACTCCCATCGACATATCCAATTATCAGTATAAAACAAACTACGATAGTTCATACTAGTTTAGGACATTAGATATAACAATAACACAGATAATATAAATGCGGAACACAGATGAACAAAAATCCAATATATATATAACCGATGTCGGTTAATACATAGTTGACACAATACATATGATACAACTACAACTGTCGACTCTAGAAGTTATATATACAAGTACATTATCGACTAATATACATGAATACATATCATTCTATACAATGACACGACTACTACAAAATGACTGACAACTTCAGAAGATGTGAAAAGTCTTCAATCCCGAACAGCAACTCAAAGAAAGAAATCTACAACCTGAAATACTCGGGTCTGACCCAAGTATTACATTCAAAAGAAAATAATACCCAGGTCAGTCTAATTCAAACCAGTTTATTAGTGCATATAGGCAGTAATAATTTAAATAGACGACAGTCACAATAATTCCCGCCTATCCGATTCTTTAAACAAAGAAACCGGATAACGGTCAATATAACACTTAACAGTGTTTAACA
Organism: Allium fistulosum; assembly: GCA_030737815.1. NCBI lineage: Eukaryota > Viridiplantae > Streptophyta > Magnoliopsida > Asparagales > Amaryllidaceae > Allium > Allium fistulosum. Next base: position 1,080,086,827 of record CM060906.1, on the reverse strand, counting down.
ACAAATCAGCAATCCAATTCAATTTAAACAATTGAAATGTCAATTTAAAAAAAACAACCAAGCTGATTGGCTGCAGTACACGCTAATGTGTACTGCCTCGCCAGTATAGTCTATGAATACTCAGAAGATCAATGAATTCACAAGTCAATGGATCCAACTCAAATGCCATTCAAATAAAATCACAACGCGAGCACAAGGTCAAACCCGGGCGTTTCAGCCGGATTCAACTCAAGTGTAATGAGAAAAACAGATCCAATGTATATCAGATCAGAGATGCTCAAACCCAAACCAAACTACAATGAACCAAGGGACAGGACAAGTGCAGACCGAAGGCAGCAACCAACAACAAAATGCAAAGGTCAAGTCATGGTTGTCATGACTCAACACAAATGTAAAGCTTCAACAAATCAAAACAGCGTCAAAGCATATGTGTGTAGACCCAAAGTCTCGAATGACTTAAGTGATGAAACACTGAAATAATGCCAATGTCCAGACAACAACAGAGCACAATGCACCAAGTAAGTGACAGCAAGCAACAGGGCCAGACCAAAATAATGCAAGCATGAAGTGAATGCAATTACAGGTAAACATCACAGGCCAAGCGACTGATATGTGCAAGCAAATGAAACGCGACATAAATTAAAAGCTATGTATTGATCAACCAGCCTGCAGGATGTATGCAGACATAAGGCATGAAACCGCAGTGCAACGGGTCAAGATTGTATACCAAACTGAAACAAGTACATACATATGATTATTCAAAAAGAAATAATCATGTGCTACTGGATACTAACAGGGTTCAACTGGGAAACTGGGAATGGCAAGAATCAGACTCGAGCACAAAGGCTACCAATTCAAGTGCAGTGCACTCAATGCAAACTCGAGTATGCAACATATAAATCAAGTGTAGTTTATGATAAACAATACCAAAATCAACCAAATACTTCAGACCATATACAAGTGAAATAATCAAACTGCATATATCACAAAGGCACAGAGGCATAAGACCACACTCAAAACGACTCAAGCTCGGTACAAATCTAATAATATATATGCATACACATATACAAATGTATGTATGCACGTATATGCAGACTGAATAAACAGGTGAAAGACCAGGGCCTCCATTCCAACCAAATTGAAACAGCTATATAAAGACATCAACAAGTTATATATGTGAAACGGGCTATAAGAAATCAAGTGATACATGTACTCGAGCTCAAGGCAGTACATTCTACAATGCAACTGTAATTACATAGGAAGTGACAATGTATAATGAACCAGATAGGCTACAGGGAAAGGTTCAATGGCCGAAATCAACATTTTCAAGATCAAATCAAAACCGTGGGTCAAACATCAAAGCCAAGGTCAAGTAGGAAATTCGCTACTGTAACGACTAAGAAAATCAAATGGTTCTGAATCAAAACCGTATAAATCAAGAAATTGGAACAAGTCAGAAATCAAAATTGTCACAATAATAACAAGGACGTGAAAACCAAGAAATCGAACCAAGATAAATTTCCAGACGAATGAAGATCAACTTCAAAACCCAACGAACCAAGAAATCACGAAACCACAATTCAAAGCAGCAGGGTTTGAATTAAATGTGAGTGACAATAATCACTCACCTTATTTACGCCAATTAGAAGCAGCCGAAGTATGTCATAAACGAGCGAATCAAGGGTCTTGAATTCCTAATCAAGTCGAACTCAAACCAATGGAGGCACTCGGCGATGTGAAGCATTCGAAGTCGAAGAAAATCGCAGATTATCAGAGGATCGAAGTCGAGCAAAACAGCCGAAGCCCTAATTTGGGGACGAAGGAACGCGAAAAGAATTTGTGGCCGCCATTTATCTTTGCTCTCGTTTGTTTTTAGGGCTTGCAAACGAAAAATGGGGAAACGAGGTATTATCATCTCGGCCTTAGAACAACCAATGAAAGTGTGGGCTACTACTTCAACTCTAAAGCCCGCATAACCGTTAGAACATTTAAAAGGATTTTCAACTGATAAATTTCCAATAGCACTTAACCCCCAAATTATTCGTTATTGGACGATAATTTATTGTTATAAAAATCCCAGGGTTGTTACAGACTCCCCTCCTTATAGAAATTGCGTCCACGCAATCATAGAGAATAAATGGATAAAAGGTAACAACCAAAAGAGCAAGGCAATGACGAGTGCATAAGCAAAGCAAATGTCAGCAGGGGAAGTACTAGATATGAAATCAAAAGGTTCGACGGCTTCAAATCAAAAGAATCAACCTCGTGGGAATCAGGGATAAAAAATCAGACGACTAACAAAAGCAAGAACAATCGAGTTCCAGCAACTAAAAGAGAAGGGAAAACAGAGTAGAAATCCCATACAGAGCACGAATTGAATGCGAGTAAATCAAATTACTCACCTGAATCGCCAGAGAAAAAAGACGAAGCTCAAATCTCAAAATCGCAAATATTTACTTATCTCAAACGATAATCAGAAGACAAATCAAATATCTGATTATCTCAAACTATAGTCAGAAAACAAATCAAATATCTGATTATCTCAAACGATAGTCAGAAAACAAATATTCAATTATCAAAAACGATAATCAAATTTCTCAAATCAACAAATATTCGATTATCAAAAGCGATAATCAAATTTCAAATTCAACAAATATTTAATTATCTAACAGCGATAATTAAGTCTCAATCAACAAATATTTAATTATCTCAAGTGATAATTAAATTTAAAATCAACAAATATTTAATTATCTGAAGCGATAATTAAATCTCAAAGCAACAAATATTTAATTATCTAAAGCGATAATTAATTCTTAAAGCAACAAATATTTAATTATCTAAAGTGATAATTAAAACTCAAATCAGCAAATATTTAATTATCAAAAGCGATAATTAAATCTCATATCAACAATTATTTAATTATCTAAAGCGATAATTAAATTCGAAATCAGCAAATATTTAATTATCTCAGCGATAATTAAATCTTAAATCAACAAATGTTTAATTATCTCAGGCGATAATTAAATCTAAAATCGACAAATATTTAATTATCTCAAGCGATAATTAAATCTCAAATCAACAAATATTTAATTATCTCAGGCGATAATTAAATCTAAAATCAACAAATATTTAATTATCTCAAGCGATAATTAAATCTCAAATCAACAAATATTTAATTATCTCAGGCGATAATTAAATCTAAAATCAACAAATATTTAATTATCTCAAGCGATAATTAAATCTCAAATCAACAAATATTTAATTATCTCAGGCGATAATTAAATCTAAAATCAACAAATATTTAATTATCTCAAGCGATAATTAAATCTCAAATCACAAATATTTAATTATCTAAAGCGATAATTAAAAACTCAAATCAATAAATATTTAATTATCTAACAGCGATAATTAAATCTCAAAGCAACAAATATTTAATTATCTAAAGCGATAATTAAAAACAACAAATATCCGATTATCAAAAATGATAATCAGAACTCATATCAACAAATATCTAATTATCACAAGCGATAATTAGAAACAACAAATATCTGATTATCAAAAACGATAACCAGAGCTCATATCAACAAATATCTAATTATCACAAGCGATAATTAGAAACAACAATTATCTGATTATCAAAAACGATAATCAGAACTCATATCAACAAATATCTAATTATCACAAGCGATAATTAGAAACAACAATTATCTGATTATCAAAAACGATAATCAGAACTCATATCAACAAATATCTAATTATCACAAGCGATAATTAGAAACAACAAATATCTGATTATCAAAAACGATAATCAGAACTCATATCAACAAATATCCAATTACCTGCAGATAATTGGAAGCAACAAATATCTAGAAATCAATTAAGAAGACTAGAAAATCAACATAAAAGCTTGGATCGATCCCATCAGATGGCGAGTTTTTAATTCGCCGCACGTGCATCTCATATGGCCGAAGCCTACCAAGTACTCAACATAATTTTGGCGCCCATCAGATTGACCCGAAGGTCCGCAGAGTGACCCGAAGGTCTAGTACTGGTATTTGACCCGAAGGTCCATCATATGACCCGAAGGTCCATCATATGACCCGAAGGTCCATCATAGTGGCTCGAAAGCACACGAAAGCATCAAATATTTCAATTAACGAGTCCGGAATTAACCGAAATAGCAAACGCACATGTCCCATACCACGTGTTTTACTAAATCGTTTGATTCTCTTCATCGTTTCCTTGAAAGTGTAAAATCCATCAAAATCATCAAAACAACAGATATTCAATCAACGAGTCCGGAATTAACCGAAATAGTAAAAGTGTGGTTCCATACTCCGCACTTTTGCTAAATCGTTTAAATCACTTCATCGTTTCCTTGAAAGTGCAAAATTGTGTATTTTGTAAAAATACACTTTGCATTCTCAAACGGACAAGTCCGGAATTAAGCGAATCAGTAAAAGAAAGGGGTCATAATCCTCGATTTTGCTGAATCGTTTAAGTCGCTTTCTCATTCTTTTGAAAACGCAAACTATTAAAAATTTATAAAACAATTTTCATTTTAAAACGATTTTTTTCCAATCACGTGGTTAAAGCAGCAAATCAGTAACAATTTCGATAAGGAAATTGTGCTTCTAAAAATACCGTAAAACGGTTACACATCAGTATTGCGGAATAACCGCTTGAAAATCCACTTTTAAAAATTGGGCTGTTACTGAAGTCAAAGCGACAGTAATTTTAAAACATCAAATATCTCATCAAAGAATTCACATCAAAATGTGACATCAGTGAATTTTCATTCATTAAAATTTTCAACAAAACACCGTGCCTCAAAAATTCAGCATTGGTGTAAAAATCCCGTTATAAAAATAACGGCAACAAAATACGTTTCATAACCAAGCATCGGTTCAACGCAAAAATAAATGCAGTAACGCGCAATTCAAATTTTTGCGCGTACTACAGAATGAACAAAGAAACCATTCGAAGGTATCTTCAATGAAGATAATTTAAAACAGCAAAAATCTAATCAATAGATGATTAGTACCAAAAGAAAGCCAGCGGAAATTTCAACAAAAATCACATATCTGCAATTCCTTCGAATCCTCAATTTGGATTCGAAATTCTCAAAGAAACAAATAATTACAGCTATGTAAACAACAATTGGAATTCATATCAATTTCATATTTTGATTCTTAAATCAAAAGATTATCAGTTGTACTCAGCGAAGACAGTTTCACTGTTTCCGCTGCGCACTCTGATAAACAGAACCCAAATCAATCAAATCATCAGAACACAATTTCACTATTATTTTTAAATAAAGTTATTTAAAAATTTCATCAAAATTTCAAAACATTAGTTTTGACTCAAATCACAGATAAAACATCGACCAATAGTTGTAACATATGTTCCATCCAAGTTATGTTTTATATTATGTCCATAAACCCCAAGCTCTGATACCAACTGTGACGCCCCACCTCTATGCTCATAATAACAAAGAGTATTAAAAGAAATACTGTCTATTATTACGAAGAATAAGGCTGGATAGGAGCGACCATCCGTAATTGGCCTTACACTAATATTGTTATCTCGATAGGAGTGGTATATACTTTTTATTTTTCATCTATTATTTATTTACTCCCATCGACATATCCAATTATCAGTATAAAACAAACTACGATAGTTCATACTAGTTTAGGACATTAGATATAACAATAACACAGATAATATAAATGCGGAACACAGATGAACAAAAATCCAATATATATATAACCGATGTCGGTTAATACATAGTTGACACAATACATATGATACAACTACAACTGTCGACTCTAGAAGTTATATATACAAGTACATTATCGACTAATATACATGAATACATATCATTCTATACAATGACACGACTACTACAAAATGACTGACAACTTCAGAAGATGTGAAAAGTCTTCAATCCCGAACAGCAACTCAAAGAAAGAAATCTACAACCTGAAATACTCGGGTCTGACCCGAGTATTACATTCAAAAGAAAATAATACCCAGGTCAGTCTAATTCAAACCAGTTTATTAGTGCATATAGGCAGTAATAATTTAAATAGACGACAGTCACAATAATTCCCGCCTATCCGATTCTTTAAACAAAGAAACCAGATAACGGTCAATATAACACTTAACAGTGTTTAACAACAAATCAGCAATCCAATTCAATTTAAACAATTGAAATGTCAATTTAAAAAAAACAACCAAGCTGATTGGCTGCAGTACACGCTAATGTGTACTGCCTCGCCAGTATAGTCTATGAATACTCAGAAGATCAATGAATTCACAAGTCAATGGATCCAACTCAAATGCCATTCAAATAAAATCACAACGCGAGCACAAGGTCAAACCCGGGCGTTTCAGCCGGATTCAACTCAAGTGTAATGAGAAAAACAGATCCAATGTATATCAGATCAGAGATGCTCAAACCCAAACCAAACTACAATGAACCAAGGGACAGGACAAGTGCAGACCGAAGGCAGCAACCAACAACAAAATGCAAAGGTCAAGTCATGGTTGTCATGACTCAACACAAATGTAAAGCTTCAACAAATCAAAACAGCGTCAAAGCATATGTGTGTAGACCCAAAGTCTCGAATGACTTAAGTGATGAAACACTGAAATAATGCCAATGTCCAGACAACAACAGAGCACAATGCACCAAGTAAGTGACAGCAAGCAACAGGGCCAGACCAAAATAATGCAAGCATGAAGTGAATGCAATTACAGGTAAACATCACAGGCCAAGCGACTGATATGTGCAAGCAAATGAAACGCGACATAAATTAAAAGCTATGTATTGATCAACCAGCCTGCAGGATGTATGCAGACATAAGGCATGAAACCGCAGTGCAACGGGTCAAGATTGTATACCAAACTGAAACAAGTACATACATATGATTATTCAAAAAGAAATAATCATGTGCTACTGGATACTAACAGGGTTCAACTGGGAAACTGGGAATGGCAAGAATCAGACTCGAGCACAAAGGCTACCAATTCAAGTGCAGTGCACTCAATGCAAACTCGAGTATGCAACATATAAATCAAGTGTAGTTTATGATAAACAATACCAAAATCAACCAAATACTTCAGACCATATACAAGTGAAATAATCAAACTGCATATATCACAAAGGCACAGAGGCATAAGACCACACTCAAAACGACTCAAGCTCGGTACAAATCTAATAATATATATGCATACACATATACAAATGTATGTATGCACGTATATGCAGACTGAATAAACAGGTGAAAGACCAGGGCCTCCATTCCAACCAAATTGAAACAGCTATATAAAGACATCAACAAGTTATATATGTGAAACGGGCTATAAGAAATCAAGTGATACACGTACTCGAGCTCAAGGCAGTACATTCTACAATGCAACTGTAATTACATAGGAAGTGACAATGTATAATGAACCAGATAGGCTACAGGGAAAGGTTCAATGGCCGAAATCAACATTTTCAAGATCAAATCAAAACCGTGGGTCAAACATCAAAGCCAAGGTCAAGTAGGAAATTCGCTACTGTAACGACTAAGAAAATCAAATGGTTCTGAATCAAAACCGTATAAATCAAGAAATTGGAACAAGTCAGAAATCAAAATTGTCACAATAATAACAAGGACGTGAAAACCAAGAAATCGAACCAAGATAAATTTCCAGACGAATGAAGATCAACTTCAAAACCCAACGAACCAAGAAATCACGAAACCATAATTCAAAGCAGCAGGGTTTGAATTAAATGTGAGTGACAATAATCACTCACCTTATTTACGCCAATTAGAAGCAGCCGAAGTATGTCATAAACGAGCGAATCAAGGGTCTTGAATTCCTAATCAAGTCGAACTCAAACCAATGGAGGCACTCGGCGATGTGAAGCATTCGAAGTCGAAGAAAATCGCAGATTATCAGAGGATCGAAGTCGAGCAAAACAGCCGAAGCCCTAATTTGGGGACGAAGGAACGCAAAAAGAATTTGTGGCCGCCATTTATCTTTGCTCTCGTTTGTTTTTAGGGCTTGCAAACGAAAAATGGGGAAACGAGGTATTATCATCTCGGCCTTAGAACAACCAATGAAAGTGTGGGCTACTACTTCAACTCTAAAGCCTGCATAACCGTTAGAACATTTAAAAGGATTTTCAACTGATAAATTTCCAATAGCACTTAACCCCCAAATTATTCGTTATTGGACGATAATTTATTGTTATAAAAATCCCAGGGTTGTTACAGTAAACATGTAAAAGTAAAATTTTTGGTGCTTATATATATATAACTGTGTGATGATGATGTGAATATGTTTGCTTGCATGATTTTTTTTCAAATCTGGTTTGAATTCCTGCTATAGATTGAAGCAAGCATGTATCTGTTTTCTTTGTATATCTCTGTTAAACTATTTGGCAAGAACAACTTAAATAAATTCCTATTTCCCAAATGAATCACGATTTGGCTTTGATTTTTTGGAAAGAAATAAGTTATAACTATGAAATCTTGATTTTTAAAATAATTTAAATAATTCCATTCATTAAATATTCTGTGAACGTAAGATTACAGTAAAAAAATCAAAATATATGTGGAAATCTGTATCTTAGATTTCATCTTTAGATTATATAGTCTGAATCGCATTATCAAATCCTGAATTTTAATATAAAATTTTTGATTTTTAATTTTGTATTTGATGTGAATTCGTAAGTGGTTCGAATTTGGGTTTTCAGTCGACTGCCGTTGATTGGGGTTGAGGGAAAAGTCGAAGTTCAGCATGAAGATGGCCGTGGTGTCTGGGAACAGGGGAAAAATGGTGGTGGATGTCATCGATGGCCGTAGTGGCCGTGTAGAGGCAAAGTAGGGTTTCGAAGCTTAGCTTTGTCTGGGATGTTTCTGAGGTGATCGCGGCGTCGACTTCGCATCGGAACGAATCACAGTAGGGGTGATGGATGCGGTGGTTCAAGATGGAGCTGGGGTAATGACGGCAGGGCTCATCGAGGTCAAAGTCATCGTGGAAGGGGGATTTTCCGATGGGCCATTGGTTTCTGGTTTTGATCGAGTTACTCGAATTCTGTATGGCCATCGATTTCGAATTTCTGTGTTGTCGTGATGGATGTCGTTGTCGATTGCGAGTTGATGATGGCCGAAGGAATGATCGTCGTCATCTAGAAGCGTCGTGCATATGCACGATGTCAGGCCTGTGCATCAGGTGTTTGGGAAGAAGAATGATGGTCGGGTTTTCTTCGTGCTTAACTCGCGTGCGACTCGAAGACGTTGAGGGGTGATGGTCGCGCGTGTTTGGTCTCAGGTTTTTGGCTGTGTTGGCTCGTGTAGTTTTTGTTACCAGGATTTAAATCCTGTTCTGTTCAAACGGAAATGAAAATTTTAAAGTAAATTCAAAGTAATATGTTTCAAATGATTTGTTAATGACAATTTGGTCATAATTAAGAAATGTTTTTATCTTAAAGTTAAATTAAGATTTAATTTATGATTAAGGATAAATAAATAAGTAATTAAGGATTAATTAAGTTATAGTTAAGCACTTAACTAATTAAATTATTAAAGATTAATTAATTGGTTATTAAAGATAAATTAATTTTTAATTAATAATGATTAATGTAAGTTTAATTACTTTGGAGAAGTAATTAGAGAATTGTTAATGAAGGTCATTAACTAGGGATTATTAAATAATTAATTAATATGATTAATTTTAATAATTAATTAGATTAATTAATTTAAAATAATCATTTATGGAATTTGTTTAAGTATAATTACTTAATGAAAGTAATTAAGGGATTAATTACTTATTGTAATTAATTAAGTTTAATGTGATTAGTTTAAGTTAATTAATTGAGTTTAATTAATTTAAGATAATCACTAGATGATTGGTTAAATTACTCAATGTAGTTAATGAAGAATAATTACTTAGTGAAGTAACTAAGATGGGTAATTACTGGTTATAATTAATTGAAGAATGGAAGCGATTTGGGATTAATTACTTTGTGTAGTTAATATAAAGGATAATCAATTAGTGAAAGTAATTATCATTCCTAATCGTGATTAATCAAGGAGGAGTAATTAGATGGATGATTATTGGATGATCGATTAATTGGTTTGAAATCAATTAATAAGCAGGATTAGAAGTAATTTAAAGTAATTTATTTAATTCGATAGTAGTTAATTAAATTAATTAGAGATGGCATGGTTAATTTATCTTGCTTATGAATGATTAAATGGAATTGTGTGCCTTAGATTAGTTGATATCTCCGGTATGTGAAGTGTGATGTTATGTGAAAATGTTGGGTTAAACAGTGACACCCTGTATTTAAAGTTTGAATCGTATTTCATTTGAATAACTTGGGTTAAGATGATATTGTATTCGAAGAAACCGGGATCGGGTATTAGTAATACCCGAACCCACTTCGATTGGTAAAACACAATGATTCTTTATGGGTTGACTTGTGAAATCAACAGGCTGAAATGGAATAATTTAAATGACTGGACTATTTAAAACTAAATTAAGGTACTTAGGGATTGATTGTGGAAGTAAGTGTTGAGTATAACAAGTAATTAACTCGTAGTGAAGTACGAGTTACCCGGGTTTTCTTTATGGTTTGAATTAGTATTTCATGTTATATGGGTTTACTCACGCTGGTTTCCAGCCTGACCCGGGTGTTACTTTGATGTAATGCTCGGGTCAGACCGAGTATTACAGATTTCCAGGTAAGGTCGTTCTGGAGCTCAGGAGGCGAGCTAGATGGCAAGAACGTATGGAGTGTTTCCGCTGTGATATGTATTTCTGTTTATCTGAGACATGTTGTTTTGTATATGTCCAGTATCTGTGTATGTGTGTAACTCTGATGTATTAAAATGTAATTGACAGATATAGTATTCTTTTGTATATCTGCTATTTATTTGATATTATATTTTGATCCGCTGCGAATGTGAGAATCTATGTTGTGTTTCTGCTCCTTCTTCTTCTATCTCTTTCTTCTTTTCCCAACTATATGGAATTTTCACGATCGAAAATTTCCGGGTCATTACATTTTGGTTTGCATGTAATTTAAAGGGGGTTTAGGGAGGGAAGCAAGGAACTAGTTTGGGAGGAGTTAGGTCTGGAGTTGCATTTTTGGAATCGAAGAGTGAGTTCGAAATTGAAGAAGAGTGTTGAATGGAAGGAAATAAAAATATGAGGGAAACAATTTATTTTGTAATGGTCTTTGGGCCTATCCTTGTAGAAAAAAGGTGCGTGTCCTTGTGCTTAATTTATTAGGATAATTTGTCCTTTAATTTTTTTTTCCTAATATATGTGTATAATAAAAGATTGTACTTGAGCATAAATAATTATATTATAATTAGTAATATACCTCACTTCCAATGTCATGAAGTACATGAAAGTGTGCTATGGATCGTGTAATATGGATGTACGATAATACATAATATAGTGATGATAGCTATACAGTAAATAGTGCGGAATAAAAGAGCAGTATAATAAAAATAACACCAGAGATTTTTATACTGGTTCGGAGCACCGTCCTACGTCCAGTCCCAAACTCCTTCTGGAATTTCACTAAAATAGCAACCCTTACTTAACCCAGAGGAACAAGTCTATACAACCCTTGAGCAGCAGAACAGGGACCTGAGCAGCGGAACAGGATTTCGCCTCAGCAACCGAAGAGGACTTTACACGCCTGAGCAGCAGAACAGGACTTCAACAGATACAAAAGATTGTTTTACTTTTTGTGTTCTAATAACACGGATAAGTCTGTTTATAGTACACCCTTCCTATGATCTTCTCCTCGAGTATAAATATATATATTTGAAGTTTATGAAGAATAGAAAGGAATAATATTACTTAGAATATGTTAATGTTGAATATTTGAGAATATGGGCGCAAGTATATTCAAGAGAGTTAGATCAGAAAGATAAGAAAATTCGATGATTTGAAATCAAGTTAGGATATGTATTTATAGTTGTTAAAAAGCAATGACCATTGACAAAAAGTTCTGGTTGAAGCGTTGCATCCAAATCTCTTTGTATAGATTCATAACTCTTCGCAAATGGTCGTGTCTTTTCAGAAAATATAGCTGTTATAGATATTCAGTCAACTGAGCCTCTGGGTCAGTCGACTAAAAATTCAAATGAATTTATATGTATATTTGTGCACCTGTGCATGTTGCACAGAAATTTCAGGTGAGTCGACTGACTTACCAGGTCAGTCGATTGACCTGGTAATTTCTATGCAAACTGCATAGTTTTCACAGGTTTATATATATATTATATGATTCTAAAAGGAAAATTTGATAATATATATATATATCATATGCTTGTATATGTATAAATCATTTAAAAGTAAGAAGATTATATATATAAGCTAATATATACGTAAACGAAGAGAGATCTTAACAAAATTAACTTAAGACTCAAAACAAAAATAATAAAGATTGATGCACCGATTTTGATGTCTTGTCTCCATGTAGTATACATTCTCTTTTTGTCGTAACAGTCGTCAAATCTGTATGTTGTAGTGATAACTTCATGTCATGAATCAAAACCAAGTCTCAACATTCTCCCCTTTTTTGATTGATGACAACCTGTAAATAGATATAGATTTTGACTGTATATAACATAATATAAATACTTACTCCCCCTGAATCTTTGACGATCTATATCCTGCATTCTTTAATGTTAGTGATAATTTTTCTCCCCCTTTGTCATCGACAAAAAGGAATAAAGAGCATGAACAATAGTATGATGTATTCATAGATATTCAAAAAGAAATGAACTTTCATACATTACAATATCACAAACAAGAGTTTTGAAGTAATACGAAAACATTGGCTATTTAGTACAAGCCAAAATGTTTTGAAATAAAAGACCAATGTTTTTAGAACATAAGAGAAGCAGCAACCTATTCTATTATACGCTTACCCCTATCACCATGAGAACTTTGACCACCACTATTAATTGCCTCCATTTCCACCATTGTCGCTACTACTCGCTTAATTATTGGAAGAGGAAGACCAAGTGGAGACGCGTTGTTTGCCTGGATCACCTAGTGTAGCCGTGGAAGTGCCGGATGAACACGAGATTGCTTGCCATAACTTTGTGAAGAATCATTTAACTTTATCAAGCTTTTTGTCAACCCTAGTGATGTGTGATTGAAGAATTTGTTGATTACGACATATCATGGAAATAGACTCATGTGGAGGAAGGCCCGGATTAGGAATCATAATTTCATCTTGTTGACGAATAGTTGATCTTTGGCGAGTTGGACGGGATGCTTTGCCTTGCTGTTGTGGTGGTTGATCTTGAGGTAATTGGCGTTGAGTCCATTATTCAAAAGAAATGATAGGAGGAGGTCGAGCAATTGGTAATTTCATCAAAGTTAGAGTACGGGAGTTTAAACATCCGACGGTAGAGACCGGTGAGTCGGGTTCCGGAATCTCACATTCTTTTAGTAAGCGCATAATGTACTCACCGTAATATATGACATTCATGTGGCCATTGTTGAAACTTAAAAACTCATCAAGAATTATCCGGAGAGAATTAACTTTGATATTTCCGAAGATGGCATATAAGGCTTTGAAATTGTGTTCATAAACAAGTTCGAAACTTTCGTTTCTCGGAGTTACAGTTTTCATTAACGCACGGTGCATAATCCTAGCTTTAGGCCTTAAGAACATAGATTTGACTTGATGCATATTATCTACCAAAAACAAATGACTTATATGATCACGAACGACCATATCACAATCAACATTACTTAATTCAATTCCTTCATTTTCTGATTTTAAGATGTGAGCCATTCGATCTAAATAAAAAATACCGATTTTCCAAAAACCAAACTCCATACACAATCATCTTGATTTTGAATGTTTTGGTGACCTAAATTAAGATTGGCATAGAATAGTTTGACCATAATTTGGTTTATTTTGTGTTTTTTTCATCAATATTGAATAAAGATTCCAAATTGCTACGACGAGACAATTCTTGTACATGATAAGGAGAGAAATCGACAAATTTGACAAATGAACCTTCAAAAATACGAGAATCTTGCATTCTCCTCCATCATCTAACTGCGGTATCGTCGAAGAGCCATTGTCGGATTTAGTCGTCGAGAGGAGGTTGGGAAGACGAAGATGCTTGACCTTTTTTTTTGGAGCCATTGGATTTGAGTGTTTGGAGGTAAAAATTAGGTTTTTGAAGATCTAGGGTTTTTGAAGAGTTTGAAAATCTGAAATAATAGTGAAGAGTAAAGGTGAAATTGAAGGTTAAAAGGTGAGATTGGGTGGGTAGGAGCAGTAAATTAGCCCAGATCTACGAATCAGTCGACTGAATCAGGTGGTCAGTCGACTGAACCTGAATTTCAATATTTTCGAACTTCTGGTTTAGTCAACTGAAGCTATGGATCGGGTAATATGGATATACAATAATATAGAATGTAATGATGATAGCTATACAGTAAATAGTGTGGAATATAAGAGCAGTATAATAAAAATAACACTAGAGATTTTTATACTGGTTCGGAGCACCGTCCTACGTCCAGTCCCAAACTCCTTTTGGAATGTAACGACCTAGTATTTTGGACCATTCAAATCGACAATAAATCCACACATGCCGGACTTGAATAATTCAAAACAATGGATTGTAAATAAAATTTGGCAAAACTCAGCATATACAGTAAATAAAATAATCACGAATCACAGACACAAAGTAATATAACAATAATGCAGCGGAAACAAAAGAATAGTAGTTCATGAAGCTACCATATATATATAACAGAGTAAAACAGGATACAACATAAGTCTCGAATATATAGATGTCTCAATAGAATAGTCAAATACAAGATCTGAATACATCACTGGAATCAACTGAATAACTGAAAGAAGGATAGATAGCTGGATCTCCAAGAAATACTCCAACTCCAAAGGTGAGTCTCGAATGCTGTATCACTCAGTCTGACCCGAGTGTAAAGCAAAACACAGAACACTCGAGTCAGGATTAACATTCTTATATCAATAAATCCAACTCAAGTGAAATATCAACTGAAATACAAGTAACTTAAAGGATGTTTGGGATAACCATCCTCTAAGGATCCGTTAAACTATCTACTAAGTAGTAATATTCGCTATTATAATAATGTCTATAATAAAATAAACTTACTTTAAAATAGCATTAAGGAGTGACCCAATATTCCCCTTAACACGTAATAGTCCCAGTAGTCTATCCAGTATTAGCATACTCCCAAATCGGGGGCTACCCTCGATACCCCACAGGCTACGGGAGAAATCACAACTCGTAGTAAAGCTCGATATGGTAGGTGACATGGCACACAAGGAAATGCTAGGGTAGATATACCAATTACACACACGGACTGATGAAAATGCATAGCAGCCACTACCGCTCCACCTCGGACAACACTCCCAAATCAAGGGGTGCACCCAAACTATCAGAAAGTAATAGAATGGTATCGAAGAAGTGTGTCCGATCAGAGGTGCTACCTCATTGGCCCGAGATTGCTCCTGTTTTAGCCACCTTATGCCAACTCACGGGAGTTGGGTCCACGCATATACCTTAGGATCGTCGCCAGCATCCTACTTCATTCTGGAATCTCCACCGCGTACACAGTTGTTAAAGTGGTTTTCGGTATCGACAGAGAGTATGCCCATATCCGATCCCGATCTCTTTAACAACCAAATGTTATTATAACACCGCGGTCATTTCAAAAATAGTTTATACATCAAAACCAAAATATCATTTCCATTTCAAAACCCAAATCAATACGATATCATTTCCATTTCAAATATATCCATTTCCAAAAATCATATCAAAATCCAAAGTTATAACGCTTTCGAAATCATGGTCTTTTAAAATCAAAATACTTTGGAAATCACAGCTTTGAAATCATAACATTTTGGAAATCATAACACTTTCCTCTTAAACAGTTTAGACATTAAAATTAGTATATATAATAAAATAGTTTATATAAATAGTTATAAGTTAAAATAGTTTATAATAAATAATTTATATTAAAAAGGATTTATATTAAAATATTTTATATTAAAATAATTTATAATGTAAAATATCGATAGTTTTAAATAAAATTTAAATTTACTTTATAAAATAAAATAGTTTCCACAAATTCATAAATCAATTCAAATCAACTCGAATTCCAAAATTCACATTTAATTCAATCTCAATTCATAAATTTCAACTCAATTCAATTTTTCAATAAATCATTTCAAATTATATCGATTTCAAATACAGATTTGAACCACAAAATAAACCATTTAATTTCAATATATTTCAAAGTTTTAAATATTCAACATTTCAAAACTAAATTCGATACTTATATATATATATATCAAATTCACTTAACTATTATTTAGTTTTTAAACATTTACTTAATCATTTCAATAACAACTAAATACAACTTAAATTTACAAATTTAAATAAATAAAATATCCAATTTAAATATATATAAGTTTGCCATTTAAGTCACCTTTAATCAAATTTCAAGTTGTAAACACTTCTTTAAATTTCAAATTCAATACATTTCAAATCAAACTTATTTAAGTATAAATCTTAAATAAATATAATTTCAAATCAATTTCAAATCATTATAAACTCTATATTTGAAAATATAGATATTAAATAAACACTTAAACATATTATTTATCAACTTTATTAAATCAACTTTAATGAATCTTTAAAATCAATATTTATCAAAACCATATATTTCTTTTCAAAACCATAGAAATCATTTTCAAAATATTTATATAAAGACCAACGATGTCTGTATATAATTTTCTATCCTATGATCAAGTGATACAGATATTTATCATTTCAATCCGCAATTTAAAATATATATACAGGTATATATCTTTTCAACCCGCAATTCCAAATTCAATTAATTGAAAATCGCTTGGGTTTATCATTTCAACCCATAACGATTTTATCCTATTCTTCAAGATTGTTCGGGTATGTATCATTTCAACCCATAGTGATTTTATACTATCATGGAACTTGCAGAGTGATAACAGATATGATAATAAAATAACAACAGTAACAGGCATATCATCAATATAAATAACAGATAATGGTGTCAGATGTCACAGGTGAACAGATACAGATATCAACATATATATAGCAATGTAAATAACTAACAACAACATATTTCAATTGACGTTTCAATTGAAATCAAATTTAATAAATAAAAGAACGTTAATCGTGAGTGATTGCTCACCTTTCGAGGCTAAAGATGAACGAGAATGAGATGAGTTATGAATCTAAGCACGAATTCCAAAGCAAAGCTAGATTGGCACGAATTAAATGAACCGAGCTGATAACGGGAATCGATGGAAACAAATTGAATCAGTTTTGATATAAACTGAAAGGTATATATATTGTTATTATATTACATATATACATATTTGTTTTCTAAAAATAAATTTCAAAACATATATTTCAAATCCATATTATATTCCAAAATTTTTTAATTTAAACATAACACATGTTATATATATTTATCACAAATTAAATACAAAATATTTCTATAAATTTGAAAATATTTAAACACAAAGAATGAATACTTGAACATCTGGGTTAATATGGTAGACATTCACATTTCTTAACATTATTAATTTACATTATATATAACAGACACAACAATTATTACCTAACGTATAATTTTTATAACTTACCTATACTCAACAGATAATATAAATCACATATAAACTTTATAAACTCTATCCATACTAATGTATACTGTTATATAAAACTGCTTTATAATATAATATAAAGAGACACTTATATACAGGCTTCAACAAATCCAACTTATATTTATACTAAGGTAAACTTACAACTCATAACTATGAAACAAGGAACCATACAAAGTATGATTTATACATTAGCTTCATACACACCAAAGTTAAGATAACAAAATATAGATATAATATAATATATATAGTTTATATACAAATTGCAGACCACAGAACCCACACTGTGACATCCCAGAATTTCTGACAATATCAATTTAATAATCTGCATTTAAAATTAAATTGATTTGATAATATGTGTTAATAAGATTTGAATTTGATTAATAATCATCTTTTAAATAAATATTTGACTGATAATTTATCTTCTAAAAGCTAATAAATTGTTTTCTATTTATAATGTATATATATATTTGTATATATTGTAAATAGACAAGATTTGTTTTAAAGTTAATAAATAAGGACATATTTTCTAATTCTAATAGTTTTGGTAATTTGGAAATTTGATTTAATTCAATATTAAATAAATAACCATTTGGCTTTAAAATATTCAGGATAAAAGCTAAAATTTGTTTAAATGATTTTAGC
Organism: Allium fistulosum; assembly: GCA_030737815.1. Taxonomy (NCBI): domain Eukaryota; kingdom Viridiplantae; phylum Streptophyta; class Magnoliopsida; order Asparagales; family Amaryllidaceae; genus Allium; species Allium fistulosum. The sequence continues at coordinate 1,080,068,439 of CM060906.1, read as the reverse complement.
TTAAATTTAAATTTAATAAAGGGTTTGTTTGTTCTTTTTAAATTATAGCTTGATGAAAATAAGTAATGAAGTGATAGTTTCTTTTATAAATTATTTTAATCCAATAATGAGTTATGTTTAAAACAATATAAATAATATTATGTCTTTTCAAATGGGTTTTTAATATAAATAGAAAGTATTATTCTAAATTTTATTTATATGTATGTATTTTGGAAAGCTATGATTTGAAAATTTAAAATAAATTCTTTCAATAATATTTAAAATAAAACAAATCTCATAAATATTAACATAAGTATATAAAGTAAATTTAGTATTGGTAATTTACGTTTTAAAATAAAAAGTCAAATAATAATAAGCACTTGTATTGGAAATAAAAGTAAAACCATAAGTTAAAAATCTATAAACAAATAATTAAAATCAAAAGCAAAGACTAAAACAACTTTATATATATTTGGACATAAGTAAAAACATGACCAGGTAAGTAAAAGAATGTAACCTGCAAAGTAAATATGCAGGCAAGAATAAAAAGAAAAAAATGAGTAAGTATGAAACAAGTCAAGGTATAGAAGCTTCCAGGCAAAAGAAGATAGCCTGTTAAGTTAGAAATGCAAGCTGAAAATAAAAGTAAAGGGAAAATGTCTACACATAAAATAAGATAATAGGAAACATAAAGTACCTTTGCATTTAATATTAGCACACCATTTGGTCAATTTGTGATGTTTGAAAAGAAACTCAGCCTCCTTTTATAAAAAAATCTCTGATAAAATATGAAATACTTGTACCTGCAAATTTCTTAACCCAGATATCACCTACCTCCTTTGCAAACTCTTCTATATCTATCCATATTTTTATTTCGTTCAACACTGCAAACCAGGAAAAACAGTAAACTTTTCTTTTTACAAACTTAAATAACTTCATCAAACAAAGGCAAGCTGATTAGGAAGATCAAAGCTTTCCAGTTTAAAGGAATCAAAACAAGACAAAGTTTTCAAGTTTTCTGGGATCAAAACAAAAACATGCAAATGCCATTTACAGTTTCAAAATTGCTCTCTGTTTATCTTCAGGTGAGTAACATTATATTTTTAATAACTTAAGTTTTTATTTAGTTGCATGACTAATATCTGAAATTTGTTGTATGAAGTATATGCATTGTACTGTATTTTTGGGTGAGATTATGCCTGGCTGTTTAATAGCCTGGAAACAATCTCTGTATATAAAATTTGAAACTCGGATTTGAAAACAAAATTTATCTCTGCTAAATCTGTTGAATGATAGGACTTAGTACCTAAGCAAGATAAGTTTGTATGATTATAAAGCAGATTTTAAAAATTGTATTTGAGTGTGCAAAGTAGGACTGCTCTGTAGAAACTGGAAGAACATGACATGTTTGATATAGGTGAAATTTTAAACATTTTAAAAAAATTAATTCAAGTTTATGACTTGAATTCTTGCCTGTAATTAGGATTTTTAAAACTATAATCACATTTTTTTAGTTGAGCTTTGAACATGCTTTACTGGATTGATCAATTCGAGCATTTTGGGTTGCCTCTGGAAGTATCATTGATCGGAGTGGTTGAGGTTCGATCTAGAGGTAGATGGGAGATCAGTGAGGTCGGCAAAAATGGCAGGAAGTTGATCAGAGACCGGTGGTGGCGGGGTTGTTCATTTTTGTTTCTTAACCCTAGTTTTAGTTAGGCTTGGGAAATCGATCGCTACGGCCTACGAGGTTGATCGAGTGTTTCGAGTTTTTGGTGACTGGTAGCTGGCCGTAGTCGTAGACGATGCCGGAGTTTCAGAACGTACGGTGGCCGGTGTTTTTCAAGCGAGCTGTTGACAAGTTTTGTGGTTGGTCGCGAGTCTGTGTTCCAGGTTTGGAAAGGAGAACTCGATTTCGATTCGAGTTGTTGTGATAGATCTTGATGTTCGTGATGTCATCTGGAGGTGGTCGTTGGTGTGTTGAAGCCGGAGTAGATGACCAGAGATGGTCGACGACATCGTGCATGTGCACGGTGCACGTTTTGATGTCTGGTGATGTTTTGGGTGGGTTCTGTTTTCTCGAGGGAGTACGCGAGTTATTCGAGTGGATGACTCGAAGTAAAGGGACGAAAGACTCGAAGCAAAATCTGGTTGGCTCGAGTCAGTAGTTGTGTGGTCCAGGCATTAGAAACCTGACAGTTCCAGGTTTTTAAATCTTAATTCAAAATTCAAAATTCAAAATAGGATTTAAAACTGTGTTTAAAAATTTAAAGTTTAAAGTATAGTTTCAAATGGAATTTTTTTAAATCTTAAAGTTTTAATTGAATTTGGATTTTTTTTAAATCAAGAATTAAAAATCAAGTTTTTAAAAGCAAGTTAAAACCAAAGTTTTTAAATCAAAGTTAAATATTGGATTCAAGTTCTTCTTGTATTCAAATCTGAAATCTTAATCAGTTTTAAATCTGAATATTGGAAAAGCAAGTTTAAATCAAATAGTTTCAAAAGTAATTGGTTTCAAATAAATAAATTGAACTTTAAATTGGATAAATGTTTAAAAGAATAACCATTTTGAATCTTAAATTCAAAATGTAATTTAAAATTTAAATTCAAATGTGAAATGTTTTACACTTTAATGATAATGAAATCATTTTTAAAGAAATGGATTATCTTAGAGATAATTAAAGATATTAAAGTGATTTAATTAATAAGGTAATTAAAGAATGACTTATTTATTTAATTCATAATTAATGATTTAAATTTAGAGATTAATTAAGGAGGAATTAGAAAATGTTATTAGTTAATGAAGGAAATTAACTAAGGATTAGATAATTAATATGGTTAATTTTAATAATTAATTGTTTTTAATTAATTTAGATAATCTAGTGTAAATTGTTAAAAGTAATTACTTGATAAAAGTAATTAAGAGATTAATTACTTATTGTAATTAATTTTGATGATATGATTAATTTAAGTTAATTAATTTAGTTTAATTAATTTAAGATAGTCGTTTGATGAATTGAAAGAGAAATTACTTAGTGTAATTAATGGAGCATAATTACTTAGGAAAGTAATTAGATGATAATTACTTGATGTAATTAATACAAGATGATTTGTAAGTGAAGTAATTTAGGTAATTACTTTTGTAATTAATCAAGGGATTAATTAATGGAGATAATTAATTATGGGATAATTAATTTATATGAGTAATTAAGAATAGTTAATTACTGGTTTGTTATTAATCAAAGGGGATTAATAATTGTGTTTAATTAAAGATTAAATTACTTAATGTAATTAATTTAAAGGAAGTAATTTAGTTTAAATATAAATTAGAGATCATTAATTAATATAATTAATGATATAATTATGAATTGTTTAATTAAGGAATAATTAATAATGAGGTGATTAATTAATGTAATTAATTAAGGATAAATGTAATTAATTATATTTAATTAATAAATGAAGTAATTGAATGTTAATTACTATGAATAATTCAGGATAATTAATTTGTGAAATTAATTAAAGATTAATTACTTATTGTAATTAGAGAATGATTAATCAAAGGTGTTTAATCAAGATGAATATTTAGAGATTGATTAATTAAATTGATTTCTATTTTATTAATGGTTGTATAAGCAGGATTTATAGATGTAGTAATTAATTTAATTTACTTTAAATTAATTAGAGATAGAAGTAATTAATTTAATTCATTTTAAATTAATTATAGTTTATGATAAATCAGTGCTTATGAATGAATGATATTTCATTGATTGATTTTGACCTCAGATATGAGATGAGTAATATCTATGTGATATAGATGCTTGTTTTAAGTATGATAATATTGATTATCTGTTTGAGTTGATGATATGGATTATCTGTTTATGATGATGATGTTGATTATCCATTGTTATATTGTGATTTATCTATCTGTGTGTATATAGATAATTGAATTGTTTTAAACTCTTAAACAACTTGGACCTAAAAGATGGCGATTTGGATTTCGATGAGACCGGGATCGGGTTTCCAGATTTGGATATCCGAAAACCACATCGATCCAAATTAACAATAGGTCGTGAATCTCAAGTGAAGATGAAGATTCAGAATGCAATGGTTATTGTCGTTAACTCTGAGGGTGATTCCAAAATGAGTGTAACGAGATAATGCCTTCGGTTTCGTTCGAACCTAGAACAAACTTGTATGGATTGAATGCTTTCAGAACATCGTCAGGTGGATGATGAGCATTCTAAGAGATGTGTTCTCTAAAGGTAATCGTAGCCTCAAGCCTCATCAACCGGGAATGGCTAAAACAGGGGAGGTGCAGCAAGGTTAGTGGGTAGCCCCCAAGTAGGACGAGATTACCCCTGTCTAGATGTCCCTTTTTATTTCGGTTGTGTGGGCGGTTGGTTGCAAACAACTGCTGCGGTGTCTTGTGCGGGAATTATCCAGTAAGGGATGGTTCCGACCTTGTGTTGCAGGGGACTTAGGGTGGGTCCTCGGTACGCTGATCTAGGCCAGGTACTGTGACGGGCGGTACCCCGGTAGCCCTGCCATTGTATGGAATCCAAACTCCAATAAGTGCCGTACGTATTAGTTGTGCCCAACTATGTTGGAACGTGAGATGTAAGCATTCCAGCTATTTCTGTATTTTACTTGAAAACCCTAGACACTATTATAATATCACTGGATTTCCTATCAACGTTTTGGTTAGCGTAAGGGAAAAACTTTTCCATGTTTATGTGTGGGAAGTCTTACGTGATACCTTTTGTTCTCAAAGGATTTTCAAAGTTAAGCAACTTTAACCTGTTACTCATACCAGACCCATGTCTGACCCGGAGTTTATTTCTATTTTTCTTAAACTCTCGGGTACTCAAATTTTTACGAGTAGCCAAGGGATTCAGGTTAGCTTTGACGATTTGTGGAGGAGCAATGGAGCGGGAGGCTTCAGCGTTGTAGATATATATATAGTGTTCCGCTGTGTTGGTATCTCTGTGTAGTTTCTCTGTGTTGTATTTGAGTGGTATCGAGTTGTATTAACTAGACAGGTGTTTATAACTGTCTAGTATGTGATGTATTATCTGTGTAACTCTGATGTATATGATACTATGTATTATCTGATGTGATATATTATATTTTGTTCGTTCCGCTATTGAGATTCTGTTGTTGTTTCTTCTTTCTTCTCTATCTTTCCTATTTTCTATCCCTTTCTTTCTTCATAGTGATACGACTTTCTGGAGGTAGAAAGTTGGGTCGCTACAGTTGGTATCAGAGCATAGGTTGAGTGAATACCTAAGCTCTGGAGTGGTGTCTATCTTGAGAGAGCGTATTTGTAATTTTGATATAAATATATATATATTATTTCTACCTATTTGTTGGGTTACCTGTTCGGGTTTTCCAACATAAGTTATAAAGGTAGATGGAGTGGTGGTGTGTGTAACACGGCTACCAATGGTTGGAAGTGTATCTGTCGAGACTGTAGACCTAATACCGTCTCGAGTAAGCTTGGATGGTGAAAGGTTTTCATCGATCTCTGAAGGAAACCTATTAAGGTTCGGAGTCCATCTTTGAGTAGAGTTTGGATTCTGACGGTTGGGCAGAAGCAAGTTATGATATCTTGATATCAGGATGTAGTAGCTGTGTGATGAGACACAGTGACTATAGATGTTTCCAAAGATATTTCTTTGGAACAAGTTAGGGAAGTGTGTCTGTTTCAGTGTTGTAGCTGAGTTCAGTTGGGTGTTTGTGTTTGGCTTTGAGGTCCGAGTTTCTCGAATAGCTTTGGATTAGGAATTCCTTGGCATTGGTTTCAGCAGTGTAGCTTGGAGTGTTCTATGTGTTGGCAAAGAAGCTTTCTAGCTTAACAGTGGAGTCCAAAAGCAGCAGAATGGTTCCGTTTCTTCGTTGGATTGGCTAGTTAAGTGTAAGCTGTTCTGATTGGTAAAGAGAGAGCAGTATCTTTGGAATTAGGCTAGATTGATCGCAAAAGTGACTTGCGATAGCTGAGTGTTCTCTTGGGTTTTCAGAGATTTTTCTGGAAGTCTTTAGGAAGTCAGAGTTTTGTTAGCATCTGGAGATTGAGTTTGGTATCGACTGGGTTCCAGAAGTGGTACCGAAGGTTTAGCTTAGTAGTAGGATGGTTTTTGAGGTTGGTGAAGCAGCTCAGTTTTGGAGGAGCTTCTGAGTTTTCTTTTTGGATCTGTTGAACCATATTTTTGGGATGTGTTGTCCAGTCTGTGCTTGAGTTCGTCATCAGCATTTTCATCTGCTCAGTTAGAGTTGCGCAGTGGAAGCATGGTGGCAGCTGTTTTAGAGTGGAAGCAACTAGAAGTTGTAGTGTTTGGATTAGAGAGTTTCCTACAAGAAATTTTTTAGGATCTGGGGCCAGATTGGAGTGCATCTGCTTTATCTCTTCAGGATGTGATAAGTGAGATCTGTCTTCTGATTTTGGAATAGAGTTTGTGTTCTGAGTTTTGGTTGATCTTGGAAAGATCATTTTTGTTGGATTGTTTGGTTCAGATTGTTTCTGAAGGGCGTCAGCAAAGGATGAGCTGATCAATAAGGATGAAGGAGACCCAGGATCGTCCGAAGAATTTTGTGGATAAGAATCGGAGATTTGGTCTTGGATAAGTGTTTGGTCTTCAGGAGTGAATTGCCAGTTTGGATAATTGGGATTCGTTGTTTTCACGTATCTCTGAGGGAGTAAGTGTAAGATTCTATCTCTGGTTGTAGAACCAGCAACTCAGGGAGGTTTGGTTATTGAGTCAGACTTGTCTGTAGTCTGATATCCTGTTTAGTTGTGTAGATCTAGATGAGTGGTAGCTCTGTAGCTTAGTAGTATTGATTGTTTGGATTCTATAGAGCGAGTAACCCGGTATTTATACTCGGGGAAACTCTAGAGAATTCTATCCAGAATTTTGTCTGGATAGTTAGATTTGTTTGTTTGGATGATTGGTTGCTATAATTGTTAGCATATATTGATGATATATGCTTATGTTTTAAAATTAAATTTTTAATTAGATTATTAAATTACCTTTGTTTTAAATTTCGGGGACGAAATTTTTTTAAGGGAGGAGGAATGTGACATCCCGGAATTTCTGACAATATCAATTTAATAATCTGCATTTAAAATTAAATTGATTTGATAATATTTGTAAATAAGATTTGAATTTGATTAATAATCATCTTTTAAATAAATATTTGACTGATAATTTATCTTCTAAAAGCTAATAAATTGTTTTCTATTTATAATGTATATATATATTTGTATATATTGTAAGTAGACAAGATTTGTTTTAAAGTTAATAAATAAGGACATATTTTCTAATTCTAATATTTTTGGTAATTTGGAAATTTGATTTAATTCAATATTAAATAAATAAACATTTGGCTTTAAAATATTTAGGATAAAAGTTAAAATTTGTTTAAATGATTTTAGCTTAAATTTAAATTTAATAAAGGGTTTGTTTGTTCTTTTTAAATTATAGCTTGATGAAAATAAGTAATGAAGTGATAGTTTCTTTTATAAATTATTTTAATCCAATAATCAGTTATGTTTAAAACAATATAAATAATATTATGTCTTTTCAAATGGGTTTTTAATATAAATAGAAAGTATTATTCTAAATTTTATATGTATGTATTTTGGAAAGCTATGATTTGAAATTTTAAAATAAATTCTTTCAATAATATTTAAAATAAAACAAATCTCATAAATATTAACATAAGTATATAAAGTAAATTTAGTATTGGTAATTTAAGTTTTAAAATAAAAAGTCAAATAATAATAAGCACTTGTATTGGAAATAAAAGTAAAACCATAAGTTAAAAATCTATAAACAAATAATTAAAATCAAAAGCAAAGACTAAAACAACTTTATATATATTTGGACATAAGTAAAAACATGACCAGGCAAGTAAAAGAATGTAACCTGCAAAGTAAATATGCAGGCAAGAATAAAAAGAAAAAAATGAGTAAGTATGAAACAAGTCAAGGTATAGAAGCTTCCAGGCAAAAGAAGATAGCCTGTTAAGTTAGAAATGCAAGCTGAAAATAAAAGTAAAGGGAAAATGTCTACACATAAAATAAGATAATAGGAAACATAAAGTACCTTTGCATTTAATATTAGCACACCATTTGGTCAATTCGTGATGTTTGAAAAGAAACTCAGCCTCCTTTTACAAAAAAATCTCTGACAAAATATGAAATACTTGTACCTATAAATTTCTTAACCCAGATATCACCTACCTCCTTTGCAAAATCTTCTATATCTATCCATATTTTTATTTCGTTCAACACTGCAAACCAGAAAAAATAGTAAACTTTTCTTTTTACAAACTTAAATAACTTCATCAAACAAAGGCAAACTGATTAGGAAGATCAAAGCTTTCCAGTTTAAAGGAATCAAAACAAGACAAAGTTTTCAAGTTTTCTGGGATCAAAACAAAAACATGCAAATGCCATTTACAGTTTCAAAATTGCTCTCTGTTTATCTTTAGGTGAGTAACATCATATTTTTAATAACTTAAGTTTTTATTTAGTTGCATGACTAATATCTGAAATTTGTTTTATGAAGTATATGCATTGTACTGTATTTTTGGGTGAGATTATGCCTGGCTGTTTAATAGCCTGGAAACAATCTCTGTATATAAAATTTGAAACTCAGATTTGAAAACAAAATTTATCTCTGCTAAATCTGTTGAATGATAGGACTTAGTACCTAAGAAAGATAAGTTTGTATGATTATAAAGCAGATTTTAAAAATTGTATTTGAGTGTGCAAAGTAGGACTGCTCTGTAGAAACTGGAAGAACATGACATGTTTGATATAGGTGAAATTTTAAACATTTTAAAAAAATAATTCAAGTTTATAACTTGAATTCTTGCCTGTAATTAGGATTTTTAAAACTATAATCACATTTTTTTAGTTGAGCTTTGAACATGCTTTACTGGGTTGATCAATTCGAGCATTTTGGGTTGCTTCTGGAAGTATCATTGATCGGAGTGGTTGAGGTTCGATCTAGAGGTAATGGGAGATCAGTGAGGTCGGCAAAAATGGCAGGAAGTTGATCAGAGACCGGTGGTGGCGGGGTTGTTCATTTTTGTTTCTTAACCCTAGTTTTAGTTCGGCTTGGGAAATCGATCGCTACGGCCTACGAGGTTGATTGAGTGTTTCGAGTTTTTGGTGAGTGGTAGCTGGGCCGTAGTCGTAGACGATGCCGGAGTTTCAAAACGTACGGTGGCCGGAGTTTTTCAAGCGAGTTGTTGACAGGTTTTGTGGTTGGTCGCGAGTCTGTGTTCCAGGTTTGGAAAGGAGAACTCGATTTCGATTCGAGTTGTTGTGATAGATCCTGATGTTATCTGGAGGTGGTCGTTGGTGTGTTGAAGCCGGAGTAGATGACCAGAGATGGTCGGCGGCATCGTGCATGTGCACGGTGCATGTTTTGATGTCTGGTGATGTTTTGGGTGGGTTCTGTTTTCTCGGGGGAGTACGCAAGTTATTCGAGTGGATGACTCGAAGTAAAGGGACGAAAGACTCGAAGCAAAATCTGGTTGGCTCGAGTCAGTAGTTGTGTGGTCCAGGCATTAGAAACCTGACAGTTCCAGGTTTTTAAATCTTAATTCAAAATTCAAAATTCAAAATAGGATTTAAAACTGTGTTTAAAAATTTAAAGTTTAAAGTATAGTTTCAAATGGAATTTTTTTAAATCTTAAAGTTTTAATTGAATTTGGATTTTTTTTAAATCAAGAATTAAAAATCAAGTTTTTAAAAGCAAGTTAAAACCAAAGTTTTTAAATCAAAGTTAAATATTGGATTCAAGTTCTTCTTGTATTCAAATCTGAAATCTTAATCAGTTTTAAATCTGAATATTGGAAAAGCAAGTTTAAATCAAATAGTTTCAAAAGTAATTGGTTTCAAATAAATAAATTGAACTTTAAATTGGATAAATGTTTAAAAGAATAACCATTTTGAATCTTAAATTCAAAATGTAATTTAAAATTTAAATTCAAATGTGAAATGTTTTACACTTTAATGATAATGAAATCATTTTTAAAGAAATGGATTATCTTAGAGATAATTAAAGATATTAAAGTGATTTAATTAATAAGGTAATTAAAGAATGACTTATTTATTTAATTCATAATTAATGATTTAAAATTAGAGATTAATTAAGGAGGAATTAGAAAATGTTATTAGTTAATGAAGGAAATTAACTAAGGATTAGATAATTAATATGGTTAATTTTAATAATTAATTGTTTTTAATTAATTTAGATAATCTAGTGTAAATTGTTAAAAGTAATTACTTGATAAAAGTAATTAAGAGATTAATTACTTATTGTAATTAATTTTGATGATATGATTAATTTAAGTTAATTAATTTAGTTTAATTAATTTAAGATAGTCGTTTGATGAATTGAAAGAGAAATTACTTAGTGTAATTAATGGAGCATAATTACTTAGGAAAGTAATTAGATGATAATTACTTGATGTAATTAATACAAGATGATTTGTAAGTGAAGTAATTTAGGTAATTACTTTTGTAATTAATCAAGGGATTAATTAATGGAGATAATTAATTATGGGATAATTAATTTATATGAGTAATTAAGAATAGTTAATTACTGGTTTGTTATTAATCAAAGGGGATTAATAATTGTGTTTAATTAAAGATTAAATTACTTAATGTAATTAATTTAAAGGAAGTAATTTAGTTTAAATATAAATTAGAGATCATTAATTAATATAATTAATGATATAATTATGAATTGTTTAATTAAGGAATAATTAATAATGAGGTGATTAATTAATGTAATTAATTAAGGATAAATGTAATTAATTATATTTAATTAATAAATGAAGTAATTGAATGTTAATTACTATGAATAATTCAGGATAATTAATTTGTGAAATTAATTAAAGATTAATTACTTATTGTAATTAGAGAATGATTAATCAAAGGTGTTTAATCAAGATGAATATTTAGAGATTGATTAATTAAATTGATTTCTATTTTATTAATGGTTGTATAAGCAGGATTTATAGATGTAGTAATTAATTTAATTTACTTTAAATTAATTAGAGATAGAAGTAATTAATTTAATTCATTTTAAATTAATTATAGTTTATGATAAATCAGTGCTTATGAATGAATGATATTTCATTGATTGATTTTGACCTCAGATATGAGATGAGTAATATCTATGTGATATAGATGCTTGTTTTAAGTATGATAATATTGATTATCTGTTTGAGTTGATGATATGGATTATCTGTTTATGATGATGATGTTGATTATCCATTGTTATATTGTGATTTATCTATCTGTGTGTATATAGATAATTGAATTGTTTTAAACTCTTAAACAACTTGGACCTAAAAGATGGCGATTTGGATTTCGATGAGACCGGGATCGGGTTTCCAGATTTGGATATCCGAAAACCACATCGATCCAAATTAACAATAGGTCGTGAATCTCAAGTGAAGATGAAGATTCAGAATGCAATGGTTATTGTCGTTAACTCTGAGGGTGATTCCAAAATGAGTGTAACGAGATAATGCCTTCGGTTTCGTTCGAACCTAGAACGAACTTGTATGGATTGAATGCTTTCAGAACATCGTCAGGTGGATGATGAGCATTCTAAGAGATGTGTTCTCTAAAGGTAATCGTAGCCTCAAGCCTCATCAACCGGGAATGGCTAAAACAGGGGAGGTGCAGCAAGGTTAGTGGGTAGCCCCCAAGTAGGACGAGATTACCCCTGTCTAGATGTCCCTTTTTTTTCGATTGTGTGGGCGGTTGGTTGCAAACAACTGCTGGGGTGTCTTGTGCGGGAATTATCCAGTAAGGGAAGGTTCCGACCTTGTGTTGTAGGGGACTTAGGGTGGGTCCTCAGTACGCTGATCTAGGCCAGGTACTGTGATGAGCGGTACCCCGGTAGCCCTGCCATTGTAAGGAATCCAAACTCCAATAAGTGCCGTACGTATTAGTTGTGCTCAACTATGTCGGAACGTGAGATGTATGCATTCCAGCTATTTCTGTATTTTACTTGAAAACCCTAGACACTATTATAATATCACTGGATTTCCTATCAAAGTTTTGGTTAGCGTAAGGGAAAAACTTTTCCATGTTTATGTGTACGAAGTCTTACGTGATACCTTTTATTTTCAAAGGATTTTCAAAGTTAAGCAACTTTAACCTGTTACTCATACCAGACCCATGTCTGACCCGTAGTTTAATTCTGTTTTTCTTAAACTCTCGGGTACTCAAATTTTTACGAGTAGCCAAGGGATTCAGGTTAGCTTTGACGATTTGTGGAGGAGCAATGGAGCAGGAGGCTTCAGCGTTGTAGATATATATATATAGTGTTCCGCTGTGTTGGTATCTCTGTGTAGTTTCTCTGTTTTGTATTTGAGTGGTATCGAGTTGTATTAACTAGACAGGTGTTTATAACTGTCTAGTATGTGATGTATTATCTGTGTAACTCTGATGTATATGATACTATGTATTATCTGATGTGATATATTATATTTTGTTCGTTCCGCTGTTGAGATTCTGTTGTTATTTCTTCTTTCTTCTCTATCTTTTCTGTTTTCTATCCCTTTCTTTCTTCATAGTGATACGACTTTCTGGAGGTAGAAAGTTGGGTCGCTACACACATGCAAAACATAAATATAAGTATACAAAATAAAGCAACTGTATTATAGGAAACTATATAAACTATCTTATATATATTAACACATTATAACTAAACCATATCTATTCACCGATTATAGAACTTAGATATAAAAATATAATTTAAACAATACTTAAACCATGAAATTTTGAACTTAAATCACCTATATACCCATATAAAATCATAACTGTATATATTATAAAACTCAACATACTTGATTTATATCTGCAGATAATATGCAAATGCAAATATATACAAATAGACTGACTGCAAAAATATCAACCTAATAATACATATGTAGTTTATAATTTAAACATTTTGACACCTATGACCTATACCTTATAAACAAACTCAAACTTATTATGTACACATATATAGCAACCCAATATATATCAACTTATAAATTTTCTCTAATATGAACTTGAATTGTATAATATACTTTCCAAATAAACAGATCCTAATTATTATACAATTATAATTTCTAAAATATATATATATATATATATATGATAAAATAGGATATATAACTTAACACTTTATGCGTACATATAAACAAAATCATACATCAAATATATAGGCTGCATACCGAACTTAAAACCAAATAATATCTATACCTTTAAAATTTTCTTTGATACGCAACTCTATATACTTTTATAAAGAATGCACAGTAACCGCAACACAACATAGTATATAAGTATTCTTTCAAGATCTAATATTATAAAACTAACCTATAAATGAATAGAGGAGATGCAAGCACGCTGGAGGGAGGAGGTTGGTCGCGAGAACGTGGTCACGTCATGGCTGGAGGAGGGAGGTCGGTTGCATGATGGGTTGCAAGTATAGTCGAAGGGGATGTGCACGGCTGGATGTAGGCGATGGGTGCTGGACGATGGGGAGATGCGGTGCTCGGTGTACTGTCGAAGGTGATAGGGAGGTGGTGCGAATTGCAAACGAGGGTGGTGGGTTGCATGCGGGAAGATAGGTGGGCAGAGATCTCGGCAAGGCTGAAGGACATGGGCGATGTGAAAAAAGGAATGAGGAGGAAGAGGAATAGAAAAAAAATGCAGCAGGCAAAAATGGTACACAACTCTTATAAATAAAATATAATATTCCAAACGAAACCGTTCAAAGGAAAACAAATGGTCAGAGAAAATGGACCAACATTTACGCACCAGCGATTAAATAAATTGAAGTGATCGTATGAAGGCTTTGCCAGTCGTAACGCAGGAATCATAACTGCGAACGAACGGTTTGAATTTCGACCGTTGGGCAGAAGAAAGAGGTTAAAACGTACCAGTACGGTGAACCGTTTCGTAAAGTTCACCACGTAACGGACTTCAAATCACAGAATTGAATATACTGCAGAGATCAGCACGACAAGACGATCAAAACGGTATACAGATATCCGTGGCACGATTATCCGATCAAAAGTCGATATAGACACTGATATATGTTGCTATTCCATACGGATAAATCCAAACGGAGCTAGAAATGTCAGAAATTCGCGAAACGAATTTTGAAGTCTGATTCAGAGTGTTCTAAATAAATTTTCTCATGTTGACATACTTAGGTTTCGGAACACTTTTATTATCATCCATTTTTAACTGATATAAATTGGAATAAAATTATACTAGAAAATAAACTTCCAAATTATCAGATGAAAATTTACCCTTTGCCATGTTTACTTAGACGCATCTCAAATAATAAACTTTTATTTCAAAATTTTATTATTTAAAATTTCACAAAAATTCAATTAATTAAATAAATAAACCACTAAAATTTATGGGTCGTTACACTCTCCCCCACTCGAAACCTTTCGTCCCCGAAAAGGAAGGAGGTAGGAGAATAGAAACAACCAAAAAGAAATAGATTTATAACAAGACAAAACAATTAATTTAAACCATATTGATTACAAATTAAACTAATTAATATTCAACATTTTGGTTTAATCCATTTGAATTCACTTAAGGTAAATCAATCTATCTATTTCTAAATTCATTATCTTATTATCTAGTCATCCTCAATTAACAATTTCTAGATCATCAATTTGTATAGTCATATAATATACTCATATTTTATTCAACAAATTTAATTCTTTAATTCCAAATTATTATTAACTTTATTCCACTTAATATATCTTATCACATATATTTTAACCATATAAATTAATTTAAACCATATAAATTTCAATTTAAATTAATTTATATTCAATAATTGATTTTAAATTCAAGGTATTTCCATAAGTTAATCTAATTTCAATTTATTAATTCCTTCAAAACAAATTCATTTGTCTCATCTATTATTCAATTTATCTCTATTAACGTTTTATAACTAAAATTAAATGTATAACATTTATTATTATCACTCAAATTTTATTTATAAAATCATTTTATATTTGTATATTATCCAATTACATATTCAGCTTCTGAATAATTTAGGTAAGTTATAATGAAATGCAATTTAATATTATACAAATAAAAATTTCCAATTCAATTATTTCAAGTTTAAATACTTATTCAAAAATTTAGCTTTATTTATAATTGAAAACATCCTTTAACATAATTTTAAGAATTAAATTTCCGTTTAATTTCAAACCCTTTTGAGATAATTATGTATATACTATATATATTAAATAAAATAAAATTTAAAATAATATACCCATATATATATATCAAGTCATACTTAAGAAATTCAAATCAAAATATTTTTCCAAAACAAAACCGTAGCAAAGCTACAAACTGGTATCTCCACTTCGAAACCCGAAAATGAATGTCGATGATGCGGCCGCCATCACCGAAATTATTTTATAGCGGTATAGAGAAGAGCACTGATTTCAACATTTTAAAATTCTTTGAAATGGTTTCTATTCGAAAATACCTTTAATAATATATAGTTTAAAATTTAAAAACCAAAGCTTGAAATCATTGGAAATTAAATTCTCAAATTCCTGATTTTTAAAATCCATTTCAATCCCAAATAAATTTATAAACCGCTATTTTATAAATTCATTTATAGAACAATAAATGATAATCAAATATTATCATTTCAAACAACCAATTTAATTAAATTATTAAATTCCAGAAAATTTTACTTATATATATAATATAATCATACAAATTAATTTCATTTCCCAAATTTTAAAATAATATTGTGTCAGTTTGCCATGTTCAAGTGTTTTGGAAATCCTATCGATAGCGTTGATCAGACGAATCGATCGAAAACCAACCAACGTCAACAGCTCAAACAACACATTATAAAACGTTTTAATTTTAATACAAGTACACTCCCTCGCTCGATGATACAAAATAGATTTTAAAACAAGGATAGAGATTCAAATTTTTGAGGGATCCTAATCCAAGAGATTCAAATTCGAAGATAGGCTCGAAACAAAGATAAGATAATTAAATAACAAAATAGATATGGTGGATAGACCTAAAAATCTCAGGCAACCTTAACCGGGTCAACCGTGACTTCAAATAAGATCGAGGTAGAATTCTGAGGCAAATCGACATCCGATCGCTAGAGATAGAATTCGGGTATAACAAAAGATAACATCATCGTAAACCGATGATACAAAATCTCCGGTGAATCAAATCTTATTGTAAAGGAGTTTAACCCCTTTACAAATCATTCAGAGATTGGCGAGACCGCCGATTTTATAGAAATCATTCGAAGTGGAGTTATGGGATACTCTAGAATAAAAAAGACACGAATAAGGGAGACACGAATGAACTTTGGAACCGAAGGAGCGTTCCAAAATTCAAAGGAATCGAGTCAAAGAAGAAGGAATTCAAGCTCGAACGAAAGTGATTCTTTAATTGAATTTTACTTTATATGCTGAGTTTTGCCTAAAACCAGAGCTCTGATACCACATGTAACGATCCAGTATTTTGGACCATTCAAATCGACAATAAATCCACACATGCCGGACTTGAATAATTCAAAACAATGGATTGTAAATAAAATTTGGAAAAACTCAGCATATACAGTAAATAAAATAATCACTGACATAGAGTAATATAACAATAACGCAGCGGAAACAAAAGAATAGTAGTTCATGAAGCTACTATATATATATAACAGAGTTAAACAGGATACTACAGAAGTCTCGAATATATAGATGTATCAATAGAATAGTCAAATACAAGATCTGAATACATCACTGGAATCAACTGAATAACTGAAAGCAGGATAGATAGCTGGATCTCCAAGAAAAACTCCAACTCCAAAGATGAGTCGCGAATGCTGTATCACTCAGTCTGACCCGAGCGTAAAGCAAAACACAAAACACTCGAGTCAGGATTAACATTCTTATATCAATAAATCCAACTTAAGTGAAATATCAACTGAAATACAAGTAACTTAAAGGATGTTTGGGATAACCATCCTCTAAGGATCCGTTAAACTATCTACTAAGTAGTAATATTCGGTATTATAATAATGTCTATAATAAAATAAACTTACTTTAAAATAGCATTAAGGAGTGACCCAATATTCCCCTTAACACGTAATAGTCCTAGTAGTCTATCCAGTATTAGCATACTCCCAGATCGGGGGCTACCCTCGATACTCCACAGGCTATGGGAGAAATCACAACTCGTAGTAAAGCTCGATATGGTAGGTGACATGGCACACAAGGCAATGCCAAGTAGATATACCAATTACGCATACGGACTGATGGAAACGCATAGCAGCCACTACCGCTCCACCTCGGACAACACTCCCAAATCAAGGGGTGCACCCAAATAATCACAAAGTAATAGAATGGTATCGAAGAAGTGCGTCCGATCAGAGGTGCTACCTCACTGGCCCGAGATCGCTCCTGTTTTAGCCACCTTACGCCAACTCACGGGAGTAGGGTCCATGCATGTACCTTAGGATCGTCGCCACCATCCTACTTCATTCTGGAATCTCCACCACGTACACAGTTGTTAAAGTGGTTTTCGGTAACGACAGAGAGTATGCCCATATCCGATCCCAGTCTCTTTAACAGCCAAACGTTATTATAACACCACGGTCATTTCAAAAATAGTTTATACAACAAAACCAAAATATAATTTCCATTTCAAAACCCAAATCAATACGATATCATTTCCACTTCAAATATATCCATTTCCAAAAATCATATCAAAATCCAAAGTTATAACGCTTTCGAAATCATAGTCTTTTAAAATCAAAATACTTTGGAAATCACAGCTTTGAAATCATAGCATTTTGGAAATCATAACACTTTTGAAATTATAGCATTTTGAAAATCATAACACTTTTGAAATTATAGCATTTTTGTAACGACCCATTATTTTGGACCATTCAAATCGACAATAATCCACACATGTCTGACTTGAATAATTCAAAATAACAGATTGTAAATAAATTTGGAGCAAATGAAATCAAATACATAGAATCACAGACACAGAACATATCAGAATAACTCGCAGCGGAATATAAAAACCATAGTAGTTCATGAAGTTACTATAACAAACTCTCAAAACATAATACATAATATCTGTTTGAAAACATACAATAGAAATCACAAATAAATAGAAGTTTATGAATACCAGAACTGAAATAGAACAACTAGACTGAAAGGAATAGATAACTAGACAAGTAGAATCTCCAGCGATTCCTAGCTCCAGAAAAGAAATCCAAAGCTAAGCTGTAAATACTCAGGCTGACCCGAGCATAAAGTAAAACACAAAACACTCGAGTCAAGACAATATATACTTATATAATGTAAACCAACTCAAGTGAACTGTAGTAGAAATGCACCAGAACTTAAAAGATGCTTGGAATCGCCCATCCTTTAAGGATCAGTTAAACCATAAATTAAATACAACCAGTGGTTAAAATTTCAAAATAGTTTTTTATACTTCGAAATCAAATATCATTTCAAAATTCAATATCATTCAAAAATCCATTTCAAAATATCAAAATATCATATTTCAAAATAGTTTATATTTCGAAACAAATTACTTCATTTTAAATCATAAAAATGAAGTTATTATATTTAATAATTAAATTATTAAATTTCCAAAATTTTAATCTTTCAAAGTTCATTCGTTCACTTAAATTAATTTAAAACAATGAAAATTCAACTTTCGCAGCATTTAGAAAATGCTACGAAAAGTCACATTTAAAACAGTTCAATTTAACAAAAGACAGCATTTAAAATGTTGTAATAGGGTTACATTAGTTTCAAATAAACTTAGTTAAATTCAACCATTATAACATTTACAAAAATGCTATAATAGCCTTTAATTAAATTTAGCCATGTGGTTCATTATTATCAACTACAGCATTTACAAATGCTGTATTATCATTTACATTAGAATTAATAGCATTTCAAAAATGCGGTTATCTAACTTCAAATATTCAGTATAATTTCACAAACAATTATATTTTTATATAAATCATTTTTAACTTATAAAATCATATAATTTCACTTTTAAAACAATCATTCAAATACACTTATACTCATGATTTTATAAAGTTAAACCTCCATTCAAAAATCAAAATTCAATAATAATTCACTTTTTAAATACCAATATTAAATTTTAAATTCATTAAATTAAATTAACTTAACACTTAAGTTTAAATTTTCAAATGTAATTTAATTCCATTTTTATTTACTTAACTTAAAATTCACTTTTAAGCCAATTTCACAAATTTCCAATTTTAGTTGTATTTCAAAATTTCAACTTAAATATTTATTCATTTCACATTTTTAACTTTATTCAAAATCATTAATATATTAAAAAATCATTTTAAATTCATTTTTATCCAAATTATCACAACTTTATCATATTTTCATATTTAATTTGAATTCCATTTAAAAATTAAATCAAAATTTCCAAAATAACTTACATTCAAATTTCTAACCTTTCAATAATTTATTTCACTTATAAATTTTGAGAAAATCAATAATAATTTACAGAAATCATTTTTAATTAGGTTTAAATCAAAATATTATAATATTTACTTTTCTAAAAAAATAAAAAAAATTAGGAAAACATATTTTAACAACGGGTCTGTATTTCATTTCTAGCCTAGATAAAGTGATACGGGTAATATATCATTTCAACCTGTAATTTACAAAGAAAACCCGGGTTTGATCATTTCAAACCCGCAATCCCAAGTATATGAAATAATTTGAAAACCGCTCAGGCCTATCATTTCAGCCCATAACGATTTTCCCTTATTCTAAAGTCCGTTCGGGTATGTATCATTTCAACCCATAGTGATTCTAATCTAAAGGGAACTTGCAGTGTGATAAACTGATAAAAATAGCAGAACAACATAATATAACAGTAAAATATGATATAACTGGTGTTTAAGCATGTGTGAAAATCATATAATAGTGACATAGCAAATATAATATGGTGATGCAATTTACAGATTCATATGTGATCGATTTACTATTAATATAAGTATAAAACTGTCTGGTGAGAATAACTCACCGGTTTGAGCTAAAGACACAACGACGAATTGCACAAATGGGATCTACACAAGCACAAAAGCACGACACAGATTCGAATAGAGGAGCCAAATGTCAAATTCTTTGGATACACATCAAACAAATGTTGAATATGCATGTATATGATTTTTGTTTGATGATAATCAACATATATACATTCATTTAAATGTATTTGATATTATACTATTTTATTTCATAGATAAAATAAATATTTGCTGAATAAAATAAATAACACAGAATTGGAATTCAAACGAATATTTTATTCAAACAAATATTTATTACAATTTTGATAGTACAATTTCAAGCTCTCACTATAACTATACAATTTCAGTCACAATACAATTACATCACAATTTCTTAGTTACATCAGTTCCTCACTACATATCACTCACACTCGTATTTATCTTCAACTTCATTCCAATGTGAATCCAGCATCTGAGCAATCTGCAGAAATATACATTGACGTAGTAAAATTGAAAATAAAATATTTTTGTAGTATAAAACAAAATATGAATTTTGAAAATAATATTTGCCTTAGTTATTTGGGTTGTTCGTCATCATATTTGAATTCATCATACACGAATAGCTTGTGACATGCATAGTGTATCACTGTACATGCCACAAGGCCGTGCACACCGAAATGTACACTTGATAATGTTACAGGGACAGGTGAGCACAGGTCAAACCCAAATTATCGGATTCAACTTAGGTGTAATAAAACAATGTCACAATTTTCAGCACAAGGTCAAACCCGAGTTGTGAAACTGGATTCAACACAGGTGAAAATTGTCAAAACTCAAGAAATCAAATCCAGACTGAAACAACATGCACAACATAGACTCAGTTGGATATGCAACCTGACAATGCTCAAGTCGAGCCAAGAGACAAAGTGGATAACCAATCTAAAGTCGACAATGCAAAAGTAACATGAATCAGACATGTACTCAATGCAGAACAAAACAGTGAAGCATTAGTACACAGGGAACTCAAGTCTGGACAAAATGGCATCATATGTGTAACGACCCATAAAAGTTTAGCAATTTTTAATTGGTTTATAACGTATTGAATTGGATTTTTGAGAAATTATTAATAATAAAATTTTGAAAAAAAAATTATTTGGATTACATATAATTAAATATAGCAAATGGTAAATTTTAAATTAATTATATGAAGGTTTATTTATTATGTAATTCTATTAAATTCAAATCAGTTAAGAATTGTTGAAAATAAATTTGCATGAAATCAAGGGAATCGACTGTTACCATAAATTTTATTTCTTCCCTGTCCATTCAAGTTTTACATCAGTTACAATCCAATCAATACCATACCTTTATTACTCCCCGTATTCATGCTGTAGCTCTTTAATTTTCTATCCGTTGCTATTTCATTTCGGGTTTGTTCCTTCCCTATTTATTACATTTCAAACATTTTCTCTTCTCTCTGGTAGAAACATAATATTTTACATCATTTATATATATATATATCTGTACCTTGTATTCATTCGTTTGTTCACTTTTACGTTTCTCATACTTTCTACTTTATTGTCCTTAATTCCCGTGCTTGACGTTATCATTTCAGTTTCTTTCCATTGAATGTGGCACGTTTCATTGTTAACGTTTTATTCCATTTATATGTGTGGCTTTCCTTTTGCAACCTGTTCCATTTCTATTTTCTTCGTTTTCAAAATTTGAAACGTACAGGCTGGACCACAGTATTAATTGCTTTCCAATTCACGTTCAAACGTTGCTATTCCTAGCTACTAATAAATTTAGAAATCAGTGTCTGTTACTTAATTTATGGCATACGTTCAAAGCATTGGCTTTTATTATTCAGCTCAATTAAGGGTGACCGTTGCCATCACATAACCGGTAAAAGATTTGTATACGTTTTATTTGTTTATGTGGCAACGATTCACATTTACACTATTATTGCCTTTTTAACTTCACTGGTAATCATTTATTTGTGTACGTTTTCATTTCAATTATTGTACACATCATGGTTCCTTTTATAAATTCATCGCCCATAAATAATTTATTTCTTTTCCCCTTCATCTTCATTTGTACCATATTCATTTATTTGTGTATATTTTCATTTCAATTATTGTACACATCATGGTTCCTTTTATAAATTCATCGCCCATAAATAGTTTATTTCTTCCCCTCTTCATTTTCATTTATTCTATATTTATTGCCAACGTTATAAATTTGAAAGATCACTTGCTTCCCTTGTCTCCCTGATTTCACATCTCTGTGCCTATCCTTTTGAGTTTCTTACTTTTATATTCTATTATTAGCCTAAATGTGCATTTTGACTGTTGCCATCCCCGTATTTATTTCTTTCCTTTTTGAAATTAAAACGTATACGTTTTACATTTTATTTATTTCTAAACCATTCATTGCCTTTCCTTTAAATCAATCCATTCTCTTCTTATTTGCTTTAACTTCTCTGCTGAATCAACGCATGAACGTTGATTTTCATTTATTATTACCTTTTATATTATATTTTTCTCTGTAGCTTTCCACTACCTCTCTCTTCATATATTTCATTGTTGCCTGCTCCTTCTTCATTTTCGAGATCCACTCCCCACCATTGCTTACTTTTCCTCCTCCCAAATTTTTCCATGGCCTACGCCAGATTAAAAAAAAAAATTGCGCGACGTATATACCCATCGCCTGAAGCTATCTCCGCCCCTCTTCCCTTTCCACTGCCTACAACCCTCAACCTCCACTCACGTTTCTCCTACAAGTGCATGCTTACTTCCTTTCCTAAATAAGAAGGTATATTTATTGTTTAAAATTTTTCTTATAAACGTTCAAAAGGATTTGAGAAAATTTGCATTCTTTTGTACAGATCTTGTTATATGTGAAAGTAAATAAGTTATGAAGCTATAAAGGTTTACTTATACAAGATTTATATATATATAAGAGTGTTATATAAATGAATTTTATACTATGCGTTAACTAAATACATTGTTATTTATATGATCCAGTTTTTGAATATATGTTTGAAACGTTTTGATTTTTATATATACAAATATTTTATTTTATACATATATTTTGTTATATATAAAGGTTTAAAAAAAAAGAGAAAAAAAAGGAGTAAGTTAACAATGTATTATAAAGAATATTGTTTATCTGCACATATATGTGCATAAGTTGTTTGATTTCCTGCTGGATATTTTGAAAAGGAAAGTAATAAACTATAATAATTATATATATTCATAAGTATTCATTTCAAAAGATATTATATATATGTGTGTTGATCTTTAATATATGTGTTTTATGTTAGAACATTGATTTTTTAACTATACATATATATTATTTTAATATTGGTTTAAAATGAATATTTATTACATGGAAACGACAACCATAAAATGAATATACTATATATGTGACATTTTGAATAATTATATATTTGTTATTTAACATTAATATGAAATGGAAGTGTTTTAAAGTTATATGGTTTTCATGGGTGTGCATATATATATATATATATATTTCATTTTTTTAAAAATGCGTGTTTTGATTTAACGTTCATTTTGAAAGAAAGTAATAAATTAATCATATAATCTTCGTTTCAATTTTATCAAGCTAATTTGATCCGTTCTCATCAATTTCTATCTATCAGCTTTTCCGTCAAAATTGTACCATCTAACTTTACTTTGGAAGTCGTGCTTGCATTTCATAACTCAACTTCATTGTCTATCTCTCTAACCTCGAAAGGTGAGCAATCACTCACGATTAACGTTCTTGTATTTATTAAATTTGATTTCAATTGAAACGACAATTGAAATATGATGCTGTAGTTATTTAAATTGTTATATATGCTATTATCTGTATATGTCCACCTATGACATCTGACACCAGTATCTAGTATTTATATGCCTGTTATTACCATTATCTGTATATGTTCACCTATGACATCTGACACCAATATCTGTTATTTATATTGATGATATATGCCTATTGTTATATTTTTTTATTATCTGTTATCACTCTGCAAGTTCCCTGTTAGTATAGAATTCACTATGGGTTGAAATGATACATACCCGAACGGACTTTAGAATAGAAGAATTTCGTTATGGGTTGAAATGATAAACCCAAGCGATTTTCATTTGAATTGAAATTGGGATTACGGGTCGAAATGATATCTACCCGTATATATTCAAATTTCGGATTGAAATGATAAATATCTGTATCACTTAACCATATGATAAATATATATACAGACACCGTTGGTCCATATATATAAATATTTTAAAAATGAATTCTATGGTTTTGGAAAGAAATATATGGTTTTAATAAATGTTGAGCCTTAAATTATTATATATAAATGGGAATGATTGATTTAAATACATATAATATGTTGAGTGTTTAAAATATATTTCAAAATAGATTTTGGTAATAATTTGAATAAGTTAAGGTTAGAAAGATAATTTGAATTTAGTTGAAATTGTAAAGAATTTTATTTAATTAAACCGATTTGAAACTTATTGAAACTGAGATGTAAGATATGATTTATAACTTGAGTTTGATTTATAAGTAATCTAATGAATATTTTTTTTGTTTAACTAAAGTTTAAGGAAATATTTAGTAAAAATGTAATTTAAGGCTAGTTAAATGATATTGAATTTATTAAGTGAATATTCCCTGATTAAATAATAATGAAGTTAAATCAAGAGCTATATGAAACTGTTAAATTTAACTTTGAAAATGTTGAATATTAAAGCTTTGAAATATATTGAAAATTTAAATGATCTGTTTAGAAATGAATTAAATTGATGAATTGAGCTTTGAATAAATTTGAATTTGGAATTTGAAGTTGATTTGAATCGATTTGCTAGACTTGAGGAAATTAAATACTTTACTTTTTAAATCATTTAATATATATATATATATACTATTTTGGAAAATGGATATATTTGAAATGAAATGATATTTGGGTTTTGAAGTATAAATTTAATTGAAAGGACCACGGTGTTAAAATGTATATTTCCACCTTGTAGATAGTTCTGAAGATCCTTAGAGGATGGTTATCCCAACATCCTTTAAGTTACTTGTATTTCAATTGATATTTCACTTGAGTTGGATTTATTTATATAAGAATGTTAATCCTGACTCGAGTGTTTTGTGTTTTGCTTTACGCTCGGGTCAGACCGAGTGATACAGCATTTGAGACTCACCCTAGGAGTTTGGAGCTTCCTTTGGAGATCCAACTATCGCCTCAGCTTTCAGCTCTTCTAGTTGATTTGTTCAGAGAAGTCATCTGTTGTACTGGAGACTTCACTGCATTTGAGATATTCTGTTGTATTTTATTTCTAACTCTGATGTTTATATAGTAGCTTCATGAACTACTATTTTATCTATTCCGCTGCGTATTATTGTATTACTCTGTGTCTGTGATTATGTGATTGATTTATTTACTGCATATGCTGAGTTTTGCCAAATTTTTATTACAATCTGTTATTTTGAATTATTCAAGTCAGACATGTGTGGATTTATTGTCGATTTGAATGGTCCAAAATATCGGGTCGTTACAATATGTTCATGAGCAAACAAGACTACAATTACAAAATTCAACTCAACATAGATGCATATGCACAAGTCAAATAATGCACCAATGACTACATGAAGGCAGTTCACAAGTCAAAGACAGTGCAATGTAAATGAATACAAGCCAGAAGCTCAAGTCAATGCACAATAACCAAATTCTCAAGATTCGACTACAAGCAACTATCAAATGAAGACTCAAGAGAGTGCAGACATAATTATCAAGCCACAGACATGCACAGACTCGAATGCTTCGCAGTGCAACATGCCTCAAAGACCAGTGATACAAGCAACAATATGGCAATGCAACTCGATCAACAACTCAAAGTTTCAAAATAGAACATGACACAATGAATAAACAGTATCAATGAAGACTGCATGATGAACCAACTACACAACTTGAAGCAACAATGCACATGTACACTAAATCAAAAATGCAGCAGCTACAACAAGATTCAAATATACATGAAGATTGACAAACAGTAGCACAAAGACTACAACATTGAAACAGTGAACAATATCAAGTACAAATGCAACAACAACTTGAATCAGCTCACAAAGTCAGACCAATCAAAGAACAACATCAGAAAACTCAACAGTGATACAGGGCACACATATGGAATGCAAAAACACTCCAGCATGGTACACTGCAAGTGCAACAGGACAACAAGCACATAGTATCAAAACAAGCAACAGTACAGTGTGGCCAGAAGAACTACAAGAATGAAAAACTGGAATGTACAACTGAAGTCAATATTATCGAGTGCAACAGGTGAACACATTCAAGCATCAGGGATGAATACACATGAATGGATTGCACAGGTCAGGGATAAACACAAATGGCCAGAGAAGATGGTCAGAGACGAAGCTCACAAGGGCTAGAAAATCAAGGCCGATGTTTACAAAGACAATGATCAAGTCAGGTCAAAGCCAAACTCAGGGATGAACACAATAATGTCCAGAGTCAAAGTCAACATGGCCACAAAATCAAAGCCGTATTTTTTAATCAAGTTAACAAATTGAAAAAGTCAAAAATCAGAAGTTAAAATATAATAGGAAAGTTTCTGCCGTATAAATCAGAGAAAAATCAAACGCTTTAAAATCAAAGCCGTGGATACAAAGAAAATACCAAAATAGCACAACAAAAATAATGGAAAGATTCAACAACGTGGAGGCCAAGCAACTCAAATCAGACGAAAATAAAGGGCTTCGACTCCTATATAAACCCATCATCATCGGCAATAAAAAGTATCAAATTCAAGGAATCAAAACAGATAACAAAAGATCAAATAACATACCAGAGAAGTCGAATTCGATCAACTCGAAGCAACCAGGCAAAATCCCTAATTTCATGAGCAACACATTCGGTCGAGCAAGGCAACACACAAAGCGAAGAGATATCGATCGACAGAGCAACGCGACAATCAATCGATCAGCATAAATCAAGCCGAAACCCTAATCTCAGTTGCAAAGTGGAACGAGAGTCACCATTATCTCAAGAAACAAGCGGGCCGATAAAAATAAAAGGGAAATTATTAAAAGGGCCGGCCTTGTTAATTAAACAAAGGCTTTAGTTTATAGCTATTATTTTAAGGGCAAAAACAATTCAAGTTTATTTATTTTTGCTCTTGTTTTATTTTCGAAGTTTGTATTTTTAGAATCAAATCAGGGTAAATCACCATCTAGGTTTTAGGTTGTGTCAGATTGTCTAGTTAGGATTAGTTTAGTGAGCAGGGTGTGTGAGTTTGCAAAACTCTATAGGCGGTAGCAGGGTGTGCGAGTCTGTTAGAGTGTTTGTAAGCGGGAGACTATTTAATTCTAATAGAAATCTGGGAATGCAGCAGTAGGCAGGGGTTGCCGAAGCTGGGTAAATTTTGTGTGTGATTTACTTTTCAGCATATTTACTTCTCTGCAGTTTGTTTTCGTGTTTAATTCAGTAAATTCGTGAAAATTTGCTATAACCCTATTCACCCTCCCTCTAGGGTTAATCTAGATCCTACAAGTGGTATCAGAGCCCGGTATTTGTCTTTAACTCTAGAGTCATGAATCCATCAAATAATGCTTTTTCTGAGGGGCAATCTATTGTTAGGCCACCAATGTTTAATGGGAATGATTATTCTTATTGGAAAGTTAGGATGGGTATTTATCTTAGTTCTATTGATTATGATGTTTGGGACATTATTGAAACTGGCTATAAAT
Organism: Allium fistulosum; assembly: GCA_030737815.1. Lineage (NCBI taxonomy): Eukaryota > Viridiplantae > Streptophyta > Magnoliopsida > Asparagales > Amaryllidaceae > Allium > Allium fistulosum. The sequence goes on along the minus strand of CM060906.1, from coordinate 1,080,040,576 downwards.
CTTCCACTATAACTATTGGTGATACTGAGATTCCTAAACCTAAGGATAGGTGGGACGCTAACGATAAGAAATTAAAAACTACAAATGCTAAAGCCATGAATGCTTTGATCTGTGCTCTTGATAAGAATGAATTTAATAGAATTTCTCATTGTAAAACTGCGCAGGAAATTTGGCATACCTTGGAGGTAACACATGAAGGAACTTCTCAAGTCAAGGAGTCTCGTCTAGCCCTATTCAGCAATGAATACGAGAACTTTGTGATGGACAAAGGCGAGAGCATAAAGGACATGTTTGGACGCTTTTCAACTTTGGTGTACAATGCTAGAGCGCTTGGGAAGGTATTCACTGAGGTAGAGCTTGTGAGGAAGGTGCTACGAGTCTTACCAATGAACTTTGAGGCAAAAGTCACGGCAATACAAGAATCGAAAGATCTGAGTAAACTAAGCATGGAGGAGTTGATCGGCAACTTGATGACATATGAGCTTGAGCTAAAAACAAAGGAGGAACGCAACAACTCCGAATCAAAGAAGAACTCGATTGCCTTAAAGGGCAAAGAAGAGAGCGATGAAGAAGAAGAAAATCCAATTGAAGTGCTTGCAATGGCTGTCAATAATCTTAGAAAATGGTCAAGATTCGGGCCACGCAAGAAGAAAACAAATGGTAATAGGTCAAAAGATTCTGACAATTCCGATATTGAATTGACTTGCTATAACTGCAATAAGTCCGGCCACTTCAAATAAAACTGTCCACTTCTCAAAAGCAACAAAGGAAAGAAAAAGAATAAGAAGGCCTTTGCAGCGACTTAGGATGATGAAGAAGGAGAGGAAGTTTGAATAATAGCTCAAAGGAGGCTAATTTGTGTCTTATGACAAAATCAGATTCAGAAGCAAGCTCGGAGGAATCTAGTGAGGTAAGTAACTATTCTTATAAAGAACTTGTTTTGATGTGTTGTGATCTTACTAAAACAATTGATACTCTTGATTCTAAAATTGAAAAACTGAAATCTGATAGGAGAGAACTTGTCCATGAAAATACTAGGTTAGAAACTGAACTTGAAAATATTCAAAACCTAGACTGTAAAAAATGCAAAATTTTAGATTCAGAATTATCAAAGCTTAAGAATAGCTTTGAGAATATTGAAAAAGAAAACTTGAGTCTTAAGGAAACCATTGACACTAGGAGAAAGGATTTTATAAATAGATGCACCTCACTTGTGACTGAAAACACAACACTAAAAACCAAAGTCCAAAATCTTGAGAAAACTCTGAATAACTTTTCAAGAGGAGAAAAATCATTCAACATGTTATTGGGAAATCAACTTTTTGCTAACAACAGAAAAGGACTAGGTTTTGGGAAAACACAAGTTGATGATAATGCAAAATATAAGAGTGTCTTTGCTAGATGTGAAATAATTGGTCATCGTGTTGAAAATTGTAGTCATAGGAACAAGAACACAAAATTTATACAAGTTTGGGCTTCTAAGAATTCTACAAACAAATTTCATGTCTATCGGAACAAGAATAAAAAGACAAAACAAGTTTGGGTGCCAAAAGGAACATATCTTAATAGTTTTAGGTCTACTCAAACATATTCATCAAATTATTCTTCCACTAACAACCATGGACCTATAAAAATAAATAGGTCACAAAAATCTTTTACCATGTAGGTGTGGTGGCAGGCTAAGGAACAACATTAGTGTTATCTGAATTCTGGCTGTTCCAGACACACAACGGGCGACAAATCAACGTTCCTTAGCCTAGTATAAAGGTGACAGATTCACAATGGGCAAACAACGAAAGATTATCATACAGGTAAAACAGGTAGTTGTATTTATTTTCAAATGATAGATAAAATGTGAAAATCGGCACCATAATCTAAATTAAATCAGCCAGTTATGTGAAATGATTGATGTTGTTAATTCTGATTTTTTTCTATTAACCAATCATCTTTAAATAGAATTACTTGAAGTAATTATGATGGTTGACAGATTCTAATTAACTTGATATGATCTTACATGACTTGTTCTTATCTATGACTTTGATTTGTGCTTAAAAGTTGACCAACCATTTTTTTTCATCATTGAATTTAATCTGTTTAGTCAAATTATGATGTTAATTGATTAGTGATTACTCATGCTATAAAAAGGTTTTTTTAAGAAATTGTTGAAAGTGTTGAAACTTTATGAAATTGGTGAAACTTCAAGAATTTTTTTTGAAATAATGATGATGGTTTAATGACTGTTGATCCTACGGTTTCTAAATCTGACACTATGATATTTGTTTGATGGTTAACACGACTTCAATTCAAAGTCAATAAAATTTCATTTAAAAATTGTTGAAAATAATTCTGAGATAGTTTGTTCAAATTTCACAATCTGGTCTATGACATCCAACGAGTGAATATTGAGTGAAATTTAAAGTCAGATGCATATCACTGGTAATATAGTTGATTGAAAAATCACTAGTGGAACGTGATTATATTTTGGGACATTCATTTGCTGCATCATTTTTCAAAGAAAATATCTGCATATTTTTCACTTGAAATAATTTCTATTCTAGCAGAAATTTTTCTTAAAAACCCCTTCTAGAAAATAATTTCTGTTGACCTTGTATCGGATTAGTTATTTAAGAAAATTTGATTTTATAACTATTTTTGAAATTGATTAACTGATCTGACCCCTAATAATTATCTAAAAAGATAGATAGTGATTGAAAATAAGATGAGTGTTGATATTAATCATATATTATGACTTGAGAAGGTATAATTAGAAAATTTCTTTAGAAATTTAAACAAGAGTTATAAAAACTTTTTGTTGATAAATATTCCATGATCATTTCTATTTCTATCATTTTTCTATCGACCATCACTCATCAAAAGTCAATATAGTATGTCAATATGTGGTAGTTTAAACGAGAAATCATTTGTGCTTCAATTTTATTATATTTCTAACAATAAATAATAATATCCAAAATATTCACTCTCATTTAAAAGTCCTCACGGTTATGCATGGGTGAATTACTTGGATTTTTGATTATGTGTTTCCATGCTCATTTAAAAGTCCTCACGGTTATGCATGTATGGAACGCATATCAAAATTAATTGATTAAATAGACAAGTTGATTCTAATCCCATTTACAATTCCTCACGGTTATGCGTGGTTAGAAGATACTTGAATTCATTTTTAAAATAAAAATAAAAATTTAGAATACTACTAATCTCATTTAAAAGTCATAACGGTTATGCATGGTTAGTAGATATTCAAATTTCCTGAAATAAATATACCACAAATAGACACAACTATATGATTTTATTTGATGATATCATCCTATCAGTCTAAAGTGGAATATGCGTCAATTAAAGTATTTATGATTTTTTGTTTGATTTTCTTATTGAAATTAATATTTACACTCGATTGAGCTTTAATATTGTATTAATGTCTATCACTATATCTCTATTTTTCTATTACTATTATTCTTTTGCTGATAACAAAAGGAGGAGAGAAAAGTTAAGATTTTGAAAATAAAGGTCAAATATTTTCTAGTTGCGTCAAAGCTCATTTGAATCATTTGAATATTTTATTCTCATGCATATATGTACGGCGAGTATCGTGTAGAAAGAGAGCATTTAAATAGGGGGAGCAAATTGAATAATCAAATACATTTAAAATAGTCAAAATCTTAAATATATGTTTGTTATCATCAAAAGGGGGAGATTGTTGAATATGCATGTATATGATTTTTGTTTGATGATAATCAACATACATACATTCATTTAAATGTATTTGATATTGTACTATTTTATTTCACAGATAAAATAAATATTTTGCTGAATAAAATTAATAACACAGAATTGGAATTCAAACGAATATTTTATTCAAACAAATATTTATTACAATTTTGATAGTACAATTTCAAGCTCTCACTATAACTATACAATTTCAGTCACAATACAATTACATCACAATTTCTTAGTTACATCAGTTCCTCACTACATATCACTCACACTCGTATTTATCTTCAACTTCATTCCAATGTGAATCCAGCATTTGAGCAATCTGCAGAAATATACATTGACGTAGTAAAATTGAAAATAAAATATTTTTGCAGTATAAAACAAAATATGAATTTTGAAAATAATATTTGCCTTAGTTATTTGGGTTGTTCGTCATCATATTTGAATTCATCATACACGAATAGCTTGTGACATGCACAGTGTATCACTGTACATGCCACAAGACCGTGCACACCGAAATGTACACTTGATAATGTTACAGGGACAGGTGAGCACAGGTCAAACCCAAATTATCGGATTCAACTCAGGTGCAATAAAACAATGTCACAATTTTCAGCATAAGGTCAAACCCGAGTTGTGAAACTGGATTCAACATAGGTGCAAATTGTCAAAACTCAAGAAATCCAATCAAAACTGAAACAACATGCACAACATAGACTCAGTTGGATATGCAACCTGACAATGCTCAATTCGAGCCAAGAGACAAAGTGGATAACCAATCTAAAGTCGACAACGCAAAAGTAACATGAATCAGACATGTACTCAATGCAGAACAAAACAGTGAAGCATTAGTACACAGGGAACTCAAGTCTGGACAAAATGGCATCATATGTTCATGAGCAAACAAGACTACAATTACAAAATTCAACTCAACATAGATGCATATACACAAGTCAAATAATGCACCAATGACTACATGAAGGCAGTTCACAAGTCAAAGACAGTGCAATGTAAATGAATACAAGCCAGAAGCTCAAGTCAATGCACAATAACCAAATTCTCAAGATTCGACTACAAGCAACTATCAAATGAAGACTCAAGAGAGTGTAGACATAATTATCAAGCCATAGACATGCACAGACTTGAATGCTTCACAGTGCAACATGCCTCAAAGACCAGTGATACAAGCAACAATATGGAAATGCAACTCGATCAACAACTCAAAGTTTCAAAATAGAACATGACACAATGAATAAACAGTATCAATGAAGACTGCATGATGAACCAACTACACAACTCTAAGCAACAATGCATATGTACACTAAATCAAAAATGCAGCAGCTACAACAAGATTCAAATATACATGAAGATTGACAAACAACAGCACAAAGACTACAACATTGAAACAGTGAACAATATCAAGTACAAATGCAACAACAACTTGAATCAGCTCACAAAGTCAGACCAATCAAAGAACAACATCAGAAAACTCAACAGTGATACATGGCACACATATGGAATGCAAAAACATTCCAGCATGGTACACTGCAAGTGCAACAGGACAACAAGCACATAGTATCAAAACAAGCAACAGTACTGTGTGGCCAGAAGAACTACAAGAATGAAAAACTGGAATGTACAACTGAAGTCAATATTATCGAGTGCAACAGGTGAACACATTCAAGCATCAGGGATGAATACACATGAATGGATTGCACAGGTCAGGGATAAACACAAATGGCCAGAGAAGATGGTCAAAGACGAAGCTCACAGGGGCCAGAAAGTCAAGGTCGATGTTTACAAAGACAATGATCAAGTCAGGTCAAAGCCAAACTCAGGGATGAACACAAAAATGTCCAGAGTCAAAGTCAACATGGCCACAAAATTAAAGCCATATTTTTTAATCAAGTTAACAAATTGAAAAAGTCAAAAATTAGAAGTTAAAATATAATAGGAAAGTTTCTGCCGTATAAATCAGAGAAAAATCGAATGCTTTAAAATCAAAGCCATGGATACAAAGCAAATACCAAAATAGCACAACAAAAATAATGGAAAGATTCAACAACGTGGAGGCCAAGCAACTCAAATCAGACGAAAATAAAGGGCTTCGACTCCTATATAAACCCATCATCATCGGCAATAAAAAGTATCGAATTCAAGGAATCAATCCAGATAACAAAAGATCAAATAACATACCAGAGAAGTCGAATTCGATCAACTCGAAGCAACCAGGCAAAATCCCTAATTTCATGAGCAACACATTCGGTTGAGCAAGGCAACACACAGAGCAAAGAGATATCGGTCGACAGAGCAACACGACAATCAATCGATCAACATAAATCAAGCCGAAGCCCTAATCTCAGTTGCAAAGAGGAACGAGAGTCACCATTATCTCAAGAAACAAGCGGGCCGATAAAAATAAAAAGGAAATTATTAAAAGGGTCGGCCTTGTTAATTAAACAAAGGCTTTAGTTTATAGCTTTTATTTTAAGGGAAAAAACAATTCAAGTTTATTTATTTTCGCTCTTGTTTTATTTTCGAAGTTTGTATTTTTAGAATCAAATCAGGGTAAATCACCATCTAGGTTTTAGGTTGTGTCAGATTGTCTAGTTAGGATTAGTTCAGTGAGCAGGGTGTGCGAGTTTGCAAAACTCTATAGGCGGTAGCAGGGTGTGCGAGTCTGTTAGAGTGTTTGTAAGCGGGAGACTGTTTAATTCTATTAGAAATCTGGGAATGCAGTAGTAGGCAGGGGTTGCCGAAGCTGGGTAAATTTTGTGTGTGATTTACTTTTCAGCATATTTACTTCTCTGCAGTTTGTTTTCGTGTTTAATTCAGTAAATTCGTGAAAATTTGCTATAACCCTATTCACCCCCCTCTAGGGTTAATCTAGATCCTACAAGTGGTATCAGAGCCCATTATTTGTCTTTAACTCTAGAGTCATGAATCCATCAAATAATGCTTTTTCTGAGGGGCAATCTATTGTTAGGCCACCAATGTTTAATGGGAATGATTATGCTTATTGGAAAGTTAGGATGGGTATTTATCTTAGTTCTATTGATTATGATGTTTGGGACATTATTGAAACTGGCTATAAATCTCCCACTATAACTATTGGTGATACTGAGATTCCTAAACCTAAGGATAGGTGGGACGCTAACGATAAGAAATTATAAACTACAAATGCTAAAGCCATGAATGTTTTGATCTGTGCTCTTGATAAGAATGAATTTAATAGAATTTCTCATTGTAAAACTACGCAGGAAATTTGGCATACCTTGGAGGTGACACATGAAGGAACTTCTCAAGTCAAGGAGTCTCGTCTAGCCCTATTCAGCAATGAATACGAGAACTTTGTGATGGACAAAGGCGAGAGCATAAAGGACATGTTTGGACGCTTTTCAACTTTGGTGTACAATGCTAGAGCGCTTGGGAAGGTATTCACTGAGGTAGAGCTTGTGAGGAAGGTGCTACGAGTCTTACCAATGAACTTTGAGGCAAAAGTCACGGCAATACAAGAATCGAAAGATCTGAGTAAACTAAGCATGGAGGAGTTGATCGGCAACTTGATGACATATGAGCTTGAGCTATAAACAAAGGAGGAACGCAACAACTCCGAATCAAAGAAGAAGACGATTGCCTTAAAGAGCAAAGAAGAGAGCGATGAAGAATAAGAAAATCCAATTGAAGAGCTTGCAATGGCTGTCAATAATCTTAGAAAATGGTCAAGATTCGGGCCATGCAAGAAGAAAACAAATGGTAATAGGTCAAAAGATTATGACAATTCCGATATTGAATTGACTTGCTATAACTGCAATAAGTTTGGCCACTTCAAACAAAACTGTCCACTTCTCAAAAACAATAAAGGAAAGAAAAAGAAGAAGAAGGCCTTTGCAGCGACTTGGGATGATGAAGAAGGAGAGGAAGTTTCGAATAATAGCTCAGAGGAGGCTAATTTGTGTCTTATGACAAAATCAGATTCAGAAGCAAGCTCGGAGGAATCTAGTGAGGTACGTAACTATTCTTATAAAGAACTTGTTTTGATGTGTTGTGATCTTACTAAAACAATTGATACTCTTGATTCTAAAATTGAAAAATTGAAATCTGATAGGAGAGAACTTGTCCATGAAAATACTAGGTTAGAAACTGAACTTGAAAATATTCAAAACCTAGACTGTAAAAAATGCAAAATTTTAGATTCAGAATTATCAAAGCTTAAGAATAGCTTTGAGAATCTTGAAAAAGAAAACTTGAGTCTTAAGTAAACCATTGACACTAGGAGAAAGGATTTTATAAATAGATGCACCTCACTTGTGACTGAAAGCACAACACTAAAAACCAAAGTCCAAAATTGTAACGCCCCACCTCTATACCCACGCTAACCAAGAACACTACGATGTAGTGCTGTCAATTAGCACAGAGAATAAGGCTGTAGAGGAGCGACCATCCATGTAACTTCTTTGTGCGAGCACCAATATGTTAGATAGAACAGAATGCATATCTCTTAAAGAGGAAATCCGACATACCGATACAAACATAAAGCTATCACACAGTGGCTATATATAACATTCGGAAACAAACATAGAAATAATCATAACATAAATCAGTCACAGACATCCATATCACAAAGGCGGATGAAGATATGAATAAATATATAACACATTAAAGTGTACATCAGAGTAGTGGTCAGAAAGATCCACGATAATACAAAAGAATAGCATCACGTGCTATACAAAAGAATAAGTACACAACAGGGAGTTTATATCTCAAATGTGTACATCCAAAAACTACTAATCTATGTAGTTAGCCAAAAGTCAGAATAATCCTGAAGAGAAGTCAAGCAGAAGCACCTGTAACATCTCGGTCTGACCCGAGTATTATTTATAAGAAAATAATAAACGGATCAGTCTAGCTATAAATATCAGATGATATGGTATAAAGTATATGACATGACATGAACATGTAATAACCATAACGTCATGCTACTATAAGTACGTAAATGATGATCAACAAGAGATTAATCAATTCCACAAGGATCTTCTCAAAGATCCAAACCCATAAAAAGGTAATGAAACACTAAATCACCAATACACAAAAACTGATATCATATCAATGAAAACCACAAAAGTTGGTGAAGCTCAAAATCCAGAAATCAACACACGAAATCCAGAACAAATCCCAGAAATCAACACACGAAATCCAGAAATCACTGAAAGGGGGAAGTTCGAGCACACGGATGAGAAGCTATCTCATGGAAGCTATCCATTTAATTTTCCGAACACACGGATGGCCTGAAGGCCTTTGACACACGAACGGCCCAAAGACCATGGGGTGCAGCCCCATATATGTGAGTAGAAACATCACCCAAGCGGGGTCTAGTCTCCCTCGCAGACAAAGAGACATCGCTTAATCGCTAGTCTAAATCACAAGAATGATCGTCATGATCATAAGGAAGTGTCAATCACACCAAGCTAGTAAATATATGAGTTTAGCTTCATGTCCCATAACCACTTGCTTAACTTAAATATTTACGAACAAGCTATAAATCTTCACTAGAAATTGTCACAAAAAGGGTTCAATCGAACAAGTCCAAGAGCTAACCGACGAAGTGAACACAAGCGTTTCATACCACTCGTTTTACTAAGTCGTTTAAGTCGATTTCTCATCCGAGTGAAGTAAAGGCTTGTATGTACTAGTAGATTGGAAATCGGTTTGAGAAAACGAACTTTTGATATTTAAAATAGTGTTGAAATCGCTTTGATGAAAGAGTTTTGATATTTACTACTAGTATTGAAACCTTCATATCTTTAAAGTGACAAGTGACAAACGATTGTTGAAACAAATCAAATCACATAAATTCACGTTCGAAGACGTGAGCAAAGTCCGAAGAAATCAATCCCAAAACCATCAAAGTAGGAATTTCTGTTGAATGTTTTTCAGATAAGATCGCCTACGGAGGGGGGTCCAGGGGGGTGCGGGGGCAACGCCCCTGCTTAGGGTGTTTGACCTAACCAGATACAGGTCATACGACCTAAGTATAAGTGACGAGCGACCTAACGTGTTACGACCTAAGTCTTGGCCGAGCTAAGGAAAAGGATCGAGCGACCTAACGAGGTCGAGCTAAGGGGTGTAAGTAGGTCCAGCGACCTAAAAGGTGAACAGGCCGAACGACCTACTGGGTTGCGACCTAAAGTAGAATAGGCTAAACGACCTAAGGAAAATAGATACGCGACCTAAGGACTCGCGACCTGTTAACCCGCCTTTTGGCAAGGCCGCGGACAGACGGATTTAACTTAAACAACTTCACAACTATCGAGACTAAAGTATGATGGGTTCGGTTTAAAATGATGAAGTTCACTTGAATATGTCGTTGGGAAAAGGAGTGGAGAAATTACATGGCTCGGCCTAGGCAGTTTGGCAGATATCGCTCGGCATTGGGATGGTTCGGCGTTGGAGGCTGTTCGGCATAGAGAGATCGTCGTTCGACATAGAGGGATCGTTCGGCACTGGACAAGTGCTCGGCATTAGAAGGATCGTTCGGCATAGAGGAATGTTCGGCATTAGAAGGAACGTTCGGCATAGAGGAATGTTCGGCATTAGATGAGTGTTCGGCATAGATGGACCATTCAACATTTGGACGTTCGGCATCAAGGATTGTTCGGCATTGATGGATCGCTCGGCATTGGATAGGTCGTTCGGCATGGCTACCTCGTTCAGCCCTTGAGTACGTTCGGCATAGCTACCTCGTTCGGCATACAAGTACGTTCGGCATAGCTACCTCGTTCGGCACACAAGTGCGTCCGGCACGGCATTATGGTTCGGCATGGGCCGTTCGGCCCTGATGGGCTCAGGTTACTCAGAGAGCCCAACAACTACCTGAACTTGTCTATAAATAGAGCATGTAGGGCTCCAGAAAAGGGGATCTTCTTTCTGCTCTCTTACTTTCTCTTTTCTAAGGCTAAGGCAACTCTGCCATTTTGTAACTGTAATCGATTATTACAGCAATAAAAAGCAAACTTCTGGAGTGGACGTAGGCCAGAGTTAGCCGAACCACTATAAAATCTGTTGTTCTTTACTGCTTTTATTTCAGTTTTAACTGTTCTTCACATTATTACTCTCTACATACATTCTATCTTTGAGCTGTGATTGGTATTTGGTGCTTTCATATGGATTTGGGGGTTAGTGACCAATTTTGGCGCTAACACTTTGGTGCTTCCACTGAGAATTGAACTCAGGAATTTTGAAGTTAGGAATTTGGACCCTAGAAAGTAATGGCTAGACCACCAATAAGGAAGCAAGCGGCAGAAAGAAGCAATCAGGAAGGAAGTCAAGCGGCCTCTTCTGGAGCTGGAGAGGATCATGCATCCATCTACATAACTCAGGATGAGATGCAAGTGATGATGAATTCTATGCAGGAGCAGATGATGAAACGTCAAGAGGAGATGATGCAAGCTCTTCTTAGGCAATTTGGACAACCAGGAACTGCAGGAGCTCAAGTTCGTGGAACTGGACCAGAGGAACTCAACCAGCGGACAGATGGAGTGATTCAGCAGGAGGCAGCTCCCAATCAACAAACAGCTAACAATCTAGATGGACCTAGACTCGGGGGCACACCACCATGTAATGCTGGACTAGTTCATGGAGGGATACCGGATGACGCTACGCGGCCTGGCGTCGATAGGAATACAGGAGTACGTGATGAAGAATATGTGCCAGAATTTCCTCGGGGACTTGGGGGGCAGTCTGGATTAGTTGGAAACACTGGATTGGCTGACATTATCAGGCGGACTATTCGCGGAGGTCTGACAAACGGGAATTCAGAGGGAGTTAACAAAAGTCCATTTACTCGGAACATCAGGACAGCTAGGAATCCGTCCGATTTCAAACTACCCACTCTGGAAGTATACAACGGGAAAACGGATCCCACCGACCACTTGATGAGGTACACTAGGCATATGGAAGTGCTAGGGGCAACGGAGGAGGTTATGGCCCGATGTTTCCCCCTGTACTTGACTAAAATTGCTGCTATGTGGTTTAGACAGCTGGAGGATGGATCCATTGGAACATGGACAGAACTGGTGGACAAGTTCTTAAGTCAGTTTCGAGTTCACATAAAAAGGCCAAAGAACGTGATGACGCTAACGTCAGTCAAACAGGGGGCAGATGAATCGCTCAGGACATTCTTAACTCGATTTAATGCAGCAGTTGCTTCGGTGGATCGGCCAGATCCATCAATGGTTCTGATGGCTGCGGTATCAGGAGTCAGAGATAATTCGGATTTCAAAGTATCACTGGTACGGGACCCACCGTTGGATCTTGGGGAATACTTTCATGAAGCTGAAAGATTTCTTCGACAAGAGGATGCATGTTTGGATGTGAGGTCAAAGGAAGTAAACATGACTAAGGATGGAGGACTACTCGGCGAAAGCTTAGGTGGGGGCAAGGATAATGGGAAAAGGAAGCGCTGGGGAGAACCAAAGTTTTCCACTTACACAGGATTGAACGCAACGTTGGAGTGGATTTTCTTAGATACTTGAGGTCGCCTTCCCTATCGAAGGCCATCGAGGAGGGAACCCACAGAACGTGAAAGGGCATCAGGAAGGTGCTGTCTCTTTCATGACCTGGACGGGCATGACACTAACAGCTGCCGACATCTAAAGGATATAATCGAGGAGCATATAAGGAATGGTCAGTTGCGACAGTATGTCGGAACTCGGAATGCGGCGGTGGAACAGGAGCAGCCACCGCCTACCTTGAACGACGAGGGCATGAGGCCCAGGAATGGTGGCCGATTGGTCATTAACTAATTTTAATGGTTTGGAATAAGTAACAAACTCTGGGCAAACGGTTAAATCACTTACTCATGTACGGGGTCGGAGATAACCCTCAGGCATGCTCTGAGACGATGGCTTACCGAGACGCCCGGGTTTGCCAAAATATGTTTTTTCCTTTGACTTGGACATTTTCATTTTCTGGTTTGGTTTTGGAGTTTGGTCTGAACTCCCTGTTTTGCTCGTTTTCTGGTTTGGATGTTTGTTTTTTGGTATGGATTTTCGATATGGGTTTCTAGTTTTCTATTTTGGATTTGGATTTCGGATCGGATTTTGATTGGATTTTCTCTGGATTTTGGCTAAAAGGTCGTCGAGTATGGACTATGCTCGGCAAGGGTCCAAAGAGACCAGGATTCGGCCTAGGACTTAGGCCATATATTATCGGTTACTATTTTAGATCGTCGAGTATGGACTATGCTCGGCAAGGGTCCGGAGTGACCAGGATTCGACTTAGGACTTAAGCCACGGCATTCTTCGACGTTCAGGGACACTGAACCATGAACACCATGGAATTACTTAACGTAGGTCGTCAAGTGTGGATTGCACTTGGCAAGAACCCGGAGAGGTTACAGATTTGGATATTGGCTATGAATAGCTAAGGATTCGGACAAGGACCCGGAGCGGTCCCGGATTTGGATATCGACCCGGAGAGGTCACAGATATGGTTATAGGTTATTGGACATGGATGGATTGGAGCTCGGTAGTCGGGTTCAGATGGATCTGGAATTGGGTAAGGACTTGGTTACTGGATAAGAATCAGACATCGACTCGAAACAGTCACGGAAATGGATCAGGATATGGCCGTGGCACTCGGATAAGATGGCTTGGTAATGGATTGGATTATGAATCGGAAAGTATGGATGTGGATAACATACATACTTGGGATATTGGACTTGAGGCTATTCAAAAACACCTTTCACAGCAAGGCATGTTTTGGGGGGCAAGTATTAACCCGCCTTTTGGCAAGGCCGCGGACAGACGGATTTAACTTAAACAACTTCACAACTATCGAGACTAAAGTATGATGGGTTCGGTTTAAAATGATGAAGTTCACTTGAATATGTCGTTGGGAAAAGGAGTGGAGAAATTACATGGCTCGGCCTAGGCAGTTTGGCAGATATCGCTCGGCATTGGGATGGTTCGGCATTGGAGGCTGTTCGGCATAGAGAGATCGTCGTTCGACATAGAGGGATCGTTCGGCACTGGACAAGTGCTCGGCATTAGAAGGATCGTTCGACATAGAGGAATGTTCGGCATTAGAAGGAACGTTCGGCATAGAGGAATGTTCGGCATTAGATGAGTGTTCGGCATAGATGGACCATTCAACATTTGGACGTTCGGCATCAAGGATTGTTCGGCATTGATGGATCGCTCGGCATTGGATAGGTCGTTCGGCATGGCTACCTCGTTCGGCCCTTGAGTACGTTCGGCATAGCTACCTCGTTCGGCCCTTGAGTACGTTCGGCATAGCTACCTTGTTCGGCATACAAGTACGTTCGGCATAGCTACCTTGTTCAGCACACAAGTGCGTCCAGCACGGCATTATGGTTCGGCATGGGCCGTTCGGCCCTGATGGGCTCAGGTTACTCAGAGAGTCCAACAACTACCTGAACTTGTCTATAAATAGAGCATGTAGGGCTCCAGAAAAGGGGATCTTCTTTCTGCTCTCTTACTTTCTCTTTTCTAAGGCTAAGGCAACTCTGCCATTTTGTAACTGTAATCGATTATTACAGCATAAAAAGCAAACTTCTAGAGTGGACGTAGGCCGAAGTTAGCCGAACCACTATAAAATCTGTTGTTCTTTACTGCTTTCATTTCAGTTTTAATGTTCTTCACATTATTACTCTCTACATACATTCTATCTCTGAGCTGTGATTGGTATTTGGTGCTTTCATCTGGATTTGGGGGTTAGTGACCAATTTTGGCGCTAACACGACCTAAAACTCGCGACCTAAAGACACGCGACCTAAAACTCGCGACCTAAAGCTCGCGACCTAAAGACACGCGACCTAAAACTCGCGACCTAAAGACTCGCGACCTATGGCCCAACGACCTACGACCTAGGGGCGAACGACCTAAGTCCAGCGACCTACGACCTAGGGACGAACGACCTAAGTCCAGGACGAGTTAAATGCAGACAGTGTCATTTCCATGCCAGAACGACCTATGGCCCCGCGACCTACGACCTAAACCACGTGACCTAACTGCAGACGACCTAAATGCGAACGAGCTAAATGCACAGAGGCGATTTTTCCCTAGCCCGAGCGACCTAACTGCAGTAATATGCCAGAACACACGAAAATTTGGGGTTTTCACCGATTCAATCCAAACCAAATGCAAATACATATGCACACATGATAGGGAATCATTCCCAACAGTCCAATGACAGTTATAGGCAAGATGTGAGATTAAAAATATCACCCTTTCACTAAAATAGATGAAGATGGAGATTGAAAGCAAGGAAAAGCAATCCAAAGCTTGAATCCACTATCTTCTACTTGAATTTGATGTTGAATCTCGGATTTGCAATAGAATTTAAGTTTGGAGTTTTAATTTCCACTTCCCACCACCATTTTTGATGAAGCTTGAATGTTATTTGATGAAGTGATGAAGAGAAGAGGGGGTTGGGCTGAGTTAGTGTGTGCAGTCCAAACCAAAGTCAAAGGCGGGAAAAGAGACGAAAATTTCACTATCTCCAAACATTTCGAAGTTTACACTCAAAAAGATCGCAAACGTCATTTTGAACTCAATGGAAGTAGTCTCGAGTCCTAATTTGACCGTATGCAAAAAGTAGCTTTTCGGACTAACATCCGACTAACGATAAAATATTTAAATAAAATATTTAAATATAAAATCGATAGACATGCGGGTTGTTACAAAAATCTTGAGAAAACTCTGAATAACTTTTCAAGAGGAGAAAAATCATTCAACATGTTATTGGAAAATCAACTTTTTGCTAACAATAGAAAAGGACTAGGTTTTGGGAAAACACAAGTTGATGATAATGCAAAAGGTAAGAGTGTCTTTGCTAGATGTGAAATAATTGGTCATCGTGTTGAAAATTGTAGTCATAGGAACAAGAACACAAAATTTATACAAGTTTGGGCTCCTAAGAATTCTACAAACAAATTTCATGTCTATTGGAACAAGAATAAAAAGACAAAACAAGTTTGGGTGCCAAAAGGAACATATCTTAATAGTTTTAGGTCTACTCAAACATATTCATCAAATTATTCTGCCACTAACAACCATGGACCTATAAAAACAAATAGGTCACAAAAATCTTTTACCATGTAGGTGTGGTGGCAGGCTAAGGAACAACATTAGTGTTATCTGAATTCTGGCTGTTCCAGACACACAACGGGCGACAAATCAACGTTCCTTAGCCTAGTATAAAGGTGACAGATTCACAATGGGCAAACAACGAAAGATTATCGTACAGGTAAAATAGGTAGTTGTATTTATTTTCAAATGATAGATAAAATGTGAAAATCGGCACCATAATCTAAATTAAATCAGCAAGTTATGTGAAATGATTGATGTTGTTAATTCTAATTTTTTTCTATTAACCAATCATCTTTAAATAGAATTACTTGAAGTAATTATAATGGTTGACAGATTCTAACTGGAGTGATGTGGCAGAATTTGCTGGAGGTGATGGTGGTGTGGTAGGTGGCGGCTAGGGGGTTGGTGAGGTGGTAGAGATGAGGTAGTGGTGGTTAGGCTAGTAATTTGGATGGTTTTTGAAACTTTTGTGCAATTGCATCACCAAGGGGTTCATGGCTTGGATTTTTTTGTGAGGAGGAGGTGGTGATGATGTGCAATCAGGTGGTGGAGGCGGCTAGGCAGCAAGGGAAGCATGGCCGAACCTATAGAGAAGGAGCAAGTGCAACCAAAATCAACTAGAATTAGATAATATAATTGAAAAAGGAGATAAAAGAAACAAAGTTTTTACCAATTCCTTCAGGATGATGGCCGAAAGTTTTTGTTTAGGAAATGAGAAAAAAAATATGCGTGAATGATAAGGGAGTGGTCGGCTGTAGATGTGGGGAGTTATGTCAAAAGATATGAAGAGTTAGGTTGAAAATGAAGAGGTGGAATGCAAAATGGCAATGGGGAAATCAAAAGTCAAAACCTCTTCACATTTCTTTAATTCATTTTTATAAATTTATATTACTGGTAATAACAATAATTCCAGTTAAAAATTCGAAAATTTATCAAAATACAAGAATATATATAATATTTATTAATTATATAAAGTTAAATTAAGAAAAATAGCTCAAAATAGTGAACTAGCCTAGAAAATTTGAAATTTAATGAAATAAATTTTGGAAAAATTCATATGAGCTTGTAAAATATTTTTAGACATAAATAATAACATAAAAAAAATGCATTCACAAAATAAATATATAACATTTAATTTAAATATAATTTTAATGAAGAAAATAGCAGAAAATTAGGAAACAACCTTTAAAAATAGGAAATCAATACAGTAAATTTTGGAAAAATTGTATTATCACCTTAAAAATAATACGAGATAAAATATACATAAAATAACACATTGACACATATTAAAATAAAATATAACAAAGAAAAATATGATTTATATAATTTAAAATAGGCAAAATTGCAAAATAAAACAAATTATACTAAAAATTGAAATGTACATAACTTTTACATTTTAACTCTGTTTTTAACGAAATGAAAAGCAGTATTCATGTTATTAAATCTATTTTCATAATAAAATATAAAATTTAAGAATTTAAATAATTTAAATTTGAGGTTTAAAAATCAAAGTTTGACTAGAAATCCATTTCTCAGGAAAATGTTCAATTTATACCAGTTTGAAATTAAAATTCACATAATAATCAACATTTATATTTAAAAATGAAATGTTTGAAATAAAACAAGTTTAAAATAGTTTTCAAAATATAATAAAGTCAAATAAAATATGTACAAAAATCTAGGGCTATTACACTCTCCCCCACTCAAATCTTTTCGTCCTCGAAAAGGAAGGGAGCGAGAAACAACTAGAAAGAACAATAGGTTGGAAGACATCCCGAAAGAAGGTAGGGAAGAAAAGTAGCTAGGAGGGAAAGCAGGTTGAAAGAGAAGAATGAACCATTATTTAAAATTGTTGGTTAAAGAGGTAAAATATTTAAAACACTTTAAAATCCTTTAAAAAAAGAAATAACTCATCAAAGTATCATTTATATAATATTTTATCAAAATACTTTTATAACTCGATGTCTTAACAAGTTTATCCTCGTTCCTGCAGACTCTGGCAGTGCGTTGATCAGGCGCAAAGCTAGAATTCTCCAGGTACTTAGTAGACTTGTTTCAACATCCAGTGAAATACTGGAAAACTTTTAAAAAAAGATATGGAAAGTACAATCCAAAAAAACAAAACATGTCGATCATGGATCGCAGATACACAATGGTTTTGCCTGGATCCCCCAGGAAACATCCGTACCCTTAGGCCGCCCTCCAACCTTGCGATTACGCCATGAAGACTGGTAGTACTGCAGATACACAATGGTTACGCCTGGATCTCCCAGGAAACATCCGTACCCTAGGCTCTCGCAGCCCCTGCTGATTACGCTACCAAGCGACTCAATAGATCGCAGATACATAATGGTTACGCCTGGATCTCCCAGGAAACATCTGTACCCGTAGGCCGCCCCCAACCTTGCGATTACGCTATGAAGTCGCGCTCGTAAGACCATGGAGATTGCCATGGAATTCGATGGAAACTCGAGTATCATATTCGGAAAACCAAAAATCAGAGAAATATCGATAGAATGAATCCACAATGTGGCCACAAAGCGGATATCAAGCAGAAGGCACTTTCCATATCTTTACTTCAAAAATATGTATCATATAGTACCTTTTCAAATCACTTTCAAATATCATACTTATATAAAGTCCATTATATATAAGATTTTATTTTCAAATCAAATACTTTCCAAAATCAATAGTATATAAAATCACACTTATATAGACTTCAATTATATAAGATTTTACTTTTCAAATTGTGTACCTTTTCAAATCCATAGTTTTCGAATCAACTTCATACTTATACAAATCCATTATATAAGTTCGATAACTCCCAAATCAAGTATTTAAATAAAACAAGGTTCTCAATTTCAAACCATTTCAATATTAATTCAGTTTCAAAGTCATATATGATTTCACCAAATCATTTCCTTCAATTTACATATATTCAGTTTCAAAATTTCTTAAACAATAGATTTAGAAAATAATCCAAATTTCCAAATCAACAAAATTTAGGTCAAACGAATTCATTTCCATTTCAAACATATATTCACTTCAAAAATCATAATACTTTCAAAGTTATAAATCTTTCGAAACCAAAATACTTGAAATCATTTCACTTTGAAAATCATAACATTTTGAAATCATACATTTGAAATCATAAAACATTCCTTTAATTCTTTACATTTCACAAATTTATTCAATTAAACCTAAATCTAAAATTTCCAATTTTAATTCAATTCAAACCATCGTTTCAATTCAATTTTATTTTTCAACAAAACTATTTCAAATATTATCAAATTTCAAATATAGATTCGATCCATAAAATAAACTATTCAGTCTTAGATATATTTCAAGGCTTAAATATACCATATTTCAAAACTAAATTTTATAATTTCATATATCTCAAATTTTAATTCATCATTACTTAGTGTTGAAATATTTATTTCATAAGTCCATTATTTTTAAATAAACTCAAATTACAGGTAAACCAAATATCCTTTCATACTAATATAAGCTTCAATTATTCATTTATCAAAATCAATGGTTTTCAACATCATCTTATACTTACATAAAGTTTATCTTATATAAGGGTCAAAATATTCAAAAATAAATTTCATTGCATGAAAAGCCATATGGGATTGAACATCTTTGCTTACTAAAAGATTTTGAATTAAGAATAGTTTTGTATATAAAATAGTTTGTATGAAAAATAGAATAAAATAGTTAGTTTAAGAAGAATAAAAGAAAAATAGTTTTGGAAAATGGTTTTAAATTTGATAGTAGTTTTCATAAAAAAAATTCAATTAAATTACAAAGATATCCAACCCAACAGCTTTCAATTTCAGCGTCAAGTATACCAATGATATTAGGATATAAGATGTACATATGTCATCATTTCGCAACGTTCCATTCGATCGCTCGATCACACAAGTTCGCTTTCGAACTAGTATTGTCCATTCGACTTCCCTAATGCGGACTTCGATATGGTTTCTCGACTAGAAGCCATCAGTCTCCTTGCATAGCCATATACTATGATAGAGAATTCTAGAATCAAGCCCAAAATCCATATCAAATATTCGCCGTCAAGAATCAAATGAAAAATCCTAACACGAAATGGTGTAATTCACCTCGAACTTGTGTACTCAAACTTGGATCAAATTAATTATGCGAATAAAACAGCATACGTACAACTTATGTATCTATTCTAAATTTTTAAATATATAGTTTCATAAAGATGTTACTAAGTTAAACATTTAAACTAAATTTTATTCAAAATATTTTGAAGACCAAATTCTTCTCAAAACATTTCAAATCTAAATTTCATATTAGAAAAATTTAAAATAGCCTTATTCATTTACTTAACAAACAGTTTCAACTTATTTAAATCATATTACTACATAATTTAAACATATATACCAAACTTATATACTTTATACTTTTCAAAATTACTTAGTTTTGAAAAGTTAACCTTGATTTGGAAGTGCTCGAACCTTCAAAATAGTCGAAGAAATCATATTTCAATCCAAGAGTTGGAAATCATAATTAAACCAGTAAATCAATTCCAAAATGGGGTTATATCAAATCAAATCCAAAACTCAAGGACTGAACATCGGCTCATTTCAAATTGTTTCAAATATATATACATATATCTTTCGAATATCAAATCACACTTAGGAATTTGGAATCAAAATTGGTTTCACAAGTCAATTGTTTAACAAAGCTACCGAAGTGGCCTCTCTCCCACTTTGAAACTCGAAAATCCATGTCGATGATGCATGCATTCATCACCGAAATTATTTTCCAGCGACATAAATGGGTTCTGGACTTCTATTTTCTCAACTTCTTTTGAAATTTCTTCGAAATCATTTGTAGCTCATTAAAATCATTTGAAACATTTCATATTCGGAAAATACTTTCACATCATATTATTAATTATTTCAAAATCTTAAAACCAGTTCCAAAATGTCGGAGTTCAATCACTCAATTTCAGATTCAAAACCTTCAGTTATAAATCATTCTATATGAAACCATTTCTTATATAAATTTCAAATCCATTCAAAACTTTAAATTCTCAATTAAAAGGTATATAGATCCTTATAGAAAACATTTCACCTTTATATATAAAATATGGCCATCCTTATCAAAATAACAATTTCGATGTATACACAAATTCAAAAATACAATCAACCTCAAATTTTTCAAGGGATGATTCAAGGATGGATTTCAAAGCAAAACAGAGATTCAAATTTAGAGGGACTCTAATCAAATAGAATTCTGATTCAAAGATAGGCTCAAACGAAGATAAGCTAATTAAATTACCAACTAGAAGATGGATAAGCCTATATGAATCGCGGGTGACCTTAACCGGTCAACCGTGACTTCAGGAATATAATCGATGCGAAAATATAAGGCAAATCGACATTCGATCGCCAGAGATAGAATCTAAATATAGCTGAAGATAGAAAACATCGTAAACCGAGGATACAGAAATCTCCGGTGAATCAATGCCAATTATAATGGAGTTTCACCCTTTTACAAATCATTCAAAGATTGGCGGGATCATTGATCTTTATAGCGGTCATTCAAAGTGGAGTTATGGAATGCTCCAAAAATCAAAAGAATACTATTAGGGGAGACAGGAATGGATTTCAGAACAAGTGGGAGCGTTCCAAAATTAAAAGGAATCCTAATCGAAGAAATCCCAACTAAGATAGAAGTTCAGAATTTTAAGGAAATCCTAATCAAAGAAATTACTAACAAGGTGGATACGAATGGGATGAAGTTTAGAAAAGAAACTTTACTTTCAAAGCAAGAAAATTTTATATCAAAATAATCTTTGAAAATTATTTAAAATCATTTGAAAATCATTTATACTTCGAAAATACGATCTCTCACAAAGGAATGATTCTGAGATTGATTTCACTCATTCTAGGGTATTTCTACCCCATCTCTAATGAGTTTTTGCTCCGTAGGCTAAGGTTTGCCTAAAACCAAAGCTCTGATACCAACTGTAACGACCCACTATTTTGGACCATTCAAATCGACAATAATCCACACATGTCTGACTTGAATAATTCAAAATAACATATTGTAAATAAATTTGGAGCAAATGAAATCAAATACACATAATCACAGACACAGAACATATCAGAATAACTCGCAGCGGAATATAAAAACCATAGTAGTTCATGAAGCTACTATAACAAACTCTCAAAACATAATACATAATATCTGTTTGAAAACATACAATAGAAATCACAAATAAATAGAAGTTTATGAATACCAGAACTGAAATAGAACAACTAGACTGAAAGGAACAGATAACTAGACAAGTAGAATCTCCAGCGATTCCTAGCTCCAGAAAAGAAATCCAAAGCTAAGCTGTAAATACTCAGGCTGACCCAAGCTTAAAGTAAAACACAAAACACTCGAGTCAGGACAATATATACTTATATAATGTAAACCAACTCAAGTGAACTGTAGTAGAAATGCACCATAACTTAAAAGATGCTTAGGATCGCCCATCCTTTAAGGATCGGTTAAACCATAAATTAAATACAACCAGTGGTTAAAATTTCAAAATAGTATTTTATACTTCGAAATCAAATATCATTTCAAAATTCAATATCATTCAAAAATCCATTTCAAAATATCAAAATATCATATTTCAAAATAGTTTATATTTCGAAACAAATTACTTCATTTTAAATCATAAAAATGAAGTTATTATATTTAATAATTATATTAAATTTCCAAAATTTTAATCTTTCAAAGTTCATTCGTTCACTTAAATTAATTTAAAACAATGAAAATTCAACTTTCGCAGCATTTAGAAAATGCTACGGAAAGTCACATTTAAAAATGTTCAATTTAATAAAAGACAGCATTTATAATGCTGTAATAGGGTTACATTAGTTTCAAATAAACTTAGTTAAATTCAACCATTATAACATTTACAAAAATGCTATAATAACCTTTAATTAAATTTAGCCATGTGGTTCATTATTATCAACTACAGCATTTACAAATGCCGTATTATCATTTACATTAGAATTAATAGCATTTCAGAAATGCGGTTAATTAACTTCAAATATTCAGTATAATTTCACAAACAATTATATTTTTATATAAATCATTTTTAACTTATAAAATCATATAATTTCACTTTTAAAACAATCATTCAAATACACTTATACTCATGATTTTATAAAGTTAAACCTCCATTCAAAAATCAAAATTCAATAATAATTCACTTTTTAAATACCAATATTAAATTTTAAATTCATTAAATTAAATTAACTTAACACTTAAGTTTAAATTTTCAAATGTAATTTAATTCCATTTTTATTTACTTAACTTAAAATTCACTTTTAAGCCAATTTCACAAATTTCCAATTTTAGTTGTATTTCAAAATTTCAACTTAAATATTTATTCATTTCACATTTTTAACTTTATTCAAAATCATTAATATATTAAAAAATCATTTTAAATTCATTTTTATCCAAATTATCATAACTTTATCATATTTAATTTGAATTCCATTTAAAAATTAAATCAAAATTTCCAAAATAACTTACATTCAAATTTCTAACCTTTCAATAATTTATTTCACTTATAAATTTTGAGAAAATCAATAATACTTTACAAAAATAATTTTTAATTAGGTTTAAATCAAAATATTATAATATTTACATTTCTAAAATAAAAAAAATAGGAAAACATATTTTAACAACGGGTCTGTATTTCATTTCTAGCCTAGATAAAGTGATACGGGTAATATATCATTTCAACCCATAATTTACAAAGAAAACTCGGGTTTGATCATTTCAAACCCGCAATCCCAAGTATATGAAATAATTTGAAAACCGCTCAGGCCTATCATTTCAGCCCATAACGATTTTCCCTTATTCTAAAGTCTGTTCGGGTATGTATCATTTCAACCCATAGTGATTCTAATCTAAAGGGAACTTTCAGTGTTATAAACTGATAAAAATAGCAGAACAGCATAATATAACAGTAAAATATGATATAACTGGTGTTTAAGCATGTGTGAACATCATATAATAGTGACATAGCAAATATAATATGGTGATGCAATTTACAGATTCACATGTGATCGATTTACTATTAATATAAGTATAAAACTATCTGGTGAGAATAACTCACCGGTTTGAGCTAAAGACACAACGACGAATTGCACAAATGGGATCTACACAAGCACAAAAGCACAACACAGATTCGAATGGAGGAGCCAAATGTCAAATTCTTTGGATACACATCAAACAAAAACAATATAACAACAATGAGTTTCAAAACCAAAATACGATAAACTGCGCTAGAATAAACTGCACAGAATCAAATAGAAATGTTTGCACTTGCTTTTAACCTTTACTAGGCTCAGCCATAAGGGGTAATACAAGGCCATGGAAAGTGTTTGGGTCAGGTTTGGGTGAGTATGGGTTCGGCCTAAATGGTGGAATGATGGTGCCAAAGTGGTAGAGGGAAAATACAACACAAGCATGCATTCACTGGAGTGATGTAGGCAGAGGTTGCTGGAGGTGCTGGAGGTGATGGTGGTGTGGTAGGTGGCGGCTAGGGGGTTGGTGAGGTGATAGAGATGAGGTGGTGGTGGTTAGGCTAGGAATTTGGATGGTTTTTGAAACTTTTGTGCAATTGCATCACCAAGGGGTTCATGGCTTGGATTTTTTTGTGAGGAGGAGGTGGTGATGATGTGCCATCAGGTGGTGGAGGCGGATAGGCAGCAAGGGAAGCATGGCCGAACCTATAGAGAAGGAGCAAGTGCAACCAAAGTCAAATAGAATTAGATAATATAATTGAAAAAGGAGATAAAAGAAACAAAGTTTTTACCAATTCCTTCAAGATGATGGCAGAAAGTTTTTGTTCAGGAAATGAGAAAAAAAATATGCGTGAATGATAAGGGAGTGGTCGGCTGTAGATGTGGGGAGTTATGTCAAAAGATATGAAGAGTTAGGTTGAAAATGAAGAGGTGGAATGCAAAAAGGCAATGGGGAAATCAAAAGTCAAAACCTCCACACATTTCTTTAATTCATTTTTATAAATTTATATTTATGGTAATAACAATAATTCCAGTTAAAAATTCGAAAATTTATCAAAATACAAGAATATATATAATATTTATTAATTATATAAAGTTAAATTAAGAAAAATATCTCAAAATAGTGAACTAGCCTAGAAAATTTGAAATTTAATGAAATAAATTTTGGAAAAATTCATATGAGCTTGTAAAATATTTTTAGACATAAATAATAACATAAAAAAAATGCATTCACAAAATAAATATATAACATTTAATTTAAATATAATTTTAATGAAGAAAATAGCAGAAAATTAGGAAACAACCTTTAAAAATAGGAAATCAATACAGTAAATTTTGGAAAAATTGTATTATCACCTTAAAAATAATACAAGATAAAATATACATAAAATAACATATTGACACATATTAAAATAAAATATAACAAAGAAAAATATGATTTATATAATTTAAAATAGGCAAAATTGCAAAATAAAACAAATTATACTAAAAATTGAAATGTACATAACTTTTACATTTTAACTCTGTTTTTAACGAAACGAAAAGTAGTATTCATGTTATTAAATCTATTTTCATAATAAAATATAAAATTTAAGAATTTAAATAATTTAAATTTGAGGTTTAAAAATCAAAGTTTGACCAGTTTGACTAGAAATCCCTTTTTCACCTTAAAAATAATACAAGATAAAATATACATAAAATAACATATTGACACATATTAAAATAAAATATAACAAAGAAAAATATGATTTATATAATTTAAAATAGGCAAAATTGCAAAATAAAACAAATTATACTAAAAATTGAAATGTACATAACTTTTACATTTTAACTCTGTTTTTAACGAAACGAAAAGTAGTATTCATGTTATTAAATCTATTTTCATAATAAAATATAAAATTTAAGAATTTAAATAATTTAAATTTGAGGTTTAAAAATCAAAGTTTGACCAGTTTGACTAGAAATCCCTTTTTCAGGAAAAAGTTCAATTTATACCAGTTTGAAATTAAAGTTCACAAAATAATCAACATTTATATTTAAAAATGAAATGTTTGAAATAAAACAAGTTTAAAATAGTTTTCAAAATATAATAAAGTCAAATAAAATATATACAAAAATCTAGGGCTGTTACAATTTTGGAAATCATAACACTTTCCTCTTAAACAGTTTAGACATTAAAATTAGTATATATAATAAAATAGTTTATATAAATAGTTATAAGTTAAAATAGTTTATAATAAATAATTTATATTAAAAATGATTTATATTAAAATAGTTTATATTAAAATAATTTATAAAGTAAAATATCGATAGTTTTAAATAAAAATTAAATTTACTTTATAAAATAAAATAGTTTCTACAAATTCACAAATCAATTCAAATCAACTCGAATTCCAAAATTCACATTTAATTCAATATCAACTCATAAATTTCAACTCAATTCAATTTCTCAATAAATCATTTCAAATTATATCGATTTCAAATACAGATTTGAACCACAAAATAAACCATTTAATTTCAATATATTTCAAAGTTTTAAATATTCAACATTTCAAAACTAAATTCGATACTTATATATATATATATATCAAATTCACTTAACTATTATTTAGTTTTGAAACATTTACTTAATCATTTCAATAACATCTAAATACAACTTAAATTTACAAATTTAAATAAATAAAATATCCCATTTAAATATATATAAGTTTGAAATATCCATTTAAGTCACCTTTAATCAAATTTCAAGTTGTAAACACTTCTTTAAATTTCAAATTCAATACATTTCAAATCAAACTTATTTAAGTATAAATCTTAAATAAATATAATTTCAAATCAATTTCAAATCATTATAAACTCTATATTTGAAAATATAGATATTAAATAAATACTTAAACATATTATTTATCAACTTTATTAAATCAACTTTAATGAATATTTAAAATCAATATTTATCAAAACCATATATTTCTTTTCAAAACCATAGAAATTATTTTCAAAATATTTATATAAAGACCAACGGTGTCTGTATATAATTTTCTATCCTATGGTCAAGTGATACAGATATGTATCATTTCAATCCGGAATTTAAAATATATATACGGGTATATATCTTTTCAACCCGCAATCCCAAATTCAATTAATTGAAAATTGCTTGGGTTTATCATTTCAACCCATCACGATTTTATCCTATTCTACAAGATTGTTCGGATATGTATCATTTCAACCTATAGTGATTCTATACTAACAGGGAACTTGCAGAGTGATAATAGATATGATAATAAAATAACAACAGTAACAGGCATATCATAAATATAAATAACATATAATGGTGTCAGATGTCACAGGTGAACAGATACAGATATCAACATATATAACAATGTAAATAACTAACAACAGCATATTTCAATTGACGTTTCAATTGAAATCAAATTTAATAAATAAAGGAACGTTAATCGTGAGTGATTGCTCACCTTTCGAGGCTAGAGATGAACGAGAATGAGATGAGTTATGAATCTAAGCACGAATTCCAAAGCAAAGCTAGATTGGCACGAATTAAATGAACCGAGCTGATAACGGGAATCGATGGAAACAAATTGAATCAGTTTTGATATAAACTGAAAGGTATATATATTGTTATTATATTACATATATACATTATTTGTTTTCTAAAAATAAATTTCAAAACATATATTTCAAATCCATATTATATTCCAAAATTTTTAAATTTAAACATAACACATGTTATATATATTTATCACAAATTAAATACAAAATATTTCTATAAATTTGAAAATATTTAAACACAATGAAGGAATACTTGAACATATGGGTTTATATGGTAGACATTCACATTTCTTAACATTATTAATTTACATTATATATAACAGACACAACAATTATTACCTAACGTATAATTTTTATAACTTACCTATACTCAACAGATAATATAAATCACATATAAACTTTATAAACTCTATCTATACTAATGTATACTGTTATATAAAACTGCTTTATAATATAATATAAAGAGACACTTATATACAGGCTTCAACAAATCCAACTTATATTTATACTAAGGTAAACTTACAAACTCATAACTATGAAACAAGGAACCATACAAAGTATGATTTATACATTAGCTTCAGACACACCAAAGTTAAGATAACAAAATATAGATATAATATAATATATATAGTTTATATACAAATTGCAGACCACAGAACTCACACGCAAAACATAAATATAAGTATACAAAATAAAGCAACTGTATTATAGGAAACTATATAAACTATCTTATATATATTAACATATTATAACTAAACCATATCTATTCACCGATTATAGAACTTAGATATAAAAATACAATTTAAACAATACTTAAACCATGAAATTTTGAACTTAAAACACCTATATACCCATATCAAATCATAACTGTATATATTATAAAACTCAGCATACTTGATTTATATCTACAGACAATATGCAGATGCAAATATATACAAATAAACTCACTGCAAAAATATCAACCTAATAATACATATGTAGTTTATAATTTAAACATGTCGACACCTATAACCTGTTCCTTATAAACAAACTCAAACTTATTATGTACACATATACAGCAGCCCAATATATATCAACTTATAATTTTTCTCTAATATGAACTTGAATTGTATAATATACTTTCCAAATAAACAGATCCTAATTATTATACATTATAATTTCTAAAATATATATATATGATAAAATAGGATATATAAATTAACACTTTATACGTACATATGAACAAAATCATACATCAAATATATAGGCTGCATACCGAACTTAAAACCAAATAATATCTATACCTTTAAAATTTTCTTTGATACGCAACTCTATATACTTTTATAAACAATGCAAAGTAACAGCAACACAACATAGTATATAAATATTCTTTCAAGATCTAATATTATAAAACTAACCTATAAATGAATAGAGGAGATGCAAGCACGTTGGAGGGAGGAGGTTGGTCGCGGGAACGTGGTCACGTCATGGCCGGAGGAGGGAGGTCGGTTGCGTGATGGGTTGCAAGTATAGTCGGAGGGGATGTGCACGGCTGGGTGTAGGCGATGGGTGCTGGATGACGAGGAGATGCGGTGCTCGGTGTACTGTTGAAGGTGATAGGGAGGTGGTGCGAATTGCAGATGAGGGTGGTGGGTTTCATGCGGGAAGATGCATGGGCGGAGATCTCGGCAAGGCTGAAGGACATGGGCGATGTGAAGAAAGGAATGAGGGAGGAAGAGGAATAGAAAAAAAATGCAGCAGGCAAAAATGGTACACAACTCTTATAAATAAAATATAATATTCCAAACGAAACCGTTCAAAGGAAAACAAATGGTCAGAGAAAAACGGACCAACATTTACGCACCAGCAATTAAATAAATTGAAGTGATCGTACGAAGGCTTTGCCAGTCGTAACGCAGGAATCATAACTGCGAACGAACGGTTTGAATTTCGACCGTTGGGCAGAAGAAAGAGGTTAAAACGTACCAGTACGGTGAACCGTTTCGTAAAGTTCACCGCGTAACGGACTTCAAATCACAGAATTGAATATACCGCAGAGATCAGCACGACAAGACGATCAAAATGGTATACAGATATCCGTGGTACGATTGTCCGATCAAAAGTCGATATGGACACTAATATATGTTGTTATTCCGTACGGATAAATCCAAACGAAGCTAGAAACGTCAGAAAAATGAATTTCGCAGTCTGATTCAGAGTGTTCTATATAAATTTTCTCATGTTGACATACTTAGGTTTTGGAACAGTTTTATTATCATCCATTTTTAACTGATATAAATTGGAATAAAATTATACTAGAAAATAAACTTCCAAATTATCAGATGAAAATTTACCCTTTGCCATGTTTACTTAGACGCATCTCAAATAATAAATTTTTATTTCAAAATTTTATTGTTTAAAATTTCACAAAAATTCAATTAATTAAATAAATGAACCACTAAAATTTACGGGTCGTTACATGGAATTTCACTAAAACAGCAACCCTTACTTAACCCGGAGGAACAGGTCTATACAACCCTTGAGCAGTAGAACAGGGACCTGAGCAGCGGAACAGGATTTCGCCTCAGCAACCAAAGAGGACTTCACACTCCTGAGCAGCAGAACAGGACTTTAACAAATACAAAAGATTGTTTTGACCTTGTGTGTTCTAATAACACAGATTTGTCACTTGTAGTACACCCTTCCTATAATCTTTTCCTCAATATGATGTATGTAGTTGTGTGTATATGAAGATTAGGAAGTTTCAAATTGCTTGAAGAATATGGAAATGAATACGTAAGCAATGAATGTATGAATTCAAGAGAGTAGGTAATTCAGGAAATATGATTCAAGTATAAGCAAGTAAGTGAAGTAATTTGATTTTGAAATTCATGCATATATATAGTAGTTAAGAAGTTGCAACTGCTGGTGAAGAGATCTCTACGAATAGCAAAGGTTGCAACCCTTGGGGAGGAGACAACTATTCAGAAAAGAGGTGTCTTTTCATTAAAAAACGACAGTTGTAGGATTCAGTCGACTGGCTTTGATCATTCAGTCGAGTGAATTTAAAAACATGCACATATTTGTTAAAATGCACAGATTCAATCACTGACTGAATGTATTCAGTCGACTGAATTCTGTTGTTAAACAAAAACTATGGTAGCTCATTTGGTTAGAGTACTTGCCTTCCAAACTAGTGACCCGGGTTTGAGCCCCGCTCCATGCATTTTTTGAAAACTTGATTTTGATTAAAATATGCATGCAAGTTTATTTGAATGTGAATGATGATTCTTGAGGAAAGATTTTAACAAAGCACTAAACTAGACTCTATATACACATTTGATGACTCTTGTTAAAATATGTAACTATAAACCATATATTGAGCCGATGAGTCTGGATGTTATCGTAGTCGTAGATTCGTGAATTGTTGTGTCTTGTGAGCAATCAAAACCTATGTTCCAAAATTATCCCCTTTTTTGATGATGACAACTTCATTTGATACGAACGAATCTTTGACAAGCTTTGTTGATCTTATCTCTCCCACTGAATATATTCCTGTAATTGTGCTATAGATTTCTCCCCTTGAATCTATGCTATATATTCCTGTAAATAATTAATCTTTTCTTCCCCTTAATCTGTGCTTGCATGGTTTATTCCTACAAATAGTGTTAGAGCAATATCTTTCTCCCCTTTTTTCATCGGCAAAAAGGAGAGTTTATATGATGATATAAATTATATTTTACATAAGTGTTAACATAGAACAATATAAAACAAAATAACTACTACTTATAATGTAAGGTATCAGCAAAAGATTAACATTTAAAGCATGTGATACCCAAGTTTCTTATAATTTCCTAACTTTTAGGAAACCATACCCATTTGGGTGTGGTTGAACCTGTATAAATATAATTTTCATTATTAACTACCATATCAAAATAATCATCAATGTATTTTTCTCTATTTTTCCAATTAACAGGAGCCCAAATACTTAGATAATTTTTATTCATATTTCCCGTCAATGATTTTGTACTTCTAGGGAAATTATAAACATTATTGGTCATAACAGTATTTGAATTTCTATAAAAATTGGATTTAGGCTTTATTCGAAATTTAGTACTAGCACTAACATTTTTACTATACATGAAAGCGTATCTAGTGCTATTTCTACGATTAGTTTTATTATATCCTAAACCACTTTTATCATGTAAAAGTCTAGAACTAGATAAAATCATGTTTAAATCGTTTTGACCTTTATTAAATTTTGTGACTTTAGTGTTAAGTTTATCAAATATAGCTTTAAAGTCACAATTATTATTTTCAAAAGAAATATTACTAGTATTCAAAATATCAATTTTCTCATTTAATTCAAAATTCTCATTTTTTAACGTACAGTTCTCATTTTTGAGAAGGAAAATTTGAGATTCTGAATTATCTAAAGAGGATTGTAATAAATCATTTTGTCTTTTCAAATCAAAAATTTCTTTTGAAAATTTTTCTCTCTCCTTTTCAAATATGGTGTTTTGTTCATCTAGAAAATCTTTAACGGTTATAAAATTATTCTTTAAATCACGAAGCTGATTTTCTAAATTTAACTTCTCATTTTTCAATTTCTCATTTTCAAGTTCAACAGTACACCTTTAATGATGATATCTGCCCCTTGAAACTATTTCTAATTCAATAGAGTGCTAATCCTTGAACCGTTGACCACCAACTATTGGATAGTAGTTAACTTGATTTGATTTGAGCTCTAGAAAGATGGAGAAGGGACTGAAATTTTTGGCCAACAAAGACTTGGAATGGAGGCTTCAAAAGTTCTCAATCATATAAGGGTAGAGATGCTTATATAGTGGATGGAAAGAAGAGAAGTATGGATCTCATCTCTTACTCATTCTCCTTTAGTCTTAGCCATCCAAAGTCAAACCTTTCCTACTCAAATTTGAGCCACCTATACCCTTGCTTGCTATCGAAATTATCGGCCCTATGATGGACCTTAAAATCATTTAAGCCTAAATAATGCAATAAAATATAATTTAGTCGCTTATCGATTACATCACAAATTTCACTTTACAATGTTCACCTCACTACATATCACTCATTCACTCGTATTTTATTTTCAACTTTGTTCCAGCCAAAATCCAGCATCTGAGCTATCTGCAAAATAAAAACTAACGCAGTAAAATTGAAAAAGAAATATTTTGCAGCAAATTAAAGTGTGTTTTTTGAAAATATTATTTGCCTTAGTTATTTGGGTTGTTCGTCATCATTTTCGTTTGAATCCATCACACACGAACAACTTGTGACATGCATAGTATATCACCGTACATGCCACAAGGCCGTGCATACCAATATACACTTGATAAAACTGCAGGGATAGGTGAGAACAAGGTCAAACCCGAGCCAAAGCTAGATTCAACTCAGGTGCAATACTAAAACAAGAATAGAATTGTCAAGTACAAGTTTCAATGGCTGGAACAAGCTCGAACACACTTGAACCAGAGATGTACATATACATATGAAATGAAGACTCAACACAAGTGAACCCAATCCAACAAACCAGTACGTCCACATCAGTACCAGTCACATGACAACAATGCAAAACAGCAACCAAAATGAAGTACACAACATACATGGATGCATGTGTGAACATATATATATATATATATTTGTGTATGTGTGTATAGTGACAACCAAGTGAAGATTGAATCGGTGATCAAGTGAAACTATGGACATGCACGCATAAGTATATATATACACACATATGTATACACACATGTATACATATATACATGTAGTGACAACCAGACCAGTTCAATATGCAAGCAATCAAGCTACAGCAACGCTACAACTTCAAGATACTACAAGCAAACAATGAACTGGCATGAAGCAACAGAGGCTAGAACCTAGTACAGCATGCACACTTGAACCAGACAGATTCAAGTGGAACCCAAAGCAAATCATGGACCAAAATATGAATGGAGACTTCAACCAACACCAAAGTGAATAGACATATGAAATCAGTAACAAGTGTATATACAAAAAGATTCAGACCATACTCAAAATGCAAAACAAGCACCTGAAAACAAGTCATGACATAATGGCATAAGACAGTGAATAGTGAAATACAACAAAGTCAACATGAATGCAACTATCCAGATGAAAAGAAACATATACAGTATGACAACAAAGAAAATATATGAAGCTCGAAGCATGTGCAATAGACTACACAATGCAGTAAAGATCTGAAACGAAATCAAAGGCAACCAGATCATGAAAATAAAAAAGCCTCAACATACATATATACATGAATACACATGTATACATATATATACAGTGGAAACCAGACTAGACTTCACACTGGAGTATATGAAGTATACAAGCATTCAAATGATACCAGTCATCATCAACGAAAATGAATACAGCATGAACTCAATGACAGCATGCAAGTGGAACAACACTAGACATGTTACAAGATTAGACTCGAATAAATCACAACCAGAGGCAACAGTAAATCAAGGTGGACAACAGTTCTACACATAATGGAATGCAAGGCTACCAAGTCCAATTATGAAAAGTAGCAGTTTGAAGAAGTGAACATGTACTAGTAATCAAGCAACAGAGCATTTAACAGTTTTAACAAAGTCATGGCCAAGATAGAAATCAATCAGATGATCAAGTGATAGCAGAAAGAAATTAAAGTCAATTATCTCAAAAATTCAGAGTGCCGAAATCGTAGAAGTGAAAAGAAAAAAGAATGGACCTAAATTCAAATTCATGAAGTATACGTATAATATGAACAAGTCAAGATTAATCACATCGTTCGATCAAAAATCAATGGCAGAGCAAATCATGTGAAGAATTCAAACTGAAATTGTACGAATGTAAATTAAGGGATTCGAACCCTATAAATATCCAAAAATCATCATCGGCAAAGGCATTCAAGTTTAAGCAAAAATCACAGAGCCAAGGTTCAAATTAAATCCCAAATCAGTAACCCAAATCGAGTTCGAACCAAAGTAATCAACAGAGGAATTAAAACGGCAAAAATCACATACCAATTTCACGGGTTCAAACTTGACAATTGAAGCAACTGTACATGCGCTCAAGCCAAAAGTCGATTGACAGAGCAACACAAAGATAATTCCTCAAATCAATCGATCGATAATAAAACGACAGTTTCATCACAAAACTGTAGCATTTGAAAAGGAACGAGAGAGACAAAAGGAACAAGGCGGCATAGATTAATAGGAGGCAAACAAAAGGGGAGATCGATTATCTGTGTTTAAAACAAGGCCGCACTATTATTTTTCAATTGGGCCGAACTTTTTATTTATTTTGGGCTTTAGTGGTTATATAGGGTTTTGTATTTTAAATTTGTTTTTATTGTGTAATTTATTTTTAACTTGTGTAATTGTCTAATCGTGTGACTATGTGACGAACTACAGTGGTGTAGTTCGAGAATTCGCAACTCAGTGGCTGAGTTGTGGCATGGTTTTGAGCGTAGAGTTAGTTTAGTCGATAGCGAGTGTCGCAAGTTTATGTGTGGAAGCATCTGACTACTTAATTTCTAGTAGAAACCTTGGGACCAGCACATAGGCAGGGTTATGCCGAAGCTGGGTAAATCTGTGTTGTTCTATTTTTGCTTTTTATTATTCTACTATTATCTGTGCTGCAATTATTTTATATATTTCCGAATTAATTTTTATTATTATTAGTATCACCCTATTCACCCCTCCCTCTAGGGTAAAATCAATCCTACAATTCTATATTGTTATTTCTATTT
This sequence comes from Allium fistulosum, assembly GCA_030737815.1. Lineage (NCBI taxonomy): Eukaryota > Viridiplantae > Streptophyta > Magnoliopsida > Asparagales > Amaryllidaceae > Allium > Allium fistulosum. Next base: position 1,080,005,333 of record CM060906.1, on the reverse strand, counting down.
TCTTCTTCTACTCTTTCTTCTTTTCTCTAACGATCTGGTATTTTCGGCACTCGATTACTCTGCATGTAATACAGTGGACGTATTGATGTCGATCTTCGAGCGTCGAAAATCCGGTCCGTCTCACTTGGTATCAGAGCTGAAGGTTAAGCAAGAACCTTGGCTTTGATGGGGTAACTCATTAGAGATAGGGTGAGTAGCACCCTAGAATGTGTTTGAGAGTATTAATAGATATGAGCGCGTATTTGTTAGTGAATATAAAATTGTTTTATATTGTGTTGATTGATATATTGAGTGGCTTATGGATTCTGGTCAATATGAGTAATTAACATTATTGATAGGGATCTCTAAACACTTGAACAGAGCAATTCGATATAGTATTGTTTTAAATGGGGTAAATGAAATAATTTTACCCAAATTATTTTTATATATAAAAGGAATAATTTCCATAAATTATTATAGTTGTATATGGTGTGCTTGGTTGTTAGGTGTAACATCCCGACATTTCAACCATTTGCATCCACACATGTCGGACTTGAATTGTTCAAAATATCAGATTGTTAATTTAAATTTGGCAAAACTCAGCATATACAGTAAATAAATCAATCAGAGAATCACAGACACGGAGTAATATAATAATGCAGCGGAATAGATAAATAGTAGTTCATGAAGCTACTATATAAACAAAAGAGTTTGAAATAAAATACAATAGAATATCTCAAACACATACTGATGACATCTCTGAACAAATCAACTGGAAAAGCTGAAAGCTGGATCGATATTTGGATCTCCAAGCGAAGCTCCAAACTTCAAAGGTGAGTCTCAAATGCTGTGACACTCAGTCTGACCCGAGCGTAAAGTAAAACACAAAACACTTGAGTCAGGATTAAGATTCTTATATCAATAAATCCAACTCAAGTGAAATATCAACTGAAATACAAGTAACTTAAAGGATGTTTGGGATAACCATCCTCTATGGATCCTGGAACTATCTACAATGTGGAAATCTACGCTATTAACAACCAAACGTCATTATAACACCGTGGTCATTCCAAAATGATTTATACTTCAAAACCAAATATCATTTCCATTTCAAATATATATATTTCCAAATTATAGCACTTTCAAAACTAAATTGATAATTATATATATATATATATATTATTTTAACTTCATTATCATTTAGTTTTGAAATATTCACTTAATAAATCCATTATCATTTAAATAGCCTTAAATTTACATTTAAACTAAATATTCCCTTCGATTTATGTAAAACTTGAAATATCCATTTAATCACTTTAAATCAAAACCAAGTTATAAAATCATATCTTAAAACCCTCAAATTCAAAAAGTTTCAAATCGATTTAATTAAACAAAATTCTTAATTAAATACAATTCCGAATAAATTCAAATTTATCTTTCCAACCTTAACTTATAGAAATCATTATAAAATCTATTTTAAAATATAGTTTAAATAAATACTTAAAAATATGGTAATTTACTTAAATCAACTATACAAATTTAAAAGCTTATTATTAAATTTATTTTATAATAAAACTTATTCATATACATAATAATTTCAAATTTAAATAAAACCATATATATTTCCTTTCAAAACCATAGAAATCATTTTAAAAATATTTATGTATATAATTTTCTATCCTATGGTCAAGTGATACAGACATTTATCATTTTAATCCGTAATTTAAATGTATACGGATATATATCATTTCAACCCGCAATCCCAAATTCAATTCAAATGAAAATCGCTTGGATTTATCATTTCAACCCATAACGATTTTCTCCTATTCTACAGATCATTCGGGTATGTATCATTTCACCCCATAGTGAATTCTATACTAACATGGAACTTGCAGAGTGGTAACAGATATGATAATAATAACAACAAGCATATATTATCAATAACAATATAATACAACAGGATATGGTGTCGTATCCCACGGGTGAACAATTACATATAAATGTATATCATATATAACAATTTAAATAACTACGGCAGCATATTTCAATTGTCGTTTCAATTGAAATCAGATTTAATAAATACAAGAACGTTAATCATGAGTGATTGCTCACCTTTTGAGGCTAGAGAATTTGGCACAGAACAAGCTACGAATTCCAAAGCAAAGCTAGATGGACATGATTCGACGAACAAAGCTGATAGATAGGAATTGATGAAAACAAATCAAATCAGTTTGATGGAAATAGCAATATATGTATATATTCATTTTTATTACCTTGAAATCAATACTAAATTTTAAAATAAATATTAAAATAACATATACAATTAAAATCATTATCTACAGTAACTTTCATATACATAAATAACCAGATCCTATACAAAATAAATATAAAATATATATACAAACAACTTCCAAATGCTTGCGACACAAACAGCAGCTTGTTCAATCTGTAAAACTTATATTAATATAATACTAATTTAGATTACTAAAATATGTTTACAAATTTATATTAATAAAATAATACAAACAAAACTAATATACTCATATAAACAGATAGTTATATATATCACTTTACACAACCAATAAAATACTAGTATATAACTTGTATAAATTTATCTATACACATACACAATAGACAATTATCATATAAAACTATATGTATATTCAAATATATATACCACTTTTCAAGAGAACAACAACCACACCCAACTCATATATATACCAACTCAGGTAAAGTTTACAATATATATTTTGAAAATAAAACTGATGTTTCATACATTCATATATATATATATATAAATAGAACTTCTAATATATATTACATACCAATGCAACTTACTTATAGATATATACTAAGTATATTTATCTACAAATTTTAGAAATAAATGTGTATACAACAGATTATACACCTATATATATAACTAACAAATGATGCATATAGACTTATACTTAAATGGTTAACAGAATGACATAAACTCATATAACAGACTATAATATAACTATATATAATATATACAGACCATAACACAAATATATACAGTTAACAAAACTTTCGTTATTAAAATTTATATACTATACAACATTAGGGCTCTCAATTTCCTACACGACCCGAAAGCCGCACGGAAATTAGCAGGTTAACCCGACCCATTAATTTGGCAGGTCATTTTCGAGTCAACCCGAATTTGACCCGTTTATAAACGGGTGGGTTTCGGGTTGACCCGCTAACCCGAAATTGACCCGTTAACAACCCGTTTAAATTTATATAGGTCGACCCGACCCGTTTACGACCCAACCCGACCCGTTTATGACCCGTTTGTACCTTATATGGGTTATACGGGTTGACCCGACCCGTTTACGACCTGTTCCGACCCGTTTACGACCCGTTCCGACCCGTTTACGACCCAATTATACCTTATACGGGTTGATCCGACCCGTTTATACCTTATACGGGTTGACCCGACCCGTTTACGACCCGACCCGACCCGTTTATAATCGGGTTGCACGGGTCGGGTCAACCCGTTTATAAACGGGTCGGGTTCGGGTTGAGCTTTTCTGACCCGTTTAATAAACGGGTTGACCCGGCCCATTTAAAATCAACCCGAACCCGACTTGACCCGACCCATTGACAGCCCTATATAACATATAAGTATAAGTTTATATAAAAATTATATATATAGTAACAGATATATGTACAAATAAGTTTTATATAAATATCTATGCACAACAACCAATGAAGACACATATTTATACAACAACTTATAATAATAAAATATAGCTTATATTCTATATACGACATAAAATAAATAACTTTTATAACTTTTTATATAAAACATGACATATAGAGACTCAACAACCTATAACAAGTTTAAATTACTTTTGTACACCACCAGATCCTTAAATATATGTGAAGAATGCTCACGTATATAAACATACATACCCTATAATATATTGTATATAAACCGAAATGTAACATTCATGTATTATAACTAAATATACAAAATATATACAAACTATTATATATATAGTACCTTAAATATATGTCACGGGGAAAACAAAAGAAGAAGAGGGTTGTCTGGTGTTCATGTGGAGGTGGTCGATCGGTGCTGCCATGTGGGAAGGATGCGCGTGAGATGTGGGCAAGCTGCCAGGTTGGTGGTGGAAGTGGAAAAACCTGAAGATGAGGGGAGTTGCTGGCCGGAGAAGGAGGAAGGGAAGTGGGAGGTCGGACAGAGGTGGAGTGACTTGGCTGGTGTTGGAGCAAGCAAGGTCGAAGGGAGAGGTGGGTAGTTTTCTCACTGCCGAATAATAACAGGAAGGAGAGAAGAAAGTAATGAGAAAAGAAGAGGAGAGGATGGAGTGGGATCTGGAAAGAAGGAAGGTGATATGCTCCATCATATAAAACTTTATATAAACCATAATATAAATATCCTTATTCCCAAATGAATCCACACAGTCACGAGGAGATAGAGAGCCAAAGAATGAATGTGAACGAACCAGAATTTAAAAGTCAAAACTGAAAATAAATAAATGCTAGTGGCCGTTGATTCTACAAATAATAAATGCTAGATGAAAATTTCAACGGTCAAATTATTAAAGAAATTAATATTTGTTTTGGGCAGCACGTTTCAAATGAAAACTGAAGGAAATAGTAAAGTCACCGCTTATGGTACCGTTACAACGAACAGTTATTGTTTCCGTCGCGTACCAGACCTCAAAATATAGAAATAAATATACCGCAGAGATCAACACGACGAGACGATCAAAACGGTATACATATATCAATGGTACGATCATCCGATCAAAAGTCGATATCGGTATCGAAAATACTGCTATTTTGTCAGAAATAAGATAAACGGAGCAATAGCAGTCCAAATTTGATGAAACAAAATATGACGTCTCACTCAGAAGATGATTTACAAATTTTCTGTGTAAAAATATCCAGGTTTGGAAAATATTTTGTTACCATCAATTTTTAACTGATTGAAATTGAAATAGAATTACACAATAAAATTTACTTGCATATTTTCTGATGAAAATTTACCATTTGTTATAATAAAATAGACATATTCCAAATATCAAATTTTCATTTAAATTACATTATAAAACTATTAAAATTTCCGGGCTGTTACACTGACACTGATATACGTTGCTATCCCGTACGGAAAAAACCAAACTGAGCTAAAAACGTCCGAATTTCGCGAAACGGATTACGCAGTCTTATTCAGAGTGTTCTAAATAAATTTTCTCATGTTGACAAATTTAGGTTTCGGGCCACTTTTAAATTCAACTGTTATTAACTGATTTAAACTGAATTTCTAGCGACTGATAGAGCATCTATATTATTCGATGAAAATTTGCCATTTGCTATGTCTAGATGGACGCATAGCAAATATCAAATTTCCGTCATAAAATTCTATTGTTTGATTTAAATGGTAGATTTCAGTTTATTATATTCAATAATATTCACCTTTATTTAATTTCAAAATAAACTATATTTCAAATTAATATAATTGAATATTCATTAGTTTATAATTTCAAGTTCCTTAATTAAAATGCTAATATTAACTAATGCAGTATTAAATTCTCAATTTCTCAATTTCTGAATCATTTAACTAATTAAGCCTTATTAAATTAAAATTTATATTTCTTTACTTTTATGAAAAATCCAATTATACTAAATTTTATTAACAGATTAATTTCAATAGGTTGATATGTAAGATGAGAAAAAACCAAGACTAAGATTTAAATAAGTTTGAATACATAATTATACATTTATTGTTTACAGATAGATTAGAAGTTAATTTACAATTAAAACCCAATTCCAGTTAATCATATATTTATTTCATGCTTTACACAATATTAAATCTTTCCAATTAAACTTTTATTAAACCATGTGTTTGAAATCACTTTATTAAATCAAAAATCAGATGTTATAATTCAAAGTAAATTTTGTTTAAAATCCTAAAATTTTAACTTCTTACCGTATTAAATTCTAAAATTTGAAATTTTTTTCTTTTCGAAAAATACGGGTCGTTACATTAGGAAATAATAATATTAAACTATTATCATATGTTGTTGTAGTGGTGATTGAATAAAAGTTGATATTATAACCAAAAGTTAAGAAAGAAATTCATATAACAAAATGGAATTTGTAAATATGAGTTTATAAATGTGATTTATAATTTGAAATGGAATGAAATCCCAAAGGAATATTTAAATATAGATTTAAAGGATTTAAAAGTTGAAAATTTGGGAATTTAATTCCCGTTGGTTTTGAAGTATTTTTCAAAGTTTTGGAAAATAATAGTGATGTTATCTGGAGGATATTTTTGGAATAAAAATATTTAAAATTGGTTTCAAAAGAGGAAAGAGCACTGAACTCACTTCGGTCGCTGGAAAATAATTCCAATGATGATCGCGACATCATCGGTGTTCATTTTTGAGTTTTTAAGGGATGGATTGCTACCGTAATGATTTGCTGTTGGAGTCTTGTTTTGATAAACAAGTTTTTGATTCTAAAAGCTTAAATTTTTTGGATTTGATATATATAAGTGAGATATATATGTGTATATATGATTTTAAAAATGACTTGAAACACTTAGAACAAATTGTGTAAACTCTGGGTTTTTTATTTGAAATGTTTTATTGGAAATATGAGAAAATAAGTTGATAACTTATAAAATCTGTAAATTTCAAGATAAAGCAAAATTGAATGTGAAAAACAAAGAATGAAATTTAACTTAAGAGAAGTTAAATGAAAGTGAGTGTGGTAATGGAATAAATTAGTAAAGTAAACTAATTAAATGAAGTGAATTGGAAGAAAATTAGTGAATGGAATAGGAATAAGTTTGATAACTTATAAAATTTGAAATTTAACTATGGAATGGAATTTAACTTAAAGTTTAAGTTAAATAAAATGGGATTCGGAAATTTAGCCTAAGTTGGACTAAATAAAATAAAAGTTTGGAAATAAAATTTGATTGAGATTTGAAATAAATTAGTGAATGGAACTAATTAAAGTAATTAGTTAATTAAATATGGTATTGGATATGGTCGATAAAATTCAATATTTAAGATTTGGAGATAAATTGGGTTAAATAGAAATTGGAATTGAATTTGAATATAAATGGATATAAAATTAAGTTGTGAAGTGGTAATAAATCTAAGAACTTTTGTATAAAATGTTTATAACAGACTTAAGAAAATCTAATGGTGAAATTTTTAAGTGGAATTGGTATTAAGGAAATATACTCGGTGAATAGGTGAATGTGATTATAAATGTGTATGATAATTGTGAATAAGTGAATGGAAATGAAAGTAAATGTGAATAAAAGAATTTGACATAGCTACGAATAAATGGGAAATTAATACGTAAGTTGTACGTATATTATTTAATCTGCACAATAATTTGATCCAGATTCGAGCACAGAATTTCGAGATAGTCTATATTGATCCGAGTTAAGATTTTTCACTCGATTTTCGACGGCGAACCCAGGATATGTATTTTTGATTGATTCTGGAATTTTCTATCATGGTAGATGGCTATGCAAGGAGAATGGCTATTTCTAATCAGGAAACCAGATCTGAGTCCGCACTAGAAAGCCGTGTGAATGATACCAGTTCGGAAGTGAAATTGTGTGATCGAGTGAGCGATTAGATTTGATTTTGCGTATGGGTGATATATGTACATCATACGGATATTGGTGAAATAAATGTTGGAAATTTGAAAATGCTGAATAAAATGATTTTGAATTGTATGATTGGATACTACTGGTAAGCGAGGTGCAGGTATTTAAAAGCAAAAGCTAAATTGATGTCTTCGATTTTAGAGTTTCGTAGTGTTTGGAGTTATCGTTTGGTCGTAGAGGATAGAAACGTGTTGAATTTAATATTGAAAATTCAATATATTAATTGGGTCCAAAAAGCAATCTTCTCCATACGATCAAATCAAGACTCGATACTGTTTCCATTGCGTTAGGAATAGGGGTATAACATTAAAAATGCCTAGCGGCATGCCTCGATGGGAGTTCGAGATTTTAAGTTGCATAATCGAGATAATTTTTAATTTAACTAATATATATATGTATTGTTTTGACTTGACCATCCTTTCACCTCAGTCCACATCCTCTCACATCATCCCCTAGTGCCAATTACTTCTTCAAAACGTTTTCCTCCCTTCTCCATTTTATAACCGCCGAACTATGAAAAAGAAAAAAAGGAAATCATGTTTCCTCTCTTCACCTATCAACTTACAAAAAAAATGAGTTGATTTAATTTATAAATTGTTTTATAAAAATTCAAATGCTCATAAATGTCATAACTCGAAAATGCTAGGTCGGATTGGAACGCAATTTTTGCGTTGTGATTGTAATAACGTATTCTACGACATGAAACTGGTTCGGACGAAATTGGAGCTTCCGGGATTTTCAGATAGATTCAAACGCATTCGGAATAAATCGGAACCAGAACGCGAAGCGAAAATAAAAAAATAAAGGTGAGTTAATCTCACTCAATTTTGGATTACTAGTTAATTTTAATAGATAAAATTAATTTTTGATTGATTTGTTAAATTGATAAATTATTATCATTTGAATGGATGTTATATATAGTAGCATATATATTGGTAGTTGGATTAATATTCCCACATATATTTAGCGGATGAGACCCTATGCGCCCCGCATAATAGCGGATGACCCTATATACCGCGATATCCCCCTCGAAGTGGGATTGGTATTTTTATGTTGTATTAACATCTGTGGATGCAGGAAAACAGGTTGGAAGGATCCAACTGGATTCCTCAAAAATGTTGAAATTATTTCCATATTCAGTGATATGATATGTTGAATAATCTGTGATAGATTATAGCGTGATTTGAATTTATTTGATGCTATGGTATTACTGGTTTAGATTTGGGTATTTTTAAAAATACCATAAATATGTGTTTTTAATTTGTAAAGAAATCAAAAAGTAAATTTGGAAGTGAAATGTTTATAGTGAATTTTGGATTAATTAAAAGGAATGAATTTGGAAGAAAATAAATAGTGACTCCAAATTAATACTTAACTATTTTGGAATATTGTAAATAGAGATTTTAGAATATTACATATATATAGGACTTTAAAAATAATTCCTAATTAATGCTTGTTTTAAATATAAAGGGTTTCAAAATCAAGGGTTTAAATAGATTGGAGAATAGAAGTGAATTTGGAAATAAATGTAAAATTTGGTTATACTGGATCTTAGATAAGATTTCTAAATTATGGAATAGAAGAAAAATCGAGATTGGATTTGTCTGGAATATAGATTGGATTATATAAGAAATTGATTTATAGATGGAATTTAATGTAGAAATCAATTTATAATGGATGCAAGTGATGTGAAACCGTTATAAACTGGAATTGAAAACTGTGAGATTTATAAACAATGTTTTATAAATAAAGTGAAGTGGTTATCAGTAGATAAATTGAAATTTATAAATTCATGGTGAGGATTTATAATGAGATGGGTAAATCGGTTTAAAAATAAATGATAGATATATTCTAGATATGTGAAAAGGGGGATTTACAAAATTGAGACGTAAATGAATTGGTGATAAATCGAGAGGGATTTATAAATATTATACTAGTTATATTGGAATTGGAAAATATATATTACTGAGAAGTTGAGTTTGTTCTAAAAAGAGGATTTTAATTATTAAACTAGGTAATTTAAAAGTGTTTAAAAATATTCCAGAAAATTAGTTATTTAAATATTTTAAACTTATCAAAATGGATTATAAGTTTATAAATAATTCTTGTAAATCGATTAGAATTTTATTAATAAATTAGAATTAGTTATTGTTTCAAATTTATGTAATTATTTTAAATTGTTTAAAGTACATTTAATTATTAATTAATTTAGTTTATAATGAGTTGATATTAAGTTAATTATTTTTTAAGAATTAATCAGTGTTTTTATTTTAAAAGATAAATTATTCAACATTAATATAATTTTATATAATAACTTTTATTTAAGAGTATTTGGCTAAGTTAAACTTGGAAAAATTATTATAGAAACTTTATAAACATTATTTTGACATAATTATTAAATAAACTTTTCGAAAAGTAATGGTATACTTTCATGGCAAAATCGGAGGCAGAGAGTGCCTTTTTATAAAGAGATTTAATTATTTTCATGTTGAAATCCATGGTTGATACCGCAGTGGTGCTTTCCATAATTATTTTTAAAAAGTTTTCAAATATTTTGAAAAGAATGGTTAGTGAACGTACTTACTTCGATAAGATAAGTACATACCTTTTTATAAAGAGATTTAATTTGTTAAAATTAAATTAAATGAGACTTGGTGTTTTTCAGTGAAAAGTGAGATATTTGGTTGAATGATTGTTTATTTGATAGTTAAATAACCAACTATCAAATCTGGACCCAAAAACAGAACTTTGGGAATATCTAGTAGAAACACGGGAATTATGTGGTACAGTTACCGTTCGAGGTGCTATACTGTACGTATAAACTCGTTTCATTCTTCTATGACGATGATAAGGAAATCCATCCACTAACGGTTAGGAGGTGATCTCCGATCTTATTTTCATCTGTTTATTTCCTAAAGAACCGGATTTGAGTTTATCGAAAATATCGAACGTTGTTTCGAAGAGACCGGTATCGGATAAGTTATCCGAAAACCACTTCGATCCAACGAGTACGTTTTCGAAATGAAGACAAGAGCATGGAATCGAAGTTGGAGCAGTGAAGTGCAAGGGCTAATCGCTGCTAATCATGTAAAGGCCCGTAGTTCCATACCCCTTGAATCGACCATAATTCACAATAGTTCGACCAAAATTGAACAGAAAATACGAATCTTTAGGGTGGAGAAGAAGAAAAAGGTAGAAGAAAAAATAGAAACAAGAACACAGAATCTCACAGTCGCAGCGGAACAAAATATAATATATATAAAAGAAGATTTTTTTTATACAAAAGAATCTGTAACTGTTTTACACTTGCAATCATAAGAGTACAATAATCAATACATCAATCTGGCCTGTTATAATAACTTGTCCCCATACAGCGGAAATATAAGTCAAGTATGGAAATACGTCTGAACTCCTCCAGCTCGTCTCCTAATGTAACAACCCACCCTTTAAGCACAAATATTCGCTTAAATGATAGATAGTTATTTAGGGTAAAATAGAATCAATCACAGAACACAGAATAAAACAACTCAGAGTCTCACAGCGGAAAATAAATAAGTACATAAATAATCAAAAGTTACATTATTCTCTCTCTAATTACTGGAAGGAAATAACTGGAATAAAATGAGTCTAACTGACATAATGAACTAACTGATAAAATAACTGAAATAGAATGGGATCTCCAGAAATGCCTTCGTCTTCACACAAGCTCCTCAACTGGAAATGTTCAGGCTGACCCGAGCAAAAATGAAAACAAATACTCGAGTCAGAACTAATATTCTCATGCAGTCAATAAATTAATACAAAATAACTTAGGAGATGTTACGGGTTTTTCCATCTCCTAAGGATCCGTCAACTATCTATATAAAATAGGGTACGCTATAATATAAAATGTTTACCAGTAAAATAAATATCAAAATAGCGTTAAGGCTTTACATTGATCCACCTTAACACATTACAGTTTAAACCAAAATCGTAATGGGCTCGTATAGGGGTAAGTATGACAAGGCACGTGAGGCAATGCCCAAGGTAGGATTCTACCAGTTTACCCTTTCTGGCTGGTCGTAACCCATCCGTGGCCGACCGCGACAATCAATCCAAACAGAAGGGTGCACCCATCGAGTTCAAATCACGATAGTAAAATACGAAAGATCAACGTCGCTAGAGGTAGCTAACCTCAATGGCCAGACATAGGCTCCTGTTTTAGTCATTTTAATTATGACACGAATGTCAAAGCTATCCATCATCGTTCTCTTACTTCATTCCAGTAAACGTCGCCAATTCAACCACTACATTCTGGGTAACATCCACCGCGTGTACAGTTATCAAAGTGGTTCCGGGATTGACAGAGAGTATGCCAATGTCCGGTCCCGGTCTCTTTGACAACCAACGTATATTTTACACACCAATTGGCCAATTAATGTTCAAATTGATTCATAAAACAAAAATTTATTAATTTTCCCAAGATTTCTCAAATTCAATTCTTGTTTCAAAATCCCATTATAAACTATTCTGATTCCAAACTCCATTTAAATTTTATCAGACAATTTCCAATAAATTTCCAAATTTATAAAACCATTTAAATTTCATATAAATTTGATTTACTCCAATTACAAAATGTGGAACAAATTTCTGAAAACACTTAACTTAAATACCTTTAAATCTCAAATTTTCAAATTTTATTCAAATCAAATTTTTATAAAGCTTAAATCGAATATTCAATATATTTAAATAAAACATTTCCTAAGTTCCCTTTTTCTTAACAAAATTTCTTATCTTTCCCAAATTCCATTTCAATGATAAATCCCAAATTTAAACAAAATTTAAAGAATTCTAAATCATTCATATATAAATTTCCATACAATCGCCCATTTAAAATAAATCTTTTCCTTTTAAGGCCAACGGTGTTAAATTTAATTTTCTACCTAAGCCAAGTGGTATAAATAAATTTAAATAATGGGTATATATCATTTCAACCCTTCAACAATAACTTCAATATACAGTCGTATCTACTATCAAATGGGAAAAAATCCAACCAATCATAACATACTGGTTATCAATAACATAATGAAGGCAGGGAATCAATGTCAATTTTCTTATACTAATGTACATACATGGGTCGTGTGTATCGTATCAATATGTGCACTTAAGAATATGACCATCAATCCATTCGGTAAATTTAATACAAAGTCGCGATATAAATCGACAACGAACAAAAACATATATAGGCGACCATTTTATTTTATTAACTTGCATTAGATATTAGTTAGTGTGAATGTAAACACTCACCTCAAAACTACGCTGGCCCAATTCAAACGCAAACGCAATACGACCGGTTTTCAGTAACGATGATTCGAGCGTCCACTACACAGCTGATCCGCAGTACCATCAAAGCACACACCAGCTCCTATGCTCGATACTCAGCCTCCGTACAGCAAACTCCTATCTTACTCTTCCTTTTTTTTAAACGATAAAATGTCTCGGCCAGCCAAAAACAAACAAAAGCAGTACGTAGTTTGCTTCAGCTACTAGATGAAGATCAACAGCAGGGATCGATTCTTCGATTGGAGCTTCTTCTTATAATATTATTTAATCTTTTTTTTCTCTCTTGCTACAGAAGAGGTGGCGACTGGTGAGGCTAACCTAGGCGTAGCTACGGGCGGACTCGGTGGCGGCAAACGTGGAGCGTCGGAAGTCGAGGCAGGGGATGGGCATTGACAGGTCGGTTCGGTGCAGGCAACAAAATTTTTTGCTTCGGATTGGTGGCGACTGGAAAAGATAAGGTCAGAGGTGGGGTGGCTATGGTCGGAAGGTGAGGCAGGCGGTGATGGCAAGGCTAGGTGACGACGGTGTTGTTTGGAAGGGACGATAGCTCGGTGAGGGTTTTGAGGAATAGTTTAATGCTGCAGCTTCGTTTGGCAAATATAAAGTGGAAAGAAAATGTGTTCAAGGACACGTGTCGCTTGCATGTAGGCTGAGTGAAACTATCCCCTAATTAACTGTTCAAACCTTCACCGTTTCAAACAAAGCAATGACCAGTTCATCATCTTGTTTTATACTGGTGACATTTAGTTACGCGTTTACTACTCTTTCTTTAATTATTTCTGAATAACGCATTTGACTACACTATCCAACGTAACGAACTGCATAAATATATATCCAAGTTAACAAATAAATTTTGCTAAATTAACACGGCGATTGCCGGTTGTCGTAACCAAAATTGATCGTAAAAATCAATTTAGACAGAACTAGCGACAACGAAATACGGCGAAACGAACGTCGGCGTTTCTATTCTAAAAATTTTCTACCATATTTCTATATAAAATATTTAAATTTCAGCAATCAAAATTATACCGTTTCTTAACACTGATTATTTCCCTTTTCGTTGAATCCTAAATCGTTCGAAATTTTCGTAAAAATTTAAATTATTTTTTTTTCTTCTTTATTTTTCACACCACAAGGTTACTCAAACTCAAATCAATCTTAAATTAAATCGATTTATTATTCAAAATAATGGTAAATTTCAGAATCGTTACAATCGCCCCTACTCAAAAATTTTCGTCCTCGAAAAGGTAGAACGGAATGGTATAGAAAAAATCAAAAGATAGATTCAGTTTAGGAAGCATACCCAAATCAAACAATTCAGGGTTGGAAATACGAATATTATCCTCAGTTTCCCAAGTGCAGTCTCGCTCATCATCACTCCACTGAACTTTAACGAGATTAACTGACTTATTCCTCAGTTTCTTCATATTCCTATCAAGAATACGAATGGGTTTCCTTTCAATAGTAAGATCAGGCTGAATCTCTAATTCCTCAAACTGCGGAGAATGAACTATCGCCGATGGGTCATGAATATACCTACGAAGGTTGGAGATGTGAAACACATCATGAACACCCGATAGTTTTTCAGGCAACTCAACTCTATAAGCTAGGGTACCAATTCTTTCAGATATACGGAAAGGACCTATGAATCTAGGGGCTAACTTCCCTTTCTTCCCAAACTGAATGACGTTTCTTAACGGCGAAATCTTGAGATACACCAGATCACCAACTGCGAATTCCAACTCTTTCCTTCTTCTATCAGCATATTTCTTTTGCCGATCCTGTGCAGTTTTCATCTTTCGCTTAATTCCCTCAACCTTCTCAGAAGCTTCCAAAATAATTTCAGGCCCAAGAACAAGTCTGTCCCCAGTTTCAATCCAACATGACGGAGATTTACATGGACGTCCGTAAAGAGCTTCGAACGGTGCCATATCGATAGTAGCCTGAGTTAAAGATTCGAATTACGAAAATTTAATTTACATATATATATATATATATATTTAGTTCAAATTTTATTTAACAAAGTTTTACCTGATAGCTATTATTATAAGTGAATTCGATAAGATGGAGATGGTCTTCCCAAGAACCACCGAAATCTAGAATACAAGCCCGAAGAAGGTCTTCCAAAGTTTGATTGATCCGTTCGGTTTGGCCATCCGTCTGTGGGTGATAGGCCGTACTCAGATTCAACTGTGTACCCAACGAATCCTGAAGGGCTCTCCAAAAGTTACTCGTAAAAATAGGGTCACGGTCACAAACGATACTAGAAGGAATTCCATGGAGTCGGATAATTTCCTTCAGATAGATCTCAGCTAAACTCGAAGCAGTTCGAGTTGACTTCATAGGAATAAAATGGGCAGTCTTCGTCAATCGATCAACAATCACCCAAATGCTCTCATTACCCCTTCTTGTCTTTGGTAAACCATCCACAAAATCCATAGAAATCTGATCCCACTTCCATTCCGGAATCTCCAGTGGTTGTAATAAACCTGCTACTTTCTGGTGATCAGCCTTAATTTGCTGACAAGTACTACATCTACTTACATACAACGAAATGTCCTTCTTCATTCCTTCCCACCAATAAAGTCTCTTCATATTCTGAAACATCTTTGTCACTCCGGGATGAATAGAAAATTTAGATTTGTGATTCTCCTTAAGTACTTCTTCCCTTAGTCCATCTACATTAGGGACACAAACCCTTCCATTTATCTTAAGAATACCCTTCTCATCAACTACTGCATCATACCATCTCTTCGAGTCAATCTCTCTCCTCATAACTTCCTCTCGAATCGCTCTTAAACTTGGGTCTTCACTTTGCTTAGAAACTATACGATCCATTAGAGAGGATGAAGCAATCAACTGACAAAGCATAGCCCTTTTTCTACTTAAGGCATCGGCCACTACATTTGCTTTACCCGGGGTATAGTTGATGTCAAGATCATACGCAGCCAAAAATTCAAGCCATCTCGCTTGCCTTAGATTCAGATCTTTCTGGGAGAAAATATATTTTAGGGATTTGTGATCGGTAAAGAGTTCGAACTTGGTACCCAACAGATGATGCCGCCACAACTTTAAAGCAAAAACCACAGCCAACAACTCCAAATCATGAGTTGCGTACCTAACTTCATGCGGTCGCAACTGTCTACTAGCATAAGCGATAACTTTGCCATGCTGCATTAAGACAGCTCCAAGCCCACTTCTACAAGCATCGGTATAAACCGTAAGACCATCATTCCCATTCGGAACAGTAAGAACAGGAGCAGAGGTCAATTTCTGCTTCAATTCATCAAATGCTTTCTGACAATTTTCATCCCAATTGAATTTGATGTTCTTTCGGGTTAAAGCTGTAAGAGGAGAGACAATGCGAGAGAAATGCTCAATGAATCTCCTGTAATAACCAGCTAGGCCTAAGAAACTCCTAACATCCGTGGGTGTCTTAGGAATTTCCCAATCCTGAAATTAATATAAGGCAAGAATCAACTTCTGAGAATTTCAGTAATCAAAACGAAAGCACAGAAAGGAACTTACATTTATTACGGCGATCTTAGCGGGATCCACCGAAATTCCATTTTCCGAAACTACATGGCCAAGAAATCGAACTTCCTTTTGCCAGAAATGACATTTGGAAAATTTCGCCTTCAACTGATGACTTCTCAAAGTTTCAAGCACGAACTTCAAATGTTGCTCATGCTCTTCTTCGGTTTTAGAGAAGACTAGAATATCATCGATAAAAACAAGCACGAATTTGTTAAGAACATCCCGAAATACTCTATTCATGAGATCTACAAAGTAAGCTGGGGCATTCGTTAACCCAAAAGGCATAACGAGCCATTCATAAAATCCATCTTTAGTACGAAAAGCAGTCTTATGAATACTATCCTCGGAAATCCTCAACTGATGGAAACCTGAAGCGAGGTCAAGCTGAGAAAACACCTGTGCTCCATAAAGCTGATCAAACATATCGTTAATACGAGGCATAGGATATCGGTTCTTATGTGTGAGCTTATTCAATTCTCTATAGTCCACACACATTCTCAAGGAACCGTCAGACTTAGTGACAAAAACTACGACTGTACCCCATTCAGAAAAACTTCTTCTTATCAAACCTCTAGCCAAAAGATCTTCAACTTGAGTCTTCAATTCCACTCTTTCCTTAGGCGACATCCTTCGGGGTGAAAGTACGACAGGTCTGGCTCCGGAAATAAGATCAATTCGAAATTCGATTTCTCGATGAGGTGGTAAACAAGTAACCTCACCAAAAACATCAGGAAAAAATTGGACCACTGGAATAGTGTCTAGATTACTAGAAGGTGAATCAAGGGAGAAAACAAAACTCTTGACAAGATCACAAGGTATTTTACATTGGATAATCAGTTGAGAACCTTTATCGTCAACCAAAGAAATGGTCTGATCACTACTAAAAATAACAGCTTCGAACTTGGATAACCAATCCATGCCTAATAATAAATCGAATCCACCAAAGCCCAAAACATAAAAGTCTCCGGTGAAACGGTGTTCGTCTTTAAAAAGACAAATGCCCTTGCAAATCATTCCTAAGTTTGCGGGGCCACCAATGGGATTTGAGACACACAAAGATTTAGAAGCGTGTTCGGGTTTCAGATCATGCTCAAATTTCTCACATAAATTAACAGATATAAAACTATGGGAGGCTCCAGTATCGAGTAAAACACGGACAGGTGTAACATGGAAAGAAAGTGTACCTTGAAGTACGGGATCGGTCTCTTCAACTGGAGGGGTGGAAGCGGTGACGGCAAAGACGCCAGATGGTGTGCCCTTCTTATACAAAGGGCAATCCTTCCTTATATGGCCTGGTTGTAAACAAACATGGCATAAGTCACGCCTAGTCATCTGTACTAGAGGGACGGCTGCTAAGGATGCTGGTGGACAATCTCTGGCATAATGTCCTTTTTTATCGCATTTGAAGCAAGTGATGTGCGATAAGTCTTTAGTCTTCTTCTGAGAAAACCCCACTCCTTGACGGCTTTGCCACTTCTTCTTCTGGTTACTAAAATTTGACTTCCTCTTGCCAAGGTTACTGGAACTAGACGGCGCTGGGGTGTCGGAAACTTCTGAAATCCTATTCAGCTTCAAATTCTCAAAACGGATTGCCAAATCAATGATATTGGAAAATGGCCTATGGATATGACCAGTCAACTGCTCTCTATACTCCCTACGCATACCTGCAATGAATTTCTCATTCTTCTTAAGGGGAATCTCAATCAGATGAGGGCCAAACTTTGATAGCTCATTGAATTTCCTTTCATACTCTACAACCTTCATCTCCCCTTGCTTAAGCTCCATAAACTGATTATACAAGTCCGTCCTCCCAGCTTCTGGCATCCACTAGGTAATAAAAGCTTCCCTGTAATTCGGAGAACCAAGGCTAAGCTAAACTTATATGGGATAACCTTAAGAACATAAAATTCTCATTTATATAGTTCTCACCTAAACCGGGCCCAAGTAATATCTTCCTCAGGGGTATGGACCGTAAAAGCATCCCACCAATCAAGAGCGGCTTCCTGAAACTGCCAAGCAGCTAATTGACGCTTCTGAGCGTCTGTGATGCCAAGTCCAACAAAAATCCTTTCGGCATTCTTAAGCCATTGCTGTGCTCCAACAATGCCCTCGGCACCGGTGAACTTCTTTCCTCCAAGCTGAGTATACTCTTTACAAAGAGTGGTAAATCTCACTTCTGGAACAACAACGGGTGCAACGACTTCATTGGGAATATTTCCCCTACCTCTGCCTCTAGAACTACGATTACTCATCCTGAAAAGAAGGGATGGCAAGGAATTTATTAAAAGTTGAGTCAAGAAAATGAACCTAGTCAAAAGAATTTACTAATGATGGACACCTTATCTATTTTAATCTACTTAAGCTTTAAACCATTTGTTTCTTAAAGTTCTCTTTTCTTTTTTTTTAAAAAAAACACGCTCTCTCAAGAAAGATTCTTCTCATTCTAAGGTAATTAATTACCCTATCTATAATGAGTTTACCCCACAGGCTTAGGTGTTCACTCAACCTGGCTCTGATACCAACTGTAACAACCCACCCTTTAAGCACAAATATTCGCTTAAATGATAGATAGTTATTTAGGGTAAAATAGAATCAATCACAGAACACAGAATAAGACAACTCAGAGTCTCACAGCGGAAAATAAATAAGTACATAAATAATCAAAAGTTACATTATTCTCTCTCTAATTACTGGAAGGAAATAACTGGAATAAAATGAGTCTAACTGACATAATGAACTAACTGATAAAATAACTGAAATAGAATGGGATCTTCAGAAATGCCTTCGTCTTCACACAAGCTCCTCAACTGGAAATGTTCAGGCTGACCCAAGCAAAAATGAAAACAAATACTCGAGTCAGAACTAATATTCTCATGCAGTCAATAAATTAATACAAAATAACTTAGGAGATGTTACGGGTTTTTCCATCTCCTAAGGATCCGTCAACTATCTATATAAAATAGGGTACGCTATAATATAAAATGTTTACCAGTAAAATAAATATCAAAATAGCGTTAAGGCTTTACATTGATCCACCTTAACACATTACAGTTTAAACCAAAATCGTAATGGGCTCGTATAGGGGTAAGTATGACAAGGCACGTGAGGCAATGCCCAAGGTAGGATTCTACCAGTTTACCCTTTCTGGCTGGTCGTAACCCATCCATGGCCGACCGCGACAATCAATCCAAACAGAAGGGTGCACCCATCGAGTTCAAATCACGATAGTAAAATACGAAAGATCAACGTCGCTAGAGGTAGCTAACCTCAATGGCCAGACATAGGCTCCTGTTTTAGTCATTTTAATTATGACACGAATGTCAAAGCTATCCATCATCGTTCTCTTACTTCATTCCAGTAAACGTCGCCAATTCAACCACTACATTCTGGGTAACATCCACCGCGTGTACAGTTATCAAAGTGGTTCCGGGATTGACAGAGAGTATGCCAATGTCCGGTCCCGGTCTCTTTGACAACCAACGTATATTTTACACACCAATTGGCCAATTAATGTTCAAATTGATTCATAAAACAAAAATTTATTAATTTTCCCAAAATTTCTCAAATTCAATTCTTGTTTCAAAATCCCATTATAAACTATTCTGATTCCAAACTCCATTTAAATTTTATCAGACAATTTCCAATAAATTTCCAAATTTATAAAACCATTTAAATTTCATATAAATTTGATTTACTCCAATTACAAAATGTGGAACAAATTTCTGAAAACACTTAACTTAAATACCTTTAAATCTCAAATTTTCAAATTTTATTCAAATCAAATTTTTATAAAGCTTAAATCGAATATTCAATATATTTAAATAAAACATTTCCTAAGTTCCCTTTTTCTTAACAAAATTTCTTATCTTTCCCAAATTCCATTTCAATGATAAATCCTAAATTTAAACAAAATTTAAAGAATTCTAAATCATTCATATATAAGTTTCCATACAATCGCCCATTTAAAATAAATCTTTTCCTTTTAAGGCCAACGGTGTTAAATTTAATTTTCTACCTAAGCCAAGTGGTCTAAATAAATTTAAATAATGGGTATATATCATTTCAACCCTTCAACAATAACTTCAATATACAGTCGTATCTACTATCAAATGGGAAAAAATCCAACCAATCATAACATACTGGTTATCAATAACATAATGAAGGCAGGGAATCAATGTCAATTTTTTTATACTAATGTACATACATGGGTCGTGTGTATCGTATCAATATGTGCACTTAAGAATATGACCATCAATCCATTCGGTAAATTTAATACAAAGTCGCGATATAAATCGACAACGAACAAAAACATATATAGGCGACCATTTTATTTTATTAACTTGCATTAGATATTAGTTAGTGTGAATGTAAACACTCACCTCAAAACTACGCTGGCCCAATTCAAACGCAAACGCAATACGACCGGTTTTCAGTAACGATGATTCGAGTGTCCACTACACAGCTGATCCGCAGTACCATCAAAGCACACACCAGCTCCTATGCTCGATACTCAGCCTCCGTACAGCAAACTCCTATCTTACTCTTCCTTTTTTTTAAACGATAAAATGTATCGGCCAGCCAAAAACAAACAAAAGCAGTACGTAGTTTGCTTCAGCTACTAGATGAAGATCAACAGCAGGGATCGATTCTTTGATTGGAGCTTCTTCTTATAATATTATTTAATCTTTTTTTCTCTCTTGCTACAGAAGAGGTGGCGACTGGTGAGGCTAACCTAGGCGTAGCTACGGGCGGACTCGGTGGCGGCAAACGTGGAGCGTCGGAAGTCGAGGCAGGGGATGGGCATTGACAGGTCGGTTCGGTGCAGGCAACAAAATTTTTTGCTTTGGATTGGTGGCGACTGGAAAAGATAAGGCCAGAGGTGGGGTGGCTATGGTCGGAAGGTGAGGCAGGCGGTGATGGCAAGGCTAGGTGATGACGGTGTTGTTTGGAAGGGACGATAGCTCGGTGAGGGTTTTGAGGAATAGTTTAATGCTGCAGCTTCGTTTGGCAAATATAAAGAGGAAAGAAAATGTGTTCAAGGACACGTGTCGCTTGCATGTAGGCTGAGTGAAACTATCCCCTAATTAACTGTTCAAACCTTCACCGTTTCAAACAAAGCAATGACCAGTTCATCATCTTGTTTTATACTGGTGACATTTAGTTACGCGTTTACTACTCTTTCTTTAATTATTTCTGAATAACGCATTTGACTACACTATCCAACGTAACGAACTGCATAAATATATATCCAAGTTAACAAATAAATTTTGCTAAATTAACACGGCGATTGCCGGTTGTCGTACCCAAAATTGATCGTAAAAATCAATTTAGACAGAACTAGCGACAACGAAATACGGCGAAACGAACGTCGGCGTTTCTATTCTAAAAATTTTCTACCATATTTCTATATAAAATATTTAAATTTCAGCAATCAAAATTATACCGTTTCTTAACACTGATTATTTCCCTTTTCGTTGAATCCTAAATCGTTCGAAATTTTCGTAAAAATTTAAATTATATTTTTTTTTCTTCTTTATTTTTCACACCACAAGGTTACTCAAACTCAAATCAATCTTAAATTAAATCGATTTATTATTCAAAATAATGGTAAATTTCAGAATCGTTACACCTAAGCTCCATAGCATTCTAATCCTGAAATTGTAATACTCGATCTGACCCGAGCATTTTAATAAAATAACACCTGAGTCGGTCTGGAAAACCAGCATGAGAAAACACACTCAAATTGAATTATTAGAGTTATCAAAAGCCTTTGAAAGGAAAGATATCTCGTAAGACCGCGTTACACATAAACATGATGGGTTTTTCCCTTACGATAACCAAAACAATTTTTATCAAAATCATTTGATATTATAATAGTGTCTAAGTACAAATACTTATTCAAGTAGCTGAAATTGTTACATTAATTAAATTCCAGCATACTAGGCTCTACAAAGAAAACCGTAAGCTCGTATTGGAGAATGGATTCTAATGAATGACTGGGCCACTGGGGTACCGCACATCACAGTACACCTCTAGAACAATGTACGAGGACCATGCCGGGATCCCCTGCTCACAAGACCGGCCTACCCCTAACCTGGATAGACCGAATATGTTATCACCCCGGGTGTTCCCACCCTTACTATCGAGCGCTCCTTCTTTCATGTATACCCATATCCAAAATAAATAGGTTTCCGAGGACATCTAGAAAAGTGATAACATACCCTACTTGGGTGCGACCCACTTAACTTGCTGCATCTCCCATGTTTTAGTCATTCCCGGTTGATGAGGTTCGAGGCTAAGCGATACCTTTCAAAAACAACTTTACTTAGAATGCTCATCGTCCTCCAATGATGATGTTCTGATAGCATTCATCCATACAAGTTGTCATGGGTCTGGACAAACCGAATCACCATCTTCACGGTATTCATTCGTTACGTTCAAACCGGATCGAAGTGGTTTTCAAATAATTAAATTCGACCCCAATCTCTTCGAAACGATTAACGAAATTGGCCAATATTGATAGTCGGTTATTTAGCTATCAATAAAACATCCATAAGAAATCATCTGGCCTTATTATAATTTCCCAAAAATATTCCCAAAATATCTTTATAAGATATATATTCAAACCCTTCCAATATTTTAATAGTGGGAATCAAACTCAAATTCTTATATCCTTGACAGGATATTTTCAAGTCATTTCAATACTTAGAATATTTTCCTCGCTTCCAATTTATTTCATCCCTTTGAAAATATTTCTATAATTAAAATCTCGAAGTTAACTATTTTCAAATCATTTCCATCCAATACTTAGGTATATTTCCTAAAATCTTTTTATCCCAATATTCAGGAAATAGTCCATTTATTTCCTATTTCTCAAAACTCTTTACAAATTTTATCTATAAATTCCTTAATATTTCCAAGGAAGAATGCACTTGTCTATATCTTCAAATACCCATTTCTAACTTCTTTTATGAATTCTAATTCATTTTACGAATTTCTCGTATTTTTAACACTTTGGAATTTTTCTTCAAGCTCCCAAAATCCCACTATAGGATTTCTCTTCTAAAATCATACTCGTTTAACAAACCTCGCTTCCAATCTTGAGAGGATTTATAAATAAATTCAATCCTTTAAAACTATATATATATATATATAATAAGTATATTTAAGGAATAGTAGTTTATTTGTAAAATATGTTTAAGTAAAATTTAAAATATCAAAACATTTTAAATAACATCAATAACTCATTTCCAAATCATTTTTAAATAACTAATTAATTTGCAAAGTTGATTAATAAAAATTAGAATTTATTTCAATAAATATTAAATATTAGAATAACTAACTTTTCGAAATATCCCAAATCTCAATTTAAGTTACATAGTATAGTAATTTAAAAATCCCATTTAAAACAATTTTAATTTCTCGACAAAAATCTAATTTTTTGGAATCCAATATTGCCAAATTCAGTTTATAAATTCCTCTCGATTCATATCACATCGACTATATATTTAATTTTATCACCATTCTCACATCCAGAAATAGATTCCACTATTTCTTTCCTAAACGGTTTCCATAACTCGATATAAATTCACATCGTAAATCTATATTTCCAATTTATCAACTGACCATCATTTTCCTTATTTATAAACATCGTTTATAAATTTATAAACTCCTTTGAGTTTTACTTGTTTATAAAACAAATCTTATTTATAAAATTCCATTATGTAAGTTCATTTCTTATAAATTCCATTTATACTTCCAATCTATTTTAACATTGATTTTAACTCCTTTTCATATTTCCAGATACCATTTATAAATTCTTTTATTTAAGTCATTTTTAAAAATCTCTATTTAAAAATTCACAATAGTTAAGTATAACCAAAAATCAAATATATTTTTCTAATCCAATTTCTTTAAAATAACTCCAATTCCAATTTATATTTTTATATCAAATTCCCTTTAATTTCATAAATTTTAAAAATATATTTATAGTATTTAAATAATCAAAATTCAGGCCAGTGCTACAATAGCATCCAATAATTTCAATCACTACAATAATCTATAATAGATTATTCTACACAAATCATATATCACTATATATGAAAAATAAACAACATATTTGAGGAATCCAGTTGGATCCCTCCAACTGTTTCCCTGCATCCACAGATGTTAATACAACATAAAATAATACCAATCCCACTTCGAGGGGGATGTCGCGGTATAAAGGGTCATCCGCTATTATGCGGGGCGCATAGGGTCTCATCTGCTATACTGTGCAAGAATATCACTCCGAGTATTAATATATATACTACTATATATATATTATCATTCAACAGACAATAAATTTATAAATTCAACTGGCATCCAAAATTTAATTTCAACTATTTAAAATTTAGATTTTGGTAATCCAAATGAGTGAGAATTTTCTCACCTTTGATTTTAAATTTGCTGAACGTTCCAATTTAAAACCTTTTTCTCAGATCCCGCAGCTCAGTGCAACTCGTTTGTTCGAATTTGACCTCGTATACATTAAATTACAAACTATATAAATTAACGACTTAAATTTTAATTATAATTAATAAACTAATTACTCTTTAATCAAAATTAATTAAAGTTAATTGTAATATACCTTCTTCTCAGATTAGCATTTCTGCCGGAACCAATTCAACCTCACCTTGACCGCGAACTTCTCCGATCTCCTCCTCTCTCCATGCTACCCTGAACTGCTGTGCGCGAGCGTCGTCGACCACCATATTTGAGGTTCGCACCTCCTACCTTGCCTCCCATCCCTCCTTTACAGCCGCTCACTCCTCTGGACATACGCCTGGCGGCACCTTCGAAAAACAACCGCAACGCCAGCCACACCCGAGGCCATCCTCTCCCCGATATACGCGCGTGTGCGCGGTCGCACCTCCCAGTCGCCGCACAACGAAGAAGTAGCGACACCTAACCCTTCACCGCCTCCTCAGCATGCGACTTTCACTTCCACATGCCACTCCTTCGCATCGATTCCGCGCTGCACCACCATCCCCACTCCACCAAAATCATGAATTCACAAACCCTAGACTTTGAGCTTCCCTCTGTCGAACACCTCCAACTCGTCGCTGCTCCATCGCTCGTGCTTGCATACGAGCAGATAATTGCAATTTTGTTTTGTTTCTTTTTTTTCATTGAGATGAATTCGATTTCATTAGTTCGAATTCCAGGGGAAACAACTGACTCTATCCATTCAACATTTTAAAATCACGAAGTCCTTTTTTTTCTGAATTCGGCCATTCTTCTTTCTTTTTCGATTTTGATTTTGAACTGATAGGAGAGGGGAAAGCACGCGTGATTTAAAGGAAGGGATGGGATGGAAGATAAGAAGGGTGGCGTGTTTAAGAAGGCCGGTCTTAATTTTTGACAGGTTATAATATTATTTAATTATAAATTTCTCATTTGATGCAACTTAAAATTCCAAAACCCTATCAAGGCATGTCGCTAGGTGTTTATAATGTTATACCCCTATTCCAAACACACTAGAAAAGGTTTCGAGTCCTAATTCGATCGTATGAAAAAGATAGCTTTTTGAACTAAATTATTATATTAGATTTCGATATAAATTTCAACGCGTTTCTATCCCGTACGATCAAACGATAACTCCAAACACTACGAAATTTGAAATTCGATATTAATACATTATTATGGATCCGATGGAACTGGTTTCGTCGAAATCCGAGACTGTGCCTCGGATCGCTATTTAACACGTCGATTAAAACGACGATTTCAAAAATTTGTGAAGTCGCTTGAAAATCCAATTTTAAAATCATACTAACTCAATTATAAATCCCAAATTCAATATTTTAAACCATTTAAATATTCACAATTAACCGTCAAAAAATCCGAGTCGTTACAAATCCTGAGGATGATTCCAAACGGATATAGTAGGAATAGTGCCTTCGGTTTCGTTCGGACCCAGAACAGACTTGTATGGATGAATGCTATCAGTACATTGTCATTGGAGGACAATGAGCATTCCAAGTATAAATTCCTTGAAAAGGTAATCGTAGCCTCAAGCCTCATCAACCGGGAATGAATGAAAATCAGGGGAGATGCAATAATGCTAAGTGGGTCGCACCCAATTAATTAGGGTATGTTTATCACCTTTCTAGATACCATCGGATATTATATTTACGGTACGCGGAAGAACTCGAAAAGGGTGGGAACACCCGGGGTGATAGCATATTCGGTTTATCCAGGTTAGGGGTAGTCCGGTCTTATGTTGCAAGGGATCCCGGCGTGGTCCTCGGTACATTTTTCTAGATGTGTACTGTGACAGGTGGTAACCTAGTGCCAAGTCATTCGTATGGAATCCATTCTCCAATAAGCGCCGTACGGTTTTGATTGTGCCCAACTATGCCAAAACGTGAGATGCAAGCATTTCAGCTATTTTCTATTTACTTTGTTTAGACACTATTATAATATCAGACGATTTTGATATGAAGTGTTTTGGTTATCGTAAGGAAAAAACCCGTCGTGTTTATATGTGACGCGGTCTTACAAGATACCTTTGTTTTCAAAGAATTTTGATAACTTTAATAATTCAAATTGAGTGTGTTTTCTCACGCTGGTTTTCCAGACTAACTAGGGTGTTATTTTATTATAATGCTCGGGTCAGACCGAGTGTTACAGATACAAGATAGGATGCTATGGAGCTCAGGAAACGAGCTGGATGACGAAGACGTATTTCACGTATTTGATTTTATCCCACTGTGTATTGTAGGCTGTATATTCAGCACTTGTGAGGACAAGTTATTATAACTGTCCAGTATTGAGTTATTGATTTGTTGTACTCTGATGATGTAATGTATAAGTAACAGTTGTAGTTCTTTTTGTATAATGACATGTTATTATCGACTATATATTGTTCCGCTATGATTGTGAGATTCTGTGTTGTTATTTCTATTTTCTTCTTCTACCTCTTTCTTCTTTTCTCTAACGATCTGGTATTTTCGGCACTCGATTACTCGACATGTAATACAGTGGACGTATTGATGTCGATTTTCGAACGTTGATCCGGTCCTTCTCACCGTTAGTTAGGCCTCCAAGTGGGGGATGTTACATGCACTCTCCTCGCTAGCAGATCCCTCTTTGGTATTTTGGGTGAGTCGTCCCTATCATCAAATGAAGAAACATTGTAAGAGGATTTTGGAATCATATTTTTCTACATGAACTGAAGAATGGAACAAGATGGGTGTTGATGTGGGTGCATACCAAGGGATTGTTGGTGATCAAAGGTGTTAATGTATGCTTGAAAAGAAGGGGACAATGGGGATGCTCACTGCAGATCGATATTGGACAATTTGTTTATCCTTAGACCTATATGGTATGGTCTATTTTCTTGGCCGTACGGAGTGGCAAGGATTCGGGCATTCATCTAGCTACGATGCTCTATGGAGATGAATATTTGTTTACCCTACGGGGGTGGTCATTTATGTCATCATATATCCAAGAGTATTTGGTATGAGCATAGACCTTCCGAAGATGGTCTAGTTTCCTAGCTTTATGGAGTGGCATAGATTCAAGCATTGATGAGACATCGGTGTTGGATGGTTGTTGATCGTGTGGAGTGATCATACAAGCTGTCATATATTTCAAAATACAATGCTCTTATGATGTTGAGTATTCCTTGATCTTAAGATGGTGGCTATTTAGTATGAGATCTTACAATGTTGGTCTGGGAATCGAGGATTGATACAGTTGTAGAATTATTTTAAGGATGTAGCCATGAGTGGGCTCATATATTATGTTGTAGGGTATATGTATGGATGATACACTGACTATTTCGAGGAAGAGACCATGGGGAAGTTTATTGACGATTATGAAGATACACATATTATAATGTGTGGTCAGCATAGGAAAACACATGTATTATTGGTTGACAGGTTAGAATGGTGATGATACCATATTATTTTGAGCACATGTGTTTATTTTGATGAGCTATGTTGATTATTGATTTATGTATATTCATTTATTTTTACATGCATATTTTGATCTGCTTATGTTTTGTCGTTGACTTGTGTTACAAACAATTTTTGTCGGATTATTGAAATGCATGATATGAGTTAATCTATAAATGAGATATTTTTTATTCGTCTTTATTAACGAAGTGTTATTTTCACATGTTATATTTTGGATATAAGATTGAGTAAGTGCATATGTTGATATAGTATGTCTATATAGAAAATTGAATTCATTGTTGTGAATGAATTATATTGTGCTGTAATTAATGGTGTTATGTGGTTATTATACGCTACTGTTATAAGTAGTTAATCTATGATTGATGTATTCCAGCACATTTTTTTATTAAAAACACAATGATGATTTATTGATTTAGTTGGGGTTGTATTTGGGAAATTTCGATGGCGCAATTCTTATAAAGGGAAAGAATGTAATGACCCACTAATTGTACACTTTTAATATTAAAGTAATTTAAATGAATTTTTAATGGCGAGTGAATTAGGTGTCATATCTATTACTGTTGCAAAGGTCTTTCCAAGCCGATCAATTTGATATATAATTTTAATATGTTTGGAGTTACTGTTTAGAGATATTGACTTTATAAGTATAAAATGTTTGCTTCTATGACCGATAATTTTAAATGGTCTAAATTTAAAAACAAAAGTATGTTAAGTACAGTCAATTAAGAGAGTCAACTTTACTTGAAGAGGTCATGTGTTAAATCCTGGTTAGCAACACAATCTTTGAATTATTACGAAAAACTAGCAAAAGGGTACATATCCAGGGATGGAAATGTATGTATGTTTTATATCTTTATTAATAGTTTGCTAGGAAGCACAAACTTTTGGTCTGACCGCAAATGTCCAAAATTTTGGTCCTTATATGGGACATGGAAAAAATATAAGTTAATGTATAATTAATTTAAATAAATGAATATGCATTGATTTATTGTATAACATATCTAGAGATTTATGAATTTCAAGGTTATCAAAACATGAATAAATGGATATAAATATCAAAACTTATATGTATAAGAAACTTAATGAGTGCAAAAGTAGATTTAAGGGAAAAGGAATAAAATGTTGGAAAGTGGAATTAATAAGCATTAATTCAATAATGCTATTATTATATCAATTTACTGCACCATCAAGTAAGTGGCTGATAAAATGTTATACAATTATGAGAATAAACGCATAGCAAAATTAAGGGCGGTAACCATATAACGTTATATAATTATGGGCAACAACTATATAACGTTATACAATTCTGTTTATAAACTGAAATATAACATGTTATATGTATAGCACTGATATCGCTCTATTAACTTTTCAATAAAAAAAACATATTAGAGTATTACATGTATATCACCGATTCTGATTAACTAATTTAAAAAAATGAATATATCTTGATTTATTGTATACTATATCTAGAGATTTATGAATTTCAAGGTTATGCATTAAACTGCGAATAAACGATACAAATATCAAAACGTATACATATGAGAAACTTAATGAGTGCTAAAATAGATTTAAGGGAAGAGGAATAAAATGTTAAAAAGTGGAATTAATAAGCATTAATTTGCATTAACTCAATAATGTCGTTATTATATCAATTTACTACACCATCAAGCAAGTGGCTGATATAACGTTATACAATTATGAGAATAAACGCATAACAAAATTTAAGGTCAGTAACCATATAACGTTATACAATTATGGACAGCAACCATATAACGTTATATAATTCTATTTATAAACTGAAAAATATAACATGTTATATGTATAGCACTGATATCGCTCTATCGCTCTATTATATGTTATATGCATAGCAAAAATGAAACATGTTATATGATCCGAAAATTTCTGAATCAACGCATGAGTTAAGATACTGCAGATGAGTTAAAATAAACGTAGCATGCATATCCATAACGCTTAATCGGTCCAACATAGAAATATTCAAACTTCATAACACAAATATAGCATTCTAGAAATATCTACCAAATCCTATAAATGCCACTCACTCTACCCATCCATATTCACATCTCTTTCCACCTCTGTTTCTTTTCCACTTCTTTCTCATGTCATCTCCTGTAACAACCCGCATATTTTATAATTGAATATTTAAATATTTTATTTAAATATAGAATCGTTAATCGGATTAAAGTCCGAAAAGCTACTTTTTGTAAATAGTCAAATTGGGACTCGAGACCACCTCCATTGAGTCCAAAATGGCATTTACAGCTTTTTTGAGTATAAACATTGATATGTTTGGAGCTAGCTAAAATTTCGACCTTTTCACTTAGGGCTTTGGGTTTGGATTTCAGCCCATTAACTAACATATCAACCCAACTCCACTCCGCTCCTCTTCCTTACTTCATAATATTTCCTACAACTTAAGCTTTAGCAAAAATGGTGGTGGAGATGGGAAATTAAAATCCTAAACCCTAGTTTCTTTAGCAAATCCAAGCTTTAGCTCCAAATTCAAAGTGAAGCATAGGTAAGTATCTCCTTCTTCTTCTCCATCTCAACCTCTCTCCAATTTCAGAAATTTCCTATAACCTAAGTTAGGAAATACTTGCTTTTGATCTTAGTTTGGAGCTTCAAGAGTTGAGATTGAAGAGTGGTTGATCCTCCTTTGTTTTCAAGCTTCTTCTTCCTTGATTTTGTGTAAAAGGTGAGATTTTTATCTCACATCGATGTCTATATCTATCTTTGTTGTTAGGTATGAATTCCTAACATCTATTCATGATCATTCACTTTTGATTTGAATTGATATGGTTGATTTACCAATTTTTGAATTTGAAGTCCAATTTTTGTGAAAATCCTACAATGGATGTTTGGATATGTTGTTTGGGGTGTATCGAAGAGCTTATAAGACCGGGTTGTCGTTGGGCGTAAATCCTTAGTCGTCGTTGCTTGCTTGATTGTTCCCAAATCGATTTGGCCATTAGGGCCTAGGCAAATTGTTACTTTTACCAGAAGTTCAAACGTCTGGATACCAATGCCAGACGTCTGGTTTTGCCTCCTGGAGAAAAATAATACACGGTAGAAAAATAAAAAGGGCAGTGACTAATTTCAGACGTCTGAATTATCATTCCAGAAGTCTGAAAAGTTGTCAGACGTCTGATTTTAGGCTTCAGACGTCTTGATGGTTTTCTGGAATATTTCCAGAAACCAAAACCAGACGTCTGGATTTACCCCCAGACGTCTGAACGGATTTCAGACGTCTGATTTTAGGCTTCAGACGTCTGGATGGTTTTCTGGAATATTTCCAGAAACCAAATCCAGACGTCTCGAACAACCCCTCAGACGTCTGGAAATTCCCAGTTTTGCCTATTTGCCTAATTTTGAGTAAAATTCCAATGTTAATCGATTTTTGTCGCTCTGATTAGTTGTTATCACTATTATCGTCTTTGATGACTTCTTTTTATGGATTTTTGGGAATATCCATTTTGATGGATTCGGTATCGATTTCTTTGGATTTGATTCACGTCTTCGAATGTGGATTTTGGTGATTGATTGTTTCTACAATCATTTCTGTGATTTGTCACTTTATAAACATAAAGGTTTTCTATACTGGTAGTAAATATTCAAACTCTTTTTCAAAGATGATTTCAACTCTATTTTTAAATATAAAGTTTGTTTTCAAAACCGTTTTCCAATCTATTAGTATATACAAACCTTTACCTCATTCGTATGAGAAAATCTAATTACACGGCTTAGCAAAACAAGTGGTATGAAACACTTGCATTTACTTCGTCGGTTAATTGTTGGACTTGGTCGATTGAAATTCTTGTGACAATTTTCGAGTGGAAATCTACAATTTGTTCGTAAATATTTAAGTTAAGCTAGTGGTTATGGGACATGAAGCTAAACTCATATATTTACTAGCTTAGTGTAATTGACACTTTTATTGATCGATGATGATCATTTTGTGATTTAGACTAGCGATGTGCGATGTCTATTTGTCTGCGAGGGAGACTAAACCCCGTTTCTGTGGAACTTCGGTTCAATTTGGCGGGGTAGCGACCCGTGGTCTTCGGGCCGTTTATGGAGCTTCGGCTCAATATTTATGGTTAGCGACCATGGAATAGCGTTCCGTTTGTGATACACGTGTTGGTGAGTTTTCATGCTCCCGTTTGTGATAGGCCTCCCCCTTTGTGATTTCTGGATTTCTAATTGTTGATTTCTAGAATTTGTGTTTCACCTCTTTTTCTGATTGGCAAATTATATGTTGTCAATATTTGATGTTTGGTGAATAAAATAAAGAATATGACATTCTTTTTGGTGCTTTGAGACTCTTGAGATATTGTATGATTTTGTTGATGTTTAAAGTATATTTGTCACTGTATGACATTTTTGTTATCATACGTTTTTGGACATATCTCTTATCCTATCTCATTTTATCTGATATTTACAGCTAGACTGATCCGTTTATTATTTTCTTATTAAATAATACTCGGGTCAAACCGAGATGTTACAGGTGCTTCTGTTTGACTCCTTATTTGGGATCATCTTCTGACTTTTGTCTAACTACATTAGATTGGTTGTTATACATTTGTGATATAGACTCCATGATGTATACATATTCTTTTGTCTAGCACTTGTATCTATTCTTTTGTGATATTGTGGATCTTATTTGACCACCACTCTAATATACTCCTTTTTGTGTTATATATTCATATCTATTTCCGCCTTTGAGATATGAACATCTGTGACTGACTTGTGTTATGTTTATTTCTATATTTGTTTCTGAGGTCCACTTAGCCACTGTGTGGTAGCTTTGAGTTTGAATCGGTATGTCGGATTTCCTCTTGAAATGAAATACATGTTATACTATCTGACATATCGGTACTCGCACAAGGCAATTACATAGAAGGTCGCTCCTCAACAGCCTTATTCTTCGCGCTAGTTGACAGCATTACTTCGTAGTGTCCTTGGCTAGCGTGAGTATAGAGGTGGGGCGTCACATCTCCATTTAGATCTCTCGTCACCACTTCTTCATTTGGACACGCTTCATTGAATTTTTCGCCGTTGTTAAACTCCAATATCACAGCTTCGGGTTATTGTAATTATACCACTGAAACTTTGCTTTACACTATAGTTCTACCTTGCACTTATATATTTCAATCTTATTCTACAGAAAAAAATCATTTCTGCGACTGCAACTTCGACACTTCTGTTTTATATTAAAAGGTAATTTGCACTTTTTAGAATTTGTTTGTATTGTTTATTTAAGTGCATTGTTCCGTGTATTCTCAAAATAATATCATGATTACATGTTGTTTACCAATATAAAATCAACTGATAGATGAAAACTTATCCTTTTTTCATGCTATTTTTTATTTTTAAACATAATTCAATCTTATTTTATAGGAAAAAAAATCATTTGTGCAACTGCAACTTCTACACTTCTGTTTTATATTAAAAAGGTAATTTGAAATTTTTAGAATTTGTTTGTATTGTCTATTTAAGTGCATTGCTCAGTGTATTCTCAAAATAATATCATGATTACGTGTTATTTACAGACATAAAATCTACTGATCGATGAAAATTTATTCATTTTTCATGTTATTTTTAATTTTTAAATATGCATAAAGATTATGCTTCTTATAAAAAATGTTCAACAGTACATGTCATTCATGACGTTATTATTATTTTGATCTATATATTAAGAAATTAATTTTAGCATAAAACACAATTTATCAGCCAACCAATGGATATTAAATACTCTAATAAGCAAAGGTCGACTTAAAAAGATGATATATCTCCAAAAGCACCTTCAACGAAAAATAGTATGTCAAGAAATCAACAAATGATGATAAAAAATTCCCTTAGAAGTTGATTATGGCTGAGATGATAAATTTACTTTTGAAGTGGTAAGTGATATATCATTCAAAAGTTTTGAAAAAGTAATATAATTAAATTTTATTATCTTATCGGTTTTCTCTTTCTGTTTTCGCTATTAGCGTAAACTTCCACAAACGTCTTTGTAGATATTTCCAAATGTTACTATCACTTAAAAATAGGATCATGCAACTATACTTTTTTACAAATTCAATACACTCTCCAACATATATCACTAAACTTATTATCACTTAAATGATCTAACAATTAAACTTCTTATATGTTTTTGCTCTTTATTATTTTATAACATAAACAAAAATTCAACCTAACCAAAAATTAAATGTTCCGACTTAGAAGTGAAATTCAAACTAATTACACATGATTCCAACGTAAAAACATAGCTATGTATTTCAGAAAATTATTTCTCTTAAATGTGTTAAACACATATAATTTGTAAAAAAAATCAATTTACCCGCAAAGCATGTTCTATCGTCACGCGCGAAGCGCGTGCCGTAATACTGGTATATGAATATATATTGTATTGTGCATCTCCCAGTAGCCCCAAGTCGAACATTCCAGAACTATATTTATACGTATAGACATGTATAAATCAATAAACTGTATGCAGGAGTGTGCGCTCGCGTCTATATATAACTAGTCCAATTATATGGAACCAATAAACACTTATCGTGCAAATTTACATTTATGAAAGTAATACATAACCAAAGTAATAAATCTATCATCTCAACATCAATAACAGTTCACACGTACAATTATATAATCAATTCAAAAAAAATGCATCTTACTTAAGTAACCATCTAACAATTATATCTTCTTCGTATTATTTTATAGAAATCTCAAACTTATTTTATAAAATAGTACCATCCCCTATTAATCTCATTATAGCTTAATTTTCACTTAATTCTTCTATCTAAATTAAGTTTAGCTATCAACAAGGCCTCAAAATATTATATAGCTCATGTATACAATTTCTATGTATATATATGTATGTATGTATGTATGTATGTATGTATATGTATATCTATATCTATATATACACATATATCGCAAACCATTTCTTAGGGTCTAAAGTTAATAAATCTTGTTATAACAATATTCAAGATTTTATAACCTTAATCAAACTTTATTAAATTGTACAATACTTTTTTATAATTTCTAACTTTTTATATCACTTTTATAAAATCACTTGTTAGTTAATTATTGAATTACACTATAATAAACCAACATCAAAGCCAGATAAACTTCAAAGCTATTTATTATAAGTTTAACTCGCATAAACAATTATTTTAGCCTTATAGTTTATTTACAGGTCATACTTCTAATTTTCATTTAGCAATAAAATATATAATAATATTTCTCTCACGAATATAACTAAAAATTAGAGTTTAATTAATTTATAACCATGTTATAAGTCAATATCAACTTCATCTAACTCTATTCAATACAAATAAACCACACCATTTATATATGCTAGATCTTAATCAATTATCCTGAATATCCACTCAAACCAATCCAATCAAATGGGGAAAATAATTACTTACATATATTATTTCACCTCTACCATGTAATATTTTTCAATATATTTTATTATAGGAATTTATAACGAAATATAGAATCGGAGTTATAATTCCGCACACCTAAGTTGAAAATTACCAAGTGTCCAGATCTAGTCCAAGCCTATACCTTGTCATAGATAATCTCACTATAAGTGCTATGGTGAAGACCGCATTTTGATTGGACCTTGTACGCAAGAGATACGAATTAAATAGGAAACAAGATTAATTAAAATAATTAAATTAATTAATTACCTTGATTAATAAATCACTTTCTTCTCCAATCTCTTTTATTTTAAGTTCCTGTCTACTAACCTATTAACCATCCATGGCTGTCACTCCTGGCCATCGGACCTTCTGCCATTGCCAACGTTGCTCACCTCTTCACGAGCCAAACACGATAAGCTCCTCCACATCAAATCCGACCAACTAAATCCATCATGAATGTGCACCCCTTTCTCGACCTAGCTAACGTCGCACGCCCAAATAGCGACCACATTTTTCCAAACATCTCCCACACGTGCGCCACTTCACTTGGAACTCAACTACAATCGCCGTTCATGTAACAACCCACCCTTCATAATACCTAAAAGTATGCGCCTTACATCATTGTACGACTTTCAAATACAGCAAAAGATAGACCGTCAAGGTAAAATTGGAACAAAACACTAAATTAAGACATCGATAAGATTTCACAATGGAATGACAACATATAATATATTGAATATACATGAACAGAATAGAATAAGGATATATAATAGACTACACTAGCGGTAGCAACTGACAAATAAATATCAGCACAGAATAGTCAGAATATATCAACTCCAAAGAAACATGGAGTTCTGAATAAATGTCTGATACAACAGTCTTCTATATAAATAACAGGTCTGTCATGTACAATGAAATAACAAGTATATATATCTCCAAATATCGATGCCACGCCTTTAAAATGCTCGAGCTGCGCACTCTGATAGTGTGTCCCCAAAATCACTTG
This sequence comes from Allium fistulosum, assembly GCA_030737815.1. NCBI lineage: Eukaryota > Viridiplantae > Streptophyta > Magnoliopsida > Asparagales > Amaryllidaceae > Allium > Allium fistulosum. The sequence goes on along the minus strand of CM060906.1, from coordinate 1,079,968,394 downwards.
ACTCTCGAACTACTCAATCGAGTACCTGAGAGTTGTCATGACATAAGCAAATAAAAACAAAACGTGGGTTAGACGTAGAGTCTGGTATAAGGGGAACTATCTCAAAATACTACAATAAAACTATATACAATTAGGCAGGAATAACAAAATCAAAGATGGCCCTCTCCATAAACGTGGCTAAGGGGTAATCCGAACTGCCTATAAACAAGTATAGTAAACCCATCTCAAAAGTAGAGGACCATACCATAATATGATTTTCTCCGGTACCAACAACTTAGCACATTATCTTCCATTGCACTACACTAGCCCAAAGCTACAAATATTATAGTACAAATATACTATGATCAAACCATGATCCCAAAACAACGATCACTACTGCTAATATCGATAAGATGCACCCCAACGCATATAGTCACTACTGCTAAGACCAAATAGGTATGCTACAACGTGTATGGTCACTACCGCTATGGCCGAATAAGTATGCCACAATGTGTATGGTCACTGTTACTAAGACCGAATAGGTACACCACAACGTATATGATCACTACCGCTAAACCGAATAGGTACGCTATAATGCATATGGTCACTACTGCTAAGACCGAATAGGTACACCATAACACATATGGTCACTACTGCTAGGACCAATCGTTCGTAAGATTCGAACGTAGGACCCCAAAACGTCTAAGTGATCATAATAAGATAAAGCTATTCATGGTTCCTCTAAGACCATGTCGAGTGTGCAATGGTCATCAACAACACTCTTGGTACATCACAAGAAGGTCGATACCTGGGTACGTCACCTAAGTACATACCCTGGACAGGTTACATAAGTCCATACCCTTGGTGTGTCACAATAAGTTAACACCAAACAAATCGTATATTACTCTAAGGTCAAAATCTTAGAGTACGGACTCACTCCGTATGTAACGTATGAAATCGCCATGCACGACTCCAATCGCCACGGCCTAAAAACCCACCATACAACTCTATAAAAACCCCATACTAACCCAAATCATATTCCAAATAGAACGCATGACCTCAATGTCATAATACTCTTCTAATATACCCTCCTGGTTTACCTCAAAATATACAACTTCGGAATACGTGCCGAGGTGGGTCCCATGAGTGCCTCAAAATCAAAGTACTTAAAAACCTATCAAAATTTCACATGTTGTAGCCCTTGAAAAATGGTGAACAATGGTCCAAAGCTCACCTCAATCCGACTTTATATGCTAAAGGTAGCGCGTTTTAAAGTTTGAACTATACATAATAGGTTAGTCGACTAGGGTTCCATTCAATCGACTAAACCAGGGCAGAGATGGCCTATTTCCTCTTGATCAGTCGATAGAATGGACCTGTTCAGTCGAATGAACTGACTGGTTCCAGGCAATGAGCCTGAACAGGGAGTAGATTCCCCAAACGGACGTCTATTTGCACGCTGTTTCCTCCGACGTTTCGCCCGATAAGTCCCCTTGCTACTAGAGCCTACCTCCATCCATCCGACATCTACCGGGGTTCATTTGTTTACATTTTGGAAGTAGCTTCTTAAGTATATGAAAATCGATTTCTGTTAGTCCCTGACGAGTTGTTTTTGATGACAACAACCTTACTTTGAATTAGATTATAAAATATATAATACTAACATTATTGTGTAGATATATATAGATATGTTTGCAGGTACTAAAGAATGAAGAACTGTATAGTATAAAGATTCAAGATCAAAGATTGAAGATATCAAGATTCAAGACTCATGAGTATCAAGAATTTCAAGAGTTCAAGTTTCCAAGATAAGTTATATAGTTAGGAATATTGTTAAAACTCATAGAAAGGCACTGACATCTTAAAATCTATTTTATTCGTGGAATGGAATCCACTTCGTACTTGTTAAAGGGATGGAACCCTAAGTAGGATGGAACCTACGAAAAATCAAGTGGAACATCTTTTTGTATCCACATACTTTTATTTCAAAATGACTTTCAAAATATATAGCTTGTTTTTAAAAATGATTTTAAATATTCCTGTTTAAAAAAACCAAAATCATTTGTCCTGGTTTTTCAATATATATTTTAGCCTCAAAAATATCCTTAGTTTTAAATATCCTTAATTTTTAAATATCTTTGATTTTAAACTATTATCCTAAGTTTTTAAACTATAATTCTGATATTAATATATTTAGCTGTTTTATATATTTATACTTAAGATTTAAATATAAAAGTATAGAAAATTATTATATATATTTTAATATTGTTCTCTATAGTTATTTATGTACTATAACTATATATAAGTATATTTATAAAGTTTAAATATAAATATAATATAATATAGAAATTATTTTCAAAGAAAAACAAATCGCCAAAAAATACAAGGGCATGTCGACATGGTCATATGTACCCCTGTCGACATGGTGACAGTTAAATTGTTTTTTAAAAGAAGTGTCTATTCGCCACATCCCTTCACCAATGAACATGGCTATTGATCTACTATAAATAAAGGGTGTTTTCAATGAATTTTATTCACTTTTTCTCTAATTTAACTTCTCTTCTTCTTCTCCACTTTCTTATTTACAAATTACACCATTACTCTGCCGAAATCAATATCGAATCTAACTAGATAATTTCTGGTTTTGATTCTCTCCACTATCTCTACAAGATCCAAGTGCTAATCTGAGTTATAGACTTTTTGTAATCAATTGAGCAAGAGAAGGTGTGATTGTAGCCCTGGAAATCAATTGGGTGAAATTGTTGCCCCAGAAATCAAGTATCTCTACCCAGAGGATTGTGATTCTGGAGGGTGTACCTCGTAGCCTTGAAACCGAGGGTTGTATTTGTAAGAATTGTTTTTGAAAGGAAATCCGTACTTGTGTTGCGGGACTGGATGTAGGGTAACTCCGAACCAGTATAAAATCCGGTGTGTTCTTTCCTTTACTGCTTTTACTTTATATTTGCATTTGTGTTTGATTCTATGTTCATATCTGTGTCTGATTAGTGTATACATTGTTAACAAATTAAGATAAATTCAAAAAGATTAACAAATTTCTTAAAACACTATTCACCACCCTCTAGTGTTAATTCTAGCCTTAAGATACTTAATCCGCATTCTAACAATTGGTATCAGAGCTTTGTTTTCAAAAGTTTCATAATCTGAATTTTGAAAAGTTTTAAAATGGCTATTTTTGAAAAATTTGTTAAAACTAGTTTAGAATTGTTTAAATCATCATTGTTCCATGAGTCTGCATATGAATGTTATTCAAATTCTAGTTGTCTAACCAAATTTTATAATGTGCAGGAAAGATGCTTTATGGGTATTAAGGAATCAATCCACAATGGGCAATCTGTGTAGATCAAAAGGAATAAGTGGATACTTGATAGTGGATGCTCTAGACACATGACTGGTAATCCAGATATGCTGAATAATATTATATACAAAGACGGAGGACTGGTTAACTTTGGAGACAACTCGAAAGGATACGTGATTGGCATCGGGAATGTTGGTAACTCTGAAACTACTATTATTACTAATGTTTTGCTAGTTAAGAATTTGAAACAAAATTTGCTAAGTATAAGTCAACTATGTGATAAAGGATATAAAATTAAATTTGAAAAAGATAAATGTCATATTGAAGATAATAACTCAACCATAATATTTGAGGGAACTAGGAAAAAGAATATTTATATTCTTAGTATGAAAGTTTCAAATGATAACCTATGTCTTTTGGCAAATACAAGTGACCCTTGGATTTGGCATAAGAGATTTGGACATTTGAATTTCAAACTCTTATCTAGACTGTCAAAACATGATCTAGTAAGAGGTCTCCCTAAAATGAATTTTAAAGTAGATAGTTTATGCGATGCATGTCAATTAGGAAAGCTCAGAAAAAGTTCCTTTAAATTAAAAGATATGATTTCAACTTCAAAACCCCTTGAGTTACTTCACCTTGATTTATTTGGTCCATCTCAAATTCAGTCATTAAATCATAATAAATATGTTTTTGTAATTGTAGATGATTATTCTAGATTTACATGGATAATATTTTTGAAACATAAAAGTGATACTTTTGAATGTTTTAAGAACTTTACAAAAAGGATTCAAAATCAATTATCTTTAAAAATTATAACTATTCGTAGTGATCACGGTGGTGAATTTTAAAATGAAAAGTTTTAGGAATTCTGCAATAAGAAGGGAATAACTCACAATTTCTCATTTCCAAGAACTCCACAACAAAATGGAGTAGTTGAACGTAAAAATAGAACGATATAAGAGTGTGCGAGAACTAAGCTTTCAGATAGTAATTTACCAAAACATTTTTGGGCAGAAGCTGTTGCTACCGTGTAACGACCTACTATTTTAGACCATTCAAATCGACAATAATCCACACGTGTCTGACTTGAATAATTCAAAATAACAGATTGTAAATAAATTTGGAGCAAATGAAATCAAATACACAGAATCACAGACACAGAACATATCAGAATAACTCGCAGCGGAAATTAAAAATACCATAGTAGTTCATGAAGCTACTATAACAAACTCTCAAAACAAAATACATAATATTTGTTTGAAAACATATACAATAGAAATCTCAAATAAATAGAAGTTTATGAATACCAGAACTGAAATAGAACAACTGAACTGAAAGGAACAGATAACTAGACAAGCAGAATCTCCAACGATTCCTAGCTCCAGAAAGAAATCCAAAGCTAAGCTGTAAATACTCAGGCTGACCCGAGCATAAAGTAAAATACAAAACACTCGAGTCAGGACAATATATACTTATATAATGTAAACCAACTCAAGTGAACTGTAGTAGAAATGCATAATAACTCAAAGGATGCTTGGGATCGCCCATCCTTTAAGGATCAGTTAAACTATAAATTAAATACATCCCGTGGTTAAAATTTCAAAATGGTATTTTATACTTCGAAATCAAATATCATTTTAAAATTCAATATCCTTCAAATATCCATTTCAAAATATCAAAATATCATATTTCAAAATAGTTTATATTTCGAAACAAATTACTTTATTTTAAATCATAAAAATGAAGTTATTATATTTAATAATTAAATTATTAAATTTCCAAAATTTTAATCTTTCAAAGTTCATTCGTTCACTTAAATTAATTAAAATAATGAAAATTCAACTTTCGCAGCATTTAAAAAAATGCTACGGAAAGTCACATTTAAAACAGTTCAATTTAACAAAAGACAGCATTTAAAATGCTGTAATAGGGTTACATTAGTTTCAAATAAACTTAGTTAAATTCAACCATTATAACATTTACAAAAATGCTATAATAGCCTTTAATTAAATTTAGTCATTTTGTTCATTATTATCAACTACAGCATTTACAAATGTTGTATTATCATTTACATTAGAATTAATAGCATTTCAGAAATGCAGTTAATTAACTTCAAATATTCAGTATAATTTCACAAACAATTATATTTTTATATAAATCATTTTTAACTTAAAAAATCATATAATTTCACTTTTAAAACAATCATTCAAATACCCTTATATTCATGATTTTATAAAGTTAAACCTCCATTCAAAAATCAAAATTTAATAATAATTCACTTATTAAATTCCAATATTAAATTATAAATTCATTAAATTAAATTAACTTAACACTTAAGTTTAAATTTTCAAATATAACTTAATTCCATTTTTTATTTACTTAACTTAAAATTCACTTTTAAGCCAAATTCACAAATTTCCAATTTTAGTTATATTTCAAAATTTCAACTTAAATATTCATTCATTTCACATTTTAACTTTATTCAAAATCATTAATATAATATAAAAATCATTTAAATTCACTTTAATCCAAATTATCATGAATTTATCACATTTCACATTTAATTTAAATTCCAATTATCACCAAATTAAAATTTCCCAAAATAACTTACATTTCAAATTTTCTAATTTTACCATTAATTTATTTCACTTATAAATTTTCAGAAAATCAATAATGCTTTACAAAAATCATTTTATTTAGTTTAAATCAAAATATCATAATATTTACATTTTTAAAATATTTTAAAAAAAATTTATAAGTCATATTTTAACTACGGGTCTGTATTTCATTTCTAGTCTAGGTAAAGTGATACGGGTAATATATCATTTCAACCTGTAATTTACAAAGAAAACCCGGGTTTGATCATTTCAAACCCGCAATCCCAAGGAAATGAAAAAAATAATTGAAAATCATTCAGGCCTATCATTTTAGCCCATAATGATTTTCTCCTATTCTAAAGTCCGTTCGGGTATGTATCATTTCAACCCATAGTGATTTTAATCTAAAGGGAACTTGCAGTGTGATAAACTGATAAAAATAATAGAACAACATAATATAACAGTAACATATAATATAATAGGTGTTTAAGCATGGGTGAACATCATAAAATCATAACATAGCATGTGTAACATGATAATGCATTTTACAGATTCAAAAGGGGTCAATTCACTAGTTATATATGTACATATTGTCTGGTGAGAATAACTCACCTGTTAAGCTGGAGATTTGCCAACAAAGCTCACAACACAAAGATTACGAAGGCACGACAACTCTAATACAATTTGAGTGTGGAGAGAAAATCCAATGATATAGGTCTTGTGTTACAACCCAAACAAAAATCAAAGCAAACCATAAATTTCAATACACTAGAAATGAAATAACTTTTAAATAAAAAGAGATACGAATGCCAAATCTTTTGCCTTGCTTTCTCTATTCTTTTGTCATGGCCTAGGGATGGTTTTGGCTCTGGTTTGAACAAGTTTGGCTCAGGTTTGGTCATGTGTATGCATGGCCTAGGTAGTAGAATATGAGGAGGAAGTTTATACAAAGGAATATGAAGAGTTTAAGGCAAAATAGGTGGGTTTTGTTCACAAAAATGGCTCGGCCATGGGCTTGTGTGGTCAGGTCAGAGGGGTATGGATCAGGTCAGTGGAAGGAAAGGTGTGTGGTGGTCTGGCCAAAGGTGGTGGAGGCGGCCTAAGGTGGTGGTGGTGGTGGAAAATGGAGTGGTGAAGCAATAGTGGTAAACAATCATGTTTTTATGGCTTGTTTTGCAATTTTTGTGGAGTTTTGGCATCATGGTGGCTCGGCCTTGGTCAAGACCAGAGGAGTAGCTGGTGGTGATGGCAGGGAAGAGATGTAGGGGGTGGTGGCCGTGGATATGGAGTGGAGGCCATTCAAAGAAGCAAAGAAAACAAGGCAAAATACATGAAAAATGAGAAGAAAAGTGTAAAAAGTAGCCATTACCCGTAGATTTTTCTTGAAGCCATGATTGAATGAGAAGGTAAAATGTTTTTGGGTGAATGGAGGCTGAAAACTCACGGCTACAAACCAAAATGCACAGCCAAGATAGTAATTGAGGAGTTATGGCAAATGAAAGGACAAAGGAGATGAAAGGACTTAAGGTAAATAAGCTTTTAAAACTCTTCATATTTCTTTTTCTTTATATTCAAATAAAACAAAAATAAAATCAGTAAATTGACTTTAAAACCGAAACAAAGTAATATAAAATAAAAATAATTAATTAATTTTAAAGAAAATGGAAAAAGAATATAAGAAATTGCTTAAAAATTGAAAACAGGGTCCAGAAATTACAAATAAATCACTATTGACTTTGGAAAATTAACAACTTCATTTTAAAAATATTTTAAAACAAAAATGTGAAGTAAAATAATTCATTTATATTTTCAAAATGAAATAAATAATTAAATTTATAGAAATTAGAAAAAGAACTAAAGAAATTGCTTAAAAATTCAAAACAGGACTTAAAATTTACAAATAGAATATCACTAGTTTTAGAAAATTTCTATTTCACTTTAAAACAAATAAAAGGTCAAATAAATAAAATAAATGAGGAAAAAAATAAAGTGGGAATGAGAATCAAATAAGATTTTTAAAAAAAATAGAAAAATAAATAAAGAATTACTTTAATTAATTGAAACTGGAAATTAGAAATTGTAAGCAAAATACAACTGACACTGGAAAATGTCAATTATACTTTTAAAAAATGTTTTAAAACCAAAATATATGCACAACATGTTATTTTACCCATATAAATATAAATTAGAACATTACATGACCAAATAAAATATTATTTACAATTTAAAATAAACAATTTGTTAAATACAGCAAATTACACACAATATTGAAAAAGGCATAACTTTCACATTATAAATCAGATTTCAACGAAACAAAAAGCATTATTCTTAAAATTTTATTTACTTTCATAATAAAAGATAAAATTCAAATTTTCAAACTTTCAAATTTCTAAATTAAAAGTCAAAGTTTGACCATATTGACCAAAATTCACTTTTCTGGGAAATATTCTTTTTAGTCATGTTTGGAATTCTAATTCACATCAAAATCAAAATTTATATTTAAAATAACAAAATTTATTCATTTTAATAAATAAAATAAAGTTTTTAAATCAGGAAATCAATTAAAATAACCAAAATAAATAATTAAAATAATCACAAAATACAGGGTTGTTACATACCGCCTGTTATATTTTGAATAGAATTTTAGTCAGACCTTTAACTGATAAGACACCTTATGAACTTCTTCATGGAAAGAAACCTAAGGTATCATACTTCAGAATTTTTGAAAGTAAATGCTTTATTTTAAATACAAAAGATAATTTGGATAAATTTGATCCTAAATCTGACAAAGGAATCTTTATTGGATATTCTAATAGAAGTAAAGCTTATAGAGTTTTTAATTTAAGATTTAACACCATCGAAGAAACAATGCATGTTTCGTTTGATGAAAATTGAAAAGATTTTGAAATTTCAAATGATGAAGGAGATTTAATTACTCAAAATCAGGAATCAACCGAAATTAATAATGAAATTAATCATCCTAATAAAAGGATTAAACTTTTAAAAGATCATCCTATTGAAAATATAATAGGAGATATGCAATCTATTGTTACAACTAGAAATCAACTAAATAAAATGAGTAATGTAGCATTTATATCATCTATTGAACCCAAAAATCCTAAAGAAGCATCAACTGATGAGTCATGATTTTGGCTATGCAAGAAGAATTAAATGAATTCACTAGAAATGAAGTTTGGGAACTTGTTCCTAGACCCGAAGATAAAACTATAATTGGAACTAAATGGGTCTATAAAAATAAAATGAATGAACAAGGTGAGGTTGTTAGAAATAAAGCACGATTAGTCGCCCAAGATTATTGTCAAGAAGAAGGAATAGATTGTGACGAAACCTTTGCTCCCGTAGCAAGATTAGAAGCCATTAGGATTCTACTTGCTTTCGCAAATCATAATAATTTCAAATTATTTCAAATGGATGTTAAAAGTGCATTTTTAAATGGATTTGTAAAAGAAGAAGTATATGTTGAACAACCACCACTTTTTGAAGATGAAAATTTACCAAACCATGTGTACAAACTTAAGAAAGCTTTATATGGTCTAAAAAAGCTCCTAGAGCCTGGTATGATAGACTAAGATCTTATTTATTACAATCAAATTTTGAAATTGGTAAAATAGATAATACTCTTTTTATTAAAAGAAATAAAAATGATATCCAACTAGTTCAAGTATACGTAGATGATATCATTTTTGGTTCAACTAACTTCGAAATGAATAAAGAATTTTTTGAAATAATGACAAAAGAGTTTGAGATGAGTCATATGGGTGAATTAAACTTCTTTCTAGGATTGCAAATAAAACAGTTAGATAATGGTATTTTTATTAGTCAAGAAAAATATGCTAAAGAACTAGTTAATAAATTTGGTTTGACTATTGCGAGTGGAAAACCTACTCCCATGGCAACCAATGAATATCTAAGTAAAGAAGATCTCTCGAAAGATGTAGATCAAAAGTTGTATAGAGGAATGATCGGATCATTGCTCTATATCACTGCTAGTAGACCTGATATCATGCATAGTGTATGTCTCTGTGCAAGATATCAATCTCATCCTAAAGAAACTCACTTAAATGCTGTAAAACGTATCATAAGATATATTAAACACACATCTGATTATGGCTTATTTTATCCTAAAAATGATTCATTTTATTTAATATCATACTGTGATGCTGACTGTGCTGGATGTAAATCAAACCGAAAAAGTACAAGTGGAACTTGTCACTTTTTGGGACATTCTCTGGTTTCCTGGTTTAGTAAAAAGCAAAGTACAGTTTCTCTATCAATAACTGAAGCAGAGTATATTTCTGGTGCTTTGGCTTGTTCTCAAGTAATATATATGCAACAAACCTTAAGAGATTTTGGAGTAAATATCTCAAAATCGCTAATTTATTGTGATAATTCTAGTGTAATAAATTTATCTAAAAATCCTACTCATCATGCTCGAACTAAACATATTGATATTCGACATCATTTTCTTAGAGATAATATAACTAAAGAAGTAATTACTCTCGAATATATAAACTCTGAGAATCAAACTGCTGATATCTTAACAAAACCATTAAATGAATCTATATTTACTAAATTAAGAAGAGAATTAGGTATTTGTTCAATAACTGAAATATAAAACATAAATATATAACAAGTATAATTAAATAAATTAAAAATAAATTAGAAGCCAAAATTAAAATACCCCTGTCGACAACCCCATATCCCACCATGCGACATATAACGATATTTTTTGAAAATTAAAATTCCCACCAAAATTTGAAAAGTTGGTTATATATTCTTCCATATTTCAACTGTCTCTTCATTCTCTCTCATTTTCTTCTAGTTTAAACTTCTGAAACAAAGAAAATAATGGCCTCTCCATCAAATTCAAACATAAACTCGACTTTCTCATTTCACTCTCCTACTCCCGGCCCTCTTCAACGCTCCATTCACGCTCGTGTGATAAAATTAGAGGATACTACAAAGGACATTCTGCAAATGGTGACTGAGATTCAAGTCAAACAAATTCGGATGAGTAAAGAACAGGAGAAGCAAGGTCGAATCTTTAGAAACTTGCAGAAGTTCCTAATGGATAACCAAGCGAACCCGATCTTGATCGAAGAAGAGTCTTCTAGTGACCATACACAAGAGGACAGCGAAGAAGTGCCAATGGAAGAGGAAGAAGCACCCTTGGAAGAAGAGGACGCACTTGTTCATGAAGTGCAAGTTGAAGACGACGACACCGTAGTTTGCGTTGGTGAAGTATGTTTTGATAAGGATGGAAACCTTGTCAAACAGCGTGGAAACTTCTGTCTCCACTATCCTAATTGTTCGATTCATAGGTCTCCTATTGTCAAGAATACTCCTTAGTGTTCTTTCTTTCATTCTTTCGTTCGTATCGTTGTATATATATAGTTGTTTATATTAAAAACACATGTATATCTGTTTACATAGTTTACACACATATAAATATAACATTATATAATAAATTGTGTTCTCTTATTCGTATATTCTCATATCTTCTGAATATATAGTTTATTAGTTAAGAATAGTAGTTATTAAGAGTTTAGTTTAAAGTTAAGTATTGATTATGTATGATAACACCATCATTATAATCACAAGTAATGTAGTCTTAGTTGCAGGGGGAGTTATATAGAGTTATATAGAGTTATATAGTATTAGGGAGTTATATGGTTTTTGTTGATGAAAAAGGGGGAGAAGTATAAAATAGGATAGTTAGGCATAGATTAAGGGGGAGTTATTAGAAGTATTAGGATAGAAGTGATATTTTATAAACAAAGGTTGTCATCATCAAAAAGGGGGAGATTGTTAGTCCCTGAGGAGTTGGTTTTGATGACAACAACCTTACTTAGAATTAGATTATAAAATATATAATACTAACATTATTGTGTAGATATATATAGATATGTTTGTAGGTACTAAAGAATGAAGAACTGTACAGTATAAAGATTCAAGATCAAAGATTGAAGATATCAAGATTCAAGACTCATGAGTATCAAGAATTTCAAGAGTTTAAGTTTCCAAGATAAGTTATATAGTGAGGAATATTGTTAAAACTCATAGAAAGGCACTGACATCTTAAAATCTATTTTATTCGTGGAATGGAATCCACTTCGTACTTGTTAAAGGGATGGAACCCTAAGTAGGATGGAACCTACGAAAAATCTAGTGGAACATCTTTTTGTATCCACTTACTTTTATTTCAAAATGACTTTCAAAATATATAGCTTGTTTTTAAAAATGATTTTAAATATTCCTGTTTAAAAAAACCAAAATCATCTGTCCTGGTTTTTCAATATATATTTTAGCCTCAAAAATATCCTTAGTTTTAAATATCCTTAATTTTTAAATATCTTTGATTTTAAATTATTATCCTAAGTTTTTAAACTATAATTCTGATATTAATATTGTTTGCGCCAAACTTGGTCACAAACACCCAATTGTCGTTGAAAGCACCAGTTCGCAATCACAGATCACAAATATCAAATATGTAGAAAAATAAGTATGCAAATCACTCAGGAAACTCAATAAAAACGGTAAATGACATGGGATTTATAGTGGTTCGGCGATCTTGCCTACGTCCACTCTGAAGCTGATAACTTTATTGATATTCACTTGATGATTACAACTGATTACAGCAGGTTGCAGTGGATTAATGCTTTGAAATTCAAATACAACAGTGGTGATGAAGTGTAGGATTGAATCCGGCAGAGTCTGGATGCTGAATGGCCAAAGATCCCTTTTCTGTTGGCTTCAGGGGGCTATTTATAGGCGTAGGAGGCTGAGATCGCGCTCAAACTTCGGGAGACTTCTTCTGGCACGTGAGTGGGCCCACGCGTCCGGTCCCACCAAGTTTCGACTCAATCTGTGATCGATTCGAAACAACTTCGTATCGATCAAAAAACGATCCAATCGAGCTGAAATTTGGTGAGGACATTCTTCAATATGTACGTAAGCTTTTGTGAAAATATCATAGCATTTAGGCTTATGGATCTCGAGATATAGTCGATTCGGGCTAATGATCTTCGGAATGTTGTCTGGTTTGAATCCATGGTTTCGAATCGATCCTCTCTCGTGGCTTTGTGATGATGTGGCGCGCACTCCTCGCTTCGATCCTCCTTTTGCACCGAGTTGATTGAGTCACTCCAGAAACTTTGTCGCGTTCGCATCCAAGATTTAACACGTCATCTCTGGCTCGTTTGACTCGATAGTATAGACATACATGGATTCGAACATTGGGTCTCGTTCGTATCGATCGTATGTACTCCGGTCGATCGATACGAAAGTGTCATAGCAAGATGGATTCGAAGCAGCATCCCTTGATGGATACGAATGATGATGATCCAATCGATACGAAGACTGGCTGACTGATGGATGCGGGTTGAGGATGGCTGATCGATGCGAATCGAGGCCAACTGCTGATGGATTCGAACAGGGAGACGCTGATGGATTTGAACAGAGGTGTTGCCTATGGATTCGAATAAGGGTATTCTCCTTCATTTTGCATCGATCATAACTTGAGCACACGAACTCGGATTGACTTGAAATCTAGAGTGCTAGCTTTCATGACTTTGCTTGCTGTGTCCTATCAATTGTAGCCTGATCCGGTCTCAGACAAAATTCATCGATATCCATGGTGAAACAGTGTATAACGAACTTTTACGACGAACCGTCTTTAGTTTTCCATTCAACTTTTTGGTGTCACGGCCTTGCCAAAAGGCGGGATAACATTTGCCCCCCAAAACATACCTTGCCATAGGAAGGTGTGTTTTGTAGTTTCCATAAGCTGGATGTTCATATCCTATCATCGACCTATAAAGAACTTGATAGTCTTTCCTGACCACGAATGACGATCGTTCGCGACCGTATGTCGCTTGAGGTAATATGGGACCTTTCGAGGTCGGATGCCGTTCGCGGCAGATAGCGAAATGGGACCGTTCGTGGTCGGATGCCATTCACGGCGAACAAAGGAAGGGGACCATTCGTGGTCGGATGCCGTTCGCGGCAAATAAAGAAATGGGGTCATTCGCGGTCGGATGCCGTTCGCAGCAAACAAAGAAATGGGGACCATTCGCGGTCGGATGTCGTTCGCTGCAAATAAAGAAATAGGACCGTTCGCGGTCAGATGTCGTTCTAGACGAGCTATGATGGATTGTGACCGTTCGCGGTCGTATGGTGCACGAGATAAAATGTGATCGTTCGCGATCGGATGCCGTACGAGGTAGAATGTGATCGTTCGCGATCGAATGTCATACTGGGTGAATTGTGACCGCTCGTGGTCGGGTGCCGCACGAGGCAGAGTGTGATCGTTCGCGATCGAATGTTATACTAGATGAAGTGTGGCCGTTCACGGTCGGTGGCCGTTCACGGTTGGGTGCCGTACGAGGCAAATGAGTGTGCCCGGGGGGACTCAGTTGTTATCGATGTCAGGTTCATGTTCGGGTGAATTTCTGAATCAGCGATCGTGGTGGTTCGTCGCCATACAAGGTGTGCTTGTGGACCGTTCACGATCCAAAGCGTACGCCAGCAACTTCTTCTACAGAATTGCAAATATCAAATTAACGTTCACATGAATTCCATAACCATAACAAAATGTCCAAACAAGAAAAGTCTAAATGTCCAAATCAACATAAAACAAAAGCAAAGCAAGGATGTCAAAGTGTAAATTCTAACTACGAGACGGTCCATAATCATTCAGAGCATGCCTGTGGATCGTTCGTGTAACGACCCGCTATTTTGGACCATTCGCATCCATTATAAGTGCATAGGTAGACACTCATGCCGGAATTGAATTGCTCAAAATATCGCGTTGTTAATTTAAAATTTGGCAAAATTCAGCATATGCAGTAAATATATCAATAACAGAGTCACAGACACAGAGTAATACAATAATACGCAGCGGAATAGATAAAATAGTAGTTCATGAAGCTACTATATAAACATCAGAGTTAGAAATAAAATACAATAGAATATCTCAAATGCAGTGAAGTCTTCAGTACAACAGATGACTTCTCTGAACAAGTCAACTGGAAGAGCTGAAAGCTGAAGCGATAGTTGGATCTCCAAAGGAAGCTCCAAACTCCAAAAGTGAGTCTCAAATGCTGTTTCACTCGGTCTGACCCGAGCGTAAAGCAAAACACAAAACACTCGAGTCAGGATTAACATTCTTATATAAATAAATCCAACTCAAGTGAAATATCAACAGAAATACAAGTAACTTAAAGGATGTTTGGGATAACCATCCTCTAAGGATCTTCAGAACTATCTACAAGGTGGAAATATACATTATAACACCGTGGTCATTTTAAATTTATTTACTTCAAAATAAAAATATCATTTTCATTTCAAATATAACTATTTCCCAAAATAGTATATATATTAATTAATTCATAAAGTAAAGTATTTAAAATTTCCTCAAGTTTCACAAATCGATTCAAATTAACTCAAATTCCAAATTCAAATTTGTTCAAAGCTCAATTCATCAATTCAATTCAGTTCTAAATATACCATTTAAATTTTCAATATATTTCAAGGCTTTAATATTCAACATTTTCAAAGTTAAATTTAACAGTTTCATATAGCTCTTGATTTAACTTCATTATTATTTAATCAGGGAATATTCACTTAATAAATTCAATATCATTTAACTAGCCTTAAATTTCATTTTTACTAAATATTTCCTTAAACTTTAGTAAAAAAAAATTCATTAGATTACTTATAAATCAAACTCAAGTTATAAATCATATCTTACATCTCAGTTTCAATAAGTTTCAAATCGGTTTAATTTAAATAAAATTCTTCATTAAATACAATTTCAGCTAAATTCAAATTATCTTTCTAACCTTAACTTATTCAAATTATTACCAAAATCTATTTTGAAATATATTTTAAACACTCAACATATTATATGTATTTAAATCAATCATTCCCATTTATATATAATAATTTAAGGCTCAACATTTAATAAAACCATATATTTCTTTCCAAAACCATAGAATCCATTTTTTAAAATATTTATATATATGGACCAACGGTGTCTGTATATATTTTTATCATATGGTTAAGTGATACGGATATTTATCATTTCAATCCGAAATTTAAATATATACGGGTAGATATCATTTCGACCCGTAATCCCAATTTCAATTCAAATGAAAATCGCTTGGGTTTATCATTTCAACCCATAACGAAATTTTCCTATTCTAAAGTCCGTTCGGGTGTGTATCATTTCAACCCATAGTGAATTCTATATTAACAGGGAACTTGCAGAGTGATAACAGATACCAAAAAATATAACAACAGGCATATATCATCAGTATAAATAACAGATACGGGTGTCAGATGTTACAGGTGAACAGATATAAATAATAGTAATAACAGGCATATAATACTAGATACTGGTGTCAGATGTCACAGGTGAACAGTTATAGATAATAGCATATATAACAATGTAAATAACTACAGCAACATATCTCAATTGCTATTTCAATTGAAATCAAATTTAATAAATACAAGAACATTAATCGTGAGTGATTACTCACCTTTCGAGGCTAGATAGGTTTGACAAGGAAACGAGCTACGAATTTCAAAGCAACGTTGGATGGACACGATTCGATGAAGATACAGGAACGACGGACGAAGCTGATAACAGAAAACGATAACGAATCAGAACCAGATTGAAGAAGATAGATGATATAAATGAACTGGATTTGATGATGATAAATGATATAGGTGAATTTATATTTATAACTATATATATAATCAAATTCTAAATTCAACATATATTAAATTAAATATATATATAGGAATTTCAAAATCAACTTAAATCCAAACCCATATTAAATTAAGTAAATATGTATTTATATTTTCCAAAATCATTGTTTTAAACAAAAACATATATATATATATATATATATATAACTCAACGTATATACATAATATATTTAAGATCAATATATATGTGCTATATTCATCTCAGCCTAACATATCATGTATATATCTTAAAGTATCATATTTACTGCACATTTCAAAGTTGAAATTTCTTGAACATAAAATAAATATAAGAATACACATATGTGAAGCCTGTAGCTTTTCAAACAAAATATAGGTGTAGACTATATATATATATATATATTATAAACATCAATTATACAGATTCCATTTATATACAAATACATGTATAAGCCAGACTATAAACGCAATCTGCCAAATATGAATTATAAACGAATATATACGAAATCATACCTATATATATACCCATTTTAAACTCAAAATATTAATATGTACCATATTCAAATCTAATATATTATAATCTAAATTAATACTTACACATATACATGCCGACATGCCTAAAATCTTTACTGACCAAACTATTACTCATGCAAAATATATACGACATATATACTATATATATAACTTATAAATTTAACTTTAACAGACTAGATATACATGAAACCGAACAAAAATATATATATACTTGATAAAATTGCCAAATACTTCATATACAAATAGCTTGGCACTATACCTATGCAAATTTGAAGTATATAGATAACAGAATCCAATAATATATATATTGAAACGAGAATTGCAGCAAGCAAAAAAAAAACAAAGTGTAAAACTTATGTACTACAGCTTGTACAAAATATGTACTATCATATTAAAGGTCATGTAAAACTTATAATGCTCTATATTATATAATTTATATAACTAACATAAGATATATATACATATAGTAATATATATATGCAAACATAACTATACTTACAAAAACAGATATATAAATACAATTTAATCTAATATAAAAATATAGATATGATACCATTGCTGAAGAATATAAGAGGAGAGTGCAAGAAGGAAGCAGGCTGCACGGTGGAAGAAGTTGAGGTGGGCGAAGCTTTGGGTGCGTGATGCAGGTCACGTGGAAGGGGAAGAGGAGAATGGTGGGAGGGAAGGGTGACAACACGGGTTGGAGTCGAGGCGGTTTCTAGGGAAGGCAGTTGGGTCCGCTTAGGGTCATTATTGTGATGCTTCGGGTTCAAGGACGAGGACGGAAAATCTGGAAACAAGGGGGTGGTTCGGTGGTTCGGCTATTGATGGGATTGTGGGTGGTCTCGTTGAGTGATGTGGCGTCTGGTTGTTTTGAGTTGAGGAGGGGTTGCTGCGAGTTAGGCGGTGGGTGGCTTCGGCCTGTGGGGTGGGTCGTAACCGGAAGGAAAGGAGTGTGGCTGTGCTAAGGGGAGGGGATGAGTGCGGTGGAGGAGAGTTTTGATGGAAGGCCAAGCGAACAAAAATTGGAGAAGGGGAGAGGAAAATGAAGAAGCAGAATGGAAAATATGGCAGTGGATATAAAAAGGCAGAGAACAAATGAAAGTTGCAATAACTCTATTATAATAGAAAGAAAAATGTATGAAACGTACTGAGAAAATAAAGTAGTGGAAAGGCTACAGTCACGAAGATGAATAAGCTGGATTTAGAAAGAAAAGTGAGTTGTCAAGATAAATGCATTTCATACGTTACCTATATTTTGGGACAGAACTACAAATGAATAAATGGGAGTGATGGAAAAGTAACAGCCGGCCATTGAATCGGCAACAGCTGCTAAAACAATTAATATTTGATTGATTGGACAGCACGTTTCAAATTTTTGAAAAGGCACAGGAAGTAACGGTTGACTTTTGTGGTACCAATACGACGAACAATTTATTATATCCGTCGCGTACTGGACCTCAAAATACAAAAATTGAATATACCGCGGAGATCAACACGACGAGACGATCAAAACGGTATACAGATATCCGTGGTACGATCATCCGATCAAAAGTCGATAATCGGTACCGAAAATGCTGCTATTTTGAACGGAAAAAAAAAACAAATGGAGCTAGAAACGTCCGAATTTCGCGAAACGAATTTCGCAGTCTGATTCAGAATGCTCTGAATACATTTTCTCCTGTTGACATATTTTGGTTTCGGAAAACTTTTAAATTCACTGTTATTAACCGGTTTGATTTGAAATGAAATTTCACAGGAAAAAAAACTTCAATATTATCAGATGAAAATTTACCAGTTGCTATACTAAAATAGACATATTCCAAATAATAAATTTTTAATTTCAAATTTTATTGTTTAAAATTTTTACAAATTTCCAGTTAAATATACTTTTAAAACCATTAAATTTTGCGGGTCGTTACAGTTCGCGATCTCATACATGTGTAAATGGTGTGATGGTGTTAGTGAGAAGTTTACGACTTGTTCATCGTTATTTAAATCAATTGATATCCATACGGTGCCCCGGCTCGGGGTTACCCCTAGCTGATGTAGATGGTGGCCGCTCTGGTTCCACCGTTGGAGCTCGCCTTCTCACATACTGAAGTAGCCTACCGTTTCTGATATGCCCTTCTACCTCATCCTTCAGGTGCCTACAGTCATTTGTGCTATGACCGTTCAGCTCATGGAATAAGCAATATTTGTTTGACTTTCTCTCGTCGGTAGTCGGATCCCGTTGCATTGGTCTACGATAGGCAACTTGCTCTCGGGTGTCTTGGTAGATTCGCTCTAATCCCTCGTTCAGTTCTGAATAGGTGGTAAATCGCGGCTCCCTCCGTTGCCGCTTTGACCTGTCATCATTTTCTTCAGCCTTTCGCTTCCCTTTACCAGTCTCTGCACCTTTTCTAGGTGAATTACTGCCTCTAACTGCGTAAACATCGATTTCTTCTTCTCTCTCCATACGAGCGTCCTCTAATCGCAAAAACTTTTCAGCTTCATGATAAAACTCTCCCAGGTCCGTAGGTGGATCCTTAGTTTGTGAATTCTTGAACTCTGTGCCATCAGATACAGTTTCCATCATGACCATAGATGGATCTGGTTGATCCACTGATGCTGCCGCCGCATTGAATCGCGTCAGAAAACTCCTCAAAGATTCCCCGGCCTTTTGTTTTAGAGTCGCCAAACTCATCACGTTCTTGGGTCTCGAAATATGAACCCTGAATTGTCTCATAAACCTTTTTGTCAAATCTGTCCAAGTCTCAATGGATCCACTCTCCAATTGTCTAAATCATAGCGCTGCAATGTCCGTCAAATACAATGGAAAGCACCGGGCCATGACTTCCTGTGATGCCCCCAGCACTTCCATGTGCCTCATATACTTCGTTAGATGGACCGTTGGATCCGTCCGCCCATCATACATTTCCACCGATGGTAGCTTGAAGTCTGGTGGATTCCTGGCCTGCCTGATCATAGGAGTAAAGGGACTCCTATGTACATCCTCCAGATCTCTATTGACTAGTCCGCCTTTCATGGCGCGTCTGACCATCTCTGCCAACCTGTCGTTGTCGTCAGGCTGTGATCTTTGAGTGTCACCTTCGTTCTGCCCCCTTGGTTGAGCGTTCATCCCTCTATTGCCACCAGGTTGCTCGGATGTCCCTGAATCTCTTCCCGGGATTGGATCAACAGGCTCTAAGTGTGTGCCCCCCAGTTTTGGCGCTGCGCCAGATGGTCCTGTTCCATTCTGAACCCTGGTTGTTCCTTGATTTTGCGCTCCAAGTTGCCCAATCTGTTGAAGCAAGTTCTATATCATTTCTTCTTGTCTTCTCATCATTGCCTCCATCTCATCCCTGGTGATGAAGGCTGAAGCTTGGTTTGCTCCTGAGGAAGCCTCTTGACTTCCTTCGTGCTGACTTCTCTCTGGCCTCTGTCTTCTACTTGATTGCCTCGTCATAACTTTTCAAATCCGAACTTTCAAACCTTTGAATTCAACTTCCAAGCGGTAGAATCCCTGAATTAGCCTTCTCAGTGAAAGCACCAAAGTGTTTGCACCAAAATTGGTCACAAACACCCAATTGTTGTTGAAAGCACTAGTTCCCAATCACATATCACAGATATCAAATATGTAGAAAAATAAGTATGCAAATCACTCAGGAAACTCAATAAAAACGGTAAATGACACAGGATTTATAGTGGTTCGGCGATCTTGCCTACGTCCACTCTGAAGCTGATAACTTTATTGATATTCACTTGATGATTACAACTGATTACAGCAGGTTGCAATGGATTAATGCTTTGAAATTAGAATACAACAGTGGTGATGAAGTGTAGGATTGAATCCGGCAGAGTCTGGATGCTGAATGGCCAAAGATCCCTTTTATGTTGGCTTCAGGGGGCTATTTATAGGCGTAGGAGGCTGAGATCGCGCTCAAACTTCGGGAGACTTCTTCTGGCACGTGAGTAGGCCCACGCGTCCGGTCCCACCAAGTTTCGACTCAATCTGTGATCGATTCGAAACAACTTCGTATCGATCAAAAAACGATCCAATCGAGCTGAAGTTTGGTGAGGACATTCTTCAACATGTACGTAAGCTTCTGTGAAAATTTCATAGCATTTGGGCTTATGGATCTCGAGATATAGTCGATTCGGGCTAATGATCTTCGGAATGCTGTCTGGTTCGAATCCATGGTTTCGAATCGATCTCTTCGAATCGATCCTCTCTCGTGGCTTTGTGATGACGCGGCGTGCACTCCTCGCTTCGATCCTCCTTTTGCGTCGAGTTGATTGAGTCACTCCGGATACTTTGTCACGTTCGCATCCAAGATTTAACACGTCATCTCTAGCTCGTTTGACTCGATAGTATAGACATACATGGATTCGAACATTGGGTCTCGTTCGTATCGATCGTATGTACTTCGGTCGATCGATACGAAAGTGTCATAGCAAGATGGATTCGAAGCAGCATCCCTTGATGGATACGAATGATGATGGTCCAATCGATACGAAGACTGGCTGACTGATGGATGCAGGTTGAGGATGGCTGATCGATGCAAATCGAGGCCAACTACTGATGGATTCGAACAGGGAGACGCTGTGGGTTCGAAAAGAGGTGTTGCCTATGGATTCGAATAAAGGTATTCTCCTTCATTTTGCATCGATTATAACTTGAGCATACGAACTCGGATTGACATGAAATCTAGAGTGCTGGCTTTCATGACTTTGCTTGTCGTGTCCTATCAATTGTAGCCTGATCCGAGCTCAGACAAAATTCATCGATATCCATGGTGAAACAGTGTATAACGAACTTTTACGACGAACTGTCTTTAGTTTTCCATTCAACTTTTTGGTGTCACGGCCTTGCCAAAAGGCGGGATAACAAATATATTTAGCTGTTTTATATATTTATACTTATGATTTAAATATAAAAGTATAGAAAATTATTATATATATTTTAATATTGTTCTCTATAGTTATTTATGTATTATAACTATATATAAGTATATTTATAAGGTTTAAATATAAGTATAATATAATATAGAAATTATTTTCAAAGAAAAACAAATTACCAAAAAATACAAGGGCATGTCGACATGGTCACATGTACCCCTGTCGACATGGTGACAGTTAAATTGTTTTTTAAAAGAAGTGTCTATTCGCTACATCCCTTCACCAATGGACATGGCTATTGATTTACTATAAATAAAGGGTGTTTTCAACGAATTTTATTCACTTTTTCTCTGATTTAACTTCTCTTCTTCTTCTCCACTTTCTTATTTACAAATTACACCATTACTCTGCCGAAATCAATATCGAATCTAACTAGATAATTTCTGGTTTTGATTCTCTCCAATATCTCTACAAGATCCAAGTGCTAATCTGAGTTATAGACTTTTTGTAATCAATTGAGCGAGAGAAGGTGTGATTGTAGCCCTGGAAATCAATTGGGTGAACTTGTTGCCCCGAAAATCAAGTATCTCTACCTATAGGATTGTGATTCTGGAGGGTGTACCTCGTAGCCTTGAAACCAAGGGTTGTATTTGTAAAAATTGTTTTTGAAAGGAAATCCGTACTTGTTATGCGGGACTGGATGTAGGGTAACTCCGAACCAGTATAAAATCTGGTGTGTTCTTTCCTTTACTGCTTTTACTTTATATTTGCATCTGTGTTTGATTCTATGTTCATATATGTGTCTGATTAGTGCATACATTGTTAACAAATTAAGATAAATTCAAAAAGATTAACAAATTTATTAAAACACTATTCACCCCCCCTCTAGTGTTAATTCTAGCCTTAAGATCCTTAATCCGCATTCTAACAATTTCGATACAAAAATCCACTCTTTGCATGAGTAGAGTTCAACAGGCAATTATAGTGACCTGGGTTCCTCTAACACGCCAAAACGACATACCCGGTCTCCTCACCTTGTGCGTAGCCTATGCGTGTGTCGATGCACTCATTTTTGCATGCCTAAGCACACACATATATTTAACCACGCACATCAAAACACAAATCACATTATGGAATTCATCGGGATGATTACTCGGCTTGGTATACTCTCATGCAACTTAGCACACGTGATAGTCGTTATGGCTATGTAAAATGCCCGCAACGTACTTGTAATCAATCATAGCTCTATATAATCAAACAATCACACAACAATTCTAACTATAATACTATCTTTGTTTTTAATTGTCGCTTAGCTCCAAATGCACATATATGTATACCCTCTCTTGCACATATACGTATACGTATATTCGGATATGTAATTCAATTATTACTTAAATCAAAACTTACTTTTATTTATAAATCTTCTTCAATAAAAGTGAAACATCTCCTTATATCATTTTAAAAATTCTCATACTATTTTACAAAATATAATACTTGCTCATAAATCTCTTTATAAAATACAATACTAGCTTGTAAATCGATTTAGGCCTTTAAAATACTTATTTCGCCTCATTGAAAATCAAGTATTCATCATTTTATTATTTTATAAAATCTCATATCTATTTTATAAAATATATTCTTCATTCATAAAATCATGAAACCATGTTATAAATACTAATTAAGCTTCATTAGTCTCTAATCACTTTTAATAATAAGTGTAGAGTTCATAAGCCACTTAAATTAACTTACTAACAATTTTCAAATCAATTCAAATGGATTAGCTAATATTTTATATTGACTTGCACATCATTGACTGCTTAATTAGTCCCAAACCAAACAATAACGTCACAATAAATCACCGAATCGACCCAAATCAAATCTAGGGCTTACTAACTATTTTCAAAACATAGTATTATGGTCTTAATTAGTAAAGGGAAACAAGTTTAACATGAATATTAGTCTAAACCCTAGCAAAGAAATCTCCAAATCATTCCATAATACTTCATAATTATAAATGAACGAATTAATGAAGTATAATACTCAAATTAAATAGGAGAATCATCCCACTCACCTTAATTAAACCTAAGCTAAGCTCTAATCGCCAAAACCTATCTCCACGCTCTCTTGAAATCCAAAACGAAATTCAAAACTCCAAGTCAAGAAAATTCCTTCGTGGGTTTCGTAGAGAATCCTATGAGAAAAATCTTGTTTTTTTATCAGAATTTATTGGATTTTATTTGGGAATGGATTAGTGGATCTAGGGTTAAGGAATTAAGGGATAATTATGAAATGATTAGGAAGAGGAAAAAAATGTGAATGAGGAAAATAAAATGAAAGTGGGAAGAGATTAGGTACTTATAGGCTAGCTTATGGGCTAAGCCGAAATTCACTTCATTCTCCGAAAATCACTATTTACTCCGAAAATCTATCGATTTCAAACATAGTCAAGTTTATACTCATTTTACTCGCATCGAAAAAGCGAACCTATTGATTCCTATTAAATTACATAATAGGGTTGTGCTTATTAACAAAGTAATTGGGCTTTAAATTGGTTTAAAGGTTAATTAAACAATACATGGGCATATTAGTTAATTAGCCAATCAATTATACACGGCTATTACTTCTCCTCTATGCCCATTCATATTTCATTTTTCTCACGGTCACAAAATCTAAAACCTAAATCAAAGCTGACCATAACCAAGGAAGAAAAGAGGAATTTTAATCTAAAGCCAAAGATCAAGCTAGGAAGGATTAATCAAAAACAAATCTCAAGTTCCTTATCAATTCTAAGGTGAATAATAATTTATTCCATCTCTTTTTGGTTTATATAATCAAATGATTTTGGATTTATGTTTTGTTTCATTTCTATGAAATTTTGGATGATGATATGTTTAAATTATGAATTGTTTGATTTAAACAACTACCTTCTATATATAATTCGTATGGTTTTAAGGGTAAAACCGTGAGATATTGATTTTGAAATTCCATGGAAAAAGTTTATGTTAAGTAAAACATGATTTTGGAGATGGGTTTTGTTTTTCAGAATTTTCCAAGCGATGGAAATTTTATTATGAATTCTGTGATTTTGGGGATTTTTCCCAATTGATTTACTAGGGAAAATAAATTATTTTGAAAGACGGGCTTTTCTGAAAACGTCGGATTTAGGTTATTTGGAAAGGTTTTAACATCTAAATCCTTTAATTTGGGATCTGAATAAATGCAGCAGTTTCAAAAGTAAAGAAATTAAAAAGTTTTATGGCAGTCAATCATAGTTTTACAACAAGGCAAGTTGTTAAGAAAAGATTACTTAAATATGCTATACTTCAGCCTTTAATCAGAAATAGGTGTTTCGCCTTTAATGGAAAATACCTTTCAACTCCCTTAGTTTCGCCCCATTATAGCCGAAACCATCAAAGTCCAAACCTTCATAATCAAAACCAATACACATGGTATCTCCTGGAAGGTACGTAGTAGATTGGAAGATGGGCAGAAGCTTTGGCGTCGAAGGGTAAGCTTTCGATAGGGTCGAAATCCTATTTTGTTTTCATAAGTTAAATCCTTGCTTTGTTTTATTTAAAAGCTTTTAACTTAGTTGAAACGTTTGTTTTCGAAGGGGTGTTTGTTTAGATTTCTAAGCAGGTTACTATGTTAATACTAAAGTACTAGCTTTCAAAAGGGATTCCGTTTTTTTAAAACAAAAGCTTTCGAAAGGGGTTGGTTTCGACCTAGTCGAAGCCTAGCCACTACTCTCCCTTTCGACCATATTGTCCAATAATTCTTTCGAAGAGTTGCCTTTATTTTTACTTTAAATCCAAACCTTTTTCTTAATTGCTTTCGAAAAGGGTTGGGGTTTCGAAGGAGACGGAGTCGAAAGGGGTTTCGACCCATACCTTCGAAGTTTTGATTTTTAGTCTTTTGCTTTCGAACTAGATGACTCCGACACCATCAATTTTTCCCCAAACTTGTTTTTGGTTGTTTCGAAAGAGATACTTTCCTATACAACCTTCTTGACCCAATTTATGTTTTAAGAGTAAAACCCAATGCTTTCGAAAGGGTATTTCATTTGTTTCAAAACCTATGTTTTAAAGAACGTTTTCTTGATACCATCGAAAGGTCTTATTAGTTTTGAAAGGTATATATATACACTTAGAGTTTTGGAAAGAAGATTTCTAAGCTTTCTAAGGAGTTCATCCAGGGGTTTCGAAAGTGATGTTTTAAGATTTTAAAATAAATGACCCATTCTCATTTTTAAGGAAAAACCATGGAATAAATAAATAAAGGTTTTGAAATGTTATTCACTTTATTATTAACTCATAACTGTATTTTGGAGAAAGGGTAGAATAATAACCAGTTAGGTTGAGCTAGTGGTGAATATAACTTAACAAATGTTAAAAATTTAATTAAAGATATTGGCAAGGGTCAATAGGTTTGCAATAAGCCCATGAAAACTGTATGATATTGGCAGGGGCCAATAGGTTCATAGTCAGCCTATGAAAACTATGATTTGATACTGGTAGGGGTCAGTGGGTTTGTAGTTAGCCCATGAAAACTATATCCGAATTAAGATATTGGCAGTCAGCCAATAGGTTCCCAGTTAGCCCATGAAAACTAGGATAAGAAATAAGATATTGAAGTTACCAATAGGTTCTTAGTGATCCTATGAAAACTAAGTAATTGGACAGATAGTCCTTAACATTTTAACAGGTTAATAGTAATCCTAGAAACTATAATTGAGATCGATGGTCAGAATAATGGGGATGGGTAATTCAGAATTGATTTAATTGTTTTGCATATCATCATAATGTTTTGAAATACTATGTTTTAACCATTGTGGATGCAGGATCATGGTATATGGTTTTATAAATGTTTTAGGATACTAGTGAGGGGAAAACTTGTTCCGCTAAGCGGCGTGGTCTCACTAGATATCTAAATGATTTGGGATGATAAATTATTATTCATACCAGGCTTTATGTCTGACTCGAAGTTTTTGTTTTCCCCTTAAACTCACGGGTACTCAACTGATTTTGAGTAGGTTGAGAGTTAAGGTTTCCAGGTGTTCTTTTAGTCGAATAAAGCTTCCGAGGACGTGCATGAGGCAAACTTGTTATTAGAGTTCTATTTATTTCCGCTGTGTGATGATTGTATTTTTTGCATTTTAAACCGTTTGTTTCATATATTTTTAGTTTAATAAAATGGTATTATACGGGTATTTTGTTGTGGTTTTGGAGATTATAGATTCTGAAGTGCAACGTTGAAATTAATCGGTTGTGGCGTCCTTAGGTTCAAAAGACAAGCAGCATGAAGTGCAACATTTTGAGCACCAAATAAATCAAAACAATGTCACACTTCAATTTATGCGTAATGATTCAGTTCACGTTTTCAACTCAGCATATGGGTGCAAGCAATGTGGGAAACATATCATATATATCACAATTTACTCCTGTTTCCAATTCAATGAAGCAAGTCACGTGTTCAATTTAAAGCATGGACCAAATACAATTAATTCAAGGAAATGTGGACCAGCCAATGTTCAACATATTTTTTTTCAATCAATGACGTGGCAAAGCATGCACATGCTTTGATTTAGTATTTGCTATATTCTAAATATTGGTTGCATTTTCTCATCTTTGGGTCATTCAAACAAGGCTACGTGTTCAAGTCAAGAATTCAAATATTGCAATGGACCAGTTCTTCCAGAAGAACTTCTATGAAAGTGGAAAATATATTTCATTCAGAAGCCTATATATACCAGAGAGATACAACACTTTGAAAATCATCTCTTACCCCATCACTCTTCTTATAGTTTAGTTTTAATTTCAGCAGTGTTTTTATTTCTGGACAGAATACGTAGGATTGTTAATTAGATTTAGCAATTTATTTATTCTTGTTCTTAGTTATTTTCTGCACTCTTTCTAGTTAGTTAATAAATTCAGTTCATTTTATTTCAGTTGTTTGCTCTGTTATTTTTTTAGCACTTTTAGTTTCTGCTCTGATTTCTACAATTTTGTATTTTGATTGCAATTTTGATTAGATTCGAAATCGATTCAGAGTATATTATTGTTTTTATTTCCTGTTTAAGAACCACCATTGAATTTGTTTAACACGCTTAAGATTTAAATATGTATTTCAAATATTTTAAAACACAATTCCCTGTGTTCGACCTACATACTACACACCTGTGCACTTGCAGAATTTATTAAAAATTGTGCTTTTCTAATCAATAGAAAAGTCGCAACACTGTGTATTTTGTCTGTAAAGGCAAATTGTTTTCTTGCCTATCTATATACTTTGATCTACCAAGGGGGCATCTTCATATGACGCTCTTGGCGTATTTTGTAATAATTATATGTTATCTGAACGTGGTTTGCGAATTGGGATTATGTAATTAATTTGGAATATTTAGAAGTGGAATGTGGAATTTGTTTTGTTGTTTAAATTTTTTCTATATTCTTGTGTTTCTACGTATCAATGTATCTAATATCGCCGTGTTTGGTCACCGAGGATTAATAACTATGGATGACTGCAGCATCCGTAACCATCTTATTGTTTCATACATTAGTTTAGTTTTCATACTTGAAATAGTTTTGTTACTTGCATTAATTTAGTTTTTGTTCATATTTGCATACCTCATTCTCATATTCACGTAACTATCCCCTACTCAGCAGCTTGCATTTTCACCTTCAAGTATTCATTTTTTAGTTCACACGGAAGGTTCAGTTTTTTTTTTCAAATTGCATAATCTTTCACACAAGTTTTTGCATATATTCATCCCTACATTCACGTGTTCACGTTTCTATTTGCATATTCACTTTGCCGCTAATAATTATTTCCTTAGTTGCATTTCATGTAGTTTTGATTTCATATTTTCACATGCTGTCAGCACAATTCATACTCTCAAATTCACATTAGTTGCATACGCTAGTTTTCTAAAAAAAATAAAAAGTCATTTTTTTATTATGTTCGTTCATTTTCACGCATAAATCATTTAGTTTCACTTAGTTTCTGTTCACAAAATCACGTTCTTCTCATTTTCACGTACACATCTTATATTAGTTTACATTCATTTTCATGTTACCATGTCAGTTTCACATATTACTTGCTGCTCTCATTTTTCTCGAACATTGCATGCATAATTTCAACTTTTTCATGTTTTCTTATTTCATTCACACATAGTTTTCACGTTTCTGTTTGAAGTTTTGCACTAAACATTCACGTTTCTTAGTTTTTTTTTGTTCACATAACCAAAGCATACTTCATTGCATTATTTCACCACGTTACATTCCATTTAATTTTATTTAACTCACGTTTGCATTTATACATACACACTTGCCTCTTGCTGCACTTTCATTCACTAACACATATCATTTTAATGTGAACTTCTATAATTCACATTTCTTATTAACCATTCATGTATGCATCTAGCATAACCATTCTTTAATCTTGCTTTCAACTTTCTGCAAATTTTCAAAAAATATATATATATTCACGTTAACCAAAAAGTTTTGCTAACAGTGCTTCAATTGAATCAACACATGGTTGCAGTTTCACTTTTTGTAGGTTATCAGCTCTTAGAGATCTCAACAAGTAGCAAAAACATATCAACTCAAATAGCTCCAACTCGGTAAATCTCAACCATTCACTAGCGCTACTCAGTTGCACTGGACGGACTACCATACCCCTCTATAAGTAATTTTCTACTCTACAGGTGCCCAACTGAAAACTGTTTAAATTTACTTTTGGCTATTGCACCTTGATTTGTTTATGCGCATTTGGTCAAGAAATAATTTTAACCGTTTAGAAAGTCAAAATATCTCATTAAACAAATCAACGGAAATTTGAAATCAACCGAATATGAGCAATCACAGTTCACCTAAATCGTCACCTGGATCACATGCTGGAAATAATGAATTTCATAAGAACAGACCATTATCCCTTAGAGACCGATGCTATCCAACTAGGACTGTTCAACCTTCGGTTATTTCATTTCCACCTTCCGAAGGAAATAATTTTGAGCTAAAACATTCTTTTATCCATGGGGTACCAAAATTCACTGGGTCTGAAAATGCTTATGAATTTCTTAGTGAATTTGAGTTATACACTTCCACAACTAAAATGCAACAACTTTCTACTGAATCCATCAAGTTAAGACTTATTCCATTTGCGCTTCTAGAAAGTGCAAAAGGATGGCTTAATTCTCTTCCTAAAAATTCAATTAAAAGTTGGGACGATTTCGTTACTATATTTTTGAATAAGTTTTTTCCTTCCATAAAACAATTAAAATGCGAACTGAAATCAATCAATTCTCTCAGAATGAAGGAGAAACTTTTTCAAAATATTTTGAAAGGTTCAATCAATTGTTATATAGTTGCCCTCATCATGCAATCCCTAGACACGTCTTGTGCCAAATCGTCTATGAAGGGCTTAACTATCAAACAAGATCCCAACTCGAATCAATGTGTGGAGGAGAATTCATAGCAAAAACAGATAAGGAAGCTTGGGAATTTTTAGAAGAATATTCGGAAAAGGATATGCAACAGGAAACAATTCGTGTTCCAATTCGTACTCCAAACAGAGGGGTACATGCTATTGACCCATCACATCTTCCTATAGATGCCCAAACTCCTCAAGAAGGAGAAGGACTGCCCCATTACTACACACAAGACCAAATCAATGCTATAGCTCAAAACAGTCCTTATTCATCCACATACAACCCTAACTGGAAGCACCATCCCAGTTTTTCGTGGTCAAATCCTAACAATGCGGCTAATCCATCACATATGTATCCGATGATACCAAATCCGAATTATCGAGCCCCAGCCTCTAATGCTCAAAATTCTCAACCTACTCCTCAGGAAAAACCTTCGAATCAACCATATAGGCATCCTAATTTCAATCCATCAACCCAACCTTCTCAACCTTCACAAGAAATTGCTCGATTGGAAAAACAACTCACCAAACAAAATGAACAAATCACTAACCAAGATGCGAGAATTGAGCAAATCACTAAACAAAATGAACAAATGTTGATAATGATGAAGGATCTCATGAAAATCAATGAGAAAGGTAAATTTCCTAGTCAAACTGAAGTGAATCCAAAGTATAACTCTCGAGGAGTAAATCTTTGTGAGGACGAAAATGTAAATCCAGTTAATCTTGTCACCACATTAAGGTCAGGAAAGAAGGTAGACAACCACGTCGGCAACCCCGACATCCTTCTTAAGTCTTCCCATGCTCAAAATTCTGAAACTCAGTCGACACCCACTGTTGTCAATCCAAACGACTCTGATTCTTCATCCAAGGTTGGCAATCCCGACCACTCTTCACCTTTTGATGTTGGCAACCCCAACATTTCAGCTCCCTTATCTTCAACCTCTAATAACACCTTCTTCTTCGAATGAACAACCTGCCGAACGAGTCTATAAACCCATAGCTCCACTTCCTCATAGACTCAACAAAAAGAAGAAGCCCACTAATTTTGACCAAATTCTTGAAATCTTCAAACAAGTTCAAATCAATATTCCACTTCTGATACCATCGAGCAAATTCCTCAATATGCCAAATATCTTAAAGAGCTATGTACTCAAAAACGTGCCACTAACGTTCCTAAGACTGCATTTCTAACCGCGAACACTAGCTCCGTTCTTTCAAATCCCTCCCCAATCAAGTATAAGGACCCCGATTGTCCTACAATCGGTTGTAAAATCGATAACACTCACATTAGTCATGCCTTACTCGATCTTGGAGCAAGTGTGAATCTTCTGCCTTATACTGTGTACTGTCAACTTGGACTAGGGGAATTAAAACCTACAAACATCACAATTCAACTAGCTGACCGATCTGTCAAAAAACCATTGGGCACAATTGAAGATGTTTTGATACAAATCGAGCAATTCTATTTCCCCATCAATTTCATAGTCCTAGAGACTACACCCGTCTCAAATCCTAACGGTCAAATTTCTTTGATATTAGGTCATCCATTTTTAGCAACATCAAATGCAATCATCAATTGTAGGAATGGTTAACTTCGACTTTCCTTTGGGCACCTAACCATTGAACTAAATATATTTTCAATCTTAACAAATAACCAAGGGATCTTGAAATAGAAGAAGTTGACATGATCCAAATAATTATAGAAAATGATTTTAGTGATATTACCGAATCGCTTAACATGTGCCTAGATAATTTAATTTCCAATGAAGATGCATACATTTCTGAATTAAATGATATTCTCTACTCTTTTCATAACTCACTAGAATTCAATCAGTTGATGTCTACTGAAGCCTCAAATGAAGAACGCCCTAAATTAGAGCTTAAACCTCTTCCAAATGACCTTAAGTACACATATTTAGATTCTTCGGAAAATTTCCCTATAAGCTTGGCCTCCGATCTCATTAAGGACCAAGAAGAACAACTTTTGAAAATTTTAAGGGAAAATAAAGAGGCGTTGGGATGGGTAATCGCTGATATTAAGGGAATTAGTCCAGCAATCATCGAACATCGAATACATTTAATCGATGAGGCTAAACCCACTCGCAATGCTCAAAGGCAACTAAACCCTAATATGAGAGAAGTGATAAAGGAAGAAATTATCAAATGTTTAGACAATGACATTATCTACCCTATCTCTGACAGTACTTGGGTAAGTACGGTACTAGTTGTACCAAAGAAGTCTGGAATCACTATGACCACAAATGAGAATAACGAACTTGTTCCCACAAAAGTCAAAACAAAATGGCGTGTTTGCATCGACTATCGAAAACTCAATGCAGCAACAAGAAAAGATCATTTTCCCCTCCCTTTCATTGATCAAATGCTCGAACACTTAGCCGGTCATGAATATTATTGTTTTCTTGATGGTTACTCCGGCTATAATTAAATTCCCATTGCGCTAGAGGACAAACACAAAACGACGTTCACATTCCCCTTCGGAACTTTCGCTTATCGTCGCATGCCCTTCGGTCTTAGTAATGCTCCCGCTACCTTTCAGAGATGTATAATGAGTATATTTTCTGATATGGTGGAGGATTTCTTAGAAATATTCATGGACGATTTTTTGACCTATGGATCATCTTTCGATCAATGCCTCCTTCGTTTAGAACATGTCTTAAAGCGATGTAAGGAGAAATCTCTTGTGCTTAATTGGGAAAAATGTCATTTTATGGTTAAGCAAGGAATAGTCTTAGGTCATGTTATCTCTAAAAGTGGCCTAGAAGTTGACAAATCTAAAGTTGATCTTATTGTTGACCTTCCTCCTCCAAGGTCCGTCAAGGACATTCACTCATTTCTCGGCCATGCAGGATTTTATAGGAGGTTCATTAAAGATTTTTCAAAAATATCAAAACCTCTTTCGAATCTTCTCGCTAAAGACGTTAAATTTGAATTTTCCAATGAATGTAAAATGTCTTTTGAAACCCTTAAATCGATCTTGATCACTGCACCTATCATCCAACCTCCAAATTGGACTTTGCCTTTCGTATTAACATGTGACGCTTTTGATTATGCCATTGGAGCCATCTTAGGTCAATGAATCAATAAACTTCCTTAAGTCATCTATTATGCTAGCAAAACTCTTAAAGAAGCTCAATTGAATTACTCAACCACAGAAAAAGAGTTTTTAGTAGTTATCTTTGCCCTCGATAAGTTTAGATCATATCTTGTAGGTTATAAGGTCATAGTTTACACCGATCATGCCGCATTGCGGTATTTACTCACAAAAAAGATGCCAAACCCCGCTTAATCCGTTGGATCCTCCTACTTCAAGAGTTTGACCTAGAAATACGGGATAAAAAGGGTTCTGAAAATGTCATAGCCGATCATCTTTCTCGTATTGTTTATGAAAACATCAATAACTCTCAAGTCAACAATCATTTTCCCGATGAACAAATTCTTTCCTTCTCCAGTGTACCATGGTACGCAGACATTGTAAATTATCTTATTACAAATGAAACACCTTCCCATTGGTCAAAACAAGATAAACAAAAATTTCTCTCCAATGTTCGAAACTTTTAGTGGGATGATCCTTATCTCTTCAAATATTGCACCGATCAAATCATACGTAGATGTGTCCCCGAACATGAATTCCATAACATCCTCTCTTTTTCACATAATCAAGCGTGTGGAAGACATTTTGGAGCAAAGAAAACTGCTGCAAAAGTGTTACAATGCGGTTTTTGTTGGCCTTCTCTTTTTCGTGATGCCCACGAATTTTGCTCCAAATGCGCTATATGTCAACAAACAGGTTGTATTTCCAAACGTAACATGATGCCCTTAAACCCAATCCTTGTCATCGAAATTTTTAACGTTTGGGGCATCGATTTCATGGGTCCTTTTCCTAATTCTTTTGGAAATCTCTACATCCTACTTGCAGTAGATTACGTGTCTAAATGGGTTAAGGCCATTCCCACTAGAATGAACGATAATAAAGTTGTTGTCGAATTTTTGAAAGAAAACATATTTTCTCGTTTCAGCGCACCTCGAGCTATTATAAGTGATAACGGTTCTCATTTTTGTAATCGTGCTTTTGAATCTCTTCTTAAGAAATACTCTATCACTCATAAACTATCTACTCCATATCATCCACAGACTAGCGGTCAAATTGAGATTTCCAATAGACAAATTAAAAAAATTCTTGAAAAGACAATTAACTCCAACAGAAAAGATTGGTCATCTAAATTGATAGATGCCCTTTGGGCATTTCGCACAGCTTATAAAACCAATCTAGGAATGTCACCATACCGATTAGTCTTTGGAAAAGCATGCCATTTACTCGTTGAGCTCAAGCACCGCGCACTTTGGGCAATCAAATACCTTAATTTTGATATAGAAAAGCCGAATCGCATCGTAAATTACAATTGTCAGAATTAGAAGAACTAAGAAATGAAGCGTATGAAAATGCAAAGATATATAAAGAGAAAACTAAATTTTATCATGATAAATCCATACTCCGTAAGACATTCGAAGTAGGTCAAAAGGTTCTCTTATATAATTCTAGACTTCATTTATTTTCAGGCAAATTGAGATCTCGATGGACAGGTCCATATATTATGAAAACAGTGTACCCTTATGGTGTAGTTGAAATTGAAAATCCTAAGGACGGTTCCATTTCAAAGGTCAATGGACAATGCTTGAAGCCATTTTTAGAGTTTGAACAACACGAGGACGACGAGTTCGTGGATCTCCACGAACCTAGCTATTCGGCATGAGCCACTCACTATCTTGTACATATCAGGTTGTATTTTTTTTAGTTTTTTCCTTCTGTTTAGCATTTGCATTCCATTTGACAGTTGGGACACTGTCTCATTCCAGTATGGGGAGGGACGCATATCTCATACTGTTTGTTTATATTTCACAGTGTGGCATCACTTCAAAAAGAAAAAAAATCATCTCATTATTTGTTTTCAAATTTCATTTCAATTTTTTCAAGCTTAATCTAATTTTCCATTATTTTCAGGACTTTGATTTATTTTTAATTAATTAGTCAAGACAAATTAAGTAAACTGTTGAAGTCAATTGATGAAATTTTTTGTGAATCACTAATTTCAAATGTAAAATATAATGAAAAGTTGAATTACAAGCGATAATAGTGAGGTTAGTATATAGTGGGATTCGTAGGTGATGGTTATGAAATCCTTTCTAAACCGTAGTCTTTGTTTAAAAAAGGGGTAGATTTAAAGTACATTCATTGACATTTCAAATCATTGAAGTTAAGTGGTTCTAAGTTGATTTGCATAACTCTCTTTAGTTATTTTCAAAAAAAAATTAATAAGAAACACCTAGAGTCAATAGGTGTGCACACTTATGAAAGTGTGTACACTCTCCATGCTCTGTACTCTTCACACGTAAGCCTGCAAAGCAGTGCATGGATGGTATATCTGGCCTCAGCATTCTGAGTTAGGTGTATAAAGAAATTAAATAAATAATCACCTATGGATTGTCGCCCTTTTCTGACATAGTCAGCATCGGTTTGCACAATCCACCAAGCTCTGTCCCAACTCTCACGTAAGCCCGCGAGGCAGTGTATGGGTGGTATACCTTGGTCCAAAAGTTAGGTGTATATATATATATATAATTAATAAAAAGAGAGCAAACAATTGAAACCCAAACACTTCTTGACTTTATTTATTTGGCTTGTTATACAAAAGGAAATGAGAATATCATTTTGGAAAACTGTGATGAACAATAAAGAATTTATTTCATGGCTGCACTATGTTATCAACCGAAACAACTTGCCAAACTAGAATTTAAAGTATGAAGACTTGAGTTATATTGGAATTTGTGATTGGTGAGGAACCAAAAAATTTCTAGATGTTGACTAAAACTGATATACATTATTTTTTTGCAATTATTCTGAAATAAATCGAGTTTCCATTTGTTAAAATTTTTGCATTCATGTAGTACATTAGAATCATCGCATACTACATTGGGATTTTGTGGGTAGTATCCGCTGAAAACCCTCAAGAGCCACCACTCGTCCTACTAGGGACGCCTAGAGGTTTAACGGCTTGTTGCATACGCTCAATGCAATCGTGTTTCCTACGAAAAAGGATTTATTTACTTTTTTATTTTCTTGCTTATTCAAGGACGAATAAAGTCTCGGTGGCCAAGGGTTGCCACCGAAAAAGGATTTATTTACCTCAAATTTGCAGCTGGACTTGGAGAAAGCTTCTATCTTTGCGTACTCTTTTGCTTCCCACTATTGTTCATAGGTTGTCAAACTCATCTGCTGTTAAATTTTGGCATGACCCTTGGGTGGCCAAGGGTGTGGTTTTGCATTCTATACTCAACTATCAACGGCAGATGCAATCTGGAATTCCAAATAATGCAAAAGCTATGGATTATATTGTCCATGGTAATTTGCATCTTCCATGTTCGTCAAATCAGTACATAAGGACTGTCTGGAATGATATTCAACGTAACAGTTACCCTCTTGTTGATGTTGATGATGTGCTATGGAATGATAGGCCTCACTCTGTCAAGCTTGTGTACATGCACCTGCACAATTCTGACGATCAGGCCTACAAATGGAGCAAAGTTATATGGACATCTGATTCAAAACCAGGAGATAATATGATGCTTTGGAAGGTTCTGCAAAATGCATTGTTGACTAGAAACAAATTGATGGAGATGGGATTTGATTCGGGTATTACTTGTGTGTTTTGTGCAAATGAACCTGAGACTGTGCTTCACTTGATATTGCAATGTCCTTACACTAAAATTCTATTTGACAAAATGGTAACTGTTGCTGGGAGTAGAAGGTTGGCTGGTCTTTCAATGCTTGATTTTGATATGTTATTCAAAGCTACTAGGTGGCGAACAGTGAAAGCTAGATATTTGACGATCTGCTTGAAGAAGTATCTGGCAGTGGTGTGGTATGAAAGGAACATGATATGTTTTGAAAAGAAGAGGAGAGATGAGCAGGTGTTATGGAAGGTTTTGAAGAATGAAATATACAAAGCATTGAAGATGCAATCCAATTTTACGGTGAATAACATGGATGCTTGGAGATAGTTGGTGTTATCTCGGTGTTTTCATCTGTTGTGTTCTGCCTTGTTTTGTGTTTTTTTTCCCAGCTGTTTTTTATCCCCGTGTGTTTTTTTCTATTTTCTACTTTTGTGCTTGTTTTCCTTTGGGAAAGTATTGTTTTTTATTGTTTTCTTGGCAATAAAATCAGGTAGGGGCCCTGTTAACCCCGCTAGCCTTTGCTAAAAAAAAAAAAAAAAAAAAAAAAAAGGACGAATAAAGTCCTGGTGTGGGGGTATTTGATGAACGTATTTTTCTGCATTTTAAACCGTTTGTTTCATATATTTTTATTTTAATAAAATCGTATTATACAGAGTTTTTGTTATGGTTTTGCAGATTATAGATTCCTAAGTGCAACATTGAAATTAATCGGTTGTGGCGTCCTTAGGTTCAAAAGACAAGCAGCATGAAGTGCAACATTTTGAGCACCAAATAAATCAAAGCAATGTCACACTTCAATTTATGCGTAATGAGTCAGTTCACATTTTCAACTCAGCATATGGGTGCAAGCAACGTGGGAAACATACCATATATATGTCAATTTACTCCTGTTTCCAATTCAATGAAGCAAGTCACGTGTTCAATTCAAAGCATGGACCAAATACAATTAATTCAAGCAAATGTGGACCAGCCAATGTTCAACATATTTTTTTTCTTCAATCAATGACATGGCAAAACATGCACATGCTTTGATTTAGTATTTGCTATATTCTAAATATTGGCTGCATTTCCTCATCTTTGGACCATTCAAACAAGGCTACATGTTCAAGTCAAGAATTCAAATATTGCACTGGACCATTTCTTCCAGAAGGACCTCTATGAAAGTGGCAAATATATTTCATTCAGAAGCCTATATTTACCAGAGAGATACATCACTTTGAAAATCATCTCTTACCCCATCACTCTTCTTCTAGTTTAGTTTTAATTTCAGCATTGTTTTTATTTCCAAACAGAATACGTAGGTATGTTAATTAGATTTAGCAATTTATTTATTCTTGTTCTTAGTTATTTTCTGCACTCTTTCCAGTTAGTTAATAAATTTAGTTCATTTTATTTCAGTTGTTTGCTTTGTTATTTTCTTTTAAGCACTTTTAGTTTCTGCTCTGATTTCTACAATTTTATATTTTGATTGCAATTTTGATTAGATTCGAAATCGATTCAGAGTATATTATTGTTTTTATTTTCTGTTTAAGAACCACCATCGAATTTGTTTAACATGCCTAAAATTTAAATATGGATTTCAAATATTTTAAAACACAATTCCCTGTGTTCGACCTGCATACTACACACCTGTGCACTTGCAGAATTTATTAAAAATTGTGCTTTTCTAGTCAGTAGAAAAGTCGCAACAGTGTGTGTTTTGTTTGTAAAGGCAAACTGTTTTCTTGCCTATCTATATACTTTGATCTACCAAGGGGGCATCTTCATATGTCGCTCTTGGCGTATTTTGTAATAATTATATGTTATCTGAACGTGGTTTGCGAATTGGGATTATGTAATCAATTTGGAATATTTAGAAATGGAATGTGGAATTTGTTTTCTTGTTTAAATTTTTTCCATATTCTTGTGTTTCTGCGTATCAATGTATCTAATATCGCCGTGTTTGGTTGCCGCGGATTAATAACTATGGATGACCACAACATTCGTAACTGTTAGTTTTGGTCCTCCAAATAGGGTGGTGTTACAAGTTGGTATCATCGCATAGGTTTATGAAACTTTAAAAGAAACATTAACATAAAAGATTCCAAACATAATCCAGTGAATCAGATAATAAGATTGGGGTTTGGGTTAACGCTATAATAGTGTACTTGTATTTTCTATATATACGGTTATATATATAAGTACATATCCCCCGTTCTTCTGTATCTTACTAAGGCTCATATGAAGATTTACAAGAAAGGAGAAATGGAAACAGGAAACGGAAGAGGAAATCTCAGTGGAGGAAGCAACACAACTAATGGAAATGCTCGACCCACTACTAGGAGAAACCTGGGTCGACCGGCTAATGCTAGTAACCAAACTGCTGAAGCCAATGTGGGTGCTGGAAATCCACCAGTAGATATGGGGGCGATGTATCAGTTCTTAGCCGGTTTGATGCAAGCTGGTAGTGGTGCTACTGGAGTTGCTGGAAATGGAGGAGGAGCAAATCATGTGGCTCCAGTTGGGAATATTGCTTTGTTGAGTAGAGATTACACCAGTTTGGGTGGGAAGCCATTTTTGGGAAAGGAGGGTGCCGTAGAAGTTCAGAATTGGCTGTTGCATTGTGAGCTTATATTTACTGATATGGGTCTGAATGATGGACAAAAGAGGAGGTTGGCTTCTAGACAGCTGTAGGGGTCAGCACTGCATTGGTGGAACATTATCACTACCGGAGTTCTGGAAGAAGAGTTAACTTGGAATGATTTTAAGAGGAGATTTGAGTAGAAATTTGTATTTGAGTTTGCTAAGTCTGAGTTGATAAGGAAATTTATGAATCTAGTGCAAGGAGATATGTCGGTAGTTGAGTATATTACTAAGTTTGAAGAACTGTCTAGATATGGGTATGCTCTTATAGATACTGACATCAAAAGGAATGAGAAGTTCATTCGGGGACTGAGGCCCAAACTTGCTAGAATGACCATGACACATGTCCCCGATCCTTGCAATATAGTGGTGGAGATGGCTATTTGCCATGAGGAGTTGCTTGCTGATTTTGCTAAAGAGAAGTCAGTGGAAACCCAGGATTCTCAAGGGAAGAAGAGGAAATTCTTTAAAAATAAAGGGACCCAAAAGGAAGATACTGCCAAGAAGTCAAAGGCTGAGATTGTTTGTTATAAGTGTGACAAGAAGGGTCACTTTGCTAATGAACGCCGGTTAGGAAATGGAGGAAGGCTGCAGTTAAGAAGAATGATAAATGCTTCAACTGTGATCAAGTTGGGCATTACAAGAATCAGTGTCCATAGCCAGTTAGGGAGGACAATTTTTTTTTCCATAGGACCAGCTAGGCCTACTGCAGCAGATAAGGGAAAGACTGTGATGGAAGGTACGCTTTTGATTCAGAGTATTTAAGTTAGAGTACGTTTTGTTACCGGTGCATCACATTCATTTATATCACAGTGTTTGGTTAATAGATTATGTCTAAAACCCACCTACCTTGTTACTTCCTTAAGGGTTGCAAATCCAATAGGAGAGTATGCAACTCTAGGGTTAAGATGTGACAAGTTAGAACTTGATTTGTTAGGTCATAAGTTTGCATGCAATTT
Source organism: Allium fistulosum (assembly GCA_030737815.1). Lineage (NCBI taxonomy): Eukaryota > Viridiplantae > Streptophyta > Magnoliopsida > Asparagales > Amaryllidaceae > Allium > Allium fistulosum. Next base: position 1,079,927,571 of record CM060906.1, on the reverse strand, counting down.
GTGTGTTTTTGATTTCGTAGATTTTGGAATCATTTTGGGTATGGATTGGTTGATTAGGTATGAGGCTAGAATATTTTCCCAAAATAGAGAAATATCAATGAGACACCTTGATAGTCATAACTGAGTGATATTATCAGTAGAGAATACTGACCAGTGTGTTAGTGCTTTGTTTAATGCTATGGAGGTAGGAAATGAGTTAATTCAGGTTCAGGTAACAAGAGAATTTGCAGATGTTTTTGAGCCAGTCACTGGATTACCCCCTAAGAGGGCTGTTGAGTTTTAAAATAGATCTTGTGCTAGGAGCTGAACCTGTAAGTAGGCCACTTAGCAGGATGACACCAAATGAGATGAATGAATTGAAGGTGCAGCTAGTGGATCTAGAAGGAAGGAGTTTTATTAGACCAAGCAATTCACCTTGGGGAGCGGCCACGATGTTCGTGAAGAAACCAGATGGGTCATTAAGAATGTGTATTGACTGTCGTAAGCTGAATGAAAGGACGATTAAGAATAATTATCCTTTGCCAAGAATAGACGATCTGTTTGATCAGTTGAGTGGAGCTAGAGTGTTTTCCCAGTTGGATTTGGCTACAGGTTTCCATCAGTTAAGAGCGGCGGAGGACAATATTCCTTTGACAGCATTTCGAACTAGATATGGTTAGTATGAGTGGTTGGTGATGCCATTTGGATTGCCGAATGCAACTGCTTTCTTCGTAGATTTGATGAACCGAGTTTTCCGAGAGTACCTGGATAGGTTTGTACTAGTGTTTATTAATGACATCCTAGTATACTCAAAGGATGAGAAAGAGCATGAAGTTCATCTTAGAGTGGTGCTTGAAACGCTAAGGCAGAATCAGCTAAAGACGAAGTTTAACAAGTGTCCTTTCAAGAAGAAAGAGGTAAAGTTTCTTGGTCACATGGTTTCAGAGAAAGGATTGTCAGTCAATCCAGATAAAATCGAAGCAGTGAATAATTGAAAGAGACCAGAGACAGTGATTAAGATCAGGAGTTTTCTTGGACTTGCTGGCTACTACCGGAGATTCATTAAGGATTTATTGCAGATAGCAGCACCCTTAACTAAGCTAACCAGGAAGGAAGCAAGATTTGTTTGGTCCGAAAAATGTGAGGAGGCATTCCTTAAGTTAAAGCATTTGTTGACCAATGCACCAGTATTAATAGTTCCAAACGGAAACCAAGGTTTGGTGGTATATATGAATGCATGTGGAACTGGATTAGGAGAGGTGTTGATGCTGAGTGGTAAAGTCATTGCCTACGCATCTAGGCTGCTTAGACCGCATGAAGTTAGATATCCTACTTATGATTTGGAGCTAGTAGTTGTGATCTTCACATTGAAGATTTAGAGACATTATCTCTAAGGTGAGAGATTTGAGGTATATACCGATCATAAGTCTTTACGGTATTTATTCTCTCAGAAGGAGTTAAATATGAGACAGTAGAGGTGGCTGGAGTTTTTGGCTGCTTATGATTTTGGTATAGAGTATACACCAGGGAAAGGTAACAGAGTGGCAGATGCCCTTAGCAGGAAACATCAGAATGTGGTGTTAGCGATGTTGGCGGAATGGAGAGATTTAGAAGCTTTTGTCAGTTGTGATGTGCAGTTAAGATCCACTGCTGGTTCTAGCCAGAGTACCGCCAGGTTGTCTTGTTTAGAAGTTTGACCAGTATTGATTGAGAGAATTGCTTCTAAACATAAGGAGGATCCAGTACTAGCACAGAGGATCAGAAGACTTTAAGTTGGAACGGAGATCGATGATTTAAAGGATTTTAGCCTTAACCAAAGAGGATGGCTAAGTAAGAAGGGAAGGTTGTGTGTTCCGAATGTGGAAGACTTAAGAAAAGAAGTTCTTGGAGAATGTCATCGATCCAAGTTTACGATTCATCCTGGAGGAACCAAGATGTATCAAGATATGAAGAGGAGCTTCTATTGGGAAGGCATGAAGAGGGATGTTGGCTTGTGGGTTAGACGGTATGCAAATTGTCAACAAGTAAAAGCCAAACATCATAAACCAAGTGGCTTACTACAGCCTTTAGAGATTCCAGTTTGGAAATGAGAATCGATATCCATGAATTTTATAGACAGGTTTCCAAGGTCAAATAGAGGTAATGAAAGTATATGGGTTACAGTGGACAGATTGACCAAGAGTTCCCATTCCATTCCAGTTAAGTCAACCAGAACGACATCTGTTTTAGCAAAGTTGTTCCTAAAGAACATAGTTAGACTGCATGGAGTTCCTAATAGTATAGTCAGTGACAGAGATGCATTGTTCACTAGTGAATTCTGGAAGAGTCTACAGGAAGTGATGGGTACCAAGCTTAAAATGAGTACTGCATATCACCCTCAGATAGATGGACAGATAGAGAAAGTCAACAAAGTACTCGAGGATTTATTGGGAGCTTGTGTATTGGACTTTGGTGGATCTTGGCAAGATCACCTACATTTGATTGAGTTTTCCTATAATAATAGTTATCAGACTAGTATAGGAATGGCACCCTTTGAAGCTTTGTATGGAAGGCCATGCAAGTCCCTAGCATGTTGGTTAGAGACTAGAGACAAATTAGTCTTAGGTCTGAATTTGGTTAGGGAGGCGTTAGAGAAAATTGAGTTAATCCTAGGTAGGATGAAGGAAGCTCAGTCTAGACAGAAGAGTTACGCATATAAGAGGCGTAAGGACTTAGAATTCTTAGTTGGAGATAAGGTTTTCATTAAGGTATCACCTATGAAGGGTGTGACATGATTTGGAAAGTCAGGGAAGTTAGCCCAAAGATATGTAGGTCCGTTCCAGATTATAGAGAGGATTTGAAAGCTTGCATACAGAGTAGAATTACGGAGCAGTTTGGCAGGTGTCCATAATGTATTTCATGTATCTCATCTTCGCAAGTATGTGCATAATCCAGAGACCACTATTCCTTCGACAGGGTTGGATGACTTAGTGGTAGAGCCTAATTTGACTTTTGTTAGACAACCAGTTCAGGTTGTAGCTAGAGATGAGAAAAGATTGAGGAACAAGACAGTCAGGTTGGTGAAAGTTCAGTGGAGCGACAACGAGAAGGACTGTACTTAGGAGACAGAGGACAGGATTATAGATACTTATCCTGATCTGCTTTAAAGGTATGTCTATATTAGATATATATATATATAGTAGCTAGTCAGTTAGACTAGTATGGTCCTTAGGAGTTGTTACGGATGATTACTATGTTTAGTATTTGTCCTTACTGAATTTCGAGGACGAAATTCTTTCAGGGGGGAGCCTGTAACATCCCTAATTTTTGATAATATTATTCAGAATATTTAATTAGATAAATTAAATAGAATAATGATGATAAGGAGATTGAGATTTGATTAAATTACATAATAGGGCCGTGCTTATTAATAAAGTAATTGGGCTTTAAATTGGTTTAAAAGTTAATTAAACAACACATGGCCATATTAGTAAATTAGCCAATTAATTATACATGGCTATTACTTCTCCTCTATGCCCACTCACGTTTCATTTTTCTCACGATCACAAAATCTAAAACCTAAATCAAAGCCGGTCATTACCAAGGAAGAAAAGAGGAATTTAATCTAAAGCCAAAGATCAAGCTAGGAAGGATTAATCAACAACAAATCTCAAGTTCCTTATCAAATCTAAGGTGAATAATAGTTTATTCCATCTCTTTTATTTGTTTATATGAGCCTATGATTTTGGATATATGTTTTATTTCATTTCTATGAAATTTTGGATGATGATATGCTTAAATTATGAATTGTTTGATTTAAACAACTACCTTTTATATATAATTCGTATGGTTTTTAAGGGTAAAACCGTGAGATATTGATTCTGAAATGCCATGGAAAAATTTTATGTTAAGTTAAACATGATTTTGGAGATGATTTTTGATTTTCAAAATTTTCCAAGCTATGGAAATTTTATTATGAATTTTTTATTGAAAATATAATACGATTGGGTTAAATATTTATTTTGTGAATTTCAGGAAGAAATTGGATGTAAAATTTTAATATGTTTGATTACATGATTAATTCAAATTTCTGTGATCTTTGGGGATTTTCCCAATTGATTTAGTAGGGGAAATAAATTATTTTAAAAGACGAGCTTTGCTGAAAATGTCGGATTTAGGTTGTTTGGAAAGGTTTTAACGTCTAAATCCTTTAATTTAGGATCTGAATAAATGCAGCAGTTTTAGAAGTAAAGAAATTAAAATGTTTTATGGCAGCCAATCAGAGTTTTACAACTAGGCAAGTTTTTAAGAAAAGATACTTAAATATGCTATAATTCAGCCTTTAATCGGAAAAAGGTTTTTCGCCTTTAATGGAAAATACCTTTCGAATCCCTTGGTTCCGCCCTATTATAGCCAAAACCATCAAAGTCGAAACCTTCATAATCAAAACCAATACACATGGTATCTTCTGGAAGGTACGTAGTAGATTGGAAGATGGGCGGAAGCTTTGGCGTCGAAGGGTAAGCTTCCGATAAGGTCGAAACCCTGTTTGTTTTCACAAGTTAAATCCTTGCCTTGTTTTATTTAAAAGCTTTTGACTTAGTCGAAACGTTTGTTTTCGAAGGGGTGTTTGTTTAGCTTTTAAAGCAGGTTGCCATGTTAATACTAAAGTACTAGCTTTTGAAGGGGATTCCTTTTTTAATACAAAAGCTTTCGAAAGGGGTTGGTTTCGACCTAGTCGAAGCCTAGCCACTACTCTACCTTTTGACAATATTTTTCAATAATGCTTTCGAAGAGTTGCCTTTGTTTTTACTTTAAAACCAAACCTTTTTCTTAATTGCTTTCGAAAGGGGTTGGGGTTTCGAAGGAGACGGAGTCAAAAGGAGGTTTCAACTCAGACCTTCGACGTTTTGATTTTTAGTCTTATGCTTTCGAATTAGATGGCTCCAACACCATCAATTTTTCCCCAAACTAGTTTTTGTTGGTTTCGAAAGAGATACTTTTGTATACAACCATCTTAACCTGAATTATGTTTTAAGAGTAAGACCCAATGCTTTCGAAAGGGTGTTTCATTTGTTTCGAAACCTATGTTTTAAAGAACATTTTCTTGATACCATCGAAAGGTCTTATTAGTTTCGAAAGGTATATATATACTATAGTTTTGGAAAGAAGATTTCTAAGCTTTCGAAGGAGGTCATCCAGGGGTTTCTAAAGTGATGTTTTAAGGTTTTAAAATAAATAACCCATTCTCATTTTTAAGGAAAAATAATGGCATAAATAAATAAAGATTTTGAAATGTTATTCACTTTGTTATTAACCCATAACTGTATTTTGGGGAAAGTTCAGAATAACCAGTTAGGTTGACCCAGTAATGAATATAACTTAACAGATGTTAAATTTAATTAAAGATATTGGCGGGGTGTAACATCCCATATTTTTATAACATTATCCAGGATATTTAATCAGCTAAATTAAATAAAATAATGTGAAGATTAATGGGTTGAGATTTGATTATACTAAGGGTAGCCGTGCCATGTTAAATATAAATCAAATAAGATGATATAAACAAATGTGTTAGGAAATAAGGAAGGGCGATATGGGGAATATAAAAGGCTTATACCCTAAACCCTTAGGAGAAGAAACTCATGTTCATTTCATTTTAGAAAACTAAAAAACATCTAAGGCCGGCCACCATTATTGTTCTCAAGAGGAAGATAAAGCTAGGATTCAAGAGAAGAAAGATAATCAACTAATTCAACATCAAATCTCACGTCTTTTAATCTCAAAGCTAAGGTGAATAATTATTACATCCCGTTTTCTTTTGGTTTTCAGTTTTAAGATTAGATCTGAAATGTTTTTGCATATATATGCCATGTTTAGATGATTAAAGTTATATATATATATATATATATATGTTTTTTGGTGAATTATCCATGTTCATGTTAGTTTCTATGATATGTTTGATATGAAATTCCTAATAAATGACATCCAAATGCCTTGAAAATTTAAAGATAGGTCAGAAATGATATTTTAGAGATGGGTTTCAATTTTCATAAGTTTCTGAATTTATGTGGATTTTATATTAATTTTCTAGTGAAGAAAATGATTTATTGGGTTATAAATTATTTACGGCTAAATAAATAATTATTTGGCTTTGAAATTTTATATGTTATTAAAATAGATTTTCTGGAATTTTTCCAGATTTTTCCTATGTGTTTTGGTGAAAATATAAAATTATTTAAGGTATGGGATTTAAATATTTTATATATTTAATTAAGTAGAAGGGGCATTTTATAAAATAAAATTATTATTTATTTTTGAAAATAGTGGCAGCACTTTTTTGAAAAGTATTTGTTAACCAATGAGAATTTGACAAACAAAGGCAGGTTAGTTGAAAAATCCTTTTTAAGTTAAAAACAAAGAAATCATACTTTTAGCATGTTTCAGCCTTTTACGGCATTAAACCTTCTGACCCAGACCTTTCGACAAGGTCGAGAGGTTCATAGCTTTCGACAAGGTCAAGCCAATGCATATGATATCAAGTTACTTGGTACGTAATGAATTGGACAAGGTCGAAGGGTACTTAGTCGAAAGGTTGATGGCCAAAGAGGTTGAGGTATGTTTGTTTTATAAACCAAAAGCTTTCACCTGCTTGCTTTCGAAAAGGAGTTTTCGACTTGGTTGCTTCCGACCAGGTCAATTACTTAAAATAAAGGTTTTAAACCTTTCGACAAAGTCGAAAGGTTACTGCTGCTTTGTTTTGTTTTGAACCTTCCGACAAAGTCGAAAGGTTTACTTGTTTTAAAACCATCCGCTTCTCCATGCTTTCGGAAGAAAGCTTCGACTAAGGTGATTTATCTTTGTTTTTATAATTGAAGTATAACCCAAGCTTCCAAAGGAGTTGTTTTAAAGACTGAAGCCTATTGTTAAAAAGTTAAGTTTTAAAGCTTTCGAAGCAGAGCTTTCGACAAAGTCGAAAGGTTGCTTCCAATGAAGTCGAAAGGTTTAAAAAGAAGATTTTCCACTTGTTTTAAATTGAACCCAACGAGTCTTTGAAAGATTTATGTTTTAAAAGGTTTAATGCCTTCGAAAGGTTTGTTTATTCAATGATGTCAAAAGGTTTGCTTTCCAATGGTTTCGAAAGGTCTGAGTTCAATGTTTCGAAAGTTTTTAGTTTAATGGATTCGAAAGGTTTGAGTTCAATGATTTCGAAAGTTTTAGTTCAATGGTTTCGAAAGGTTTGAGTTCAATGATTTTGAAAGGTTTTAGTTCAATGGTTTCGAAAGGTTTGTGTTCAATGATTTCAAAAGGTTTTCTTTGAATGGTTTCGGAAGGTTTAAATGGAAGGTTTTCCAAAGGTTTTCTAAGGCAATGTTTTAAGTTGTTTTAAAGTAGGATGTCTAAAGTTTATTGCTTTCGAAAGGAATGATTTCAATAGTTTCGAAAGGTTTCATGAATGGTTTCGAAAGGTAAGGTTTTGGCATATTGGCATAGATAATTAAAAGGTTTTCACTTTGTTTTGGAAAGAGTTACTTTCAAAGATTTAGAAAGGGGAACTTTCAAATGGTTAAGTGTTTCATTAACTTAAGTTTGAGTAAAGAATATATATAACATGATAATGTGATTTTGAGTTAAGCATAAAGATTTTATATTTTTCCTTATGTAAGTTTGATTTAAAGGTTTTAAATCAGTTTGAAAAGGTTTTCAAGGAAAATTATAGGAGGGGATCCTTAAATGAAAATGCCCAGATATTAGAATACCAGATGGGATTAGTATGGGGTCACGCCCTATACATTAGCTATTAGCCCCAGCTAATTGTTGTTCAAAATTCCAGTATGTAAGGCTTTGTCATAGGCAGACGAAAATTATGATTACACACCGAAATGAATATATGTTTGTATAAAGATAGGTTATTGGTGAGCTCGAAAAACCATTAGGATCAGAAAGACCTGGGAGATGAGTAGGTTAGGGACAGACCGTCCAGAAGCGAAGTATTTAATAGATAGTTAAGGACAGATAGTCCAGAAGTGAAGTATTTAACAGATAGTTAAGGATAGGTAATCTAGAAGAAGAATATCTAACATGTGTTAGATTAATTTTGATTATATTTTCTGGTAGGCCCGAGTCAGCCAAAGGTTAAAAGTTATCCAAACAAAACCTATGTGCTTGAACAAATGGTTCATTATTACCTGATATTTATGTAGGTTTACATAATGATGCTTTACAGCGTTTAATCAGTTTTGATTGTAGGAAAAAGGTTTTGCAAAGATATGTTTTTAAAGGATGTTAGTGAGGGGAAACCCGTTCCGTTAAGAGGTGTGGTCTCACTTAACATACTAAACCGGGATGTATAGTATTATTCATACCAGGCTTTATGTCTGACTCAAAGTTTATGTTTTTCCCTTAAACTCTCGGGTGCTCAAAATTAATTTGAGTAGGCTGAGGGGTTAATCTTTTTCAGGTTTAGTAAGATGACGAATAAGGCTACCGGAGGCATGCATGAGGCAAACGGATAGTTATTTAGGATTTGCAGTTTTAGGTTTTGTTGTATTTCCACTGTGTTTGTATTAAGTCTATTATGACTATACGACTCTCATTATCCAAGGGGGTATCTTCATATACCGCTCTTGGCGTATTTTATATTAAGTATATTTTATTTGTGCCTGGGAACGTATTAGGATTATGTATTACGAATATGGAGCATCTGTTTTAAATGTAATGAAGAAAAGTTGTTTTGAAATCTGTGTTTTGTTTCATATTCAATTACTTATGATATTATAGATACCATTAACATAGTCGTATTTAGTTGCCGAAAGCAAATACTATAGATGACTGCAACATCTGTAGCGCTTAGTTTTGGGCCTCTAGATAGGGGATGTTACAGCTTGGTATCAGAGCATGGTTTATGAAATACTTTAACTAAGAATGGTTTTTGAAAACATAATCCTTAGTAATTAGAGTTAAGATCGGGGTATGGGTACCGCTATAGTAACGTACTTATATTTGTTATATATATAAGTATGCACTATATCTCTAGACTTCTATCTCAGTTAGGCTATTCATCTATATCTCACGAAGCTTGAATACAGATATAGAAGGAAGAAGAGGCATATTTAATATTGGAGGAGATAGCACCACCAAAAATGGAAATGCCCGACCAAATGCTGGAAGAGGTCCAGGTCAGGCTCAAGCTGAAACTGTTGGTGCTGGGGTTCCCCAAGTGGACATGGGAGCCATGTATCAGTTCTTTGTAAACATGATGCAAGCTGGAATTGCAGCTGGAATTGTCGGAGGAAAAGCTATAGCAGGTGGAGTACAGGAAGCTCTGATGGTCAACCAGTATGCTAACTTGAGCAGAGACTATATCAGGCTTAGAGGGAAGCCATTCATTGGGACTGAAGATGCGATTGAAGTTGAAAACCGACCGTTGCATTGTGAGAGAATCTTTGCTGACCTAGGATTGAATGACGAGCAGAAGAGGAGATTATCTTCGAGACAGCATTAAGTTGCTGCTCTATTTTGATGGAATACCGTTGTAGCTGGTGTTGATGAGGAAACCATGACTTGGGCGGAGTTCAGGAGAAGGTTTCAAGAAAGGTTTATGTCGGTGATGGTGCAGTCGGCATTGGTTAGGAAGTTTGCTAAACTAGAACAAGAGGAGATGTCTGTTTTAGAGTATGCAAGAAAATTTGAAGAGTTAACCCGATACGGGTATGCTTTGATTGGTATGGTGATCAAGAGGAATGAGAAGTTTATAAGAGGCTTGAGGCCGGAGTTGATAAGTGCTACTTTGCCGCACCTAAGAGATCCAAGTGATGTAGTGGTAGAAATGGCGCTGAGGTACGAAGAGGCGTTAGCTTGTTTGAGGAAGAAAATGAAGGAGGCCCAAGTGGGACAAGGCCAGAAAAGAAAGTTTTTCCACAAGAAGAATGCTCAGAAGAGAGGAGCACAAAAGAAGGGAAAAGCTGAGGTGGTTTGTTATAAATGTGATAAGAAAGGACACTATGCTAATGAGTGTCTTGCCAGAAATGGAAAAGGAAAAGGGAAAGAAGCAGTTGGAAAGAAGAACATCGGATGTTTTAATTGTGATCAGATCGGCCATTATAAGAACCAATGCAAAGAGCCTGCTAGAAATGGAAAGGGATGGATGTATACATTGGAGCCCGCAATTTCAAGGCCGGTTGTGCAGGAGAAAGGGAAGGCTGTTCTAGGAGGCTCGCTATAGATTCACGGTATGTTTGTTAACATTCTATTTGATACTGGTGTATCACATTCTTTTATTTCTCGATGTTTGGTAGATATGCTTAACCTAGAACCCTCATATCTAGTTACACTCTTAAGGGTTGCAAATCCGATAGGAGGGTATGCGATACTTGGGATGAGGTGCGACCATTTAGAATTTGATTTCCTAGGCCATACTTTTTATTGTTGTTTGCATATGTTTGATTTTGGGGGATTTGGGATTATCCTTGGGATGGATTGGTTAATAAATATGATGCTAGGATATTTTGCTATGATAGGAAGATATCACTTAGACACTCGGATTGTAGTGATCAGATAGTTTATACCGTAGAGAACCCTAGTTGCGAAGTGAATAATTTATTGGGTATTATGGAGTTGGAGGATGAGTTGCATCGAGTCCTTGTGGTTGGAGAGTTTGCTGATGTGTTTGAGCCGGTAACTAGATTACCACTGAAACGAGCCATTGAGTTTTGGATTGATTTAGTGCCTGGAGCAGAACCGGTGAGTAGGCCACCAAGTAGGATAACATCCACTGAGATGAGAGAGTTGAAGGTGTAGTTGGTGGATTTAGAAGGCAATAATTTTATTCGACCAAGTAGTTCACCTTGGGGAGCTACCGCAGTGTTCGCTAAGAAGCCGGATGGATCGTTAAGGCTATGTATCGATTATCGTAAGTTGAATGAGAAGACGATAAAGAACCGATACCCATTGCCAAGAATTGACGATTTTTTCGATCAGTTAAGTGGAGCCACGGTATTCTCTCAACTGGATTTGGCGTCAGGATTTCATCAGCTTAGAGTGGCAGAGGATAGTATTCCTTTGACGGCATTTAGGACGAGGTATAGATTGTATGAATGGTTAGTTATGCCGTTCAGACTAACTAATGTGCCGGCATTCTTCGTGGATTTGATGAACCGAATTTTCCGAGAGCACTTGGATAAATTTGTGTTGGTCTTCATAGATGACATTTTGATATACCCTAAGGATGAGAAGGAGCATGAATTTCATCTTAGAGTTGTGCTTAAGACGTGTTTTAAAAGGTTTAATGCCTTTAAAAGGTTTGTTTATTCAATGGTTTCGAAAGGTTTGATTTTCAATGGTTTCGAAAGGTCTGAGTTCAATGTCTCAAAAGGTTTTAAGATTCGAAAGGTTTGATTTCAATGATTTCGAAAGGTTTGCTTTGAATGGTGTCGGAAGGTTTAAATGGAAGGTTTTCCAAAGGTTTTCTAAGGCAATGTTTTAAGTTGTTTTAAAGTAGGATGTCTAAAGTTTTATTGATTTCGAAAGAGATGATTTCAATAGTTTCGAAAGGTTTGATGAATGGTTTCAAAAGGTAATGTTTTGGCATATTGGCATAGATAATTAAAAGGTTTTCACTTTGTTTTGGAAAGAGTTACTTTCAAAGATTTAGAAAGGGGAACTTTCAAATGGTTAAGTGTATTCATCAACTTAAGTTTGAGTAAAAAATATATATAACATGATAATGTGATTTTGAGTAAAGCATAAAGATTTTATATTTTTCCTTATGTAAGTTTGATTTAAAGGTTTTAATCAGTTTGAAAAGGTTTTCAAGGAAAATTATGGGAGGGGATCCTTAAGTGAAAATGACTCAGATATTAGAATATCAGATGTGACTAGTATGGGGTCGCACCCTATACATTAGCTATTAGCCCCAGCTAATTGTTGTCCAAAATTCCAGTGTGTAGGGCTTTCTCGCAGGTAGACTAAAATTATGATTACACACCGAAAGGAATATATTTTTGTATACAGATAGGTTACTGGTGAGCCCGAAAAACCATTAGGATCAAGAAGACCTGGGAGATGAGTAAGTTAAGGACAGACCATCTAGGAGCGACGTATTTAACAGATAGTTAAGGACAGATAGTCTAGAAGTGAAGTATTTAAAAGATAGTTAAGGACCGATAATCCAGAAGAAGAATAGCTAACAGATGTTAGATTAATTTTGATTATATTGTCTGGTAGGCCCGAGTCAGCCAAAGGTTAAAAGTTATCCAAACAAAACTTATGTGCTTGAACAGATAGTTCATCATTACCTGATATTTATGTAGGTTTACATAATGATGCTTTACATGGTTTAATCAGTTTTGATTGCAAGAAAAAGGTTTTGCAAAGATATGTTTAAAAGGATGTTAGTGAGGGGAAACCCATTCCGCTAAGTGACGTGATCTCACTTAACATACTAAACCAGGATGTATAGTTTTATTCATACCAGGCTTTATGTCTGACTCGAAGTTTATGTTTTCCCCTTAACCTCTCGGGTGCTCAAAATTAAATTGAGTAGGCTAAGGGGTTAAGGTCTTTTTCAAGTTTAGTAGGATGACGAATAAGGCTGCCGGAGGCATGCAAGAGGCAAACAGATAGCTATTTAGGAGTTGCATTTTTATGTTTTGTTGTATTTCCACTGTGTTTGTATGAAGTCTATTATGACTATATGACTCTGATTATCCAATGGGGTATCTTCATATACTGCTCTTGGTGTATTTTGTATTAAGTATATTTTGTCTGTGCCTGGGAACGCATTGGGATTATATATTAAGAATATGGAACATCTATTTTAAATGTAATGATGAAAAGTTGCTTTGAAATCTGAGTTTTGTTTCATATTCAAGTGCTTCTAATATTATAGATATCATTAACATAGCCGTATTTAGTTGCCGGAAGCTGATATTATAGATGACTGCATCATCTGTAGCGCTTAGTTTTGGGCCTCTAGATAGGGGATGTTACACATAGGCCAATAGGTTTGCAGTAAGCCCATGAAAACTATATGATATTGGCAGGGGCCAATAGGTTCATAGTCAGCCCATGAAAACTATGATTTGATACTTGCAGGGCCAGTAGGTTTGTAGTTAGCCCATGAAGACTATATCCAGATTAAGATATTGACAGTCAGCCAATAGGTTCCTAATTAGACCATGAAAACTAGGATAAGAAATAAGATATTGGAGTTACCAATAGGTTCTTTTGATCCTATGAAAACTAAGTAACTGGACAGATAGTCCTTAGCATTTTAACAAGTTAATAATAATCCTAGAAACTATAATTGAGAAAGATAGTCAGAATGAATGGGGATGGGTAATCCAGAATTGATTTAATTGTTTTGCATATCATCATAATGTTTTGAAATACTATGTTTTAACCATTGTGGATGCAGGAGCACGGTATATGATTTTATAAATGTTTTATGATACTAGTGTGGGGAAAACCCGTTCCGCTAAGCGGCGTGGCCTTACTAGATATCTAAATGGTTTGAGATGGTAAATTATTATTCATACCAGACTTTATGTCTGACTCGAAGTTTTTGTTTTCCTTAAACTCTCGGGTACTCAACTGATTTTGAGTAGGTTGAGAGTTAAAGTTTTCAGGTGTTCTTTTAGCCGAAAAAAGCTTTCGAGGACGTGCATGAGGCAAACTTGTTATTAGATTACTTTTTATTCCGCTGTCTATTTTATTTGTAAAGGGTTGTTTTCTTGCCTGTCTATATACTCTGATCTACCAAGGGGGCATCTTCATATGTCGCTCTTGGCGTATTTTATAATAATTATATATTATCTAAACGTGGTTTGAGATTTGGGATTGTCACGTACCGAAATTTTCGACTTTCGAAAATTCGACATCGATACTCACTTTATCGACTGCCGAGAAATCGAGTGCCGGAAACTCCAATAGTGAGGGTTTTAGAAAGAAGAAAACAGAAGAAAAGAGAGAAGAGAAAGAAAGAAGAACAACATCAGAACAGAAAACAATATCAGAATCTCACGTATCGCAGCGGAACAATATACAATAGATAATTACTAGTCTTTTAAAACAAAGAACTATATCAGTTTATACATACATCAATCAGAGTCAATATACAACAATGGACAGTTATGTAAACTCGTCCTCATACAGAATACACAGCGGAATAAATACTATCAGATACAAATACTACGTCTCGCCATCCAGCTTACTTCCAAAGCTCCAGAATATCCAGAATATCCTGATAACATAACTCTAGACTGCCCGTGTGGAAATTTGTGGGCACCCAGAGTTTAGAAGGGAAACAATAAACTCCGAGTCAGTCATGGTGACTGGTGTGAGATCGTAAAACAGTTATTTTTCACAAAGAAAATAAAACAAATTCGCAATGCTTTTGGAAAATGAAACTACCATAAGACCTCCCACCACACACACAATGCAAACGCAGAATTGGAGGAGATTTCTTCTTATGATAGTCAAAGATGCTTACTACGCAAAATCAAATTCTTTTTGATATTATTATTAGTGCATAGTGTAGAAAATAGTTCGAAAGTATAATATAAATCTTAGCCAGCATAGACATTTCGAACTATGCCTACTATAGCTACCATCCAAACAGTGGGGCGCCACCATAAGTGAATGATAGGTTCTACAACTAAATCCGTACAAGGCTCGTATTGTTTCTTTGGATTTCCAACAAATGGTCAGGCCAAGGAACTTCCTTTTCCACGATGGGTACGTCCCTGGAATAGACGACCCGAGAACCTAACCGGATCTCTGCCAACACAAGGCCGGGTTACCTCTGCAATAATAGGTAACTACTGACACGCGTATGCCATCCCCCGATCGTAACCGATCTTCCCGAGGATCCCCGATTTCTAACAAACCACATAGTAAAAATGCAGCAACCACATAGGTTAAGTATCTGGGCTCCATACCATGATACCACCTCTATCCAGAAGGAATGACATACACTAAGGGGCGCTACTCCCTAGAACCTTGCCGCATCCTTCCTGTTTTGACCATTTCCGGGGTGTGAGGCTCGATGAAGTCTCGTCCACAAAGCTACGCTTTCTACAAAGCCATGCTTCGGGTCAAACAAATGATCAACCTATGATCACAAAGATATAAGATCAAACAAATGATCATATCGCAAATGATCAAACACTGATCATTTCACAGCAACACTCAGTATGCCACGTTACCAAATTGGGAGTATATCGCTGATAAATTTCAACTACATAACCTCTGAGCTCGTACGTCTCAGAGAAGGGTGTTAAGCTAAGAGAATAAATTCTCCGCCACCAACAGAAATGTATTTGAAAGAAATCAGCTTTATATCTCAAATTGTAACGTCAGACACACAATCCATACAAGTCTGTTCCGGGATCGAACAGAACCGAAGGCACTTCTCACGAAGCCCTTGCACATCCGGATAAATTTCTAATCACGTCCGGACTTCCCGTCACTAAGGGTGATAAAACCTCTAAATCGGAGATCAGCCGATGTAGAGTAACTCGACGGTAATCCTTCCGTTTTCAAAAATATCCGGTCTTCAACACCGGTCTTCGAATGCAATTCATAACGACGTATCACATATTCGGAATGGGTTATACGACCCCATGGTCCTTTCCCGGCTAACCCGAATAGTGAGCGCTTATTCAAAAATAAGTGTGGCATTCAAATTCATCCAATTCACAACAAATACCATTCTAAAGGTAATTATTGATAGTCGGTTATTTAACTATCAATAAAGATGCGCAACATCATCAGATTCCAAATAATTTTCCAAATTATTTCATCTTCCAAAATATCTTTTACTAGATATAAAATTTCCACACTTAATCATTTGAAAACAAATTTCAAATATTCACATTTCAATTTATCCTTGAAGATAAAATCTCAAAACAGTTCATTTCATATTGGAAAAACATTTCCATACTTATTTAAAAATAAGTATTTCACAAATCTATTTATTTTCAACATTTGAAAATATTCGATATACTTAAATCAAATTTAAGTATAAATTCATTCTTTAAGGAAATCATTTACTATAACAACATTTATTTGAGTCAAAACGAATGTTACGTAAAACATCGTTACGACGACTCAAAACCACTAGTATTGGGATTCGGAATTAAGATAGATATATAAATCCCAATACTATATAAAAACATTTCCTTTCAGAAATCATTTACTATAACAATAGTGTTATAGTCCATCCTTTCCTTATATTTTCGAAAACGCCTATTTCAACAATGAACGTTGAAATCTATGCTTTCAATTCACAATACATTTTAAAACATCTTTAAAATGTTTAACTTCATTTTTAAAATTACTTCTTCAAAAATGAATCCATTTTATTCAATAATATATTCACTGTCCAAAATCGTGAATATACTTCACTTAACCAAGTTTCAATCTTTTCTACGCATTTATTTCAAAGATAATTCGCTATCCAAAATCACGAATATATCTTCTTTAATAACCTTCTATATTTAATTTATCAAATTCAATTGATTTCGAATTCATAAAACAACGTTTATAAATTCTATTTCTCTTTTATAACAACTTTGATTTATAAATCTTCTTTAATAACAAATTCGATCAATATTTCATGTGTAGGCAAAAATCCAATTTATAAGTTAATTTCTTATAAATCTTCTATTCTACAATTTTATTTATTTTAACTTCACAATTTATACATCTATAAATTTCATTCATTTTAACTTCACAATTTATACATCTATAAATTTCATTCATTTTAACTTCACAATTTATACATCTATAAATTTCATATTGATTTTCCAAATTCGTTTCAATTTTGCCAATTAAATTTCAAATTGGACTTCCCACTTATTTCTTTTTAAATAATTTCCTTTTAAAGAAAATAAATTCCTTTGTCTCTTTCAATCTATTTTAAAAATCCAAATTTGAATTGAATTCTTCAATTTATAATCACTGTTTTATGAAATCCATTTATTTAGCATTTTCACTTTATTCTGGAATTTATTCAATAAGATTATAAAAATCAGCTTTTATACTTTTAAATTCTTTTCTTCGAATTTATTCAATTTCTAAAAATTGATTCAGTTAGAAAAATTTCTACTTGAATTTCAAAAACTCAATTTCGTTTATTTTTGGAATCCAATGATATCAAACATCCATTCAGCTAAATCTTAGCATTCAAACAATTTCCAGACATCAATATGATCAATAACATCAATATAATCATTCATAGATTCATATCACAGTATAAATAAATTCAATCAATGTGAGGGGTCCAGTTGGATCCCTCCAACCTGTTTCCCTGCATCCAAAGACGTTAGCACAATACCAATTCCACTTCGAGGTGGAATATCGCGGTATATGGGTTTTTATAAAAATCCGCTTACTAACGGTGCAATAGGGTCTCATCCGCTATACGAGGCGGGAAATCATCAATCCAATATATACATATGCCAATATGTATATATTGCTATATATATATATATATATATATATATAGATATATCCTACTATATCTAATATCACATCCAATAGCAATCATATCAGTCAAATCAATAACTGTAATACCAAACATATTTTTGAGTGAGAAAAATAATCTCACCTTTGCATTTAAATTTTTGCAATCCAATCCAATTCTTCTTTCGTTTTCTCGACTTTAACCTTGTATAAATAATTATACAATTCTATTAATATTCGAATTGGAATCGAACAATTAAATTTCGTCAAATAGATTAAATTTCAACTAATTATTATATTTGAACACAATTTCCTTTGATAATTAATTTGGTAGCCAAAATAAGTTAAACAAATCTTCTTAATAAATTATTTTTGTTGAACTACCCGAACAATCCATTTATATTTTCCAATGTAACTTAAACTCGTCTTCCTTAAAATAATTTCTAATAACCAAATAACTATATAAGTTCTTTAAATAAATTAATTTCCATTAATACATTTTTTTTCTTTTTATATATTCATATATATACATATATATACAAATCTACATCTATACTTTACTGTAAAAATTATTTCCTGCATACATACATACATTAAAATTTTAAACTGCTTATATATATATATTTGTAAATTTAAAAATACAATAATACCTTACTGGAACGAACCCAGTCGACCGCCGCTGATTGCACGCGAAACCCTAATCCCCTCGCGCCGCCTACGCCAATCGACATCGCCGAGCTTCAAAGTTTCGATCGCCTGAACCCAACCTCGCCGTGCTCGAATACATTCCCCTCCGGCCTCCACGCGAACAACTCGCGAATCCCACGACATCACGCCGCCTTCGCCTTCGAGTTGAGCTCCGACCACGCGCGCGGCACCACCACGCGACTCGCCCCAGCCTCGCGACATCGCCACCGCCGCCCCTAAAGCCCATCGCGAGCTTTCCCTTCTCGCGCGATTCGATCTGAGATCGAATTGATTTCGTAGAGAACTCGGTCGCCATTAATTTTAAAACGAGAAGATGAATTTTCGTTTTTTTTTAAATGAAGGAGGATCGGTTTTGATTTGTACTGACGAAAGAAGAGGGATGTTTAAAATTGAAAGCAGCATGGGTTTTCACGATTTCGTTCCGTGATATTTGGCGTGGATAAAGGAAGAACGTGCTATAGTTGACAAATAAAAATATAAATTTAAATTTGAATTATTTTAAAATTCCAATGCGTTTTCCTGTCGTGTGCTCACATACAAGCACCGAAAAATGCGAAAATTGAAATCCGACAATAATTCAATATTCCGGACCCAATGGAACGGGTTTCGTCGAATTCCGAGACTGTTTGAAAAATGACTATTTTTAAATATCGATTCGAACGATTCAATTTCAAAACTGAACAAATCGATTTCAAATTCGATTCTGAAGTTTTAATTATCTTCAGTATAATCAATATAAATTTTACCATCCTTTGAAATATTTTTAATCGGCCTAAATTTGAAGATTCAAATTTTTATTCACTTTCAATAGATAAAATTTTATAATTTAAATCGTCAGTTTCAAAGTTATATTCGGGATACAAATTAAATCATCGTTCAAATATTTAAAATTAATTAAATATTCTCAATTTAATTTGTTCGAAATTCAGGGTCGTTACAGACTTCCCCCCTTAAAAGAATTTCGTCCTCGAAATTACAAGTTAGGAAAAAATGCCCTTAACTCGTCTACTATTTTTCACAATCCAATAGTTTTATCAAATTTATCAAAACAAATCTTCCTACTAAAGATTCGTTATCTATTCAACTAAATTTCCAACTTCAATCATAAGTTTAAACAACATTGTTTTCTTAACAATTCAAATTTAAATTTAAATTCAAATTTAAACTATCAAAATTTCTCAAAAATTTTCTAACACTCGGAATTTTCGAAAAATTTCGCCAGCGTCTCCTTTGCGCGGCTAATACGGCACGACTACAAAACGTCCCTACGGACTCTCAGATTTCAAAAAGAAAAAGAAAAAGCCAAGCGGCTAGACCAGAAATCATCAAAAACTCATATTATAATTCAAATACTTACCTTTTGTCGAGCAATTCAAATTATCTTTGAAATCAAATCCAATTCCTTAATAACACCTGTATATCTACTAGCCATTATATCTAGTTACATATATTCAAACCATTTTGCAAATTCTATTACAAAATTTTCAATATAACTGCTTATATCCTCTTTAAATTCGCTATTGAAGTTACATATTCAATTTCGTTCAATTTTTCATTTCAATTTCATTTGAATTCAATTTCACATTTCAATTTCCTATCTGAGTTAAATTTATCATTCAATTCAAGTTGGATTCTATTTATCTTCTGAATATTGAATTTACCAATTATCTTTCATTCATAACTGCACTATTTTAAATTAGTTCCAATTACTAATTTATTTCAAATTCCAATTCACTTATTAAAATTTGTTTTCAACATTCAGTTTCAATTCCAGTTTTATCCTTTTGTTCATTCCCAAAATTTGTTTTCAATTTACCATTTGGTTTATAACCACTCGTATTTAAACTGGATTTCCAATTCATTTTAAATTCAATTCGTTCAAACCTTATTTATTTGGTCAATATTCAATTAGCTTTACTTACTAATCTTAGTTTAATACTTCACTTCATTTTTCACAAATCTAAATTCAATTCAGTCTTACTTACCAATTCAAAATGAATTTTTACATTAAATTTCATTTTCTTGCATTTGCTATTGCAAATTCATTTATTCATTCGTAATTTTATCCATTTTCAATTCGAATTCTCATTTCAATCGAATTTCAAATACTTTATAAGTCTTCGACTTATTTACAATTTGATTTATAAAGTCATTTGTACATTCATATTACTAATTTCATTCCTTTATGAATTTTATCTTCAAATATTTTTCTGGAACTTTATTTCAAACTATATATCACATTAATATTTCATATTCACAAATTCTATTCATATATGAATTCATTTTTTAAGTTAGATTTTTATTTAAACTTAAACTTTACAAGTTATCGACTTCATAATATTTCGTAAACATTTCCATATAGCATTCCAGAGTTTTTTTCAACATTTCAAAAATCATTTTTGAAAACAATTCAAATTATCCTTTGAATTTCTAAAACAAATTTCAATTTTTTTCAAACAACTTCCGTTTTAAAACAATTTGGCAGCAATTCCTCTTCTGGAAACCCGAAAATGAACACCGGTGATGTCGCGATCATCATCGGAATTATTTTCCAGCGACCGAAAAGAGTTTAGAGCTTTCAACTCTCCAAAATACTTTTCAAAACCTTCGAAATTCATTTTCAACTCAAAAATGATTTAAACTTTCCAAATTTCCAAATTTTCCAGATTCTTTCAAAACACTTCCAAATACTCCTCTGGAATTCCGTTTCAAATTATAAGTCACATTTATAATTTATATTCTCAAATTTCATTTGTATATGGATTAATTTATTAACTTTGGAGTTACGATTTCAGTTTCTTATTCAGTTTCAATAGTAATGATAACATTTCAATATCATCACTTTTCTAACAACCATGCATCCATATACTATGATAATTCATAGAAAATCATTTCTTTTCTATACAAAAAATAGTTTTGGGCAAAATTATCTCATTTACCCTATTTTAAAACAATACTGTGCCGAATTGTTCTATTCAAGTGTTTAGAAACCCCTTCGATACAGTTTTGCAGACTGTGCCGACGAAGGTTCATATGCCACTCAATAAACCAATCATCACAATACAAAACAATTTTATATTCACTAACAAATACGCGCTCATATCTATTATTACACTCAAACTCATTCTAGAGTACTGCTGACTCTATCTCTAATGAGTAACACCCAACAGAGCAGGGTTGTCGCTTAACCATATGCTCTGATACCACGCTGTCACGTACCGAAATTTTCGACTTTCGAAAATTCGACATCGATACTCACTTTATCGACTGCCGAGAAATCGAGTGCCGAAAACTCCAATAGTGAGGGTTTTAGAAAGAAGAAAACAGAAGAAAAGAGAGAAGAGAAAGAAAGAAGAACAACATCAGAACAGAAAACAATATCAGAATCTCACGTATCGTAGCGGAACAATATACAATAGATAATTACTAGTCTTTTAAAACAAAGAACTATATCAGTTTATACATACATCAATCAGAGTCAATATACAACAATGGACAGTTATGTAAACTCGTCCTCATACAGAATACACAGTGGAATAAATACTATCAGATACAAATACTACGTCTCGCCATCCAGCTTACTTCCAAAGCTCCAGAATATCCAGAATATCCTGATAACATAACTCTAGACTGCCCGTGTGGAAATTTGTGGGCACCCAGAGTTTAGAAGGGAAACAATAAACTCCGAGTCAGTCATGGTGACTGGTGTGAGATCGTAAAACAGTTATTTTTCACAAAGAAAATAAAACAAATTCGCAATGCTTTTGGAAAATGAAACTACCATAAGACCTCCCACCACACACACAATGCAAACGCAGAATTGGAGGAGATTTCTTCTTATGATAGTCAAAGATGCTTACTACGCAAAATCAAATTCTTTTTGATATTATTATTAGTGCATAGTGTAGAAAACAGTTCGAAAGTATAATATAAATCTTAGCCAGCATAGACATTTCGAACTATGCCTACTATAGCTACCATCCAAACAGTGGGGCGCCACCATAAGTGAATGATAGGTTCTACAACTAAATCTGTACAAGGCTCGTATTGTTTCTTTGGATTTCCAACAAATGGTCAGGCCAAGGAACTTCCTTTTCCACGATGGGTACGTCCCTGGAATAGACGACCCGAGAACCTAACCGGATCTCTGCCAACACAAGGCCGGGTTACCTCTGCAATAATAGGTAACTACTGACACGCGTATGCCATCCCCCGATCGTAACCGATCTTCCCGAGGATCCCCGATTTCCAACAAACCACATAGTAAAAATGTAGCAACCACATAGGTTAAGTATCTGGGCTCCATACCATGATACCACCTCTATCCAGAAGGAATGACATACACTAAGGGGCGCTACTCCCTAGAACCTTGCCGCATCCTTCCTGTTTTGACCATTTCCGAGGTGTGAGGCTCGATGAAGTCTCGTCCACAAAGCTACGCTTTCTACAAAGCCATGCTTCGGGTCAAACAAATGATCAACCTATGATCACAAAGATATAAGATCAAACAAATGATCATATCGCAAATGATTAAACACTGATCATTTCACAGCAACACTCAGTATGCCACGTTACCAAATTGGGAGTATATCGCTGATAAATTTCAACTACATAACCTCTGAGCTCGTACGTCTCAGAGAAGGGTGTTAAGCTAAGAGAATAAATTCTCCGCCACCAACAGAAATGTATTTGAAAGAAATCAGCTTTATATCTCAAATTGTAACGTCAGACACACAATCCATACAAGTCTGTTCCGGGATCGAACAGAACCGAAGGCACTTCTCACGAAGCCCTTGCACATCCGGATAAATTTCTAATCACGTCCGGACTTCCCGTCACTAAGGGTGATAAAACCTCTAAATCGGAGATCAGCCGATGTAGAGTAACTCGACGGTAATCCTTCCGTTTTCAAAAATATCCGGTCTTCAACACCGGTCTTCGAATGCAATTCATAACGACGTATCACATATTCGGAATGGGTTATACGACCCCATGGTCCTTTCTCGGCTAACCCGAATAATGAGCGCTTATTCAAAAATAAGTGTGGCATTCAAATTCATCCAATTCACAACAAATA
This sequence comes from Allium fistulosum, assembly GCA_030737815.1. NCBI lineage: Eukaryota > Viridiplantae > Streptophyta > Magnoliopsida > Asparagales > Amaryllidaceae > Allium > Allium fistulosum. The sequence goes on along the minus strand of CM060906.1, from coordinate 1,079,904,362 downwards.
CCATTCTAAAGGTAATTATTGATAGTCGGTTATTTAACTATCAATAAAGATGCGCAACATCATCAGATTCCAAATAATTTTCCAAATTATTTCATCTTCCAAAATATCTTTTACTAGATATAAAATTTCCACACTTAATCATTTGAAAACAAATTTCAAATATTCACATTTCAATTTATCCTTGAAGATAAAATCTCAAAACAGTTCATTTCATATTGGAAAAACATTTCCATACTTATTTAAAAATAAGTATTTCACAAATCTATTTATTTTCAACATTTGAAAATATTCGATATACTTAAATCAAATTTAAGTATAAATTCATTCTTTAAGGAAATCATTTACTATAACAACATTTATTTGAGTCAAAACGAATGTTACGTAAAACATCGTTACGACGACTCAAAACCACTAGTATTGGGATTCGGAATTAAGATAGATATATAAATCCCAATACTATATAAAAACATTTCCTTTCGGAAATCATTTACTATAACAATAGTGTTATAGTCCATTATTTCCTTATATTTTCGAAAACGCCTATTTCAACAATGAACGTTGAAATCTATGCTTTCAATTCACAATACATTTTAAAACATCTTTAAAATGTTTAACTTCATTTTTAAAATTACTTCTTCAAAAATGAATCCATTTTATTCAATAATATATTCACTGTCCAAAATCGTGAATATACTTCACTTAACCAAGTTTCAATCTTTTCTACGCATTTATTTCAAAGATAATTCGCTATCCAAAATCACGAATATATCTTCTTTAATAACCTTCTATATTTAATTTATCAAATTCAATTGATTTCGAATTCATAAAACAACGTTTATAAATTCTATTTCTCTTTTATAACAACTTTGATTTATAAATCTTCTTTAATAACAAATTCGATCAATATTTCATTTGTAGGCAAAAATCCAATTTATAAGTTAATTTCTTATAAATCTTCTATTCTACAATTTTATTTATTTTAACTTCACAATTTATACATCTATAAATTTCATTCATTTTAACTTCACAATTTATACATCTATAAATTTCATTCATTTTAACTTCACAATTTATACATCTATAAATTTCATATTGATTTTCCAAATTCGTTTCAATTTTGCCAATTAAATTTCAAATTGGACTTCCCACTTATTTCTTTTTAAATAATTTCCTTTTAAAGAAAATAAATTCCTTTGTCTCTTTCAATCTATTTTAAAAATCCAAATTTGAATTGAATTCTTCAATTTATAATCACTGTTTTATGAAATCCATTTATTTAGCATTTTCACTTTATTCTGGAATTTATTCAATAAGATTATAAAAATCAGCTTTTATACTTTTAAATTCTTTTCTTCGAATTTATTCAATTTCTAAAAATTGATTCACTTAGAAAATTTTCTACTTGAATTTCAAAAACTCAATTTCGTTTATTTTTGGAATCCAATGATATCAAACATCCATTCAGCTAAATCTTAGCATTCAAACAATTTCCAGACATCAATATGATCAATAACATCAATATAATCATTCACAGATTCATATCACAGTATAAATAAATTCAATCAATGTGAGGGGTCCAGTTGGATCCCTCCAACCTGTTTCCCTGCATCCAAAGACGTTAGCACAATACCAATTCCACTTCGAGGTGGAATATCGCGGTATATGGGTTTTTATAAAAATCCGCTTACTAACGGCGCAATAGGGTCTCATCCGCTATACGAGGCGGGAAATCATCAATCCAATATATACATATGCCAATATGTATATATTGCTATATATATATAGATATATCCTACTATATCTAATATCACATCCAATAGCAATCATATCAGTCAAATCAATAACTGTAATACCAAACATATTTTTGAGTGAGAAAAATAATCTCACCTTTGCATTTAAATTTTTGCAATCCAATCCAATTCTTCTTTCGTTTTCTCGACTTTAACCTTGTATAAATAATTATACAATTCTATTAATATTCGAATTGGAATCGAACAATTAAACTTCGTCAAATAGATTAAATTTCAACTAATTATTATATTTGAACACAATTTCCTTTGATAATTAATTTGGTAGCCAAAATAAGTTAAACAAATCTTCTTAATAAATTATTTTTGTTGAACTACCCGAACAATCCATTTATATTTTCCAATGTAACTTAAACTCGTCTTCCTTAAAATAATTTCTAATAACCAAATAACTATATAAGTTCTTTAAATAAATTAATTTCCATTAATACTTTTTTTTTCTTTTTATATTTTCATATATATACATATATATACAAATCTACATCTATACTTTACTGTAAAAATTATTTCCTGCATACATACATACATTAAAATTTTAAACTGCTTATATATATATATATTTGTAAATTTAAAAATACAATAATACCTTACTGGAACGAACCCAGTCGACCGCCGCTGATTGCACGCGAAACCCTAATCCCCTCGCGCCGCCTACGCCAATCGACATCGCCGAGCTTCAAAGTTTCGATCGTCTGAACCCAACCTCGCCGTGCTCGAATACATTCCCCTCCGGCCTCCACGCGAACAACTCGCGAATCCCACGACATCACGCCGCCTTCGAGTTGAGCTCCGACCACGTGCGCGGCACCACCACGCGACTCGCCCCAGCCTCGCGACATCGCCACCGCCGCCCCTAAAGCCCATCGCGAGCTTTCCCTTCTCGCGCGATTCGATCTGAGATCGAATTGATTTCGTAGAGAACTCGGTCGCCATTAATTTTAAAACGAGAAGATGAATTTTCGTTTTTTTTTAAATGAAGGAGGATCGGTTTTGATTTGTACTGACGAAAGAAGAGGGATGTTTAAAATTGAAAGCAGCATGGGTTTTCACGATTTCGTTCCATGATATTTGGCGTGGATAAAGGAAGAACGTGCTATAGTTGACAAATAAAAATATAAATTTAAATTTGAATTTCGTTTAAAATTCCAATGCGTTTTCCTGTCGTGTGCTCACATACAAGCACCGAAAAATGCGAAAATTGAAATCCGACAATAATTCAATATTCCGGATCCAATGGAACGGGTTTCGTCGAATTCCGAGACTGTTTGAAAAATGACTATTTTTAAATATCGATTCGAACGATTCAATTTCAAAACTGAACAAATCGATTTCAAATTCGATTCTGAAGTTTTAATTATCTTCAGTATAATCAATATAAATTTTACCATCCTTTGAAATATTTTTAATCGGCCTAAATTTGAAGATTCAAATTTTTATTCACTTTCAATAGATAAAATTTTATAATTTAAATCGTCAGTTTCAAAGTTATATTCGGGATACAAATTAAATCATCGTTCAAATATTTAAAATTAATTAAATATTCTCAATTTAATTTGTTCGAAATTCAGGGTCGTTACAGGGATTATGTAATCAGTTTGGAATATTTTGAAATGGAATGTGGAATTTGTTTTACTGTTTAATTTTTTCCATATTCTTGTGTTTCTGTGTATCAATGTGTCTAATATCGCCGTGTTTGGTCGCCGATGATTAATAACTATGGATCACAGCAACATCCGTAGCTGTTAGTTTTGCGCCTCTAAATAGGGGATGTTACATAACGTAATGAGTGCTCTGCTTGAATAAGTATTACTCTTATTATTAAAAAAATGCATTATATTTGTATTTGTAGAATATGTTTTGTTTAAATAACTTACTTATTTTCTTTTGTTTGATAAAACTCTTTAAGATTGAAAATTTGTTCTTTTGTAAGCTATTTTTTTAGTAAATTTTCTTTTTTAACAACTATTTTTGTTTCCTCATTTATTTCGTTTTTGCCACGGTCAAATTCTATGTTTTCATTTTATATTTTTCGAGGTTCATTGTTTCTTCTTTTTTCTTCGTTTTGATTTGTTTTTGTTGATTTCCTTTGGTATTGTCTTGTTTTTTTTCAAGATATTGATATTGGAAGTTTGGATCTTCTGGGTTTTCTTTTCTTATTTCTCTTTTTACTCACTTTAACAGGGAAGAAGGATAAACTTTACTTTTGTTTCTTTCTGTTTTTTCTCCTCATTTTCCAGTTTGAGTCTATAGTCTTCTGCAACCTTTTTTGTATATTTTCAATTTCTTGACTTAACATTTGATTGATTAACTGGCTTTCGCTCGATGTTCATAATTTGAACGTTGGACAGTCGAATTCAAATATCTTTTTCTTTTGGTTCTCTTTTATAAACACATAATTAATATATGGAAAATATTTGACATAATTTTTTTTGATAAATTACCTTTTGTCTTAGAAGTTCTATTTTCTTCTTGTTATCCTTGTGTTGCTTTTTTCTACGGCAAAGATTCTATTTTTTCTTGAATCTCTACTATAAAGATATAACTAGAGTATGACAAATATTTAACATAATTAGTGTATGGAAAAGATAAATCTCTGTTAGCAAATATTTTTGTTGACAAATTACTTATTTGCATTGAAGATTCTTATTTTTCTTCTTGTTTTTCCTGTTCTTTTTCTGTTTTCCTTACTACCAAAGCTTTTAATTTTTCATTTCCTTTTCCTGCTTCTTTCTTAACTTGTTATATGTCAATATTTTTTGTTGCATCTGCAGTTTGTGGTAATATATATTATAGTGCATATTTATATGATTATATTTTGTGAAAATAATTTTTGAATAAACAATTCTTTGGCAAATATTTGCTTAACAAATACATGTCTGGGAAATATTTACCATGCAAATATTTAACGTAAAAGTTTACTGAATTTGGATATTATACCTTGGATTTGTAAGATTCCACTTTCTACTTGGACTATGTCCATTTCTTCATCACCACTGGTTTCTTCACTCATTAGCAACTTATTTGATTTTTCACCTTGTTCTTGGAAAGTATTCTTTATTTTTTCTTTTGCTTCTAGTTTTTTCCTGTTTTTTATATTTATGATAAAATAATTGATTTTTAAGTGTATATAGGATGGAAATGTATGTTTAGTTAATTGGTTTATGGAAAGTTTTGGATTATCAATTTTATTTGCTAACATATGTCTAGCAAATATTTGCCTGTCCAAATTTTGTTTAAAAACTTAATTACTGGCAAACGTTTACCTCTTTCTGTCTCCTCTTTTTTTCTTCTGTTGACGTTTCTCTTTTGTCTTCATCCTTATCTGGCTCTTCTCTTCCTTTCGTCGTTTTTGATATAACTCTTATTTCATATTGGTTGAAGTTTGGGTTATCGCTATCGTCTGTGTTATTCAACGTGCATATTTTTTTAGTTTCTGTTTTTGTCCTGGTTTGAACTTCTAATTCGTTTTCAACTTCCATGTTTCTGTTCCTTTGACATAATGAATTTGTCCATAATTTTTAGTATGCTCATTTCCATCTTTATTTTCATCATTTTTACCATCATCATTATTTTCTTTTTTATCAGCCTCATCATTTTAACATCATTTGTTTCATCTCCATCTAAATCTTCATTATTATTATCCTCATCATCATTATCGTCATCCCCTTCATTTTTTGTATACTCATTTCCATCTTCATTGTTATCTTCATCTCCATCATCATCACGTTCATCATCTTCGCCTTTATCATCATTGTCCTCATTGTTGGAACTGTATCAGCCCTCAGCAAAAGAAATGGGTGAATTTCAATTTTTTTTTACCATTTTGGATCTTTATTGGGCTTATGTACTTTAAATTTATTTAGAATTTTTCTAAATTTATTTTAAAATAAAATCAATAGTTTATTTAATTTATAAATAATATTGTATTTTATATAAATTGTTTTATATTTTTTATATTTATATCATATACTATGTATGTGCATGTGCAATATAATAATGTATATGTGGTTTAACATGCCTATGTATCGATGTTGGGATTTACACCGCAATAGACATGTTACGCCCTCCAGTATTCGAGCATGTTGTTTAAATGAAAATATTTGTGTACATCAAAATGTGTGTGTGTGTGTGTGTGTATTTATATAAAATTATACATATGTAAAACAAAATCATAAATATATATAAACACACATATATATAAATACGAAGAATTTGTAATTAGAATAATTTATATAAAATAATTAAATATATATGTACATATATAGCATACATATAATTAAGTTACAAAATCATTTAATAATTAATAAAAATAATGTTGAACATAAATTTACATATATAAGTTACTGTAGCAAACCCAAAAGTAATCTAACTATATGTATGTATGTATATATGTATGTATGTATGTATATGTATATGTATATTTAATTATAAGTATTTATGAATATACAAACGTATAAATAAATAAATAAATAAATATGTAATAAATTTTTATGTAAAAAATTATGCATACTTGCAGTAGGCTCTCGACTCAAAAAATATATATTTTTAATATTTTTTTTTAACTATAAGTATTTATAAATATAAAAACTTATATATATATTATGTATATAATATGCATACTTGCAATAGGCTCTCAGCCCAAAAAAATATTTTTTAATAAATTTATTTGATTATAAGTATTTATAAACATACAAAAACACACATACACATATATTATTATATATATAAATTAATGCATACTTACAATAAGATTTTGGCCTAGAAAATTAATATTTTTAAATTTTTATTTAAAATGATTTTAAATCAAAAATTAAAAATAAAATAAAAACCATATAGAATTAAGTGTTAAAAATAATTACAAATCATTTCCAAATTCTGAAAATTGTATAATGTTATTATATAAAATTGTATACTTTATTTCATACTATATACATATACATACATACATATATACATATATATTAATATAATCAATTTCTTGTTAAAAAATAGTAATATATATATATATTAGAAATTCGGTTATTGTGCTGACTAATTTTTACATGTAAATAAAATTTTATGGATTTTTAAAAGAAGAAATTAGTTAAAAGGACAAACTTATTAAAAAAAATTGTTACCAGACCACGAGTTTAATTATTTGGGCCGAAGGACCCGCCTTTTCAAACTAACCACGTGACATTGTTTTCGTCTCTAGGGTTTTGCAGTCGTTTTCATCTGAAATCATTTCAAATTCTTCATCCAGAACAAATTCACGTCGACAAACACATTCAAAACGACAAATCAACAAACTCATTTAAATCGTTTGTACATTCTAATGGAAACTAGATCAAAATCTTCTCCAGCGACCAACAAGCAGTCTCCTAGTTCTTCACTAAAATCGAAATCCCAAATTGTATCATCAAAATTATCTTTAGCAGTATCAAAGGATAAGAAGACTAGAGAAATGGAGAAGAAAATGCAAAAATAGGTATAATACTGAATTATTCTGTATGTTTTGCCGATTTAGAATTATTTTAAAAGAAATGCTATATTATTTTTCATCCTTTTTGTCTAGCGAACGTTTTGTGCTGTGGTTTTTTCTTTATTGTCAAAATTTGTAGAGTTACTGAATGATTTTGTCGAAATCGGTTGTGATTTTGTGCTGTGGTTTTATCATTGTTTTCTGACTTCAGCAACAACGATTATGTTACTGTTGAAGTTTGTTATGACTCATTTGATCTGAATTCAGATCACTGAAATCAGTATATTTTAGTAACCAAATCAGATCAGTCAAAGTTATTATTGTTATCTTTCATCACTTTAAACCTATTTTGTTTTCTATTAGTTGCATTTGACTAATTTATCAAATTTTACTCATTGATTTAATAAAAATGCTAAGACTAGTATCATATTAATTCGATTGGGTAAACATATTCTAATGGTGCAGAAATGCTAAATAACTCTAGCATTTCCAATAGAAATTAGCATTTAGGAAAAATGCTAAGACTATTTATCATCTTAATTTAATTTGGAAACAAAATCCATTGTTACAAAAATATGCTAAAATATTGTAGCATTATGATTTAGCTATTTTATAAATTAAAATCATTTTTAATTATGCTAAATAAATTAACATCTGGTAAAAATTCTAAGACTAGTTATTATATTAATTCGATTGGGTAAACATATTCTAATGGTGTAGAAATGCTAAATAACTCTAGCATTGGCAATAAAATTAGCATCCATTAAAAAAAATGCTAAGACTAGTTACAACCATATCCAATAATGCTAAAGAAATTAGCATTTAGGAAAAATGCTGAGACTAGTTATCATTTTAATTTAATTTGGAAACAAAATCCAGTGTTACAAAAATATGCTAAAACATTGTTGCATTATGATTTAGCTATTTTATGAATTAAAATCATTTCTAATTATGCTAAATAAATTAGCATCTAGTAAAAATGCTAAAACTATTTATCATCTTAACTTAATTTGGAAACAGAATCCACTGTTACAATAAATGCTAAATCCACTGCAGCATTAAAGTTTAGGTATTGCATAAATTACAATCATTTCCAAAAATGCTAAAAAAACTAGCATCTACTAAAAATGCTAAGACTAGTTATCATCTTAATCTACTTTGGTAAACATATTCTAATGTTACAAGAAATGCTAAATCACTGTAGCATCATGGTTTATGTATTGCTTATTGATGTTAAATACTTGCTTATTGTACCATCATTATTTATTTACTGTGCAAGTCTACAAAATAATTTTGCATAAATATAGCTAACACTGTTTCATTATTTGTATTTTGTAGAATACAAAATATTCACTGCAAGCAGAGGACAGTAAAACACCTAAAAGAAAGAGAGAAGATAAGGAAACTATGCAGTATAGGTGTAGCTTATCTGCCTTGGTTAAAATGCTTGAAAAGATTAAAAAAAGAAAAGGTTTTATTGAAAATCGGTTGAATTTTTTAAAGCAAACACCTTTCTGCAACTTTTTTAATGCTTTCTTTGAAGGTGATATAGGAAGCAAAAACATTAGAAAATGTTCAAAAAATTTAGATGATTTAATATACTCTTATTGTGTTGAAGAAGAGTGTTTTATTGTAGGAGGAAAAAAATTACAGATAACAACAACAGACATTTCTTTAATTTTTGGTTTACCAATGCAAGGAAAAAACATTTTTCCACTTCCTAAAGTTTCTTTTCAAAGCACCCCTAAAAACTGCCAAGAATTTGTTTTAAGAAACTTTGGCATAATTGACCATATAACAAGAGATATTATTATTCAAAAGATAAAGAAAGAATTAGACAAAGAAATTCAAGAAGAAGAAAACGATTTACCAAAATTTATCATCATTCTTTCTTTCATTACATTTTTTTCCTTGACAATAAAAGAATGTTAAGTTGGGGATATCTCAAATATGCAATTGATTTGAATAAAATGAATCAAGTTTCATTGCCTTTAAGCATTCACTATTCTTTGATTAAAGCATTAAATTTTTTCAAGCAAAAACCAAGGAATATGTAAGGTTGCTCGATGATACCATTGGTAAGAAAATAATTTACATTCTACTATATTATAATAAATTGTGAAATAACATTTTTGTTTTTTATATATTAGTAATTTTTATGTGAACACGTGGACATGATGAAGACAAGGAAGCAATGGTTGAAGGACTTAGCAAGATTTGCTAAATGGTCATTGAATGGGATGGAAAACATAGTCTCAAAAGACTATTTAAAAAATGTGGAAAGCAAAAAGGTATATACATCTAATATTGACTGTTACTTATTTTTTACATATAAACAGGAAAAAAAATGCTAGATAAAAATAAAATTATAAAAAAAATGCTATATGGTGTTAGTAATTTTTTTGGTGCACTAGATTATGCAAACATACATATAAATGGAAAAAAAATGCTAGATGATGATAGCATTATAACATAATAAATGTTACTGAAACAGAATCATTAGTAGAAAATGATACATAATTTTAGCATTAATAAAATCTATGATGCTCATTGAATACAAATCTCAATTGGACTAAAAAATACAACAGTCAAAGAAAGGCTACTGCTTGATTCTTCCAAATTGCAATTGGCAATTATAGAAACGAAACAAAAAAATGAAACAGATGCTGAAGAAGAATCAGAACTGAGTGACAAAGAAAAACAAATTCAAACACAAAGCTAGCACATTAAACAGTTGGAAAATGATTTGGATCAAACGAAAAGAGACCTGGAGAAGGAAAAAGAAGTAAGAAAACAGAGGGAAAAAGAGTTAACTGTAATGGAGAAAGAAATGGAATTGTTGAAATCAAAACTTCAACAATTTGAGAAAGAGGAACAAAAAAGAAAACTAAAGGAAGCTTTTGAAAGTATTATCCCTCTATCGTTCAAGCTGTTGAACACACAAGATTTTGAAGTACATCAAGAAGAAAACAAAGAAGAAGATAAACAAGATGAGAAGAATGAAAAAAGAAGTCAGCAATTGAAAAATATCTCACCTCCTTCAATGATTAAAAGACTAAAATCAAAAAAAAGAAAGGCAAAAGTATATCCTCATTATCAGTTTGAGATAGTGTACCACAACAAAAGAGTGAAAAGTGAAGATGACAGTGAAAAACAAGAAGGAAAAAAGGAATATAAAACAAAAAATGAGGATGAAGGAGGAGAAGAAAAAGATGGCCACGGTGAAGAAACTGAACAAGTAAAAAATGAAGACAAGGAAAAAAAGATGAAAGAGAAGACAGTAAAGAAAATGATGAGGTGAGTGAAAACAACAGCGGAGAAAATGAAGAAGAAACCAGTGAAGAAGACAATAAAGAAGGTGAAGATTATGAAGGAGAATATGCAAAGGAGAATGAACAAAATGAAGAAAAAACTGACACGGATGATGAAGATGAGAATGAAGAATTTGTCAATGTTGATAATTACTCACCTCAAAGAAAGCAATATCGTCAAAGAAACATAGTAAAAAGCCATATTTTTCAAATGCTAGAAACACGGAAGAAGGATATAATAAGAGCTTTTTTTGCATGTGAGGACACATCAAAGTAAGTAGTTCATACCCAGTAAAAACTTAAATAATTTAATTGGAGTTATAATTTTATAATAATTTGAAATTTATAAATTATATAGCACGGTAGCATGGCACAAAGATGATGGTAAGAAAGGAGGGATAACAGTGGTTTAGTCCATGCTAGAAGCTTTGTTATTTGAAGAATTTACAGATGGACAGGTGTGACATTTAAAAATGCTAATAGTATCAATAAATTTTGACATTAGGAAATGCTAACTAGCACTAGCATTGTGACATTTGAATTATAACAACACGCCACTAATATAATTTTTTGTTTTGTTTTTATTTTTGTTAGTAAAACAGTATCACTAAATTTTTTTAATACCAAATGTATAATATTAGCCTGAAAATGTAGAATGACTATAAATATTTTGATTACACAACATAGACCTTACAAAATGCTAATTTTTCATTACAATATATGAAATTATTAAAAGATGGTAGCATATATCTATCACTGTCTCTATTTGTGTGTGTGTGTATATATCTCATAGTGTATAATTATTATAAAATGTTTATAAAAATTCAAAATACTTTATTACTATATGTTTAACCGGTATTCTTTTTCTAATGCAGATTATTGATTGGTTTGTTGAAAATATACCAACATATGAACATAACTACACTTTCAGCACAATCATGACGGTAAACAATGTTATTTTGCTTTGAAATTTAATATAATAGAAAAACAAACTAATATTCAATTTTCATTTGCAGCATGCATCGCAAACAGACACTGAAAATGTAGTCCGATCATTGGTGTACCCTATGGTACAAAATATAGTCATGGATTCATTTACAGAGATGATATTTTTCCCCTTGCATTACATCAATCATTGGACATTGCTAACCTTGGATTACAACCAAATGCAATGGTGCCATTATGATTCTTTAAGGCCCAGAAGATCAACAGCGGCATCAAATCAACATTACAAACAAGCTCAGCTACTTGTAAGACCATATTTTATAACAAAAAATGAAAAAAAATCTAACTCTACTTTTTTATTTTTTGTAACAGAGAAAAAAGGTGGAAAAAATATTACAAGAAAACTAGAGAGAGAACAAAAATCTTAAATAAGGAAGTTGGTACGAAGACGATAAAGCAACCACGGTGTCCACAGCAAGACCTTTCCTCGTAAGCATTATTAAGTTTTTAATCTTCTTCAAGTAAACTGCACATGTATTATATTAAAAATTGCAATGCCATAATGATCAATGCATCAAAAAAAGAAAAAAGAAGACAAGGTACACTGTATGTTAAAAAAGTGCTAAATGGTAATAGCAGTAAAAAAGTATAATGTATTACAGAGTTTATTTTCATGTAAATGCTAAATAATCATAGCATTGCAATGTTGCAGTGTTCAATAAACCGAAAAAAGTGACAGGTTGCATTATGACTATGCAGTACGAAATGTATGTTTATTGATACACATAGTGTTAACGAAATACTTAATGATAATAGCAGTAAAAATGTATAATATATTTTACTGTATATTTTTTTCTAAATGCTAAATGACCATATCATTATAACATTACACCACTGCCCTTTTAGTCCACTGATCTGAAAAAATTCTTCATACATTCCTATATGAAGCCCAATTTTATATGTTAAGAGAAATACTAAATGGTTGTAGCATTACATCTTTTATACCACTGCTCTTTTACTCTATTAATCTGAAGCTCCATAATAAATACCCATATAAGTCCTTATGTATCCAGCCTATGTTACTCAAGCTGATGTACAATTCTTTTAACAGATCACAATTATTAAATACTTACCATGTACAAATATTTTTAGTCTGTCTGTAATGATAAAATTGTTAGCATAAATTGATAACTAGTTAACAAACAATTTTTTGTTTTTTTCTTTTTTAAATCAACAGGAATGACTGTGCTCTATATGTCATGAAATTCATTCAACATTTGGACAAAGACTCAAACCTCCCCACCGAATACAACAAAAAAGATATCAACCTCATGCGAGCTGAAATGGTGTATAACGTACTAAATGATCCACATAGAAGTTGGAACGTCATGACTTTCTTTATAAATGCAACTCCTGAAGAAGTTGAAAAAGCAGTGAAGAAAAAGAACTAAAGTAAAAAAAAGTTGAAGACTTGGAAAATTTGAAGAAGTGATAATTGTAGTTAAATTTGAATTACCTCAATTTAAGTTGAAGTACTGATTATAGTTAAATATGAATTGGCTGAAATGAAGATGAAGTGCTAACTATAGTTGAATTGATACTTATATTTTACTGAACTTCAAATTCAAGTGGAATAGTGTTACTACTTGCATAGCTGTAATTTGTTATACGTATGTTCTCTTAAAGGTTTGATTATTTTGCTACAGATGTCTTGTTGTATTGCAAACTGAAAAAATGTAATTGCTTAATCTCTATTTTGCTCTGAAAATTTTATGCTTGCTGTGCTTGTATATCATAATTGCTAACTGTAGAACTGCTTTGAAATATTTCTGTACATAATGATTTTGGACAAAAAAAAACTGCATTGAAATGCTATAATGAATTAACATCAATGTTGGAAAATGCTATATTGAATTTGCAATCAATTTTTTCTACTTGAATTATACCATGTCTATAAGAAAACATCATAGCTAATTCTTTCAAGTGTTCAAGGAATAACAGCTAATCAATAATCTGAAGAACTACAGCCAAGTAGAATAAATAAGATTTAGGACCTGAGCATGTGGTATATGTAGATCTAGTAGTTGTCCTATTTATCAGAAAGATTTATTTTCTTTCCTTGCCTCTCTTATAGGGAAGTTAAAATTGATGATAATCATCTGTAAATTACTATCCCTTTATTTTAGCACTGTGAATTTGCATTCCATGCTATGCTATGACATGCCACAAATTTATTGCGTGCCAGTTTTTTGATTGACTGTACATGCTTTTGATTACAGCTTGTAAACAAAAATTGAGGACTCGCTATTTTCTCTTAGTAACTTGATATTAAATTCAAAGGAAGAACCTCTGTAAATTATGAACATTGAATTAGAAGAAAGAAAACAGACAGAAAGAAAAAGACGGAAGATAAACAACATAAATACATCAGCTTCCAACATGGAAAAAGAAGAACACTTATTTATTTGACCTGAATGTCAATGCTCACAACAACACTTTATTGAAATCTATTGCTGTAATTTTACCTGAAGCAGCATCACTGAGTTTATTAATATATAACTGGTAACCAAATTTGCCAACCTTTCTAGTCTGTACTAAATAAAAAAGCTAAATACAAATAGCATTATTCTAATGAATTGCTAAATTAACAGAAAACATCTGATACTAACATAACAATATTTTTTCCTCACAATACAATATTACAGTAAAAAAAGATAATATACAAATGAAAATAATATGCTCCACAGACAAATAAAAATCACAAAAAATCCACAAAAAAAGTAAACTTCTTATTAAAACAATCAATCATCATAGAACATGTACTAGTATCAGAAATAAAAAAAAGTATGACTATACCAAATAAGTAAACAATAAAGAAATACAATGAATAAAATGACAGAAATAAAAGAAAAAAATAAAATTCAATTTTAAATCTTTATTGAAGCTTGACAATTCCTCTTGTTATGTCCAACTTGATTGCAATTACTATATTTATTCCGCTTACTCTGAGAATAAGAAAAATCATCATGTCTTTTAGTAGAAGGTCTTCCAGCACCTCGAATTTCTTTAGGCGGTTTAATTATGACTTCATCTCCGCTAACAATTGGCTTACCAACATTAGTAATTGGATTAATAGCATACGCATAACTCGATCTAAAAGCATCGGTTGTAAAATAATAATCCACACAGTCATATACTGACTGCCTTGATTTATTCATACACTTGATGGCATGTGCACATGGAAAACCGGTAACTTTCCACTGATTACAAGTACACAATCTTTTTTCAAGATCAACATGATGTGATATTGGAGATCTAACTTAAAAAACATTTTCCGAAGACTTATATGTATCCCATCCAAAACCTTCATTAACTAATTGTAACAACCGTTGCTCCATAACCGGACATAAAGTAGTAGTCCAGCGATGACAGTCTTCTCTCCTCTTCGCCATTTGTTCCATTATTTTAACCCGGATTCCATCTAGACAAGACGTAATAGGCATAAATCTATCATCCATAATCCAAGAGCTAAAGCTTTCAGCCACATTAGATGAATATTCTCCATACCTCTTGCCTTGAAAAAACAAATCAGTCCAATGTTCAAAAGGTTTATCATTTAAAAAGTTAATTGCAGTAACACCACCAATTTCTTTAAACTTTAACATATAGCGATCAAAATCATACGGATTTGAAGCTCGAGTCAAAAGTTTAAACAAATCAACAATAGAAGTATCGCCCTTGCAAGCTTTAACTACTGAACCAATGTTTTGCTCCATATGAAATGTGCAATAGCTATGAAAAGAAGATGGAAACACTTTTGGAACACCTAAAAGCAAACCCCACTGGCGATCAGATATGAAAACCAATTTGCGATCCTCATTAAGCATCCTTTTTAAATGCTCCAAAAACCAAGACCAATTTGACTCATTCTCATGTGAAACTACTCCCATAGCAAGCGGAATGAAACCTTAAAAAACAATAATTTTTTTCAAATGCTAATACAAGAAAATAGTATACCACTATTAGTAAAGTATATTACTTTCACAGCATAAAATTTCAGATATTTACATGAATGCAGGAGTGAAAAATAATATATATGATTAATCCTAAATTAATATAGCATTATGTGTTTGATAGTAGAGTCATATAATATACAGAATAATAAATGCTAAAAAATACTAGCACTACGACATATAATACAATATCAAATGTTAAATTCATGTAATATTATAATTTCATATAGAGTAACAATACAGTCAGCATATAATTGTTAAAATGACAATGGAATGCTAAGATATATCAAAATCCACCAAATGTTACCATACTACATAACTAAAACAATATACTAAATAACACATGGGAAAAAAAACAGAACAAAAATCAAAAGTCAAACCTTGATTGCCATTTTTTGCTGTAGCAGCTAATAAAACACCTTGTCGGCCCTTCAAAAATGCCGCATCTAAAAATATCATGGGACGGCAATGCCTAAATCCAAGTAAACAAGCACTAAACCCAATGCAAATTCTTTCAAATTGATTAGTTGACGAATCCACATCCAAAGCAACATAACTTCCTGGATTAGTTTTTTGTATAGCCTCTAGATACCAATTCAAATCATTATACAGCATTGCATCATCTCCATAAATTTCCTTCAACGCCAATTGTTTCCCGGTGTATGCATAATAATAAGAAGGAGTGAAATTAAATTCTCTTCTGAAATCATTAATAATGTCTTTCGGTTTCTTCATCGGGACATCTCTAATTTGATCAATAATTAGGGATTTTACAAATCTACTAGTTATATGAACTTTCTTAACATCTCTTAACCCAGCACCACATGAATGTTAAAACCTGTAAGTCCTAATAAAAAAACGAATAAGATGTCCAAGATCTGAAGATGCATACATGGTGAACTTACAACCTTCTTTAAACCATGAACAAATAATAGATATTCTTTCTGGACAATTCTTAACAAAAATCAATTCACGCCCTTCTTTTATTTGATAAGCCATAAGAAATTCTCTAAAATCTTCAGCACCATTGAAACAATAGCGAATAAAGTCCGCAAGATTTAACTGAGATCTTTTCTTCATAACATCCTTCAAATAAGAACTTGACTCACCACAAGATTTAATATTCAAACAACAACTAGAAACTGAACTGCTCTGATGATCAGAAGTAATGTAACGACCCGCTATTTTAGACCATTCACATCCATTATAAGTGTATAGGTAGACACTCATGCCGGAATTGAATTGTTCAAAATACCGCGTTGTTAATTTAAATTTGGCAAAACTGAACATATACAGTAAATAAATAATCACAGATCACAGACACAGAGTAATACATGCAGCGGAAATAAAAGAGATAGTAGTTCATGAAGCTACTATATAAATATATAAGTTACATCAGAGTTAAACCAGACACAACGAAAGAGTAATACGATACATCAGATACAAATCAGAATACATCATTGGAATCATCGAATACTGAAAGCAGAATAGATGGCTGGATCTTCAAGCAAGCTCCAACTTCAAAGGTGAGTCTCGAATACTGGTACACTCAGTCTGACCCGAGCGTAAAGCAAAACACAAAACACTCGAGTCAGGATTAACATTCTTATATCAATAAATCCAACTCAAGTGAAATAGCAATTGAAATACAAGTAACTCAAAGGATGTTTGGAATAACCATCCTTTAAGGATCCGTTAAACTATCTACTATGTAGTAGTGTACGATAAGTAGATAATGTCTATCAGTAATATAAAGTATCAAGATAGTGTTAAGGCGTTACCATTATTCCCCTTAACACATTTTATATAAGCGTTATAGTCTATACAGCACTGTAAACTCCACCGTAAACTAGTGGGATATCAGGGAGTACTCCATAGGTATAACACAAAACAAATTCGTAGTGGTCACGTATATAGGGATCCAAGTATGACAAGGCACATGAGGCAATACCGAAGGTAGTGAAACTACCGTTTGCCTGATCCGGACTGGTGAGAACGCATCGCCGCAGCGATCGCAACACCATGAAACAACACTCCCAAATCAAGGGTGCACCAATCGACAACAAGTAATGAGTAGTTTCGAAGAAGTGTGTTCGCTCGAGGTAGCTAGCCCCTATTTGGCCCGGCACGGCTCCTGTTTTAGTCATTTCCAATTTGACACAAGTGTCAAGGCTATCCATTATCGTTCTCTTTGTTCAGTCATCACGTACATCATTCCAACCACTTCATTCTGGATCACACTCCGCGTATAGTTATTAAAGTGGTTTTCGGTTTAGACAGTGAGTATGTCCCTAACCGATTCCGGTCTCTTTAATAACTTTCGTAATTATTACACCAATTGGTCGTTAATATATTTTAAAACCAAATCAATTTCAATTCCAATTAGAATTCGTAAATCAACATTTCGTTAGTCTTTCTAAATCAATTTCCAAAATTACATCTCATAACTTTCAAATTACCATTTCAAAATCTTATAATTCAATTTCAATTTATATTTAAACCATTCAAATAATTTATTCAAGTTCGTATATAAGTTTCATTCCGAAATCATTTAAATTAATTTAATTTATCATTCGAATCAATTTAAATTCATTAATCGATTTCATTCAATATTCGTTAAGTAAATTTTCATTCAAAACAATTCTTTTAACTTCCAATTCATTAAATCAATTACTTAAGTTCAACTTCATTATATCAAAACTTACAAATTGCATTAAATTAAATTCATCAAATCAAATTCTTTACATTTCAAGTCTTACATTAATTTCAATCAAATACATTTTATTTCTTATTAGAGAAATTCAATTTCACTTATTAATTTACTTAGTTACAACTTCAAAACTCAACTTAATAAAGAATTCAATTTTATTTAATTATTAAATAATTCAATCTTATTTAATTTTTCAATAATTTCAAAATTTAATTATTAAATAATTTGAGACTTAATTATTTAATAATTTCAAAACTTAATTCAATCTTTTCTCAAATTAAACAACGTTCTTTCATCAATTACATTGTTAATATTTTGTTTCATATTATTTAATATTAACATTTCCTTTCATAAAATTCAAATTCCAACTTCATTTCAAAACCTTATCATTTATTCGAATAAAATCTTCATTTTATTTTTAAATCAAATTTATCGACCAATCGGTTTTTATTTAATTCTCTATCCTAGGTCAAAGTTTAATTTGGGTATTTATCATTTCAACCCGATTCTTATTCAATTCAAAATCAAAGCATAGCAAAGGGAACTTGCAGTGTGATAATTGGGATGGTGTCAAAGTAAATAAACAAGCAATAACAACCAATATCAATCCAATAATCAATTCAAATAATCCCGAAATAATCGTATTAATTCACATTGTTGTTTGTGCAAATTAATATAATTATTTCTAGAATCTACACTATCATTTCATGTAGATTAAAGATTATTACACTAATATTTATACAGTCCTTCACTTGATCCATTATTCAATTTTAAACTACAACAATTTATACAACATACATTCAAATGGTTCAAGGTGTGGTTAACACTATTTCTACGTGTCAATTTATTTAAAATTGAAAGGGGTCATATTATGCAAATGCCATCAATCAAATTAACACATATATCAAATCTAACTATCCTACGTCAATTTCAATTTCAAATTATTTATCACTTACAACATTAACAATTTAACATCCAATGTCAACGTCAAATAATCAATCATTTAACAACCAAACTGGATAATCATTGTATATATAACAGATAATGGTGTCAGATGTCACAGGTGAACTGATACAGGTAATAGCATATATAACAGTGTAATTCACTAACAGCAGCATATTTCAATTGTCGTTTCAATTGAAATCAAATTTAATAAAAAAAACATTAATCGTGAGTGATTGCTCACCTTTCGAGGCTAGAGACATTCGACACTGGAATTGTGTTACGAAATGCAAGCACGACTTCCAAAACAAGCTAGATTTTGCACGAATCGACGATCAAAGCTGATAGATATGAATAAACAAAATAAATCAGAGTCTGTGTGATATAATTGAAACGAATGGTATATTGTATTATTTTTATTTCATTCTTTCAAACATAGATTTCAAACTAAAATCTATATATATTTATTTTGAAAAATTAATATAAATTTTAAACACATATATATAAAAAAACAAATCTATATCCTTACCACTATTATATTTATCGAACCAATCTACTCGGTGTGGGTTTTTTTTTTCAAAAATACCTTACCCGTGTGCAAAACATGGTCCCATAATAGTGATATATTAGGGAAAAAGATACATCAACTGAGTATAGATAACACGTAATTAATAGTTTACAATAATAATGATTACTCAGCGTTAACTATGGAACCTCACTGTATTATAATTAAAAATTATACGGTCAACAACGTTGTTTTCCAGTGAAATATGCTCTAACATTCATTATTTAACCTACAGGCTACCTTAAGCTATTTTAGTTAACTTTATGAATGTACATGCGTAAACAACAAAGCTAAATAGTTATATTTGCTTTTTCCATGTATAACAGTCAACTTCTTTTTTTTTCTTTTCAGGAACGGAATGATGCAAACTCAAAATATACTAAAGCATGCAAGCTTTGGAACCCAAGCACGTAACCAACTAACAAATGAAACCTGGAACCAAAGCATGCAACCAATTAATACATTAAAGCCTCCAACCCAAGGCATGCCAGCTCCAGATCACCATATTTTGTGTTTCCTTCTTTCTTTTTTTTATTTTTTTTATTCTTTTTTTTATTTTTACAACAGCAGTGCACTTTTATTCGAAAGCAAGTATCCTATATATAATAAGTTAATAATATGCATTACTACAAGTCTACAACTTACAATAGGTGGAAGAAAGGAGAGTAGCAGAGGCGGTCGAGCTATGGTGCTAGGCGAGGTTGTGGGCTCGACAAGGCAGAGAGGAGGGGTCCGAGGGTGGCCGAAGTTGATAAGCCGAGGTGTGCTCGGGCTGGTGATCGAATCTAGGCACGATGTAGAGGTGCAGTCTTGGTCTTTGCTCGGCCAAGGCAAGTGGTGCAGAGGGAGAAGTTTCAGGGAGGGGCGGTGAGATGGCGGAGGTCGGTGAATGGCATAGCGCGCACTGGAGGAAGGGGACAGCCGTGCGCATGTATGTGGAGTGGTCTGAGAAGTTTATTTTCTCAACATAATTTCGTTTGAAAACTTTTCAGTAAACAAAAAGAAGAAAGGAGGAAGAATAGAAATGAAGAAAGAGAAAAGAGATTTCGTGCCTGAGAAGTTTTTGAATGGACAGTGAAGCCTATCGTCCCCTTTTGCTCTTATCCCACGTACCAATAAATTTTTTTTTTATACCGAAACGTCGCACCCATTCCCAATTTTCAAATCACAGCTGCCAACTACCAGCCACCCAAATAATTGTATCCAACAATTTTTTCAAATTTTGAATGGGCACGGGCTGTGAATTTATTTGGGCTAAGTACAGTTTAACCGGTCCGTCCGAAACGGTTAAATTAACGCAACAGTTTACGTCAAACTCTGATTCGCACAAATGAATATACCGTTTTGATCAGCGCGACGAGGTGCTTCCAACGATATACAGATATCAGTGGTACGATTGAATTATAAATTCGAAATTTTGTACTACAGAAAATGCATGAAAAACACAGAAAAATAAGATCGACGGAGCTAAAGATGTCTGAATTTGGAAAAACGAAAAATAGCGTTTGCTCAGAAGATGGTTTAGAATTTTCTATGTAAAAATATTTAGGTTCCGAAAACATTTTATTTTCATCGCTTTTTAACCGATTAAATTGAAATAAATTTACGCACGAAACAAACATTTATATTTTCGGACGAAAATTTACCGGTTGCTATGTTTAACTTAACGCATTCCAGTATCAAATTTATATTTCAAAATTTTATCGTTTAAAATTTCACAAAATTTCAATTTATAACGGCTAAAATTTACGGGTCGTTACATTCTTCCACACTCAAAACTTTTCGTCCTCGAAAAGGAAAGAGGTAGGAGAATAGAACCAACCAGAACGGAAAATAGATTGAAAAACAAACTAACAATTATTTAAACCATATAAATTCTGATTTAAATTAATTTATATTCAACAATTGACTTTTAAATTCAAGATTTTCATTAAGTTGATTTTATTTCTCATTTATAAATGTTAGGTTCCAAAGGTTTCTTTCAAATGAAATTCAATTTAAATTCAATTAATTCAAGATATCTCATTAAGTTGATTTCATTTTAATTGATTAACTTTCAAAACAAAATTTTATTTTATTAATCACATCTATTGTTCAATTAACTTATTATTCTATTTATCTCCATACACATTTTAAAATTAAGTGTATAACATTTATTATACGCGCTCACATTTTATTTATAAAGACAATTTACATTATATATTATCCAATTATCATAAATTAACAATTTCAAAGAACATAAATTTTATTATAATCAAAATTTATTTGACAAATTTAATTCTTCTTTTTATTCCAAATTATTATTAAATTTGTTCTACTTAATATATCCTATCACATATATATTGAATATATTTACAATCATTATAACAACACAAATTTATTTAAAAATTCCTTGATATCATTTTCTACTTAAGATATCCAATTACATAGTTAACTTTTTGAGCAATTTAGGTAAGTTATATTGAATGTAATCGAGTATTATACAAGTGAATTTCTAATTCAATTCTCTCAAGTTTAAATATTAATTCAAAATTTTGGTTTCATTTATAATTTGAATCATCCTTTAACATAATTTTTAAAATTTAAATTTCCGTTTAATTTCAAACTCTTTAGAGATAATTATGTATATACTATATATAACAAATCAGATTAAATTTAAAATAATATACCTATATATATATAGGTATATATATAACTCAAATCGAATTGAAATACAATAACTCAAATCATACTTAAGAAATTTTAAATAATTTAATTTCCAAAACAAAACTATAGCAAAGCTACGAATTGGTCTCTCCACTTCGGAACTCGAAAATGAATGTCAATAATGCGGCCGTCATCACCGAAATTATTTCCAGCGACAACGAGAAGAGCTCAAATTTAATCATCAAAAATTCTTTGTAATCATTTCTATTTAAAATATTTTAAATAATATACATTTTGAAACTTTTAAAACCGTAGTCCAAAATTATCGGAAATTAAATTCTCAAATTTCAATTTAAATTCACTTAAACTCTAAATCAATTTATAAACCATTTTTTTATATAACTTGCCTCTATTTATATGTTGGTAAAATCAGTAGTTTACAAAACAACAAATGAAAGTCAAATATTATCATTCAACAACCAATTTAATTAACACTTCAATTTCATAAAATTATACATATATATAATATAATCATTCAAAATTATTTTGTTTACCAAATTTGAAAACAATATTGTGTCAGTTTGCTCTGCTCAAGTGTTTTAGAAATTCTATCGATAGCGTTGATCAGACGAATCGATCGAAAATCCAAATCAACATCAACAACTCAAACAACACAATATATCAAACACATTTTTTTTATAATATAAATTCACAAATACACTTCCTCGCTTGACGACACAACAATGGATTTCAAAGCAAGGATAGAGATTCAAATTTGATGGACTCAAATCAAAGAGAATTTTGATTCGAAGACAAATTTGAAAGAAAAGATAAGATGATTCAATAACAGGATTGGAAGATGGGTAAGCTTATTTAATTTACGGGCAACCTTAACCGGATTGACTGTGACTTCACGAATAAGGTCAATGTAGAATTCCGAGGCAAATCGACATTGATCTCAAGAGATAGAATTCGACATAACCAAAGATATCAGCATCTAAACCGAGGATATATAAATCTTCGGTGAATCGATGCTATCGTAAAAGAGTTTTAGCCCTTTACAAATCAATTTGAGATTGGAGGGACCGCCAACTCATTATAAAGATCATTCGAAGTGGAGTTATGGGATGCTCCAGAATCGAAAGAAGACGAATAGTGAGGGACATGAATGAATTTTGGATTCGTAGGGAACGTTCCAAAATTCAATGGAATCGAGTCAAAAAGGAAGAGATTCAAACTCGAATGAAAGTGATTCTGTAAATACATTTACCCTATATGTTAAGTTTTTGTCTAGAGCTATCAAAGCTCTGATACCAACTATAACGACCCACTATTTAGGACCATTCGCATCCATTATAAGTGTATAGGTAGACACTCATGCCGGAATTGAATTGTTCAAAATACCGCGTTGTTAATTTAAATTTGGCAAAACTGAACATATACAGTAAATAAATAATCACAGATCACAGACACAGAGTAATACATGCAGCGGAAATAAAAGAGATAGTAGTTCATGAAGCTACTATATAAATATATAAGTTACATCAGAGTTAAACCAGATACAACGGAAGAGTAATACGATACATCAGATACAAATCAGAATACATCACTGGAATCATCGAATACTGAAAGCAGAATAGATGGCTGGATCTTCAATCAAGCTCCAACTTCAAAGGTGAGTCTCGAATACTGGTACACTCAGTCTGACCCGAGCGTAAAGCAAAACACAAAACACTCGAGTCAGGATTAACATTCTTATATCAATAAATCCAACTCAAGTGAAATAGCAATTGAAATACAAGTAACTCAAAGGATGTTTGGAATAACCATCCTTTAAGGATCCGTTAAACTATCTACTATGTAGTAGTGTACGATAAGTAGATAATGTCTATCAGTAATATAAAGTATCAAGATAGTGTTAAGGCGTTACCATTATTCCCCTTAACACATTTTATATAAGCGTTATAGTCTATACAACACTGTAAACTCCACCGTAAACTAGAAGGATATCAGGGAGTACTCCATAGGTATAACACAAAACAAATTCGTAGTGGTCGCGTATATAGGGATCCAAGTATGACAAGGCATATGAGGCAATACCCAAGGTAGTGAAACTACCGTTTGCCTGATACGGACTGGTGAGAACGCATCACCGCAGCGATCGCAACACCGCGAAACAACACTCCCAAATCAAGGGTGCACCAATCGACAACAAGTAATGAGTAGTTTCGAAGAAGTGTGTTCGCTCGAGGTAGCTAGCCCCCATTTGGCCCAGCACGGCTCCTGTTTTAGTCATTTCCGATTTGACACAAGTGTCAAGGCTATCCATTATCGTTCTCTTTCTTCAGTCATCACGTACATCATTCCAACCACTTCATTCTGGATCACACTCCGCGTATAGTTATTAAAGTGGTTTTCGGTTTAGACAGTGAGTATGTCCCTAACCGATTCCGGTCTCTTTAATAACTTTCGTAATTATTACACCAATTGGTCGTTAATATATTTCAAAACCAAATTAATTTCAATTCCAATTAGAATTCGTAAATCAACATTTCGTTAGTCTTTCTAAATCAATTTCCAAAATTACATCTCATAACTTTCAAATTACCATTTCAAAATCTTATAATTCAATTTCAATTTATATTCAAACCATTCAAATAATTTATTCAAGTTCGTATATAAGTTTCATTTCGAAATCATTTAAATTAATTTAATTTATCATTCAAATCAATTTAAATTCATTAATCGATTTCATTTAATATTCGTTAAGTAAATTTTCATTCAAAACAATTCTTTTAACTTCCAATTCATTAAATCAATTACTTAAGTTCAACTTCATTATATCAAAACTTACAAATTGCATTAAATTAAATTCATCAAATCAAATACTTTACATTTCAAGTCTTACATTAATTTCAATAAAACACATTTTATTTCTTATTAGAGAAATTTAATTTCACTTATTAATTTACTTAGTTACAACTTCAAAACTCAACTTAATAAAGAATTCAATTTTATTTAATTATTAAATAATTCAATCTTATTTAATTTTTCAATAATTTCAAAATTTAATTATTAAATAATTTGAGACTTAATTATTTAATAATTTCAAAACTTAATTCAATCTTTTCTCAAATTAAACAACGTTCTTTCATCAATTACATTGTTAATATTTTGTTTCATATTATTTAATATTAACATTTCCTTTCATAAAATTCAAATTCCAACTTCATTTCAAAACCTTATCATTTATTCAAATAAAATCTTCATTTTATTTTTAAATCAAATTTATCGACCAATCGGTTTTTATTTAATTCTCTATCCTAGGTCAAAGTTTAATTTGGGTATTTATCATTTCAACCCGATTCCAATTCAATTCAAAATCAAAGCATAGCAAAGGAAACTTGCAGTGTGATAACTGGGATGGTGTCAAAGTAAATAAACAAGCAATAACAACCAATATCAATCCAATAATCAATTCAAATAATCCCGAAATAATCGTATTAATTCACATTGTTGTTTGTGCAAATTAATATAATTATTTCTAGAATCTACACTATCATTTCATGTAGATTAAAGATTATTACACTAATATTTATACAGTCCTTCACTTGATCCATTATTCAATTTTAAACTACAACAATTTATACAACATACATTCAAATGGTTCAAGGTGTGGTTAACATATTTCTACGTGTCAATTTATTTAAAATTGAAAGGGGTCATATTATGCAAATGCCATCAATCAAATTAACACATATATCAAATCTAACTATCCTACGTCAATTTCAATTTCAAATTATTTATCACTTACAACATTAACAATTTAACGTCCAATGTCAACGTCAAATAATCAATCATTTAACAACCAAACTGGATAATCATTGTATATATAACAGATAATGGTGTCAGATGTCACAGGTGAACTGATACAGGTAATAGCATATATAACAGTGTAATTCACTAACAGCAGCATATTTCAATTGTCGTTTCAATTGAAATCAAATTTAATAAAAAAAACATTAATCGTGAGTGATTGCTCACCTTTCGAGGCTAGAGACATTCGACACTGGAATTGTGTTACGAAATGCAAGCACGACTTCCGAAACAAGCTAGATTTTGCACGAATCGACGATCAAAGCTGATAGATATGAATAAACGAAATAAATCAGAGTCTGTGCGATATAATTGAAAAGAATGGTATATTGTATTATTTTTGTTTCATTCTTTCAAACATAGATTTCAAACTAAAATCTATATATATTTATTTTGAAAAATTAATATAAATTTTAAACACATATATATATAAAAAACAAATCTATATCCTTACCACTATTATATTTATCGAACCAATCTACTCGGTGTGGGTTTTTTTTCTTTTTCAAAAAGACCTTACCCGTGTGCAAAACACGGTCCCATAATAGTGATATATTAGGGAAAAAGATACATCAACTGAGTATAGATAACACGTAATTAATAGTTTACAATAATAATGATTACTCAGCGTTAACTATGGAACCTCACTGTATTATAATTAAAAATTATACGGTCAACAACGTTGTTTTCCAATGAAATATGCTCTGACATTCATTGTTTAACCTACCGGCTACCTTAAGCTATTTTAGTTAACTTTATGAATGTACATGCGTAAACAACAAAGCTAAATAGTTATATTTGCTTTTTCCATGTATAACAGTCAACTTCTTTTTTTTTTCAGGAACGGAATGATGCAAACTCAAAATATACTAAAGCATGCAAGCTTTGGAACCCAAGCACGTAACCAACTAACAAATGAAACCTGGAACCAAAGCATGCAACCAATTAATACATTAAAGCCTCCAACCCAAGGCATGCCAGCTCCAGATCACCATATTTCGTGTTTCCTTCTTTTTTTTTATTATTTTTTTTTCTTTTTTTTTTACAGCAGGAGTGCACTTTTATTCAAAAACAAGTATCCTATATATAATAAGTTAATAATATGCATTACTACAAGTCTACAACTTACAATAGGTGGAAGAAAGGAGAGTAGCAGAGGCGGTCGAGCTATGGTGCTAGGCGAGGTTGTGGGCTCGACAAGGCAGAGAGGAGGGGTCCGAGGGTGGCCGAAGTTGATAAGCCGAGGTGTGCTCGGGCTGGTGACCGGATCTAGGCACGATGTAGAGGTGCAGTCTTGGTCTTTGCTCGGCCAAGGCAAGTGGTGCAGAGGGAGAAGTTTCAGGGAGGGGCGGTGAGATGGCATAGGTCAGTGAATGGCATAGCGCGCACTGGAGGAAGGGGACAGCCGTGCGCATGTATGTGGAGTGGTCTGAGAAGTTTATTTTCTCAACATAATTTCGTTTGAAAACTTTTCAGTAAACAAAAAGAAGAGAGGAGGAAGAATAGAAATGAAGAAAGAGAAAAGAGATTTCGTGCCTGAGAAGTTTTTGAATGGACAGTGAAGCCTATCGTCCCCTTTTTCTCTTATCCCACGTACCAATAAATTCTTTTTTTTTTCTTTTTTTTTCTTTTCTTTATAGCAGCAGTGCACTTTTATTCAAAAGGAAGTATCCTATATATAATAAGTTAATAATATGCATTACTACAAGTCTACAACTTACAATAGGTGGAAGAAAGGAGAGTAGCAGAGGCGGTCGAGCTATGGTGCTAGGCGAGGTTGTGGGCTCGACAAGGCGGAGAGGAGGGGTCCGAGGGTGGCCGAAGTTGATAAGCCGAGGTGTGCTCGGGCTGGTGATCGGATCTAGGCACGATGTAGAGGTGCAGTCTTGGTCTTTGCTCGGCCAAGGCAAGTGGTGCAGAGGGAGAAGTTTCAGGGAGGGGCGGTGAGATGGCGGAGGTCGGTGAATGGCATAGCGCGCACTGGAGGAAGGGGACAGCCGTGCGCATGTATGTGGAGTGGTCTGAGAAGTTTATTTTCTCAACATAATTTCGTTTGAAAACTTTTCAGTAAACAAAAAGAAGAGAGGAGGAAGAATAGAAATGAAGAAAGAGAAAAGAGATTTCGTGCCTGAGAAGTTTTTGAATGGACAGTGAAGCCTATCGTCCCCTTTTTCTCTTATCCCACGTACCAATAAATTCTTTTCTTTTTTTTATACCGAAACGTCGCACCCATTCCCAATTTTCAAATCACAGCTCCCAACTACCAGCCACCCAAATAATTGTATCCAACAATTTTTTCAAATTTTGAATGGGCACGGGCTGTGAATTTATTTGGGTTGAGTACAGTTTAACCGGTCCGTCCGAAACGGTTAAATTAACGCAACAATTTACGTCGAACTCTCGCACAAATGAATATACCGTTTTGATCAGCGCGACGAGGTGCTTCCAGCGATAAACAGATATCAGTGGTACGATTGAATTATAAATTCGAAATTTTGTACTACAGAAAATGCATGAAAAACACAGAAAAATATAGATCGACGGAGCTAAAGATGTCTGAATTTGGAAAAATGAAAAATAGCAATGGTTTAGAATTTTCTATGTAAAAATATTTAGGTTCCGAAAACATTTTATTTTCATCGCTTTTTAACTGATTAAATTGAAATAAATTTACGCACGAAACAAACATTTATATTTTCGGACGAAAATTTACCGGCTGCTATGTTTAACTGGACGCATTCCAATATCAAATTTATATTTCAAAATTTTATCGTTTAAAATTTCACAAAATTTCAATTTATAATGGCTAAAATTTACGGGTCGTTACAAGTAATTGATAAACTATTACCCAAATCGAACTCCAGTGCACAAATGCTTGACTGAACACTAAAAACAAAATAAGAACTTTTCTTGTATATTTGAAAGCATAATATGGTATGCAAATATGAATCAGTATCAACTGTGATAACCTTATTTTCCAAACTATAGGATATACCAATAGAATAAGGGGTAAGATGTGGCCAATGTTCACATATACTATATTTAACACCAATCAAAGAACAAGTCATGTCAAGTCGAATAGAGTAGCTGTTTTCATCAAGTAAAAACAATACAAGAATACTATCATCAACATTCCTGCCAAAGAAAAAAAGAATGAATTAAAAAGGCATATGTATTTAACTGCATATGTATTCTTTTACATAAAAGCTGTCAACTTACTTTTATTAACTCATGTCCCTTCCTAATTGAACCTAATTTTATTCCATTTAGTTGGATTATTTTAGTCAAATTTTTTATAGTTCTGTTGACAAACTGCTTGACTGTTTTGTTTTATACACTGAGCACATATAATATATAATTTGAAGGTGTGAATGGGTTAAGAAAAAATCGAGTTTTATTATGCTATATTGAATGCCTCAACCGTCTTAGTAGCAAAGAATAAAGTATGGATTTTCAAACCAAGCTTGCTACATATCATTATTTTATTCTCATGTATTGTTTATTTCTATTCTAGATAGAGCTTTATGATTTAAGGCCGGCATTTTTTGGCGAGCTTGGCAAGAAAAGTAATGGTAGTTTGATAAGTAGGTTGCAAATGGGGCAAGTGTGATAGATAGCAGTCAAGCACGCACCGAGAAAGGAAGTAGAGTCATGTAGATTTGAACTAGAGTCTTTAAGGATGAGAATATGCGTCCCTTGAATAGACTGTAAAGTAATATAAATGAAAAAGGATTTTACTTTTCATCAATAAAGCTTAAGGAAGAGCTTCAAGACTGAGTGGAATGCTCGCAGAACCAAGGTGTTTCATTGCTGAATGAGCATAGTCTATTTTGTAGGAAGTGTTAATCTGATGAAATGCAAGCAACTTGAAGTCGATGATTATTACATGAATAACGAGTACAGTATTAAATATCAGAATTTAAAGATTTGGATTGAGAATTTTAAACGAAGTTTGTTAGCAGTGGCTAAGGTTGCTGATGAGAAGGCCAATATAGATTTATCAGATTGTAGGTCACAAGCCACTTAATGTTTCACATCAAAGCAGCAGTATAAAGATTAATCACCCGAGGTACGATCAACCTTTACTGAACTAAAATTATTTGATTTTTATTGGTTACTAATTGTTAAATCCTTTATGGTTTATCTTTTTTAAAATAAAAAATATAATAGAATGAGCTGGAAATAGGATTGAAGGCATGATGTTTATTGAGTAAATTATTGAGAGATAAGCTGTACTGCAAAGAACTGGAAATTGAGCATTTGCAATCGAAGCTTGCATTATCAGTTTGCACTCATGGCATTCTATAATTCGAAATTCAAAGATTGCAGGATGAACTTTCTTGCCTCACACACAAATCAAAGGATGCAGAGATTCAGGTGAATATTTTATTTACATTAGCACCGGTGTTATATGCATCTATTGGTTTATTCTAAGGTAATAACTAAAACCCTTCAGTTTTAACAGTGTCAAACATATTACCATATTTTTTTGATATATATTCATTAAATTTTCTATATTTACTAATTATAATGAAAAATCATAATTTCAATGAGTTATTTGCAGCCGATCCTTTGTTTTAAATTATCATCATCATCATGGTGATGATGTTCAATTTATTTTTCTTCTATTATATGTGTATATGATTATTATTTTCCATCCTAGAAAATTAACACAGTTTGTAATGTAAAAAATATGTCTATCAATTTGCTTCATGTTATTTTTTTCATATTCTTTATGTTTAATAATGACTTTAATGTGTGTAATTTGTTTTAAAAAATGATTTGGTTAAAAAACATGGGAGTAATATAGATGGGTGGGTGCATATTTGTATCAATGGAATAGATTGCTACCGTGGTTAATAACTAAAACCCCTCATTTTAACAGTCTGTCAATCATGATTAAACAAAGTTAAAGGGCTAACTTAAAGAGACACATAGTTTTCATTTGGAGATAAGACAGAGGAGAAAATGAGAGATAATACTTTCCAGAACTATATTATTCTGGCATCTTACTATTACGGGACCATTTTACATTGCGAGTTAATCATTTTAATGGAAGAAATAGGTTGATTATATTACATCTCATATTGCCAGTTAAATTGAATGATATAATTTATGAATAAGCATGTCACTTGATTATAAAAAATAAAACTATATATAGAATTATAGCTATCTTTAGCTGATTCAGTCTCAAAATGCTGAGCAACAGAGAGGAAGAGAATGATTCTAGTAAAATTCAGTTATGACAAGTAAAAGAGCCCCAAAGCTTGCACGCTTTCATAAATTGAACTTTACTAAGTTACTACTTTAAGTTACATAGTAGAGCAAAGGAGCTACAATGCACTGTTACGTTCTTTTTCAAAAGGAATATAAGTATCTACCTTTATTTGGATAAACAATTCTGTGCCATGTTTATTCATAAATCTTATTTCTACTGCATCATGGGATTCCTTTCCATGTCATTCATTTTGAGGTGAGTTTTTTATTTCATATTTTCTTTACTCTTGCTTTGATCCTTTCTATTCTGACAAAATTAGAACTGTTTTTAGTGTTTTTAAACATGGGCTGTCAACTTACTTTTATTAACTCATGTCCCTTCCTAATTGAACCTAATTTTATTCCATTTAGTTGGATTATTTTAGTCAAATTTTTTATAGTTTTGTTGACAAACTGCTTGACTGTTTTGTTTTATACACTGAGCACATATAATATATAATTTGAAGGTGTGAATGGGTTAAGAAAAAACCGAGTTTTATTATGCTATATTGAATGCCTCAACCATCTTAGTAGCAAAAAATAAAGTATGGATTTTCAAACCAAGCTTGCTACATATCATTATTTTGTTTCTCATGTATTGTTTATTTCTATTCTAGATAGAGCTTTATGATTTAAGGCCGGCATTTTTTGGCGAGCTTGGCAAGAAAAGTAATGGTAGTTTGATAAGTAGGTTGCAAATGGGGCAAGTGTGATAGATAGCAGTCAAGCACGCACCGAGAAAGGAAGTAGAGTCATGTAGATTTGAACTAGAGTCTTTAAGGATGAGAATATGCGTCCCTTGAATAGACTGTAAAGTAATATAAATGAAAAAGGATTTTACTTTTCATCAATAAAGCTTAAGGAAGAGCTTAAGGACTGAGTGGAATGCTCGCAGAACCAAGGTGTTTCATTGCTGAATGAGAATAGTCTATTTTGTAGGAAGTGTTAATCTGATGAAATGCAAGCAACTTGAAGTCGATGATTATTACATGAATAACGAGTACAGTATTAAATATCAGAATTTAAAGATTTGGATTGAGAATTTTAAACGAAGTTTGTTAGTAGTGGTTAAGGTTGCTGATGAGAAGGCCAATATAGATTTATCAGATTGTAGGTCACAAGCCACTGAATGTTTCACATCAAAGCAGCAGTATAAAGATTAATCACCCGAGGTACGATCAACCTTTACTGAACTAAAATTATTTGATTTTTATTGGTTACTAATTGTTAAATCCTTTATGGTTTATCTTTTTTAAAATAAAAAATATAATAGAATGAGCTGGAAATAGGATTGAAGGCATGATGTTTATTGAGTAAATTATTGAGAGATAAGCTGTACTGCAAAGAACTGGAAATTGAGCATTTGCAATCGAAGCTTGCATTATCAGTTTGCACTCATGGCATTCTATAATTCAAAATTCAAAGATTGCAGGATGAACTTTCTTGCCTCACACACAAATCAAAGGATGCAGAGATTCAGGTGAATATTTTATTTACATTAGCACCGGTGTTATATGCATCTATTGGTTTATTCTAAGGTAATAACTAAAACCCTTCAGTTTTAACAGTGTCAAACATAATACCATATTTTTTTGATATATATTCATTAAATTTTCTATATTTACTAATTATAATGAAAAATCATAATTTCAATGAGTTATTTGCAGCCGATCCTTTGTTTTAAATTATCATCATCATCATGGTGATGATGTTCAATTTATTTTTCTTCTATTATATGTGTATATGATTATTATTTTCCATCCTAGAAAATTAACACAGTTTGTAATGGTAAAAAACATGTCTATCAATTTGCTTCATGTTATTTTTTTCATGTTCTTTATGTTTAATAATGACTTTAATGTGTGTAATTGGCTTTAAAAAATGATTTGGTTAAAAAAACATGGGAGTAATATAGATGGGTGGTTGCATATTTGTATCAATGGAATAGATTGCTACCGTGGTTAATAACTAAAACCCCTCATTTTAACAGTCTGTCAATCATGATTGAACAAAGTTAAAGGGCTAACTTAAAGAGACACATAGTTTTCGTTTGGAGATAAGACAGAGGAGAAAATGAGAGATAATACTTTCCAGAACTATATTATTCTGGCATCTTACTATTACGGGACCATTTTACATTGCGAGTTAACCATTTTAATGGAAGAAATAGGTTGATTATATTACATCTCATATTGCCAGTTAAATTGAATGATATAATTTATGAATAAGCATGTCACTTGATTATAAAAAATAAAACTATATATAGAATTATAGCTATCTTTAGCTGATTCAGTCTCAAAATGCCGAGCAACGGAGCAGAAGAGAATGATTTTAGTAAAATTCAGTTATGACAAGTAAAAGAGCCCCAAAGCTTGCACGCTTTCATAAATTGAACTTTACTAAGTTACTACTTTAAGTTACATAGAAGAGCAAAGGAGCTACAATGCACTGTTACGTTCTTTTTCAAAAGGAATATAAGTATCTACCTTTATTTGGATAAACAATTCTATGCCATGTTTATTCATAAATCTTATTTCTACCGCATCATGGGATTCCTTTCCATGTCATTCATTTTGAGGTGAGTTTTTTATTTCATATTTTCTTTACTCTTGCTTTGATCCTTTCTATTCTGACAAAATTGGAACTGTTTTTAGTGTTTTTAAACATGGGCTGTCAACTTACTTTTATTAACTCATGTCCCTTCCTGCTCCACTGGCACTAATACTATTTTGTTTTAGGTTAGTTGGGCTTTGTTTTGCCTTTTTCTGATGATATAATTTCAGCTCTTGCAACTACCGAATATAAGAACCACAACAACAACTGATACATCAACATTTTTATAGCAAATATAGTAAAATTAGTGTAATTTCCTGATACTTAGCTTAAATGGTAGCATGTCTGTAATTTTCCTTAATTAAAATTATGTGCATGTGAATTAATTAACATAAAGATTCATTTTTATATCACCAATTCTTATGTTGTTTTTGGTTTTGTGTTTTAGGGAAAGCGATCTATGAATTAAATTTTTATAACTCATGTTATGTCTTCTGTGCTGAATTCCCGTAGTGCATCGGTTTTTATTTTTGGGTTATCAAATTTTTGATTATTTGTGTATATAAATTAAGTTGTTTATATTTGTGTACAGTGATGGAAGGTTCAAAAGAGTTTGTAGTGGAGTTCTCTGATGAATTAAGTAGAAAATGGAGGTTGAAGACAGAGAAGATACTGTACAAAGGGAAATAATATGGAGATTCAGGTTGGTCATCTATCCATGGCATTTGGTTAATATTGACCAATTTTTTTAATCTATTCCCACGTTCAAGCAGAACATGAATTAACTGCATACAGAGCAATGATACATGAGTTCTCAGTGCCTACTATTCTCAAGGAACCAACTGACCTTACTGCATTAGTGATTAACCATAGTTTACCCTCTATCGAAGTGCTTAGCCAGATAGTAATGCCAGTAGACTAAGGAAGTATCTGAAGGATGCAGTCATGAACGGACAAATGTTACAAATGTTGTTTTAGACAATGTAGAAATTAACATATTGATTGCCAGTGTACCTGAGATATAAAATGGTAATTATTGATAATATATATTTTCAATTATACACGTTGCTATTTGTAAAAAAATATGTAGAAATATACAATTAGGTAGAGACTATGCTGATACAAGCAAATTAATAAATTATATACTATGCTGTACTTTTATTTCTGAAACTTGATTTTTTTTTTTTACTTTTGGAACTAATTATGTTCAATGGATAAAGGGTGCTTTATACATTTTTTCCACGCCAATTGAATTTCATTGTCATTTATGGTAAATCTAATTTATCTACCCGAATATGTTTTCGGCCATGATCAACTATATATTGAGTTGGATGAAAAACAACAAATGTTTTGGTGAAAAATGGAAAAATTCAAAACAGAAAGTTTACGCATACTAGAAATGTAGTATGCAAAGATGTATTATTAACATGTAATCATGAACTTAGTTAACTATACTTCAAGTTTACTTTTTCATACGCCTTTTACAATAAATATTATACTTCAACATGCATAGTCATATGTATTCCTCACTTAGTATATTACTTCAAGTATATAATGGGTTTTTATATAACCATAAATAGGTAAGAATTGCAGTTAGCACCATTTACTCCATTTTATTGTTTTTTTCCTGATTTTCAAGCGGTACTTTTATATATTACACCATTGAGCTAGATTTATTATATAGATGAAAAACAATTTCCAGTTTATTACTCAAATAGAATTGTGATCTACATAAAAAAATTCCTTATACATCGTTTTTGACTCTGTCAGATACATTTTACTGATGTCGGTCTCAAGCCTGAGACAAGGAGAAGATAAAACGATTGCCAAAACTATACTTTAGTTCTTACAGATTACTTACAAGCCATTGCTATTGACATCAACCTTGAAAAAGCGGAGAGAAACATCAACTTAAGTCTTAGAAATTTTTATAACGATATTAATTTAAAGGAAAATTCAAAATCGATACACCAGCGTTAAGTAATTTTTATACTTCAGCAAGTATATTGAGGATTTATGATGAAAAGAGTATCATGGGAAGTGCGATCACCATGGTGGACAAGGAAAATTCTCTATATTAATATGGCGATCGATTACTTTTTAAAAGAGAGATAATGCAAGTTTTCTAGATTCCAAACTACAAGAAATGCTGATTTTAATATTTGTTAAAATTCTCTAGATTTTGATGTAATAGTTGATTACTTTCTTTACTGTTTAATTAGTTCTTGAAATAACTTAGTCTCATTCACATATCGGTAAACGGTTGCTTTGTGCATGTACATACATAAAAAATGCAAGCTTATGTACACGTGAAAGTCATTTTGTAAGATCCAAAAACCTTACAAGTAATGTTTATTAATACTAATTCCTTCTGCGCACGTGCATCGCACGTGCCAAACTACTCGTGTGTGTGTATATATATATATATATATATATATATATATATATATATATATATATATATATATTTCTTTGTTCGTGAGTTGTCTTGGATATATTTCTGTATAATACAGTTGTAGATGCTTTTGGGCAGCATAGCCCACTCTAATTCCATTAACCTATTTTCGAATATATATATATATATATATATATATATATATATATATATATATATATGCATATAATAAAAAAACTGAAAAGTAACTAACTCTATGGCAGAAACGTCAATTCACGAGGAAGTGGTTGAAGACAACACCATCCCTCCGAAACCACCAGACCCACAACCTTCTTCAGCATCTACATCATCTACTACTTGGGGAAAGAGTTGGGCGGATGCAGTTCATGGATTTCATGGGGAGAATATAGACCAATCAGACTTAGATCTGCATTATGTCTAACCCTTAAAGGATGAAGGCAAACCATTATTCATAATTCCTGAATCAAATAATCAAATTGCTGCAAAGAAATGAAGGAATTCGATTGCTGTGTATATCATCTATAGTAGACCAACGTATGATCAATTTGTTAAACGTGTTGAAAAGGTTTGGAGCCCTACAAGAACTTATGATATATATTACAAACCAGGGGGGTTTATTATTGTGTGTTTTGAGAAGGAAGATGATAGTACAAGAATTATTAAACCTAGTCCTTTGTACTTTTAAGTCTAAAATTATAATCTTGAAATTATGGAAACCTGGCTTTGAATTGACAAGAGATTACTTCTCTTCAATTCCTATATGGGTTAAATTCCTAAATCTAAGTCTGGAATTATGGACCAGTGATGTTATTATTCGAATTGCGAGTGCATTGAGCAAGCCAATAAGAATGGATAATACAACTGCAAAGGAAGCGAGATTAAATTAAGCTCGGGTTTTAATTGAAATTGATCCTATGTTTGACTCAGCTAT
The DNA here is from genome assembly GCA_030737815.1 of Allium fistulosum. Classification (NCBI taxonomy): domain Eukaryota; kingdom Viridiplantae; phylum Streptophyta; class Magnoliopsida; order Asparagales; family Amaryllidaceae; genus Allium; species Allium fistulosum. The sequence continues at coordinate 1,079,866,929 of CM060906.1, read as the reverse complement.
GATCGGAAAAAGCATTGAAATTTGGATTGCGTATGAGTATCAGCCAAAAACATGTCTAAATTGCAAAGTATATGGACGTAATACACGAAACTATTCTCATACATTCCAGAAAACATGGCAACCTAAGCAAAAATAGAAATGAAGACAGATGCACAAGTCCATGATACAGTTTTCAGAGGGATCCTCTCAACCACGTATACATGTGGAATGTACTAACTTAAAATGACAGCATCATACAACAAAAGATACCGTTTCTAACACTACGGCTAACACAAATGGTAATGCTGCCTCTTGCAATGTTCATACTTCTAATATGGTTGACTGTTCAGCCACCGAAGAAAGCCCAGAGACTGAAGTACACCAAGAGATACACATTGATTCTGCTACAGCAACCAGTACACATGAAGCATCTACTAGCTCTGCACAATAACCAGAACAAGTGAAAGAAGACAGTAATTCAGATTTGGAAGAGTACTCTTTAGCACAGGAGATAATTGACGAAGAGTAGTATTTTATGGAAGAAGTCGGTAATCATGTACAAGAAATAGGAAAATCAGAAACTACTGCAACAAATGTCCCCCGTACGGTAGAAGCAAATGTAAACTATAAGAAAAAGCACGAGAAACCCACCCCAAACCCACCAACTCCTCCTAAAGAAGTACAAGGAGCTCCACCAAGATTAAATGAATGCCTTTTCATGGAATGTGAGAGGCTTAAATTAAGAAAACAAAATGTTTTCTGTATTTAAGGTCTTATAGTCTCATGGGCTAACTCTTATAGCCCTATTTGAGACCAAACTTAACAACTTAGGTATTCAGAAATTCATGTCCAGATTTCCTTCTCAATGGGAGCGCATTCATAATAATGACATGGGGATAAAGGACGTATTCTTATCATCATCGACACTACAATATGGTCTGCGGTTATCTTAGATAAGAGCTATCAACAAATTACTTCTGTATTTACCAATAGTGGAGGATTTCAATTCACCATAACTTTTGTCTATGCTAGTAATTCTTATAGTGAACGAGAGAAGTTGTAGTCTGAAATGATTTCTAATGCTTCTTCTATTAACATGCCTTGGATTGCATATGGGGATTTTAATAATGCTCTAAACCCGAAAGATAAAAAAGCAGGACTGCGTATTCCATTTTCTTATCTAACTGGTTTTAATAACTGTATTTTACAGTGCAGGCTTGCACTATGTTCTCTAAGGGATGCAAATTTACATGGTAGAAAAGAGGGGTGGCAACAAATATAGATAAACTTTTGATAAATCATGAGTTTCTGCAACAATTCCTTACACTATCTGCAATTGCCTTACCAACTGTTCTCGGCGATCATACTCCCATCTTGCTTACATTAAAGGACTTGCATCAAAAGGATAAAAATGTGCCTTTTAGATATATTGCACATGGTGTTACATAGATGGATATGAGCATTGTGTTACGCAGGGTTTTAGAGCATTTACTTTGGGTGATTTCACTCATAATCTCATTTATCAACTACTGCAGACTAAATCACTTCTTAAAGCATGGAGCACAAATTTGCAAGTAGCAGATAATGTTAAAATTTACAGAACTAATATGCACAGGCCATTTCTTAGACTGATGATGATCCAAATAATTTAAATGCCTATGACAATATGATGTAGTTGAATATGGAATTAAAGTATCAACTTAAACTGCAACATGAGCACCTTCTTCAAAAAAGCAAAACACTTTGGCTTCAAGAGGGGGACACTAATTCTAAATTCTGCTTTGCTAAAATGTCTATGAGTAGGGACAAAACTAGAGTTCAAGCAATTATTAATTCTGACAGCAATTTCATTTATGATAAGCCTACTTTGGTTCAGGAATCCCTGAACTACTATTCTACTCTATATAATTGCTTTAATGCTACCGTTTTTCCAGGTATTGAACCAAGAATAAAAATAAACAATATTGGAAAATAATACTTATCTTCGTAGTGGATTACGAAGACATCAAGGTTCCTTTGCATTCAATTCATGATGCCAGAAGCCCTAGACCTGATGGATATTCCTCCAAATTCTTCAAGCTTCATTGGGATCTACTTAAGGATGATTTATTCCTAGCTGTTTCTAAAATATTCCAGCATGGCAATGGCAAAAATGTTGAATTGCACCTTCTTAACAATTATTCCCAAGAAAGATAAGCCACAAACCCTCTCTGACTATAAATCAATTGCTTGTGCCAATGTTTTGTATAAAATAGTAGCCAAAATTATCTGCAATAGAATCAAACACTTTCTGCCGTTTCTAATTGCAGAAAATCAGTCAGCATTTATTCCTGGCAAGAATATTGGTGAATACCTTTTGCTTGCTCATGAGTTAATAAGGGTCTTTTAAAAAGTAGGAAAACTCCAAATGTGCATTAAGATTGATCTTCAAAAAGCATATGACATGATTAACCATGAGTTTATATGCCATATGCTTGAGGCACGATTTACTTTAATTTGTCTCATTTATGAGTGCATTAGTACTCCCACTTTTTCTATTCTAGTTGAAGGCATACCACAAGGTTTTATACATTCCAACAGGGGTTTATGATAAGGTGATCCTTTATCCCCCTATCTATTTTGTGCTGCTATGGAATATTTATCTCTAAAACTGGAAGATAGTGTTACTCAAGATGTTCTAAAGCCAATATCAAAGACTAAACCCTACATTTCTCATTTACCATATGCTGATGATGTAATGTTTTTCTTAGAGGCTACTGAACAAAATGCTTGTGAATTTAGAAGAATTTTAACTGATCTGTATAATACAACTGGATTACAACTGAATCAAATGAAGTCAAATGTGTACTTTAGTCATCATGCACCAAACAAGCATGAAATTCTACAAATTCTAGGTATAGCAGAGGGTGTACTGCCAGTCAAGTATCTTGGTGTTCTCCTATCATCAGAATATATAAATGCATCTTAGTGTGCTCCCTTGCAGAGAATTACGACTAAATTAGAAGGATGGGATAGTAATTTGCTATTAAGTGCAAGCAGAGCACAACTTATTCAGAGTGTTATTACACCAATAGTGTTATATTGGGTGCTCATCTACAATATACTAGTTTCAATTCATCAGGAAAATCAAAACTTTATGTGCTAGTTTCTTTTGGGGAGGAAAACTACACAAAATTAGTTGGCAACTATTATGTAGACCTAAATGTGAAGGGGGGATTCGCTTACGCAGACTTTCCGACTTACGAACTACAGCTAGCATTAAACTTATATGGTCTTCACTAACTAAACATGCTTTATGGGTGTAGTGGATGAAGAACAGGTACATGCAATATACAAATTTCTGGACCATGCATATCAATAATAATTCTCTATTACTGTGAAGCATCTTCTGAGAAACAGAGATACTGCATTGAAATTTATTAATACAACCATAGTGGAGGGGACAACAACATCATTATGGTTTGATCCATGGATCAACCATAAATCATTAATGGATATGCTTGGTTGGCACAGAGTTTCGATGTTCAATACTTCTACAAGTATGGTATCTACTATTATTAGACACAACCAGTTCCAGCTTGATATTCTGCCAAAAACAAGGGAAGTGACAGATCACATGCTAGACATTCCTATAGACACACATAGACATTCAGACTACTGGACAACAATAGGTAAAGACAATTTTAATTTTGCATCAGTATGGAATGAAATTCGTACAAAGCATGATATGGTGGATTAGTACAAAGTCATATGGTATAAACTTAATTCGAAAAAATGTCTCTGTGCCCCTACAAAGCAATAAATAAGAGGTTACCGACATTGGATCGCCTTTAGAATTAGGGGATTCAGACTGCTACCGAATGTGTTCTGTGCCACTGCGAAGACGAGACTCACGATCACCTGTTTTTCAGATGTGATTATAGCAAGTATATTCTTTCTTATATGCGGCTAAAGCTTGGTTTATCACAATCAATCATGGAGAATTACAGGAAAAAGTACAACAACTTAAGGCGAACTTCAGAGATAAAGATATCAAGCATCAATTGGCTTTCATGTTTCTTGTTACTTCAATCTAATGGGCAGAAAGAAATCAGAGAATTTTCAAGAAGCGGGAAAGTACTAAGATTCAGCGTGCTCGCATAATCGAGAAGGACATCACCTCTTTGGTAGTCAGATTTACAAACCACCATTACAGCAAAGAGGAGCGTGCTTTCTTACAGCAATGGGGAGTGGAGCTTGGAGACGAAGGTTGAATGAGGCTCGGGTTTATGGCATGTTGTGAAAATGGTCTTGCGATGGTGGGCTAAAGAAATGTGGGCTGTGCATTGTTTACTTGTGTTTTCATTTGATGCAGTGTGTTTATGTTGTATGTACATGTTTGAGATTCTCGGTGATATGTAAGTCTTTATATCTCATCAATATCGGTGATATGTAAGTCTTTATATCTCATCAATAAAGTACCTTTATTCAGTGTGTCTCTGTGTGCGCGCGCGCGCGCACATATATATATATATATATATATATATATATATATATATATATATATTTATTGATGCACAAATATGTCCAACTACCTATTACTTGACATATTGTCGTATACTAGATTTGTCATATGATCTAATAGCCTATATATGAATCAATAATTAATTATAATATCATATAAATAAGATGAATTACCTTTCACCAAAGCCAAGAGAATACACCTTGAAACATGATAGGGCTCCCTGATTTCGTCACAAATTAGAAGGTGTTAGCTTTCAAACTGCTGACCACCAATCAATCGAATTGAGTTGAAAAATATTTGGTGCTTTGATGGGTAGTTCGGCCTCTTCCATGGCTATAGCAAGAGTGATTCTTAAATTAAAATCAAAATAAGGTACTAGTGGAGTAAATAAAGGAAGTATTAAAGGAGTAAAAAAATGGATCAGATGCACTTTTCTCTCTTTACCAATTTTGTCTTATTCAAACTCAAACTGCTTAGCCATGTACTATATGTAGCGATCCGTAAATTTGAAAACTTCGTCTTTGAATATCCTAACTTTTGAAATATAGTTAACTGTTATAAATATGATTTTTATAATCTTATTAAAATCCTTCTAATTAATGACTAATGATAGAAAACTTGTTTTTGAAATGTGTTTACAAAAATAAATACTTTGAAGAAATATCAATAATCTGATCAAAAATTGTTTTATTGATAAACGGTTTTTTATTCAAAACAAGTTATCGAAACTTTGTGTACATGTCTAAATGATATAAGAGGTCATTAATGACTAATAAAAATATTTTCACTAAATATGGTTAAATAATTCCACTTTAGAAAGCTTCTAGAAGGTCATCGGTAAAAGTAGATATTTGTGAGTGGAAGATGTTTTGAAGAAGACATTTGTTTTGGCTTGGTGAGGTGGAAAGCAAGCACATGGGGGGTGAGCCTTCTTGGCCGGCTAAGGGGTGAGGAAAGGGTAGGCACACCACTTGTCGCCTATATAAGTGTGTATACACACATAGAAATCAAAGCTCTTCACTCTCTTCTCTTCGTAAATTCCCTAAGAACAAAGTGATTCAAAACAACTCCAACTCACTACAAACTCAAGTATAACTCTTGAAACATCATAACAACTACTTCCATCAATTCAAAGCTTGAAGATTGGAGCAGAAGACCCAAACAATGTCAAGGCATGAGTACTCTAAGGATTTAAAGCCTAGGCTGTAAGAAAAGCTTGAGGTAGGAAGGGTTTTCGGAGCTTGCGATGTTGTGGTAGGAAATGAAAGCTTGTACTTGGTTGTTTTCTTGTTGAAGGATGACCTAACTCACCATTTAAATGAATATGAAGTATGTATATTGTTTGTCTGAACTAGACTGTATGTGCTTGAATTTATATTGGATATATTGTTGTGATGCTTGCTTTGGAAAGCAAATGGCGGACATAATTGATGGATTTGGACATATATGACTTCCCGTGACTTGTTGCATATCCTTGAAACTAAGCACGTAGGGTTTGGTTGAACATAGATTGAATCGACTAGGATTTGGAAGTAGCTTTATAGCGATAGTTTCTATAGAAGCACTTGGGAAATGCCTTGTGTTCAGCATTTTCTATAGAATTTTGTAAAGAGATTCCTAGGGTTTTCTCACCATGATTGTGATGTATATTGTATGTGTCGTTTACTTTGAAAATATTAGATGCTAAAAAGTTTGTTCACATATTAAAAAATGGAAAAACCTTTAAGTGTTTAAAACTATCCCAGTTCATAGTCATTTACAACACTCAAAAGCACTTTTTAAACATTGTAGTATCGTCAAACCTCATTTTATAGCATTATGTAAATGCTGTAGTTTCGATTTATGATTTTAGTTTGCTTTGACTTTAAACTTATGTATTTTACTTTAATCTTTTTAGTAGTCTTTTCTAACTTATATTAGAGTATTTTAAAAGTGGTTTGAAATTTTTATATATTTTTAATAATTAATTATGAATTATTAAAGTAGAAGGCTTATTTTATATATAAAAAAACATGGTTTTTGTATTTTTAAATAAATTAAAAATTGATATTTTTAGGTAAATGTTTATACCATAATTATAAGTATTTTAAAGTATACTTTAAGTATATATAGTTTTTAAAAAAATTAGCTAATTATTTTATTAAAGAAATATAAAGCTTATGTAATATAATATCTTTTAAATTGTTTTAGTGTTTTATTAAATATCTTATCTTATAAATAAATTAGTATACATACACACACACATATATATCATTTTTTGAAGGTTTTTAAATTATAAACAAATGGTTTATGAAAGAGGTTTAGGAGTTACTAAGTGGCTTAACAGAGTTTATTTGTTAACTTAGTTATGGAAAGTAACTAACTATACTTAACACTAAAAACTGACGAAGTAGGCTTATTTATCTGTGAGAGTTAAGAATTTTCTTCGAGTATGGTTTAGAAGCAATAGTGCTCTAACCTACCGGCTTCACTATTGACCATGGGATAATAAGTTGAGACGGTCGGAAACATTTTAAGTATACAAAACTTGATTTTCATAAACGATCGTTTTTAGAACTAGGTAGTCAATAGTTGACTAATCGAACTTGACCATTTAACTTGGAAATTATATGAAAGCTTCATGGTTTCATACAATTTGAGATCCCTTGGGGAGGACTCGTTGGTATGAAATGTCTCTAGCTTTAAGAATTGTATATATACGAGATCCTCCGGAGAGGACTTCTTTATATATAGTTTGCTTACTTTTAAAAGAACCGGAATTAAGTTTACTGGAAATTCATTGATTTAGTTTGGAAGCGTTCGGGATTGGTAAGTGTTTTACGTACTGAATACCACTTCAAAACTAGTATAGGAGTCTACGTTTCAGAAGCAGTTATGAAGTGGAATGTTACAGAGTTAAACTGTCTATCCTAAGGTTAAGTCCAAGGGTGAGGTCAACGTTAACATTTTAGACTAATGCCATAGAGTTGAACTGTTTATCCTAAGGTTAAGTCCAAGGCAGAGGTCAGGGTTAGCATTTGTCGATCGACTTGCGCTGGAATCGATGCAAGGATTTGCGTTCTTTTCGAGTGATGAAGACTCGCGTGAGAGATGCTGAACGTAATCTCGATATTGGAAATGACAGAAAATATAGTGGGAGCATAGCCAAAGGGTCTAGCTAACCCATAGAGTATATCAACTCCATATTTAAAGCATGCTTAACGATGTTGCTATCGAGAGTTGATGATATTCGATATCACATGTTAGGGCATGGACCAACTATGTTTATCTTCATGGTATACTTTATCTAGAGTATACGACGCTCAAAAGGTAGGTTCTGACCCTTGTGCAGGAGGCCAGCTTCAGTTTACTGAGGGGTCCTTCATGGAAAATCCATATGTGAATGTATTTTAGCGGTTTTAGATGTATTTATAATATTGTTGTGTTGTGAGAAGTAAGCAGTACAACTATTTTCTGATTTATATTCTACACCCTAGACTTTATCTATTATATCACTATATTTACTTAACAGTGATTTGGTTTCTTTTAAGGGAAAAATTGTTACAATGATCCATACGGTCTCAAATGTTACTGTTACATGGATTCATGTACTTGAGTTTCTCATACAAGACTTATGCTTAATGTAATGACCCGGGATTTTGGGTATTTGAAATTGGAATATTTAATTGATTTTAAATATTTAAATGTTGATGTTTAACTTGAATTTCAAATATAACTATTTATTGGACAATTTAATTTAATAACTGGAAGTTGGGTAAAATATTGAATCTTGATTTTTAAGCTTGTTAAAAATAGTTTAAAGTCTTATAAAATTTATATTTATAATACTGAAGATAATAAAAGCTTTAAAGTTGAATTTGGAAGTGATTTGTTCATTTTTGAATTTATGTCGTTTAAATTGACATTCAAAAATAGCCTTCCAAGGCACAGTCTCGAAATTCAACGAAACTAGTTCCATTGGATCCGTAATAGCGTATTATTATCGGATTTCAAATTTCGTAACGTTTGGAGTTGTCGTGTGGCCGTACGAAGTGTAAACGCGCTGAAATTTATATCGAAAATTCAATATAATTATTGGGTCCAAAATGCTATCTTCTCCATACGATCGAGTTAGGACTCGAAACCTTTTCCATTGCGTTCGAAATAGGGGTATAACATTATAAATGCCTAACGGCACGCCTCGGTAGGAAGTCAAAATTTTGAGTTACAATTTTGAGATGATTTAAAATTTAAATAATTTATATATATATATATATATGACTGGTCAAAAAGGTATTCACATCAGAGCTTTTTGATTTCTCCTCAATCGCTGTAGTTTTTCTCCACACGCAACCTCCTTTTCAAAAGTCACGATCCCCCTACCATCACGCAAACAGATTTTTTTTAAAGCACGAGATAAAAGTGACCACCTCATTTTAAAATTTAGCTGCTTATCCCCTTTCTCCCTCAAAATCGAAAAGCAAAGTAAAAAAACAATCAGAGAATAGGAAATCGAAGAAAAAAATGGCAGACGAGTATATTGCGAGCTCGTAGCTATTTCGCGAGGAGGAATAGGGCGTCGATCGTTTAGGGGGGATCGCGATGAGCGCCACACATGTGGGTGGGGGAAACTAGTCGCAAGGCAGTAGGGGTGGCAAGCTCAAAGTCGAGCAAGGGGGGTTCGTCGTCAAGTTCAGTAGACTGAGGGGGTAGCAGCAGAGGTCAGGTTGCAAGCTCGTCGATCACGATGGTGGTAAGGGTGGTTCGGCGATCGGGGTTTTGGAATCTCACGAGCAACACGCCGTGCTGAGCAGTGAGGTATGGGGTTTTTTCTTAGTTTGAATTTGTATTTAAGAAAAAAAAAAATATAATTGTAGTAAGGTATATTAACATCAATTTTAAAATGTAGTTTTTGAAAACAGTGAGTTTTAAATTTGTGATTTCAAAAACAGTTTTGTTCTTTTAAAAAAAAAATTGGAATCAGCTCTGTATATATATAGGACAGCAAGGTATAAGTTTCAGTTTAAATTTAATAATTTATATATATATATACGAATATGTTATAGAAAACTGAAGGAAATAAAATATATATTTGTTATAAACTGAACAGAACAAAGAAGAAAAAAATATATTACAGGGAAGTGTAAGACATTTTTGTTTTAATATATAAATATATATATATATATGTTAGGAAGGAGGTTTTACAGTAATGTCAAGTTTTACTTAATATATATATATATATATATATGGTTAGACAGAAAAATATATGTGAATAAGAAAAGAAAACATAGGGGTTTTAAATGCTATAGAGTTTATATAAAGATAGGTTTTTAAATCTGTATAGACTATTTTATAAGTATGTATAAAGTTTCAAAGATAAATATATATATATATACACATATTTTAAACTTACTAGTTTATTTTAAAATAATGGATTTTGATGGTTAACTTGTTTAATTAGTTTATTCAATTAATTTTAGTTACTAAAAAATTATGTAAAGGAAAATTAGTTTAAATTAAATTAATAAATGGCAACGGACTGTTCGATTGTTTAAAAATGTTAATAAACCATATACTGTTTATACAAGGTCTAAAATCATGGAGAGACAAGCCAGTTTGGATCGGATTGCAAATTAATGGTCAGAGGTGAGTTAATCTCACTCAAATTGGATTTTCGGTTAATTTAATTAGTTAAAATTAAATTATTGGATGATTGATTGAATTGATAAGTATTATCAGTCTAGATGTGATATTATATATAGTAGTGTGTGTGTATATATATATATTGGAGTGATTGATATTCCCGCATTATATAGCGAATGAGACCCTATGCGCCCCGCATAATAGCGGATGACCCTTATACCGCGATATCCCCCTCGAAGTGGGATTGGTATTTTTATATTGTGCCAACATCTGTGGATGCAGGGAACAGGTTGGAGGGATCTAACCGGATTCCTCAAAAATGTTGAATTTAGTTTCATATTCAATAATATGATTTTTCTGATAATCTATGGTAGATTATATTGAAATTTAAAGTATTGAATGCTGTGTTTTGGCTGAATATATATTTTGGGTATTTTAAGATGTCAAAAATAATACAGATTGGATTTTTGAAGGAAATTAAGAAGATAATTTTAAGAAAAATAAATATAGTGAATTTGGATAAATTTAAAAGAATGAATTTGAGAAAGAATAAAAAGTTTGATTTTTAAAATCCTATTAAATAATTTCGAGTATGGGGTAAAATAGAGATTTTAAATAAATGGAAATAAAGGAGTTTTGAGGACTTAAGCGATAGTGTTAAAGATTGAAGAATTTATTTTCAAATTCAAGACTTAAATGGGTCGGAAAAAAATTAAAGGAAAATTTTAGAATAAAGTATGAAATTGATATTCCAGATTTAAATAAAGTTTTATATCATTAATAGGGAGGGGATCTGGAGTTAATGGATTTTGGAATAAATTTGGTTGAATCAAGAAATAAACTTCAAATGGAAATTAATTCAGGAAATCGGGTTGGAGATCGATTAAGAGTTTTGGAAACAGTGATTTAAAGGGAAATGAGACTGGGATTTATAAACTGGGTTTATAAATAAAGTGAAATAAATATCAGTGGATATTTGAGATTTTAAATTCACGTGGGAATTTAGAAGGAAAGGGTAATTCGGTTTAAAAATAAAAAGGTGGTTTATTTTTAAAAGTGTGGAAAGAAAATTTACGGGATTGGGACGTAAATTAAAGTGGAATAAATCGAGAAGGATTTTAAAATGGTTAGACTAGATTTATTGGAATGGGAAGTGTAGTTTCCTGAAAAGCTAAGTATATTTTCAAAGAAGGATTTTTAAGTATAAATTAGAAGTTGTAAAATTGTTTTAAAAAGAATGTTTTTAAAGAAATTTATTATTTAAATTGTTTTAAAATTTAAAGGTAGATATTTATTAAGTTAAGTATAGTAGATAATTGTTTTGAAGATTTAAAGTGGTATTATGATTAAAGGAAATTATTAAATATTTATATTTTATGAAATAGCTTTATTTTAGAAGTAGTTTGACTAAAGTTTTATTTGAAAATTTATTATAAAATTTAGTAGCTAGTATTTTAATAAAGTGTTTAAGTAGTTTTACTTTAAAAGTTTTAAGTGCATATTTTTGGATAAAGTGATTTAGTTTGTTTAAAATCTAAGTTAGTAAGACTTGGTGCTTTTCAGTGGAAATAAAATAATTGGTTGGATGATTGTTAAATTTGATAGTTAAATAACCGACTATCAATATTGGCCAATGCGCTGATCATTTCGAAGAGACCAGGATCGGATTTAATTATCCGAAAACCATTTCGATCCAATTTGAACGTAGCGAATGAATACCGTGAAGATGATGAAGACGGTGATTCGGTTTGTCCAGACCCAGGACAACTTGTATGGATGAATGCTATCAGACCATCGTCATTGGAGGACGATGAGCATTCTAAGTGAATGTGTGCTAAAAAGGTAACGCATAGCCTCAAGCCTCATCAACCGGGAATGGCTAAAACAGGGGAGGTGCAGCAAGGCTAAGTGGCTAGCAACCAATTAGGGTAAGATTTCCCCTGTCTAGATGTCCCTTTTTTATTCGGCTTAGTGGGCAGTTGCTGATCCCAACCGCGGGGTGATCTTATTCGGACTATCCAGTAAGGGTAAGGTCCGGTCTTGTGTTGCAGGGGATCGGGCGTGATCCTCGGTACTCTGATCTAGGCCAGGTACTGTGACGGGCGGTACCCCAGTAGCCCTGCCATTGTATGGAATCCAATCTCCAATAAGCGCCTGTACGGTTTTGATTGTGCCCAACTATTGCTGGAACGTGATATGCAAGCATTTCAGCTAGATTCTATTTTACTTTCTATAAACACTATTATAATATCAGACGGTTTTGATAAAAAATGTTTTGGTTATCGTAAGGTAAAAACCCGACATGTTTATTTGTGGCGTGGTCTTACGAGATACCTTTGATTTCAAAGGATTTTGAAAACTTTAATAATTCATCTGAGTGTGATTTCTCACGCTGGTTTTCCAGACTGACTCGAGTGTTATTTTATTATAATGCTCGGGTCAGACCGAGTATTACAGATACAGGATAGGATGATATGGAGCTCAGGAGATGAGCTGGATGACGGAGACGTATATCACGTATTTGACTTATATTCCGTTGTGTATGGTATACTGTGTATTCAGTTTTGTGAGGACAAGTTATTATAACTGTCCAGTGTTGTGTTATTGTTCGGTGTGTACTCTGATGGTTGTAAGTATTATACAGTTACAGATTCTTTTGTATAAAAATCTGTTGTTATATATTATATTTTGTTCCGCTGCGATTGTGAGATTCTGATGTTGTTTCCTATTTTCTTCTTCTACCTCTTTCTTCTTTAACCCTTACGGTCTGGTGTTTCCGGCGTTCGATTGTTCGGCATGTAATACAGTGGACGTATTTATGTCGATTTTCGGAGGTCGAAAATTCGGGTCGTGACACCTAACATGTGGTTTTTGTTTTCTCTAAATACCTCGTGTACTCTTTCGAGTAGGTTGAGTAAAGTATGTTTTACTTTGGATGCTTTAGAGCTTCAGGAGATGAGCTAAAGGTTTCCGTTTACCTATTTCTATTTTCATTGCATTATTATTATGTATGTTGTAGCATTGTGAGGACAAGCTGTTATAACTATCCAGACTGATGATAGTACTTAGGTTTAGTAACTCTGAAACTATTCTATATTTTGGAGTAACCCTTTGTACTATCTTTTTGGATATTGTATTTTATCGTTTTGCTACGAGATTTTGATATTGTGTTCTTTCTTTTTTGTTCTGTTTCTTTTACTTTTTACTTTTGCCTAATTACCTTTCTTTCAAGCACTTGGGTGCTCGGCACACTAGTATCGTGGATATATTACTATCAATATTCGAGGGTCGAAAAGTTGGGTCATTGCACTATACATGGACGACCTCACCCTTGCACAATCATGGTTGAAATTTAGGCTACCACATGGGCCTTGAAACCATTTCAAGCCCAACTAATAATTGTTTCATTTAAATCTAATTTAAACGTGTTCCGATATCGTATATCGATCAGTATATTTATAAGTATTATAAATACATTATTTAAAATTATTAAACATATAAAATTTTATAATTAATATTTCATAAATATTAATTAATTTAGTTTAATTTATAACATTTATAAATTAAATCATGTGGTCGAAGAAGTATTTAATGTTTCGGTTATGTGACTTTTAGGTGTAAATTTGGTCAGCGATTAACATCAAATAATTCAAATATTAATGTTCACACGTCACCTAGTAGATGATGTGATGATATGGCCATATTTATCGCTTACTTGGTTTTGGTAAAATATAATTTTACTTTATTAAGCATTACCCGATAATGACTTTTATTTACACCAATTTTCTTCATCAAAGTTGTATCACTTTAGACTTATGGAATTTGATAATGGTCAAAATTTCAGTATCATCTATATTCAACTCTATAGTCAAAACACAAAGTCCTTGGTTCAATAATAGCAATTATTATTAACTGAACTGCTCTAGCTAGAGACTTTGACTTTGATTTGGCTTCAGCTGGCCATGATACTAACCTCAAATAATTGGGAAGATGAATCCTCTCTAGACTAGCGTTCCTTTCCAATGCTTCCACTCGACCTAGCTATAGTCATTCGTTTGACGTTGTGTCATGATTTAACTATAATTAAAGCAGAGCTTCCATATTGAAGATCAATAGTATTCTCATGTCGAAAGAACTATTTAATTTTGTCACTTCGATATTTTTAGTTTAACCTTAGCTATATCAACCAACAGAAAACTATCAAGTGAGTTATTCTATAGTTATCCAATAACTATCAGTACGTAACTCCTTGTACCCCGAGCACTTATGAATAATACACTCCCCAAAATTTGGACAGCATTACATACTCTAGTCTCAACGGATGCATCGATATCTAGTCTTGATACATCTTGACTAGAAATATTTAAAACGGTATATTTATTTTATTGTGATAAACCGCTCATGGTTACAACGTATTGTAACTTCTATCACAAAACATATCATTTATATATTTTCTATTAAATATACTTAAATTAATTAATTAATATAACATATTATATCAAGTATATAATAGAAAGAAAATTCTTTTTATTTCAAACAAGAATGCTTATCGAGTTAGATATATGTAACAAATTACATAATTTCCCCTAGAGCATACTACTAACTCTATCACTCATCATCGTCATCTTCGTTACTCTCTTCTTCATCAGAATAGGTATCATCATCATAACATCCATCTTCTTCTTCAGCCAAATTCTCTTCTTCATCCTCTTGATCAATCATCTTCATTTTGTTGCTTTTTTTTCAAATCTTCATTTTCTTTTTTAGATACTTATCTTCTTATTTCAGAGTAGCATTTTCCTTTTTCAATTTTTATATTTGAATTTTAAAGTCCTTTATTTGTTTGTTGATACTTTCATCTTTTTCATCGTCAACTTGAAAATTTTCCTTTAGTTGATTTAGTACTGTTGAGTTTTAGCTCATTTGTTTTCCTTTATTTTTCTTCTTTTTTCTGCAAACTGGAAAAAAATATTTTACTTTTGTCATAGTTAAAACACTAAATGTGAAATATTTGTCTTACAATTATTAACATGGCGAATATTGGCCTAGTAATTGTTTAATAGGCAAGTATTTATAGGAAAGTATTTGACCAGTTGCTTTGTAAATATTTGACTTTTCCATCAAACAAAATTTTATGATACTATGTGTGTGATATGGTGATTGTTTTAAGGATTATAGGGATGATGTTAAATATACAATCAACTAGCATTTTTGACCAATCATTTGATTTGGTGCAGTTAATGTATAATACTACGATATACTATATTTCATAAAAATGTTTGAACAATTTTATTTTGAAGAAAAGTAGTATCATTGCAAAAGGATGTTATCAAGTATTAGACAGTCAAACATTTATCTAGCAAATGTATGCCAATCATCTTTTATGACAGAATTTTTAGTGGCTTTTATCTTTTGATATGTATTAGTAATATTGCCTTTTTGATAAGGAATGACTTGATTTGTCTTGGAGTCACTTCCTGCAGTGTTCATTTTGCTAATGTAGGAGCATTTTCTAGATAACTTTTCTTGGAGAAATTATTTATGTCAGGTCACAGAACCAGTAAGGCATACAGATAGTACATTTTATTTTAACTAGAATATAAACTACAAAAGATAAAGTGAGTTATTAGAATTTACCAGCAACAAAGTTACACAAGCATGTATTTTTCTTAAATTTTCTTCGTTTTTTCTGACTTGTTCCATTAAATGTTTTTCAATTATTGTTGGCTATGAAATTGTTTTCATTTGTATTGGTTTAGAAACATATGGCAGTAGCACTAAAGGAAATGCGGAGTTTGCATTGGAAATCAAATAAGTTGACAACAAAACATTATTATTAATCTGACAATATTGAGGCCCAGGATAGTTGTACTACAGTCTTTACTGTCCACACCCCATCGTTTTTTAAAAAATAAATCATATTTAATACATGTTTTTCCCATTTTTCCCCTTTTGGGTTAATAGTAAAAATAATGAAAGCCGGGTCTAGAAATTAAAAAACACCCCTGCTTCAGTCAACCCCGCCCATCGAGTGCGTAGATGATAACAACACCCCTGCCCATAGTGGGCATGGGTGATAACAACACCTTTGCCTGCTATGAGCGTGGGTGACAACAACACTCATACTTGTCGTCGGTGATGTCATTATTTCTTCAAGAAAAACCACGTTAGGCCTAACTGAGGGTATTAGTTTAACTCACATTAGTAGTCAGACATGGTGTTCATTGATACCTACATCCGAGTACACGTCCGACTTGGACGTGGGTACTGTTATGACCCACCCTCCCGCCTAGCTGGTAGAAAAAGAATTAAAAAAATAAAAAACAGTAGAAAAAAAGGCAAAATAGTAAAGTGGCGGGGTGAGAAAGGGGAAAACCAAGGTATAAAAAATAGCTTTTTTTTGGGTGTGGACAGTAAAAGCTGGAGTGCAAATAGAATTGGCTCAACATTTATTATATCTTTTACTTTTTTGCCCTATAAATTTTCCTTTATGCTTGATTCCATTTTTTTTCTTTTATCATTTTTATTTCACTAAAATATTTTTGTTTGAAACTCTTTATTTCAAAGTTCATGTCTGTTTCATTTAAACAAGATGTTGTGTTGATTGTTATCCCTTAAATTTTCCACCCAAAAATGTTCAAAATTGTCTTCAATTCTCCAGAATGAAAACAATTTTCTTCTACTAAAAATGAATCTATGATCAAATCTATTAAAGGTGATTCTTTTGTTATGTCTTCGTTTGTAATATAGTAATAGTTTCTTCTAGGAATGGATTGATCAAGTTGAATAATGAAGTAAGTTTTAACCGTGCTATGTGTTTTTTTAGAAGTAGCTTCAGTTTTCTTAAATTCTGTATCAATGCATGGAAAGACTTTAAGCTACTTTTGTAGCTTTCTCCCATATCTTTTTACACCTCTTTCTTTTTATTTTCGGCAGTTGTTTGTTTAGCACTTCATTTTCTTGGTGGTTGTTTATTTTTTAAGGCTGTGAAAAGAATAAATTGATCACTTTCTTCATCAGGTTCTATAAATTTAGATGATTGATCAGTTGTTGGAGCTTTGGTTTCTTCTTCTAGTTTAGTTGCAGATGCATCTTGAGCAACTTTTTTTGTTGTTCTTCTTCAACTTCAAAATGTTTGAGTTAATTGTTTTTGTTGTTCTATTTCTGTTGTAGATGTATCTTGATCAGATTTTACAACTTCTTTTGCTTGTTCCTTTTCCGATGCAGATTTTTCTTGAGTGGCTTTTTTTGCTTGTTCTTTTTTGACAGGAGTAGGCTTGTGTGCTAACATTTTGTATTTGTGTGGTTGTCATTTTTTTTTTATTACATTATATCTTCTTTTTAGTACCTTTAAAGGTTGTAATGTTGTCAATTTGGTGTCATATATATATATATATATATATATATATATGTATGACAAATATTTGTTATGCAAATACATGTTATATTTGTCTTGCATGTCAGCTAAGTAAATATTTTCATGGTACTTTTTTACTGTTAAGAATTTAATACCAAAATTAATACTAGTAAATATTATCATTGAAACTTTTTGTTTGGTAAATATTTAACATATTCAGTTCTTTCATATGATGTATACTGGAATTTAATCCAACTAGTAACTAAAACTGTTCAATGCAAATATTTGTCATTCTCAGTTTTTCAAGTAAATGTTTGTAATAATTGACATTTGCAGATTTTACAGTGAATGTTTTCTAATATATATAAAGCAATCATTAACCAAAATAACATTCATGAAATATTTGGTTAGTTCTTCTATAAATGTATCATAATATTTCAAACAATCATTATCCAAATTTATTTATGGTAAATATTTGTCATTCTCAATTTTTCATGCAAATTTATACTACGAATTTAATCTGTCATCAACCAAAACATATATGATAAATATTTGACATCTTCAGTCCTTTTTTTTGAAATGATACTTAGATACAACATGTCACTTGGACAACATAACATAAATCACATGTCAAAATATGTTCGAATCACGCTACGCAAGTTTCGAACTTATGACATCCCGCACCAAAGTCGAATCACTTAACCACTGGGACAATGGTGCATGTCATTCTGAGTCTTTATAGTAAATATTTTCTATAATATTAGGAAATTATCATCCAAAATTACTTATGGAAAATATTTGTCATTCTCAGTTTTTCATGCAAATATATACTACAATTTCAGTCTATCTTAAACCAAAACCATATATGGAAAATATTTTAGCAGTAAAAGTTTTCTGATATTTCAAGCAATTGTTATCCAAAATTGCTTATGACAAATATTTATTATTCTCAGTTTCATGCAAATATATATTACAATATCTATCTATCTTAAACCAAAGCCATATATGACAAATATTTGAAATTTTCATTCTTTGTTGTAAAAGTATTCTAATATTTCAAGCAATCATTATCCAAAATTGCTTATGGTAAATATTTTCTTTTCTTAGCTTTATGTGTAAATACATAAACTAATTTCGGTTTATTATTTTGCATAACGATGTTTGGAAAATATTTTAAAATTAATTTTAATAGGAATATCAATGAATAATAGAAATTTTAAATTTATTCTTCCTTATTCTTAGATTTTTCTTCTTGAATACATGAGTGTTCTTTGCAGTATTCGTCAATGGTTGCAATTTTGGAGCACTGGTCTTCTCCTTCTATAAATTTGCAAATATTTTCCATTTTTTCTTGCATTTTAGGTTTATATTTTGGAGATGAAGTCGACGGTGGTTGCTTGGACGAATCAGGGCTGAAGATGAGTCGGAGGTTTGTCGGTGACAACTCGAAAGTAAATTCAACAGAGTCCTTGGAGAAATTTTTTTAAATTTCGCGGATTGATTTATGAAGATGAAGAGTTTTTGTGTAAGGCAGTTACACAATTTTTTGTTAAATTGTTGTAAATTATTTAAAAATAGTGATGTGTTTTATAAATTGTAATGAAAGGGACTTAGGCCTTATTTTTTTTAATAATATGGATGTATGCCAAAATTTCCCAAAAAATGTAGTTATATATATAACCTTAATGTTATTGTCTAATCAAACCTGAGTTGGCTATATCTGAACTGAAACTTGGTTTGGATGGGCTCGGTTATGGGTTTGAAAACGTATAGTCTAAACACAACAAATCCAACCTGACTAGAACTGATACCCACCAAATATGATTTGGATCTGATCCAACGGATCTATTTACCAATCATACGTTTAATTTGTATCAAGTTTTGGAACATTAGAATTCAACCACCTCTTATTTGAGATTTTCACACAATATCACACAGAAACCTTGTATAAAATTAGGCCTCGAATAAAATGAATGTACATCGAGTGTGTTGGATCGACATATCTGACTTTAGCTACATCTTGGAAATAACTCGTAAATTAAAATTTGAAAATTATCATCATTAAGATGTTTAAATTAGTTGTTATCTAACAAAATAAAATTAAAAAGTTATTAAGATGTTTAAATTTATTGTTATCTAAAAATATAAAACTAAAAAAATGTAATAAACTTGATTTACATAAGAAAATAATAAGTAGATAATTGTTGCACTTGAAAGAGAAAAAATAGTTCTACTTTTTTGAGGGAGAGTACTAGCTACATTAATATTTTAGTGAATTAAGTTCTCTTTTTATTTAACATTAATAAGAAAAAACATAAAAATAATAAAATAATATTAGAGGAGATATTAAATACTAATGAGCGATAAGATAATTTAATTTGAACTCATATAAAAGGTAAAAAGGTTATACAAAAGATAAACATACAATTTCAGACGAGATCTCGAATTGACATCTCAATCTAGTTTTCAATTGAGGTTTAAATGTCATAGAGAGATGAGTTAAAAAACAAATATGAATTATATTTGATGTTTCATCTCACCCAAATGCGAAAATAAGATTTTAGAAGATATTAACATGATCTAGAACTTTGTGTACAATTGAAACGACCATGAAGGAAGTTTTTGTACTATAAGAAGCCAAAAGAAAATAGTCCAAAACCCAAAAAACAGCGTACCGTTTCATGCCAATTCGTCCACGTGAATTCCTCAAATGTCTCTTCATCTTTTTACTGCATTCAAAATCTTTTTTTCTCTATCAAACTCCTCTTTAAATTCCAAGTTACATAAACCATGTACCTCCAATCATCACATAAGAAACCCTACCTAACCCAGATCAACGCAATCAACGTCGCGCTTCTAACCACAACCTAACAAAATAACCTTGACCAACCACACCACCTCCGGGAGGATGCAACAACCCACCTCCTTGGTTTCTTATGTATATGGCTATCCTCTTGACCTTTAGGAGGACGCAACAACCCTCCTCCTTGGTACCCTTGGCCTACGACCATCCTCTTCACCTCCAAGTGGATGCAGTGACCTGCCTACAAATTGAAATTAGTTATCATAAATTATATTTTTAATACTCATAATTTCTTTTGATTTTGATTGAAGAAAATAATGGATCCTGATAGCTTTATTTAAATCGCAACATGTTAGTGAGTTTTTGGTGTTTCTCTTATGGAAGTTATATTGGAAAAAGAATTAAGAAATACACTATTAGCAAGTGCAGGGCCGGCCCTAAGGTAAGGCTGCCAAGGCGGCCGCCTAGGGCAACGGATAGGGGAGGGGCAACAAAGTGGGAAGAGGCAACAACCGGAGAGTATGTATGTAAATAATTTGTTTTATCTAACTTCAAAAACAAGTGTAACTTGTATGAGTGGTAAGTCATCTGAATGTGTGCTTATCATCCAGGGATCGATTCCTTGCTATTGCATTGAAAGTTGAATTTTTTATTTTTTCTTTATTGGTTTTGGTTTGTCTATGATGCATGTGTGTTACTAAATTACGCATATATAATAAGAATGCTAGCTGTTATTTCTTTTGTTATTTTTTGACTATAAACAATTCACTGCTATTTGAATTATGAATTTAAAGCCTATATTGTACAATGATTAAAGGTTAACGTTGCTGCAAAGTGAAACCAACTATAGCTGGCTTTGAATTGCCAGTGTATGTGCTAAGTCTTTTTACAGCGATGCAATGATGTGTGTATTGTACATGAATACTATCCAAACATGATCCTTTTAACCATTTCACTATTTTGGATTGGAACAACACAAAATGGGGACTACAAAAATCATATTGGAAAGGACCTAGCTCTAGATCATGCTTTGCTATCTCACAATTGTCCAAATTAACACAACATATTTGTTATTTTCTAGAAAAATATGTATTTAGTTCATGCATATTAAAATAAACTTTTGTCGAAAATATTAGGGGCAACAAAATGACAAAATTTTGATGTTTGCCTTGGGCAACCCAAATCTTTGGGCCAGCCCTGAGCAAAAGTGCTACTTTTCTTAGCAAGGATAATTGGTGTTTTTGTATAAAAACTCAAAATCTATTTATTAACAACTTATTTTGTAACTCCTTAAAAGGTTTTTAAATGGTTTTAAAAAGTATTTTATACATAAAAGGGTTTGAATGTAATTTAACTTCTAAGTAGAAACATTTAGTCAAAATGACTTAAGAGATTACTTCGTAAGTCGTAAACAACAAATATTTATTTCTCAATTTGTTAGCTATTTTTATAAGCTACTTATAAGAAGTTCTCAAACACCAATATTAAATAAGTTACTTGTAAATAGTATTGACTACTTACAAGGAGTTGGCAAACATGCTCTTGTTCTTGTATGATTTTAGTTTAAATATTTCAACATTCTAATTTATGACTATAGAGAAACAAAAAATATATAAATAATATGTGAGGTAACCAAATATATGTTCTAATGGAATCCTCTTTTGTCATCTGTCGTTGGTTCCTTTTGATTCAGTTGTCTTCATTTTTCATTTCCCAATTTGATATAAACATAGTTCTTGGGTATTTATTTTTCACTTTTGATTGCGGTATTATTAGCTTTTAGTTATATTCATTATTGATTTCATATGGACATGAATGCCCAGTAGACCTAAAGGATATGCATCAGACCTTATTCCTAACGAGAATTGCTCTTACAATCACAAGAATATGTAATTTTCATTTCATCTTCTCAACTATTAGAATCTAAAATCAACTTACTGGCAAAGTTATATAAAACACTACAAAGTGTATATTTTGATAGGAATAGTGTAGTAGTAAGTAAAAGCTAGAGAATAATCGGTAATGCTTCACAAAAATATGGACATAATAATTATTATTATTATTTTGAAATGGTACTTTATATACAACATGTCACTGGGACAACATATCACATGTCAATAAACGTCCAAATCACGCTACGCAAGTTTCGAACTTGTGACCTCTCGCACCAAAGCCGAGACTTAATCACTTGGACAATGGTGCTTGTCATGGACATAATTATTGGGCATCAAGCTATATGGAATGATACATTCTCTTTCAAGAAATATCTTAGAATATACATTAAATGGCTACCATCTTTTATAGAGTACGATTCCCAATTAAGGGATGAATCTATTCAAGTATTTACATGTGTTTTTACTAGTTTAATTGAGTTGATCCTATCTGCAAGATATCTTATAGTAAGTTCGCACAAATCATTAGGGCATTCATGGAGTCTCACTAGCCACCACTCAAAGAAAAGAACCTCCGGCTAAAAGTGGTAACATAACTACATCGTTCTCAACATCCTCACTTGAATTTTACTATAGTAAGTTATCACAATTCATACAATATACATCATTGTTTCTGCAATTAGACATAGTTACTCGTTATATTATTACTACTATCCTTAGATAAGTACACCAGTCCAAATATTGCATATGGATTAAAAAGTCCAACAAACACCCACTTTAAGAGAAATATTGACACTCTATATCACAAGCTTCCTATTTGTAATCTGAACTATTAACCATATAGATACTATTGTTGTCTTTGAAGAAAGACTAACAGTAAACTAAAGTCAACAATATAAGCCATATGAACCTTCTAATTTAGGAAACTAAAAATAGTTACTAATTCTAAGCCCCAATAAATGTGCATTGTTATTAAAGTGTATATAAAAATTGAAATCCCGTTACGTAAGTCACGACTCCACCAATACTTTGGAGAACTGGATATTGGTCTTTTAGTTTTGAATCTTTTGACATAGAGAGCGTTACATCATTATACATTGGCTTAAAATTTAACTCCAACATTACTAATATTTTGTCTGAAATGTATGCAGGGCTTTTATTTACAGGGGAAATATTTTTTCTTTATAATTTTTTTTTGTATTCAAATGCTATTATGAAGCAGACAAAAACCGAAGAAATTATGTTGTGTGTATGAAGAAGCTTTTTGTTATTATCATTAAGCTTTTAGAAGGAAAACAAATTTAAGTGAATTTTAATGATATGTTTATGTAGATTTTGTTCTTACACACACATTAGTGTGTAGCCCGTGCGTCCCGCATGGTATGTTTTAGAAAAATAATCATATAAATATTTTTTAAAAATTAAATTAATTATATAATATATAATGAATTTGTTAAGATAATTGAGTTGTGCAGCGAACTTATTATTTTTAAGTATGTAATTTTTGTGTTTTGATTTATGTATTTTATATTTTTATAATTATAGATAATAATGAATTAGACATATATTTATTATTTTTTAGCCTTTAATATTTGGTAAGAAAATATACGAAACTTATTATCTTAATTAATTTTAAATTTAATATTTTTATAAATTTCAATACATAAATATTTACGTACATAGTTTTTAAGTTCAACATTTAGTTTTTAGTACATTTATGTAAAAGATAAATAACGTACACCTTGAATTTCAAATATAACTTGTGAGAATGATAAAAATACATAAAAATGAAAGTGTAATAGTAATGGAAAAGTATTTTTAAGCATTTAAAGCTCTTGTAGTTAATATCAAAATCAGAAATAAGTATAATATTGTTATATAGCGTTTGAACCGAGCAACTTCTTGACGAATCTAGACTTCGAGACGAAGATGAAATAGATCAAGAATTTGAAGGGATGTTTGGAATAACGAAATGATATAATACAAGAAGTTTGAATAGATTTGAAGCAAGCCATTTATGGTCGGTACCAATCATAAATCATCTCGGCACCAAGTTGTTTCTTAGGGACCAACTTTTGAACGGTTAAGTAAACAACTCTTGTACTTTGCAGAAAAAGACAAGTCTCACATAGGACAAATCATGTCGATGCCGACATGATTTGGTGGAGAAACTTTGACGATTAAGTTTAGAAACTTGAACATGTAAGCAAGAATGAAGAAGCAAGTCTTTTGGTGACGAGCAATTATGCTCGGTACCAACCACATATTATGGTCGGTACGGACATGATTTTCCTCATAGATGAGACTCGTTCTTCCCTTCTAATCTCATGGACCTGGACTCTTGCTTGATCTTCTGCAATGTTGCAACTTTAGTGGATGAATTCTTTTGTAGATATGAGTGTTAGTGCAATGTGAAACTGACATTTTGGATATTGCTCTTCACTATCTTCTCCATAGGTCCAACTTTGCCATGAATTGCCAACAAACCCGAATTTGTATCGTTTTCTAGATCTAAAACCATGTAAATCGTTTGTACTCATGTCAAATCTCTAGTAATAAAATTATGGTGGACGTAGACAGTGATTTGAGACTGAACCGCTATAAAAATCCTTGTGTGTTTGCTATTCATTTTCATTTTTGTTATGTTTATACACGTTTGTGTTTGATTTGGAGTATTGTGTCATTTTTTGACTTAACATTTTTTGACTTAACATTTTTTGTGCTTTCATTGAGAATAAAGATTCACAAGCGTAGATCTAGCTTAAAACTTTGGATTTGAAGCACCCAGAAGGTAGATCTAGAAGATATTTATTGTAGATCTAAAGTTATTTAGATTTGGCAGACGAATCCACATTGGATATGGCCACCTAGGAAAAAATTTCATGAGATATAGAGTTTTTGCTGAAGAAGATAAAAATTATTACCCTAATGAAAAGACTACTCAGCTAGTAAATTCTTTGCCAAGACATTCTTCCTTGCAAGAGATGGTGAAAAAAGTCGAGCTAGACAGAATAATGGCTGAGATGAATAAGAAGATGCTTGATAGCCAGAATGCCATCTTTGAAAAAATGGAGAAAAGTCTTACATTATTATCCCAAAAACCACAAAAGCATAAGAAAAGCCATAGAGATTCGTTGTCTTCAGTTCTAAGAAAGATAGTTCATATTTATCAGATCAGAATAGAAGAGATGAAAAGCAAAAGATGGAGAGAAGGCTATTGGAACATCGAAGAAGCAGAGTGAAGGAGATGGAGTTGTTCTGGCCATGACCAACATGGTTGATACCAACCACAATCAACTCGGTACCAACCATGTTGAAAATGGGACAACGAGCAACCAATTGATGCATTAGACTTGTCTGACAATGAAGACAATCTGCAAGATGTAGAGCAAGATACTGATGTACAGACTGCTAGTGTTCAAACGAATGTCAAAGAACTAGTAAGACGTTACAGAAGGTCTGGACGAACAGCTCTCCTAAAGATAGGGGAGCCCAGACATCATGCAACTAATCAAGAGTGTTTGTGACTCAAACACTCAGGGCAGTTCCTAACGATCGTCGTCCAACCACCCAAGACAGTGAGAAGTATATTGCTGATATGTTCAAGATACTGTTGAATGAGAATCATCATAGGAATAATGACAAGTAGATTTCATCGCCTAGTAGGACCCCATTTGCCGATAACATTCTATGGAAGAAGTACAAGAATAAGTTTATAATGCCAACAATGTCGTCTTATGATTGAACAACTTATCCAAAACAGCATCTACTGAAGTACGGATGACATATGGATAGTGACCATGCTATAGATGGTGTGAGATGTAGGTGTTTTCATATATTCTTAGATGGAGTTGCTATGATGTGTTTCATTCGGCTCGTGCCGAGGTCCATATCATCTTTTGCTAGTTAGCGAAGAAGTTTATGGAGCAGTTCATGATAGAGTTAGGGGTATGCCCTAGGGGAAATTATGAAATTTATTACGTATATCTAAATCGTTGATTAATCTTTTTCGAAATAAATTCGTTTTCTTTCTATTATATACTTGATATAATGTGTTATACAAATTAACTAATTTAATTATAGGTATATTTAATAGAAAATCCATAAATGGTATGTTTGATGATAGTGGTTACAAAGTGTTGTAACCATGATTAATTTATTATAATAAAAAATAAATATATAATTTTAAATGTTCCTAGTCAAAGATGCGTCGACACTAGATATCGATGTATCTGTTGAGATTAGAGTACGTAACACTCTCCAAATGTTGGACAGTGTATTTAATACTCATGACTGCTAGGGGCACCTAAGGGTTACGTACTGATAGTTACTGAATAATTATGGAATGACTCATTTAATAGTTTTATGTTGGTTAATATAACCAAGGTCAAAAAAATACTTATGTGACTGATTTACACAATTCTCTTGACTTGAGAATACTGTGAATCTTCAATATGAAAGCTCTGCTTTGATTATAGTCAAATCATGGCATGGCGTTCATCGAGTGAATATAGTTGGGTTGAGTGGAAGTATTGCAAGTGAAGCACTATTCAAGAGAGGATTCATCTCCTCGGTTATATAGATTTTGTATCATAGTCAATTCAAGTCAAAGTCTCTGGCCAGAGCATTTCGGTTAATAATAACTGTTATTATTGAACCAAAAACTTTGTGTTTGGACTATATAGTTGAATATGGATGATATTGGAATTTTGACCATTATCAAATTCCATAAGTCCATAATGATATAGTTTTGACGAAGAAAATTGATGCAAAAGAATTTTACAACCGAGTAACGCTTAATTAACTAAAATTGGATTTTATCGAAACTAAGTAAGCGATAAATTTGCCCAAAATATCACATCATCTACTAAGTGACGTGTGAAAGTTAACGTTCGAATAGTTCAATGCTAATCGTTATCAAATTTACACTTGACGAGTCACATAACCGATATGATGAATTCTCTTTAGATCAAACGATTTAATTAATTTATAATTGTTAAAAATTAATTAATTAATTAACATTAATAAAATATTGATTATAAAATTTTGAATATGATTTGAGGAATAAATACTATTGTATATATTTATAATAGTTATAAATATATCGATCGTACGTGATATCGATAAGCAATAAATCAGATTTAACTAGTAATATTTCTTTGGACCTAAATGGGTTATTAGCCCATGATGTATGGTAATGCATTTTGTAGCAACAAGCATGTTGGGGGAAGCTAAAGGATGGGGTAGGAGTATCTTAGATAGATGGCCCAAATTTAGGGAGAATGGGTAAGAGATATGATCCACCTTTATCTTTATTGCTTCCACTATAAAAGGATTCCTAATCTAATACATATGGATCTTTTTAGCTGCCATTTCATCTCTTTGCTGGCCGAATTCTCCTAGACAAAAGTTCCAACAAAGTTCATCTCAAACCAATTTCAAATAAACAACTATTGGATAGTCAACGGTCTACAATTCAAAGATTAGTAGTCTGCCGAATTGAGAAGAGTTCCAAAGAGGGAGATTCATCGTAGCAAGGTGTACATCAAGGCATATTTAATGTATGTTTTTAATATATTACTTATAGTTTATGTATAATATTCTATTGCTTGTTTATGTATATCATAATCATACTATTAGTTAGGTGAGATTTCTACATGTAAGAATGTTGTCACATATTGAATGGTTATATGTATGTATGTATGCATAAAAAACACATTTATTTTATATATATCAGATGTGTACATAGCCAAATAAATTTATTTCAATTTTTATTATTTTATTAATTAATTATTCTTATATTAATATGTCGTATTACATGAAATAAATTACTTATAATTAATTATGCCATCATATCATGTTAAAAATTGATCTTATATTTTATATATTCAAATTTACACCAATTATAATTTTATGTAACTGCAAATTGTTTTTTTGACAATAATTTTCTATTTTAATATTATTTTAATCGAAATATAAGTTGAATAATTCATACAAAATGACATATGTTTCAGAAACTATATTTTAAATTTTATAAAATTTCTTCATCACCATAGTATCTCTTAGCCAAAATCCCAGAATTCAAAAATCAATTTTATTATTTTAAAAAAATCATTTAACCATGCGGCCAATATTAATTAAATAAAAAAAATTGACTTAGAAAATTATGGAAGTTTTTCATGACATTAAAATATCATATTTGAATTTTAGAAAATTTAAAATCTGAACAATATGTCATGAAATTATTTTTAACATGGTTTTATTGTTTTTCAACTAATATATATATATATATATATTCATATATAATTTAATAATATAAAATTATAATAATATATTTTATGTGCTATGTATTGGATTTGGAATGTTATAAAATTATTTAACTTTATTTAATTTTCATAATTGATATAATTATAAAAGCATACACACACACTCATTTAAATACGCATATTTATAAATACTTTAAATATTAAAATATAATTATAATATATATATAATTTTGTTTTCTTACTATAAAATATATGTTTATATTATATTTAATGTAAAAAAACAACTTTGTATATTATCCATATATATGTTATATATATATATATATTATATATATGAGCTAGGATCCGCAGCCCTCTTATTTAGAACCAAAACCTAGCCCCCGATTTCATCCACATGTTTATATTTAAACGTTTAACTTTTCTCTCTCCTTTCACATGTGCTAAATATTTAAATTTAAACGTGTGGCTAAAATCAGGAGGCTAAGTGATGGTGCTGACTAAGGGGGCTGCGGATCTTAGCTCTGTGTGTGTGTGTGTGTGTATTTATATAGTTATTTATCTAATTAATATCTAATTCAATATATATACATACTAGTATTTTTCATTTATGCAATACAAGTATTATATATATAAGTAAATATCTATATTGTTTTAATATTTATTTAAATAACAAGTTTATATATATACATACATATATTTGGACAACATACAATACATATAAGATGAGCTAACGTGGCTGCTGCGACGTAAATCCGAACATTTATATACGGGCATGTTATACCTTGCACGGATTGTTATATTACACATGCGCACATATACGTCTATGTATATGATACATATATGTACAATTATATTTAATTAAACATAAATTAAATAAAATTCAATTCATTATTTATAAATTTAAATGAAATAAAGGATTTATTTAAATTAAATTTAGAAATGTTCTAAATAATTTAGACTTCATAGGCTCAATATAGATCCAATAAGGAATTTTTTTTTTAAAACTAACCTATATCTTCCACTGCGGACTGCCCTAGATCCAACAGTTTAGACTACATACTTTTCAGCCAAAAGATGTGATGTCCTTGTTAAATGTCCATCAGGGTTTCAGATTGGCTCTGAAGGATTATTTCAAGCGATTCAATGGTGTAGTGACATAATCTAATAGAAGTCGACATGTGTTGGCTAATCAGATTCTACACATTGATTAGGGTAGTTTGAAGTGCCAATCTACGTAGTGTGTGTACTATATTCAGAGCATGATGTAACATCCCGTATATTTGGACCATTTAAATTGACAATAATCCACACTTGTCAACTTAAATAATACAAAACACAGAACATTATGGGATTATAAGTACATAAATGTAAATGAGAATCAATACAACATCACAGACTCAGAACAGTCACAGAATAATGCAGCGGAAAATACATCGTCATAATAGTAGTTCATGAAGCTACTACAGAAAATACAACAATGTCTCAACATAAAGCGACTGAAAAGAGATACAAGATGTCCAATACATAAGTACATCAAATACTGAAAATAAAATGATATAGATAAAGCTAAGCCTTCAGCATCTTCAACCAACCTTGACCAGCAACGGAATATCTTCAGACTGACCCGAGCATATGCAAAAGAAACACTCGAGTCAGGACTCAAAATCTTATACAGGATAATCAATGCATATACTAAAGTCCATAACTCAAGGGTGAATATAAACATCATTAAGGGTTCGATAAACTACCTACAGAATACGCTAAATAGATAATGTCTAATCCATAAAGTAAGATATCAAAATAGAGTTAAGCAGGGCCCATACACCTCTTAACCTGTTTATTCCCAAAAGCATATACAAGACCGTAGTTTCCCCAAAACCGGAAGTCACCAGAGGGCAATCCATATACTAAAGGTACAAATCAAAATCGTAGTTGTCGCGATAGGATAATTAGTATGACAAGGTACATGAGGCGATACCAACTAGGATACTAGTAGTTGCCTGATCCGGACTGATGTTGGGCATAGCAGCTACCACCCCAACACCGCGAAACAACACTCCCATAATCGAGGGGTGCACCCAAATCGAATCACATAAGTAATAGATAAGGTATCGAAGAAGTGTGTCCGCTAGAGATGGCGATCCTCAATGGCCCGGCGCGGCTCCTGTTTTAGTCATGTCAGGGGTCATCCAAAATCGTTCTCTTTCTTCAGTCAACGCGTTCATCAAACCATCCACTTCATTCTGGATCAACACTTCGCGTATATTAGTTATTAAAGTGGTTTTCGGTATCGACAGAGAGTATGTCCATAATCCGATCCCGGTCTCTTTAATAACTACGTATTTATTACCCAACGGTCAACTTTTTATTAAAGTTAAAACAAATCAAATCCAAAGGTCAAGTTGCAAATTTGACTTCCAAATTTGATATTTCATAATTCGATTCGTTTCAATTACTAAAATCTTATTTCGAAAAGAAATTCTAGTTCAAGCCCTTTAGTTACCAAAATTTTAAGTATTCACGTTAAATCAACATTTCACTTATTATATCAATTCAAATTCATGGATTACATGAAATAGTCTATCTTAGTTCAACTTATTAAATCAAGTTTTATTCTTTAAATCCGTATTTACATTCCTAGGTTCATTATTATATCAATTTCATTTACTACATTCACTTTGTCAAAACTTCATTTAATCATTTATCAACCTCGAAATTAAATCACTTTATCTTCTAACCTATTTACTTCTTAAATCTCATTTCGATTAACTTTGTCAAACACTTTGTTTAACTAAATAAATTTACAAATCCGTTTCAATTCATTACATTAATTCGTTCTCATTTATTTCAATTCATTTCTTTATTCCAACAAATCTAATTTATTTAATTTGATAAAATCCATTTCTTTATCTCAAAACAAGTTCATTTATTTCATTCAATAAAATCATTTTATTTATTTCCAAACAAATTTATTTATTCGATTCAATAAAATCATTTTATTTATTTCAAAACAAATTTATTTATTCAATTCAATAAAATCATTTTATTTATTTCCAAACAAATTTATTTATTCGATTCAATAAAATCATTTTATTTATTTCAAAACAAATTTATTTATTCAATTCAATAAAATCATTTTATTTGTATTTACGTTACCAAATTACAATACAGTTTTCTAAGTTCATTTCATAACTCCAAATAAGTCTCAATTTCAAAACGTTCTTTGTTGACCGTTCGGTTTCTTATTTTTAATTATCTATCCTAGGCCAATTCATTCAATTGGGTATTTATCATTTCAACCCAATTCTATTTAAATTCAAAATCAAAACATACAAAGGGAACTTGCAGTGTGATAGCTGGGATGGTGTCAAAGTAAATAAACAAGCAATAGCATCCATTTGCAACAAGTTAACAATTCCAATAATCCCGAAATAATCGTATTAATTCGCGTTTGTTATTTATGCCAATTAATATAACTATTCCTAGAATCTACACTATCATTTCATGTAGATTAAAGATTATAACATTTCGGTTTCACTTGGTCGTTTAATTTCAATTACAGCAGTTAATTCAATATGTTCAATAATCCAAAGTGACATTTATCAAATTCTACGTGTCAAATAATTTAAGGGCCAATTTAATTAATCAATACTCATCATATAAAGGGGTCAAGTTTAACATATGTCATTCAGGATTTATTATCTATTCTATATCAATTCAATTTCAATTTTATTATCAATGACAATAACAACAAATTTAATATCACATAGCAATTTGGCGTCATAATTATTTAACATACTAACTTCAAATCAATTATAGCATCAAATCAATTTAACGTCCAAATTAACAATTCATAACATTCAACATCTAATTATCCCCGTATAATAGATTTTTGAGTCGTGAATAGAAAATATTCACCTTGCGTGGTAAGGAGTTTGACGATGAAGCACGAAGACGATAGATAAGAGGCACTAACAAGCACAACACTAACGAACAACAAACTGCGAGCGAATAATAATTCAATTACAATTTGTTCAACTCAAGATATATATATAGATTGTACATATATATTCATACCAATCAAAGAAGCAGGGTATGACGACAAAATAGACGAAGCCTAGGCTTGAAATTCCGGATCAGCAGCTGAAATAACAAGACAACGTTGTATGTTAATAGCTAGACAAATATAAACAACTATACGCAACACTATCTCCGGCGAGGCGAGGACCAACGTTTGACGAACTGCGTGGTGGCCAGCTGGTAGTGGGTTCGGCAGTGGTGGCTGTGGGTGGTTCGGTTGGGGTGGCGAACGGGCAGAGGTCTCAGCTGGGTCAGGCTGGTGGTGTCAGGCTGCTGGGGTCTGGTGGGTGTCTGGGTCCGCGTCTGTAGTTGGGAGGCTGTGGTGGTGGCGTGCGTCTGGGCCAAGGGCGAAGGCAGTGGGCTGTGGTGGTGGCGTGTCTGCAGGCGGTTGGGAGGGGCTGGTGATGGGCAGGCGTTGTGGAAGCGGAGGGCAGGGGTGGCGCGTCTGCAGGCGGGCCAGGAGGCTGGGCACGGGATTCGGGTAGTGGGTCGCTGGGGTTAGGGCAGTGGCAGCCGGTCTGGGGTCTGGGCACGGGGCTGCAGGCGGTTGGTGGCACGGAGGACAGTGGAGGTGGCACGGATGGACGTGGGTGGCTGGTGGATGGCTGGTAGGCGGTAGCAGGCGTGGGGTCAAGTGGGCCAGGGTTTGGAAGGCCTGGGCTTGGAGCGTCTGCAGTTGGGAGGGCTGGTTGGTGCGAGGCTGTTGGAGGGTGGTTGGGTGGTGGTAGCGGGGTTGGCAGTGGGTTGGGAGATGGGACGTGGGGTCTGGAGGCGGAGGCGAAGTGCTGGGCACGGTCTGGGCACGGAGGGTGGCTGGCGTTGGTCTGGGCGGAACTGGTGGGGACGGAGGGATAGATTTGCAGTGGGAGTTCATGCAATGGAAGACAAAGAAAATAAAGCTTACCAGGAGAAAGAAAGAAGAACTGAGGGAGGAAGGGAAATGCTAACGTAAAGAATGGGTTTGAATTATGAATTGTAATAGTAGCAATAATGACGGTTTTGGGACTCCAAAAGCCTTTAATTAATTATCTCGGTAACCAAAAGGCTTTTGGCTTTCCAAGAATGATTGCTGACCGGGCTGCTTTGATTCTCACACCAATTCAGTCCAATAGGAGCCGAATAACTGTTTGTAACGGACAGTTTATCTACCGATAAAATGTCAGTAACTTCTAATTCCGAACTCCGAATGACACAAACCAA
Organism: Allium fistulosum; assembly: GCA_030737815.1. Lineage (NCBI taxonomy): Eukaryota > Viridiplantae > Streptophyta > Magnoliopsida > Asparagales > Amaryllidaceae > Allium > Allium fistulosum. The sequence goes on along the minus strand of CM060906.1, from coordinate 1,079,833,226 downwards.
TATACCATTTTGATCAGCGCGACGGTATGCTTCCAACGGTATACAGATTATTGCGATATGATGATTTTATAAAATTTGCATTTACGCCGCTTAAATTGTACGTTTTGCAAAATAAGATAAACGAAGCAGGCGATGACAGTTTTAGACGAAACGAATTATAAAATCTTGATCAGAATAATTTTTACAAGCGGACTGTGAAAAATATTTGGATTTGGAAGATAAATTTTTCGCAGCTTTATATGGACTGATATACAGTAAAACACGAACGGACTTTACTGTAATATTTTTCAACGAAACTTTTTCTATGTCCATATCTAGCTAGACGTATGTCCCAAATAAAGTTTGAACGTAAATTGAAATCGTTTAAAATTTCAAAATTTTTGTTGAAACGATGAATTTAAAATTTTAAATTTGGTCGAAAATTTTAGGGTCGTTACAATCTCCCCCACTCAAAACTTTTCGTCCTCGAAAAGGAACGAGACGAATGAAGTAGAAATGAAATAAGTAGGAAAGTCAAGATAAGTTTCGAGAAATTTGAATAATACCTGAAATTAATAGTTCGGGGTTTGAATCCCGAATGCTATCCTCAGTTTCCCACGTGCAATCCCGCTCATCTGCACTCCACTGAACTTTGACGAGATTTACCGACTTCCTTCTGAGTTGCTTTGTCTCACGATCAACTATCCGAAGTGGCTTTCGCTCAATAGTCAAGTCAGGCTCAATAACTATTTCATCCAACTGAGCAGTAGGAATGGTCATAGATGGATCATGTACAACCTTGCGAAGGTGTGAGACGTGGAATACGTTGTGAACACCAGCGAACTTTTCTGGTAATGCAACTCTATATGCCAATGTTCCAACTCTTTCAGTAATTTCAAACGGACCAACGAATCTGGGAGCTAATTTCCCTTTCCTTCCAAATCGAACAATATTCCTCAAAGGCGACACCTTCAGAAATACTTTGTCTCCTACACCGAATTCGAGATCTCTTCTCCTTTTGTCGGCATAGCTTTTCTGTCTATCCTGTGCCGTCTTTATCTTCTTCCTGATTTCTTCGACCTTTTCAGAAGCTTCCATAATCATTTCTGGTCCAAGCACTAATCGATCTCCCGACTCAATCCAACAAGCTGGCGATTTGCATGGCCGTCCATATAAGGCTTCGAACGGTGCCATACCGATGCTTGCCTGGTTGATAAAGGATAATTAATTCAAATTCAAATATACTTATTCAATTTGAAATTCAAATTCTTTACCTGGTAACTATTATTATAAGTGAATTCAACCAAGTGAAGATGGTCTTCCCAAGATCCACCAAAGTCAATAATACAAGCCCAGAGAAGATCTTCCAAAATCTGATTTACCCTCTCAGTTTGGCCATCTGTCTGAGGATGATAAGCTGTACTCAGATTCAGTTTGGTGCCCAAAGTATCCTGGAATGCTTTCCAGAATTTACTGGTGAAAATAGGATCGCGATCGCATACAATACTAGATGGTACACCATGAAGTTTAACAACTTCCCTCATGTATATCTCAGCCAAACTAGAGGCTGTACGAGTGGTCTTGACTGGAATAAAGTGAGCGGACTTTGTCAGTCTGTCAACAATCACCCATATGCTTTCGTTACCCTTTCTAGTCTTTGGTAGCCCATCAATAAAATCCATAGAAATTTGCTCCCATTTCCAACCTGGAATCTCTAGCGGTTGTAGTAATCCTGCTGTCTTTCTGTGATCAGCTTTAACTTGTTGGCAAGTGGTGCACCTGCTAACATAGATAGAAATGTCGCGCTTCATTCCACTCCACCAATATAGTTTCTTCATATTCTGGTACATTTTGGTAGCACCGGGATGAAATGAAAGCGAAGACTTATGATTTTCTCGCAGCACTTCCTGTCTAAGACCATCAACATTAGGAACACAAATACGATTGTCGATCCTCAAGACTCCATCACTATCAACTTGTGCACCCACTTTGTTGTCGGCATTACTTACTCTACCCATAACTAATTCCTTCATACGATAGAGCAAAGTGTCTTCATATTGCTTAGCTTTGATGCGATCCAAAAGAGATGGAGAGATACTAAGCTGGAATAACATGCCTTCGATAAGATTGCAACAAGATAATGCTTTGCTGCGGCTCAAAGCATCTGCTACAACATTTGCTTTTCCCGGTGTATAAGTGATGTCGAGGTCATATGCAGCTAAGAATTCAAGCCATCGGACTTGCCTCTGATTCAAATCCTTCTGAGAAAAGATATACCTCAAAGACTTATGATCAGTGAATAGTTCGAACTTTGTTCCCAAAAGATGATGCCTCCAAAGTTTCAAAGCAAATACAACAGCAAGAAGCTCAAGATCATGAGTGGCATAGTTCAATTCATGGGTCTTCAACTGACGACCGGCATAAGCAATAACCTTCCCATTTTGCATAAGAACAGCGCCTAAACCTTCTCGGCAAGCATCTGTATAAACAGTCAATCCTTCACTTCCATCGATGACTGCAAGAACTGGGGCTGAAGTTAATTTACTCTTCAACTCATTGAAAGCTGATTCGCACTTCTCACTCCAAATAAACTTAACATCCTTCCGAGTTAAAGCAGTAAGTGGGGCAGAGATCCGGGCAAAGTGCTCAATAAATCTGCGATAATATCCAGCTAGGCCCAAGAAACTACGGATATCAGTAGGAGTTTTAGGAGTCTCCCAATCCTGTAGATTAATTGATATAAATTAGCGAGAGATAAGATTGTTTGAATAGAATTTCGAATATGATAAAACTTACATTGATTATGGCAATCTTAGCTGGATCGACTGAAATGCCATTCTCAAAAACAATATGACCAAGGAATCTCACTTCATCTCGCCAGAAATGGCATTTAGAAAACTTGGCTTTAAGCTGATGGTTTCTGAGAGTTTCAAGGACATAACGAAGATGTGTCTCATGTTCTTCCTTGTCTTTAGAGAAGACAAGAATATCATCAATGAATACAAGAACGAACTTGTTAAGGACATCACGGAAGACTCGATTCATCAAGTCGACGAAGTAAGCAGGTGCGTTGGTCAAACCGAATGGCATAACCAACCATTCATAGAATCCATTTTCGGTCCGGAAAGCTGTCTTATGGATACTATCTTCCGCTATTCTGAGTTGGTGGAACCCAGTGGCTAGATCGAGTTGTGAGAAAACTTTAGCACCATGAAGCTGGTCGAATAAATCGTTGATGCGAGGCATCGGATAACGATTTTTGAGAGTGCGCTTGTTGAGCTCTCTATAGTCAACACACATGCGAAGAGATCCATCCGATTTGGTGACAAATACAGCTGCAGCGCCCCATTCGGAACAACTTCTTCTAATCAAGCCCTTAGCAAATAGATCCTCAATTTGAGTTTTTAGTTCGGCCTTTTCTTTAGGAGCCATCCTTCGGTGTGGGAGAACTACGGGCGTAGCTCCGGGAATTAGATCAATACGGAAATCTATTTCCCGTTTAGGCGGGAGAGAGCTGACTTCGCCAAATACATCGGGAAATGACTGAACTATAGGTGTGGTGACAAGATCATCGGGAGGAGCATCAAGAGAGAAGATGAAGCTTCCGGCATATTTCTGAGGTGATTTGCATTTAATGACGAGTGGTAAGCCTTGGTCGCTTACTAAAGAAACTGATCGGGATTTGCAAGAGATGACAGCATCGAATTTGCTTAACCAATCAGCTCCAAGAAGAAGGTCGAATGCTTGAAATCCAAGCACATAGAAATCCCAAGTAAATCGAGAAAAATCATACATCAAAGTAACATCTTTGCAAATACTTCGGAGGTTAGCAGGTCCTCCGATGGGATTTGAGACACATAAAAAGGTAGTGGCAAGAGTGGACTCTATCTTGAGCTTATTACAAATGTTAACATATATAAAGCTATGAGAAGCACCAGTATCGAATAATACTCTAACAGGTGTAGCATGTAAACGAAATATACTACGCAAAGTACCTTGGTCATCCTGAGCGGGTGGTGCAGATGGTGCAGGTGTGGTGACAGCAAATACTCCAGAGGGTGTACCACGCTTGTATAGTGGGCAGTCTTTCTTGAAATGACCTGGCTGTAGGCATACATGGCATAAGTCTTTCCTAGTCGTAGAAGGTGGTGGAATAGCAGCTCCGGTAGATGGACAGCTATTAGCATAATGGCCCTTCTTATCGCACTTGAAGCATGTGATATTAGCAAGATCGATAGGGCTTTTCTGAGCATATCCCAATCCTGTAGTCTTCTGCCAAGCTTTCTTTTGTTGATCAAAGTTCATCTTCCTCTTCCCGGGCTGGCTAGAAGAGGGCTGAGTAGGAGCAGCCTTGGCAGTGGATCCCTTAGGCTTCGCCTCATATCTAAGAGCAAAATCAATAAGCTCTGTGAAAGTGGAGCGAATGTGTCCGGTGAGCAAGTCATAAAATTCTGGTCTAGCTCCCAAAATGAATTTCTCATTCTTCAAAAGTGGTGTGTCAATCAAACCCGGTCCAAACTTGGAGAGTTCATTAAATTTCCTCTCATACTCAGAAATAGTCATACTGCCTTGCTTAAGATCCATGAAAGCTCTATAAAGTTGGGTTTTCCCAGCAGCTGGCATCCATTGTGCCGAGAAGGTATCCCTAATCAAAGATAGACAAGATGAATAACATTTCAAAGATAGAAGGAAGAATTTTAAACCACTAGAATCCAAACTATTCGTACCTAAACTGGGCCCAAGTGATGGTGTCCTCCTCGATACGAGAAGTAACGGATTCCCACCAATCTTGTGCGGCATCTTGGAGTTGCCAAGCAGCAAGCTGACGCTTCTGAGCATCAGTAATTTCCAATCCAGAAAATATCTTCTCCAAACTCTTAAGCCATTGCTGAGCCTCTATGATGTTCTCGGATCCAGAAAATTTAGTACCTCCCAGTTGCGAATACTCCTTGCTAAGAGTAGTGAATTTGACAGGAGCTGGAGCGGCAGGTGCAGCCTGGGCAGGACCATTGCCTCTTCCACCTCTAACATTTCTTCTGGTACTCATCCTGAAATACCAAAAGGGATTTAGAACCACAGATAAGATAATAGAATGCTAAGAAAACTAATCAGCGAATCAAAGGAGCTTGAATTTTTTGAAAGGATTTGGATATTGAATCGATTCTCCTCATTCTAGAGTATTGCTACCCTATCTCTAATGAGTTTCTTTATAATCCCGAACTAAGGTTTTTGGGAAAACCAGAGCTCTGATACCAACTGTAACATCCCGTATATTTGGACCATTTAAATTGACAATAATCCACACTTGTCAACTTAAATAATACAAAACACAGAACATTATGGGATTATAAGTACATAAATGTAAATGAGAATCAATACAACATCACAGACTCAGAACAGTCACAGAATAATGCAGCGGAAAATACATCGTCATAATAGTAGTTCATGAAGCTACTACAGAAAATACAACAATGTCTCAACATAAAGCGACTGAAAAGAGATACAAGATGTCCAATACATAAGTACATCAAATACTGAAAATAAAATGATATAGATAAAGCTAAGCCTTCAGCATCTTCAACCAACCTTGACCAGCAACGGAATATCTTCAGACTGACCCGAGCATATGCAAAAGAAACACTCGAGTCAGGACTCAAAATCTTATACAGGATAATCAATGCATATACTAAAGTCCATAACTCAAGGGTGAATATAAACATCATTAAGGGTTCGATAAACTACCTACAGAATACGCTAAATAGATAATGTCTAATCCATAAAGTAAGATATCAAAATAGAGTTAAGCAGGGCCCATACACCTCTTAACCTGTTTATTCCCAAAAGCATATACAAGACCGTAGTTTCCCCAAAACCGGAAGTCACCAGAGGGCAATCCATATACTAAAGGTACAAATCAAAATCGTAGTTGTCGCGATAGGATAATTAGTATGACAAGGTACATGAGGCGATACCAACTAGGATACTAGTAGTTGCCTGATCCGGACTGATGTTGGGCATAGCAGCTACCACCCCAACACCGCGAAACAACACTCCCATAATCGAGGGGTGCACCCAAATCGAATCACATAAGTAATAGATAAGGTATCGAAGAAGTGTGTCCGCTAGAGATGGCGATCCTCAATGGCCCGGCGCGGCTCCTGTTTTAGTCATGTCAGGGGTCATCCAAAATCGTTCTCTTTCTTCAGTCAACGCGTTCATCAAACCATCCACTTCATTCTGGATCAACACTTCGCGTATATTAGTTATTAAAGTGGTTTTCGGTATCGACAGAGAGTATGTCCATAATCCGATCCCGGTCTCTTTAATAACTACGTATTTATTACCCAACGGTCAACTTTTTATTAAAGTTAAAACAAATCAAATCCAAAGGTCAAGTTGCAAATTTGACTTCCAAATTTGATATTTCATAATTCGATTCGTTTCAATTACTAAAATCTTATTTCGAAAAGAAATTCTAGTTCAAGCCCTTTAGTTACCAAAATTTTAAGTATTCACGTTAAATCAACATTTCACTTATTATATCAATTCAAATTCATGGATTACATGAAATAGTCTATCTTAGTTCAACTTATTAAATCAAGTTTTATTCTTTAAATCCGTATTTACATTCCTAGGTTCATTATTATATCAATTTCATTTACTACATTCACTTTGTCAAAACTTCATTTAATCATTTATCAACCTCGAAATTAAATCACTTTATCTTCTAACCTATTTACTTCTTAAATCTCATTTCGATTAACTTTGTCAAACACTTTGTTTAACTAAATAAATTTACAAATCCGTTTCAATTCATTACATTAATTCGTTCTCATTTATTTCAATTCATTTCTTTATTCCAACAAATCTAATTTATTTAATTTGATAAAATCCATTTCTTTATCTCAAAACAAGTTCATTTATTTCATTCAATAAAATCATTTTATTTATTTCCAAACAAATTTATTTATTCGATTCAATAAAATCATTTTATTTATTTCAAAACAAATTTATTTATTCAATTCAATAAAATCATTTTATTTATTTCCAAACAAATTTATTTATTCGATTCAATAAAATCATTTTATTTATTTCAAAACAAATTTATTTATTCAATTCAATAAAATCATTTTATTTGTATTTACGTTACCAAATTACAATACAGTTTTCTAAGTTCATTTCATAACTCCAAATAAGTCTCAATTTCAAAACGTTCTTTGTTGACCGTTCGGTTTCTTATTTTTAATTATCTATCCTAGGCCAATTCATTCAATTGGGTATTTATCATTTCAACCCAATTCTATTTAAATTCAAAATCAAAACATACAAAGGGAACTTGCAGTGTGATAGCTGGGATGGTGTCAAAGTAAATAAACAAGCAATAGCATCCATTTGCAACAAGTTAACAATTCCAATAATCCCGAAATAATCGTATTAATTCGCGTTTGTTATTTACGCCAATTAATATAACTATTCCTAGAATCTACACTATCATTTCATGTAGATTAAAGATTATAACATTTCGGTTTCACTTGGTCGTTTAATTTCAATTACAGCAGTTAATTCAATATGTTCAATAATCCAAAGTGACATTTATCAAATTCTACGTGTCAAACAATTTAAGGGCCAATTTAATTAATCAATACTCATCATATAAAGGGGTCAAGTTTAACATATGTCATTCAGGATTTATTATCTATTCTATATCAATTCAATTTCAATTTTATTATCAATGACAATAACAACAAATTTAATATCACATAGCAATTTGGCGTCATAATTATTTAACATACTAACTTCAAATCAATTATAGCATCAAATCAATTTAACGTCCAAATTAACAATTCATAACATTCAACATCTAATTATCCCCGTATAATAGATTTTTGAGTCGTGAATAGAAAATATTCACCTTGCGTGGTAAGGAGTTTGACGATGAAGCACGAAGACGATAGATAAGAGGCACTAACAAGCACAACACTAACGAACAACAAACTGCGAGCGAATAATAATTCAATTACAATTTGTTCAACTCAAGATATATATATAGATTGTACATATATATTCATACCAATCAAAGAAGCAGGGTATGACGACAAAATAGACGAAGCCTAGGCTTGAAATTCCGGATCAGCAGCTGAAATAACAAGACAACGTTGTATGTTAATAGCTAGACAAATATAAACAACTATACGCAACACTATCTCCGGCGAGGCGAGGACCAACGTTTGACGAACTGCGTGGTGGCCAGCTGGTAGTGGGTTCGGCAGTGGTGGCTGTGGGTGGTTCGGTTGGGGTGGCGAACGGGCAGAGGTCTCAGCTAGGTCAGGCTGGTGGTGTCAGGCTGCTGGGGTCTGGTGGGTGTCTGGGTCCGCGTCTGCAGTTGGGAGGCTGTGGTGGTGGCGTGCGTCTGGGCCAAGGGCGAAGGCAGTGGGCTGTGGTGGTGGCGTGTCTGCAGGCGGTTGGGAGGGGCTGGTGATGGGCAGGCGTTGTGGAAGCGGAGGGCAGGGGTGGCGCGTCTGCAGGCGGGCCAGGAGGCTGGGCACGGGATTCGGGTAGTGGGTCGCTGGGGTTAGGGCAGTGGCAGCCGGTCTGGGGTCTGGGCACGGGGCTGCAGGCGGTTGGTGGCACGGAGGACAGTGGAGGTGGCACGGATGGACGTGGGTGGCTGGTGGATGGCTGGTAGGCGGTAGCAGGCGTGGGGTCAAGTGGGCCAGGGTTTGGAAGGCCTGGGCTTGGAGCGTCTGCAGTTGGGAGGGCTGGTTGGTGCGAGGCTGTTGGAGGGTGGTTGGGTGGTGGTAGCGGGGTTGGCAGTGGGTTGGGAGATGGGACGTGGGGTCTGGAGGCGGAGGCGAAGTGCTGGGCACGGTCTGGGCACGGAGGGTGGCTGGCGTTGGTCTGGGCAGAACTGGTGGGGACGGAGGGATAGATTTGCAGTGGGAGTTCATGCAATGGAAGACAAAGAAAATAAAGCTTACCAGGAGAAAGAAAGAAGAACTGAGGGAGGAAGGGAAATGCTAACGTAAAGAATGGGTTTGAATTATGAATTGTAATAGTAGCAATAATGACGGTTTTGGGACTCCAAAAGCCTTTAATTAATTATCTCGGTAACCAAAAGGCTTTTGGCTTTCCAAGAATGATTGCTGACCGGGCTGCTTTGATTCTCACACCAATTCAGTCCAATAGGAGCCGAATAACTGTTTGTAACGGACAGTTTATCTACCGATAAAATGTCAGTAACTTCTAATTCCGAACTCCGAATGACACAAACCAATATACCATTTTGATCAGCGCGACGGTATGCTTCCAACGGTATACAGATTATTGCGATATGATGATTTTATAAAATTTGCATTTACGCCGCTTAAATTGTACGTTTTGCAAAATAAGATAAACGAAGCAGGCGATGACAGTTTTAGACGAAACGAATTATAAAATCTTGATCAGAATAATTTTTACAAGCGGACTGTGAAAAATATTTGGATTTGGAAGATAAATTTTTCGCAGCTTTATATGGACTGATATACAGTAAAACACGAACGGACTTTACTGTAATATTTTTCAACGAAACTTTTTCTATGTCCATATCTAGCTAGACGTATGTCCCAAATAAAGTTTGAACGTAAATTGAAATCGTTTAAAATTTCAAAATTTTTGTTGAAACGATGAATTTAAAATTTTAAATTTGGTCGAAAATTTTAGGGTCGTTACACATGATGTACACAAACACTCTGTGTAGATAGCTCGCTTGTGCTGGCAAACGAGCTCCGTCTTGATGTGGATTTTACCCATTATCGTAGAATATACAATAATGGAAACATTGTTTAGGGCCACATGGTTTTCTTTGCAAGAATGCCAGATTATGATGTTCAACAAGAAATGTTAGCATGTGTTTTTCTATTCAAATGCAGTAGTGTTCAATGTGATCGTTATTAAAAACTATCTCATCGAAATTGAGCCATCGATTCATATTCGACCAAAGTTCAATGAAGATTGATCGCACAAAGGCGGCCTATATACATGAAATGCCAAAAATAATAGAATATAAGAAAGATAAAAATAAAATGTCTTTAAAAACCAGGATAATTGCCTACTGCCTTCTCCTTCGTAAGTTGCTCCTGATAGTCGATTTCATACGGTGTTTCTTCGTGACAACCTTCAACTCCTCTTTCTCCTCCTTCTTCTCTTCAAAGCTCTCTTCAGATGGAGAGACTTCCTCCTCGGTCATCTAATTGAGAGGGTCTCTAGATTTACCAAAGGTAGGATCAGAGACTTTCGAGATGACAATGCCATGATCTTGAGGCGGCTTGATCTTTTGGGAAGGGATCGTAGGAGTAGATACAGATTTGCGAGAACCGACCGAGGGCTCCTTTATTCCTAGCTCTTTCTTGAACTTTATCTTATCGAAGTTGCACTTCAACATATCCACCATTGAAGTAGGATTGGGATTCTTCATGCTTACAATCGTCATCTCCTCTTCTTGAGATGGATCGATGTCCTCTAACTCTTCCAGTGCCCCTATCTTTTCCGAATCTAGAACTGGAGGGAGGAATTGATGTGACAAGCATTGTAGTAATGGCGGTTGACATCATTGTGATTACACTTAGGCCCAAGGATTGAACAGTTAGTGGTCAAGGAGGCATAATAGATGACCTGTAATTTTACAAATAGAGTGGTAAAGTTTAGTGATAACCTCCGGTGAGAACTGAAGCTTCTCGAAGACCGGGAGACTAGAGATATATCTTAACCAGCTGAAGTGTCCTTGGATGGGAACTTGACAACCTCTCCCTCCTTGATAGTAGATTGGGTCATTTGAATGGTTGAAGGGGTGGTGTGTGGAGTTTCAGTACCGGATGCAGCAGGGAAAGGAACCTTGGAAATGAGAGCCTCGGAAGTAGCCACCATAGAGTGGCAATGTCTGTTGAGGGCTCTTTTGAAGTTGGAGTTGAAGTTTCCATGTAATCTGATGCGTTGAAACAAGTCGGAGTCTCAACAGTTATCATCCCTGAGGTGCCTCTAATGCTACTAAGATTGCTTTTCCTTTCTCCAGGGCCATAAGATCGTCTTTATCCAAAAATGTTGATTTCAAATACTCCTCATCGATGTCATGGCCAGATTTATTAGCCCTACGAATGATTTCTTCCCAAGCATTGGAGAGCCTTTTCGGATAGCTATCTCTGAGCCACTTTATATTTTTATCGCTACGACATTGGCAAAGAATCGAAAAATAGTAGCTTCCACTTCCTCCTCAGTTTGGTGGCCATTGCTTTAAGCTCCATGATTTCCTCTTTATTGCCGACTAGCTCGATTTGAACTTGCACCTTGGATTCAGTCTCGGCTTTCAAGCTAGCTTTGAGATTCTTCACTTTAGCTTGGAGCACCACAAATTGTTCTTCTTTTGCTTTAAGTTGTTCCTTAAGCTTAACATTAGTGGTATATGTGGTCTTCAGCTGTGAATTTATGACCAAGGTCTCTTGCATGGGGACGCTTGTTAGCTTGGTCATTGGTGCCTCTGAATCCCTAGCCGAATTTGCCTTCTCATCTCTTTCTTTGGTGATTGCTGCCAATTCTTCCTTGTAAGCATTGCGTATCTTATCATGATTGGATCTCTCCAAGTCAAAGGAACTGATGATCAATCGGTTAGCCCGGTTGACGTTAGAGAGGCCCTAAGTGAGTTTCTTCCTTTCGTAAAGCTTCTCCACGACCTCCTCAAGTCTAGCAAGACCTTCGTTGGCATAACTACAAGGAAACTCCTTGACATTACAGTCAAATATAACCCCTTAAGCTAGTAGTCGGGTAGAGCCACTTATATCCTGGTTGTAATGGCAGAAGATTGGCCTTTGGCAGGTGGAGGAGGAGCAGCATGATGTGAGGAAATTTCCTTACCATCCTTGTGAGGTTGTGAAAGGCTGGTAGATTTGGGTTTTTGTAAAGCAGAGATGGCAGTGGTGAAAGGTTGAGATGATGGGGGATGCTCCTAATAAGAGGATGGTTGTTGCTGGGAAGAATGGAACCAAGGGCGATGTTGCCGATGGTGATTGAAGTCGCACCCAAAAAGGTCACACGATCCCTACTGTTCATCTTGACAACGTTGCTTGTCTACCGCATCTCGCATTTCTTGATCCTTTCTTCTTCTCCTATCGGAATCTGTTTCATGATAAGAGCTGGGGCAATGATAGTAAGCCTTCGAAGTTGAGGAACAATGTTAATCAACACCCGAACAGAGTTAGCTAAAGCATTATCTACCAATTGTACCTAAAAAGAGAAGAATTATGTCAGAACTGAGGCACTAGATTAAGAATGAGTGTTAAGTGATTGTGCTCATGATCCTAGACGTGTGTTAAGTGTTAGCATTTCTTTAAGTGACCTACGGACTACGTTCGAATGGATCCAAAGATGGAGTATCATCACCCTCAGCAGTTGCAAGAATGTCACCCGGAGGGAAGATGAACTCGAAGGGGTTAGTGTTGAGAATATCTTCAAAGTTTATTCCCTTAGAGCCAAAGGCGGACAGGTTCCGAAGATCGCCCAGGGAGCCAAACATATTATCAAAAGAGCTTATGTGAGGAGTGGATTCTTCGATTGGTTAAAGGATTAGTCCGGGAGCAAGCTGTGAGGACTTGATGACTAATCAGTTCGAGCAGGTAGGTGTTGTGACTATAGTACCATCGGGAGGTGTATCTCCATATGATTTGTCCCTCTCGAGTTCATGTTCCTCATCATCATTATCTTCATCTTTCTTTTCGTCTTCTCCTTCCTTATCTCCTTCATTTACTATATTCCCTTCTTCTCTTCTTACTTCCCATCATAAATTTGTCTTGCCTTCTTGACCCTCTTCGTCCCCTTGATCTTCATCGCCAGATTTGCGAGCTGGGGCAGAGGGTTTGTCGGTGGCTTTAGATCTTTTGATGGGAAGTTTGTAGGAACAACACTCACATTGTTGTATAGAAGATGATATTGGTAGATTTGAGCATTCCTGAGGAGATAAGAGGTTGTACGGAGTTCATAATCAACCCTTTTCAAGAACTCCAAAGTGTTGGCATGTTCATTTGTGACTTCTCGTTCAAGGAGATCAATGAAGCATGCAGAATGATGTCAGATGCTTGGGTGAATAAAACCCAATTATGAAGGAGACGTTGAATAAGGGGACTTACGGCCGGGCAACCAAAAGCGGTTGCGGCCTCGTGGGCGAGGAACGAATAAATATTCTCTTTTGAAATAACTGCACTTGTTATGGAATGCTTCGATAACCTTGCGATTGTTGAAAGCTTCAACTATTAGCAGAGAAGGTGACTCTTGCCTCTTCTTGAAGCTCAAAAGGTAAGTGAGTTCTTCGAATGTTCGAGGGTGAGCTAATTGCATCATAAAAAGAATGTATAGTGAGCTGAGCAGGGCATAGCCATTAAGATGCACTTGAGTAGGAGCTAACCCGACCTCTTGGAGAAAGAGTTTGAGAAATTTTTGAACGGTGGCATGGCTCCATACAAGCACATATACTTATTACATGTTGTATAGTTAGGTGGCGAGAGATGAGACATTAAATAAGGTTCGGGTAGAAGCACCTCATCCTCAGGAATTCCATACTTAAGACAGATTGTATGAAGTTCCTTTGTAGTCGGTTTGGATGGTAGATGATCTTGGGATTTTTCCAAGACCCGTTCATCCATTTGAGGGGCAGGACCATGAGGTTGTGCGGTTGGAAGAGCCTTGAGTTGAAGTTCTTGAGTTATAGAGCATCTCACTCTCGATGGAGTGGATGTAGAAGCTTGTTCAGTCGAAGAGCCCGCCTCCGAAGGGGTAGAAGGGCCAGTGTTGAATTTAAGGCAAGGAGATCGTGTAGTCATTTTGAATTAAAAAGCTTGATGGTGAACGCGGTTAGGTATTTTTTACTTTAACGAATTACTTTAATCATAACTCGTGTAGCCGATGTACAGAATCCAACATAATTCGACATGTATTGGCCAATCGGACTCTACACATTAACCGGGGTAGTGTGAAGTGCCAATCTATGTAGTGTGCTCGATATTCAAACCATGATGTACCTGAACAATCTGTGTTGATAGCTTGCTCGTGTTGGCAACAAGCTTCATCATGCTATGGAATTGTGTGTTTGATTTTACCCATTATCGTAGTCCAGAGCGACACAATTTTATTTGCAGGAATGCAGGATTATGATGTTCAACTTGAAATGTTGGCACGTGGGTTCTATTCAAATGCCGGAGTGTTTGATGTGATCGTTCCTTAAAACTATCTCATTGAAATTGAGCTATCGATCCACATTCGACCAAAATTCAATAATGATTAATCGCACCATTGTAATTTGTGAAAGTTTATCACATATGAAAATCAAGAACTCGAAACAAGGGCTTTAGGAACTCGAAATCGACACCAAGCAAGCAGAATTTGGAAGACTTGGGCGAATACTCGAGGTTGCTTAGTGTCGATCTCATGAAAATCGGGTTGTCCCCAAAACCTTTTTCCTAATTTGGCCTTGAACTGTGGAGCACTGAATTATGGTCGACTATGGATCAACAATGGCCCTAACAGGGCATCGACCACGACAATGGCATCGACAACGATGATGTGGTGGCGGCGATGGAAGAGGCACCGCCATAATTGAAGAACCTACCTAATTCAAAGTAAAAATCTGGTGGTGGAAACCTAGGGAAATTGGTGTCGAATTGTTGTAGTCGTGGGGATTGCTATATCGATGAAGGCACAGCAGTAGCAATCAAGGTGATGGAGCTAAAGTTGAATTTCACAAGGCTGCGGTGGCTGGGAAAAGTCGAAGGTTGCAAGGAAACTAAATTTGCACAAAAATGGATTAAAATGAGGAAAATTTTCCTAAGTTTTAGTATAGATAACACTTTTCAGGAATCATGTCGATACCGACATGATTGTGATCGAAACTGACATGATTTGATCGTCATTATATATATATATATATATATATTAAAGGAAGGAAAGTCTACCTATTCAAGACATGACGTGGTCTCCAGAAAGTTAAAATCTCCAAAATTTGCTATGGAAAAAGAATGGTATGCCAACTATTTAAAGTGATGAACTAATGATCTTGGAATATGTGCGATGCTTCAAAGATGATGGTTGGTCAACTAATGAATTTTGTGTAGTTGGTACTGTGTCGCTTATCTTAGTTGAAAGCATGCTTTGTTTTCATGAAAGCATACTTTGGGGGCAAGTGTATTTAGCATTCAAACTAAACAACTTCTTAGTGAATCTAGACTTCGAGACAAAGATGAAATGTATTAAGAACTTAAGTGGATGCTTAGAATAGTTGAAGATGTAGTACAAGAAGTTTGAAGAGATTTGGAGCAAGCTATTTATGGTTAATACCCATTGAATCAAAAAATGGCACACCACCCCCAAAATGAACTAAAATGAAGAGATCTAGCAAAATAAAATAGATTACACAGGGAATTTGTTTTAGCGGTTCGGCAAATTTGAGGCCTACGTTCATTGTAATGCTATTGCTTATAGATTTTAGTCATAAGTAATAGGGATTTCAAGTTCTAATTGCCTAGAATAGAAAATTTTAACTTCCTTTATAACTAGAGTCGTATATAGAAAGAGAGTGAAGAAGATGAAGTGTTAAAAAGTCCCTTTTCAAATGCACTAAGCCTTGTATTTATAGGGAAATCATCCAACATAATCGCTGGATCTCAATATACCAAGTCTTATTTCAGATCCAGAATGTAGGAGAGAGAGATGAAGTTTCCAAAGCCAAAAAATCATGTTAGTACCGATTTGTAGTGGTCGGTATTGATTTGAATCTTTAAGTGCTAGCTATGCAAACTTCCTTCACTCTATCATCTTGCTTAGATCCATTAAGTTTTAACACTTTCGCCTTAAAAATCATGTTGCTTCAGAGGGGTTCTAATATCTCTAGTACTTATTCTTCTCCAGAGCTTCTTTGGAGTTATTCATCTACTCCATCAGAAACATGCCTCAAGGTAACCGCTTCAGTTAACTATCCATGTTCCATAACTCCATAGCTCTCGAGGGAGTTCAAAAAGTGCTCGGTACCGACCTGAAACCTGAAAGAGGTCCGTACCGACCTGTTTCCTTTTCTCTAGCTGCTGTTCAAACTCTTGAACTCTTTTCCTTTGCCCTTCCAAGCATATTCCTATGTTCTATAACCATTTCATCTTAATCCTAATGCCAAATTCGATCGAAAGTCACTTGATCAAAAGGCGGGACAATACTTGCCCTCCAGAGTATGCTTCTGTTGGAAACAAAGCATTTTCTGAAACAAGATAAACGTATACCATTGTTCATACAAACTGGTTGATTATCCAAGAGTTGCTTTAAAGATTGTCTTTATTCTATGGATATCCATTCGATTGCTTTATATAGTAGAAGTTCCATTTCTTGTGCCAAGGACAAGATTTACACTCTAGAGATCGTTCCCCGCCTTAGCCAGGTACGTATTACCTTCTTTTCCCTTTGCTCTCCTTCTTTTTTTCATATTGAGCCAATATTTCATATTGGTACCGAGTTGTTCTTATCGGTACCATGATGAATCCTCTGGTGCTCGGTAATATAAATAATATAGGACTTAGAAAGTATTCCCTACTCATTATTCTTGCTTTATTCCTTTTCAATGCCGAACAACTCTGCCTTACCGAACTCCTACAATCTCTCTCCTCCAGTCCGAACCTTTCACCGTCGCCAAACAAGCACCATCGCTACTGTCTCCTTGCCGTTGCCTCCGCTTGCTAACTACTTTGCCAACCGTTGGTTTCTCAAAAGAACCTGGTCTCGAGTCCTTTCTGCTTCTAGATCCAGATCCAATTTCTTCCGATGATGCTTAAGTTCTTATCATGGCGACGATTGTGGAGTTGCCTTCGGCGATGGCTAAGGGCCATCTATGGCTAGAAAATGGTCGAAGGCTTCGATTTGGTGATCAACCTAAGTTTTATCTTTCAATTGACATGAACAAATGAATTTTTCGAAGGTAGACATGAGCATGACTCGAAGTTTACTCAAAAAATCCTAGGGTTGACCCTAAGTTTACTCTGCCACTACTCGAATTACAATAGCTCCATGTCTTCCTAAGGTCTACCTTTGGTCCTTTCCAACTTTACTTCAGGTTTTATTCCATTGCAACATCTTCAAACGTATGTCCATTCCATAAGGAATTGGCATTCCTTTTCTGAGCTCGGTAGATCGCAAATGATAGCTTAAATTCCTATCGATATGGTTCTTTTCCAAGGAATGGTCACATTGAATGCAATCTGTCGTCTGACTAATTCTATTGTATAATATTTCTCAATTATTGCACCCCCTTTGTTCCTACAAAAAAACGTTTCGCATCGCTCTGGACAACGGTCCAGTTATCGATTATCCGATGATAATGTGTAAGATCCGATGCATGGTTCCACCATGTGACGTGGCTCATTTTACAGCACAAGCGAGCCATCTACTCAAAATGGTCCATCGTTAAGTGTGGGACATTGGACTCACACTGTATAGACTGACACTTTCAACTACCGCAGCTGACGTTCAGGATTTGATTGATCAACACACGTCGACATTTGTTGGATTATGGGTGTCGGTCACACAGGTGCAAATTTAAAATAGAATTCCAAAATAAAGCATACCTGACTGTGTTCAATATTGATTTTTCCTATCCAGAATGACATGTTACTCTCCTAAATTCCATGTTGGTGCCAAGCTATCAACTACTCTTGAATCCGAGTCTCCATAGCTCGGGCTTCGACTTCTACACCTGTCGAACCCAAGCGCTCGATTACTGTTGAGTTATAGAGAATGATTGCTCTAGCAGAGCCAATCCAAGAGCAACATCTCCTCAATATCCAAGCGGGCTTAAGAGTTTTCGTTGATCCTCCAGAACAAATGCCGACAGTCCTAACCACCAAATCACTCAGGAGCATATGCCGACAGCATGGAATTTTTAAAGGTGATGTCCTGCTTCCAACCCAGAACCAACGTGCACTTAATCCTCTAATGGGCTACACGGCATGCAATAGATACATATGCCTTAGTGGTGTACCATATTTCAACCTATTTCTCCGCATGTGTAACGACCCCACCTCTATGCCCATATTATTTAGAACACTATAAATAATGTTGTCTAATAATATGGAGAATAAGGCTTTTTAAGGGTGACCAACTATGAATATATCTTTAAACTGACACTTACACGTCATATTTACGGTTTTTCTTAATCTTTGGAATAAAATTTGATGTGTACAGTCTTAGTCCAAAGTAATAATCACAACAGTTTCTCGAAATAAGAATAGCATATCATATAAACAATAGTCACAAATCATAGCGGAATAATAAACATCATATACATATAAATACTGTGAGTCTACAAAATATAACACTAGACTCACATAATATACATTTTGTACAAATCTCTAAACTCAAATATACATCTCATAACCAAACACAAAATCCTAAATGAGATAAACTAAAAGTCAAAAAGTTTATCTCCTTGCTAGCACAACCATCTGAAGGTCAACCTATCCTGTAACCTGAAGAGTCTCGGCCTGACCCGAGTGTTATAAAATAAACGGGTCATACTATCTCTAAATATTCAAAAGGGTGAGAACAAGATATAACACAGGAATATATGACATACAAGTAAACTCAGATGTCTAAGATATAACAAGTCACATAATTAATTTAACTCGGAATTTATCTCAAGGCACAAAGCTATATATTTAGGTCACAAACACAAATTAGTCACTAAACACAAAATCATTGAATAAATTACAATATTCCTAATGTAAAGAAACCAGTTCCATACCATGGAAAACAACCAATTGTGGTATCACTTGTACCGATATGACAACATAGAATCTCGACACGATCACAATGAGCAGGGAACACAGAATCTCGACACGATCATAAGGATCAGGGAACATATAATCTCGACATGATTACAAGGATCATGGAACACCAAATCTCGACCTATCAAGAAGATCATGGAAATTGTGACTTGAAAACTCTAGATTATTCAATATTATTATATATATATATATATGTATACTGTAAAAAAATCCATGAGTACACCTCTTAAGGATCTAATGGTCCCACCGAAAACCACAAGATGGTAAACTTTAAAGTATCAAATACTATCACTTTTAGTAATCACAAGAACTAAACCAAAACGTCCCATGCAGCTTGGTGAAATTCAAGTATTTACTAGAAGCTAGTAAATTTCACTCGCTACGGATACCACCGAACACCAAAAGATAAAACAACTCTAAAGTGTTAAATACTTCCTAATAGCAATCACAAGAATTTAACCAAGGCATCCCATACCACCCGGTGAAATTCGACCATTCGCTAATGGGCTAGTAAGTACCACTCAAACATTCTATTCAATGAGTTGTACAATATTCGATGAAGCATTACTCGAGAGCATTAAAACCAACCGGTAACACTAAGTCGATTATTAGTACTCCCCATATTATAAAACTAAGGCTCTTAAAACATTTATCTTATAAAAGTTTATAGTTTAGAAATCTAATATTATAATCTTCATATAGGAAATGATTTTTAAATACTTTATTTATAAACTTATCTTCAGACTTCTCTTTTAAAATTCATAAACTCATTTATTTCCCATATATATATATCCCATAGAACAATAACCCAATATTGCACTTTTAATATCAAAATACTCTCATATATATATATATATATATATCCCATAGAACAATAACCTAATATTGCACTTTTAATATAAAAATACTCATATATATATATATATATATATATCTTTACTACTTAAAAAGAGAATTCATTGAATAGATTTACTCGGTGTCCTTTTGAAATTCCAAATATACCCTTTTACATCTCATAGAGAAATAATATTCAAATATGGGGATGTAGCCTGTTATTTTCTAAGTACAACAGTTAGTCACCATGGAGAACTATAGTATGTGTTCATAAGATAACGTATCTGAGTATTCCATATTGTCCGTAATTTAGATGGTAGTTCACCGGTCGAAGCCTCGCCTGATTCCGATATATTATGAAGAAGTTATTGCAGTCTAAACAAAAAAATAGCGGCTTCTACCTAGTTGGAGTTCAAATATGAAGATGTATGTTGTTATTTTTTAAGTACAATTGTTAGTCACCATGGAGAATTACAGTGTGCGTTCAAGAGATGAAGTATCAAAGTGTTCCATTTTGTCCGTAATTTAGGTGGGTGTTCATCGTTCGAAGTCTCGCCTCATTTCGAATCAGTATGAAGAAGTAATTGCAGCATGGACAAAAAATAGCGCTTTCCGCCTAGACAGAGTTCAAATATGAGGATGTAGATGTTATTTTCTAAGTACAACTTTTAATCACCATGGAGAACTACAATATACGTTCATAAGCTGAAGATCTGAGTGTTCCAGATTGTCGGATTTTTATGATTATTTAAAAAAATACAGTTTTTTCAGTAAGTATAGCCTTTTTTGGATTATTTATAGCATCCGCCTGATTCCGAGTTAGTATGAAGAAGTTACTACAGTTTGAACAAAAAATATATTCTTCCTAGGCGGAGTTCAAATATGGGGATGTAGCATGTTATTTTCTAAGTACAACTGTTAGTCACCATGGAGAACTACAGTGTGTGTTCACAAGATGAAGTATCCGAGAGTTCCATATTGTCTGTAATTTAGGTGGGAGTTCATCGGTCGAAGTCTCCCTTGATTCTGAGTTAGTATGAAGAAGTTACTACAGTGTAAACAAAAAAAATAGCGGCTTCTGCCTAGGCGGAGTTCAAAAATGGGGATGTAGCCTGTTATTTTCTAACTACAACTGTTAATCAGCATAGAGAACTACTGTATATGTTCAGAAGATGAAGGATCTGAGTGTTTCATATTGTTCGTAATTTAGGTGGGAGTTCATCGGTCGAAGTCTTGCCTGATTCCGAGTTATTATGAAGAAGTTATTGTAGTCTCAACAAAAAAATAGCGGCTTCTGCCTAGGTGGAGTTCAAATATGTGGATGTACCCTGTTATATTCTAAGTACAACTGTTAGTCACCATGGAGAATTACAGTGTGCGTTCAAGAGATGAAGTATCCAAGTGTTTCATATTGTCCATAATTTAGGTAGAAGTTCATTGGTCGAAGTCTCGTCTGATTCCGAGTTAGTATGAAGAAGTTATTGCAGTATGAACAAAAAATAGCGCCTTCTGCCTAGGCGGAGTTCAAATATGGGAATGTAGCTTGTTATTTTACAAGTACAATTGTTAGTCACCATGGAGAACTATAGTATGCATTCACAAGATGAAGTATCCGAGTGTTCCATATTTTCCGTACTTTATGTGGGAGTCCATCGGTCGAAGTCTTGCCCAATTCGAGTTAGTATGAAGAAGTTACTATAGTCTGAACAAAAAAATAGCGGTTTCTGCCTAGGCGGAACTCAAATATGAGAATGCAGCCTGCTATTTCTAAGTACAACCGTTTGTCACCATGGAGAACTACAGTGTGCGTTCAAGAGATGAAGTATCCAAATGTTCCATATTGTCCGTAATTTATTTAGGAGTTCATCGGTCAAAGTCTCGCCTGATTTCGAGTTAGTACGAAGAAGTTATTGCAGTATGAACAAAAAAATAGCGGCTTCCGCCTAGATGGAGTTCAAATATGAGGATGTAGCCTTTTATTTTCTAAGTATAACTGTTAATCACTATAGAGAACTACAGTATAATTCATAAGTTGAAGTATCTGAGTGTTCCATACTGTCAGTACTATAGGTGGGAATTCATCGGTCGAAGCCTCACCTGATTTCGAGTTAAAATGAAGAAGTTACTGCAGTCTAAACAAAAAAAATAGCGGCTTCTGCCTTGGCTGAGTTCAAATATGGGGATGTAGCCAGTTATTTTCTAAGTAAAACAGTTAATTACTATGGAAAACTACAGTGTGCATTCATAAGATGAAGTATCCGAGTGTTCCATATTGTTCATAATTTAGATGGTAGTTCATCGGTCGAAGTCTTGTTCGATTTTGAGTTATTATGAAGAAGTTATTATAGTCTCAACAAAAAATAGCAGCTTCTGCCTAGGCGGAGTTCAAATATGTGGATGTAGCCTATTATTTTCTAAGTACAACTGTTAGTCACTGTGGAAAATTACAGTGTGCGTTCAAAAGATGAAGTATCCAAGTGTTCGATATTGTCCGTAATTTAGGTAGAAGTTCATCGATCAAAGTCTCGTCTGATTCCGAGTTAGTACGAAGAAGTTATTGTAGTATGAACAAAAGGTAGCACCTTCTGCCTATGCGGATTTCAAATATGGGGATATGGCATGTTGTTTTCTAAGTACAACTATTAGTCACCATGAAGAACTACGGTATACATTCATAAGCTGAAGTATCTGAGTGTTCCATATTGTCTGTAATATAGGTGAGAGTTCATCGGTCGAACTCTCGCCCGATTATGAGTTTGTATGAAGAAGTTAACACGGTCTGAACAAAAAAAATAGCGGCTTCTGCCTAGGTAGAGTTCAAATACCAGGTTTGTATGTGCAAACCAATAATTCTTTTATACTTCTTTTTCTGATTCTTTTCATGTCTATTCTTTGAGGTTCATGTTTCCTTTCTTGAATGTTGGAACAAATGAAGAAAAAAAATCATTAAAATGGAAATAAATTTTAAAGATTTTTCTCAGGTAATTAACCATATTAAAATAAACAGAATAAACTTATGAAAGAAAAATATGAAATTACTAGTTTCCAAAGTAATTTGAAAGCTGGTTTCCAAAAGAGTAACCTGAAAGCATAAAAGACAAAAATCTACAAAAGAGTGGTAAAGAAACAATTAACCACTGATATATTTTGATACATTTTTGCTCACAGCTCACATTAGCTAAAAGAGCATAACCATGTAAAAGTACAAGTATTATTTCCATTTCCAGTAGTATAAAATAAACTAAAACAAAGAAAGAAATGATAAAACAACGGATGCTTTTAAATTATTGGTTCTATGAATGTTCTTCAATTGTCTCAGTCTTCTCGGTCGTTGCCTCAGGTTCAGTTTATGCTGGCAATGCTACTATTAAATCTACTTCCACAGGTGAAACTAATCATGCACGTTGTGATTAAATGCAGGCCCATCTGGACGTGTGTATATACTCGTGTGTGTGTGTGTGTATGTATGTATGTATATTTGTTCCATATTCCTTTTTAAAAGGTCCATATTTCACAAATTATTTTCTAAAGGCTACATATATAAGTAATCTCTTAATTTTATCAAAATATAATACACGAAATCCAACCTATATCGATCTTTAAACACTTGTTTAAATAAAACATTTAGTTTATAAATTTACCAATACCATATGATAAAGATCCATAATCTTTCTTACTAACAAGGTATATTATAGGTATATGATTACTCATAAAACCATTTACATGAACTTGATTAATTCAGAAAACAAGTTTGATATTTGTAAACTTAAATAACTCTCTTTTATGAAATTATTTATATATAAAATTTGGTGTTTTATATTTATAAAATAGATAGATATAAGTTTATAAAATTCCAAACCTTTGAATCAAAGTGATTCAAAGTCAATAGCACACAATAGAATTCACTATAATAAGATACTAAGTCATCACAAGATTATAGCCATGAATTGGTCCATAAAATTTCTACTCTAAATCATTTCCAATTCTATTTTATATATTAGCAAATGAATGGAAACAGACATCCAAAGGGCCACAAATAAACATGAAAAGCACAATGCAACATCATCAAACAAGACAAAGAACGAGTTAAGAAATGGACGAGTCGGGGCGGCACCTGGAGCTGAAATATCTCCAGGTATGCATGCCACCGATGCCCCGATGGTGCCCCATCGGTCCACCGGTGGTGACACAACCTGGAGTTATCTCAGCTTCAGGTTGCCCATTTGACCGTCCGTTGGTGACGACCTCTTCAGCGATGATTGTTTCGACATCTAGACACTGATTTTAGTCACATGCAAGCATATATTCAACTACAACTTAGTGTTAAAGGTGATCACAGGATGAGGATTTCTACAAACTAAGAATTACATAACCTAAATACAATTAACTCAAGAAATTTAAGAACATTTCAATCATAGATTCAACCAATTACTAAAGCAAACATGATTCCATTTAGAGATTATAGTTTGAGGTAAGCTTACTATTTTGGGCTTGAATTGATACAAGAGACCCGGATTCCCCTAAACTGATACCTTTCAACTTCTACCTAGGTTAATATCAGAAATTACAAACAAAAAGGAATTCAACATAAGAAAATCTGAAATACAAGGCTTAATATACACAATAGGGGTTAGAGGAAATTACATTGCTTCTATTCTTTAATTAGTATACAAAAGCCCCTTGATTTAATCTTG
This sequence comes from Allium fistulosum, assembly GCA_030737815.1. Classification (NCBI taxonomy): domain Eukaryota; kingdom Viridiplantae; phylum Streptophyta; class Magnoliopsida; order Asparagales; family Amaryllidaceae; genus Allium; species Allium fistulosum. The sequence goes on along the minus strand of CM060906.1, from coordinate 1,079,808,880 downwards.
ATTTGGGAATTTTATTTGAGTTTTTGGGTTTCAAGATAGAAGAAGATGGATTCAAGTTTTGGCTGAAGAGAAAAATGAGAAGGATGTATACGTATATTCTCATTTTCTCTTTACTAATCACCCATATATGGGCCAGGAGAATACCTTCGAACCCAATAAGAAAAAGTGTTACTAATTTCTATTTTGTTTTATCGCTTATAAAACACCAATTTACTCTAAACAATATTTTATTTATCATACTTAGATTTTCCCAAATTTTCCAAAACCGATGCAACAAGTTAAAATTTTCTATTTCTGTTAATATTGAAATATCTTATACCGTTAAATATAACTTTTGGAAATAAAGTTGTTCTCATTATTTTTAATAAAATTAAATAAACTATTAATTGCAAAATCTCATTTTAAAATAATAAATCTCAATATCAACAATTTATCTTAAATGCCACATTTAATTAATTGATTTAATGAAATCTCAAATTTAAATTGAAATCCCTTTTCAAGAAATGAAACTTATTCCTTAAATAAATCAAATCAAATATTCTCAAAACTAGATTTAATTTCACAATTAAATTTCACAAATCATAAATTAGAATTAATTGTCCATAATTAAACTTTATTGATCAGGTAATTAACAACAGGGTTGTTATAGACTTCCCCTTAAGAAAATTGCGTCCCCGCAATTTCCTTAACGAAAGAAATCTATAAATTAATTTCCAAAGTTCACACTCTCTCAAGAAATTTGTAATTATAACTCTTTACTAGCCCAAGGTTTAAAATAGAAGAAAACCTTTTTCAAATTCAATACTTTCTAAATTTCATCCTTTAATTCCAAATTCCAATCATTACTTCCAATTAAATATTTCCAAAATTTACATATTTCCAAAGAATATAATCTAAATCATCAAATATAAGGTTCCAATTCCTTCTTCCATTAATTTCTCATTTAAAATTCCAAATTTTAACATCCATCTAAATTAAAAAAGGATATACATAATAAATAAAATTATCATATATTATTCATCTTAGCATATATTTTAAAATGAACATTCATAATTAAAAATATCAAATAATAGTATGACATTGCTTTGTCATCCATTTACAGCAAATCTCTTTGTCAAATGGCTACGATGTTGATCGTGGAATCAACATGGCCTCGCCACTAATATCTGCTATTGGTAATGTTCGGTAACTACACTCGTCATCTAGATCAATACATATAATGCACCTTTATAATTTCCATTAAAATTTACCAAACTACCAAAACATGCATATATACTAGTAGATAAATTTCCTTCAAGTTTTCTTCCAAAAATATTTTTCCCAAAATTTTCAGCTTTCACAAATAATAATATCAAGTTTCAAATCATTTACTTAATACAATTATTGAAATTCCAATTAATATTTCCTTTTAAGACCCAGTACATTTGTATATACTTCTCTACAGAATATCTTTTTACTTCCAAAATTTATTTTTACGATTTGTTAAATTTTAACTTCTTATTAGTTAAGATTCATATATTACAATTTACTTTCGTTCAACTTTAATATATACCAATTCTAGAATTTAAAATATTTTCCTTAATCTTATCTCAGTATATAAAATAATATTGAGCCATGAAATTTTAACGATTCATTTCATCACTTGGCTGCAAAGTTGATGACATATAATATCAACATTGCCTCGCCATGCTCTCCACTTCTCATAATTTATTCGATGGCTAAAACATTATTTTAAAGTAATTGATTCTCATATCAAAATGTCTCGTTCGATGTTTAGGAACATTTAAATGTCTTAGTTTGAGTGACATGGTTTCCTCTATGTCCAAAACACAAGCTGGTCTCACTTTCTTTGAACCTGAAATGTCTTGGACTGACTCATGTATTACATAAATAATACATGGGTCAAACTATATCTAAATCAAAGGATTACACATACACAGATATATATATATATATAATATGCATATTATAATAGTGAACACAAACAAACAATAGGGTAACAAAATAGCAACGACCATGAAACCAAACATAAAGATATCATCATCCATATAAAATCACATCAAATGTTATCTAATCAAAACAATATCAATTGGGTGAATCATCCATACAGAGAATCATTAGATATGATCAACATATAGGGAAAGATATATATCATGAGATAGGAAATCTCGATAGCCAATCAATAACTAACATCATAATCATAATAAGGAGAAAACATCCACAATCAATCCATAAACTGTAAAACAGTGGCTATCTCTAATATATTGATAATACTAAATCATTAGAAAAATATGGATGAACGGGGACTGACTACACTTTAGACACAACATCTCTAGTATAGTCAAACTCATCATAAAAATATAAATAGTATATATCAATCCACCATTCACACACTGGAACCAAATGAGAGACTGATAGCTTGTCTGCTTGTTCCTGAAGACACATGTGTGTTCATCTGACATGACTCCTACAGTCATCAGTTACCTCCCCCTCGGTATCATGACAATGATCCACCAATTTGCTCGATAGCGCGAGGATTCTTCAGTCATGACCAAACACGTGCCCTTATGATAACTGACCGCTGGCCTATGTGACATATGGGCATACACGCAACAACATTTTACAACTAAATAATATAAGGGTGTCACGGATTCATGGTGTTACCCCGCAATTGAGATGCCGTGGTGGATATTAGCCAATCGGTTCACTCCCAAAACATAAAGGAAGCTGGACAAAGGTGGATAGACATGTGGTACTCATACCTAGTAGCCAACACATGGCTCTAATCATATGCTGATAAATGACTCCACGTATAAGTCAATATATGGCTATAGCATAATCACCGCAGAGTATCATCACATACACAAGAAAAATCCATGTTTGAGCGACGTTTTCTTACAATGAACAATCAAATAAGTATCACATCGCCGTCCCAAACCACCATGTGATGCTCAATCATTTATTTAATGCTCATAAACTACACTCAATCTCTATAGTATCCTATATAACGAGTCCAAAGAATAACCAGAGAAATATTATCGAATGCACCATCTCATATGGTATTATAACTCATTTTTCAGATTTCTCATCACAAAGAATTAAATATCTCGAAATCATAAAGAAGGGTGTCATCACCGCATCATATCAAAATCATAAATCAAATCAATATCAATGGTGAATCATTCATAATATCAAAATTGGTATAAGAAAATGAGAAATCAACAAATGTGGAAATCATACATGAAAATCCTAATTTAATCTAGAAAAAAAAGAATAATACAGTTCAATAAAATCTTTCTTTAAATAATTAAATGGAACATTCAAATATATATATATATATCATACTTTAATATTTCATAAATAATCATGTTATTAGTGAAATACACATTAAAATATCTAAAATATTGATCAGAATATTTCATATTTTTCATAATTTTATAATCTTTTAAATATATTATTAATAGCTTACTTTCAATAAATTAATAATTTTAAATAAAAATTTTCCTTTATCAATTTTATATTCTATAATTTAAAGCCAGTAAAACATTTATTTATTAAATACTTTCGCACCATTTATATAATACCAAAAATAAAAATATAATACTATAATTTACTTTTAAGTGCTTGTCTATATACATATAAAATAATCATAATCTCTTTACTAATTAAACATCACTTATAGAGATTATCACAATGAAACTCTACTTTAATAAATTTATAAACTTCCAAAATAAATATAAAATATAAATCAAAACCTTCACTTTATAATATACTAAATAAAATTAGAACATTTTCCTTTAAATTTCCCGAGGTTTGAAAACTCTTTCAAAAATATTTAAATAACCTTTATAATAACATATCACTTAAAAGTAGTATTAAATTTTCATAATAAATTTTATAAAATGGCAATATATTATATTTTTTCTTTAAAACAATTCCAAACTTATAATATGTTATAATATTGTTTTTAAAAAGAGTTTTATAACCAAAAGAAAGCTATGTTTATAATTATAATTCAAATTATATTTGTAAGTATAAAAATAGCTAATTGAATAAAATTTAGTAAATTATTTATAAAATACTTTTAATAAAATTTCAAAACCTTTAAATAAAATTTTCAAAACTGTTCTAAACATCTTTTTAAAACAAAAATAAATAAATATATAAATTATGGAGTAAACTAACTCCATAAACAATCAACCAAACATCACTATAAATATGCCTCGTTACCCGATTCGAGTTTCGTCGAACTCTGGTCTTCCAATAAAATACACACATTTCCATAAAAATAAATATTTAGTTCGATTCGCAAACGGACAGAGTTCCATTTGTGAATTGACACTTACAATCAACATAATCAACTAATATCCAGACAACAATCAATCCAAAACCAATATTCCAAACAAACTATTCGACCAATAATCGAGATATATATATGTGTGTCCAAGTATATGCAAAGAGATATGTATATAGTTGTGAGTATAGAAACTCACCAAATCAATGCTCATGTTCTCTAAATCAGCGACTATTCTGCCTTTGTTATTGTAAGTTGCTATCGTCATCGTCCCATCATAACCAGAACACCACATCCATCACCTTTAACAACTCGTGTCCTCCTCCCCAACATTCATTGTCATCAAGCCTACACGTGCCTGTATTGCGGTGCCTCCCAGCATCATCCACTAAACCGCGACACGATATCGTGACTACCCTTCCCCCATTGATCGCTATCAGGCTTCATGTGCCCCAATCGCTATCCTCTACATCGAATGACCTCATCCCTAATCGTCGATATAGCCAGGCTAGCGCCTTCGTGCCTATGTTTTTTTTCTCTTGTGAAATCAATTTGGGGTTTAGAGGCTACAGGAAAAATATGGAAGAGATACGGGAGTGGGTTTTCAAATAAAAGAAGAAAAAGTTTAATTGGGCTTGGCCTAAAAATTTTAGGCATGTTCTAATTTAATTAATTTTTATTTTCTTTTATTTTAAGTAATCCTTATATTTATCTGTAAACAAATCCCAACCTAATTTTAATTTAATTTATATTTCATTCTACAAACTATATTTTGATAATAGGACAATTTTATTCGATTCCAATATATTATTCGAAAAGGATGTATTAATTAATTCAATTTATTAGAAAAATCTTTATTAAATAGATTTTAAGTAATTAAATTTCTTTTCTATAAATAATAGTTAGTAAAATCAAATTCAAATGTTTTATTTTAATTAAATTTATTTATTTATACGGCATAGAAAGCAGGGAGGTTACAGCAAATGTGTATGCACATAAGATTGCATTGTATATTAATGTACGAAAGAAATGCATACAGACGGTAATATTGAAAATACGTACTAGAGTCAAACAACCAGCAATAGACTAGTTCTGTAGCAAAGCAAGTCTCGACAGCTCTATGAAAGTGTAAGCTAGAACTGCACTACCTATGAATACTGTCGGCAAACATCGAAGCCCTTAAGAAAAGGAAACTATCTGAGCCATAGACGAGTCTTAGAATGATCGCAGACTAAATGAGAAGCGATGATGTGCAGAATAATGGCTCGAGTGCCCTGTGCAATCAAAATCTTGAAGACATTTTCTAGAATATCGTCAGCAAGTTTCTGCTTATACCAAGTATTAACAATCATCTCATTACCCCACCTTTGCTCATTAGAAGGAGATGTCCCTAAGTGAGACTCACATAACTCCATGTAAGCGGTGGGCTCAGGGTTGGTCAAAGGAGCACCATATATGGATAGGCCAACAAAACAACTACATCAGCCGACGTAATAGTTATCTCCCCAACCCGAAGTTGGAATGAAGATGTCCCTGGTCTCCGTCTCCTACTAAATCATTGATAAGATGATCCAATTGGGTGAACCCCAATTTCATGACTAGTGAAAAACCAGCTTGATCTATGAGCTCTAACACGGCAAGATAAGACGATGTGAATTTTTGAGCGATGACAAGTGATCAATGGTTGAATCAAGAGTAATGCGCTATCGAAAAAGTAACAAAATATAAGCACTACATATAGCCAACATAACTCTATATTTCTATTCAATATAAAAGTGTATCACCTCTATCCACTAGGGGTTGTACGTTCGATGGCGTTCTTGCAAGTAAAACATGCTATCGTCTGTTAGTTCGGGTAACATCTCGGAGCAATCTATACAAAATTCAACTATTTGCTAAACACAAAATTATTTTAAATGTAAATTCCATTGTCCAACATCTACTTAAATAAGATAAAAGCAACAAATTTGTCAATTCTATTATCGTATAACTAGTTTTAAACAAGGTAAAAACAATAAATTTGCCAAACTATAGAAAACTCTAAATTGAAAAAAAATGGATTTGAGAATAAAAATGAAACTGGTAGGAGCTTCATATGATGACGAGTAAGCCATGCTTTCAATTGATGAAGAAATTAACGAAATTTGAATGAAAAATTTGGATTTGGTAAAAATTGGGTTATATTTTTGTTGTTAATGGGTAAAGTGAATGAAAAGGGGGTTGTTGTCTTATTTTATAGCAGCAAATTGACGAGACACTTTTTGAAATAGAGCCATTAGGCGACTTTTGAGAAAGCGCCTGTAGACGAACTTCTAGATAGTACCTATGTTTAATAGACAACAACATGAAAAACCACCCCATACCGTAAACAATCAAAAACAAACCATAACTAAGTCATTCAAATAAACTGCAATATGATACCATACCATGCATAATCACATTGTAATGTAACACAATATCATACCATACATATATAACATTCAAAACCAAATATATAATTTCATATTCACGTAACATCGACGATTTACAAAACAAATTTACCACTACACAAACAATAGAGGCAACAATCAATAATTGAATACAATCTAAGCTAGTTCTTACTATAATAATGAACAACATACGATGGTGCTACTAAATAAACAATAGATTTCAATGACGAAAGCAATAAAATTACTCATCCAGATAGCCAGCAGCATGATCAAACTGTGCTTCTTTAGGGGCCATTGACTATAAGTAAGAATTGTCTTTTAGTAATTGAAGTAATATTTTTTTCCAACTATAAAACTTTAGCTTGCATCTCAAGAGTATATTCAACCCTTATGCGGCATATTGGAGGATCTATCAACTGGAAGAAATTACAGTAGTCGTACAGTTTAGGCATCACTATGTGCCACACATAACGTGGACATCCATAGAATCTACGACCTGCATTTTTGTTATTTCTATACATGATCATAACACAATTACTCCACAATGACACCATTTAAGAGGGGGTTCTCTCCAATAGCTAATTCTTTCTTGCGTTTCATCGACCTTCAACCTACCGACAAGACTCTTCTTCATTAATAGGTCTTGTTTCATCACCACCTTCTTTGTCGGCTAAACGAACAACTAATTATAAATCAACACAAATTTCTTTACCCCACTTACCCTCAATTGCCTCAACATTCATTTGGTTTCGGGTACAACACCATAATTTTGTGAATGTTGTGATAATGGGTTTTGGGTACAAATTCAACATTATCGACATTGACATTACAACCAGACTCCAAATTTCCATAAAATCTAAGCAAAGTCCTATCATTAATTTCCTAATAATCCATATCACCTACTCAAAAAATAACAGCTTTTAGCAATGAATATACAACGACTGAAAATCAACTTTAATTATTGAAAATTACCCTAGATAATGAAACAAATCTAATAAAATTACATAATTTAGATGAGAAAAGAAATGGAACTGCAGAAGAGAAGAGTGGTAAGGGTTTTGGGTTTTTTGGTTTGGTGTTTGGTAAAGTAGAATGAGAAGAGAGGGGAAGGATAGGTGCTGTTAACAACAGGCACAAAGTAAGAGGCAATTTATCAAAATGCGTCATACTGGCTCCATTTCAAAATGCGCCCAAATTGTTTTTTAAGTAAATATAGTTGGCGCCATTTCAAATTTTGCCAACTATGTTTACTTAAAATAAATAAGAAGCATTTGAAATGCCACCTATACACTTTCTGCATATATTTGTAATTAATTTTCAAACTGACCTATTTCCATAATAAGTTTACAAAAGCGGTCCAAATCAAAAAAAAATCCTTTAAATTATTTAGGTTGGAAAGGTTGATTCAAAAGTCAAGTTATAATTTTTAGATAATTAAAATAACAATATTCTTTGTAACATTTCGTTTAGTCAACATATCATTTAGTTGTTAAAAAAATATTTTGAATCATTTTAATAAAATAATTGTTGAGTAAAAAAAATAACACAACACCCCAAATCAAATGCAAACATGAATAGACATATCAAAAACGAAAACAAACAACAAACACACAAGGATTTTATAGTGGTTCGACCTCATATCGCTGCCTACATCCTTTTTAATTTTATTACTAGAGTTAAGACAGAATACAAATGATTTACAAGGTTTCAAATCTAGAAAACAATGAAAATTCGGATTTGACAGGAATTCGTGGAAAAGTTGGATCCGTGGAGAAGAGAGTGAAGAGCAAGGTATAAAAAGCCATTTTCACTTTGCTCTAACACATATATTTATAGATGAATCCATTTTCCGAAGTCGCCAGATCATGGAAGATCAGGTAAAAGTCATGTCGATACCGAGCACAATATGGTTGGTACCAAGCATAATGGCTCGTCACCCAAAGACTTGCTTCTTCATTCTTGCTTACATCTTTAAGTTTCCAAACTTAGTCAATGAAGTTGCTCCACCGAATCATGTCGGTACCAACATGATTTGTCCTTTATGAGACTTGTCGCTTTCTATAAAGTATATGAGTTGTTCACCTAACTGTTCAGAAGTGAGTCCCTAAGATTAACTTGGTGCCGAGATGATTTATGATCGGTACCGTTATCCGGCCTTATGACCAAATGGTTCAAGAACTTGGGAATATGCTTGGAAGGGCAAAGAAAACAAGTTCAAGAGTTTGAAGAGTAGCTGGAGCAAAGAAAATGGGTTGGTATCGACCTCAGGTCGGTACCGAGCACTTTTTGAGCTCCCTCAAGAGCTCTAGAGTTATGGAACATGGATAGTTAACTAAACTAGTCATCTTAAGGCATGTTTCTGAAAGAGTAGGTGAACAACTCCAAGAAAGCTCTAGAGGCGTAGAACAAGTACTGAAGATGTCATAACCTCTTGGAAACAACATGGCTTTTAAGGCGAAAGTGTTCGGAACTTAATGGATCTAAGCAAGATGATAGAGTGAAGTAAGTTGGCATAGTTGGCACTTAAAGAATCAAATTGGCACCAACCACTTCAGGTTAGTACTGACATGACTTGTTGCTATGGGGACTTTGTCTTTCTCTCCTACATTCTCAGATCTAAAATAGGACTTGGTATATTAAGATTCGGTGATTCTGTTGGACGATTTCCCTATAAATACAAAGCTTAGGGCATTTGGAAAAGGACCTTTGACACTTCATCTTCTTCACTCTCTTTCTCTACATGACCCTAGTAAAAAAGGAAGTTACTTTTTCCTGTTCCGGGCTATTAGAACTCGAAATCCCTTGTACTTGTAACTAAAATTTATAAATAATAACATTATAGTGGACGTAGGCCTCAGATTTTCCAAACACTATAAAAAATCCCCGTGTTTTATACTTTATTTTGCTAGATCTCTTCATTTTAGTTTGTTTTGGGATATTATGCCATTTTTCGTTCATCATTTTTGGTGCTTTCACCGAGGAAGCCGATTTTCAGGCGTAGATTTAGCCATCTATTATGGATTGGAGTGTCCAAAGATTAGGTCCATAAGGTTTTCTATCTAAAGTTGAATTTCAATTTGAAATTAATGGCACCATCAGGGAAGTCTGGTAGATCTAGAGCAGTAGCTAGTGCATAGGAAGGAGCTTCTCATCATACTGAAGTTGGCAACCAGCCTGCAGCAGCATTGCCCAGACCATCTACTCCTCGGGAGATGGTCACAAGAGTGGAGTTTGATTCGATGATGGTGGAGTAAAACCAGACGATGGCTGATAGTCAGAAGGCTCTACTAGACAAAATGGATGCTAGCATAGCCTTGCTGACCCAGTAGTTGTAGAGGATCAGGAGGATAAGGAGAGAGAATTGCTAAAAGAACAAGAAAAGCCCTTGCTAAGGGGATTTAGATTGGTACCGACCACAATCAGGTCGGCACCAAGATGAATCTAAGGCTCTTAAAGGGGCAAGAAGCTGAGGCCGTCAATTTATACGACTCTAAGGATGATTTGCAGCATGTAGGTGATGATGATGGGTTGGATGTTGAAGCTCATCATTGTGTTCAAACTACCATTATAGAGCCAATTAGACATAAAGAAGAGTTGAATGAGTGTTTCTCTCAAAAACTGGAGGACCTAGACTTTAACGAGCAAACCGATGCCATTTGTGGAGTCAAACACTCGGTGCAGCTCTTGATAGTCGTCCTTCGGAATACCAGGCTAACGAGGAGCATATAGTGAATATGATTAAGTGGACATAGTAGGATAATAAATGGAGGAAGAATGAAGATCGGGGTTTGGCACCTATAAGAACTCCACTCATGGAGAACATCTTGAGGGAAGAGTATCTCGAAAAGTTTACGATGTCGACTATGTCATCGTATAATAGGACTACCGATCCCAAGCAGCATTTATTTAATTATGAGTGATACATGGATGGTGTCAGGGAAAAAGACGCAGTTCGATGCAGATGTTTCCCTATTTTTCTTAATTGAGTTGCATCAATGTGGTTTACATGGCCCGCCCCGAAATGAATATCGATTTATGATGAATTACCAAAGAAGTTTTTGGAGCTATTCAGGCTCCACACCGCTCGGCATAAGGATGTGATGTCCTTGTCGAGCCTTTCTCATGGCCCTAAGAAGTCAATGAAGGGGTTCCTAAACAGGTTTAACATTGCGTTTTTGAGGTTAACAATCCAAACGAGTGTATGGTGCTGATGGCATTGGTCCGGGCATACATCTAGACACTGACTTTGGGAAATGACCGAGGATGAAGCATTCGACAACTATAGAAGAGTTCTATAGGAAAGTTAATCGATTCTTTCATTTAGAAGAAGCAATTGAAGTTGCTGGAAAGACTGCTGGTGGGCAGTCGAAAGAAGCGATTCAGAGTAATGTGGCGATTAAACAGACTAGAGAAAGCTTTAGCAACGTGGCTGTGAATGTTGATTATTCTGGTAATTAACTGGAAAGAAACCAAGGTACTAAAGGCGGGAGGAATGAAGCCTAAAAGCACCCAAGGAATATGAGGCCAGATGAGTACACGCCTCTGATCGATACACCTAAAAGTATATACCTCGCCACTCAAGGCATGAAAAGGTATAAAAAGCCACCAAGAAGGGAGGCGACAGAAGAAGAAAGGCATTCTGGTCAGTACTGTTGGTTCCATAAAACTCGTGGGCATAACACGACTAAGTGTCGGCATCTCAGAGATTTCGCTAAGGAGTTGACAGGAAAATAAAAGTTGCAACAATATGTAAGGAAGCCGCAGGATGACGGACAAAATGCTAGACCCAAGGGCCAAATTCCGAAGGGAACCAACCTATACCCAATGGAGAGGGGCCTAGGTAGCCAGATGGAAGGATAGTTATTAATACCATAATTGGAGGACCTCATTCCACAAAGTAAAGCTAGAATGAGATAGAACTGTACGTGAGTTCACTAAGGCACATACCACAGAAGAGTTGCTTTGCCATCGAGGATGGAGCTCCGGCTAAGCAGCAAAGGATAGCGACTGATGACATTGTGTTTTGGAATATAGATTCTGATGGGGTAGAAGCGCAAACCTTCGATCCTATGGTAATTATGGCTATTTTTGGCCATTCTTCGATGCACCGAGTCTTGGTGGATAGTTGAAGTTCAGTGAATATTTTATTCAAAAGGACCTTCGATCAAATGAGGATTAGTATGAAGGATGTTAAGCCTTGTAAATTCAGGATTCAAGGATTTACCGATGAGGCAAAGCAACATGTTGGGACAATTGATTTGTCCGTAGAACTAGGAGATGGAAGATAGTGCACATACATAAGTTTGTAATTGAGGACGAGTACTCCGCGTACAGCGCCTTTTTTGGCTGATCGACCTTGGCTGATTTCAGGATAACACTAGCACCTTGGTGCTTGATGATGAAGTTTCCCACAAAAAAGGGGTTGGATTGATAAAAGGAGACCAAAGCGCTGTTCGAGAATGTTATGGTTCAGAGCTAAGAGAAGCAAAGCGATGGGAGAAAGGGAAGAATGTGGAGAAAGTTCTCTACATTAAAAACTAGGAAGCATCATATTTACAGCCCATGCCATGGCTCGAGAACCATAGCAGATTCGATGAGTCTATAGGTCTCAAGAAGAAGTCAGAGGAAGTGCGGACATCACTCGCTGAGCTAACAGTTAACGTTCTGATTGATATGGATGATCCAACTTGGGCTCTCAAGATCAGATCTCAACCTAGCGCAGGATTGAGGAAGGAATTGATCAGTTTTCTAAGAGCAAACATGGATGTGTTTTCTTGGACACATTTGGATATGTGCGGGATATCGCCGAAGTTGTGTGCCACATAGTGAATATTGACCCGAAATATCCGCCATTAAGCAAAAGAGACGTGGCCTGGGTCCGGAGCGATTCACCACGTTGAAGGAGGAAGTAAATAAGCCGAAAGTGAACGGCTTTATTAGCAATGCTTTATACCTCGAACGCTTATCGAACCCCGTGTTGGTTAAAAAAATAAATGGGAAATGACTGACATGTATTGATTATTCGGACTTGAAAAAAACATGCTCGAAGGATAGCTTCCGTTTGTCCAGAATGATCAGCTAGTAAACGGAACTGTAGGACATAGTTACTCTCATTTATGGATGCTTATTCTGGTTATAACCATATACTGATGCATGTTCCAGATTAGGAGCACATGAGCTTTATAGAAGATTTGGTAATATATATTACCGAGTAATGTCGTTCGGTCTGAAGAACACAGAAGCTACTTACCAGAGATTGGTGAATTCCATTTTCTGAAATTAGATCGGACTGATGATGCATGAATTTAAAGGCCAGTTTACTATGTCAGCAAGTGGTTTACTGATGCTGAAAGAAATTATCAAAAGTTGGAGAAACACGCTTATTGCTTGCTTAATGCGTCAAGGAAGCTACAACCATATTTTCAAGTCATCCAATTAAGGTGCTTACATATCAACCTTTGAAGCAGGTGTTGTACTGACCCGAGACATCAAGAAGGTTGCTGAAGCAGAATATTAAACTGAGTTAGTATGATATTACTTATCATCCGAGGAGGATGATAAATGGATAGGCGTTGATAGATTTCATTGTTGAATATACCGCATAAGATGGTGAAGAATACGACGATACAGTTAAATTTTCTCAATGAAAACTATTAGTAGATGGAGCTTCCAATGATTACAAGTCTGGGGCAGAAGTAATACTCTTGACTTCGGAAGGACGTCGATCTGCTATGTATTGAAGCTAGAGTTCCATGCAACGAACAACGAGGCTGAGTATGAAGCGTTGATAGCAGGACTTGGGAAAGCAAAGGAACTAGGGGTAAGGATGCTACATATATTAATTGACTTATAATTGGTGGTTTGCCAAGTGGAAAAAGAATTCTAGGCTAAGGGTGCGAGACTTGCCCATTGCCCGACGAAAACGTTGAACTATTGGACGATATAGAGCATTACATGATTACGCATATCCCAGAGAGGAGACTACGAAGGCCAATTCACTGGCCGAGTTAGCTATTTCTGGAGAAGTGCAACTGTTGGGATTAGTTTCAATGAAAGTTCTATCGACTCCACGTATTGACCAGGTGGATATCGACTGGATTTTGGAGGTTGTGGAGGAGAATCAAGGATTATCTGCTTAAGGGAACTCTACCAAGAGCAAACGATGAATGATGGAAAATCTTACGTAAAGTACCGCGGTTTGTGATGTAAGGAGGAGTGCTATATAGAAGAGGATTCTCGACCCTCATGGTTCAATGTGTAACCAAGGATGAGGCTAGGAAAATCCTCATGGATGTCCATGAGGGTAGCTGTGGTGATCACACCAGGGGCAGACATTAGCGAAGAAGATACTTCGTTACAAATACTTCTAGCCAACAATAAACTACGATGCTGTTGAATTCAGTAAACGGTGTGACCAATGCCAGAGGTTTGAAAAATTCCAAGAGCCTCATCTATAAGCTTACGCAAATTGTTAGCCCATGGCTATTTGTGGTTTAAGGGATTAATACAATCGGTATGCTACCAATGTCGAAAGGAGGAGCAAAATACGTTATTATTACGGTGGATTACTTCATAAAGTAGGCCGAAGCGAAGCCGCTTTCCATGATCATGATGAAGAAATCGATCAACTTTGTGATGAAGAATATTATCCATTGATTTGGAATACCTCAGAAATTAAAACAGATAATGAAACTCAATTTGAAAGTACCAAGTTCAAGGATTTATGCAGTCAATGTAAGATCGAGAAAAGCTTTTGAGCAGTAGCACATCCACAGGAGAATGGACAGGTAGAGGCGGTGAATAAAATCATTAAGTCCATCTCGAAGAAACAGTTAACTAAAGCTAAGGGCAACTGAGTTGATGAGTTTCCACTGAAATTGTGGGTTTATAGGACGACCCATAAGTCTGTAACATGACATACACCATTTGCTTTAGCCTATGGATCGAAGGCAATGATTCTGATTAAACTGGAAGTCCCTTCTCACTAAAAAAGAATTATGACCCCAAGGTCATCGAGGAACCTTTGCTTGAGTCCCTCAATTTGATTGATGTAAAGCGAGAAGAGGCATAATTAAGGGTAGCTACTCAGCAGAAAAGAGTAGCCCAGCGTTTCAACACCAAGGTTCGAAACCGTACCTTCGAGGTAGTGGATCTTATTTTGAAATGAGTTCTGCTAAGTATGGGGGCACTTAGTTCAAATTGGAAAGGTCCTTATGCGATCGAACAGAAGCTTGAAGATAGAACTTTAAAGCTGGTAACTGTTGATCGAATCCCGATCCTACGGCCATGCAATAGCGACTTGTTATGACGTTATTTTACATAGTTTCATTTAATTTATTTTCAACAAATAAGTCACCCAAGGATTTTGGGGGTAATGTAATAAGGAAAGACTTGCCATATATTTTGTTTGCAGATAAAATTAGCTTCTTGAGCCAATGAAACCGTGTTCTTATAAGCAAAACCCTATACTGTATGATTTGCAGTGCAATCCGGTACCTGGAGATATGTACCGACTCCTTTAGTCTAAGATCAGGACAAGGGAGTATAATCACTAGGGTTGATCGGATAATTTGACCATATCCCTTCAGTATTGACTATTATCCAGAAATAGGCAAGATCAGTGTTGTAAAAATTGGTCTAGGTGGCGCCTAGGTGGTAATCGGTGCTAACCGCCTCGCTTGGCATGTAATCGGAAATTATAGGCTGTAATGACCTAAAAACTCAGCCTTCGAAAATCGGCACCCGTACTTCACTTGTACTCGAAATGCCGCAGATTCAAACGCTGAATCTGGTTCACCGGAGCGTATAACACCATTAAGTATAACAACACAGCGAAAGAAAGAAATAGATGATATCATATACAACTACAATGAATACAATATCCAGTATGATATACAACAATGATATCAATATGATACAACAATATCAGAGATAAATAATGATACAGCGGAAATAACAATAATGGAAGAGATCACTCCAAATGATCTACAAAAGAGAATGACTCCAACAACTCCAACATCTATCTCGAACACCATGAGAAGCAAGTGCAGTCATGAATGAAATCCAATACTGAACTAGCTCCAGATAATCTACTCAACCTGAATATCTGAGAAACCCAACTCTAGACTGCCCGTGTGGAAAATTGTGGGCACCCAGAGTTTAGGAAGGGGACAATAAACTCCGAGTCAGTCATGGGATTGGTGTGAGCAACAAAAACAGTTTATCTTTAAACAACAACAAAAGAATTTTAAACATTGAAACCCGCAATGTTTTTGGAAAATGAAACTACCATAAGACCTCCCGCCACACACACAATGCAAACGCAGAATTGGAGGAGATTTCTTCTTATGATAGTCAAACATGCTTACTACGCAAACAAAACTCTTTTGATATTATTACTAGTGCATAGTGCAGAAAACCATTTCGAAAGTATAATATTAATCTTAGCCAGCATACAACCATTATTGTATGCCTATTATAGCTACTATGTTCAATAGCAGGTTACCGCCACATTCCATAGCAGGTTATACAACTAAATCCGTACAAGGCTCGTATTGTTTCTTTAGATTTCCAACAAATGGTCAGGCTAAGGAACTTCCTCCGCCACATGGGATCGCCTCTGGCTGGACGTCCCGAGAGACAACTGCTCTCTGCCAACACAAGGTCGGGTTACCCCTATAACAGGTAACTCACGAATATGTCATCCCCCGGTCCTTTGGGACCTTTGTCTGAGGCGCCTCGATAAACACATAATCACACAATAAATGAGATCGGAGTATCCACATAGGTTAAATACCAGGGCTCCATACCTGATACCACCCTTTTCCAGAAGGAAATGACATACCCTAAAGGGCGCGACCCTCATAACCTTGCCGCATATTCCTGTTTCGACCATTTCCGGGTTGTGAGGTCTGACGAAGTCTCGTCCACAAAGCTATGCTTTTTCACAAAGCCATGCTTTGATCACAAATGATCAATAAATGATCAACACATAGCAACACTCAGCATGCCACATTACCAAATTGGGAATATATCGCTGATAAATTTCAACTACATAACCTCTGAGCTCGTACGTCTCAGAGAAGGGTGTTAAGCTAAGAGAATAAATTCTCCGCCACCAACAGAAATGTATTTGAAAGAAATCTGCTTTATATCTCAAAATGTAATGTCAGACATGTAACCATACAATTCTATTCCGGGTTCGAACAGAACCGAAGGCACTTCCAAAGAAGCCCTTGCAAATCCGGATAATTTTCTAATCACGTCCGGACTTCCCATTACAAAGGGTGTTAAAATCTCTATACCGGGGATCAGCCGATGCAGAGACAATCAATGGTAATCCTTTCGTTTTAGAAAGTATCCGGTCTTCACCACCGGTCTTCAAATACTATCCATATACGTTGTATCATTATTCAGAATGGGTTATGTGACACAAAGGTCCCTTCCCGGCTAAACCGAATAACGAGCACAATTAAAAATCATATGGATACTAGGGTCTTAGTTAAATCACAGCTTAAAGCCCAAAAATTTTCATTCGAATGGTTAAAACAAATTACCATTTCCAATCTTTTAAACAAAAAGATTCAATTCACAATGTTCACCCCATTCACAAAGATCCATTCATGGATTTCAAAACAATTTCCATTTTTAATTGAATAGGTTTACTCGTTAAATCTTTAATTCAAGATTTAACTTATAGCTTCCAAAACTCGTTTCGAAAGATTCATTCTTAGTCTTTCAAAACAATTCTATTTCAAGTTGGATTAACTCATCCGGTCTTTGAATCAAAGACTCATTTCATAGCTTTCAAAGCATTTTAATTCTATTTCAAACTTGAAACCTTTAAACACAAATTGGAAGTTCATTACTTATGTGAAAGCTTTTACTATTTGAAAACAAATAGTTTCGTTTCAGAAAAATCCAGTTATATCTACACGAGTTAAAACCTTTGAATTAAATTCAAATTCCCAAATCAATACCTTAAAAATGGTTTAACCCATATATAACTTGTACATCATCTTTAATCCCTAGTTTCAAATCATAGAATTCAATTTCAAACTTGAATTCAAATTTAAATCAAATTATTTAAATTTCATGATATCCAAAATATCTTTAAAACTCCTTTCGAAAGCTTTTCATATTAAACCCCAATTTCCAATTTCAAAATCAATTGAAATTAAAATTCCAATTTCAAAAATATTAAATTTTAAATCATCTGTGACTTAACCGATTTCCACGTGAAATCCATATTCGTGTGTGTATGATGTAGTCCAGGGGTTTCACACAGTAGTGCAACATCATTCAATCATCACAGATTCAGAATACAAGAAATATAGTCGATAAGCGGTATAAGCTATAACGCTTATCTTTTATTCACAGACCATAGATCACAGATATATATATATCACAGATAAATAAATTACAGATCACAACACAAATCAGGATATATCACAAAGCATCACATATCAGGGATATCAAACAATCAAATCATCCAATATAATCCAAACATTCATAAGTAAGATCAATTAATATCTGATTATAATTAATTTATACCAGATTAATTACTTATGAATAAACTACAAATCTTGGTTAATTAATCATTAATTAATTATAAACCATTTTAATTAATTAACCATTTTAATTAATTAACCTTTAATCATTTAGTAATTAACCTTTAATAAATTAATTATCCTCAAATTAATTACCTTAATTAATTTATCACATAAATTAATTCTTAAATTAATTTATTACTTAATCACTTGATTTATCCACTTTAATCATTAATTAATATCTAATTAATAATCCTTGGTTTACAAATTTATTTTTCCTTTATTAATTCATCTTTAAACCTTTCATTACTGATTTAATTAATCCAAATCATTAATTAATTAAATAAATTATTTATTCATTTTAATTAACTTATTAATAAATGAATTACAAATCATCATTATATCTTCATCACTTAAGTTAAAACTCATTCTTAGTAGTGATATAAATATCATCTACAAATATGTTTAGAAACATTGATCTTCGAATTTACTTTTAAATTTCAATTTAAATCCCAAGATTCAAAATGAATTCCAATTTATCGTTACTAAAGTTTAAACTGATTTCCAAAACCTTTAATTTAAAACTTGCCTTTCATTTTTGAATTCAGTTTAAAATAATAAAAAAAAAACTTAAACACTGCCCGTTCTTTAAACTAAAACCTGTAACCTTAAATTTACTCGAGCCAGACAAAAATGACTCGAGTCAAATCCTAAAACCCTTCGAGTAAAATACTCTTACTACTCGAGTCAAACCCGAGTAAACTGCATCCACCCAAATCAACAGAGCAAAACACCAGATACCATACATACACGCATGCACGTGCACGATCATTCTAACCACCTTCGACCAACGCCATCCCCTTCAACAAGTCATCGACATCACTTCCGACCGACCCAGATGCCCAGTTCGATGATTCGAGCCTGAAAATCGAATTTGATAATTCGAGCTACACCCAAATCACAGCGTGGTCGACAAACAAACTTCATGTGCCGCCACCAGAGTTCGCCTGAACTCACACCACCTTGTCCAAATATTCACCATATCGTGACGCATCGACCCATCACCATGCGAACCATTCCAATGCTCAAATGAAGTTGCGGCAAACAATTCTTTCTCAACTATGCCAACCACGAGTCGAAACCCTACTACACTCGATTCTGATCACCTCGGCCATTAGAAAAATATCAAAGCATTTTTCTGAGGATCCCCTAGTCTTCCTCTACCTCTTGGCAAAACCCCGACTACCCGAGTGCCTCAATCGCCGGAAAAGCCTCAAAATAGACTTTCCGTTCAACTTTGATTTTCTCGATCGATAGTGCATTAAAAATCTTGATCTTGCTTTTAAAAATCATCAATTTCAAAAACGTTTCGATTTATATACTTGAAATCAGGAATCACGATAATTAAATTTTCAACATGTTTGAGTTTGCCTATAATTTCAAATTTCCAAAAGAAAACTTTAATTGTTTTTGCTCTAATTTATTTTTAAAACTTAAAACATGTTTAAACAAATAATTTCTGTTTAGATTATAAAGTTTAACAAGATCCAGGGGAAGGGAAATCAAATTTTAAACAGGTTTTTTTGAAATGACTGCTGAGTATTTCCATTTTCCAATTATTCCTAAAAATGAAATTCCATTGTCATCTTCATTTTCTTTTTAGTAATCATAGTCTACAATTGATTCTAGTAGGAGCAATTTCATTTTTTTCTTTTTGTAGTGGCTTTGAGCCAGAGATTTAACAAAGCAGTACATATGTATAGATATACATACACACAGACATGCATACACACAGAACAGTATAGTTCAAAGCATTTTCACAACAACTTGAAGTCTTCATCACAACATCAAAAATATAAACAGGTCTCAATATTTGAAAGGTAGTTTGCTCACCTGTTTTTAAAAAGAACAGAGACTTTTCTTTGAAACTGGCTGAGAACTGAAAGCTATATTCTCTGGTTGATCTCTGGTTGTATTGATCTTGATTGTTGTTTAAACTGAAGTTTTGTTTGAGTTTTTATTTACAGCTTGAAGTGGAACGAATTTGGAATGAGGATGATGTTTATAAAAAAAGAATGAGTACAGGGTGTTGTATTATTTTGTACAAGTGAAATTATACTCTTGTACAAATGAACATATTGTTTTGTACAATAGGATCAGGGATTTTTTTCTTTGGAGACTGATATTCGTGCAACGTGATGGCTTGCATTTATTATGTCGTACAAACTTATATTTTATTTTATTTTTCTTTTCTGCTATACAAATCTATTTTTACATTATTCCTTCTTTTAAAAGCTAGTTCAAAGATGTTTATATCTTTTGTTTTCTTTTCGGCTGAGAAGATATTAGTAAGTACATATGCTTCCTCCCTTGTTTACATGAATCATTTCATTTGATTTCTTTTTTTATTTGTGTGAAGATATTTTTTTTTCGTTTTATTATCTTCTTGCATACACTTGTTTTTATTTCTATTCCTAGCCTACATATGGAATGAGTTTGTTCTTAGACTTATATCTATTTCTAGTATAAATACTTACTTTTATTTCTTTGTTTTAAAGTTTAACTATCAAATATTTAATTCATATAAATATATCTTTATGCTTTTCAAACTAACTACCAATAAATTAATTTATATAAATAATATTTTTAAACCCAAATCATTTTCTAAGTCATTTACTCAAATTCTAAAGTCAAATTCAAATCAAATATATATATATATATATTCTTTCAAATTTACTCATATATGCCCATATACATATATATGCACACATTCACATATATATACAATATTTTAAATTTAAATGATTTATACAGAATATATTCGAATTCGGGGAAACTCGCAATCAATTAATTGATTAATTTCACAATTTTAATTCAAAAATTCATTTAATTATCAATTTAAATGTAATTGAAATTCGGGGTCGTTACAGACTTCCCCCTTAAGAAATTTCATCCTCGAAATTTGCCAAGGAGACACAAAGATAGATGAAAAATATATCATCAAATCAAACTGAATATCTATTTTGCATTTGGCATACCAAATCAGAATATCAATAATAGATACGAGAACAAATCTATTTAACACTCCACAAAATACTTGGGTTATCTGGATCTACGAAATATACAATGGCATCGGTTAGTTCAAAGGGATAACTAACCATTCGTAGAACATATCTGGACCCAAAGAATATATAGATATATGGATACAATTTCAAAACTTTTAGTTTAGAAACTAAATTATACCTATCAACCATAGCAACCAAAGCAAACAAGGCAGCCAATACATCCAAACAAACAATTTTGGTCAATCCGGAGTTTATGTCCCATATTAATATACCAAATCTCCTTCCTGGATCTACCAGGAATCATCGAAGAATTGAGAAAAGATGACGAACAAAATAGATTGATAGAGAAAAAATTATTTCCTTGTTGTTACAGGGTATTGACCATTTATAGTCGTATTCCCCTGTGCCCTATCTCATCCTCTTCTTGCACTCATACTTACTATCAGTGGATAGCAAGAGAATTTACTGAGGTATTCGAACGGATATATGAGGAATACTCATTTTAGGGTATACTTCACCCTATCTCTAATGAGCTACTTAATGTGTTATACTCCTGAGCTAAAGTTCAACCTTCAGCTCTGATACCACTTTGTAATGACCCAAAAACTCAGCCTTCGAAAATCGGCACCCGTACTTCACTTGTACTCAAAATGCTGCAGATTCAAACGCCAAATCTGGTTCACCGGAGCTTATAACACCATTAAGTATAACAACACAGCGGAAGAAAGAAATAGATGATATCATATACAACTCCAATGAATACAATATCCAGTATGATATACAACAATGATATCAATATGATACAACAATATCAGAGATAAATAATGATACAGCGGAAATAACAATAATGGAAGAGATCACTCCAAATGATCTACAAAAGAGAATGACTCCAACAACTCCAACATCCAGCTCGAACACCATGAGAAGCAAGTGCAGTCATGAATGAACTCCAATACTGAACTAGCTCCAGATAATCTACTCAACCTGAATATCTGAGAAACCCAACTCTAGACTGCCCGTGTGGAAATTTGTGGGCACTCAGAGTTTAGGAAGGGGACAATAAACTCCGAGTCAGTCATGGGACTGGTGTGAGCAACAAAAACAGTTTATCTTTTAGACAACAACAAAAGAATTTTAAACATTGAAACCCGCAATGCTTTTGGAAAATGAAACTACCATAAAACCTCCCGCCACACACACAATGCAAATGCAGAATTGGAGGAGATTTCTTCTTATGATAGTCAAACATGCTTACTACGCAAACAAAACTCTTTTGATATTATTACTAGTGCATAGTGTAGAAAACCATTTCGAAAGTATAATATTAATCTTAGCCAGCATACAACCATTATTTTATGCCTACTATAGCTACTATGTTCAATAGCAGGTTACCGCCACATTCCATAGCAGGTTATAAAACTAAATCCGTACAAGGCTCGTATTGTTTCTTTGGATTTCCAACAAATGGTCAGGCTAAGGAACTTCCTACCGCCACATGGGATCGCCTCTGGTTGGACGTCCCGAGAGACAACTGCTCTCTGCCAGCACAAGGCTGGGTTACCCCTGTAACAGGTAACTCATGAATATGTCATCCCCCGGTCCTTTTGGACCTTTGTCCGAGGCGCCTCGATAAACACACAATCACACAATAAAAGAGATCGGAGTATCCACATAGGTTAAATACTAGGGATCCATACCTGATACTACCCTTTTCCAGAAGGAAATGACATACCCTAAAGGGCGCGACCCTCATAACCTTGCCGCATATTCCTGTTTCGACCATTTCCGGGTTGTGAGGTCTGACGAAGTCTCGTCCATAAAGCTACGCTTTTTCACAAAGCCACGCTTTGATCACAAATGATCAATAAATGATCAACACACAGCAACACTCAGCATGCCACATTACCAAATTGGGAATATATCGTTGATAAATTTCAACTACATAACCTCTGAGCTCGTACGTCTCAGAGAAGGGTGTTAAGCTAAGAGAATAAATTCTCCGCCACCAGCAGAAATGTATTTGAAAGAAATCTGCTTTATATCTCAAAATGTAATGTCAGACATGTAACCATACAAGTCTGTTCCGGGTTCGAACAGAATCGAAGGCACTTCCAAAGAAGCCCTTGCAAATCCGGATAATTTTCTAATCACGTCCGGACTTCCCATTACAAAGGGTGCTAAAATCTCTATACCGGGGATCAGCGGATGCAGAGACAATCAATGGTAATCCTTTCGTTTTCAAAAGTATCGGTCTTCACCACCGGTCTTCACCACCGGTCTTCAAATACTATCCATATACGTCATATCATTATTCAGAATGGGTTATGTGACACAAAGGTCCCTTCCCGGCTAAACCGAATAACGAGCGCAATTAAAAATCATATGGATACTGGGGTCTTAGTTAAATCACAGCTTAAAGCCCAAAACTTTTCATTCGAATGGTTAAAACAAATTACCATTTCCAATCTTTTAAACAAAAAGATTCAATTCACAAAGTTCACCCCATTCACAAAGATCCATTCATGGATTTCAAAACAATTTCCATTTTTAATTGAATAGGTTTACTCGTTAAATCTTTAATTCAAGATTTAACTTATAGCTTCCAAAACTCGTTTCGAAAGATTCATTCTTAGTCTTTCAAAACAATTCTATTTCAAGTTGGATTAACTCATCCGGTCTTTGAATCAAAGACTCATTTCATAGCTTTCAAAACATTTCAATTCTATTTCAAACTTGAAACCTTTAAACACAAATTGGAAGTTCATTACTTATGTGAAAGCTTTTACTATTTGAAAACAAATAGTTTCGTTTCAGAAAAATCCAGTTATATCTACACGAGTTAAAACCTTTGAATTAAATTCAAATTCCCAAATCAATACCTTAAAAATGGTTTAACCCATATATAACTTGTACAACATCTTTAATCCCTAGTTTCAAATCATAGAATTCAATTTCAAACTTGAATTCAAATTTAAATCAAATTATTTAAATTTCAAGATATCCAAAATATCTTTAAAACTCCTTTCGAAAGCTTTTCATATTAAACCCCAATTTCCAATTTCAAAATCAATTGAAATTAAAATTCCAATTTCAAAAATATTAAATTTTAATCATCTGTGACTTAACCGATTTCCACGTGAAATCCATATTCGTGTGTTTATGGTGTAGTCCAGGGGTTTCACACAGTAGTGCAACATCATTTAATCATCACAGATTCAGAATACAGAAATATAGTCGATAAGCGGTATAAGCTATAACGCTTATCTTTTATTCACAGATCACAGATCACAGATATATATATCACAGATAAATAAATTACAGATCACAACACAAATCAGGATATATCACAAAGCATCACATATCAGGGATATCAAACAATTAAATCATTCAATATAATCCAAACATTCATAAGTAAGATCAATTAATATCTGATTATAATTAATTTATACCAGATTAATTACTTATGAATAAACTACAAATCTTGGTTAATTAATCATTAATTAATTATAAACCATTTTAATTATTTAACCATTTAAATTAATTAACCTTTAATCATTTATTAATTAACCTTTAATAAATTAATTATCCTCAAATTAATTACCTTAATTAATTTATCACATAAATTAATTCTTAAATTAATTTATTACTTAATCACTTGATTTATCCACTTTAATCATTAATTAATATCTAATTAATAATCCTTGGTTTACAAATTTATTTTTCCTTAATTAATTCATCTTTAAACCTTTCATTACTGATTTAATTAATCCAAATCATTAATTAATTAAATAAATTATTTATTCATTTTAATTAACTTATTAATAAATGAATTACAAATCATCATTATATCTTCATCACTTAAGTTAAAACTCATTCTCAGTAGTGATTTAAATATCATCTACAAATATGTTTAGAAACATTGATCTTCGAATTTACTTTTAAATTTCAATTTAAATCCCAAGATTCAAAATGAATTCCAATTTATCGTTACTAAAGTTTAAACTGATTTCCAAAACCTTTAATTTAAAACTTGCCTTTCATTTTTGAATTCAGTTTAAAATAATAAAAATAAACTTAAACACTGCCCGTTCTTTAAACTAAAACCTGTAACCTTAAATTTACTCAAGCCAGACAAAAATGACTCGAGTCAAATCCTAAAACCCTTCGAGTAAAATACTCTTACTACTCGAGTCAAACCCGAGTAAACTGCATCCACCCAAATCAACAGAGCAAAACACCAGATACCATACATACACGCGTGCATGTGCACGATCGTTCTAACCACCTTCGACCAACGCCATCCCCTTCAATAAGTCATCGACATCACTTCCGACCGACCCAGATGCCCAGTTCGATGATTCGAGCCTGAAAATCGAATTTGATAATTCGAGCTACACCCAAATCACAGCCTGGTCGACAAACAAACTTCACGTGCCGCCACCAGAGTTCGCCTGAACTCACGCCACCATGTCCAAATCTTCACCATATCGTGACGCATCGACCCATCACCATGCGAACCATTCCAATGCTCAGATGAAGTTGCGACAAACAATTCTTTCTCAGCTATGCCAACCACGAGTCGAAACCCTACTACACTCAATTCCGATCACCTCGGCCATTAGAAAAATATCAAAGCATTTTTCTAAGGATCCCCTAGTCTTCCTCCACCTCCTGGCAAAACCCCGACTACCCCGAGTGCCTCAATCGCCAGAAAAGCCTCAAAATAGACTTTCCGTTCAACTTTGATTTTCTCGATCGACAGTTCATTAAAAATCTTGATCTTGCTTTTAAAAATCATCAATTTCAAAAACGTTTCGATTTATATACTTGAAATCAGGAATCACGATAATTAAATTTTCAACATGTTTGAGTTTGCCTGTAATTTCAAATTTCCAAAAGAAAACTTTAATTGTTTTTGCTCTAATTTATTTTTAAAACTTAAAACATGTTTAAACAAATAATTTCTGTTTAGATTATAAAGTTTAACAAGATCCAGGGGAAGAGAAATCAAATTTTAAACAGGTTTTTTTGAAATGACTGCTGAGTATTTCCATTTTCCAATTATTCCTAAAAATGAAATTCCATTGTCATCTTCATTTTCTTTTTAGTAATCATAGTCTACAATTGATTCTAGTAGGAGCAATTTCATTTTTTTCTTTTTCTAGTGGCTTTGATCCAGAGATTTAACAGAGCAGTACATATGTATAGATATACATACACACAGACATGCATACACACAGAACAGTACAATTCAAAGCATTTTTCACAACAACTTGAAATCTTCATCACAAAATCAAAAATATAAACAGGTCTCAATATTTGAAAGGTAGTTTGCTCACCTATTTTTAAAAAGAACAGAGACTTTTCTTTGAACTGGCTGAGAACTGAAAGCTATATTCTCTGGTTGATCTCTGGTTGTATTGATCTTGATTGTTGTTTAAACTGAAGTTTTGTTTGAGTTTTTATTTACAGCTTGAAGTGGAACGAATTTGGAATGAGGATGATGTTTATAAAAAAAAGAATGAGTCAAGGTGTTGTATTATTTTGTACAAGTGAAATTATACTCTTGTACAAATGAACATATTGTTTTGTACAATAGGATCAGGGATTTTTTTCTTTGGAGACTGATATTCATGCAACGTGATGGCTTGCATTTATTATGTTGTACAAACTTATATTTTATTTTATTTTCTTTTCTGCTGTACAAATCTATTTTTACTTTATTCCTTCTTTTACAAGCTAGTTCAAAGATGTTTATATCTTTTGTTTTCTTTTTGGCTGAGAAGATATTAGTAAGTACATATGCTTCCTCCCTTGTTTACATGAATCATTTCATTTGATTTCTTTTTTTATTTGTGTGAAGATATATTTTTTTTGTTTTATTATCTTCTTGCATACACTTGTTTTTATTTCTAGTCCTAGCCTACATATGGAATGAGTTTGTTCTTAGACTTATATCTATTTCTAGTATAAATACTTACTTTTATTTCTTTGTTTTAAAGTTTAACTATCAAATATTTAATTCATATAAATATATCTTTATGCTTTTAAAACTAACTACCAATAAATTAATTTATATAAATAATATTTTTAAACCCAAATCATTTTCTAAGTCATTTACTCAAATTCTAAAGTCAAATTCAAATCAAATATATATATATATATATTCTTTCAAATTTACTCATATATGCCCATATACATATATTTGCACACATTCACATATATATACAATATTTTAAATTTAAATGATTTATACAGAATATATTCGAATTCGGGGAAACTCGCAATCAATTAATCGATTAATTTCACAATTTTAATTCAAAAATTCATTTAATTATCAATTTAAATGTAATTGAAATTCGGGGTCGTTACATAGGCAGTCTCCCCGCTTAATTGCCACCTAGAACCACCAAATGCCACCTATTGCCGATTAAAAGGGAATATACTTAATAAATCCAAATTTTTTTTCCAATAACATTTTCTCGGCCCAATAATAAAATTAAAAAGCCCATATCCATTTAGCTATAGGAAAGACCGATCCTCTTAACCCAAACTACCAGAAATCAAAACGCACGAACAAAATTATTGGAACCCTAACTCTCTCCTCTTTCAATTTCAACCTGATCGTTTGGCTATACGAAAGACCGAAGAGTGCTGACGAACGAAGGATAATGAACACCGAAGAGCATCGATGACTGTGGTTAAATAATATTAAACATTGTGTACAATTTATACATGGTTATATAATATAAAATACATCTGATTTAAAATTGTGGAAGAAAGTATGTTAAACGACATATAACTTCAATTTAACATGCATGCATCTCTGCTTTCATACCTAAAAAACACAATTATAACCATTAATTATATATGTAGTATAGAGACTTTATCGAAAATGCCTAGTGTTGAATCCTTGATTAATCCCCGCCTGAACGATTAATCCCAAATCTATGCCTATCATCTAGAGTCCGCCTAGCGATTTTTACAACCTTGGGCAAGATCGATATGGATTATCTGGGTTAGGTAGCTAAATGCACCGGTTTCTAGAGACAAAGACTAGTGCGTGGATGGAAATTTGATGACCATGCTTGCGACCTGGCAGGACATGCCCGGTCGAGGATAAGCGAGGATGAACAAAAGATACTCTCGATCAACACCCGTAGATAGGTGAGGCTGAGGGTGGATGCCCAGAGATAAGCATCCATGGCACAGGTGGCGTCTAGAGCATCTGTTCTAGGATATGAGAACTAGTGTACGACTAGGATTTTCATGACCACGCTTTAGCCTAGCAGGACATGCTCGACTGAGAATAGACGAGGATGGTCGGTGAATGCTTTCAATCAACAGTTGAAAACATCTAAGTTGAAAGCGAGACTGGCAAAAAGGTACCATTGGACTCTTTCAGCCCAAGATCAGGATCAGAGGAGTATAATCAGACTAGGGGCAATCGAATAATTTGCCCCACATTATTTGCCTTTGATCGATGTTTGAAGGTAAGCCGAATTAGAAATGATGCCCATATTCTAGCATCTAGAATGCGAAGTCTCGGAGACAGGACCCGGTATATGGTAAAATTACAAAACGTATGGTTTCACTCATGGCCTAGCAGGACATGCTTAGCTGAATTTAAGTAGTGGAATTCTATGGATAATATTAATTATGCTCGGTTATTAGAAAGATCAAAAACGTCAGGGTACGAACATCTGATCAGCTGTTCCCAAGAATAAGGAACAATATAGAACTCATTTTATTTATAACTGATAGTGGTCGAGGGAAACTCGACCCGAAATAAATGGGAATAGCCATAAAAGTTGATTAAATAATAGTTTTGTTTAGCCAAGCAGGAACACTTTGACGACAATTAAACAGAAATGAATGATGGAATATAACTAAAGCAATTGCAAGAATTTTACTTATATGTACAGAGTTATAGTAAGTAAAATCGTTGCACGGATACATGCATGTATACATAGATAGATTGCAATACATACCGTTATATTATATATGCAGGTAGTGTTAGTTCTTGAGATGATGGTTTTGATGACAACAACCTTAGGACTTGTTATAAAATATAAATGCTAATATTCTTGTCTAGATATATATGTATATGCAGGAATTGAGAATGAAGACTGTATAGTATAAAGATTCAAGACTGAGTATAGAGATTCAAGACTGACGAATTCAAGATTGAAGAAATCAAGACTGAAGACTCATGAGTATCAAGAGTTCAAGATATCAAGATAAGTGATAGAGTCTAGATTTATGTTAAAACTTCATAATAGCACTAAAATCTTTATTCGGATTTTAATTGTGGAATGGAATCCACCTTCTCGCTTTAATAGTGGGATGGAACCCACGACCTCTTTAGTGGGACGGAACCCACGACCTTCTCTAGTGGAATGGAATCCATGAAATTTTCAAAATGATTTATTTTTTCAAAACTATCTTTTTAAAGTCATCTCTATCAATTTAAATATTTTAGCCTTAATTCAAAAACTATTTTTAATCATATTAATTTCAAAATCATCTCTTGTTTTTTAAACTATCTCTTGATTTTAATATTTTAGCTTTAATATATTTTAAAGAAATCTATACTTAGTTTTTAATATTACTTTTATATTATAAATTATATATTTTAAGATTACTTTCTAAAACTCTTTTATAAGTTTAAACTATATTCAAAATGGTTTACAAAGTTTAGAAATTGTTTTGACAAGTTTTAAAATAGAAATCATTTAAAAGCAAAATATATTTTCAAAAATAACATAGGCATGTCGACATCCCTCATCCCCCCATGTCGACATGGTAGCCGTAGAATTCAAATTTCAAATTTTCAAAAGAAGTGTCTATTCGTCATAACCTTTCACGAATGGACATGACCATTGTTCTCCTATAAATACCAGTTGTTTTCAACGAATTTGAAGTTATTTTTTCTTCATTTCTTCACTCCTTCTCCACTCAAATATTCTCTTATATTTCAAATGCTTTGACAAAACTCTGTCGAAATTCTAAGTGAATCAAACTCGATCATCTCTAGTTTGATTCTCTGCCACTCTCTCTCAAAGATCTCAGTGCCATTCAGAGTTATAGGATCGTTTGTAATCAAAGAAGTGTATCGAGTCTCTCTCTATCAAAGTGTGATTGGAAATGGTGTGATTGTGGCCCGTAAATCAATTGGGTGTGATTGTAGCCCGTAAATCAATTAGGTGATCTTGTAGCCTGGTTAAATCAAGAGGGTTTGCCCTGGACTCGGAGATAGGAGGGTGTATCTCATGGCCTTGAAATCGAGGTTGTAATATCGATATTATATTTGAAAAGAAATCTGCACAAGAAATTGTGTGGGACTGGATGTAGGGTAACTCCGACCTAGTATAAAATTCTGGTGTGTTCCTTCCTTTACTGCTTTTATTTACTATTTGAATCTGTGCCTGGTTCTATGTTTGTGAAATTGCATCTGTATGTGTTTAATTTGAAAAGATTTCAAAAATTCCATAAAATCCATTAAACACTATTCACCCCCCTATAGTGTTAATCCAGCCTTAAGATCTGCAATCTGCATTTCCTACAAGTAGTTTTATATAGACAGGAACAACATACAAAGTATGGAAATGTAAACGGAACAAAGTTTGAAACTGAAAAACAGTCTTTCATTACGTTCAAACTTTATATACAATGGATGCGGCGCCCAATCACGATCGGTATACAACAGGAAAACAAAAGTACAACCCAAAAATAAACCAAAAAGAAACTACCTCGAAAGGCTATCTAAGAAGCCTACTTCTTGCATGTCTTCTTTTACTTGCTGCCCTTGCTGTTCGAGCCATTCCGAGATTTCTTCTGTCCCTTCTCACACTTCGGTGTGCTGCCTTCAAATGGAGTGGTGTCTCCTTTAGTGATAATGGTGGCAGTACCTTTAGGATGGTCAACAGGGGGCTCAGAGGTCTTTGTGGTGGCGCTAGTGTCGTTGCCTTTTGGAGGCCTGATGGTGATAGGGAGGACTCTTGAAGAAGGTTTCGGCTCCTCAGCACCAGCGGATTTTTCAAGCCTAGGTTCGATCTTGATTTTATCTTTGGAAATGTCAATCTTTATCCTCTCCGTCATAAATGTGGAACTGGTCGGGCCCGAGGCACTAGTGATGGTGGTGTATTTCCCTAGGGATTGGGAAGTACCGTCCAATCTCTCCAAAGCCGCGATTCTCTCTGGATCAGGACCAGGAATGAAGCTGGAGGGAAGACTTGGAATGTTCAGTCATGTGGTTTTGGAGGGTAGTAATTGTAGCAGGGCCCGAACCTTGAGCAATTGGCGGCAGAGGAGGTGGAAGAAAAGGATGACCTACAAGGTTACATACTGAGTGGTAAAGGTTAGTGCTTGACTGTGGTGAAAACTGGAGTTTCTCAAATATCTGAGAAACGAGAGATACACCTTCACCTGGACTCGGTTGTTGAGCAGGAGACTTGGTAAATTCCCTCACTTTGAGTGCAGGTTGCACCGGTGGATCAATAAAAGAGATAATATAAGGTTCAATAGGAGTAGTAGCTGTAGAAGCTGGAATAATTGGGATAGCCTTAGAGGTAGCCCCTTAGGATATTGGATTATTCACCATGAGCTTCTGGATTATGGAAGATGACGATTCTATGTTGCTTAATGCACTTGGACTAGCAGGAGCTCTAGTAATAGCTTCAACAGCAGCGGGGTCTTCAACAATAAGAATGGCTTTTTTCCCTCTTCAAGTTTTGCAATATCTTCAGCATCGAGGTACTTGGCTTTCAATTCATCTTCGGTGATGCCTTCACTGGTCACTTCTGCATGACGCAATATCTCATCTGAGGCATCGACGAGGGTCACAACATATGTACTTCCCAACTTTGAGTTCTTATATTGGATGACATTAGCAAAGAACTGTTGAAGGGTGGAATTCAATTCTTCCTTTTCTTTAGCCTTCGTCTCCTTCAGCCCGATCAACTCATTCATAATTATGGCATGGTTAATCTCGGCCTCTAGTTTTTCCATTTTTACCAGGAACAAGGTGGAGTCGAGCTTCTCATTATCAATATGGAGTTTCTAGATTTCTGCTTCTTGGTCTCGGATAATCTTATCTTTCTCTAGAATGGCCAGATCCTTATTTACAAGCTTTGTTTTAAGAGTGGCATTATCTTCATGGGCGGTTTTTATAAGGTTCTCCATCATAATCTCTGCCTGATTATGAGCCTTTGTCATATCTACAACCTAGTCTTTGGCCTTTATCTCTGACTCTTGAGCTGCATCTCTCTCTTTTTAAACCTTCTCCAGGCCTCTCTTGTATCCTTCTATGAGACTATCATAGGTTTTCTTCTCTGACTCAAACGATTGAATGTTCGTTTGATTGATTCGATTGACATTAGAGAGTGTGAAGTAGAATTTCTTCTTAGATCCATCCAACCATATGGTTTGCCACTTCCATCAGAATGTCTTTTATGTTATGGTCGAACATGACCCGGGTCAGGCAAAGTTCTTGGAAGGCAGCTTGCATTCGGCTCGATGGGGCTGGAGGAGGAGCTAGATTAACAAAAACATCTTTGGATTAGAGGAGGAACGGTGGTAGTCAAAGAGAGTGAGATGGAATTTGCTATTGTAGTGGGAGCTGCTGTCGAGATCGAGGCAGAGGAATGCCAGAAGAGAAATCATAGCGGTCACGTGAATCTTTATGTCTATTTCCATGGTCATAGAATTGTCTCTCTTTGGCCTGCCTCTTTCTTTTGTCCCTTTTCTCTTGGCAGTCACTTTCCCCCTTGAGTTCCCTTTCTTTTCGACGAGCCCTCTCTTCTTCTATTTCTCACTCCTTGTGAAAGCTGGAATGAGGTGGATATAGATCAAGAGTACATTTTCTTTCCTCGGAAATGCCATGGTGGAGATAACCGAATCGGTCTCTACCATTGTTTCCGAAATGAAAAACATTATCATATCAGTTTTGGAATATTAGAATGTAAGATAATGCAAGGAATGTGTGTTTCTGATCCTAGAAGTGTATGAAGTGCTGGTGTCCCTCTAAGTACTCTATGGACCGTGCAGAAAAGATAGAGTCTCGCCTTCTTTGACTAGGATGCCCTCAAAGGGGAAGCTGAAGCTGGGAGAACACTCCTTAAGGGGATCAGGAATCGGGATATCGAAATCACTCAGTGAGCCAAAAATGTCTTCTAAAGAACCAGCTAGAGGAACTGCCTCGTCAATTCGCATCATGCTCGGTTCTCTGGTTTGTTAGGAAGTTTTCATGATTATTTGTTTCAAGCACGATGAGTCAAGAAGTTTAGTGTGTTCTATAGACGTCTTTCTGTATGACTCGTTTCCTCCTTGATCAAGATCCTTGTCATCATCGTTTTCTTCATCTCCTCCTTCTTCTTTCTATTCTCCTTCTTCTTCTCTTCTTCCTCCCTCCCCATGGATCATTTCCATTTCAACTCTTCATTCTACCTCTGCTTGTACTTCACCAGTAATATATGCTCCCGTTGCTATGTCGATGGATTGACCAACGTTCGCCATGCTGGATGGATCTTCAGCTCCACCTTGGATATCTTCATTGGAGCTGTAATTAGGGGTAAAAGACCTAGTTGGCATCCTAGTACTACTTGCCATAGTTTCGGTAGGAACAACGAAGCATTCGGTACGTAGAAGGTTGCATCGACGAAGATTCTCATTCGTCGGGAGATTGGTGGTAGAGAGATATCGACCATCGATTCTCTTCAAGGTCTGTAGAGTTGTGGAATTCTCTTCACTCGTGCCTTGAGCAAGAATATCTATAAGGAAAGGAGATA
The DNA here is from genome assembly GCA_030737815.1 of Allium fistulosum. Classification (NCBI taxonomy): domain Eukaryota; kingdom Viridiplantae; phylum Streptophyta; class Magnoliopsida; order Asparagales; family Amaryllidaceae; genus Allium; species Allium fistulosum. Next base: position 1,079,774,755 of record CM060906.1, on the reverse strand, counting down.
ACATGTTAAACACTTAAATGTTAAGGATCCAAGCATGTGGAAGAGATAAAAGGAAGGAATCTTATTTTCGGAAAGCCAGAGCCTGTTGAAGCCGTAAGGGCATTGAACATAGATATATTCATTCTTGGAGTACGATCGTTTGTTATGGAGTGCTTCGATGACTTTACATTGGCACCGGGCTTCAATAATCATATATGAGAGCGATTCGCTTTGTTGCTTGAAGCTAAGGACAAATAAGTCTGTTCTTTGAAAGTCGGAGATCGCTGAAATTGATTCACGAACATGGTGTATAGAGAACTTAGCAAGGCATATCCATTGGGATGGATTTGAGTAGAAGCGAGCCCAAGCTCTTATAGAAACGTGCTGTAACAACCATGTTGTTACTTACCTGATTAATTAAGTTTATTTATGGATAATAAAATCAAATTTGTGATTTGTGAAATTTAATTGTGAAATTAAATCTAGTTTTGAGAATATTTGATTTGATTTATTTAAGGAATAAGTTTCATTTCTTAAAAAGGGATTTCAATTTAAATTTGAGATTTTTATTAAATCAATTAATGAAATGTGGCAATTAGGATAATTGTTAATATTGAGATTTATTGTTTTAAAATGAGATTTTGCAATTAATAGTTTATTTCATTTTATTAAAAAAATGAGAACAACTTTTATTTTCAAAAGTCATATTTAATGGTACAAGATATTTCAATATTTACAGAAATGAGAATTTTTAACTTGTTGCATTGGTTTTGGGAAATTTGGGAAAATCTAAGTATGATAAATAAAATATTGTTTAGAGTAAATTGGTGTTTTATAAGTGATAAAACAAAATAAAAATTAGTAACACTTCTCTTAGAAATTAGTAACACTTTTTCTTATTGGGTTATAGGGTATTCTTTTGGCCCATATAGGGGTGATTAGCAAAGAGAAAATGAGAATATACGTATACTTCCTTGAGTTCCTTCTCATTTTTCTCTTCAGCCAAAACCTGGACCCATCTTCTTCTACCTTGAAACCTTAATAATCAAATTAAATTCCCAAATCAAGATTAAATCAAGGGGCTTTTGTATACAAATTAAAGAATAGAAGCAAGGTAATCTCCTCCAACCCCTATTGTGTATATTGAGCCTTGTGTTTCGGATTTTCTTACATTGATTTCATTTTTGTTAGTAATTTCTGAGAATTAACCTAGGTAGAAACTGAAAGGTATTAGCTTTGGGAAATCCGGATCTCTTGTATCAATACAAGCCCAAAAAGGTGAGTATACCTCACACCACTATCTCTAAATGGAAGCATGTTTGCTATTAGTAAGTGGTTGAATCTATGATTGAATTGTTCTTAAATTTCTTGCGTTAATTATATCTTAGGTTATGTAATTCTTAGTTTGTAGAAACCCTCATCTTGTGATTACCTTTAACATCAAGTTGTAGTTGAATATATGCTTGCAAGTGACTAAAATAGGTGCTCTAGATGTCAGAACAATCACCGCCGAAGAAGTCATCGCCAACGGATTGCCCTTGCATCACCACCAGTGGACCGATGGGGCACCACCAGTGCAGCGATGGCGTGTACACCCGGAGCTGTTTCAGCTCCAGGTGCCGCCCCGACTTGCTCGTTTCTTACCTCATTCTTTATCTTGTTTGCTGATGTTGTTGTGTTGTGTTTTGCATGTGTTGATGCACATTTTAAATGTTATCCAACATTTTGACCCGGCTATATCCAAACTGACTGGACAAGTTAGACTCGACTGTCATCAAGCCAGTAGCGTAGAGCGATGATTGTGAGGTCCAAAAATCAAGCATAGATGATACTATGAAGCAGAAGCATGAAAGCTCACTACTCCCCGAAGATGGATCAGGTACGATCCACATTCAACACTATGGATCGTACCGTATCGATTCACAACTCAATTTTGCAGTGACGATCGGTCAATAACTCAAAATATACACATGCTATCAACATGAAACTTGGATTATAAGCTTACCATAACATGTGAAACACCCCCTAGGGATCTCGTTCCAATTGGAGGAAGTTGGAGGGATCGGCATAACTCCCTTTGGAGGGATCGGCATAAATCAGAATTCAAGCAACACTACTTCACGGAAAATGTGATATCTCACAAACCGTATGTCGGAATTGCACGAAATTTGGGAAGCAAGTAGTTAACATCATGGGGCATCCCTCGTAGGGGGCACAGTCCATTTGGATGCACTAATAGGGATCGGGGTAGATCCCTACTGTGGGCCCCGATAGGCCTGCAAATTTTTGGGCAGCCTCGTTCTGGTCTTTCGAACCTTCTGCCAAAATTTCAGTTTGATTCGTGCACGTCTTCCCCTATAAATACAGCAGAAATGGCGTCAGAAAAGGGATCCTGCTTTCTCTGCCGAGGCTCTACCATTCTTATTCTTCACTTTTGTACTAATGGATCCCAGTTGATCCAAACATTCTTGTAATCATAATCAAGTGGAAGATCAATAAAAATATGAAGCGGACGTAGGCCAAAATTACCGAACCACTATAAAAATATATGTGTTCATTTATGATATTTGCTCTGTTTTAATTTCATTCTTCATTTAATCTCTACTAGAATCTATTAGGTATTGATGCACATTTTTGGCGTCGACATCATGTTTTTTGTGGCCCTTTGGATTTCTATTTCCATTGATTTGCTAATCTATAAAATAGAATTGGAAATGATTTAGAGTATAAACTTCATGGACCAATTCATGGCTATAATCTTGTGATGACTTAATATCTTATTGTAGTGAATTCTATTGTATGTTATGGACTTTGAATCACTTTGATTCAAAGGTTTGGAATTTTATAAACTTATATCTACCTATTTTATAAATATAAACACCAAATTTTATATATAAATAATTTCATAAAAGAGATTTATCTAAGTTTATAAATATCAAACTTGTTTTCTAAATTAGCTCTTTTATAAGTGGTTTTATGAGTAATTATATATCTATAGTATATCTTGTTACTAAGAAAGATGATGGATCTTTATCATATGGTTTTGGTAAATTTATAAACTAAGTGTTTTATTTATACAAGTGTTTAAACACCAATATAGGTTGGATTTCGAGTATTATAATATGATAAAATTAAGAGATTACTTATATATATATAGCCTTTAGAAAATAATTTGTGAACTATGGATCTTTTAAAAAGGAATATGGAACAACTATATATGTATGTATGTATGTATGTATATGAGAGTATTTTGATATTAAAAGTGAAATATTGGGTTGTTGTTTCTATGGAATATATATATAGGAAATAAATGAGATTATGAATTTTAAAAGAGAAGTCTGAAGATAAGTTTATAAATGAAGTATTTAAAAATCATTTCCTATATGAAGATTATGATATTGGATTTCTAAACTATAAACTTTTATAAGATAAATGTTTTGAGAACGTTTGTTCTATAATATGGGGAGTACTAATAATTGACTTAGTGTTACCGATTAGTTTTAGTGCTCTCGAGTAACGCTTTATCGTATATTGTACAACTCACTAAATAGAATGTTTGAGTGGTACTTACCGGCCCATTAGCGAACACTCGAATTTCACCGGGTAGTGTGGAATGCCTATGATAAATTCTTGTGATTTCTATTAGGAAGTATTTAACACTTTAGAGTTGTATTCTATTTTGGTGTTCGGTAGGACCGATAGATCCTTAAGAGAATATAGTTCAGGTTTTCCAGTGGTACTTGTAGCGAGTGAGATTTACTAGTTTCTAATAAATACTTGAATTTCACCAGGCGGTGTGGGACATTTTGGTTAAGTTCGTGTGATTACTAAAAGTGATAGTATTTGACAATTTTGAGTTTACTATCTTTCGGTGTTTGGTGGGACCAACAGATCCGTATGAGGTATACTCATGGATTTCTTTACAATATATATATATATATATATATAATATTGAATAATCTAGAATTTTCGAATCATGATTGCCATGATCGTCTTGGTCGGTAGAGATTTGGTGTTCCCTAATCCTTGTGATGGTGTTGAGATTCTGTGTTCCCGATCCTTATGATCATTTCAAAATTCTGTGTTCCTCGATCCTTGTGATTGTGTCGAGATTATGTATTTCCAATATTTGGTATCAGATCGGTACGAGTGATACCGCAATTGTTTATTTGCCACGGTATGGAATTGGTTTCTTTGCGTTAGGAATATTGTAATTTATTTAGTGATTTTGTGTATAGTGACTAATCTGTGTTTGTGACCTGCATATATTACTCTGTGCCTTGAGATAAATTCTAAGTTAAATTTAATTCTGTGACTTGTTATATCTTGGACATCTGAATTTACTTATATGTCATATATTCTTGTGTTATATCTTGTTCTCACCTTTTTGAATATTTAGAGAAAGTCCGACCCGTTTATTTTATAATACTCGGGTTAGGCCGAGACATTTTATGTTATAGGACAAGTTGACATTCGAATGGCTGTGCTAGCAAGGAGATAAACGTTTTTGACTTTTAGTTCATCTCATTTAAGATTTTGTGTTTGATTATGAAATGTATATTTGAGTTTAGATTTTTGTACCAGATGTATATTATGTGAGTCTAGTATTATATTTTGTAGACTCTCGGTTTTTATATGTATATGATGTTTATTATTCTGTTGTGATATGTGACTATTGTTTATATGATATATTGTTCTGATTTTGAGAAACCGTTGTAATTATTACTTTGAACTAAGAACGTACACATCAAATTTTATTCCAGAGATTAAGAAAAATCATAAGATGCCATGTCAGTGTTAGTTTAAAGATATATTCACAGTCGGTCACTTTAACAAGTCGTATTCTCCGTATTATTAGACAACATTATTTATAATGTTCTTTAATAATATGAGCAGAGAAAGGGGTCGTTATAGTTTGGTATTAGAGCTGAGTCAGACCATTATAACATATAATATCACAGATATAGACCTAGTGAGACTTAGAGTCATGCATGTCCCTTGGGGTGTGTGGTAGATGGTTATATTAATTATCTAGTTAGTGATAGGAATATGAATTGATTATCGGATAGTCTCCTCTATAATTAAAGGGATAATAGGAATATACGATGACTACCGGCGTAATTATCTAGGGATGTACTTGTTATTTTTCCTATTTTATATATATATATATATATATATATGTGTGTGTGTGTGTGTGTCTTATTCCTATCTCTTTGGTGTAATTGTCTCTGTGTGAAATGAGAGTTGTTGATGGAGGGAGTAAAGTAAAGAGTTGTTAGTCAGACCATTAGTGTCGGCATTGGTGTTGGTGAATAAGCCTTTGTGTAGTAAGTTAAGTAGAAGAATCTAGTAATGATCAGAGTGCATGGCGGATGCTGGTAAATAGCTTTCCGTTGAAGGCGTTTGTCTGTTTTTTGTTTGTTTGTTTGATGTGTGTTTGGTTGTATTAATCCTTTTGCTTTCAATTGGCCTAGTCTATAATGTGCAAATTGAGTAGGAGTTATTGCTCAAATATTTAAAAACTCACTTGAATCTTGACATATCTAAATATTAATAGAAGCCAACAGTTCATCCAATTTCGAACCACTAAGGGATAATAAAATATGTTTAAGAAATAATAATAATAATAATAATAAAATATAATTAAAGATGTGGAATGAAAATTAAATTATATTAATTGAATGCTTGATTGATATTATGGATGTGTAATTATTTGTATTGTTATTAATGATTGTTGAATTGAATGTATGCACAAATTTTGAAATTTAAATTTTTATTTCAAACAAGCGTATGATTTAATATAATAGTAATAATATTTTATATAATGATTGAAAATATTTTAGTAGTTTATTTTGAATGTTAGTTTGTCCGTATAGTGATTTAAGAATTCTGGTCGATATGTCTAATCAACGTTATCGATAAGGATTCATAAACACTTATACGTAGCATTCCGACTTAATACTTTGGAGGTGGTATAAGAAATATTTTTATTTATAATTGTGCATCGTTTTATGAAGTAATATATTATTTCAAAAAAGGGAAATATTATATGTTTAGATTTAAATATTTTTTAGTAATATATGCAGCCATTGGATATTAGTGTGAAGTGGAGATCACTAGCGAGACAATGTTGATATATTATCCTAGGTAGTCAATATTGTAGATAATTGGTGAAGCGAATCACTAAAATTTATAGTGAGGCAATTTTGTATACTTTAATTTAAATTAATACATGGATTATTGAATATAAATATAAATAATTATTTAAGATTATATTGAAAGAATTTTCTAATGAAATATATGTAGATATATATAATAAATTTGCTTTGAGTTGAAAACAGATCTTCAAAAGAGCAAAAAAATGAATGAAAATAAATATGTTATCTACTTTATTAATAAAGAATTGTCAAGAAAATATGGGAGAATGTTACGTATTTAAAACGTGTTTTGAAAAAAATGAATTGGAATTTCAATTTTAAAAGTGAATGAATATGTAGACAACGTTTTCAAATAATTTAAAATAATAATTCAAATATTGTTATAATTTTGAAATGAAATCATTTGTCATTTTTATTTAGTATGAAATATTTGACTTTAGGAAAAGAAATTTTAACCAATAGGGTATTTTGGGAAAGAACTTATATCTTATGCTCTAGAATGAATTTCTGTGTGCTTCCCTTATGGGAGTGTGCACTTTCCTTATGTGTGTGTGTATCTGTCCTTGTCTGGTTGTTCTTGTGTGCTTGCATGCCCATGTGTTTGTTGTGTTTATCTGTGAGCATGCATGCCTATGTGTGCTTGTGTGTTGCTACCTTATGTCCCTGCCTGAGTGCTTCGTGTGTATTTTTGTGTGCCTTCTGTGTGTATGCATGCCTTGTTGGAGTGCGTTGCTGCTTGTGCTTATGTGGTTGTGTGTTGCTGGTCTTGATTATGTGGGTATGTCATGTGTGTTTGCATACGTGTGATCACTTGTGAGCTTGCCTTTGTTTTCCTTGTGTACCGCTATTTGGCATGTGCATTGCTTTGTGCTTTGTTGTTATGCAACATGTTGCCTCTTATTTTGTTGCACCTGACCTTGACTTGTTGTGCACTTTGATGTCGTGCATTCTTTGCTATTTCATCTTTGTGATGCACTGAAGTTCCTTTTGTGAGTGTATTGCTGCTCCTGATGCTCATTTGTTTACTGGTCCAGATGAGCTCGATCTTGTTTAGCCTAGTATGCAATTGAGATGCTCCCCTGTATCCTCATATGTTTTTGTGTGTGCCTTGTACTTGAGTTCGATCTGTATGTGCACTTGCACTGTGTTGAACCTAAAATATAGCTTTATGCTTGACCTTACTGTCCTCCTTTGTGAGCACAGATCTTGTTCTTGCCTTCTTTTGTGTACTTGCACTTTAAACCTGAACTATTTTTTTAGTCGGAATATAGTGTTGTGTTCGGTTAGACATAACTTTCAAATGACTTGTCCGAATTCGACGATTTTACACTTTTTGGAAAGCCAATAGCCTAAGAAAGCACTATTATTTTAAGCTTTTCACAAAATTTTGAATAAGCTAAAAAATACAAAGGTGGGTCTACGCTTATATTAGAAAATCTGAGTTGCTTACCTTTAGAAAATCCCTCTTAACTCAAGTTGTAATCCATATTTCTACAATCTGAAAGTTGTTTTGGTAAGCTAATTCACTATGCGACAATTCATTCTTAGAGGCCATTACTTAATTTAGTCGTTTTGACCTTTAAATTTTTGTTAGAAAGTGGTTCATATATGAAAGTGATGTTACTTTTACATTTAATGAATGTATGTTTCTAATATCTCTTCATATGCGACTAATATTTAAATTTGAGTTGAGTAAAGTACTTATAATGCATACTTGGACTAAATGGCGGCGATAGCTCACTTTTGCTCGCTTAATAACAATGTTATTCACATAAAACGCTAATAAAAAGGTATTGTTTGACGTCTTCCTAAAAGAAATTACAAGATCGCAATTTTCATAAGAGGGAGTCTGAAACCACCTTGCTTTCTACGCCATATAAATAAATAAATTTAATTAAAATAAAACGTTTGAATTTGATTTTAATAACTATTATTTATGAAAATAAATATTACTTAATTAAAATCTATTTAATAAAGATCTTTTTTAATAAATTGAATTAAATTAATAAATCCTTTTCAAATAATATATTGGAATCGAATAAAATTTTCCTATTATCAAAATATAGTTTGTAAAATGAAATATAATCAGGTTGGGATTTATTTACAAATAAATACAAGGATTACTTAAAATAAAATAAAAGGATCGTTAACTAAATTAAAAGAGGCCCAAGGATTTTAGCCCTAGCTCAATTAAACTCTTTCTTCTTTTATTTGAAAACCCAATCCCCTCATTCTTCTATATTTTGCCCGTAGCCTCTAAACCCCAAATCGATTTCATGAGAGGAAAAAATCAGGCACGAAGGCCCTGGCCTGGCCATGCCAATGACAAGGAATGAGGTCGCGCAAAGTAGAGGAGCGGCAATTGTGCACACTAAGTTTGGCAGCAATCGAGGGGAAAAGAGTAGTCGTGATGTCGTGTCGCGATTTGGTAGACGATGCTGGGAGGCACCACGAGGTCAACGATGCAAGCACGTGTAGGCTTGACGACGGCGAATATTGGGGAGGAGGACGCGAGTTATTGAAGGTGATGGGCGTGGTGTTTTGGCTGCGATGGGACGACGACGACGGAAACTTACAGTGGCAAAGGCCGAATAGTTATTGATTTGGATAACAGAGCATTGTTTTGGTGAGTTTCGATACTCACATCTATATCTATATCTCTTTGCGTATACACACACATATATCTCGATTATTGGTTAAATTGTTTGTTTGGAATATTGATTTTGGATTGATTGTTGTTTAGATGTTAGTTGATTGTGTCGATTAGAAGTGGCAATTTACAAACGGAACTCTGTCTGTTTGCGAATCAAACTAAATATTTATTTGTATGTCGATGTGTGTATTTTATGGAAGACCGGAGTTCGACGGAACTCGACTCGGGTCATGCGATATCTTTACCACTAATAATGATAATTCAATGAAATAGAATCAACCGTGTCTTTTTGAAATCCCCAACCTACCATTCACGTATCGCCTCCTTTACCATCCGCTTGCTAGCCCGCGAAAACAATGTCAACCCCAATTCCTAATCCTCCACTACTTCAACAACATCAATACAATCCACTACTACTGCAACTACATCAGTCGATTGTCCACTAACCAAAATCAATTCTACACCGACGGCGATTTCTACGTCTTCTCCAACGAACCGCATCCATTACAATTTGTAATTAATTAATTATATTGTTGTGTTATTATTATATGCTTCTGTTGCCATCGGATGATTTGCAATGCAACATAATTATGTTTCTATGAATTAGTATGGGTTTCTGAACCACCCGCTCCTTCATTTTCCAGTTTTGCAACAGATAGTCTTCTCTTCTTAAAATTTGCATGTACGATAATAACCTGTCTTTACTGAAATAGCAGTTGGAATGAAATTTAGGTGCTATAATATACACAGGTTTGTTTTAACGCTGGACCAAAAATCGGACGATCAAAATTTATAACACAGGTGGATTGCTGAGTCAACGTATTGCTTCATCTCAAATTTTGGATGCTGCACATAATCTACAATATCGAATAGTACATATCTCTACTATTAATAAAGAGAATTCAATAAATAGAATTTCCACGGTGTTCTTTTGAAATTCCAAAAATACCCTCTTTTATCAACGGAATCTCATTATCGGTGAACTATCTCTACCACCATCCTCTTTGCGACCACCCATCAACGGATTTCACTATCAATTTTCAACTAACACCACCAACAACTATTTGAAATAAAAACGCTATGACCATCAAAGATTTTGCACTTATATCATATATTCATCCATTAATCTTTTAAAATAAAAACCAAATATCTTTAGCTACTAGATGCACGTATCGTGCAATTTATACTAGTATTTATAGTGATGCTTGGTTGATTGTTTGTGGAGTAATTTTACTCCATAATTTATATATTTATTTATTTTTGTTTTAAAAAGATGTTTTGAAAATTTTTAAAAATTTATTTAAGGGTTTTGAAAGTTTATTAAAAGTATTTTATAAATAATTTACTAAATTTTATTCGATAAGCTATTTTTATACTTACAAATATAATTTTCAATTATAATTATAAACATAGCTTTCTTTTGGTTATAAAACTCTTTTTAAAATCAATATTATAATATATTATAAGTTTGGAATTGTTTTAAAGGTAAAATATAATATATTGCTATTTTATAAAATTTATTATGAAAATTTTAATACTACTTTTAAGTGATATTTTATTATAAAGGTTATTTAAATATTTTTGAAAGAGTTTTCAAACCTCGGGAAATTTAAAGGAAAATGTTTTAATTCTAATTAGTATAATTAGTATATTATAAAGTGAAGATTTTGTATTATATTTTATATTTATTTTGGAAGTTTATAAATTTATTTAAAGTAGAGTTTCATTATGGTAATCTCTATAAGTTATATTTAGTTAGTAAAGAGATTATGTTTGTTTTATATGTATATAGACAAGGATTTAAAGGTAAATATAGTGTTAAATCTTTATCTTTGGTATTATATAAATGGTGTGAAAGTATTTAATAAATAAATTTTTTACTAGATTTATTCTAGAATATAAAATTAAGATAGGAAAAGTTTTATTTAAAATTATTAGTTTATTGAAAGTAAGCTATAACTGGTTTTATTAATTATTTAAAAGATTATAAAATTGTGAAAAATATAAAATATTTTCTGAGTATAGATATTATAAAGTCTATTTCACTGATAACATGATCATTTATGAAATACTGAAGTGTGCAATATATATATATATATATATATATATATATATTTGAATATTCGATTTAATTGTTTAAAGAAAGATTTTGTTGAATTGTATTATTATTTCATTTCTAAATTAAATTAGGATTTTTATGTAAGATTTCTACATTTTCTGATTTCTCATTTTCCTATACTGATTTTTATATTATGAACGATTCACTGTTGGTATTGATTTGATTTATGATTTTGATATGATACGATGATGACAACATTCGTCATTTCGAAATATTTAATTCTGTATGACGAGAAATCTAAATAAACGAAGTTATAATACTGTTTGGGATGGGTGCATTTAGTAATATTTCTTCGGTTATTCTTTGGAATCGTTATATAGAATATTATGGAGATTGAGTGTAGTTTATGAGCATTGAATAAATGATTGAGCATCACACGGTAGTATGGGACGCCGATGTGATACTTATGTGATTATTCATTGTAAGTCACTCAAACAGGGATTTCTCTTGTGTATATGATGATACTTGCTGCGGTGAGTATACTATAGTCATGTGTTGACCTATATGTGGAGTCATTTATCAGCATATGATTAGAGTTATGTGTTGGCTATCTGATATGAGTATTATGTGTATGTCCACCTTTGTCCAGCTTCCTTTATGTTTCGGGAGTGAACCATATTGGTTAGTATCCACCATGGTGGCCTAATTGTGGGGTCATGCCCTAAATTCGTGACACCCTCATATTATTTAGTTGTGAGTTGTTGCTGAGTGTATGCCCATATGTCACATAGGCTAGCAGTCAATTACCATAGGGGCACGTGCCGAGTCATAATCGAAGAATCCTCGCATTGTCGAGCGCATTGGTGGACCATTGTCATGATACCGAAGGGGAGGTAACCGATGACTTAGGAGTCATGTCAAACGGACACACGTCTAGCTCTTGGAGCAAGCAGACATGTTTTCACTCTCCTTTCTGGTTCCATGTGTGGATGGTGGATTGGTATATACTATTTATATTCCTCTGATGAGTTTGACTATACTAGAGATGTTGTGTCTAAAGTGTGGTCAGTCCCCGTTCATCCATATATTTTTGATGATTTAATACTATCGGTATATTAGAGATAGCCACTGTTTTACTATTTATGGATTGGATTGTGGATGTTTTATCCTTATTATGATTATGATGTCAATTATTGATTGGATATCAAGATTGGCTATGTCATTGCATATCTTTTCATGTATTTTGATGATATTTTTACTATTGAGATTGAGAGATATACTTAGGCAATGTCATGTGCTAGCATGACAATACTTGATGATATCTCATTACTAATGCTCTCTAGATTTTGATGATGATTGTGGATATGGATGGTTCACCCATTTGATATTGTTTCGATTAAATAATATTTGATGTGATTTTATATGGATGATGACATATTTATGCTTTGTTTCATGGTTGTTGTTATTCTGTTACCCTCTTGTTTGTTTGTCTCACTATTATACTATGCATATTCTATATATGCGTTTAACCCCTTGATTTAGATATAGTATGACCCATGTGTTATTTATGTAATACTCGAGTCAATCCGAGACATTTCGGTTTTAGGGACAGTGAGACCGGCTTGTGTTTTGGACGTAAAGGAGACTAGGATGTAGTATTATTGTATATCGTCTGAGTATTATATAATTTCATGTATGCATATTCTGGTGTTGTATATTGGACATACCTTGTATATTTATGTATTATATATTATCGCTACGATTGACACTATGATCTCTAATATTTCTGTATATTGTGTATTGTTCTATAATGGTGGCGCACATGTTTATTACTTTGTGCCGATACTTTGTACGTATAGGTAAGTTACTTATTTGATATTTCAATATGTATTAGTGTTAGCCAAAGGGAATATTCACGCATGTACCCCATATAGCTTAATTCTCTTGGATAGTATGATTATAGTGGTAGGGACGTTTCATTTGCCGTTATGATATTAAATGTACCTTTTTGTTGGTAGAATAACAATGAAGATGATGGATGTGGATGGATTTTTACCTTATGGTTCTAGGATATATTTATTGCGTCATTTGATTACATACATATGGTTAATCTAGTAATTCATGGTAACTCTCTCTTTTAGATGGATTGGACCCAAGAGTACCGCGAAGTCTCCAAGGAGGAATGTTATATTCTACCCAAACGAGCTAGATGTACTAGATTATGATTCGATGACATGGACATCGTACATGCGATAGGTACATAGAGAGCTACCTAACTTATGCATTATTTCCAATCATTTATGGACTGCATGGTTCCACTCATATGTATGAGTGATGTAGCATATCATCTTCCCGACAGAGTGATGCGGCATTTGGTATGCGACGACATTTTCCAGAAAATGCTCATTTCTACAAGATTGATATGGAAGCTGGGGAGCATGATATGGCGATTGAGATCTAGAATCATTATCATATGCACACGCAACAAGAGAGGGAGTTGACTTTAACTGTCGAAGAATATAATTCTTGGACTGAAACATCGTACGTCGCTACGTTCTATGTAGCAAAGATGTTCCAGTTGTGACGGACCCATACATGTCTAGAGCTCCTCTTGAGAGGAAAGTGGTATGTACACACATTGATTAACTAAGCAAAATAAATTGATGTATGTACTAATTACCTTTTTTTGTGCGGGGGGCTGCATTTACAGTACATTGGAGTTGGTTGACGAGATTTCTTAAGAAGTACCAGAGCGTTCAAATAGTAAATGCTTTAGTATGAACCGGATTTTACAATCAATTTTGGGAAGAATAAGCTATCACGGCCTACATCGCCCTCGCGTGTACTTCCACCTCCTCTTGTGCTCATCGAAGCACCGCCATCGGACTATGTGCCTCCTTCAACCACTATCACATATCATAGATATCATGCAGGAGGAATATAGGCCCGATCCTTCGCGACCTCGATAGACAATGCCACTGATGAAAGAAGACGAAGGAGATGACCATGAGGAGGATTCGTCGGATGAGGCTGCATTATAGCGGAGGAAGCCAAAAAGAAAGACTCCACATGAAGTTCGCAACCTAAGAGATTAAGCGGTATATTTTTGAATATTGTATGGAATTGTTAGGGTGCATGTGATGTTGTTTTTGTTAGTATTGTGGATTAATGGATTTAATGGATGTTGAATTTTATGGATTGTGGTATTTTGTTGTATTTCATGTAGTTTTGTGTTGGATTAGATCGATGATGGAATTTGTTAATGTTGGTGTATGTAAATGGGTTGTGCTTTGTTTGTTTCTTGTTTCAGTTTGAAACCTGTTTTTGCTGGGGTGGTATTTGAAAGATCGTCAACAGGCGCTATTACAAATAACGCCAACTGGCATTATTACAATATATGAAATAGCGCCTGTTGACGTCACTTCAAATACCGTCCTAGTAAAAACAGGTTTCAAACAGAAACCTGAAACAAACAAAGCAGAAGGTTTAAAACCAAATGAATATGAAAAGGTATATCATACATGTCATCGAACAGGTTCATATCAAATAGAAAAACTATTCGAACAAGCCTTCACATAAGAAGTTTTCAAACAAATACATTTACCACCAACTTAAACAAAGTCATTTACTACCAACTCAAACAATTAGAACAAATATAAACGCTAAGTTGCAGAAGTGCAACGATTCTTCTTGTGGTCGTGCACTCCATATATGTTGCACCTATTTCGTTTTGTAGCGTGCATCTCATACATAGTGCCTTTAATCCTTGTAGGCCGAGGCCTTCCTAGTGGCCTGCAAGCTGTAGGTGGTAGAACCAACTGACATTCGTGTGCACTCCATTAACGTGTATCATGAACGGGATAAAATTCTGATGTGTACACCGCCAAGTAGTTGTGAACTGAGTGTCAAGGTGATGCGAAGTCATGATGAGCTCTATTCGCACCATTTACAATTGTCGAACAAGCAGTCATAACATGTGCACAAGACAACTGCTGTAGTAATGGAATGTTGCGTGTATAAGAACACATGTTACCATCAACTGTTGCTTTAAATTCATCATCAAAGTAGTGGATTGCTTGACGTTCTACTTGATTGAATCGAACTAGCATTGAACGTCTTGCTTCACTTTCTCTCTCAAATATCTTTGCTTCCCACTTTGGAGTTAAACGGGTTGTCGAAGTTTTAGCAGCCTCTCTTCTTTGACAAAAATAATTCACCGATCGAAAGAATATACGGGCAACCCAAGCTTAAATAGGAAACGATCGTACACCTCTAAGCACACCAATAAAACTTTTCGAAGCATTAGTAATCATGACATGAAATCGACCACCGTCATCCTTACACAATGCCCTGTTTTCCCTTTTTCCCACCCAAACATCTCTCTATCCAGTTGTACGCTCTAATAGTGGTGGTTTTAATTTCTTATCGAATTTTCATATACTCGACTTCCTCCGAAGTTGCAGCATAATATAACCCGTCAATCATTTGTCTCTAAAGCCAACGGCTTGAAATTTTGTTTTCAAATTTCTAGCACAAAATATATGCTTATGAGATGATCTCCAGTTGCTTTTCAACGTTGTTGGTATTTCTTTCATTCTTTCGGAAATAAAAGTAATGCATCGATCATTAACACTATGAATGAACCTTTGCATGCAAGCAAAAAACCAACCCCAACTATCACATGATTCTGACTCAACAATTCCATAAGCCAAAGGGTAAAGCTGGCCATTCGCATCTACCGCAGTTGCAACAAGTGAGGTACTTTTGTATTTTCCATACAAATGCGTGTCATCAATGCAAATCAAAGGCCGACAATGTACAAATCTATCAATAAAAGGCCTAAAAGTCCAAAATGCTCGATCAAAAACTCCATACTCATCTGTTGTTAAATGTCCAACACTACTTGGGTTCGTTCTAGAAATTTCCACAAGATATTATCGTAGATTGGTATAAGATTCTGCCCAATCACTATAAATCCATTCTATCGTCTTACTCAAAGCTCTCCACGCTTTCATATAATCAATTTTAATAAATAGTTGTTCTTTCATTAACATGCATTGTTCCAACTATTATATCTAAATCCGCTTTTACAAAAGGCATGATCTTCAAAACCAAAAAAGTAGATGATGTTAGCTTGTGATTAGAGTTAATTGTTGAATTAACTCAACTATGATCACTTCGATATTTTTTAATAACCATTATTTCTGATTGAGATTTTTTCTGATTGAGATTTTTTAGAAACTACAGCATTTATTCTCCATGGACAATTTGAATCGACATTGCAAATGACGGTGTATTTTATTTTATTTGACTTAATTGGCTTAAAAGAAACTACTTGTAGAATAGACCATTCACTTAACTTAATTGTTGTAGAAATTTTGCTTTGCACTCAAATACCATGCGAACTTTGAACCCATTTTGAATACTAGAGGATAAGAATAATTCATCGTTGAATCGCAAATTTGCAACGATGGATTTAGCCATTATTTGTGCATTGCATAGATCATCGTCCAAAGGTATCTCCATGTCTGGTTCATCACTATCTCCATGAGCATCGTCTTCAACTCCAAAATCATAGTTTAGTGTTTCATCATTCACTTGCATGCTATCGATCCACGTCATATCATTCTCCAGTCTAGTTGCAACGGTCATGCTATCAAGAGCAGGATCGTCGTGTGCATCTACATCAGTTGTTGGTTGAATGTTTGACTGTGTAACAATATCATGTGCCGGAAAACTACAATATGAATATATAACATTTTTAATACATTTACATAATGCAACACAATTTATTAGCATTACAAAACACAACGTACTTTTCGCTCATATTGTTTTTTATGCAAATGGTAAGAGATTTCTGCAAAAGAAAATAGGGAGAGATTTGGGTTTTTGTGATATAAGTTGGGTAAAATTAGAGTGAAACGAGAGAGGGGAGGGCTGCTTTTTTTATAGGGTCAACAATATATGTGCTATTTCAAAAAGCGCCAATATGCGGTATTTCAAAAGGCGCCTACTTGAAACTGAATAACAAAACATATTAAACCTAGTTGGCGTCATTTCAAATTTGTCCACCGACGCTATCTGAAATGTCACCAACTATGCTTTTTTTTGAAAATACAAATGGCATTTTAAATGTCGTCTATACATTTTTAATTAGCATGGCACTGAGCTGGTCAAAAGCGGCATATATTTGTAATTAGTTTTCAAACTGGCCTATTTAAGTGATAAGTTTACAAAAGCGGCCCAAATCGAAAAAAAAGCCTAGTTTTAATTTATAATAAACTTTTTTTAAAGAATAATTAACATCGGCCTCAAAAGGACAATAAGATCAGAAAGAAAAAAATAATAATCAAAACAATGTATTTTTTTATCCACTAATAAACGTAAATTACGTATATACATAATTAAATTTAACATTTTCACAAAACGTATTAACTAAAAATATTCAATATTTTTCAAAATTACAAACTACGGTATTCATTACTTGTTATTAATTTAATATCATTCTTGAAAGAAAAAAAATTATTATTGATAAAGGATTCACTCGATTTACTAGTTTTAAAGAGAAAGACGTATATATTTGTAGTAACATTTATTTTAACAAGAAAAATTGTGTATATATTTGTTTGTAATGAAATACCCACTTTGAAAAGGAGATATATATATATCTTTGTAATCAAGTACTAATTTAAAAAAGAAGTAAATTATGTAAACTTGAATGTAGAATAATGTAAGAGAACTAAAGATAATTTTGTGTATAATTGTGAAAATTTTAAGTTATATGAACTTGAATGAAGTACTAGTTTTATAGTTTTTGTCGATATAAGTGTGGTATACAGTACCTAGAATTGTCCTTATGTATGATTGTTCCAAATAATAATTATTAGTTAACTGGATTTATTTTAAAAATTAAAATTTTAGATCACTTAATTAATTTAAATATATAAATTTGATTGTAAAATAATATGATAAAACATAGGAGAATATTGTAAATAGTTGTCAAAATTATTAAATGTCGATATTTAAATGTAAAATGATAATGGAGAGAATCACTGGAAATTAGTAATAATAATTATAATAATGATAAATGGTAGGGATTTGAAAATAAAACATATGGCGAGAATTAAGCAGAGCAGAGCGAGAATTAAGCAGAGTGGAGGAAATCTCTAGAATTAATAAGAGAGCAGAAAATTCTTCTATTTTACAATATACATATATCCCTCTTATTTATTTATTTTACTAGTTTACCTAATTCAGGAAGGATTCAATGAAGTCCATTGCTTTTTAAATCATGGTTGCATCATAGGCCTTGACTCTTCTAACTCCTAGTAAACGCTACAATGCTGAAAAGAATCACACAAAATACAAGAAAAAGTATGGTAGTATCATAGACCTTGACTCTTCTAACTCCTAGTATACGCTACAATAGTGCAAAGAATCACATGAAATACAAGAAAAGGTAAATACGGTAAGAGAAACCCGAGAACATTGAAGAGAACCCTAGTTAAATAATAAGATCATGGTCGGAAAAGCAGTTGTTGAAGTGTCCAAGAGGCTACGAACAAAGGTGGTAGAAAGCAAGTGATGGTTGAAATAAGTCACTCGGCGAGGTTGGCTTATTAATAGCCTTAAATGTTTTCTTACTCTAAAATAAATATGAAGGGTAAAACAATCAATCAATTATATCTTTCTGTTATAGTATAATAATAAATCAATCACATTTTCTGATTTTGTGGCATTCTATTATTTTTCTCTTCTATAATTTTTTACATTTTTTTATAGATACATAAATGTTAGAGCTTACGAGTTCGATTCTCACCGTGCTATTTAATTATATTTTCTCTCATGCTATTTACAATATGTATCTATGTATTAAATAATAAAATAAAAATAGTTATAATATGCTCTTCTTAATTCCCTTATTTTATTTAGTATTCAATCTGTCACAATTTAGAATTCGTCTATTTACGTTAATATTTAAATGGTGCAATATTTTTAATCCTTTCACCAATGCTATTTACATCTTCAAAAATTTCAAGTATTTTATTTAGCTTCATCATCAATATTTTCATTTATGTTCTTCACATTATTAAACTTACCAATCACTTCAATAAATAAAAATAAAAACTTTTAACGTACCATTTCATCAAAATTATTATATTATTAAGTAACATATTCAAATTTTATTTGATGTCTCAACCTAAATTGATAGATTTAAGTTTTAAAAAATGAAACCAACGCGGTTAACGTTTATGCATATAGTAAAGATTAAATTCTTAAAATATCGAATTCAACCAAAATCTCTGTTATCTTATGAAAACAATAAAATAACATATAAGATATAAGAACACATAAATAAAAATAAAATTAAACTTATCCACTGAAAAATATTTAGAATTTTAATATATATTGTACAATATCTTTGTGTGCAACACGGGAGCTATACCCTCTAATTTGTGGAAAGCTGATACTGTATGTATCACATATTAGCAACAATAACATGTGGACAAGGTAGTCATAAAACAGTCGTGGGTTTGATGCACCAACTGTACTCATAAATCAGCACATTTGCATTCTACCTTTAACATAGAATTAAGAAAACATAATCCTGCGTCAAGAAGACTAGCCATTCACCAACAATTACAGTTTAAGCACACATAAAAAAGGAGTGGTGGAGCTAGAACAAACTGTTTACACTGCTTTCATAATGGCTATCAATTTGTCAACAGTACAGGGTACTATGATTTTTATACACATTGTTAATAATACATACCATTTCACACAGTTCACTTTGTAAGTTATGAGTCCGTAATTCATAAGAAGGGTTCAAAGATCTCAATATATCAGCATAGCATTTGTAACCAAGAACATTATAATCTATATTTTCAAGGTATTGCCCAACCATGATATAAAATGGGTGTCGTCGTGGTCATCAAAATTCCTACTACATCCAGAAGACAAACAAACACCCAGAAGCAAACTTCAAATGTTTATTCAAGATACTCTATAATCTCACAATCAGTATGAAAAACTTACATATCCTGGATGTCCAAATGCATAAACCAATTAGAACTGCTTCCTCTTCTAAGAATCTTGTCCTCCTTTGAAAAAGCATAAAAGATCCCAAAACAAATGCTGCAGATGGAATGAGATACCCATAGAAATGGTAGATCCTCGAAATACAATGCAATAAAATTCCGCTTCTACACCTCTGGAAAAAAAAATATCGATCATATAATGGGTCGTTTGATAAAAATTACGATATAAACAAAAATCGAGATCTAGTGTAGAGACCCCTCCACTCTCATATGCAAGAGACCTAACAGAACTCAAATCACTACTGAAAACAAGATCGATAGATAACATTAAACTGCCCTAATAATGATGCCAATCCTACTTTTTAAAATCATAATAACAAATTTTCATTTACATCATTCGTTAAAAAGGAAAATATTACAGCAAAATGTTTTTGCTCCATCAATCGAAAGGTGCAAATATCCTCCAATTGAAGAAGCAATCACTGAAATTTTATATCTATACAACATAAAATTACACGATTGTTTTACAGTTGAGGGCTTGCCAACTTGATCTACCATCGTATTACTAGGTTACCCAGTTTGATATAAGGTTAGTGGTTTATTACCTACTTGACAAGGCATAGTTCTAGGGTTACTGGTTAGGCACCCCCGCTGAATAGGGCAACCCATCTTGAAAGTGCAACCATAGTCGTGAAGAGATTGCACCAAGCATCTCACAAAACTGTTTTATGACCTAGCAGTGTAGAACTCAGTAGATCGGTTGCCTAAGTTATATGATATTCCAAGTATCTCACGAGTTCAGTTCTGAGCAATTGTATTTTCTCCACTACCAATTTTTTCAATGTCCTTTTCCCATTTAATATCATTTATATTGGTTTTATTTACTTGAATTTTGAATGTGGCCGTATTGGTCAAAACGTTATTAATCATGTATATATTACAAAAAATATCGATTAATATTGTCTAAAAAAATGGTTTAATTTGATTTTAAATAATAAAGACAACCAGAAAGTTCATGTCTAGGGTAACCCATATGGCCTTGTACTTGACCTACAATTGATTGGCCTAAATTATTTGGAAAATAAAAAAGTATGATAAAATTATGTTATTAGAACTCGGAAAAGAAAATGACCAATCATATAATGGGTTGCTTTCACGAAACATGTGGTAAAATGAGAACTATTTACTCTTCACAGTGCAGGATCTGGGAGGAAGTATTATTGAAAACTGGTCCAAACTTCAAATCCTCATTCGGTAAAAAGTAGGATCCGTTTGGTTTCATTTTGAGTTTTGTGTTCTGCGTTTTAAACATTCATTGCAAGATATGAGGAGAGCGGAAGAGAAGATTTAAAATTCTAATCAATTACGACGATGGAGGGGCAGCGGAGATTATGGATTATTTTCCATAAATGGTTATTTTGTATGTTAACTTCATTTTCCAAATTCATTGTCTTTCAAAAAGACTGCGCCGTGCGCATTTTTGTTTGGACAGAAACACAAAACTAAAAATAAGAAACCATACAGGACTTTATTGTTTTACTTTGATAAGATGCCAAGCATGCTTTCAAAAGTTATGTATACAAATTTTTAGTGGTGGATCCAGGATTTGTTTTCAATCAAAGGGGGCATAAAAAGTAATTTTTCATCAATAAAAAGATGTCACTGCCACAAAAATTTACTTAAAAGCTAATAATGTATGCTCGTGAATTAAATTAAATATCAAGATAATCTAATTATTCATTACATTAACACACATAAACGGTTGTTTTAGTAGAACTCTTTGATCAAATATTAAATTATAGCATATCTATTAAATAATAGTAAAGCGGAAGAATTTCAGACTCTCTTATTAATTATAGGAGTTTTCTCCACCCTCTTTAATCCTCTCAAGATATTTTGTTTTCAAATTTTTAGAATTTATCATTTTTAGATTATTCTACTAAATTTCTTATACTATTTTACATTCAAAACCAATTTTTCAACAAAATTTGCAATTATTACAAATCTCTTCAACGCTTCTGTTCTAATATTTTATATTCAAGCCCATAAACTTAAATTAACTACATAATTCAAAATTTAAAATGTTTGATAAACACCGCAAATATTTAAACCATCAAATAGATCCTAAAAGATGACAATTTCAATGCGTATACGTTAGTCGCATCAACAAATTGGTAGAATTAATTTTACATTTAGGTACAAAGCATATTAATTATAACAAATATATACATTAAAAATAATAATAAATTTATTTGATAATTCGTTTGTCTAAATGTAGTTATGTATTGCACTAAAAGTTTCTATTTTTAACTTCAAATACCTACATTTTAAAATTTCTACAATTACTTACAAACTCTTCTCAATTCTCTACTAGTATTTTATATTAAAGTCCATATATTTAACTAATTTTATAATCTTAAAATTCAAGGTATTTAAATAAATTCACTTAACTAATATTCATTAATTCATCTAACAAATCCTAAAAAACAATTTAAATATGTATACAGTACTCGTATATATGAGCAAAAATGATATAATTATTATTTTTATTTCGATATAAAGACACATAAATCACATAATATAAAATGTATACATAAATAATAACAAATTTTTTTGATTTATAATTCATTTATCTTAAAAAATCATCATATATTGCATAACTAAATTTCGTTGTTGACAACCTTTAAAAGGTAAATTTATATTTTAAAAAAATTGCAATGTGAACGCACGTATTACACCATAAAGATTAGGTTTTACAAAATTATCATTTTTTACATGATATTAAACCTTACCGAATTCATAACTCAACTAATGCTCATGACAATTATTTTGCAATAAACAAAATTGTAAACACAACCCCTTTACAGCAAAATGAAATCCACGGTGGGTAGCAAAGTTAAAATTGTTTAATAATTAAAATCTCAAATAATGGATTATGATTCACATATAGATAAGCTAGCCATAAGATGCTCCTCTCATCTACAATTACGTATAGAATCATTCTCAATTTTCTCATACTTGTTTACATTCAATTTCTTATAAATTATTTAAATAAATTCAATTATGTAATATTCATTAATTCATTTGTAAATCCTAAAAAACAATCTAATATATATATGCAGCATTCATATTAATAGAAGTGGTAAAAAAAATTCATTCATATATTAAAAATATGCATATATAATAATACATATTTGAGTTAGAAAATTAATTCTCACATAGATAAATAATTAGCAAAGATTGAACCTTCAACCTTACATCTCAGCGTTGTATGTCATTTTAATTCGAAATTCATCTATCTCAATAAATTGATAATGTGTTGCATAATAAAATTCTGCTTTTAACAATAATTAAAATATAAATATCATTTTTACTAACATTACCGTGTGCAACGCACGGTTACACACTAGCGAGTGATGATTAGAGGAGCAAATTTTAAGTAGCAAGCATTCAAAGGATATCCTATTATTTTCCAAATTTTAAGTAGGGCCCTCCAAGTCCATTTTGTAATGAGTGGTGGATGTGGTATATGACAGTAAATTGGAAATCCCAGAGCATGGCAGAAAACCCTAATCAAATCATAAATCAACAAATGTCAGTCAATGGATTAATGTTGAACCATGCACCTTATACAGGGGAAGGTCACTCTGACGACACTTGAGGAGTTGAAAAGCACATATGAGCGCAATTGTTGGTTTGAATGGACTTGGGTAGCGGTAAGGTGAACCTAAACATACAGCGGTAGACAGCCAACCATTGGCGGAAGTATGTGGTATACCCATCAACTAAGTGAAATATTTTGGTATTCGTGAGGGTGAAGATTATGTGAAGCTAGCCATGGGTACTATTTTACAACTTATAAACCAAAAAGGGTACAATTTTGCAACAGTACTGTGTAGACTGCGTTTCCACTACAACATATGGTCATAATAAAATATACCCATTATGGGCAAAAAACTATTATAGGTAAATGTCGATGCATCAGTTGTAATCCTAAACCAACATATTTATGTTCTACCATGCTGTACAGGTATGTACTTTGTTAGAAAACACAATGTCGATATTTTTTTAGCATTAAGCAATCTCTATACTGTGTCAACAAGCCTAACCATTTACCAAACACAAAAACAGAAAAGTTTCCTTTCTCAAAACCTGTAAACACTGTTTCAAATCTCGTTTATCTTGCCCGAGATCTCACTCGAGATCTTATTTTCAAACTTGAACTAGATGAGATTTAGCGAAATGAGATATTGAATATTGTATATATCTTATTTGACACTCATCTCTTCCACGATATTAAGAACCCGGACAAAATTTGAGGTAAGATATCAATAGAAGATCTCATAAGAAATTATGTTGTTGTTTTTTTTTCATTTACATAAATATTTTTTTACTTCTTGTGTGGATCTAAAAGAAATTGCACTTTAATAAATTATTACTAATCCTCTAATTTTATTTTTCAAAGTGAGCAAAAATAAAAGAATATTATTTACAATATTCAAATGAATAGAATCCAGTCGGTCAATCAATCAATCAAGCAAAAATAAAAGAATATTATTTACAATATTCAAAAGAATATTATTTACAATATTCAAATGAATAGAATCCAGTCAATCAATCAATCATTTTACCAGTTTCCTTTACAAATATATATTATCATTTAATATAAATTATGTATGTTAAAAAGTTATATTTCAATAAGAGTTATTATAAGTCTTTAAAATTTCAATTTTAAAAGCTCAAGTTATTCCGAGATAGTCCTGGGATGGATTTTAAAATCCGAGATGTACATCCGATATACACTCGTCTCACCTGAGATCTCGTCTGATGCTAGATATTGTATGCAAAACTATTGAGATGAGATCCGATCGAAATCCGAGATTTAAAACCTTGCATGTAACGGATATAAAGTTTGAAGCTTTAAGCATCATAACGTATACATAGATATTGTTAAAAAGTTTATATTTCGATAAGAGTTGTTACAAGTCTTTAAAATTTCAATTTTGAAAGCTCAAGTTATTCCGAGATAGTCCCGAGATGGATTTTAAAATCCGAGATGTACATCCGATACACACTCGTCTCACCTGAGATCCGGTCTGATGCTAGATATTGTATGTAAAACTATTGAGATGAGATCCGATCGAAATCCTAGATTTAAAACCTTGCATGTAACGGATATAAAGTTTGAAGCTTTAAGCATCATAACGTATACATAGATATGTTAATGCCAAACCTCTACACAATGGATATCAATTTGTCAAAATATAATCAAGACACTATGACTTAATACAGTGTGCTACCATTTCAAGAAATTCACTTTGTAAGTTATAAGGTTGCACCCTATAAGAATGGCTTAAACATAACAATATCAGTACCATTTGTAACGAAAATTATATAATACTTCACATATTGCACACAACTTCAAGGAATGAATCCAAGGTATTGCAACTATGTTATTAAGTAAGAAACAACTATTGATATTTATTGGTCATGTTCATCAAATTCTTCCTATATATAGTAGACAACAAATCACCCTTAAGCGAACCTCAAATGATTCTTTTAGAAACTCGTATGCATATTTCATATTCAGTACAAAAAAACTTACATATCGTGGAAGTCCAAATGCATAAACCTTCGTAAAATTGATCAGAACTGCTTCCTCTTACTTCTAAAAATCTTGTCTTTCTTAGAATAAGCATAAAAGAACCCAAGTACAAATGCCGCAGATATCGAAGCAGATGCCCAGGGAAATGGTGGGTCCTTGAAACAAACCAACGAAGCATCCAAATTCTGAGTTTCCAGATAAATCATAGTATGCACTGCATAAAGGTCATGATCCGAAGATCTGAAGTAGTAAATAGCCTTCTCGTAATCCAAATGAGACATTGCAGATATCACTTTTTCAAGTTTATATTTCAGTAAGTTCCACCTTTGCACGAATTCGACATATTTATTTCCTTTGAGCAACTTCCGTTCCCCACCATGAGATTTTATAGTATCTAACAATTCAACAACACTCGATATTGTATAATTTAACGAAGAGAGCAAAACATTTCTTTTAGCCGCATCTCTTTGAACAAATGAAAGAGATGAAGATTCTGAAAAGGGTCCAAATGGAGTCTGTCCTACACCCCACGTATAGTCCGCTAATGTTTTATTATGCTGAAAGCTCCAAGTGAGATGTGTAGGTGAAACACCCCACATGCTTTGAAGAATAGAAGCCACAATAGAACGGTCCAGATTTCGTGTTTGGGTGATTACGTGCCGTCCGTTACAAGTATAATCACTAACAGTTTGTGATACTTTTGTTCTAACAGCAACCACCATATCCTTAAAAGCAACAGCTTGGTGAAATCTATCAAGCAATAGAAGCTTATCGTAATCTAAATCAAAAACATACACAGGCAAAACTTTATCAAACGTCTCATCATCAATACCCGCTGCTTTATGAATTTCATCAATAGAAATCGACAATATATGCCTAAGACTCTTCGAGTCCATATACTCACTAACTATCAAAGTATAGTTTTCGAACAAAAACCTCGATGTGTAAGAACTCAAAGACTTTGATAGTGCAAAAGAACACACTGCACAATCATCAATATTTACACTGTTGACCCTAAATTTAAGTTCTTGATTCTTGAACACCACCCCACTATCCCTAATCGTCTTCTCCACAAAACCGAAATCCAACCCAACATTTGCATCCTTAGCATCCGGGCCATGCACGTGCACAAACTGCACCAACAAAGTAGTTTCAAAATGCACTGGAATACGCAGACTTGGCACAAGCAAATGTTTGTAAGCACTCAAAACTAACGACCCCAAATCCGAAACCAAAACCTTTTCGGAGCTACCTTTCCTTCTCACTCCCGCTAAGGCATGAAACTCCCCACGTGGTAAAACTCCATCTCCAGACAATGCAGGCCCATAGTCCACAGGTCCTGCAGCCAAATCAATCCATAAATATCTTTCCTTTCCGGTCCACAAACTCCCCAAGCACTTCGAAAAATGCACGGACCCAGTGCCACTGCCACCGCCTTCTTCACCGTAGCTGTATGCATATAATTTTTCCTGTTTTTCCAAATTCAAAAAATAAATGTAAAATCCAGGTGTGTTCTTCTCGCTTTCCGCTTGGAAATCTTTACGGATGATGTCATCTACAATCGTGTACGGGACGGAGTGGAGGTTGGATCGGGCCATGTTGGAGACTGACGACTGCAAATAAGAAGCTATGGCTGAGGAGATTCTGGAGGATAGGTGAGAATGAGAAGGATCTAGATGGAGAGAATGAGAGATCGAAAGGCGGTGACTGGGATCGAAGCCGATGACAGAGTAGAAGTCATTTGAAGAGGCAGCAGAAACGAAGGAGGAGAGGATGTCGGGGGCGATGGCCGAGAAAGAGCCGACGAGTTTGGCGTAGATCGGAACGGTGATTTGGAATTTGAAGTCGGGGTCTAAGGTTTGGGAGAGGGACCTTTTGAGGGAGGAGGGGAGGGAGGAGAATGAGTCGTTTGTGGACAGAGGATCGGAGAGGGAGAAAGACGAAAGAAAGGAGTCGAGGCCTGGAGGTGGGGAGGTGGAAATAAGGGTTAGGGTTTGAAATAAGAAGAGGAGAATTAGGGATTTGGACATGATATTGACGAAGATTTTAGAGAAGAAGAGAAAGTGGGTATTTTGGAGAGAGAAGAAATGCTGCAG
Organism: Allium fistulosum; assembly: GCA_030737815.1. Classification (NCBI taxonomy): domain Eukaryota; kingdom Viridiplantae; phylum Streptophyta; class Magnoliopsida; order Asparagales; family Amaryllidaceae; genus Allium; species Allium fistulosum. The sequence continues at coordinate 1,079,747,167 of CM060906.1, read as the reverse complement.
GGGTAGCTCTGAGGAAAGCAAAATCGTTGAAGTTGCCTTCAGTTTAGATCGTACTTCAAAGTGAGGAAAAAACAATTCATTATGCATCAGGGAATAGAATATTAATCTTGGTCCCTAATCCATAATTGAATTGTAAAACAGATCTCTTAATCATTAATTATATAAATTAGTGTGAACCCGTGCTATGCACACGGTTATGCTTAGCTATCATGAACGTCAAATTTAAATATTTGTTGATGTAATGGGATACATAGTTAGATTGTAAATCATCTTTCTTAGGTGGAAGCAGATGCATGCATAACTTACACAATAACATCATGCATTTTTAATTAAGAACTTGTGCTATAACATCCAAAGTTTATATTAATCTACTTATGTATGCACTATGTTACTTGTGTACTTCTTCCATATAAGCAACTGGAGAGTGGCAATAGTTACCATATGCGTTACACTAAATAATGCATGTTTTAGAAAATAGAAAATTATGTCTGCTAAATGACTACAGAAAATTTCAAGAAACTCACCACAGAGCTACGTCAACACTTTATCATATATTTATTTTCACAAACATTGCAGTTCAAATAAAATATGGATGCCACTTATTTGAGTAACTATACAAATAATGTTCAATGACCTCTACATGGATATATTGGGTACATTATGTATATTGTTTTCCAATTATGATAGTTCCTGTAAGTTGTCCACTTCAAGTTCATATTGGGCCTCTTAAAATTCTTCTTCAGGCATTACCTGCAATGTTAAAGCTGTTTATCAAATTCGGTGAATCATTATATGCATTAATTCTAGTTAAGTCTATTAATAGTGAAATCTTCTCAATATTTTTCATGTGTTGTATAAGGACTCCTTTTATATCAAGGGGAGATGAGTTCATTATTTAAACTATTATGCTAAAATGGGTATATTCTTAATCAGAAGCCAGACAAAAATGATATGTTGAAGTAATTGATGGCCACTTTCAACTAAATTCTACAAAAGATATAACATTATATTTTTATAGCCATTGTGAGAGGTTAGAGCATAATGCATACATGCATGCGTGTATATGGATATATGTGTGTGTATGTATGTTTGGGCATGTAGATACGTATATATGTGTGTGCGCGCGCGTATGCATGTGCTACATACAACTACACACGCATGTGCGCATTACACGTAAGTCACACCATTTAGCATGCTTGATTTTCATAAGTGTTAGCGTCAAAATTGGCCACTAACACCCAAGTCCAGATGAAAGCACCAACCAACGACCACAGATCACAGATAAAATGTATATAGAGAGTAATAATGCGAAGAACAGTAAAAAAAAGCAGTAATAACAGAGGATTTATAGTGGTTCAGCTGACTCCGGCCTATGTCCACTCCAGAAATTTCCTTTTTATTGATATCAGAATCAATTACAGTTACAATCCAGAGTTTTTAGAACAATAATGGCAGAGTAGCCTTAGTATAGAAGATGAAGTGAGGTAGAATGGAGATCCTTTCTTCTGAAGCTCTACATGCTGTATTTATAGACAAAACCTGAGCTGTTGGGCTTCCTGAGTAATCCGGGCCCATCAAGGCCATAGCCGACCCAAGCACAACATTACGATTGACCCCAAGCTGTTGACATGTCGAACGGAAGTAACCTGGGTGTTGACCCAAAGCAAACTGCACCACGACTCGAAGTCCTCCTCAATGCCGAGCCGAGCTCCATCCAATGCCGAACCATGTCCACCGATCCACTTCATCCAGTCCATGCCATCCTGAACGAACGACACCTCTCGAACCACATCATCCTGACCGAACAACACCTCACAGACCGAACCACCCTTGGTCGAACCATGATTGAGCTTCCCTCCTCGACCGAGCGGCACCTGCCGATCCACCTAGGCCACACCATATCCACCAACACCGAGCCACTCGTTGACGGTCCATACCTCCTTGCCGAACCAGACTTCCCAGACTGAACGACCCATCCTGGCCGACACATGCTCCCAAGGCCGAACCATGCTTCCAAGGCCGAACGACCCATCCCGACCGAACCATGCGCGTCCTTTGTCTTTGGCCGAACCACACTCGACCGAACCACAATGCCGAGTCACCCTGACTGAACCACAGTGCCGAGTCACCCTGACCGAACCACAGTGTCGCGCCACCTTACCGAGCGCCCCTAACTTCCAAACAAAACGACATCGTCAAGGTCGACCGACCCCTGACTTCCAGACCGAGCCATGTCATCAAGGCCGACCGACCCTTGACTTCCAGACCGAGCCGCACTAACATAGCCGAACCACCTTCCAAACGTGATGCATTTCCTATTCATCCAGTCGACTCAAACCTATCGCATTCCATCCTCGATAACTGAGAAGTCGACTTAGTTAAATCCGTCGGTCCTCGGCCTTGCCAAAAGGCGGGTTAACATTTGCCCCCCCAAAACATGCCTTGCTTTGAAAGGTGTGTTTTGAATAGCCTCACATCCGATATTCGAAATCCACATGTCATCCATAGCCATACCATCTGATTCATAATCCAACCCATTTTATCCAAGTACCATTGACGTATCCTTATCCAAACCAACGACTTCTCTGAGTCGATATCCAATTCCTATCCAGTAACCAAATCCTCATCCAATTCCACATCCATCTGAAATCAATTAACCTAATCCACGATCTCTCGAGATCATTTTATCCGAGTCCGGGACTTCTCCGGGTCATGTAGTCCAAATTGAGGACCTCTTCGGGTCCAAATCCTAAGTCAGGACCTCTTTGGGTCCTAAAATCCATATCCGGGACCTTATCGAATCCATATCCTTAGCTGTTCATAGCCAATACCCAAATCCATAACCTCTCTAGGTTCTTGCCAAGCGCAATCCACATTTGACGACCAATATGAAGTAATGTCTCGACCTAAGTCCTAGACCGATGGTGATCCTGGTTCAGTGTCCCTGAACGCTAAGTAATGCCGTAGCTTAAGTCCTAAGCCGAATCCTGGTCGCTCCGGACCCTTGCCGAGCATAGTCCATACTTGTCACATCCCGAAATTTTCGACTTTCGAAAATTCGAAATCGATACTCACTTTATCGACTGCCGAGCAATCGAGTGCCGGAAACTCCAATAGTGAGGGTTTAAGAAAGAGAAATAGACGAAAAGATAGAAGAAAAAGGTAGAAGAAGAAGAGAAGAACAACAGAACAACATCAGATACAGAAACAATATCAGAATCTCACATATCGCAGCGGAACAATATATAATAGATAACACTAGTCTTTTAAAACAAAGAACTACATCATTTTATTCATACATCAATCAGAGTCAATATACAACAATGGACAGTTATATAAACTTGTCCTCATACAGAATACACAGCGGAATAAATACTATCAGATACAAATACTACGTCTCGTCATCCAGCTTGCTTCCAAAGCTCCAGAATATCCAGAATATCCTGATAATATAACTCTAGGCTGCCAGTGTGGAAATTGGTGGGCACCCAGAGTTTAGAAGGGAACAATAAACTCCGAGTCAGTCATGGTGACTGGTGTGAGATCGTAAAACAGTTATTCTTTAAAATAAACAACAGAGAACTTTAAAGTAAATTCGCAATGCTTTTGGAAAATGAAACTACCATAAGACCTCCCACCACACACACAATGCAAACGCAGAATTGGAGGAGATTTCTTCTTATGATAGTCAAAGATGCTTACTACGCAAAATCAAATCATTTTTGATATTATTATTAGTGCATAGTGTAGAAAACATTTCGAAAGTATAATATTAATCTTAGCCAACATACGACCAGTATCGTATGCCTACTATAGCTACTATGTTCAATAGCAGGTTACCGCCACATTCCATAGCAGGTAATACAACTAAAACCGTACACGTCACGTATTGTTTCTTTGGATTTCCAACAAATGGTCAGGCTAAGGAACTTCCTATCCACGATGGGTACGTCCCTGGAATAGACGACCCGAGAACCTAACCGGATCTCTGCCAACACAAGGCCGGGTTACCTCTGCAAAAATAGGTAACTACTGACACGCGTATGCCATCCCCCGATCGTCACCGATCTTCCCGAGGATCCCCGATTCGCAACAAACCACATAGATAATAATAATGCAGTAACCATAGAGGTTAAGTATCTGGGCTCCATACCATGATACCACCTTTATCCAGAAGGAATGACATACACTAAGGGGCGCTACTCCCTAGAACCTTGCCGCATTCGTCCTGTTTCGACCATTTCCGGGGTGTGAGGCTCGATGAAGTCTCGTCCACAAAGCTACGCTTTCTACAAAAAGCCCTGCTTCGGGTCAAACAAAATGATCAACCTATGATCACAAAGATATAAGATCAAACAAATGATCATATCACAAATGATCAAACACTGATCATTTCACAGCAACACTCAGTATGCCACGTTACCAAATTGGGATATATCGCTGATAAATTTCAACTACATAACCTCTGAGCTCGTACGTCTCAGAGAAGGGTGTTAAGCTAAGAGAATAAATTCTCCGCCACCAACAGAAATGTATTTGAAAGAAATCAGCTTTATATCTCAAATTGTAACGTCAGACACACAATCCATACAAGTCTGTTCCGGGATCGAACAGAACCGAAGGCACTTCTCACGAAGCCCTTGCATTTCCGGATAAATTTCTAATCACGTCCGGACTTCCCGTCACTAAGGGTGATAAAACCTCTAAATCGAAGATCAGTCGATGTAGAGTAACTCGACGGTAATCCTTCCGTTTTCAAAAATATCCGGTCTTCAACACCGGTCTTCGAATGCAATTCATAACGACGTATCACGTATTCGGAATGGGTTATACGACCCCATGGTCCTTTCCCGGCTAACCCGAATAGTGAGCGTTTATTTAAAAACAAGTGTGGCATTCAATTTCATCCAATTCACAACAAATACCTATCTAAAGGTAATTATTGATAGTCGGTTATTTAACTATCAATAAAGATGCGCAACATCATCAGATTCCAAATAATTTTCCAAATTATTTCATCTTCCAAAATATCTTTTACTAGATATAAAATTTTCATACTTTAAAAATAAATCAATATTTATTTTTTCTCTAAAACAATTCCCCTTTCTTTTATAAATTCCATAGTGAATTTATATTTTTCAAAATATCTACTGATATACGATTTTCAAATCGATTCCAACATTCATTTTCAATTTATCTTTAAGAAGATAAATCTCAAAACGTTTCATTTCATTTTGGAAATCATTCCATACTTATTTAATAATAAGTAATTCACAAATCTATTTATTTTCAACATTTGAAAATATTCGATATACTTAAATCAATATTAAGTATATATTTCATTCTTTAAGGAAAACATTTGAGTCAAAACGAATGTTACGTAAAACATCGTTACGACGACTCAAAATCACTAGTATAGGGATTCGGATTTTAAGATAGATATATAAATCCCAATACTACATAAAACATTTCCTTTCGGGAATCATTTACTATAACAATAGTGTTATAGTCCACCATTTCCTTATATTTCTCGAAAACGTCTATTTCAACAATAAATGTTGAAATCTATGCTTTCGATTCATAACACATTTTAAAACACCTTTAAAATGTTTAACTTCATTTTTAAAATATTACTTCTTCAAAAATGAATCCATTTTACTTAACAATATATTCACTGTCCAAAATCGTGAATAAAATTTACTTAACCCCATTTCAATCATTTCTACACATTTTTATTTCAATAAAAATTCACTATTCAAAATCGTGAATATATCTTCTTAACTAATCTTCTATATTAAATTTATCACATTCAATCTATTTCGAATTTATAAGCACGTTTATAAATTCTATTTCTCTTTTTAATAACAACTTCGACTTATAAACCTTCTTTTATCACTTCTATATTTAACTTATCAAAATAAGTGACTTTGGGTTTATAAACAACTTTTATAAATTTTAATTCTATTTATAAAAGCTTCAATACCAAATCAATTTCAATATTGATTTCTAATTTTATTTTCAACGTTTGAATAAAATTTCCATATTGATTTCTCAAAAATTCATTTCTAAATATTAAATCAATTACAGATTGATTTCAAATTTTATTTATCACTACTAAAATAAATTCCTTATTTTTCTCAAATTATTCAATATTCTGTTCTAAAATGGATTCTTCAAATTGAAATCATTTTACATTGATTTCACAACTTATTTCAATTTACCAATTAAATTTCAAACTGAATTTCCAACTTATCTTCTTTTAAAAAAATTCCTTTTTAAGAAAATAAATTTCAATCGTTTCTTTCAATCTATTTAAAAATCCAAATTTAAATTAATTTCTTCAATTTAAAATCACTGTTTTACGAAATCCATTTATTTAACATTTTCACTTGATTCTGGAATTTATTCAATACGATTATAAAAATTTACTTTTTATACTTTAAAAATTCCTTTCTTCAAAATTTCTTCAATTTCAAAAATTGATTCACTTAGAAATTTTCTACTTGAATTTCAAAAATTCAATTTCGTTTATCTTTGGAATCCAATGATGTCAAAACATCCATTCAGCTAAATTTTAGGTTTCAAACAATTTCCAGATATCAATATGATTAATAGCATCACTATAATCATTTACAGATTCATATCACAATAGAAATAAATTCAATCAATGTGAGAGGTCCAGTTGGATCCCTCCAACCTGTTTCCCTGCATCCAAAGACGTTAGCACAATACCAATTCCACTCCAGTACGGAATTATCGCGGTATATGTGTTTTATAAAAATCCGCTTACTAACGGCGCAATAGGGTCTCATCCGCTATACGAGGCGGGAAATCATCAATCCAATATATACATATGCCAATATGTATATATTGCTATATATATATAGATATATCCTACTATATCTAATATCACAATCCAAACAGTCAATCAATCAAATCAATAACTGCAATTCAAAATTAAATCTGAGTGAGAAGATCTCACCTTAGCTTTAATTTGCCATCCATTTTCCATTCCAGTTTGTTTTCTTTGCAAATTTTAACCTTGTATAAACAATTATACAATTTATTAATATTCGAATAAATCGAATAATAAATTCCTATTGGATAAATTTAATTAACCAATGATTTTAATTTCAAAATTAAAATTTTGATTTTAACTAATTTCTTTTTAACAAAAATATTTCCTTTGAAACTACATATACATTAATAAGAAAAATTTATAGATTTTCAAATATCTATTTTAATAAATTCCTCAACATTCAAAATTTAATTTCGAAATCTTATACACATATTTTCTGTTCAGATCTTACTTACCTACAGGTATAAATAAAAACAGAATTTTCTTTTTAAATCTTACTGTTTCATTTTCCTAACATATATTCACATAAAAGCCTGATTTCTTTTCTGCAAATACATCCTAAATTTTCAATCTTTATAAGTATTTTAGAAACAACAGCTATTATTCTGTCTACTGTATATATATATATTAAGAAAACTGCCTATATTTTTTTTTCTTTTTCTATAGTTTATAAATCAATTATTATTTAATCAATTCAGCAGAAAAAAAAACAAAGTATTATACCTTCATAATTATTAACCTCGACTACAGACTGAACCCAGCAGATCAACCATCGATCACACGCGCATCCCCTCCAGGAACTCTAGTTCACTTCGTTGCTCCAGAACCTCGTGTTCGCGCACACGAATGCCAGCCTCCGACGAACTCGCCCAACCCTAGTGTCGCGCACGCGACCTCGTGCCACCGCCGCTCAGCCTTACTGTGCCGCCGCCTGTCACTGCGAGCTTCGACGCGAAAACCCATGGCCTAGCGAATCGCCTTGCCTCCGGCCCCACGTTTCGTACGCGACCCCCATATCGTCGCCGCCCCTAGCGAAACCCCCTGCCTCACGCTCGACATCGCAGTCGCCTCCCCCATACCCTAGCCTCGCGAACCCCTGTTCGATCGTGTATCCCCACTCGCGATTTCTTAGTTGATTTCGATTTAGGGCTTCGGGTATTCTTTTAAACGAGAAGAGGGAGGACGCGATTTTGATTTCAGAGAGGAGTGGTGCCATTTTTATCTCGAAGATTTGTTCGGCCTTAGTGATTCGAACTGAGATGATTGGTTATTTAAAATAGAGGGAGGTATGGTTTTACACGATTCTATTTCGTGATTGTAGGCAGGATTCAAGGCGTGATGAAAGGAGAAGACGTGGTGATGGTGACAAATTTTAAATTTAAATTCAAATTTAATTCGATAAAGATTTTTAATGTGTTTACACGCCGTGTGTTCACACCATAACTCCGATAAATACGAAATTTGAAATCCGGTAATAATACAATATTACGGACCCAATGGAACTGGTTTCGTCGAATTCCGAGACTGTTTGAAAAATGACTATTTTTAAATATCGGTTAAACGATATAAATTTCAAAACTGATCAAATCAATTCGAAATTGGATTCTGAAGCTTCTGTTATCTTCAGTATTGTCAATACGAATTTTAAAAGCTTTCGAAATAATCTTCTTCAACTTTAAATTGAAGATTCAAAATTTTATTCAGCTTTCAATCGATTAAATTTTATAATTTAATCGCCAAATTCAAAGTTATATTCGGGATTCAAATTAAATTATCGTTCAAATATTTAAAATTAATTAAATATTTCCAATTTAATTCGTTCAAAATTCTGGGTCGTTACAAACTTCCCTCCTTAAAAGAATTTCGTCCCGAAATTACAAGTCAAGAAAAATGATCCCTAACTCGTCTACTATCTTTCTCAAATTCAATAATTTTTATCAATTTATCGAAACAGATCTTTCTACTAAAGATTCGTTATTTATTCAACCAACTTTCTAAACATTTTCAAAATCTTCAAACATCATTGTTTACTTCAAAATTCAAATTTAAACTTAAACTTTCAAAATTTTCTCAAAAATTTTCTAACGCCCTAAATTTCCCGAAAAATTTCGCCAGCGTCTCCTTTGCGCGGCTAATACGGTACGACTACAAAACGTCCCTACGGACTCTCAGATTTCAAAAAGAAAAAGAAAAGGCCAAGCGGCTAGACAAGAAATCATCAAAAACTCATATTCAAATTAAATACGTACCTTTTGTCGAGCAATTCAAATTATCTTTGAAATTCAAATCCCATTCCTTTATAACCTGTATATCCTACTAGCCATAATATCTAGTTTCAACATTCAAACCATTTTGCAAATTTTATTACAAAATTTCCAGTATAAACTGCTTATACCTTTTTAGCTTACTATTGAAGTTGCATATTCAATTTCGTTCAATTTTTCATTTCACATTCATTTGAATTCAATTTCACAATTCCAATCTAATTTGGATTCAATTTACTTTCAATTCTGAAATATTGAATTTTATCAATTATCTGTCATTTACAACTGCACTATCTTAAATTAGTTCCAATTACTAATTCATTCGTCTTCAATTTGAACTTCATTCCAATCAGATTTCAAATATTCTATAAGTTAACAACTTATTTACATCTTGATTTATACAATCATTTATACATCCACATTCACAATTCCATTTTATTAAGGAATTTTATTTTCATTTATAAATTCATTTACAATTTATATTCACCATTTTATTCATATATGAATTTATTTCCTTATACTTTCAATTCACATTTATAGATTTCATTTGTTAATGAACTTTAATTCCAATCACATTTACATATTTTACATTAACAATTTCTATTTGTATAAGTTATCAATTCAATAATATTCCATAAATATTCTTATAAGTATTCCAGAGTCTTTTCAACCTTTCAAAACCATTTTGAAAAAAATTCGAATTTATCTTTTGAATTTTCAAAACAAAACTCAATTTTCCAAACAACTTTCATTTAAAACAACTTGGCAGCAATTTCTCTTTTGGAAACCCGAAAATGAACACCGGTGATGCTGCAGTCATTACCGAAGTTATTTTCCAGCGACCGAAAAGAGTTTAGAGCTTTCATCTCTTCAGAACATTTTTTCAAAACCTTTGAAATTCATTTTCAAATCAAAAAGAAATTAAACTTTTCAAATCTCCAAAATTTACAAATTCTTTTCAAAACATTTCCAAAAACTTCTCTGGAATCCCGTTTTAAATTACAATTCACATTTATAATTTATATTCTCAAATTTCATTCGTATGTGAATTTATTTCTCATCTTTAGAGTTATGATATTTCTTATTCAATTTCATATAATGATGATAATACTTCAATGTTATTGTTTTATAACAACCAAACATCCATATACTATGATAATTCATAGAAAATCATTTTTTTTTATACAAAAATAGTTTTGGGCAAAATTATTTCATTCACCCTATTTAAAACAATACTGTGCCGAATTGTTCTATTCAAGTGTTTAGAAACCCCTTCGATACAGTTTTGCAAGACTGTGCCGACGAAGGTTCATATACCACTCAATAAACAAATCATCACAATACAAAACAATTTTATATTAACTAACAAATACGCGCTCATATCTATTATTACACTCAACTCATTCTAGAGTACTGCTGACTCCATCTCTAATGAGTAACACCCAACAGAGCAGGGTTGTCGCTTAACCATATGCTCTGATACCACTTTGTCACATCCCGAAATTTTCGACTTTCGAAAATTCGACATCGATACTCACTTTATCGACTGCCGAGCAATCGAGTGCCGGAAACTCCAATAGTGAGGGTTTAAGAAAGAGAAATAGACGAAAAGATAGAAGAAAAAGGTAGAAGAAGAAGAGAAGAACAACAGAACAACATCAGATACAGAAACAATATCAGAATCTCACATATCGCAGCGGAACAATATATAATAGATAACACTAGTCTTTTAAAACAAAGAACTACATCATTTTATTCATACATCAATCAGAGTCAATATACAACAATGGACAGTTATATAAACTTGTCCTCATACAGAATACACAGCGGAATAAATACTATCAGATACAAATACTACGTCTCGTCATCCAGCTTGCTTCCAAAGCTCCAGAATATCCAGAATATCCTGATAATATAACTCTAGGCTGCCCGTGTGGAAATTGGTGGGAACCCAGAGTTTAGAAGGGAACAATAAACTCCGAGTCAGTCATGGTGACTGGTGTGAGATCGTAAAACAGTTATTCTTTAAAATAAACAACAGAGAACTTTAAAGTAAATTCGCAATGCTTTTGGAAAATGAAACTACCATAAGACCTCCCACCACACACACAATGCAAACGCAGAATTGGAGGAGATTTCTTCTTATGATAGTCAAAGATGCTTACTACGCAAAATCAAATCATTTTTGATATTATTATTAGTGCATAGTGTAGAAAACATTTCGAAAGTATAATATTAATCTTAGCCAACATACGACCAGTATCGTATGCCTACTATAGCTACTATGTTCAATAGCAGGTTACCGCCACATTCCATAGCAGGTAATACAACTAAAACCGTACACGTCACGTATTGTTTCTTTGGATTTCCAACAAATGGTCAGGCTAAGGAACTTCCTATCCACGATGGGTACGTCCCTGGAATAGACGACCCGAGAACCTAACCGGATCTCTGCCAACACAAGGCCGGGTTACCTCTACAAAAATAGGTAACTACTGACACGCGTATGCCATCCCCCGATCGTCACCGATCTTCCCGAGGATCCCCGATTCGCAACAAACCACATAGATAATAATAATGCAGTAACCACAGAGGTTAAGTATCTGGGCTCCATACCATGATACCACCTTTATCCAGAAGGAATGACATACACTAAGGGGCGCTACTCCCTAGAACCTTGCCGCATTCGTCCTGTTTCGACCATTTCCGGGGTGTGAGGCTCGATGAAGTCTCGTCCACAAAGCTACGCTTTCTACAAAAAGCCCTGCTTCGGGTCAAACAAAATGATCAACCTATGATCACAAAGATATAAGATCAAACAAATGATCATATCACAAATGATCAAACACTGATCATTTCACAGCAACACTCAGTATGCCACGTTACCAAATTGGGATATATCGCTGATAAATTTCAACTACATAACCTCTGAGCTCGTACGTCTCAGAGAAGGGTGTTAAGCTAAGAGAATAAATTCTCCGCCACCAACAGAAATGTATTTGAAAGAAATCAGCTTTATATCTCAAATTGTAACGTCAGACACACAATCCATACAAGTCTGTTCCGGGATCGAACAGAACCGAAGGCACTTCTCACGAAGCCCTTGCATTTCCGGATAAATTTCTAATCACGTCCGGACTTCCCGTCACTAAGGGTGATAAAACCTCTAAATCGAAGATCAGTCGATGTAGAGTAACTCGACGGTAATCCTTCCGTTTTCAAAAATATCCGGTCTTCAACACCGGTCTTCGAATGCAATTCATAACGACGTATCACGTATTCGGAATGGGTTATACGACCCCATGGTCCTTTCCCGGCTAACCCGAATAGTGAGCGTTTATTTAAAAACAAGTGTGGCATTCAATTTCATCCAATTCACAACAAATACCTATCTAAAGGTAATTATTGATAGTCGGTTATTTAACTATCAATAAAGATGCGCAACATCATCAGATTCCAAATAATTTTCCAAATTATTTCATCTTCCAAAATATCTTTTACTAGATATAAAATTTCCTTACTTTAAAAATAAATCAATATTTATTTTTTTTCTAAAACAATTCCCCTTTCTTTTATAAATTCCATAGTGAATTTATATTTTTCAAAATATCTACTGATATACGATTTTCAAATCGATTCCAACATTCATTTTCAATTTATCTTTAAGAAGATAAATCTCAAAACGTTTCATTTCATTTTGGAAATCATTCCATACTTATTTAATAATAAGTAATTCACAAATCTATTTATTTTCAACATTTGAAAATATTCGATATACTTAAATCAATATTAAGTATATATTTCATTCTTTAAGGAAAACATTCGAGTCAAAACGAATGTTACGTAAAACATCGTTATGACGACTCAAAATCACTAGTATAGGGATTCGGATTTTAAGATAGATATATAAATCCCAATACTACATAAAACATTTCCTTTCGGGAATCATTTACTATAACAATAGTGTTATAGTCCACCATTTCCTTATATTTCTCGAAAACGTCTATTTCAACAATAAATGTTGAAATCTATGCTTTCGATTCATAACACATTTTAAAACACCTTTAAAATGTTTAACTTCATTTTTAAAATATTACTTCTTCAAAAATGAATCCATTTTACTTAACAATATATTCACTGTCCAAAATCGTGAATAAAATTTACTTAACCCCATTTCAATCATTTCTACACATTTTTATTTCAATAAAAATTCACTATTCAAAATCGTGAATATATCTTCTTAACTAATCTTCTATATTAAATTTATCACATTCAATCTATTTCGAATTTATAAGCACGTTTATAAATTCTATTTCTCTTTTTAATAACAACTTCGACTTATAAACCTTCTTTTATCACTTCTATATTTAACTTATCAAAATAAGTGACTTTGGGTTTATAAACAACTTTTATAAATTTTAATTCTATTTATAAAAGCTTCAATACCAAATCAATTTCAATATTGATTTCTAATTTTATTTTCAACGTTTGAATAAAATTTCCATATTGATTTCTCAAAAATTCATTTCTAAATATTAAATCAATTACAGATTGATTTCAAATTTTATTTATCACTACTAAAATAAATTCCTTATTTTTCTCAAATTATTCAATATTCTGTTTTAAAATGGATTCTTCAAATTGAAATCATTTTACTTGATTTCACAACTTATTTCAATTTACCAATTAAATTTCAAACTGAATTTCCAACTTATCTTCTTTTAAATAAATTCCTTTTTAAGAAAATAAATTTCAATCGTTTCTTTCAATCTATTTAAAAATCCAAATTTAAATTAATTTCTTCAATTTAAAATCACTGTTTTACGAAATCCATTTATTTAACATTTTCACTTGATTCTGGAATTTATTCAATACGATTATAAAAATTTACTTTTTATACTTTAAAAATTCCTTTCTTCAAAATTTCTTCAATTTCAAAAATTGATTCACTTAGAAATTTTCTACTTGAATTTCAAAAATTCAATTTCGTTTATCTTTGGAATCCAATGATGTCAAAACATCCATTCAGCTAAATTTTAGCTTTCAAACAATTTCCAGATATCAATATGATTAATAGCATCACTATAATCATTTACAGATTCATATCACAATAGAAATAAATTCAATCAATGTGAGGGGTCCAGTTGGATCCCTCCAACCTGTTTCCCTGCATCCAAAGACGTTAGCACAATACCAATTCCGCTCCAGTACGGAATTATCGCGGTATATGGGTTTTATAAAAATCCGCTTACTAACGGCGCAATAGGGTCTCATCCGTTATACGAAGCAGGAAATCATCAATCCAATATATACATATGACAATATGTATATATTGCTATATATATATAGATATATCCTACTATATCTAATATCACAATCCAAACAGTCAATCAATCAAATCAATAACTGCAATTCAAAATTAAATCTGAGTGAGAAGATCTCACCTTAGCTTTAATTTGCCATCCATTTTCCATTCCAGTTTGTTTTCTTTGCAAATTTTAACCTTGTATAAACAATTATACAATTTATTAATATTCGAATAAATCGAATAATAAATTCCTATTGGATAAATTTAATTAACCAATGATTTTAATTTCAAAATTAAAATTTTGATTTTAACTAATTTCTTTTTAACAAAAATATTTCCTTTGAAACTACATATACATTAATAAGAAAAATTTATAGATTTTCAAATATCTATTTTAATAAATTCCTCAACATTCAAAATTTAATTTCGAAATCTTATACACATATTTTCTGTTCAGATCTTACTTACCTACAGGTATAAATAAAAACAGAATTTTCTTTTTAAATCTTACTGTTTCATTTTCCTAACATATATTCACATAAAAGCCTGATTTCTTTTCTGCAAATACATCCTAAATTTTCAATCTTTATAAGTATTTTAGAAACAACAGCTATTATTCTGTCTACTGTATATATATATATATTAAGAAAACTGCCTATATTTTTTTTTCTTTTTCTATAGTTTATAAATCAATTATTATTTAATCAATTCAGCAGAAAAAAAAACAAAGTATTATACCTTCATAATTATTAACCTCGACTACAGACTGAACCCAGCAGATCAACCATCGATCACACGCGCATCCCCTCCAAGAACTCTAGTTCACTTCGTTGCTCCAGAACCTCGTGTTCGCGCACACGAATGCCAGCCTCCGACGAACTCGCCCAACCCTAGTGTCGCGCACGCGACCTCGTGCCACCGCCGCTCAGCCTTACTGTGCCGCCGCCTGTCACTGCGAGCTTCGACGCGAAAACCCATGGCCTAGCGAATCGCCTTGCCTCCGGCCCCACGTTTCGTACGCGACCCCCATATCGTCGCCGCCCCTAGCGAAACCCCCTGCCTCACGCTCGACATCGCAGTCGCCTCCCCCATACCCTAGCCTCGCGAACCCCTGTTCGATCGTGTATCCCCACTCGCGATTTCTTAGTTGATTTCGATTTAGGGCTTCGGGTATTCTTTTAAACGAGAAGAGGGAGGACGCGATTTTGATTTCAGAGAGGAGTGGTGCCATTTTTATCTCGAAGATTTGTTCGCCCTTGGTGATTCGAACTGAGATGATTGGTTATTTAAAATAGAGGGAGGTATGGTTTTACACGATTCTATTTCATGATTGTAGGCAGGATTCAAGGCGTGATGAAAGGAGAAGACGTGGTGATGGTGACAAATTTTAAATTTAAATTCAAATTTAATTCGATAAAGATTTTTAATGTGTTTACACGCCGTGTGTTCACACCATAACTCCGGTAAATACGAAATTTGAAATCCGGTAATAATACAATATTACGGACCCAATGGAACTGGTTTCGTCGAATTCCGAGACTGTTTGAAAAATGACTATTTTTAAATATCGGTTAAACGATATAAATTTCAAAACTGATCAAATCAATTCGAAATTGGATTCTGAAGCTTCTGTTATCTTCAGTATTGTCAATACGAATTTTAAAAGCTTTCGAAATAATCTTCTTCAACTTTAAATTGAAGATTCAAAATTTTATTCAGCTTTCAATCGATTAAATTTTATAATTTAATCGCCAAATTCAAAGTTATATTCGGGATTCAAATTAAATTATCGTTCAAATATTTAAAATTAATTAAATATTTCCAATTTAATTCGTTCAAAATTCTGGGTCGTTACAATACTCGACGATCTGAAATAACAAACGATAGATAATATGGGGCCTAAGTCCTAGGCCTAATCCCGATCTCTCCGGACCCTTGCCGAGCATAGTCTATGCTCGACGACCTTTTAGCCAAAATCCAGAGAAAATCCAATCAAAATCCAATCCGAAATCCAAATCCAACCAGAAAACCAGAAATCCAAACCAAAAAACAAACATCCAAACTCGAATTCAAACCTAGGAAAACGAGCAAAACAGGGAGTTCAAACCAAACTTCAAAACCAAACCAGAAAAAGAAAGTGTCCAAACCAAAAAAAGAAAGTGTCCAAACCAAAAGGAAAAAACAGATTTCACAAACCAAGGCCTCACGGTTTATCATCGTCCCAGAGCATGCCTAGGGGTTATCTCTGTCCTCGTACATGAGTAAGCGACTTAGTCATTAGCCGAAAGTTTGTTACTTATTCCAAACCATCATGATTAGTCGATGACCAACCGACCACCATTCCTGGTCCTTGCGCCAACATCGTTCAGGGTAGGAGGTGGCTGCTCCTGTTCCACCACCACATTTCGAGTTTCGACATATTGTCGCAACTGACCATTCCTTACATGCTCCTCGATTATATCCTTTAGATGTCGGTAGCTGTTAGTATCATGCCCGTCCAGGTCATGAAAGAGACAGTGCCTTCTTGATGCCCTTTCACGTTCTGAGGGTTCCCTCCTTTTCGGCTTCTATAAGGAAGGCGATCTCGAGTTTCCAAGAATATCCGCTCCAGTGTTGCAGTCAATCCTGTATAAGTGGAGAATTTTGGTTCTCCCCAGCGCTTCCTTTTCGCTTTATCCTTGTCTTTGCTCGAGCTCTCACCGGGCGATCCTCCATCCTTAACCATGTTTACTTCCTTTGATTTTATATCCAGACATGCATCCTCTTGTTGAAGAAATCTCTTAGCTTCATGAAAAAATTCCCCAAGGTCCAGTGGTGGATCTCGAATCAATGACACTTTGAAATCCGAATTATCCTTGACTCCTGATACTACAGCCATTAGGACCATTGATGGATCCGGTCGATCCACCGAAGTAATTGTCGCATTAAACCGAGTTAAGAAAGTCCTGAGCGATTCATCCACCCTCTGCTTAACCGACGTTAGTGTCATCGCATTTTTTGGCCTTTTTATGTGAACTCGAAACTATCTAGGAACTTATCCACCAATTCTGTCCATGTTCCAATAGATCCATCCTCTAGCTGTCTGAACCACATAGCAGCTATATCGGTCAAGTACATGGGGAAACATTGAGCTATAACCTCCTCGTCACGTACTCCTGTATTCCTGTTGGTGTCGGGCTGCGCAGCGTCATCCTGTATCTCTCCATGGATCGGTCCAGCATTACCTGGTGGTGTGCCCCCAAGCCTAGGTCCATTCAGATTGACAGCTGTTTGTTGATTAGGGGCTGACCCCTGCTGAACCACTCCATCTACTTGCCGGTTGAGTCCTTCTGATCCAACTCCATGGATCTGAGCACCTGCAGTTCCTGCTTGTCCAAACTGTCTGAAAAGTGCCTGCATCATTTACTCTTGCCTTTTCAACTGCTCCTGCATGGAATTCATCATGACCTTCATCTCATCCCTAGTGATATAGATGGAGGCTTGATTAGCTCCAGAGGAAGCTTCCTGACTTCCCTCTTGCTGACTTCTTTCCGTCCTCTGTCTCCTGGTTGATTGCTTTGACATAGTCTCTAGGATCCAAGTTCCTAAGCTTCTGAATCCAAAATCCAAGCTCTAAAATCCTTGAGTGCTAGCTTTCTCAGTGAAAGCACCACAATGTTAGCGCCAAAATTGGTCACTAACACCCAAGTCCAAATGAAAGCACCAACCAACGACCATGGATCACAAATAGAATGTATGTAGAGAGTAATAATGCGAGGAACAGTAAAAATAAAAAAGAAAGCAGTAATAACAGAGGATTTATAGTGGTTCAGCTGACTCCGGCCTAAGTCCACTCAAGAAATTTCATTTTTATTGATATCAGAATCAATTACAGTTACAATCCAAAGTTTTTAGAACAACAATGGCAGAGCAGCCTTAGTATAGAAGATGAAGTGAGGCGGAATGGAGATCCTTTCTTCTGAAGCTCTACATGCTGTATTTATAGACAAAACCTGAGCTGTTGGGCTTCCTGAGTAATCCGGGCCCATCAAGGCCATAGCCGACCCAAGCACAACATTATGATTGACCCCAAGCTGTTGACATGTCGAACGGAAGTAACCTGGGTGTTGACCCAAAGCAAACTGCACCACGACTCGAAGTCCTCCTCAATGCCGAGCCGAGCTCCATCCAATGCCGAACCATGTCCACCGATCCACTTCATCCAGTCCATGCCATCCTGAACGAACGACACCTCTCGAACCACATCATCCTGACCGAACAACACCTCACAGACCGAACCACCCTTGGCCGAACCATGATTGAGCTTCCCTCCTCGACCGAGCGGCACCTGCCGATCCACCTAGGCCACACCATATCCACCAACACCGAGCCACTCGTTGACGGTCCATACCTCCTTGCCGAACCAGACTTCCCAGACTGAACGACCCATCCTGGCCGACACATGCTCCCAAGGCCGAACGACCCATCCCGACCGAACCATGCGCGTCCTTTGTCTTTGGCCTAACCACAGTCGACCGAACCATAATGCCGAGTCACCCTGACCGAACCACAGTGCCGAGTCACCCTGACCGAACCACAATGCCACGCCACCTTACCGAGCGCCCCCTAACTTCTAGACCGAACGACATCGTCAAGGCCGACCGACCCCTGACTTCTAGACCAAGCCATATCATCAAGGCCGACCGACCCTTGACTTCTAGACCGAGCCGCACTAACATAGCCGAACCACCTTCCAAACGTGATGCATTTCCTATTCATCTAGTCGACTCAAACCTATCGCATTCCATCCTCGGTAACTGAGAAGTCGACTTAGTTAAATCCGCCGGTCCTCGGCCTTGCCAAAAGGCGGGTTAACATTTGCCCCCCAAAACATGCCTTGCTTTGAAAGGTGTGTTTTGAATAGCCTCACATCCGATATTCGAAATCCACATGGCATCCATAGCCAGACCATTTGATTCATAATCCAACCCATTTTATCCAAGTGCCAATTGCCATATCCTTATCCAAACCTACGACTGCTCTGAGTCGATATCCAATTCCTATCCAGTAACCAAATCCTCATCCAATTCCACATCCATATGAAATCAATTAACCTAATCCATGATCTCTCCGGATCATTTTATCCGAGTCCGGGACCTCTCCGGGTCCTATAGTCCAAATTGGGGACCTCTCCGGGTCCAAATCCTAAGTCGGGACCACTCTGGGTCCTAAAATCCATATCCAGGACCTTACTGAATCCAAATCCTTAGCTGTTCATAGCCAATACCCAAATCCATAACCTCTCGGGTTCTTGCCAAGCGCAATCCACACTTGACGACCTATATGAAGCAATGTCTCGACCTAAGTCCTAGACCGATGGTGATCCTGGTTCAGTGTCCATGAACGCTAAGTAATGTCATGGCTTAAGTCCTAAGTCGAATCCTTATCGCTCCGGACCCTTGCCGAGCATAGTCCATACTCGACGACCTGAAATTACAAGCGATAGATAATACGGGGCCTAAATCCTAGGCTGAATCCCGGTCTCTCCGGACCCTTGTCGAGCATAGTCCATGCTCGATGACCTTTTAGCCAAAATCCAGAGAAAATCCAATCAAAATCCAAATCCAACCAGAAAACCAGAAATCCATAACAAAATCCAAACCAAAAAAAAACATCCAAACCCGAATCAAAACCTTGAAAAACGAGCAAAACAGGGAGTTCAAACCAAACTCCAAAACCAAACCAGAAAAAGAAAGTGTCCAAACCAAAAGGAAAAAACAGATTTCACAAACCAAGGCCTCACGGTTTATCATCGTTCCAGAGCATGCCTAGGGGTTATCTCCGTCCCCGTACATGAGTAAGGGACTTAGTCATTAGCCGAAAGTTTGTTACGTATTCCAAACCATCATGATTAGTCGATGACAAACCGACCACCATTCCTGGTCCTTGCACCAACATCGTTCAAGGTAGGCGGTGGCTGCTCCTGTTCCACCACCACATTTCGAGTTTCGACATATTGTCGCAATTGACCATTCCTTACATGCTCCTCGATTATATCCTTTAGATGTCGGCAGCTGTTAGTATCATGCCCGTTCAGGTCATGAAAGAGACAGTGCCTTCCTGATGCCCTTTCGCGTTCTGAGGGTTCCCTCCTTGCCGGCCTTCGATAAGGAAGGCGATCCCGAGTTTCCAAGAATATCCGCTCCAGTGTTGCATTCAATCCTGTGTAAGTGGAGAATTTTGGTTCTCCCCAGCGCTTCTTTTTCCCTTTATCCTTGTCTTTGCCCGAGCTCTCACCGGGCGGTCCTACATCCTTAACCATGTTTACTTCCTTTAATTTTATATCCAGACATGCATCCTCTTGTCGAAGAAATCTCTCAGCTTCATGAAAGAATTCCCCAAGATCCAGTGGTGGATCCCGAATCAATGACACTTTGAAATCCGAATTATCCTTGACTCTTGATACTGCAGCCATTAGGACCATTGATGGATCTGCCGATCCACCGAAGCAACTGCCGCATTAAACCGAGTTAAGAAAGTCCTGAGCGATTCATCCGCCCTTTGCTTAATCGACGTCAGTGTCATCACATTTTTTGGCCTTTTTATGTGAACTCGAAACTGTCTCGGGAACTTATCCACCAGTTCTGTCCATGTTCCAATAGATTCATCTTCTAGTTGTCTGAACCACATAGCAGCTATATCGGTCAAGTAAAGGGGAAAACATCGAGCCATAACCTCCTCGTCACGTACTCCTGTATTCCTGTTGGCGTCGGGCTGTGCAGCGTCATCCTGTATCCCTTCATGGATCGGTCCAACATTACCTGGGGTTGTGCCCCCAAGCCTAGGTCCATCCAGATTAACAGTTGTTTGTTGATTAGGGGCTGCCCCCTGCGGAACCACTCCATCTACTTGCCGGTTGAGTCCTTCTGATCCAGCTCCATGGATCTGAGCACCTGCAGTTCCTGCTTGTCTAAACTATCTGAAAAGTGTCTGCATCATTTCCTCTTGCCTTTTCAACTACTCCTGCATGGAATTCATCATAACCTGCATCTCGTCCCTAGTGATGTAGATGGAGGCTTGATTAGCTCCAGAGGAAGCCTCCTGACTTCCCTCTTGCTGACTTATTTCCGTCCTCTGTCTCCTGGATGATTGGTTTGCCATAGTCTCTAGGATCCAAGTTCCTAAGCTTCTGAATCCAAAATCCAAGCTCCAAAATCCCCAAGTACTAGCTTTCTCAGTGAAAGTACCAAAATGTTAGCGCTAAAATTGGTCACTAACACCCAAGTCCAGATGAAAGCACCAACCAACGACCACGGATCACAAATAGAATGTATGTAGAGAGTAATAATGCGAAGAACAGTAAAAATAAAAAAGAAAGCAGTAATAACAGAGGATTTATAGTGGTTCAGCTGACTCCGGCCTAAGTCCACTCAAGAAATTTCCTTTTTATTGATATCAGAATCAATTACAGTTACAATCCAGAGTTTTTAGAACAACAATGGCAGAGCAGCCTTAGTATAGAAGATGAAGTGAGGCGGAATGGAGATCCTTTCTTCTGAAGCTCTACATGCTGTATTTATAGACAAAACCTGAGCTGTTGGGCTTCCTGAGTAATCCAAGCCCATCAAGGCCATAGCCGACCCAGGCAACGACTGACCCCAAGCTGTTGACATGCCGAACGGAAGTAACCTGGGTGTTGACCCGAAGCAAACTGCACCACGACTCGAAGTCCTCCTCAATGCCGAGCCGAGCTCCATCCAATGCTGAACTGTGTCCACCGATCCACTTCATCCAGTCCATGCCATCCTGAATGAACGACACCTCTCGAACCACATCATCCTGACCGAACGACACCTCATAGACCAAACCACCCTTAGCCGAACCATGATTGAGCTTCCCTCCTCGACCGAGCGGCACCTGCCGATCCACCTAGGCCACACCATATCCACCAACATCGAGCCACTCGATGTCGGTCCATACCTCCTTGCCGAACCAGACTTCCCAGACCGAACAACCCATCCTGGCCGACCCGTGCTCCCAAGGCCGAACCATGCTTCCAAGGCCGAACGACCCATCCCGACCGAACCATGCGCATCCTTTGTCTTTGGCCGAACCACACTCGACCGAACCACAATGCCGAGTCACCCTGACCGAACCACAGTGCTGAGTCACCTTGATCGAACCACAGTACAGCGCCACCTTGCCGAGCGCCCCCTGACTTCCAGACCGAATGACATCGTCAATGCCGACCGACCCTTGATTTCCAGACCGAGCCATATCATCAAGGCTGACCGACCCTTGACTTCCAGACCGAGCCGCACTAACATAGTCGAACCACCTTCCAAACGTATGCATTTCCTATTCATCCATTCAACTCAAACCTATCGCATTCCATCCTCGATAACTGAGAAGTCGACTTAGTTAAATCCACCGGTCCTTGGCCTTGCCAAAAGCTGGGTTAACAATAAGAAATAATCACAAATTGATAGCATTTTTTCCCAAATTTTTGTTGTTATAATGATACCAATATTTCAGTCAAAGAAAGCTAAAATTACCTAAGTATGAAAAAAAATTACCTTGTCTTAAGGTTTATACAAGTATTCATATGAGAGGACTTCCACTCAATACATTGATCCTGTAAGGAGAAAAAATAACAAAAGAAACAATGTCAACAAGCACCATTGTCCCAGTGGTTAAGTGATTCGGCTTTGGTGCGAGTTGTCACAAGTTCGAAACTTGCGTAGCGTGATTCGAACGTTTATTGACATGTGATGTGTTGTCCAAGTGACATGTTGTATATAAAGTACCATTTCAAAAAAAAATCAATGCAATGTCTTATTAGACAAATTAAGTAGTATCATACAATCATGTATGTAGACCATAAAAAGAAATGACCACCTTCATTCATCTAATTGACAATTGCTACTTCTTTTCAAACGACAAAAGAATTTATAATTAGAAGAAAAAATATGCAACTACGAAATAAAGTTGGTAATTTTGGTTATAAACTTATGTTAGCAAATATAATTATAATTGTAGCACTCTTCATTTATTTATTAGGGGTAAAAACAAAAGGGGTTTTTAGGCTCAAGGAAAAAGTTGAATAAAGCTTTAGTTTTAGGGACAAGAAGTTTGATTTTTAGGCTGAATGAAACTTTCTAGTGTAAATCACAGAATGATAGTTATAAATCAAAATGCAGTTCTTGGCAGGGGTTCCTTCTTCCTCCTCCTACAGGGTTCGACTCAACGATGCCGAATACCTCATAACCGTCTCTAGATGGGATCATGCACATCCGCGCAGTAGACCTGAAGCATTCCTCCTGGGACTGGACTATGAAAGAGACATGAAGTGCTTTAGTGACCCGATGAACGTGCAATCAGATGAACTGGACTCCGACGATCGCTTTGATGTTATGAACTATGAACCTGCTTCACCCAGCCCGCCCTTTCCCGGACCACAGATGCCTAACTTAGACTTTGATGCTGCTAGCATTCTTGGCCCCTATGCAGATCTAGCCCCCCAGCGTTGGGACCCACTGTTTGACATGGACCTCTCGGCGCCCCCTTATCTCCAAGCTCCTAACATTGAACCTGCGCCCCTTCATGTCCCAAACGCCAACCTGGACCCGAACCCTAACCTGACCTCTCCCCCATCTCCGCTGCCGATGCATCTTGCGAGGCAAGACCTAACCCCAGCTCGGGTTAGGAGAAGCGCGCGGAACTCTAGGTCCTTGCCTGGTCATGCAGGTAGCATCTATAAAACTGTAGTATTTTCTTCTGCTAACTCTAGACTAAACAGAAAATTAGCACGTTGCATGGGAGTCAATATTCAAGATGAACATTATACTGCCATGCAAACCCTAGAACAGGAGAGATTGTCCTTCTCCCAATGAAAATCATTTCATGGAATATTCGCGGGCTTGGGGACCCCTCTAAAAGACATTCAATCTTCCTTACCTTGTCCCCCCTAAAAATCGACATTCTCCTGCTCCAAGAATCTAAACTGTCTGATCCAACCCCTCTCATCATTAAGCAACTAGGTGGCTCTCATCTCACAAGCTGGGCCCATTCCAATTCTATTGGCTCCAGAGGAGGTCTAATCACCATGTGGAACGAATCTGTTTGGTCCCTCTGCCAAATCATACCCCACTCCTCCGTCCTCCATGTAGCACTCAGACATGTGCAGTCCGACACTATTTATTTTTTCTCAAACGTATATGGCCCCCAAACAGTGCAAGAAAGACTGAACCTTTGGTCTGATTGCTCGAACTTTGCGTCATCTATCCAGGGGCCATGAGTAGTTGGTGGTGATTTCAACACGACTAGATATTCAGATGAAAGAAGCTCTGGAAATATTTCACTCGACTCGGAAGATTTCAATGCTTTCATTAACTCCTGCTCCCTTATCGAACCCCCAATCAACAATCGTCAATTTACCTGGTCCAATAAGCGCCTTTCACCTGCCTTAGCTAAACTTGACCGCTTCCTTTTCAGTCCTGCCTGGGAAGACATCCACCCCCTCTCATTTTGCCTCGGCCTTGCTACCATTCTATCGGACCACTGTCCCCTCTGCCTTGACTCTGGAACCCCCCCGACCTCCAAGCGACCATTCAGATTTGAGAGGCTCTGGCTCCTGGAACCATCATTCGAAGATTTTATCAAACTGGCATGGTGCCAACCTACCAGATCCACCTCAGCCACCTCTCGTGTAGTAGGTAAGCTCAGATCTCTTAGAAAACTCCTTAAGCCTTGGGCTAAGTCTATTTGGGGCTCCATCCGTACTCGCATTGCCTCCATCCAGAATGAAATCCTTGCTCTAAATATCCAAGAGGAGTCTGACCCCCTAGACAATGGTGACTCAACCACCCTTGCTAACCTAGAAGCTGAACTTGAAAGACTAATGAAGCAAGAAGAGATTGGTTGGAAACAGCGGTCAAAAGCCAAGTGGCTTAAAGATGGTGACAAAAACACTTCTTACTTCCACAAATTAGCAAATGGCCGACGCAGGTCCTTATCCATCCCGGAAATTGTTCATAACAACAACGCTATATCCGATCCTACCACCATCCTGAACCTCTTTTCCGACTTCTACCGTTCTATTCTTGGAAAACCTTCCCCTCCACTTCCCGTCATAGATTGGAACCTTCTCTATCCTAATCCTTTGCCCATCCCTATAGATTCGTCTTTTACGGAGGAGGAAATCCTGGCTGCCCTCAAAGATATGGCCAGATGGCTTTGGCCCTTACTTCTTTAAGCATTTCTGGGGGGTTGTCAGAGAAGACATCCTAAGCATGTGTACCGAATTCTGCTCCAACCCCATTGCCATATCCTGCCTTAACTACGCCAACATCGTTCTCCTTCCTAAATCTTATGGCGCCGACTCCCTCTCAGCATTTCGACCTATTAGCCTGCTCAACACCACTTTCAAACTGATAACCAAGGTACTCGCTAACCGTCTTCAAACCCATATGGAATCTCTGGTGGGAGCGGAACAATCGGCCTTCATCAAAGGAAGGAGCATACTGGACTGTGTCGCGGCAACACAAGAAGTCATCTCTCACTGTCATTCCAATAACATCCCAGGGGTCCTTCTAAAATTAGACTTTTCCAAAGCCTTTGACTCAGTCAACTGGAACTTCATACTTGAACTCCTGATGCACAAAGGATTCCCACCTAAGTGGTGCAACTGGATTAAATGTATACTGAACTTAAGCCTTTCCTCGATCCAGATAGGTGGCGTCTCTGGCGGTCTCATAAAATCAGCTAGGGGTCTTAGGCAGGGAGACCCTCTCTCTCCACTCATCTTCGTACTAGTAGCGGATGTTTTTAACCAAATGATCAAACTGGCGACAGCAGACAACTACTTGGATGGCATCCGTCCCCCCAATCCTAACCCCAATTCCCATCCCAGCCCATCGATATCTAACCTTCAGTTTGCAGATGACACGATCCTTTTCGTCTCCCCCGCCCCTGAACACATCCACTGTCTTAAGGTCCTTCTGTACACCTTCGAACTCATCTCTGGCCTCTCTATTAACTTTAGCAAAAGCTCTGTCATCATGCTTGGAAATGCTGACCATCTCGGTCCCCCCATTGCCTCTACTCTCAACTGCAATATTGACACTTTTCCTTTATCCTATCTTGGCATCCCCCTGCGTCCCACTAAGCTTCATCGTTCGGACTGGATTCCCCTCGTATCCAGAATCGAATCTAGACTTGCAGGTTGGAAAGCGAACACCCTATCGACATCAGGCAGACTTGTCTTGGTCAAAGCGGTACTCTCTGCAATCCCTCTCTACTGGCTCTCCTTCCACAAAATTCCTAGCTGGGTATCCAAAAAAATCGATTCTATTAGACGCTCTTTTCTCTGGAATGGTGGGGGAGCCAAATGCCTGATCAGCTGGAAAATCATTTGTTTACACACGGATCATGGCGGTTTAGGCATCTCTAACTTGATCACCCTTAATCAGTCTCTACTCGCTAAATGGCTCTGGCGTCTCCTCTCTCTGTGCCAGTTCATCTGGAAAGACTGGATCCTGGCCTATCACTACAATGCGGACCCTTTTCATGCCCTTCACTTCGCTCCACTCTCCAAGCCCTCACCTTTTTGGTCAGGTGTTATCGCATCAGTTGATCGTATCAAACCGCTCCTATAAGTGAAACTTGGTGCTGGCGCCAACTGTCTTTTCTGGTTCGACTACTGGCACAGCCTCTCCCCACTTCACCGCTCCCTCCCATCCCTCTTCTCCTCCTCCAATCGACCTCTCTTATCAGTGGCGGATGCTGTCAACCTTGGCCTACCCAGCCTCTGCCCCCCGTCTCTTTTCGATACCGACACTCTCACTGAGCTCCTCTCCGCTCTCAACATCTTACATTCTACTGTCCTTACCCCTGTCCTGCCAAATCATCACTCCTGGGCCCTTGCTCCCTCCAGTGGCTTCACCGTCTCCCAATGCTACTCCTTCCTAAACCATCCCGGTAGACTATTTGCCTTCCCCCGTGTCTAGAAATACCATATCCCTCCCCGAATTAAATTCTTCCAGTGGTGTCTCATACATGGCCGGATTAATACCAAGGATCGCCTCACCCGCTTTAACATCACTTCAGACCAGATCTGCGTCTTCTGCAACTCTGAAATCGAATCTATCCGACATCTTTTCCTCGAATGCGATTTACCTTTCTACATTTGGGTTTCGGTTTGCGTCCATAATCTTGGGAAAACCTACTCAATTGAGGATTTCTTTGAGCACTGGCAGTATAGCTCTCCTAACCCCCATCTCGACTCTCTTTTGGCTATCTTTTGCTGGGTCATCTGGAAAGACAAAATCAAATTCTCTAACTAATTACATAACGAATGATGAAAGTTTCTTTGAGAAACGCCATCATCTTCAACAAACCCACTAGCTCGAGTCTTGCATTATGCATTAAAATCTCTAATCTTTTCGACTATTGGGCAGGTTCCTCATCTTTGGCGCCTTTCAGATTTCGCCTTCCCTCGGCGAGGTCCCCCTCGGAAGAATCGGTGGGTAGCGCATCCTCTGCCGCACCGACAGGACAGCATGGTGGAGACTAAGGGATCGACTTGCTTTTACTTTTCGCTACAGTTCTTCTGATAATCACTGGCTTAGTATGTATATTAATCTCTATTTATAATATGACACAATGACTGTAACCTAAACACTTTTTTATTGATGTGCTGCTTTAGCTATCGATCAGGCATGTTGATCGAACCAACACTACCTATATATATTTAGCCTAATCGGCTGTGTAGTTCCCTGCTACACAACCGTTCTTCTCAAAAAAAAACTATCATTTTCTGTTTACATTAAAAAGTGTCCTTCGGACTAAAAAACAAACTTGTTGTCCCTGAGGCTAAATTTTTTTGCAACTTCTTTCTTGTGTCTATTTTCCTGAAAACAATATAAGTGACAAATTGGTAGTTACTCTGTTTATGTTACTCTACCACTAACATTCTATTAACTCCATTAAATTAAATCCAATGCAAGCCAATTTAAGGTGTATGATTTTTTCCTCTAAAGTTTATTTCTTGATCCATGAAACTAAATCTAGAGAACAAAGACAACCAAATGTAGTTGATTGTTACGGTGTTATGAAATACTGTACGTAAAGATTGAAAATAACAAAAAGTGATGAATGTCAAATCAAATATTCCATTTATGAAAAAGATGGCAGAAAACCAATTTAATTTTGAAAATAAAATATACAGATATTCTT
The DNA here is from genome assembly GCA_030737815.1 of Allium fistulosum. Classification (NCBI taxonomy): domain Eukaryota; kingdom Viridiplantae; phylum Streptophyta; class Magnoliopsida; order Asparagales; family Amaryllidaceae; genus Allium; species Allium fistulosum. The sequence goes on along the minus strand of CM060906.1, from coordinate 1,079,718,522 downwards.
AGATTTACGAATCAATACGTTTTGACATTGATGCACTTATCAACATTATCTATTTAAAGCTTAGGAAGAAAGCAAACTGATTAAGTCAAAAAACTGTAAACTACATCTAAACTTTCATTGTTAATGACTGGGATTGAAAGAAGTCAAGAATTTCTGAGATCCCTTTATATGACTTTGCATTTTGCAATATAATGAGTTTGAAGCAATTTTGTTAAAGGTTTGCAGTATTTGCAGTTCATTTTTCAAGCGATTATATAATATAAACTTTTTTCTTCCTAAGCTCAAAGGCCTTTTAGTTTCTATTATCATTCAGACAAAAATAAAGGTTTAGTATCATCACTATTCATTGAATCTCACTAAAATAAAAGTGTAGTTTCCGATAACTTTTCCATTTTACCTATAGTGAACTACACTTTCATCATATTTTTTTGTCATAATTCACTAAGCTATGGACATACGGTACCAATTCTCTAATTTTCATATCAAGCATGTCAAAATTTTAATTGAAAGAAGATATCATCTACTTGCAAGCACCAACATAACTTAAATTATAGAAAAATATGGATTCATTTTGCAATAACTAAAGTGTAATGATGATCAAGGCACAAGATATCGTGCAATTTATTGAAATGGTTTATCGCTAAATGAAGAGTAAGATATCAATAATAATGTTATTTTAACTTATACATACAAAAAATCAAATATATTTTACTATTTGTATGATAATAACCTGAATATATTAGAAAGAGGATTATTGAAAGTATGCTACTATTGTCTATTGGCATCCAGGGAAATTGTGCTGCCTACCATTAAATTTTTATTACCAATCAAGTTTTTTCATATGCTTATGACCATCAAAATCTATTTTCTCATTCAATTCTAAACAACTGTATCTCTTCATCTTTATTATAAAAGCTCGCATACACTATCTTAAAACATCATCAGAAAATAAAAAATTTAAACTCTAAGTCCCAAAAAAAATCTCTCATTTTGTAATATATGAAAGTGAATATTTAGTGGATGATTTTAATTTTGATGAACACAAAGAGGTTGGTTTTTTTTATTTTTTAAATTCTATTTTTATTCTACATAGCAAATTTAGATTTGTTATGTAGGGTTTTTTTCTTCTAAATATAAGAAATTTGAAGGATATAAAATTTGATGATGTTGTAATTGAAAATCTCAATGTAACTTGTTGAATCGTAATATCTTATCATACAACATTTATGTCATTAGTTCTCTTTTTTTGTTAGATAAAGAATACCAATCATTATAAAATTGAGAATGTACTTGTCATTTTGAATAAAAGTGTTTGATAGTGAAAATATAGAAGAAGATGATTGATTAAATGCTTTAAAAGGCATGCAAGTTAACTTTAAAAATCACTTGTTAACCGATCAAATAAGTGTTTGTTTAAAATTTCATCATCTTAAATACAATCGAAAAGGTAAATTATATTATTTTTTATTATTTGTATATGTTATATGATTTTTGTTATGTTTTGAAAATAGTTGAATTTGATTTTGGGGATAAGAAGGATAAGTTTTATGTTTTGAAATGTTTGAGTGACCGTTTGCTTAAAATAAAATAGTAGTTGGTGTTAAGAAGTAGGGAACAAAAATTTATAAAGTGGCTTTTTTTTTTGGAAGGAAGTATTTTTTTGGATGTCAATAATACCACACTTATTGAAATTACATTGGAAGAAATGAGAGTGACCTCATATGCAAAGGATTTATTACATCATTATAATAGAGGGAATTAGGCATAAGGACAAACTTTGAAAAAAAATTAGGTTGAAGGACACAAAGTTTCATTTTTAGGCTGAAGGACAAACTTTAGAAGAAAATTAGACTGAAGGAAAATGCTAAATATAGTTAGCATTTTGTACAGTACAAACATTGTACAAAATGCTAATTATAACTAGCATTATATTCAGTTTTACATTGTACAAAATGCTAGTTGTATTAGCATTGTCCTTCAGCCTAATTATCTTTCAAAGTTTGTCCTTCAGCCTAAAAATAAAACTTGTTGTCCTTCAGCCAAAAAATTTATGAAAATTTGTCCTTGTGCCTATTTTCCACATTATAATATATAAACATAAATGGACTCAATAAAGAATTTTTGAATTTTGACATACCATGGTAAAGTGCTAATTTTGATTATAATGGTGAACCATGTTAGAAAATTAGCAAGCTAATCTAGTAAAGATTATAATGTGGGGCCTTTTAGTTTATATTGCCCTTCAAATGCACTAAAAGATTAACCGAATAACGTTTATTATCACCAATCCTGTTGACCATTTCAGTGTTTATCTATCAATCTGTCGCTCAACTTTCAGCCATATTGACATATAAGAATGATTACATTATACACCGACAAAGTAACATATAATTAAGTTAAGAGGGGAAGAATGGCATGTATATATGCATAGAAATTATAATATATGTGACTCATTAATGATTTTGTCATAGTGGTGGCTAATCACAAAACGTTGTTTTATCTAATTAAACATTAAAGCTATAAGACATGTTTCTCATACAATGAAGAAATAAATTGTGATATCCAAACAACATAAATAGCAGCACAATTTCTGTAGTCCAATTCAATCATCTTATCCATCAAGTATAACATAACGTGAGAAACTTTTTCCTAAAAATAAAACACTATGACAATGAACGGCTGAATAGATTAGCCGGATTCTTTGACACATCCAACACCTTTTTTTGAAATTTATGCAACATATCAAAAGTAAGAATGTGGATAGTTGTTTATTTTAATTTGATAATAAATGCTACAGTCATAATACTACACAAAAGGAACATAATCAACATAAATCTGTATAAAGTTGAAACATATTCTGTGGCATGTAATCCATGAATAAATTAAAGCAGCGATACATACAGGCATAAAGATGACAATTTAAGACACCGATATCAAGTGGATGGTATATTTCAATGTAATTCATTAAAAAAAGGATTGGCAATTATAGTTTTACTTGGTAAGAAAAGGAACATCAAATTTCATAGTTTTCATATATTGTACCATACAAATATTGACATATTAAGATTTTCATTGGTTGTTTATCATTCTTCTTTGTAGATTAGTAATTGTAGGTATAATAGTAAGTACTAACAAACGAGGGTATGTAGGCCAAAATTTGATGCGATGCAAACCTGTAATTCAACCTTTTAGGATGCTAATATAATTCGGCGAAATATGGGAGGAAATGCAACATAATTGTGCATTCATTGCCTATTCTACAACATCCATCAAAAGAAGATAATTCCTAACTACGTGCAAACAAATATCAACGTAATTAAAAGACTAACTCGTACATATAAACATTTAATTTAGTTAAGCAGGACATAATTGGAAATATGATAATATAATTGCTTTTCATGTTTCTTCTTACTCAAAATGAAGTAAATAAGAAAGAATTAAGTGGGGATTTTTTTTTCAAATCATAAACCATATGGAACAAATTTACATTTATCTCACAAAACAAAACTCATGGAAACCTGAGGCTTACCATTAATAATCAAAGCATGATACTCAATTAGATACGAAGTCTTATTATTCATTTAAACTTACTTAATTATTTATTCAATAATAGTTTGTTTAACTTACCTAAAAAATGGAAGTAATGTTGAACTTGCTTTATTTAGTATCAACAATTTATTACTGTATATATTTGTTGAACACAATCAATCCGAATTTACCATTAATACCTTTTAATTGACCAAATTTCCAAAATTTCTACATGAAAGGCAAGTTATCCTTATTAAAATGTTCACGGTACAGTTTTAGAAAGGTAGAGAACTCGAATTTTTGGTAAAATCTCAAGCGACATGAACAGTAAATAATAAAAGAGATATTATTATATTTGGAAAAAAAATCAACAACTTAAGTATAGGAACACAAGATTATTTTTTAACACTAATTACCAAATTATTCTAGTGATGTATAATATAATATCATTAATACTAAATTCACCAAATATCCATGTGACTAGATACTAAATATCCCTTGATAAAACAACACATTATAAATATTTAAGATACTTGATTCCCCAATTATTGTCATTGTCCCATTGTATAAATGATCCGTGACCATTTTGATTGTACATATTGAGTCAATGAAATTATTTTTGCACCTAATTATCCAAAAAGATCGTACTAAAATCTTTTTTTTAGAAAACCATTGATATGAAGATGTAAAGAATTACAACAAACCTAAAAATAGGAATATATTGAACAAAGAAGAAAATAAAATAGTTAAAAATACATGAATGCCTGAGAATTACAATTGATGATAGGGGCAACAATGAAGAGTGAAGAACCCAAAGCCGATGGGGACAAATAGTCAAAATCACATGAATACTGAAAATCATCTATATCAATCTATGAGCGACCCAAAAAGAAGTTAAAAATTCAACTAATCAACGATAAAAAATGATAAATAAACTAACACCATCAACAGAAATAACATCTAGAAGATGATAGGAATTTACCAGTAGAAAATCGTAGAAGTAAATCAAACTGCAAGGACATATGCACCTTTCATATCTATTTTAATCGAAAATATAAAAGAACACAAATACGAGTTGATCAGAATTTTAACTGTAACTTGAAAACGATAACCAAAAATCAAACTAAAATCAATGGAAAAAGTAGTACGAAGGCAGACCAATGTTATACCCGATTCTGATAGAAGTCGTTGTACCAGATGTCGACAGCCAAGCCGTCTCTCGCTGGTAGCAATTCATAGGCAGATCCACTTGCTTCGCTGAGATTTGGGTATGATGACAATTTGGAAATCAGGGAATAACAATGATTTAAGGTTACAGAAAAATGATTTAGGTCAAAGGTTGAATGTCGAGAAAAGGACAAAAAAAAGAATGTCGTTTTAATTTCCAAATACACATGGCAGCACAGGATTGGCTAATGAGAGAAGGCCCGAGAGCTAAGGAAACCATACTCACTTTTAATAATATAGTATGGATTAGACCCTACTTTTCTAATACCACACCCAACGATTATTATCATTCGTCAACTCATTTATTTTCAATCTTTAAAATGTGATAACTTTCTATGGATTGATCGGATTTAAGAATCGATTTCACCATTAAATCAAAAATTTGATAAACTTTATAATGATATTCATTATTGATTTATAAAAATAAAATTTTCCAAAATAAAATTTTACATATCAGTTTTTAACTGCACTTTAGTAGTGCAGTTAAAAACTTCATTTATTTAATAGTGCAATTTTTAACTGCATTTCTAAAATAAAATTAAAAACTGCACTTTAAACTGCATTTTAGCAATGTAGTTAAAAAATGCATTTAATTGGTGCAGCTTTTAACTGCATTTATTTGGTGCAGCTTTTAACTGCATTTCTAAAATGTAGTTTTAAAACTGCACCACTAAAATGTAGTTTTAACTGTATTTTAGTAATGTAGTAAAATAAACTGCACCTAATACAGTTAAAAACTATAAACTATTTTGCATTTTTTAACTGCATTATTGAAAGGCAGTTAAAAACTGCACCACTAAAATTTTGAAATTTTCCAAAATTTGTGTTTTGAAATTTGAAAAAAATATTACGAAATGCAGTAAAATAACTATGATTGTGTTTCAAATGCAATTAAAAAATATGATTGTGTTTCGAAATTTTCAAAGATTTGAATTTGAAAAAATGATTTTCAAAATTTTGATTTTTATATATCTATAATACATATCATTAGAAATATAATAAAATTTATGATTTAACGGTGAAAATGGTTTGTTAATCCGATATATTTAGAAAAAGCTATTGCGTATTAAAAATTGATAATTAATAAGGTGCGGATTTTAAATAAGAGTGTGAGAATAACATCACATATGAAGAAATGCATGCACAAGGACCTAATTTACATAAATTATTACGTATGGGTGTTTTGTTTATTTTAATTAAAAATAGGGACTTGTCATACAAAACCCCATTAGAGAATCAGAATGGATGACCCAACATTTTTACCATGTTCAAGCTGTGCGACGTTAATATTTTATTAGCTTCTTCCAATGCCATAACTATATAAACATTGTGCAAACGTTTGAAAAGCAATGAATATTGCGCTTTGTGTTTATTTCTATGTTGTTATAAAAGTTGAGCTGTTAATGTCAATTTAACACTGACGATTGTGGGATTTGAACCTCTACCATCCCAAAAAGCAACAGCACGGGCTGATATCTCTAGCATCACAGCACACAATTCGCAGTGGATGTTTACTATCAAATGTGACGGTTATGAGATTCGAACTTCTACCATTCCAAAAAGCAACAGCATTCACTAACCATATGCTAAAAATCTTTATGTTAACTTTCAAAAAGTGATGTTACAACCACGGTTTTAAGAAAAATTAGGAGTTCAAATCGATATTGCCTTTATTTTAAACATTATATTGAAGGCACACATAACTACACACTTTCTCAATGATAGTGCCCAAATCTTTATTGGACAAGAATGACATGCTACGCAAAATGTTAAGGTCGTATGCTCGTTTAAGTTAACATTTATATTTGTAAAGGCTGGTTAGGAAGGAACTGTGGGATCAGGTGCATTGGCGACAGGGTTAAAATGAGAATTAAAAAAAATTCCTTTTTATTAAATCATACATGATCTTATTTTGTGTTTATGTGAATAAAATTACATTTATACTATCAAATTTAGGTAGTTCCATTTATTAAATATGCTACGTAGAGTGTCCTGATTTCCGCTTCTACAGAAGTTTAGGGGGACTTTACATTAGCGACTGGGTTTGTCTCCTTACTAGGTGTAGATCAGGAGGTTTAATGGTGGGTTGGAAACATAACTATGTTAAGCTTATTCAGTTTGCTATTAAAACATACCCGGTGCATCTTATTTTCATAGATTTAAGAGATGATTCCTTACTAAATGTCTAGAATGTTTATGGACCGCATAATAAATTGGGTAGGAGGGTTCTTTGGAGTGAATGTCTTGAATTTAGATCTCATGCTATTGGTCCGTGGGCAGTGGGGGAGTTCAATGTGACTAGATTTTTAGGAAACCGCTCGCCTAGAGAATATGGTATTTCTGCCATGGAAGAGTTCGACTAATTTATTACCAATGGTAATTTATCACTAAATAATAAGCGGTTTAATTTGTCAAACTTTATAGGTACACCTTCAATGATGCTCCTCAACCGCTTCTTCATTAGCGAACAAATGGAAATAGGTTCCTAGTTTTTGCAGGCAATGGCTTCCAACTATTTTTTTATCACTGTCCTATTATTCTTTTTTGTGAAATCCACCACCTATGCATAGAACATTTAAATTTGAAAATACATGGATTTTAAAAGCCAATTTTACATATTAGTTACAAATAAATGGGTTTTTATGAGTAACAATAATGTAAATATTCATGTATACAGCCAAAGTATTTTTAGTAAACTTGGATACCTTTAGAAGAAACTAGAACATTAAACTCATCTGAGCAAAATGTGTTTCTAAATTTTAAAGAAGAACTGGACAAAGTCACCATGCAAGAGGAGATAATGTGGAAGTAAAGGTCAAGGGTCCAATGGATGGATGAAGAAAACAGAAATACAAATTTTTTTCATAAAATAGCTAATTATCACAAGCGTAGCAATACCTTGAACTCCCTACTTATTAATAATGCGGAAATTTTTGATCAAAATGAACTCAATAGCGCATTCACTGACTAATAAGATGATATTTTTGAAACTAACAAGGGGCATAGAATTATAGCTAAATGGAACAGTTTATACCATTAAAATACTAGGATTGATTTGGATGAATTACATATCCTATTCTCCGAGGAGGAAATCTTTAGGGCTATTAATGAAATCCTAACGATAAATCGCCTGGCTCGGATGGATTCATTATTTTTTTTACATGAAATTTTGGCATGCTTTAAAATATTACTTAATAAAAATGTTCATCAAATGTTATAATTTTAACTTACAGTTAGGTTGATTCAATTCGCTAAAGTAATCATTCTTTATAAGAAAGTGGAAGCGATAGAATTAAAGGATTTTAGGTGTATCCTGTTAATTAACTGTTCACTTAAAATTATTTTAAAGGTCTTAGCTAATAGATTAAGTACTAAAATGATTAATTTAATTGATATAATGCAATTTGCATTTTTAAGGGTAGAACTGTCATAGGTAAGGTTGCCATAGTCCAAGAACTCATAAATTGTTGTTGTAAAAATAATATCACTTATCCTCTTTAAAACTTGATTTTGTAGAATCTTTTTATTCTAATGATTAATCATATCTAAAAGACCTATTACTGGCTAGGGACTTTAGTTCCAAATGTGTATGATACATCCGATAAGGAGTTGTATATGGTACAACCGATATGGAGCTATCCATCATTTATGGGGCTATGACCTGTTAAGCAAACTCAATGTTAGAATCCCAAGATAGATGAGCCCTAACCCGCTAGTGAAGTCGAAAGACTGTTATGTTTCGTCATGGGGTTTGGACAAACATAAAAGACTAACGGGAGGGAGAAATAAAATGGTAGCGTTTAACCTTTCTAATATTGTAAGAACATCTGTTATATAAATTTATAATAATCTACATTAATAAATTTGGACAATTAACATAATCGATATAAAAAATTGTCAATTAAAAGATACAAATAAACTAAATTATTATTGACAAATAGAATATAAAATATACTTACCAACAAATAGTTGCACGTTGACCCATGCAAGCATCTAATTATACAACCACTAAGTACGTTCGTAACTTAGTCACTTACGAGTTTACTTGCCTGAGACTGTGTATTGTCTTCAATGAGTTTCGAACTCTTAAAAGAAATACAAGGATATGGATATTTGATCTATATACGATCACATATAAATTTTATATGGTGAATGATCGCAATTTCTAATGTACAAAACCTCAATGAAATTAGTTCATTGAAATAAGCAGGTAAACTGTAGTGTGAAATTGTGTATTCAATATGATTGATTACAATAATGATCTTATTATGTTAAATGTAACACTAAACCAAAGGATACAAGGTAGATCTAAGAATATGATTGTTAAAATGTCAGTTTGATTAGTTTATGTAAAGTGCAATTTATTTAATATTTTTAAAAGTTAAGGATGATCAAATGCACTTTTGTAAAGAGTTCGTTATGATATTGTAGCAAGGATCTTATTTGAATGGTTCGGCCGTTTAGAAAGGAAATCAAATGTATAAGAGTGTTAATACCCTAGGTATTGATTTTGTTGCCAACAACCATATAAATATTACTACTAACGTATCTCCGAGTTGTGCAGTTATTTCGGATATATTATGGAGACATTTACGGAGATAAACAAGAACTCGATAGAAGAAAATGGATTATATAATAAGGTTAATCAGAGCTATGGAAGAACATAATTGACTGAAGAAGAATACTGAAAGGACAGAAGTGTTTGAAGTGATGAGTAGTTGGTTGAGTCTTAGAATTCCTTGTTAAAGATCCTATGGCAATTGTACTTGAAGATTGCCAACCATTGACCTCAACCGAATCACAAAAATCAACAAAAAAAGGTACTTTTGAAATATGAAATTTGCAACACTTATTGGTGTTATTTATGTATTGCCGTTCTCTTTGGAAAATATCTATATGTCGACATATGGGGGTTAAGTATGTCGACATACTTCCTGTTGGTCAGTTTTTTAAAATTTAAATCTAGGGATTTTCCCGCCACCTCTTCACCAAAAGACGTGTCACTTCAACCACTATATAAAGGCTCTGGAAAATGAATTTTCCAACCAATTTTCTCTTCATTCTCATACTCTTTCTCTTCCATACTTTGCAAAATAAATCCATTGCAAACTCTTTCATTCTCTTTGCAAATCTATACCATTTCACTCCAATTCTTCTAGGATTTGCAAATCACATTATATCAGAGAGTTTCTACTTAAATTCATATCATTCTCTCTCTGATTTTATTCTATTCCTCAATGAATTCAAAGATATATTGTCGTTGGAGGTCTATAGGATCATTATACCGAATCTACAAGAATAACTATTTGTAATACTTTATTGTTGTTTGTGAAAAGGGGAGGGTGATCTTGTAGCCCGTAAATCAAGATGGTGTATCTTGTAGCCCGTGAAATCAAGACTGTAAAGGTGTTCTTGCCACCCATGGAAAGCAAACGATTATAGTCACGATGCAGTGCAGGACTGGATGTAGGATTGGTCGATCCAAACCAGTACAATAATCTAGATGTTATTTACTTTACTGCATTTTGCTTTACTATTTACTTATTCTATGATTATTGTTTTTCTATTTGCAATTTGATTAGATATAGTGTTAAAGTCATAAGTTAGTTTTATAGATGAAATATACACATCACCCCCTCTAGTGTTCAAATAGCCTTAAGGTCCATTCCACATTGTGTTATAAATAACTCTCATTTTCTAAAAAGTGGATGCAACCTAAGATACAGTTGTAATGAAGAGAGTGAATGATTAAATAAACGTTAGAAATGAGAATTGTAAAATCATAGTTGATACTGATAATTGACATTGGAATAAGAAATATGATTTTAGTTCAAAATGTATTTTCAAATAGAAATGTTTTTCTATGAGATTTATTTCTTTGAATTTAAGATATTTGATATGAAAATTCTCGATTGTAAACCAGTTATAGTAAACGAAATACTAGCCTATATTTAGTGGTAAAATGGAGATTCATATTTCATATGCTAGTAGTAATGGCAGAAATTGTGGGAGCATTCCATATAGCACGTATTGGACACATCAAATTATGAAAATTGTGTTCGTAAAATGTACCATACATTATTTGTGAAATAATAACTATTTTATAGTGTTGACTGAAAAATAGACATATTTTTATTTCAATACGAATATTATGAATGTTCGTTATAAATAAAACTATAATAGTGGTATTTGTAATGCAATGGAGAATACAGAAGTATCTAAATTATTTGCAATTATTTTGGAATTATAGACTTAGCTAAAGTTTGGAGAAATTATTCTTTGAGTGTTTGATTATGAATCATATGGTACTAGTGAATTATATCTCTAACAATACAAGCCAATGCCCCATTTTGTAGGAGCGATCGTAAGTGTTGATGAACTCTTTGGATTTATACATATAGATGTATGCAATCGCAACTCTATTAATACCAGAACAGTTCTACATACTTCGTTTTATTCACCGATGAGTTATCGCTGACATGAACATTCGTATTTGATACACATGTAGTATGTCTATGATAAACTCGTAGAATATAAAATGAAAGTAAAACAAATAACATGCAAAAAAATGATTCGATTTGATTGAATGGGTATGTATATTGGAAAGGGTTCCAAACGTACCTAAAATGAATATAGATTCAATCTCAAAAGTCACCCTTCTCTATAATACATAATAATGTATTGATAAGGAGTAATCGAACTTTGTGGGACAAAGCACGATTAATATTCAGTGAAGTTAAGTTAAATTCTTTTTGTACGATGTGTAATTAAGAGTAGCGCACAAGGTTAAAATTAATACCATCCAAAGAATAGTTTACAAAATCACACAAGGTATAAGGGTTTATAAGAAACCCATCATGTCCTAGGCCAAGGAGTTGGCGGGTTGTGTGAGTCGAAAGACTGCACCTAATAATTATACGTAAGGGATCTTGTGTGAATCACACCAAAGAAAGTTGGGAACAATAGTCATTGGATGACTATTTTATGTTGTAAGCATAAATATTGTGAACTAATGCCAAATCAGTTTTATATAAGGCAATTCATAAAATGTTTATAAATGCTCATTCTGTTGCACTAAGAAACAACCGTTGTTTCAAGAAATACCAACTTTGTAGCGAAGGAATTTTTTTCAGAAATTATTGGTAGTAAAATGGATATGGATATGATCCAAGGTTAAAACTGATTGCAAGGGATGAAATGAGAGTAATAAATCTAAATGAATATAACACATTAGAATGTCTAATGAATATTCTTGCATGTCAAAGATAAACAATGAGTTTCTTGTCAATGTTAAGAATAAGTAAGCCTCGGTTGTTTAATTAAATCATTAAGAGTATTGACTCTATGATATGGTACGATGCACAAACCTGAAACAAATTTCAAGTACAATATCAAAATACGATTTTGATAGTTGTACCCAAAGAGATATGATCCATGGGTCACAAATGTGTCTTTAAGAGAAAGTCATATGTTGTTGGAATATAGTGAGCCGCATTAATGAGAATAACATCGTGAATTTCAATTGTTGAAATTGGCGTAAAAATTCGCCATTCAATGTGCTCAAGTTGATTCAGATTTACTTGCAAAATTATCGCCTAGTATGACTTTGTGTTTTGGTACATATGTATTGAAACAAAAAATTCTAAAAAAAGAAGTAGACTTGAATGTTTGCACATAACAACCAAAGTCTTGAAGTCAGTGGGAGCGATATTGAGTTTATGGGTTTTTGAATATGATCCAAGAACCGATACGAAAGTATCGTTCGACGAGCATCAAAGTTGAATAAGTATTTTGATAGAAATAATAAATAGTTTGATTTCAGTCAAAATGCAGAGGAAGCTTGCGTCTATGGGAAAGAAAGTTGAAGGTGCATTGATATTTCTAAACATAAGAAAACAACACGCTGCTTATTGTTAAAGATGTACTGGCATTAAAATCTGCTCTTAGTTGTTTTAATACTCGGCGTTAGATTTGCAAATGATATCTTTTATAGTGAGTATAAATGACATTGGGAATGTCCACAGAAACAACTTACAAAAATATTTAATAAGAAACATGTAAGATGAATTCCTTATGCATTGGCTATAGAAATTATCATACATGTTATGTTGTCTACAATATCATGATTTGTTTATGTATTTACATAAAGCAAATGTCAAATCCAAATTAAGGTCATTAAATTGTAGTTTAGAGTGTTCTCGTGTATTTATGAGATACAAGGTAACTATTTATAGAAAAAACAAACTCCTTATGAAGAAGTATACAAACTCAAAATTCTATGTGATATCAAGTATGGTATGTCAAAATAAAATTCATGTTCAAAACTTGGTTAAGAAGCTTTAAGTTGGAAATGTTCCAAATGAGAGATTGTGGATGATTCAATAAAAGGCCAAGTTCATCGTCTTGAATAGCACCGCAATAAAAGTAATGTATATAAATAATAAACACACAAATTTATAACTGAGCTGAGGGTGATTCTAAATGTTAAGAATCCCACAACATTGTTATATGATATAGTTTGTAAGAGAACTGAGAGCTCACTAGAGGTTGAGAGACATACTTTGAATTGTTCTACATGACAAAGGCAGTTTATCGGCGTCGAAGAGAGTTGTTGATAATTGAAACATATAGCATATCCATTTACTGAGGGCGTAACGACCCATATTCTAAGTAACGCAGGATCATGGAATATTTATTTTATTTTCAAATGAGGTCATATGATTCTAGAATTATGGGAAATGACTCTTAGGGACATTTCCCACATCTATTATCGGATTTGTATGTGACCATTTTAACCTTGAGAATCTTGTATGGCCTTTAACTTTTTATAGAAACCGAAATGGGGTTTAAAACCACTTCTATTAGATTAAAATGTTGGTTTTCCTTTCCGTAGAGTAGTCATAATAGGAAAACAGACTTATCGTTAGGGAGATATGAATTTTTGAAGTTTTACTCGATTTTAAACAACTTAATGGGTAATTAGCAAGTTAGGGTAGGCGCAAAGCCCGTTTCGGGATTAGCATGGGGTTATGGCTAATGGGACCCTCTTCTATCATTCCACACTTACCTAAAATAGAGAATTCCCCCATTAACGATCTTATTAGCCTAAAAGTTACCCAAATCCTTACTTTAATTAGCCTAAACGTGTAATTAGAAGGAAATTAGCAAGATTAACACATTGTATTAGAGATTAGCTGCTGGAGTTCACCTTGGAGTTGTATTCATACCTGGATTCATGGAGCTTGGATAGGATTGCTTAGGACTTAGGTGAATGGTTTTAAGCCTCTACTCACTAGTTAGCCCCTATTAGACATTTAATGATGTTTTGAAATGATTTTCAAATTCTAAAACACGTTTTAAAGCTTTTTAAACAATATGTATATAAATTTCAAGTAATTTGGATTCGTTTTATAAATTCATGTTTTTAGGGATATTATGTGTTCTTATGGATACTGCCCTTAGATTTAGGACTTATATTGATGTATTTGATTGCATGATTGTTATTATAGGTTATTTGTGATGATTGCTTGATTTGGTGATGCTTGAATGGTTGAAAACGCCGAACAAATTGCGACTTACTTTTAGGAACTCAAGGATCAGCATTAAGGATCGATATCGATTAATGAGTTATGCCCTAAACTTGGCGCGATCGACATAGGGTGGCAAGAAAGGCCCATGATGTATGTTCTAAGTTTCAGATTGTTTGGATTTCGTATGATTGAGATATTGATGGATCGGTGTGATTTTGCATTAATGGATCAGTGCAAACGATAAGGATGGTTTGCTACTTGTTTTGGATCGCTTGCATGAATCATTTGCTACAAATTTATAGGCAAACTTGGGGATCGCTTGCATAAATGATGGATTACATGCATGACCACATGAAGGAAAAGAAGAAAAATCTAAGGCAGGGATCGATGGAGCATGTTTTGGTTTGGAGAATGGGATTGGGACGCGGATCATGGCTTGGAGCAAGGGAGTTGGTGTAGAGTTCATGCGATTTTGGCTAAGTATGGGATCATCCCTGTGGATCAGTACCAATCCATGGGTGTTGACCCGTTGGACTCGCGAACAATTTGGGAGCATAGGGAAGTGCATTCTAGCCTATACGTGAAGTGTGAGATCGAGGCAAGTAGGGATCAGTGGTGATTGGCATTGAGGAAGTTGGACATCGAATCTTCAAGTGATTACTTCAGGTTCCATACGTGTGCTTTGAAATAAGATAGAGTTTGACTCGAGTTTGGTATGAGATTGCTTAAACTCAAAACAAAAAAAGTACTCAGCCAAATATGGCTAAGCATAGGGATCGACACCGAACCCTAGGTTTGGTGGTGATTCCCGCAATGATGATGCGTGATTCGATGATGATGTCGCACATCGAAAAATAATGGCTTCAATGATGGATAGTTATACTTTGAGACATAGAGTAGTAGAATATGAGTCGTATTGAAGTGCTTGTTGGAGGAATGTTGCGGGACATGATGAGATTCTATGACTAATGATGGTTGTCTAAAGTAGTTCCCGACCGTAGTGCTTCATGATGGAAGTTGTAGGAATATTCTAGGATGAGCTCTGCTATTGATGACATGTGCAACAGGATCAATGATACTCGAAGGTTCAAAGAGTACTCATAAAGTGGGGGTATATATATGTGATACCTAGTTGAGCCATGACGGACTCCGATCTCCATGACGGGTGATTTGATCTCCACAACGGGCAATCTTTACCCTGGATAAGCCATGATGGGCGATCTACTTTCCTGGCCTATTGAGTGGCACAGAATTGAGTACCGAAGAACTAGGACGTTGAGTAGTCCTTGACCTTGATGGGTCGTTTGAATTATCACGTATCCAACACATTGAGTTAGTGAATGTGAGGATGGATGATAGATGTTATGCTTGCTCGATTACTTATCACCATAGGGATGTCATATGAGGCTGATATTATTGACGTGGATATCTAGATTCTAGATACCCCTTTGTACTTTGATGTATTGTACACCCATGATGACTATGATGCAGAGTAGGGTATATTTTGTGTATTTCTCTAACTGGATGTAGGAACAAGTCGGGTATGATTCTTTATATCATTTGTCCTATTATAGTGGCATATTAGTATTTAGAGATTTATTACCGCTCATAGTAGATTGTTGTCTAACCCGGGGTTTTATGCTTTGCTTCCTATTACTCTAGGTACTCTTAAATGAGTATATTAGGGATACCAGGTCCAGTGAGCACGTGGAGCTAGACATGTGGCGAGCAGGAGGCTACTCTCTCATATTGTTATATTTACTCATTTTCCATTCCACTGCACAATAATATGAAGATTGCTAGTGCCTTTATTACTTAGAGATAGTTATATATGAGTTATTATTTGATGTACAACTCTATTTTTGATATTGCATGCTACATGAATCTATTACTATAGTTCTGTGATTTATTCAGTTACTTATTACCTTACCTATTTTATATCCAAGATGTTTACTATTGTATTTTATTCAATGCATTATGAGATATACGACATGTTATATGATGTGTTATTTACTTTACAACAATTGACAGTCGCCCCATGTCGACCGAGCACCTATACAGCGCACTATACATGTATATTAGGTGTCGGTGGTGTAGGGAGGTCGTCATATTTGTTATCAAAGCTTAGGATACGTTGTTTAACCTAAGGGATACCATGATCCAGTAGAGATAGGGTAGGAGTTCTCAACCTATACTGGATCAAGAGTATGTGTGTGTGTATACAAGAGCGCGTACTTGTAATATATTTTGGTGTTCAAAACTATATAGTATATAAGTCGCACTGCATACATGAGTACTATCTAAATATGTTTTCTTGTAGAGAGACTAATCGTCATTATTATAGATTGAAGGATGATTTATCAAACAAGGAATGCCATTCTGACTTCGTCGAATGCTCCAATAGCGAAAGAGAAGGGGAAGGCATCATTATTCAAGGTATGCTTTCCATTTATGATGTCCCTATATGATTTCTATTTGATACAGTGGCTTTACATTCCTTCATATATAGTGACTTAGTAGATAGATTGGGATTGAGACCCAAATCTGTTGACCGACCATTATTGTGATGAACCGTGTAAGAGGCTATATTAGCCTGTGTATGGTTAGTCATGTTTTGACCTTATCGAGTCATGGATGCTCTTTTGATTATGATTGCTTTGTTTTGGGTTTCGTTGGGTTTGATATTATTTCAGGGATAGACTAGCTTCATAGATATAGAGTGATGGTGGATTGTGAGAAGTTATTGGTGAGATAGGGGTAAATGATGGGTGGATGGTAGTGTTTGGCTGCCTTCTAAATGATGATGTGATGGTCAGTTTTCTATATTCGTTAGATATCCCATATGACGAATTTTCATTAGAGCCTATTGCTAGAGAGTATCTGGACGTATTTGCGGAGGTGACCGGGCTTCCTCCACAAAGAGAGATTGGGTTTCGTATTGACTTAGTTAAAGATGTTAGACCGATAGTGATGCCGTTGATGAGGATGACACCTAGAGATCAAATAGAACTCGAGGTGCAAGTGAATGACCTTTTGCAAAAAGGGTTCATTCACATGAGTATTTCTGAGTGGGAGTGCATGTGGTATTCGTCATGAAGGCAGTTGGTTCCTTTAGATTATGCATGGATTACCGTGAATTGAATAAAGTGAAGAAGAAGAATAAGTATCCACTCACGTGTATTGATGACTTGTTCAATCATCTTCATGGTTCTAGGGTATTTTCTTAGTTGGATCTTGCGATGGGATTTCACCAACTGAGAGTGATGAGGGAGAGTGTGCCGACTATAGTGTTTCGTACGCTATCTGGATTTTACGAGTGGCTGGTTATGTCATTCGCGCTAAGCAATACACAGGCATACTTTGTTGATCTCATAAACCGTGTTTTCAGGAGTCGGCTAAATAAATTCATGCTTGTGTTCATTGATGATATTCTTGTCTATTCATGGACAGAGGAAGAACACAAGACACATTTGAGGATCGTGCTTGAGGTGTTTAGAAAGTATTAACTAAAGACGAATTTTTTAAAGTGTCACTTTTGGAGGAGGGAAGTGAGATTTTTGGGTCACGTTGTTTTCGAGCAGGGCATTGCCATTGTACCTGCAAAAGTTGCACTAGTCTAAGATTGGACTAGATAGATGTGACAAGTTTCTTGGGGTTAGTTGGATATTATAGACAATTCATCCAGGACTTTTCTAAAGTTGTGACACCGTTGATTCACTTGACGAAAAAGAATCAGACTTTTACATGGGATGCGAGATGCGAGCAGGCATTTGTGAGTCTGAAGGAGAGATTGATGAGTGCACCAGTATTGACCATTTTGAATGGGAATGAAGAGATGACGGTATATACTTTTGCTTGTGGTACCGGATTGGACGTGGTGTTGATGCATAGAGGTAAAGTTGTTGCATATGCTAGTTGACAGCTGAAACGACATGAGAAGAAATACCCGACCCACGATTTATAGTTAGCAACGATTGTGTTTGCGCTGAAGATTTGGAGGCACTATCTTTTGAGAGAGAGGTTCAAAGCTATTCACCTACCATAAATCATTGAAGTACCTATTTTCATAGAAGGATCTTAACCTTCGTCAGTAGCGATGGTTAGAGTTACTGGCCTCCTATGACTTTGATATTGCATATACAGTAGAGAAAGGTAATGTAGTTGTCGATGCCTTGAGTAGGTGACATGCCAGCTTGGGAGCTATGTTCCTAGAGTGGATGCAGTTAGAATATATTGCCGGTTATGATTTCCGACCAAGATGCAAGCTAGAGCTATAGATATTAGGGATCTTGACTACCAGACCTACTATGATTAAGCGGATTAGTACTAGTCAGAAACGCGATGCCGGATTACCTGAGATCGTTGCTAAGATTGAAGCTGGAGTAGAGTAGGAAGATATGAGACAGTACATACTTGATCGAGACGGTTGGCTCTATAAAGATGGAAGATCATTTGTTCCTAATGTAGATGGGTTGAGGGATAAGGTGCTACGAGAGTGTAATCATTTGAGATTAACTATCCATTCCTACGGTAATAAGATGTATTGTGATATGAGGCATACCTACTATTCAAATAGGATGAAAAAAGGTGTCGGGACATTCATCTTGAAGTGTATAAATTGCCAGTTTGTTTAGGCAGATCAGAATAAGCCTAGTGGTTTGATGAAAGCGCTAGAAGTTCCCCAGTGGAAGTGGGAACAAGTATCGATGGACTTCATTGATGGACTTCCGAGACTCGATTAGGGTACGATATCATTTGGGTCATAGTCGATCGATTAACCAAGAGCGCCAGATTCGTACCTGTCAAGTCAAGTAGAATAGTAGACAAACTGGCCGAATTGTATGTGAAGTGGATATTACAATTCTATGGTGTGCTGAAGAGCATCGTAAGTAACCGAGACCCGTTGTTCACTAGTGGGTTTTGGAGAAGCTTACAAGAGGCGTTAGGGACAGAGCTGCACCTCATCATAGCTTATCACCCTCAAACTGATGACCAAACTGAGAGAATGAATTGTATCTTAGAGGATCTCTTGCGGGCTTGCATACTAGATTTTGAAGGCTCGTGGGATGATCACTTACATCTCGTTGAATTCACATACAACAACAGCTAACAATCGAGCATCAATATGGCACCATTTGAGGCATTATACAGTGTAACACTTCTTCATGTTGGTGAGAAGTAGGTGAGAAACTGATACTTGGGTCAGATATGATTAGAGAGACATCGGAGAAGATCGAGATCATTTGGCAATGAATGAATGCTTCCTAAGACAGGCAGAAAAGTTATACTGATAAGAGACGTCTAGATTTAGAATTTTCTGTCGGCGATCTAGTGTTTGTCAAGATCTCTTCATTGAATAATGTCATTCATTTCGGTAGTAAAGGAAAGTTGTCACCGATATTCGTAGGTCCTTTTTCGAAACTATAGAGGATTGGGAACCTTGCTTATAGAGTCGAGTTACCTCAAAGGATGGCTGGAGTGCATTATGTGTTCCACATTTCTCACTTGCGAAAATTTATGCATGACTCGGGCGTAACTATTGCACTGAATCAGCTAGATGATATTGAGATTGAACCAAAGGCTTCGAGACCTCGTAGGCCTATTTATATCATCGGACGTCATACGAATCGACTTAGGAGGAAGATGATGAAATTAGTGAAGGTTTGGTGGAGTGAAAGCGAAGACGATTGCACTTGAGAGACCAAGGAGAGCAATAGGACAGCTTATCCAGAGCTCTTTACTTGGTGAGACTTCTTATTTATCACTTTTACTTTCACTTATAATATCATGAAGTATATACCTTAGTATAGTATCATGCATGCTAGGATAGGCTTAGATGTTTTCCTCTTTCCATTGGGTTGCCATGCATGCATGTTATATGTATGATGGTTGCCTATGCTTGTGTATGGTTGTTAGGCATGCATGATGATTCTATTGAGTTTTGTTTGGGATTTTAGTGGCAAAATTCCTAAAGGGGGGAGGATGTAACGACCTATATTCTATGTATCGAAAGATCATAGAATATTTATATTATTTTTATATGAGGTGGCATGATTCTAGAATTTTGGTAAATGACTCTTAGGGACATTTACTACATCTATGATTTTTGTCGGATTTCTATGTGACCATTTTGACCCTAAGAATCTTGTATATCCTACAACTTTTGATAGGAGCCAAATTGGGGTCTGAAACCACTTCCACTAGATCAGAATGATGGTTTCCCTTTCCGTAGAGTGATCATAATAGGAAAATGGACTTATGGTTAGGGAGATTTGGCTATTTTGAAGTTTCACTCGAATTTAGACAGCTTAATGGGTGATTAGCAAGTTAATGGATAGGCCCAATGCCCATTTTGGGATTAACAAGAGGTTAGAGCTGATGGGACTCTCTTCCATCATTTCACACTTACCAAAAATAGAGAGAACCCCCTATTAACAATCTTCTTAGCCTAAAAGTTACACAAACCCTTACTTTAATTAGCCTAAACGTGTAATTAGAAGGAGATTAACAAGATTAGCATCTTGGATTGGAGATTAGCTGCTAGAGTTCACCTTGGAGTTGATGTTCATACTTGGATTCATGGAGCTTGGAGCATTGATAGGATTACTTTGGACTTAGGCGAGTGGTTTTAAGCCTCTACTCACTATTTAGCCCCTGTTAGACATTTAATGATGTTTTGAAATGATTTTCAAACTCTAAAACATGTCTTAAAGTTTTTTAAACAACATATGTAAATTTCAAATAATTTGGATTAGTTTTGTAAATTCATGTTCTTAGGAATACTATGTGTTCTTTTGGATACTGCCTTTAGATCTAGGACTCATATTGATGTATTTGATTGCATGATTGTTAATATAGGTTATTTGTGATGATTGCCTGATTTTGTGATGCTTGAATGATTGAAAATGCAGAAAGAATGACGACTTTGTTTTAGGAACAACTCAAGAATTAGCATTAGGGATTGGTATCGATTCATAAGTTGTGCCCCAAATTTGACGCGATCGACATAGGGTGGAAAGGAAGGCCCCATGATGCTATATTCTATTTTCAGATCGTTTGGAGTTCGTATGACCCAGATATTGATGGATCAGTGTGAATTTGCATTGATGGATCGACATGAACGATAAGGATGGTTCGCTACTTGCTTTAGATCACTTGCATGGATCATTCGCTACAAGTTTAGAGGCAAACTTGGGGATCGCTCGCATAAATAATGGATAGCATTCATGGACCGCATGAAAGGAAAGAGGAAAAATCTAAGGCAGCGATACCTAGAGCATGTATTGGTTTGAAGCATAGGATTGGGACGCGGACCGTGGCTTGGAGCAAGATATGTGGAGCAAGGGAGTTGGAGTAGAGTTCATGCGATTTTGGCTAAGTATGAGATTGTGCCCATGGATCGGTACTGATTCATGGGTGTTGACCCATTGGACTCATGATCGGTGTGGGATCATGAGGAAGAGCATTTGGGCATATACGTGAAGTATGGGATCAGGGCAAGTAGGGATCAGTGGTGATGGGAGAGGAAGTTAGGCATCGAGTCTTCAAGTGATTGCTTCAGGTTCCATATGTGTGCTTCGAAATGAGATGGATTTTGACTCGAGTTTGGTATGAGATTGCTTAAACTCGAAACGAACCAAGTACTTAGCCAAATATGTCTAAGCATAGGGATCGGTACCGAACCTGGGTTCGGTGGTGATTCCCGCGATGACGATGCATGGTTCGACGATTATGGTCGCATAATGAGAAGTGATGGTTTCAATGATGGATAGCTATACTTAGAGATGCAGAGTAGTAGAATATGAGTCATAATTAGGGGACCGTTAGAGGAAGGTTGCGGGACACATGATGAGATTATATGACTAATGATAGTTGTCTAGAGTTGTTCCCGACCCCAGTGACTTCTTGACGGGAGTCGTAGGAATAGTACGAGATGATCTCTACTATTAATGATGCGTTCAAAGGGATCGATGATACTCGAAGGTTCAGAGAGTACTCGTAAAGCGAAGGTATATATATGATACCTATTTGAGCCATGACATGCTCTGATCACCATGACGGGAGATATGATCTCCATGACAGGCGATCTTTACCCTAGATCAGCCATGATGGGAATCTAGTTTCCTGGTCTACTGAGTGGTATGGATTCGAGTACCAAGGAACCGGGACATTGATTATTCCTTGACCATGATGGGTCATTTGAGTTATCATGTATCCAACACACTGAGTGAGTGAATGTGAGGGGAGTATGATGGATGTTATGCTTGCTTGATTGCTTATCACCTTATCACCATAGGGATTTCACATGATGCCGATATTGTTGACGTAGATATCTAGAGACCCTTTAGTACTTTGATTTATATTGCACCCATGATGACTATGATGTAGAGTAGCGTATATTTTGTATATGTGCTAACTCTGCATGTATGATTCTATATACTAGTTGTGCTGTTATAGTGGCATTTTAGTATTTAGAGATTTATGCCCGCTTAAACCAGACTATTGTCTGACCCGAGGTTTTATGATTTGCTTCTTATTACTCTAGGTAATCTTATTAGGGATATCAGGTCTGGTGAGCACATGGGGCTGGACATGCAGCGAGTAGGAGGTTACTCTCTCATATTATTATATTTACTCATTTCTACTCAACTGCACTATGCTATGGAGCTTGATAGTGCCTTTATAACTTAAAGATAGATATTTATGGGTTATTATTTGATGTAAACTCTATTTTTGATCTTGCAAGTTGTATGAATCATTACTCTGATTCAGTGATTCATTCAGTTACTTACTATCCCGCCTATTTTCTATCTGAGATGTTTAATATTATATTTTATTTGATGCGATGTGAGATATACGATAGGTTCGGAGATGTGTTATTTACTGTACAACCCTTGACGATCGTCCCACATCGACCGAGCACCTCTACAATACACTATACATGTATATTAAGTGTTAATGTGTAAGGCGGTCGTCACAGAGGGACTGACCCAATTGGTTGTAAAGAAACAAATTGGTAAAGTTGGAATAAGATTCCATAGTTGACCCCAATTGCAAGTTTGAGATCGATTGAGTTAGGAAGTGCCCTAGGAGCAATTTTGTAGTTTGTTACATAAATCTAAATTAATAACCAATCATGTTTGAAAATAAAAGGCTTATCCTTTATATACTTGTTATAAAAAGTTATTGTAACGATCCTCCTTTCTTACCCCGAAAGATGAGCCATTAGGGGTTAAAGAAAAATAATGTAAAGATAGAAGAGAAGAACTAAACAACACAGATTCTCACAATGCAACAGAACAATATATTACTCAACATAATATATTACGAAGTTATTTTAAAAACATTACATCAGAGTCATACTAATACAAATTTTACCCTAGGATAGTTATAACAGTCTATCCCTACCTAACAGATACAATATACATATAGTACAGTGGAAAACAAGGTAATAACTAGCTATCGATGAAGCCACCTGCTCCAAGCTCCTCCAAGATGAATCTGCAGGAAAACCTGAACTACATGGATGCCCATTCAAATATGATCATCCAAGAGTTTTGGAAAAGGGAAAATAAACTCCGGGTCAGACATGGGTTTGGTGTGAGTAAAGCATAAATCGTTAAATTTATTAAAACCTTTAAATCAAAGGCATCTCGTAAGACCATGCCATATATAAACACGGGCGAGTTTTTATCTTACGATAACCAAAACATTTTCTATAGAAAACCTATTGATATTATAATAATGTCTAGGGGTCAAAGTAAATATGAATATAGCTGAAATGCTTGCAGCTCACATTTCAACGTAGTTGGGCACAACTAAGTCTATACGATGCTTACTGGAGAATGGATTCCATACAGTGACTGGGCTACTTGGGTACCGCCCGTCATGGTGCATCTTTAGAAAAAAATAACACCAAGGACCTCGTCGGGATCTCCTACCAAAATAGAACCGGCCTACCACTTGACTAGCAGTACCGGATATGATCAACCCTTGGTTAATAGGCCCCGAAGCACACAAATGAGAGATAATATCAACCCTAGATAGAGATGATCATACCCTAATGGGAGCGACCCACTTAGCCTTGTTGCATCTCTTCTATTTTAGTCATTCCTGGTTGACGAGGCTTGAGGCTACATTTTACCTTTTATATGGTACTTTCCACTTGGAATATTACATTGCCTTCCAGTCGATGACACGATATCAACATTCATCCATACAAGTCGTTCAGAAGATGAACGAACCAAAGGCACTACTTCTACTACATCCATTTTGAAATCACTCTTAGAATTAGTAGCAAGCAGACCTTGCACTTTAAGAACTCCATCTTCAATTCCATCATCTTTAAGATGTCTTCACTTCGAAACGCTTGAGTTTGATCGAAGTGGTTTTCGGATAACATGTCCGATCCCGGTCTCTTCAAAATAACATTCGATAGTTTCCGGTAAACTCAACCCCGGTTCATTAGGAATTACATAGTCAAAGTTAAGAGCAAAGATCACCTCCTAACCATTAGTGGACGGATTTCCTTATCGTTTGTCCTAGGAGAACGAAACGAGATTATATGCATAGTACATCATCATCGAAGATGACTGTATCATATAACTCACATGTTTCTCCTTGATATTTCCTAAGTTACCTTTTGGGTCCATATTTGATAATCGGTTATTTAACTATACAATAAACAAACAACAACCAATTCAATTTAAGATTTGTTTATCCATAGCAACCACTAAGCCTTAAAAAGATCTTTATTTAATAAATCTCTTTCCAAAAGCGTTTTTCTAAAAACGTTCATATACTTATCTCTCTGACATAAGTATATACACAATACATTTGTGAATAACTTCTTACATCCAAATAATGTTAAAAAGGATTAAACAGATGTTGTTTAAATTGGAGGTTAGGACAACCCTTAGCACTATCCCCTCAATGTTAAATGTGGAACTCATGTTCCATACCACCATTTTTTAAGAGAAACCCAAATCTCAAATTATTTTTATACTTCTTCTGATAAAGCCTTCTATAAATATTCAAAATCATTTATAATAATTGCTTTTATAAATATCCAAAACTTTTTATATAAATTTCTTATCAATATCCAAACCTTTTTATAAACTCTCTTTATGAATATCCAAGTCATTTTCTAAACCTTCTTTTATAAATATCCAAAATAATTATAAAACTACTTTATAAACCTTCTTGTTTAAAAAACTTACTAAGTAACCTTAAATCAAATTAGCTTCCCTTAATAAGCAAATCATTTTATAAATCTCTCTTATTTATGAAATCTTCTTTGCTTAAAAACTCAAATCCATTTACCCAAACACCTTATAATTTTCCACATTCCTTTATAAAAATCTTTACAAAAACTTCTTTTTATAACATGGAAAACCATTTCCATTAGTTAAAAACATCTCTAGTATAACCATTTGTCAAATCATCCTTTAAATATCTTATTCAAAATGCAACAAAATTGAAACCATTTCAAAAAGAAAATAAATATTTATCCTTACAAAATCAAATGGGGATTAGCGACCACAACGGTGCTTTTAATTTGATTTTACTTATCCAGTTTAACATGGCACCATATAACAACAGGTATATAAGGGATCAGCACAAAAAAATCAATCAAATTAAGTAGATGTACAAGTTTATTGTAACAGCAGAATGGTATTTTGTTCTGCTAATGGATGTCATTTAGTTTTCCTAATCATATGGGGTTACTTAAGGGTAAGCGACATAGAAATCCCTTGATTTAAAATAAATTTAAAAAGAAAACAGTTTCAAACAAAACTGATTACTTAAACTCAAAGCGATTTTAAAGTAAATTAAAACCCTTCCAAATGAGAATCAAATCCTTTTTAAATAGTAATTAAACTCTAATTAGAAGTAATTAAACCTAAATTAAATCTTATTAACATAATTAACTTAAATCAAAGTTTAATTAAACAAAACCACTTTTAAAATAATAATTATCTTAAATAAATAATTAAATAATAATTAATTAATCCTAAGTTTATAATTAAATAATAATTAAACTTAATTAAGTAACAAATCATGATTAACTTAATTGATTAAGATTTAAGTTTAAAAAAACCATTATTAACAAATGATTAAGTACTAATTACCTTTATTAATTAATTAATCAATTAAATAATCATTAAATAAATAAATAAATAATTATTCTCTAATTAATAAATTAAAGTTAAAAAACATTTCCCAAAAGATATCTAAGTGAAAACAAGTTTTGATTATAAAAATAGATAGATTTTTCGAACTACGTGTATAACTATCGCTATATGGACCCGTAATTTCACTTTTTGGAATTTGGATTCCTAAGCTTTAAAAAACTTCAATTTTGAACTCTTATCTTCTTTAAAACATGAAAATAAACTTTTGAAAACCAAACTAAAGTTTTAAACCTGAAAAAACTTTTCGTTTTGAAACAAAAATCAAACTTCCGACAAAAATCAGATTTCTACGTCGCTTTTGGTTAGCGGGTCGCTACCTTTGTGTCATGAACCCACATACAACATTCAATTACAATCCCACATCATAACATTATAGCATCATTATAAACAAAGTATTACTTCACAATACTAACTAACTTTTCCAATATTCAAGTTATAATCTTTATCGCCCACTCAAACTTCGGCATAAGAAATCAACACCAAATTAACATATATGCATACATACAAACAATATAACACTATTACATACTTAAGCAACATTTTAACTCATCAATTTTACAACTTTTAAAAAGTTAGTAACTTGAGTTTAAACATTAACTTTACTCACCAAAGTGAACAAAAACTAAGCCTAACTTTTATCGAACTTGCACTAGACCTAGAGCTTGCACCTAGCCTGGAAAATATGGAACTTTTGGAGCTAGGAGGGCTTGAAGTGGCTCGTCCTGGGTTATTATTGGGCTCGGTCTTGGATGTTTTCGGGGATGTGTGGTTGCTTTATGAAGGAAGAGTTTAGGAATTGAAACGAAATGATTTAAGCTATGTTTTCAAATGTTTTTACTAACCTTTTCTCTTAGGAATTTAAAGATGGAAGCCATGAAAATACATGAAGATAAGAAGAGAGTTTTTACATGATAATGTAAATGAAAACAAAGAAGGGGATGTAGGAACGAGAGGGATATTTATAGGCTCAGGAATTTATTAAAATATGTAAAGTAACATAATAAAATAATAGATACATGCATGCATGCACCCATACCTCCCCTCTCCCTCACATATACACGTTACCCCCTCCCTTAGGCAATGTTGTAGGGTACATTAGGTATGGCATGGCATTTGTAAATATATACGTGTTTTTATATGTATATATATGCCTTTTATAACATAATTTATCACATCCACTTTTATGCTTATTTAAATATGTGTTAGTATGTAAATAAGAGTGTTTTATTATTACTAATCCTATCATATATAAGTGTGTGCATGTTGCACCAAATGTGCATAGCGTTCTCGGCGACTTTTGGGTGTCGAAATGTCGAAATTTCGGAAACGTTCTTCAGTTATATTTTCTATTTTTATTTGAACTATCAATATTGGTAAACAAATTTTGAAAACTATTTATCATCATTATTAAATAATTAAAATAGGTTTATTTGCTAATAAAAATCCATTTACTGATTATATAAAATATATTTAAATAGCCTATTTCAAAGTGGCAAAATCCTGGTTCCTTACAAATCTATTTTACCATCATTTGTTATTACTTAAAAGAGTAATATTTTTAATTATAAAACCAATTATTTGAATGTTCGAAATTTATTAAATATTCACAAATCAAGGTGGTAAAATTCCAGATTGTTACACTCTTCCCCTTTAAAAGAATTTCGTCCCCGAAATTATAACACAAGACTAATTTCCAAAAACACTTAAACTATTCATCGGTCTGTATTATGTACATAGGTCATTCCAATGTAAAATCTGATCTGATCATTCATTCGAACATATAACTTCACTTTCGAACTAGTATCGCTCACCCGACTTCCTAATGCGGATTTTGATCTGGCCTCTAAACTAAAAATCTCTGTTCTCCTTGCATAGCCATAAACTGTGTAGACAACTTTTAGTTCCATGTAAGAACACTCGCCAATGCTCGCCGTCAAAAATTGAGTGATAAATCCTTATTTGGAATAGCGTAAAACACCTCTAGTCATATACTCGAATCTAGGATCGAGAACTATGTGAAAAGTGAAAATGATCTTCATACAACCTACGTACTGCTCTAACGATTCTTACTATCTGACTACTTTCTACCCTCCCACCGTGCTTCATAAGAATTAATTTCTTTTATAATTTATTAACTTATATAATACTCTTCTACATCCTTAAAGTATATTCAACATCTGATTTTTAATTCTATTAATTGCAAACTATTAGATGTATGCCAAAAATAATTAGGGTCTTGAAACTAAGTCGACCAAATCAACCTATTTATCCTAACTGGCCTGGTAAGTTGCTAAGAAGAGTAGGATGCTGGTATCCAAACTCCATCCTAGATTCTACTTATTCTAAGACACTTCTAAGGTAAAAATTTATATTAACCGACCTAATATCGTCAAATAATTCTTCACATCCTAGATGTTAAAATCAAAAGATACAGTTTTAAATAAACGAAGTTTATTAAATCTCCACTACACCATACTGCCCATTTTACCACACCTCAACGCGGAAAAATTACCACGGTTTTGAGCCGTGGCAAATTTACCAGGGTGTTGAGCCATGGTAAAATAAACTACCATGGTTATTGGCCGTGGCAATATTGAGACGGCTATGGACCGTTCCAATAATACCAAAAAAAATTAACCCCTCCGTTCCATCTCTATAACCCTACCGCTCGCTTCTAAAAAAAAAGAACGCCAAAATTATCCCACCATGGATCCCGCGCCCAAATTTCACCCAACCAAAATTAGCAGCCATTTACCCTTCTTCTCACTCAAATCGCGTATAATCTCACTTAATCGCTCTTCTAGGGGTTCGAGGTATTCTCACTTAATCGCGTATATCCTTTAATTTTCCAGTACACAAAAAGAAAAAGAAAAGAATAAGGATGCTAAAAGGCCAGAAATGTAAGGGTGCGGGATGAGGTGGAATTCAGGGAGTTGTTGATTTGTGTTAATTTAACAGTAGCCATTTGATGATTTTGGGATGTATTTTCCAAGGATTCAGGCCTTCAAGCTTTAAACCATCTCAAGGATAAGGCCAGTGTTATTCTTGATAAGGTTATACGGAACACTTTAGCTTCGCTTCAACATCACATGTATCCAATCTAGTAAGGTTTTCATGATAGATTGATTTCAGTTATAATGTTATTAGACCCAACAGTGATTAGGTATGAGTCTAATATTGCTTCTATTGATATTACCGCGTATTCTATTAAGATTGATAGTGAAAATGAGCCATTTTCAGGATGCTAGAAATCTGTCTAAATGAAAAAAAAACAGACTATTTTGATATTGTTGTATTTACAAATTCATTATGTTGAGTTTAGAAGAATATGGTGATAGGGTCATAAATGATCATGATGTTAGTAATGGAATAATTGTGAGGGGAGATAAATTTCAGGAAAAATGATGAAATACTCTATTATGATGGAAAAGTTTGATAATTTTGTTGCAGAGAGCTTGTTGATGATTATAAAGATAGAGTAGTTATAGGTGATGAAGTGATTGATCCAAATGAAATTTTGAAACTGTAGACAACAAGTTTGATAAAATGCATGTCAATGAAGTAGGCAACAATACTATGCAAATTAGTGTAATTACTTATTTTAGTTGGAAATAATTCTCCTTTTTCTTTACAAATTGTAAGATAAAAAATGATGTGTTGCAATAATGAACAAAAAAAGGAGAAGAAGATGACTCATTGTTTTATCAACGGTTAATTCTTTCGTAATCTGATTCATTAATTAACTTATTTAGAAGTGCGTAGTCTGAATATGCCTTGTACTAAATTTCAGGATCAGTAAGTCCATTCCCAATAGCAAAGCCCTACGAAACAGTTATCTTACTTCAGTATTCAGGTCATCAAAATTACTTTAATAGCAGCTGTAATATGATCAGTTTGCAAATATAACCTTGAGATTGATGTGAATGGCTTCTTCTGCTTTATTTCCTTTGTTAAACCGACTTGCAAAAGCAGGGATGTAGTGTCCAGCATATGACTCACCTATGATGTAGAAATCATTCTTTTCGTAGTCTGGATGCTTGGTAAAAAATGCCTGAGAAAAAAAATAAAAAATAAAAATGGTAATTTTTTTATTTATTTTCACAGTCTCTTGCTATGTTTTTTAACTTATAAAACATATCTGATTTGTTTTTGCTGAACTTGGCTACCTGCATAAAGTCGTATAAATTGTTGGTGATCCCAATATCATCATTGCGGAAGTCTCAGTTGTCAGAAGTATAGGTGAAACCAGTTCCAGTGGGTTGATCCATATATATCAAGTTTTAAACCTGCATGCAAAGATTTTATCAAATTGTGAAGCTAGGGCAATGACGTTGGTAGTAGAAGATCCAATTTTGAGAAGGTGATTTTTGTCGCAAAAGCCAAATGTGATTTCACATCTAAGGTTTTATTTTTGACTAATATAAATATTACTTAAATCAAATACTAACATATGAAAAAGAACATTGTATGCATCAAACATAATCAATTTTGAGTCCATTATCTTCAATTGTTAGACTCATGCATTCAATCAAACAACTAATGAGCATTTTATCAAACATCTGAGCACCCAATTCAAGATTCAGCAATGCAGATCAAAGCTGAGACTGAAGTTGATGGTGAGCACTATAAGATGGTAGAAAAGCTCGATGAAGTAGTAAGTCATGGTTTTGTCAGTAGAGAAGTGAAAATAAGGGAACCAGTCCTGTGCATGTTTTGCACTTGTGCACGTTCACATAGACTGGGATGTCAAAATGCATGTGGGTTGACTTTGATCAATAAATCCTTGCAACTGGGCTTTAAATCAAGCTGGTTTAGATACTTAAACTTATACTTGAGAGTGATTTGTATAAGCTGTGCCTATATAAAGAATCAAAATGCTTGTAAACTGATCATGATTTAGAAAATTTTAAACCAGCAGATTTTCTTTTAGTAATTCTTCTTCTGTGTTATTGGCATTACTTCCCCTTCAGTTATGGGCACACTAACTTGCCTCTTTTCTCTTTTATTCCACCACCTTCTCTTGAAATCTTCCCTGCAGTCAACTCTTTTGTTTCATTGGGATAGATAAAAGCTATAAAATGAGCATAGTATTACACGTGCTGCTTTATAATCCAGGTGTCCATCGTGCAACTATGAAATTATAGCTGAAGATTTTGAAGATTGTGCATATAGATAGTTGGAGGATTCAACACATTTGCTTCATGGTGTAATTCATGCGAATGGTTATAGCCACCTTCTTCGAGTTAACGGTCGAGAGGGGGGGGGGGGGGTTCTAAGTACTTATCAGGAATTGACATTATGGGCTTTTGGGATTGCTTGTGTAAAATGCTCCATGTCAGGTACAAACTCCTGGTAAAAAAATTAGCATATAAGTCTTGAATACCTTATTATGACATCCCTTTTGACATCCCTTTGTGTTCCTTTTATATTTTTGTTTGCTCCCAACACTCAAGCTTTTCAGTTCATATTATTTATGTTGTAGGAAACACATCACATTAACGTAGGAAATATGGCATAGGAAGGAGTTGGCATAGAAAAGATTAAATAAAAATCTGGTTAAGAATCCATAGGGGAGGCGTTGGAACAACGTTGAAACATCCCAACATAAGAACTTAGGAAATTGTTCTATACCAAAATGCCATAGGAACTTAAAATTTTTCTTGTAGTGATGGCTCGCCTAAGTTTGAGTCTAAGTCCCCTATAGCCGCCACTACACTATTGCCTAGGAGATATCGGCACATATATTCTGAGTATGTGCTATGTTGGAATATGGAGTTGCACCTATATACGAGATGATATTGTCAACATTTACGACATTTAGGAGACATGTTAAGCAAATAATCATATAGCCACAACTCATAATTGCATCCATGTCTACCAGCCACCAAAATACAAAATACAAATTTTGCTGAGTTATCCAACCGCATGCCAAAAACAAGCTTGCTTTGGTATAAATTTCAAAACGGTTCTGAAATGCTAATTAGTTTTAAAAAATATCTTCATTAGAAAAAATTCCACATATTAAATGTTACTATCAAATTGAAGTTACAGAGGTTAACACATATTCCACAGTTAATGCTAAACTCACATAAATTAAGAAGTCGGCATATACAACGATCAAAGATTTAGGATTTACTTGTTCAGTTCTATGCACAATATTCAACAAAGAAAATTCCCAAATTTGGGATGGATGGTAAAAGATAGCTGAGTGCAATTAATAACTTATTTACAAGCTCATTGGAGCAAAAGAATATGAATAACTACTACTTTGATTTACAGGTAGCTGTAGTAAACTGTCTGAAGCAAGTCTGCTTGAACAAACTGTGACCTGAAATGAAGCAGAACATGTAACTGGTTGACTGCAACAGTTGAGATGGCTTTGATCTGGAAAAATGCAAGTAAAATACAAGTGTGTCCATAAATGCCGAAGCTTGTTCTTTTTTGGTTGCAGAAAGGTGACAGTGATGGATATGTCAAAAAAACATGGAATGGATTATCGTCTTCTACATGCAGTTTGCACTGGACATCCGTGGTATGGAGAATGGGGTTATGAATTCGGTGCTGGAACCTTTTCCATAACGTCTGATGCATAGAAGAAAGCAGTGGACATGTTATCTAACATACCTTTGTCGATTATCTTCCCGCACTCTCGATCACCTCATACATCCTTACATGATACAATATCGTTTTATTGGCCACTCTCTGACTGCAAGATTGAAACCATTAGAGATCTTTTTGTCTACCTCACTACTCTTCTTTATGAATCTCATCGAGTATAGCCACCTTCTGTTAAAACTGGAATAGGTAATAAGAACGACTGTGCTGGTGTGTTATGCACATGGGGGAAATGTGATATAGAGAAGGCAGAGGAGTTGATGGTGAAAGTGCTCAAAGCTGTTGGTGTGAATAGGTGGGTAACTTGGAAAGCGCTTAAAGGAGCAACTTGTAAAGCAGTGGCATCACATGAGTTGCTTGATTATTGTCTCAGAGGATTGGGTGGTAACTATGTGCTGTTGCTTTTTTGTGTATGTAACTATGTACTGAACTTTGTATTCAAGTATTGTAATTGTTGAATTGTTTAAACTTTGTAATTATTGTATTATAGTGTAGGATGTTGTTGCATTTTAAACTAAGTTTAAATTAATGTTTTAGATAAGACACTGTTGTGTTGTTTAATGTAAGCTATTTTGAGATTGAGGCAAGACATTTTTAACCTATTTGTTTTGAGTTTAATGTAGGCTGTTTTGTGGTGGGTTTTTTTAAAATGCAAATGCAATATTTAGCCATGGCTCTAAGCCGTGGCTAATATTAATTTTGCCACGGCTGAGAGCCGTGGCGGAATATAAGTTTGCCACTCCCCATTCTACCATAGATCTGGACCGTGGTAAAATTATTTAGCCACGGCCCAGAGCCGTGACGAAATGGCTTTTCTGGTGTAGTGCTCTTTATTGAATTTAACATAATTAAAACTTTATTTATTAATCCACCTTCAAAATATTTTTTATTTTGAAAACTCTTCCTTTTAATGGATCCAAGAAAACAATACCTGGGTTTTATTTCAAAAAGGTACCTTTTGGAAATATACATATAGCTCGAGTAACTCCAAAACGATGTCAAGGAACAGGGTGCTACCATATAGCATTATGTACCCCTTTACTAAGAAGGACAATACTCAAGAGAAATGTTTGCCAGCCGAACACACCTCTTACCTATTTTTAGTCATTTCCGAGACACTCGAACTAGTTAATAAAAAAATACTTCTTCTTTTTCCAAATTACTTCTCGAAACAATACTATTAGATAAATAATTTTTAACAAAATCATCCACTTGCTTTGGTTTCATTCGGATTTGAACTCGTCCCGCTTGTACAATGACAAAGAGGATAATTTACCAAGTGCACCCCATCTTATCTGCCTAAGCAAACATTAGATTGTCACTTAGAAGATTATTCTAATAATCACAAAACAGATCAAGATTTATTTCGAACTGTCCAAAGAAAACCTTACTCTCAAACTTTATTTTAAGATGTCTATATCTTAAAATATCCTTAAGAAAGATTACTGCTATTTTCCAAAATCATTTAGAATTTATCAAAGCCACTGGGATTTAACATTCTCAAAACCCTTTTTATTTTTAAAACACATTTAATAGTTCAGATTTGTAAAATCATCTCTCTTAATTCATCTTATAAAACTATATGAAGATTTTCTTTTAATAGGCACCTTTATTAAAATTAAAATTTTAACCCTGCATATCGTCGAATGCCTTATAGTCAAATTGTGAAACTTAATTCACAAGGTGTTCGACTCAATGTTTCTACAAATTCTATCTACTTAAACCATGATGGAAGAAGGAAATCTACTTTTAAATCTGACAATAGTCAATGCTCAAAACTGGACGAGCATGACTAATTAAACCTTAAATGCTAATAATTTGAATATTGTTAACTCCTAACCCACTCTCCTCATAGATAACTACATAGATTTTGACAATTGTCCCTTTTTATGTATAGAAAGTATATTCCTAGGTAAAATTATTTCATTTACCAAATTTAAAACAATATTATGTCAATTTACTTGTTCAAGTGTTTAGGAAATCCCTATCGATAACATTGACCAGGTGCACCAGAATTCTTAAGCCACTCAATAGGTCAAACAACACAATATAAAACATATTTTAATTCACTAACAAATACGCACTTATATACATACATACGTACATGCATACATACATACATACATACATACATACATACATATACATACATACATACATATAAATATTACACTCAGACTCACTCTAAGGGTAGGCATTCGCTCAACCTAAGTTCTGATACCTAATGTAACAATCTGCCTTTCTTACCACGAAAGACGAGCCATTAAGGGTTAAAGAAAAAGAAAGGAATGATAGAAGAGATGAACTAAACAACACAGAATCTCACAACGCAACAGAACAATATATATTACTCAACATAATATATTACAAAGTTATTTCAAAAATATTACATCAGAGTTACACTAATACAAATTTTACCCCAAGATAGTTATAACAGCCTATCCCTACCTAACAGATACAATATACAAATAATACAGCGGAAAAAAAGTAATAACTTGCTATTGATGAAGCCACCTTCTCCAAGCTCCTCAAAGATGAATCTACGGGAAAACTTGAACTACATGGCTACCCATTCAAATTTGAGCACCCAAGAGTTTAGGAAAAAAGAATATAAACTCCGAGTCAGACATAAGTCTAGTGTGAGTAAAGTATAAGTCTTTAACTTTATAATAAACTTTAAATCAAAGGCATCTCTTAAGACCACGCCGCACATAAACACGGATTGGTTTTTACCTTACGATAACAAAAACATTTTCTATAGAAAACCTATTGATATTATAATAATGTCTAGGAGTCAAAGTAAAATATGAATATAGCTAAAATGCTTGCAACACACATTTCAACGTAGTTGGGCATAACTAAGTCCGTACGGCGCTTGTTGAAGAATGGATTCCATACAATGACTGGGCTACTGGGGTACCGTCCGTCACGGTGCATTTCTGGATAAAATAACACCGAGGACCTCGTCGGGATCCCCTACCAACACAGAACCGACCTACCACTTGACTAGTAGTACCAAATATGATCACTCCTTGGTTGATGGGCCCCGAAGCATACAAATGAGAGATAATATCGACTCTAGATAGGGATAATCATACTCTAATGGGTGCGACCCACTTAGCCCTGCTACATCTCCCAGGTTTTAGTCATTCCCGGTTGATGAGGCATGAGGCTACGTTTTACCTTTTATATATTACTTTCCATTTGGAATACTATATTGTCTTCCAGTCAATGACACAATGTTATCATTCATCAATACAAGTCGTTCAGGAGATGAACAAAACGAAGGCACTACTTCTACTACATCTAATTTGGAATCACTCTTAGGATTAGTAGCAAGTAGCCCTTGCACTTTAAGAAGCTCCATCTTCAATTCCATCATCTTCAAGATGTCTATACTTCGAAACGCTTGAGGTGGATCGAAGTGGTTTTTGGATAACATATCCGATCTCGATCTCTTCAAAACAACTTTCGATAGTTTCCGCTAAACTCAACCCCTGTTCTTTAGGAAATACATAGTCAAAGATAAGAGCAAAGATCACTTCCTAACCGTTAGTGGACAGATTTCCTTATCGTTTGTCCTAGGAAAACGAAACGAGATTTATACGCATAGTACATCATCATCGGAGATGGGTGTGCCATATAACTCATGTGTTTCTCCTAAATATTTCCAAAGTTACGTTTTGGGTCCATACTTGATAGTCGGTTATTTACTATCCAATAAACAAAAAAACCAATTCAATATAAGATTTATTTATCCATAGCAACCACTAAGCCTCGAACAGATCTTTATTTAATAAGTCTCTTTCCAAAAACATTTGTCTAAAATATTCATATACTTATCTCTTTGACATAAGTATATACATAAAACATTTGTGAATAACTTCTTACTTCCAAATCATGTTAAAAAGGATTAAACAAATGTTGTTTAAATTGGTGGTTAGGACAACCCTCAACACTAACCCCTTGGTGTTAAATGTGGAAGGATGTTCCATACCATCATTTTTTAAAGTCAGTTTAGAGAAACCCAAATCTTAAATTTATTTTATGCTTCTTTCGATAAACCCTTTTATAAATACTCAAAATCATTTATAATAATTGCTTTTATAAATATCCAAAACTTTTTATATATATTTCTTATAAATATCAAAACCTTTTTATAAACTCCCTTTATGAATATCCAAATCACTTTCTAAAACTTCTTTATAAATACCAAAAATCATTTATAAAACTTCTTTATAAAACCTTCTTGTTTAAAAAACTTCCTAAGTAGCATTAAATCAAATTAGCTTCCCATAATAAGCAAATCCATTTTATAAATCTTCCTTATTTATGAAATCTTCTTTGCTTAAAAACTCAAATCCAATTACCCAGACACCTTATAAATTTCCATATTCCTTTATAAAACACTTTGTAAAAACTTCTTTTTATAACATGGAAAACCATTCCCATTAGTTAAAAACATCTTTAGTAAACCATCTATCAAATCATATTTTAAATATCTTGTTCAAAATGCAATAACTTTGAAACCATTTCAAAAATAAAATAAAATATTTATCCTTATGAAATCAAACGGAGGCTTGGCATCCACAATGGTGCTTTTAATTTGATTTTCTTATCCAGTTTAACATGGTACCACATAACAATTGGTATATAATGGATCAACACATAACAATCAATCAACTTAAGTAGATGTCCAAATTAATTGTAATAACAGAATGGTGTTTTGTTCTGCTAATAGATGTCATTTAGTTTTCCTAACCATACAGGGTTACTTAAGAATAAGCGATATAGAAATCCCTTGATTTAAAACAAATTTGAAAAAAAATAGTTTAAAAGAAAACTGATTACTTAAACTCAAAGCGATTTTAAAATAAATTAAAACCCTTATAAACAAGAATCAAACCCTTGTTAAATAGTAATTAAACTCTAATTAGAAGTCATCAAACCTGAATTAAATCTTAATTATTATCATAATTAACTTAAATCAAAGATTAATTAAACAAAACCCCTTTTAAAATAATAATTAATGATTATCTTAAAAAAATAATTAAATAATAATTAATTCAACCTCGATTTATAATTAAATAATAATTAATTTTAATTAAGTAACAAATCATGATTAACTTAATGATTAACATTTAAGTTTAAAAAACCAATATTAACAAATGATTAAGTACTAATTACCTTTATTAATTAATTAATCAATTAAATAGTTATTAAATAGTTAAATAATTAAATAATTGTTCTCTAATTACTAAATTAAAGTTAGAAAACATTTCCGAAAAGATCTCTAAGTGAAAACAGGTTTAGATTAGAAAAATAGTTAGATTTTCCAAACTGCACGTATAGCGACTATCGTTATACGAACCCGTAATTTCACTTTTTGGAATTTGGATTCCTAAGCTTTGAAAAACTTTTACTTTGAAATCTTATCTTCTTTAAAACATGAAAATAAACTTTGAAAACCAAATCAAAATTTTAAACTTGAAAACTTTTCGTTTTGAAACAAAAATGAAACTTCCGACAAAAAGCATATTTCTACGTCGCTTTTGGTTAGCGAATTGCTACCTTTGTGTCATGAACCCACATACAACACACAGAACATTCAATCACAATACCACACCATAAAATTATAGCACCATCATAAATAAAGTATTACTTCAAAATACTAACTAACTTTTCCAATATTTAAGTTATAATCGTTATCGCCCACTCAAACTTCGGCATAAGCAATCAACACCAAATGAACATATATGCATGCATATACAACATATAACACTACTACATACTTAAGCAATATTTTAACTCATAAATTTTACAACTTTTAAAAAGTTAGTAACTTGAGATTAAAACATGAACTTTACTCACCAAAGTGAACCGAAACTAAGCATAACTTCCACCGAACTTGCACCTAGCCTGGAACATATGGACCTTAGTGGGTTTAGTGGGCTTGAAGTGGCTTGGCATGCGCTATTATTGGGCTCGGCCTTGGATGTTTTGGGGAGATGTGTGCTTGTTTTATGAAGAGAAGAGTTTAGGAATTGAAATAGAACGATTTAAGCTATGTTTTCAAATATTTCTACTAACGTTTTCTCTTAGGAATTTAGAGATGGAAGCCATGGAAATACATGAAGATAAGAAGAGGGTTTTGATATGATAATGTAAGTGAAAACAAAGAAGAGGACGTAGGAATGAGAGGGGTATTCATAGGCTTAAGAATTTATTAAAATATGTAAAGTAACTTAATAAAATAATACATGCATGCATGCATGCACTCATACCTCCCCTCTCCCTCACATATACATGTTACCCCTACTCCCTTAGGCCATCTTGTAGGATACTTAAGGTATGGCATGGCATTTGTGTGTGTGTGTGTGTGTGTATAAGTGTGTTTATATGTATATATATGCCTTTTATAACATAATTTGTCGCATCCACTTTTATGCTTAATAAATGTGTGTTAGTATGTATATAATAGGGTTTTACTATTACTAGTCCTATCATATATAAGTGTGTGCATGTTGCACTAAGTGTGTACAATGTTCCCGAGGACTTTCGGGTATAGAAATGTTGAAATTTCGGAAAACGTTCTTCGACCATATTTTCTATTTTTATTTGAACTATCTATATTGGTAAACAAATTTTGAAAATTATTTTATCATCATTATTAAATAATTAAAATAGGTTTATTTGCCAATAAAAATCCATTTATTGATTATATAAAATATATTTAAATAGCCTATTTCAAAGTGGCAAAATCCTGGTTCCTTACAAATCTATTTTACCATCATTTGTTATTATTTAAAAGAGTTATATTTTTAATTATAAAACCGATTATTTGAATGTTCGAAATTTATTAAATATTCACAAATCCAGGCTGTAAAATTCCAAGTCATTATAGTTATAAATATTTAATTAGTTAATTTAAGTGTATGTGGTAGAAAGTCCATAAATGATGTGTTTGTGATAGCAGTTACCAATAGTTGTAACCATGTGCATTACGTCATAATATGAGAAGCTCATCATTTTAAATATTTCTAGTCAAGATGTATCGAGACTTGACATCAATAAACCGTTGACACTGGAGTACATAACGCTCTCCAAATGTTAGGTAGTGTATTACTCATGGCCACTAGAGGCACCAAGGAGTTACGTATTAATAGTTATTAGATAACTATGGAATGACTCACTTAATAGTTTTCTGTTGGTTAATATTACTAAAGTCAAATAGCAAATATCAAAGTGACTAATTTACACGGTTCTCTTGACTTGAGAATACCGTTGATCTTGAATGTGAAAGCTCTGTTTTGATTATAATTAAATCATGGCTAAAGAAATGAAAGATATATTACAATCTTTAAGCCCATTGTTTCGTATGCTACTTAAACACATCTTGCCTTTCTTTTATTCTAATTCTTTTCTTGGGTTTCAGCAACCACTTCCCCTTTCTACAATGGCTTAAAATTCCTCCACTCACTCTCTCAAAATTCAAGCGAAACACAACACAAATTCAACAAAATTGGAAAAAGGAAATGGTGTGTAGCTTTTTCAAATGGGTTGCGCCTTTTGGAAGTGTGGATCTAGAATTCAAGCGGAGCATTATAGATTCAATGTTCAACGTATTCCCTTAGGAAATAGCAATGTATCATCTCGATTTACAAATTCTTATAATCATTTATAACTGATTATTACATGCTTTTATTTAATTAATTTGTCCATTATCACGATTCCATATACATATATGTTTTCAACATAAGATGGAAAATATGAACATATGTATGTGTATATTTTTTATCAAAATTATGTTATATTTATATGTTTGGAGATGTAATTCTATTGATGAGATTATAATTGTGTTTTTCCTTTTATTTTTAGTTTTGACAATAGTTAAAATTA
Organism: Allium fistulosum; assembly: GCA_030737815.1. Lineage (NCBI taxonomy): Eukaryota > Viridiplantae > Streptophyta > Magnoliopsida > Asparagales > Amaryllidaceae > Allium > Allium fistulosum. The sequence continues at coordinate 1,079,677,529 of CM060906.1, read as the reverse complement.
AGTTTTATTAGGTTAACTTTGATATATACAAATATTTCATATATAGTTCTATAATCAATTGTTTTTACTAATCGACTAAATTTGTATATATGTTTTATTTTATAATAATGAAAATTGCAATTTTAATATGTAGTTATTAAATTTAATCGTATATGTTGATATATGTTTAATTGTTTGTATGTACATACATCAAATTAAATTCACATACATATTTTATTAGATACAAATTATGTATGTATATATATGCATATAAAAAAATTATTTTACTTTAAAATAAAAAGGGAAGAAAAAAATATTGCTAACTTGTTTTGTTTTTGCAAAGATGTTCTGTAACCATATATGTGACTGTATGTAAAGGAAAGATTTGCTATTTTTTTATGCAAGGAAAGTTTTGTTAAGATGTTTGTAACCATATATGCAATTGTATGTACAAACATATATATAAATATATATTTATCTTTGTATTTACATTCACATACTTATATACAAACATCTGTTTGGTTTAAAGGTTATTTTATGTAATTTTAAAGTGCGTTTATTGTGTTTTTAAACTGCATATAAAGTGTCTTTAATGTGTATTTAATGTGTATTCAAAGTGTATTTAAGGTGTATTCAACGTGTATTTAAAGTGTATTTTAAAACTTTTGTTTATGATCATAAGTATGTAGAAGACTTTTTACTAGTTTCTTCCATTCCAATAGAATTTTTGAACAGTCATTTGTTGCCAACTATTTCTTATTCAAAGAATGCTTTATTTGGAGTTGAAATTTTAAAATTAAATTGTAATATAATTTACAAGTATTATATCGATGGTTAGAAATTTTGATATTTTATACCATAATTGTATAAGTATGTATATATGTAAATAAATATGTAAACTTATATCATATATAACCACCAGTATGTTTCATATTCAAATATACATATACATATACATAGACATATTGGACATCATTTATATATATGGAGGGGCCAACTTGTCCGTTGTAGTGTAAATCTCAGCACATATACAAGAACAAGAGAAACCATGTACATTGTGACTTACATGTGCACATACACGCATGTGTATATGATACGCATGCTTACCTTATCGATTCCCTTTCTACATCAAAATTGAAACATAACTTATAAATAAAATAATGATTATAATTAAATGAAAATTTAGATAAGATCTAAATAAATTTAAATTTCATAGGCCTATCAAAGATCCAGTAAAGGATTTTTTTTTGAAATTATCTTTTAACTCCGTCGCGGGTTGGCCTAATTCCAACATATTTAACTACTATTGCTAGCCCTCGGCCTTTTGATGTATGAGGTATCGACTTAATTAGACGTCTTTCTATCTCAAAAGGGGTAGCAAAGTTCATAGTAGCCATTGATTACTTTACTAAGTGGGTAGAGGCCGAACCAATACTAAATATAACTGTTGGAAATCTTTTGAAGTTCGTTATAAAAATTAAAGTCACCAGATTTGGGCTTCCAAATAAAATTATCTTCGACAATAAGCTCAATTCAAAAGTGACGAGTTTACTCATTTTTGTGAAAAGAATAGAATAATAAATATTTTTTCATTAGTAGAGCATCCAAAAAAGCCAATGGAGTAGTAGAAGCAGCAAACAAGACCATTAAAAACATATTGAAGAAGTGTTCAAGTAAAGCCAAGGGAAACTGGGTAAAAGAACTCCTCATCGTCCTATGGTCCTACCAAACTTCCACAAGAATAGCCACTAGGCATACCCCTATACTCCTTGACATACGGGTTTTAGGCGATGCAATCAGTCGAAATTATAGTCCTATCATGCCGAAGAATTGCTTACACTTATGGAACAAATTAAGAGATAAAGAAAGAATCATTCGACCTACGCAACGTATTGAGGGATCAAGCTGCTATACAGACAAATGAGTATCAATGAAGAATCTCCATATATTATAATTCTAAGGTGAAAGAAAGATCATTCAAAAAGGGAGACTTATTATTGAGAAGGTTAATGGCAAATACAAAGGACACCACAAACGACCCATTGGGATCTAATTGGAAGGACCACTATTATTCATGAAGTTATTACTCCAAGGACCTATCGACTAAGTAGACTTGATGGAAATGTAATATTAAGAATATGGAATGTCGAGCATTTAAGGTCGTACTTTATGACATTGGATGAATAAAGTGGATTACCAAAGAAACCATACCTAAATGATAGCTCCTGGATTGAGATGCATTTCATTTAACTTAGCTTCCAACCAGACAAGGTTGGTAAGATTCATTGAGCAGAAGCACACCTCATGCTAGAAGAGGACAAAAGGTCTTTGGTCTTGTCACAAGGCTTAGCCAAAAGAACCATCCAAAGTCTTTGATCCTGCCACCGGGCCTGGTCAAAGCACATATCCAATGGGGATGGATGAAAAATCCTTTGTTCTCACAGCAAGGCTGAGCCAAAGTAATTATCCAAAAAGTGATGGTCAATTAAGACTTTGACCCCCCCCCCGTCCTGCCCGGTCAAAGCATGCATCTAAGGGAGATGGAAAAAAAGGCCTTTGGTCCTACTATAAGGCCTAGCCAAAGTAACCATCCAAAGAGTGTTCGTCAATTATGTCTTTGATCCCGCCATCGGGCTTGGTTAAAGCGCCCATCTAAGGGAGATGGATGAAAAAGCCTTTGGTCTCACTATAAGGCCTGACCAAAGCAACCATCAAAAGAGTGATGGTCCATTAAGCCTTTGACCCCGCCGTCAGGCCTACTCAAAACACCCATCTAAGGGAGACGGATGAAATAGCCTTTTATCTCACCGTAAGGCATGGCCAAAGCAACTCGCTAAAGAGTGATGGTCCACCAAGCTTTTGATCTTGTCATCGGACCTGGTCAAAGCATTCATCCAAGAGAGATGGACAAATGAAGCTTCGGATCCTGCTGCCAGTCCTAGTTAAAGCACCCATCAAGGAAGGGAAAGTAATGCAAATGTTTTTAGAAATCAACCATAAGATGTGTATCAAACAAAGCTATTAAAGATACTTTTGCAAAAATAGACTACTCAGAATCAAGAAAATAAAAATAAAAATAATGACTCTTAAAGCGCATTCAACAGAGCAGAACAAGATCACTTAACCTAAAGCATAAGTGAACTCTTTATAAAATGAAGGGGAAAATGTTATACCCCAAGATTTTTCAAAGAAAAAGAAGGCAAAGATTAGCAAAGGCATTGTCAAAAGATAGAATATCTAAGCTATCGTATGATGATTCTCTGGGTCATCATGTAATAACTTCTGAAGTCATCGTGAGTTAATAGGAAGAAACTATCATGTAAGGACTCTTATAGTCACTAGTATAAATCGCACGTACGTGCATTTAATAGATAGAGATATTTATTTTTTGTTTAATAAAAAGTTAATGTATGGATATTTGATATAAGTAAAAAATCTTTGGTGGTCACAACACTTTTATTTCAAGTAGTTGTTGGTGGTGTTGGTTGCAAATTGATAGTGAAATCCGTTGGTAGGTGATTGAAAAGAGAATGGTGGTGGAAATTGTAAACCAATAGTGAGAATCCGTTGATAAGAGAGGGTATTTTTGGAATTTTAGAAAGACACCGTGTAAATTCTATTCATTGAATTCTCTTTATTAATAGTAGAGATTATGGATTGATATAAGGAAGCTATCGTGTGATTACTCCTATAAAATGAAATAAATGAGCTATCGTGGGATAACTTCCTAAAATTACCAAAAGACGAAACTAAGCTATCAAATAAATCATAAAAGACGAACTTAAGCTATCATATATTGACTCAGTGAAGCTTTCATGTATTGATTAAATAAAGTCATATTAAAGTCATCATGATGTATTTCTCAAAGCCATCATGATGTATTCCTTAAAGCAATCATAAAGTAGATCTTATATTAAAGTCACCATGAATTATTTCTCAAAGCCATCATGAAGTATTCTTTAAAGCCATCATAATAAGACATGTAAGTAATCATGAAGTAATTTCTGAAGCTATTGTGGAATGAGGAATTAATGTCCTCATAGTATGATCCTTGGAGTCATCGTAAGGTGAAGTATATAAGCTATCGAGTAATGATTCCTGTAATCATCCAAGAGGCAATATATGGCAGCTATCATGAGATAAGTCATGGAAGCAGCTATCGTGAGATGATGAATAAAAGCCTTCATAAAATGATTCTTATAGTTATCATAGGGTGATATATGGAAACTATCATGATCACTTTGAAAGCCAATTAAAAGATAAAAAAGTGGAGTTGTTGCATGTTAACTCACCAAAACGATTAAAAGGCAAAATGACTAAGCCATTGCATAGTGAACTAATGCATGCCCTCATGTTATGAACATCAAAACTCCTTATGCAAAGCCAAATCCCATCATCCATCTATCTCAGGCAACACGTGGCAGAATTCTAAAGGCTAAAGTTTTTTATAAATAGACACGTAAATGTATCTTCTCCCTCATTTTCATTTTATCTTGGCATAAATAAAGTAGCTTGAGAGAGTGCCATTAATGGCTGATTGGACAAACTTGACTTCGTAACTTTGTAACCAACTCAAACATAAGGACTACTTATGGACTTAAGACTAGCGCACTTGACCAGGAACTCTACCTTACTCAAATGCTTTTTTTCTCTTTAAAGTTAAGCAATTTAAGTTGACCAAATATTTTTACCAACACACATATAATAGTTAATATAAAATATGTATTTTTATAACTAAATGTATATATATTCGAAAATAAATTCAAAAATAATTTTGGCCAAAAGAATAGTGATCGACGATTTTTGACGAGAACAAAAACTGCAATTTTATTTTACTACAAGAGCACATCATCTGTTGTAGTATTTGTGCAAATACGGGTCGAATCCACATGTTATTTAATTACTAATGTTATCTAACTTCAAGGCGAGTTAGATTATTTGGGAAGTTGAATCTGATTAATTTTAAGGAAATTTCCAAAAAACAAAAGAAAACGATTTAACAAAAAATAAGAAAACAAGGAAATAGATAATAAATCTTACCTCAGATTAATAAATCATATGGAGAAATTAAAAAGGTGAGAACTGTTGATCTCTCGGCAAATCAATATATCTCGAATAGAACAAAAACTATAAAGCAAAACAAGAGTGTTTGAACCAAAAATGGCACAAACATCCAGAAGTTTATGTAGAGAATAATATATGAAAAAATATAAATGAAAATGAGAAATAAACAAGACACAATCATTTATAGTGGTTTGGCAAACAACACCTATATCCACTTTAAGATTTTATTGCTTATATCTAACTTGGAGGCAGAAGTTCTTAGGGGTCGGTACAACTCGACACTTAGATTTTCAGAATTACAAGAATATAGACCAGGGAAGAACTAGAGCAAAAATATCTTGAAAAATGTGTCTTGCCTCTCTATTTGTAGAGGTAGAGAGCCTAAAATCTCGTACAAAATATCTCTAAACTGTTTATCAAGATTTACACCAATTCTCTTACTAAAGTAGGTGCCACATCATTAGAAAGTAGGGGTCGGTACCGATCCATAGGTAAGGGTCAGTACTGATCCTTAAGATAGCCATAGTGATTGCCTTCAAGTCTTCATCTTAACTCGTCATGTTGTTAGCTTCGTGATTCCATAGTTGTTTGCACCAATATTAGTTTGTTTCCAAGTCCAAATAATGAAGTTATGGAAGAACAGAGTTTCAGCTCCAAGTGTTCGTGGAGACTGATGGAGAATTGCATTGGATCAACAAAACGACATTGGAAATAGGCTTTTGGTATCGAGCAAGACATGTAGGCAGAAGATAGGACCCGTATGAGGTGGAGATAGGACTCCGTACCGACCCACCCTCTGACCCCAAACTTAGGTGAATTAGTTATCATCTTGGTTTGGGTTGTTTTGGCTTTTGCCTTGTGATTTTGTCTATGCTTGGTTTTTAGAATCTTGGGCTATCTCTTTGGGCTTCCTACCTTGATACCCCCAAGTTCGATTCATCTAGTCTGTCCAAACATTGCATGGTCAAAAGGTTGGATTACACTTGCCCCCAAAGTACATCTCGTTTCAAATGTGATGTGCTTTGAATCGAGAAAAATTAGAGTTGCTATGAAAGACTCCACTATGTGTTCTGAATGGTCGTTATTCTTCCTGCAAATCGTTGCTGTGAAAAGTTATGTCCATAGTTATTTGTCATGATGCTTTGCCAGCATCTGGGATTATAAAACTAGAACGTATTCTCATAATCTGCTATTCGAAGCTTGATAGTCTTCAAATGATTCCTTCCATGGATTATTCAGGTTTGAATTTGATTCCCTTTGATTCTGGTCATTTTGGGTTTCAGATACGTACACATACACATGTGCATTTGCATTTTCTTGGACAAGCTTGCCATGCGTCTACATGCACACATATACATACACATATATATATATTATCATATATATATATATATTATTATATGTATATATTAAAAACCTAGGACTCAGTACCACCCATAGTTCTGGGGTAGGTACCGACTCGAAACTTGGGAGATTTCCTAAGTCTTGTGCCTTTGAGTGCGGGTCCATGATGTTATAAAGTCCCTTCTCTTCATTTCAAGTCCTCACTTTATCTCTAGCTAATCCAAAGCTCGTAAGCCCCTGCCATTAAAAATATTGAACTTCGAATCAATCCCGCCCCACACTTCAAATCGCCTACACCATCGCCTCCGACCCCAATTATTCCAGTGCCGCAACCCTAGAAAATGCCGCATCACCTCGATTGAAGGCTCACCAACCAAGCCCTAACTTCCATCTTGCAAATAGACCCGATTATAGGTTGATGGTGGACTTGGTCATGGATTTGGCCATGGATGAATGGACATGGGTAAAGTGGACGTGGACGGCTGTGACTTTGGAGTCGGCGAATATGGGAAAAGGAGGGATGGAAATTTGTTCAAGTGATGGAGTGGTAAACTCCAACACTTAGACTAATTTCTGAATTTTTTTAGTTCTCCTAATAATCTTTCTTTGTGAACTAATGGCATCTACTTGGCCTTAAACCCTTTCCAAAGCATTGTCAATAATGTAAAACTTGTCGAGACGGTCAGCGATGATGCTCACATTGAGTAATATCCAGAATTTAAAAATGGACTGTTGAATAATATCAGAAACTTGAAATGCACCACACTATACGACACCACACTAGAATCCACTTTAGCATGGGGGGTATAGCTTTTAATTACTTTAGTGCTAATTATCTATCAAGTATTTTATTAAAATGGACTAGAGACGTTCCAAACATCTTACTGCTCAAGCCATGGGTATATTAGCTTCAAAATATATTAAATTCAATGCCGAATCAAAACCGACTACAACTCTACATGCCCAACAAACTCTAAGCAGGAATAATAAAAAAAGATTGCACAAGTCGAACAACAAAATCCAAAAAAATCCTAAAGTCGAGCAACAAGTTCTTGAAAATTGGGTAGAGCCGGTAGGTGAGCTAAAAATAGATCCAACACCCGACACCCATAAGGATGCCATAATATTAGATGATCATGTTGATTTTGTTACTTCCAAAATAGATGAAGGTCTCCTTCTTGTCATCAAAGACCACACATTCCTCCAGCGTGGTACAATGCCTGCAATAGATATATGTGTTTGGCGGGTTGCGTCCCACCATTCAATCAACTTGTCCGTCAAGTTCTGAATTTTATGCACTTGGCTCTGACACAGCTGCACCCAAACAACTATGATTTCCTCCTCAGTACATACATGGTATTCTTCGAGCCCTTGAACCGAGTACCCAGTAATGAGGAGATCCAGTACATTTATTACTTCAAGAGTCGAAAAGAGAGTCGGCCTCTGATTTACTTGGATTCGATCAGAGGTTGTAGAGTAGTTACCGAGGCATGAAACAAGTTGAGATACTTCAAGAGTGAGTGGCTTTACATTCAATGTCCACCTGAGTTTTCTTGGAGATGGATATCTAGACGTAAGTCCCATCCCATTTATATTGTACAAATTTGCCTTATAGTATGTAGACTTAACTCATTTCCTTGCTTTATTATCTAGATGGTCCGGCAAGACCCAATAGCTCGGCGCTTTGAAATGCTGTTAACACTCTTATGGCAGTTTCGGTAGGATATAGAGATATCAAAACTCTCTTGTCAAATGAAAATCTTCTTGCCTAAGGCTTGTTAGAAGAGGATCGTAGCACTGGCATTGTCCAAATAGCTTCCAGTGATGATAGGGATGACACTGATGATGATAACAACCCACTCGAAGGAGGCGAGGCTGATCCAGATTTGCCCCCAAGTCCAAGTCCCGAGGCTGAAGCTGAAGAAAATATCGAACCAGTACCTAAGGACGCCAAATAAGGCGAAATTATTGATGAAAGTGGTGAGGCTAGCCAAGGTAACATCGATGTAGGTCATGAATCTCAGCCTGAATAATCTAAGGACGATCAATCGCCTACACCAAAGAAGAGGTTAATCATGAAAATCTCTAAGGCATAGACTTCTACCTAGCCTTTGTTAGTCATAAATGCGTAGAAAACTCCATCTCCTCCTTCAACAGGCACATTTGCCGGCTTAGGGCCAATTCCAATCGAGTTTGGCTCTTTCAATGTCGTTAATATTAGTATTGTGGGGCATCGACTCCCATATTTGCTTTGATAAGGACTTCACCCCTCTAGTATGGGAGAGGTTACTGCCATGAGTAAAGCTCCAGCTCATGGCCTGTCGAGGGGACACTAGGACACTAAGGCGCACGTGCACTTCACAACACTCTCACTTGACCTGTGTCCTAGCTTGTTGGATCTAACTTGTTCTTATTTCCCTTGCAGGATCCATAGAGAAAAGGATATACATATATTGATCTTTGGAGGAGAAAGAACCCCAAGCACAAAGGCCTTGGTCGAGTTCATACCGCCTGGGTAGCGATCGTGATTATGAGTTAGGCTATCGTTCTAGCTAAGATAAAGATGACTGAGATAGAAGCAGCTACGACAGAGATGACTTTTCAAATAACTTTGCTTCCAAATGTCACCCTAGGTCGAGATCACCTCCTCCTAAGTTCCAGACAGGCAACCGTCATAATGACATCCCACCTGGTGATGCTTCTCGTGCTCTACCTTCGGGGTCCATCCCTGTGCAACCTCCGGTGCCATCTCACTCCAGTCGGTCCTCTGACCGTAGGCATCATAAGAATGGCTCTGAAACTTCCCAGCATAGGCCTGGCAAAGAAACTGTTATAGTCCCACCTATCTCTATAGAGGAACTACTTGCATCCAATGCCCCAATGGGCAAACTAAAAGAAGAATTTCTGAACATTTGCTTTGATGGTCTTATGTTTGTGCCTAATCTAAAAAGAATCTCAACTGATGTACAAAAGATGAATGTCGATTGTGTGATCGGCGTTCACAATTAGTATAACGAACGGTCGAAGTTAGATGAGAAAATTTCCAAAGTCTCTAGGGATAGGTAGCTAAAGATCGACAATCAGAAACTAATTGAAGCTGACAATAAGAGAATCATCACCAATCTTGATGCTGGTCGAGAAATTGAGAATATCCCAAGCCGAAGCCGAGGAGGTCATCAAGGCACTAGAAGAGGAGCGAATTAAGCATCAAGATGAAATGGAGAACCGAAAACAAAAATGCAGTTAAGCTGAAAACCAATCTAGAGAATAAAACACAATAAAAGATGAAGAGCTCCAACATGCTCTAACTTATTGTGATGAGTTGCTCCACACTAGGAAGGAAAGAGACAAAGCGCTCGAGCGTGTGAAAGATGTTGACGCACTCGTGGAAAAAAAAGTTGAGGCCACAGAAAAGTGGGTAGAAGAGCGTGATGGGGAAGTTTTAACCACTGCTGAACCAGTATAATGCTAACATGCTCAAATTCTGAAACTTGGAGTGGTTCAAAGATGATTATCCCAGAATCCTCACCCTTTCCTGGGAGCGGATTGTTGAAAAAGAGAAATCTTTCCTCGAAGGCGGCGAGGAGGATTTGGAGCAGCTAGAGAAAGATGTCTTGGTAAGGGATGAACCGACGGTGTTGAAGGATGGTTGACTTATCCTACATCCGGAGCTTGCCTCGACAGTGCATAAAGATTTGGGTGAAGGCTCCAGATCGATGCCATATAATGCTACTGCCAGCCAAACGCTTGAGTCCAAAACTGCTCCAGACATCCTTTGATCCTGAGTATGATCTTGAGAGGCCTGAGATCCATAGGCCCACCATTCTCTCTCCAATTGTTGAGGGGAACTCCGGTGGCATTCCGGCCCGCAAAGAACTCCAAAGCAAAGGAGGTATCTTTAACTTCTCCTATATTCTAGAATGTTGACGTGTCATCAATTAACATTAGCTAATCTATATCTCTTTGTTTCTCAAGCTTAGGTCAGCCCCACATCGCTCCGCTTCCCAATAAGGGTTCCCAGATGGAACTACAAGTGCCTATAACAGAATTAGTTACTATTACCACTTCAGCAATGATTCCAACCATCCCGGTTGAAGATACTCCCATCCTTGACGAGCAGATGATTGATGCTTTGTTGGATGAAGGAGCCGGTAGGACTTAGGAACTAAGATAGATGAAGATGTTGTTATTACTAATGTCTACAAGCCCCTGTCGGGTCCCACCATGCACAAGATTGAGCAGGAACGTGGGAAAGACATCCTCCTTGCCATATAGATCACATAGGAGAAGCTGTATGTTATTTCTCCTCCTCCATCCATTGCCTTGCCTAGGTAAACTATTTTCGCTTCGGTCCATATTCCTCCGCCTGGTATCGCTCAAAGCATACATGTGGGATCCTCACAAAGCATACCAGCCTCCGTTCCTCCGTTTGGGAGTGCTCAAAGTGTGCCTACTGGATCATCGCAAAGCACTCCAACCAAAGGCAAAGGAAGTGGAAGATGAGGAGGGAAAAGACATGGTAAAAGCTCGAACGTTGTTTCTCCTGGCTCTAAGAAGAAACGAAAGAGAATGAAAACGAAGAAGTGAGCGCCGGTTTGTTTGATGTAGATAGACTTACTTTTTAATAGTAGTTACAGTTTATTTTGGTTTATTGCCAGCTTTGTGCGGGTTCGGCCCTCTGCTTTTTCTTTTTTCTTTTAGATGTAAATAATAGTTGTACTTAACTTTCCAAGTCTCATTTTGAATGTTAACAACAAAGACTTCATATTTTGTCAAATCTTTGTATGAATTTGTCTAAGTTGTTCTAGAAATGAACTTTCCATTTAATTTACTTATGATTCATTCCTTTTAGTGATTATCGCCGGACAAAATCCTTAGCTCATAGTGTAAATTAAATTTTCGGCCTTTCGTCGCTCTTGCGAACATAAAGTAATCATTGAAGTGCCAAACTCTGGGCATTAGTCGAGGTTTTACCACTTAGAACAGTGGTTCAGGTATCCTTTTCCAAGATCACAATATCCGATCGCCCTGAACTCTGGGTACTGATCTAAATTAACTACTTAATAACGTAGTTTTCACATCCTAATCCAGGATGTCTATTTCTAATCGTGTCTTACTCCGAGCATCGATTCGAAATTCATTGGTAAGATCCACCTTACATCGAGTGTAGACCTTTCGTTTTGCCTACTCCGAGCAATATATTAAGGATTGGACGGTCCTATCACATCCACTTCGGTTTATACTCACACCCTTAATCCGAGGGAAGGAGTTGAGCAAGTTAACGGTCGTATCACATTTGTTGTGATTTATTCATCTGCTCCCACATCAAGGGCGATATTTTGTGCATTGACGGTCATGTCACATCTAGTTTGAGTTTATACTCCTGCCCCTAATCCAACGATAAGAGTTAGTTGATAGACGGTCGAGTCACGTCCATTTAGTTATACTCTTACCCCCAATATGAGGATAAGAGTTAGTTAATGGACGGTCTAGTCACATCCGTTTTAGTTTATACTCATGCCCCTACACCGGGAACGAGAGTTAGTTGGTATCTATCTTCAAATACCGAGAAGAAGTTCGAGGGTTCGATCATGAACCGTAGAAGTTTTGGTTGGCACCTAACTTTGGGTACCTACACACCTACATTATTTACATGCAGAATCATTTGATTCGGTCAAGCTGCAATTCTTAAATAATGAAAAGACAGAGTCTTGGACTTGAAAAGGTGTTTTATTCCATGAAAGGCGTGAAATGAAAAAATCTGCCTTATTACGCGACTCTAGCCAATTATTTTTGAATTTATTTCTAAGTGAAATAGTGTCGTAATTACTTGTTATTCTATGCCCTTGGGAGCGGAATCCCATCTGTCGTCGCAAGCCTGAAAGTTCCATCTCCAAGCTTTTGCTCTATTACGTACGGACCTTCGTAGGTTAGGCCCAAGTTTCCAAGGCCAGAGAAGATTCATTTGAGAACCAGGTCGCCAACTTTGAAGTTTCGATTCTTGATCTTATGTTGTGATATCGTGCGACTTGGTGTCAGTGTGCAACTGCCCTCAACTCAACTGTGTCGTGCTTCTCATCGATCGTATCAAGAGATTCTAGTAGGAGTTGTTTATTAGTTCATGGATTGTAGTGAATCGCTCTATGAGAAGGTACTTCCAGGTCAACTAGAATAATAGCCTCTGATCCGTAGTAGGGAAAATGGAGAGTGGCTAGCCGCTGACTTATGAGTTGTTCGATAAGCCCGTAGTACTAATGGAAGTTCATCGACCCATTTGCCCTTGGCCTTTTCCAACCGCTTCTTAAAAATGGACTTGACAATCTTATCCATAGCTTTAACCTGTCCATTCGCTTGAGGATGTGCCACCGCAGCATGTCTCTTCTTTATGCGATGTCGGCGAAAGAAATCATTGAACTCGGTACTATCGAATTGGGTCCCATTATCGGTAATGATTACCTGTGGAATTACAAAACGATAGACGATATTCTGGACAACAAAATTGATCAATTTCTTTATGGTGATTATGGCCAACGGCTCTGCCTCAGCCCACTTAGTGAAGTAATCAACTGCAACGATAACGTACTTCACGCTACCTTTAGATATCAACAACACACCGATGATATCAATCCCCTAGACTACAAATGGCCAAGGACTAACCATTTGAGTAATCTCCGTTGGTGGGACTCTCGGTATTTTAGCCAATCTCTAGTACTTGTCACATTTTCAGGTGTAATCAGCTGCATCTCGGTTGGCAGTTGGCCAAAAGCATCCATAGCAGAGGATCTTATTCGCTAAGGTTTGCCTCCCAGTGTGGTCACCACAGACCCCTTCGTTAATCTCTCTTAGGACTTGCTTGACCTCGTCATGAGCGACACACCGAAGCATAGGGGCAGAGAAACCCTTCCGATAAAGTACTCCTTCCTCCATGATATACCTCGAAGCTTGTCGAAGGAGCTTTCGTCGTTCATTCCTTCTCTCCAAAAGGATTCCTCTCTGCAATCTAAGGTGGAGATTTGACTCGGTACTGAACCATAGGGTGGTGTTGGTACAATCCCTAACTTAGGTGAATTAGTTATCGTCTTGGTTCGGGTTGTTTTGTCTTTTTCCTTGTGATTCTGTATGTGCTTGGTTTTTGGAATCATGGGTTATATCTCTGGGCTTCCTGCCTTGATAACCCCAAGTTTGATTCATCCAGTTTATCAAAACAGTACCTGATCAAAAGGTTAGATAACAAAAGGCAAAACTGGAAGGAAATAAAAGGGAACACAAGCTAAGATTAATTCACTACACTAAGAATTAAAAACAAGAACAAAGATTAGAAATAAATAAATAAAAGTTTTAATTTTTGTATTATTATATAAATAGAAAAGTTCAAGAGATTACAAGACATGAAAGCCCTAACAGATATTAAAAATAAAAATTGAAAGTAGTTGCCAAGATGCCCTCAAATGTGTCTAGGTGGAGGTATTTATAAAGCTCTCTACATCCAAATCTAAAAATAGGAATGTTCTAGAACTTTTTTGAGACGGTCTTTCTCTAGAAGCTTCTTTACTCCATGTGTTCCATAGTGTTCTAAAAACCTCTTTCTCCAGCATACGCTGAAAGCTTCTTGATTTGGTGTGTTCTAGAAGTCTCTAGCTCTAGGAGATGTAATTAGTTTTAAAAAAAGGTATGCTATGTGGGATTCGAGCCAATAACCTCTTGGTAAATGCACTTCTTCAATTCAGTTGAGTAATAATGCCTTTTGTGCATAAACGGACACTTTACTTCTTATCAACGAAGCTTTGAAGTTGAACCATTATTTTTGAACTAATTCTTCAATAATTTCTTTATTTTCTAAAATTCATCGATCTGCAATAAAAACAACAAAAATACCAAGTAATACTGCCTTATGGATATTAAGATGTGTGAATGTGCGGTTTAAAATATTCATAATTTGATGTTCATCAAATACCCCACACTAGAAGTTTTATTTGTCCTCAAATAAAACCTAACTAAATTAATTAGCCACACTTTCGTAGGGAAACACCATAACATTTAGCGTATGCAATAAGCCTTTAAACCCCTACGTGTCCCTAGTAGGACGAGTTGTGTCTCGTGAAGGTTTTAGATGGATACTACCTACAAAATCCAAATGCAGCATGTCATGATCAAATGCAATTATATGAATGCAAGAAGTTATGAAAATTGACGAATCGGTTTATTTTTAAATAGTTAAAATATTGTAGTGTACACATGTTCCAGTCAAAATCTAGATATCTAGGTTGATCACCTAGTCACAATCTTCAAATAAAATTGAGTTCTCATCACACTCAACTCTAGCTTGCTAGTTATTTCAGTTGAAAACATAGTGCAACTATGAAATTAGCTTTTTATTTGATTATCAAAGTTGCAAAGTGATATTTCTACTTCCACTTATATAACAATTTCAAATCAATAAAACTAAAGAGAATGCTTTAAATTCAATCACTTACCCTCTTATTATTATTATTATTATTATTATTATTATTATTATTATTTACTCATACACCTAACCCATTAACCAATGTATACCACCCATGCACTGCCTTTTGGGCATACATAAGAATGGAATAGAGCTTGGCGGATTGTGTAATTCGACTCTGACAATGTTAGAATAGGTTTGGTTATCCTTAGGTGCCCAACTCATAAAATGAGACAAAGATATATCATCCATGCACTATCTTCCAAGCTTACGTGGGAGTGGGACAGAGCCTAACAGGTGTGCATACCAATGCTAGATGTACTAGAAATGTTGGACATCCTTGTTTTTTTTATTATTACTACTAGTTTTTTTATTCTTTATTTAAGAGAGAAAGAGAGAGTAATGCAAAATTATCTTAGTAACTCTTAATTATAGAGATTTGAAAATTGTTAACGCATGTAGTTTAGACATAACACTTTTAAAAGATGATAACAAATTTTAACAAACTTCATAGTCGTCACCTATAAGTCAACCTACATACTAGCTCACTAATATCGCTTGTAATTTAAACTTTTCATTTTATTTTTCATTTGAAACTAGTGATTCATAATAATTTCCTTCAAATGAGTAACAAAATGCACCTACTCTGTCATTCACGTTCAAAATAAACCGATTTCAAAATATGTAGAAAAAATGTCATGCATATAACTCAAAGGATTGTAATTTTTTCTAATATATACCTAATATGGGATGCGTATGTACTTTTTTATTCAGAAGAAAATGGGTGCCAAATCATGAAAATTATGAACAAAAATGCAATGCAAAAATCATAAAAAATATGAACACAACACGAATTTTTTTAATCCAAGTAAAAATATGAATGCGTGATTGCAACTACTCCCACATATTAGAATTAGGCTATGTCCTAGTAGCCAAAATCATTCTTTAGAAGTTTATATTGGATCGTGGAGATCCACGTTCTCGTCATTTTCATTCTCTTAAAATTGTAAAAATAGTTTCAGTCATTGCCCATTTACTTTGAAAATTTCACCAGTTTTTGGATTTTCTATTTCAACGAACCTATAAGGATATATAGTTTTAACAGTATATTGTCAGTCAACGTGTTCATAATTTGCATGGAAATGAATGAAGTCTTTTTATTATATAAGAGAACTTTATGTCAAATGGCAAAATTTTTATGAAATATATTTTTATCATGATATATTTTTGTCCTCTCTTTGTAGATCTTTGTAGATTCACAGGCTTCATTTCAAAATTCCTCTAATTTTGATAATTGTAGTTTGCTATGTGAGCCTGATTCATTAGTGTCAAAATGTGGTATTTAACTGTCCATAACACAAGATGTATTAATTCAATTGGTAAATGGCAAGCTTTACTATTGATAAGACAGTATGGTTACATTCCTAGATTGGTTTTGTATGAAGTGCAGAAAGCCCAAAGTGCATCTATTAATTTGATGACCAATCTTTTCTACTGGTGTTTATAGCCTTTTCAAGAATTTGTTTTAATTGTCTATTTGGAATTTCTACTTGTCCATTTGTTTGTGGATGATATGGATTAGCCACTTCATGAGTGATTGAATACTTCTTAAGCAATGATCCGAAAGAAAAATTACAAAAATGAGTATCATTATCTTTTATTATGGCTCGATGAATACCAAAATGAGGAAATAATTTCTTTAAGGAATTTGACGACCACCTTACTATCATTTGTTTTGGTGGGGACCGCCTTAACCCATTTTGATACATAATTAACTGCAACTAAAATATACAAATTGTCGAACGATTTAAGAAATGGACCCATGAAATCGGTACCCCACACGTCAAAGATTTCCACAACAAAATGGAATTTAAAGGCAATTCATTTCTTTTTGTGATTCGCCCTATTTGTTGGCATCACAGACATTTCTTGCAAAATTCGTATGCATCTTGAAAGAGAGTGATTCAATAGAAAATGCACTGTAATACTTTAGCAGCTATTTTCCTTGCCCCAAAGTGTCCAC
Organism: Allium fistulosum; assembly: GCA_030737815.1. Classification (NCBI taxonomy): domain Eukaryota; kingdom Viridiplantae; phylum Streptophyta; class Magnoliopsida; order Asparagales; family Amaryllidaceae; genus Allium; species Allium fistulosum. Next base: position 1,079,660,676 of record CM060906.1, on the reverse strand, counting down.
CACAAGCATGACTATGTGAGAAGGATAAAAAACTATGGAACTTTTCATTGGGTACACATCGACGAATGATCTGATTGGGACAATACTTTAAAAGATAAGGCTCATCCTAGTAATAATCCTTAACTTTAGATAAAAACTTTCGCTTATCCTGTGCTGACCAGTGTGAAGGCACTTTATTAGTCACCAAATAATTCACTATGTTAGCATATCATGGTTCATTAGTTATGGATAATGGTTCTCATCGGGAAAACATTCTTTGATTTAGGTGTCATCCATGTTCTCTTGCACAATGCGAGAGAGGTGATCAGCTACATCATTTTCGAAACCTTTCTTATCTTGTATTTCCATGTCAAATTACTGAAGAAGAAGAAGCCAATGATTAGGTGAGCCTTGGCATCTTTCTTTGATAACAAATACTTCAAGGCTGCATGATCGGTGAAAGAAATGACCTTCGAGCATACGAGATATGGTCGAAATTTTTCAAGAGCAAAGATGATTGCAAGGAAATCTTTTTCAATAGTTGAATAATTGAGTTGTGCAAAGTTAAGAGTTTTACTTGCATAATAGATAACTCAATGATGATTATTAATTCTTTGACCTAAAATAACACCGATAGCAAAGTCCGAAGCATCACACATTACTCAAATGGTTGTGTCTAATCGGGAGGTTGAATTATTAGAGCTAAGGTCAAAATTGACTTTAGTTTATCAAAAGAAATTTTACATTCCTTATTGAATTTAAACTAGTTTCTTTTGTAAGTGGCTTTGAAAGAGGTTTTGCAATTTCTGAGAAATCTTTTATAAACCTCCTATAAAATCCCGCATGACCTAAGAATGAGCGAACATCTTTAACAGACTTAGGAGGAGGAAGATTAGCAATCAAGTCCACTTTTGATTTATCGACCTCTAGACCATCCCGAGACTACATGGCCTAGCACGATGCCTCGTTTTACCATAAAATGACACTTTTCCTAATTTAACAAGAATGATTTCCCTTTACATCATTTGAGAATGCATTCTAAACAAAGGAGACATTGATCAAAGAAGGGTCCATAAATATAAAAAATCATCCATGAAAATTTCTAAGAATTCCTCCACCATATCTAAAATATGCTCATCATGCGCCTTTGAAATGTGGCAGGTGCACTGCGTAGTCTTAAGGTTATTCAACGATAAGTAAAGGTTCCAGAAGGGCATGTGAATGTGGTTTTGTGTTGGTCTTCTAAAGCGATGAGGATTTGATTATATCTCGAGTATCCACTAAGGAAACAATGGTACTCATGTTCTATTAAACGTTCGAGTATTTGATCAATGGTAAAGGAAAGTGATACTTTCTAGTTACTACATTTAATTTCCTATATTCAATTTATACATGCATTTGGTGTTCACTTTTGTTGGAACGAGTTAACTGTTCTCATTTTTAACCACAGTGATCTTGATTTCTTTAGTACCACTTGAATCGAACTTACTCAAGTATTATCAAAAATTGGATAGATTATGTTGTTGTCCAAGCAGGTGATTATTTCTTATTTTACCACTTCCCTCGTATTGGGATTCAATCACCATTGAGCTTCACATGAGGGTTTAGCCTCATTAATCAAATTTATATGATGTTCACAAATGGATGGATATATCCTCTTGATATCAGCAATTACCCAACCCAATGCTTCTCTATTTTCCCTTATAATTTTTAAAACTTTTCATTCTTGGTCTTCGACTAAATCTGAGGCTATGATCATTGAAAGAGTTTGGTCTGCACCTAGGTAAGCATACTTTAGATTTTCTTGAAGTGACTTAAGGTCAAGTTTGGGCTTCTCATGAGTAGCTACTTCAATGGACATATTTTCATTAAACATTGAAAAGTGTGGGTGAAGCACTTTATTCAGATTAGATGTTTATGCTCATTAATGTTTAAATTAAAATGCTCAAGACACATAACACATATTCAGTGCATCTGATGTATCGTTGAAAGTTTCTTCCACGACTGCCTCAATTACGTCAATTTCTTCTATCTCAAAGTCTCTGGGTTAAGGTTGAAGATGTTTAATTCAACAGTGAGGTTACTAAAGGAAAGTCTGAGATTTTCATTTCTACAGTTTATGATAGCATTTAAGGTTGCTAAGAATGAACATCCTAAGATAAAGGAAATTTACACTTGCAGACTAGAGGCAGTAGCGGTTTCAAGTATCATAAAATCAATAAGGAAATAAAATTGCTCTATTTGTATTAATACATCCTCAACTAATCATATGAGTTTCTTAATGGATCGATCGACTAGTTGAATTGTGACGTTGGTAGGTTTCTAACTCTCTAATCCCTAATTGTCAATGTATGTGATAAGGAAGTAAGTTGACGCTCACGCTAAGGCATAGTGCACAATTAACGAACGTGTTTCTAATTTTACAACAAATTGTAGGACAACCGAGGCCCTCGAACTTGATGGGCATGTGATTAGAAATGATTGAACTAGTATTTATGGTCAAGAAGGCCGTTTTAGGTATGTTGGTTGCACATCTTTGAGTACATAGTTCTTTAAAGCATTTTGCATATTGTGGGATCTGTTCAGTAGTATCTAAAAGACAGATGTTTAACATGAACCTATCTAAGATGTCTATGATCTTATCAAATTGAAAGGTTTTTCCCTATTTTTAAGTCTACTTGGAAAATGAGCGATTGGCTTATAGACTCTCTCGTTGGAATTCTATTTTTCATTCGAAGAGGATTGTAAATAAATATGTGAATTTATCAAGAATCTCATCACATTAAGTTAAGTCATCATTAGGATTGTTGATGGATGAGGGAAGAATGCTAGGATAGCAACCTTTTGATAATAGCTGGGAAGACGAAGAGTTAAGATTAGAAGATGTCACATTATTAGTGGGCTGACCAATAAAGATTAGCTTTTGAGGACCGTTAGGATTGCCGACATGATTATCAACTCTCTTTCCTGAATTTAAGGTGGTGATCAAATCCATCGAGTTTAAATTGTCATCATTACAAAAGTTCACTCTACGAGAATTATTATATGTTAGCTTTACTTCTATTCGACTTGGTGATTTCCCTTCTCGTTATTTATTGTTAAGTTCTTCAACATGTTCCTGATTTTGTCGTGTTTATTGTCTGTTTCTTTTCGCATTTGTTCAAGTTTAGTATTAGTTTCCTTAATTTATCTGTGGAGATGATTATACTCTTGTGGTTGTTGAGAGGTTTGAGGTGAGTCTCTAAGATGTAGATGCCTATAGGGTTTTTAGAGAGACTCTTACTTTGAGGAACAATTTATTGATTAGGAATTTGAGGAGCTTGAGTGTTTTGGCTTATAGGATAAAAATACAAAAGGGTTTGTGAAATTATTTGGATTTGACCACAACGGGTTTGGATGGTTTAGCCAGTTAGAATTATAGTGATATGCATAAGATTTAGGTGGAGAGAAGGTGTTCACTTGTTCTTGGAGATACATAGTAGGTAGCCCTTCTTCGACTTAGGAGTCTTCAATAGTGAAGAGGGAAGGTCTACTGCGTACACTTCTCTTGGATTTGTAAAAGCTGGGCCATGTATCGATTTGTACAATTGATCTTTTTTATCATATTCTTTGAAGAAAACCCAAGCTTCCTCACTAGTTTTATCCATGAATTATCCACGATACATAGTTTCAAGTTGTGTTCGAGTGGGATAATTAAGTCCTTTGTATGCTATTTGGGATAAAAACTGTTTTGGAATTCCATGATAGGGACAACTTTGTAATAATTGGTTAAATCATTCAAAATACTAGGAAAAAGTTTCTTCTTCATTTTGGGTGAATTGACTAATTCATTTCTTATTTTAAGAGTTTTATGAAAATGAAAGAATATTTTCAAGAATATTGTTTTGAAATCATTCCAACTGTAAATAGAGGGTCGTGGAAGAAAGTTGAACCACCTTCTAGCGCTTCCTAGTAGAGCAAATGGTACCAATCTAAGCTTTATGACTCATTTGAAAGTTGTTGCATTTTTATTATGGATGTATGTAGTTCGAGATCAATAAAAAGTTCTTATAAGGCTGTAAATTCAGGAATCTCTTCGATGAAGGAATCTTTTAGTTCAAAATCATTCCCTTCAATTAGCGGATATACTATAATTGGGGGTTGTATGGTTCTAACTGGGTAACATTGTCCTCCTAACGACATGTCTCGAGGTGGTCATAAATGTTGAAAATTTTCTTGAACTGGTAAAATTGGTTGTAGAATGTTTCAATTTTGATTATTCTGATTCATTTCATTATACCTGTGACCTATAACCGTAATCATTCATCGAAGATAATTGTTTAAAAGAAGTTGTGTTGCATCTTTCTAATCGTTTGTGATCGTTTCAAAATCAAGTTTTCATAAAACAAATTTTTTTATTTTATTAATGAAACTTTGTTTAATGGAAATTTAGAATTACCGACAATCAGCACAAAATACTAATAGGGTGAAGTGTTAGACGTCCGCGCTTTAATTGTTGTTCTCCGAATTGTTTTGATTCCACTCCTAGTTGTGTTGTTGATTCCATTCAAACTTGCAGTGCACACAATATACGCTCCAATGGTCTTCGGTAATTTTTTTTGTTTTCTTTTTTTCTTTACCTTTTTTTTTGCCTAACAATTCACTAGCTAATGAACCGATATTTTTATTGCATGCTCTTTACTCTTTCCAACTAAGCTTCCTTTCCCACACTTCTATTTATTCATAAATCGGATGTCTCCTTCACAATTTCTCACCAAATCACTCCCCCCCTCTCTTTTTTGTTCCTTCGAGACGAGAGATGAAGGAAGTCGCAATGCTAAAGGATGAATCCCATTGTAATATGAAAGAGATCTGCGGGGTGGTAGAGCTCTACATTGGATTTTGGGGCTTCATAGAGATTTAGGGATGCGAATTGGTGTCCGATCTAGGTTACGACTTGGGCGAGGTGAGTTGCAGCGGTGCAGGAGGGGTTTGGTCATTTTGGTAATGTAGAGGTGATGGAAATTGGGGTTAGCAAAGGTTGCGGGTGAAGGCGGATTTGTGGTTCTGTTTGGTAGTCGGGTTTTGTTTTGCTGGTGTGTGTCGGTTATCTGAAGGGTTTGCAGATCTGGCGAGGATGAAGTTTGTGGAGGAGTCGAAATAAGGTCGGCGTTTGTAATGGGAAGGAGGTGCGATTTTCAGCTGAAGGGGTATGCGGTCGAGGGAGTGCGGTGTTAGTGTTTGGAAGTGCGTGGATTTTCGGGTGTGGATGAAGGTGAGGTTGCGATTTGGGATGGTGGATTCGGGTTTTGTATAGGGTTGTGGAGAAGTTTGGATGGAGGAGGAAGGTGAAGTTTTAGGTGGTGGTTTTGTGGGTTGTTGCTGTTAATGGGTTCGTATGCAGTGATTATTGCGATTCTGGGTGTTTGTAGATGCTTTGAGTTTGTAGAGGAGGAGACGGTGGAAGTAGTTGGTGGTGCTATGGTGATGGATTGATCTTCGCGAGGCTGCGGTAGTGGGATATTAGCTGCATTGTTGGTGGAGGAGATTGGATGGAACGGGGAAGGTCGAATGGTTTTGGTGGCTGTTCTGATAATGTGGGTCAGAGTAGTGAAAGAAGATGCAAAAAATTGTTTTTTTTGTATTTTTATATAGAAAATACGTGAAAAACATTAAATAAAACGATATATATATATATATATTATTTTTTTGTAAATGTATGTGGAAAAAGACCAAATAAAATAGAATTTTTTTATGTTGAAGAAAATCAAAGAACTATAACAAAAATTACAAAATTGAATTAAAAAAGAAAACAAACCAAAATTAAAAAACTAACATGAATCGAATATTAAATAGACAGTATAAATTAATTAAACTCCCTGGCGTGAGGGAGTCAAAAACTTGATCAACGATTTTTGATGTGAACAAAAATTACGATTTATTTTATTGCAAGCGCATGTCATTTGTTGTAGTATTTGTGCGAATACGAGACGAATACATAGGGAGTTATTTAATTACCAATGTTTATCTAACTTCTAGGAAAGTTATACAATTTGAGAACTTGAATCTAATTAATATTAAATAGGAAACTTCTAGAAAACAAAATAAATCGATTTAACAAATAAGAAAACAAGGAAATAGATAATAAAGATCTTACCTAAGATTAATTTATCATATATAGAAATTAAAAAGATAAGATCTATTGATCTCTTGGCAAATTAATAGTCCTCGAATAGAATAAAATCTATGAAGCAAAACATAAGCAAAACTGGAAGGAAATAAAAGAGAACACAAGCTAAGATTAATTCACTACATTATGAATTAAAACCAAGAACAAAGATTAGAAACAAATAAATAAAAGTTTTAAAGTTTTTTATTAACTAAACGGAAAAGTTCAAGAGATTACAAGACATGAAAGCCTTAAATAACAAATCCTAAAAATATAAATAAAAATAAAAGTTGTTGATTTAGTATGTCATAGAAGTCTCTCTAGGAAATGTAATTGGTTTTAAAAAAAATGTATGCCGGTAAATGCATTTCTTCAATTCAAGTTGAGCTACAATACCTTTTATGTATAAATAGACATTTTACTTTTTACTAACAGAGCATTGAAGTTAAACCATTGTTATCGAACCAATTCTTCAATAATTTCTTCATTTTCTAAAAATCATGGATCTGCTATAAACACAACAAAAATACTAAGTAATACTGCATTATGTATATTAAAATGTATAATTGTGCAGTTTAAAATATTCATAATTTGATGTTCATCAAATACTCAACACTAGAAGTTCTATTAGTCCTCGAATAAAACCTAACTAAATTTATTAGCCACACTTTGGTAGGGAAACGCTATTGCATTTAGTGTATGCAACAAGTCTTTAAACCCCTAGGTCTTCCTAGTATGATGAGTTGTGTTTCATGAGGGTTTTCAGCGGATACTGCCGACAAAATCCAAATGTAGCATGTCATTATCTAATGCAATTATATGAATGCAAGAAGTTATGAAAATTGATGAATCAATTTATTTTTAAATAGCTACAGCATTGTAGTGTACACATAGTGCAACATAGTTACACATAGTTACAACAAACTTCAAACAAAAATCAAGTTCTCATCACACTCAACCCTAGCGTGCTAGTTGTTTCAGTTCAAAACATAGTGCAACTATGAAATTAGTTTTTTATTAGATTATCAAAGTTACAAAGTGATATTTCTTTCCACTTGTATAACAATATCAAATCAATAAAAATAAAGAGAATGCTTTGAATTCAATCACTTACCCATTTACTATTACTATTATTATTATCATTATTATTTACTCATACACCTAACCCATGGACCAAGGTATACCACCCATGCACCACCTTTTGAGCTTACATGAGAATGGAATAGAGCTTGGCGGATTACGCAAACCGACTTTGACAATGTCAGTATATGCAACACCCCATAAAATTGAAGTAAATTAAATATGATAAGGGTTGAATATAGAAATTTTATAAAAGTTGGAATTTGACCACGAAAGTTATTCCGTTGCGTTCACGGTGAAATTCTGATCTGTTTCCATATATAACATGCTGAAAACATAGCTCAAGTAAAGAAATTATGGGCATTTAAAGTTTTAAGACTTAAATTAATTTATTTTGAATTCAAATTCTAATGAGAAATCAAATTTAGGGTTTAAATTTCAAAAAATAGATTGGGGGCTAAGTAAGCATTTAATTAAAGTTTAACGCTAAAAATTATAACGACCCTGAATTTCCGACCCAATTTTAAAAAAAATTTATCCATTATTTTAATATAAAATGTGAAATTTATATACGATCTCGATTAACTCCCAAACTTCGTTTATAAAATGCGTCTAGTTAGTTATGGATATGGGTAAAGTTTCGTCGTAAAATACCGCAGTAAATTTCGTTCGCGTTTTATTGAATATCGGTTCATTTTAAAGTGTGAAAAATTTCATCTTCCGAACCTGAATATTTTTACATAGAAAAATTCTAAACCATCTTCTAAGCGAGGCGTCATTTTTCGTTTTCCCAAATTCGGACTTTTTTAGCTCCGTCGATCTTATTTTTCGACGTTTTTCCTGCATTTTCCCGATAGTATAAAATTCGTATTTTTAAAATTCAATCGTACCACAATTATCTGTGTACCGTTGGGAGCGTCTCGTCGCGCTGATCAAAATGGTATATTCATTTATACAAATCAGAGTTCGACGTTAAGCGTTGCGCTAATTTTACCGTTCCGGGCGGACCGGTTAAACCATATTCAGCCAGTATCCATTCAAGAATTTGAAAATAGAATTTGGCTGAGTTGCATTCAATGCGGCAGTTGGAAGATGAGAGATGTTACTTGGGAGTAGGTGTGACGTTTAGTAATTTGAAATAACGTAATTGCTCCAATTTATATTAAAAAAAAAGAAACAAACATCTCATTTCATCTGCTTTGCCAGGTACGAACTCTCCAACTCTTCTCTTCTCCTCCCCTTTGTTCCTTCTCTGTTCTTTTTCATATTCTTCACTATAAAGTCCTACTTGCATGCCCATCCTTCACCATCCCTCCTTTTCCAGCATCAAGCCCCTCCACCTTTGCCCATGCACGGTCCCTGCCTTCCCCAGCCTGTGCCCAGTTCCCCAGCCTACGCCTGTTTCCCCAGCTTGCGCCCAGTTCCCCAGCCTGCGCCCTGTTTCCCAGCCTGCGCCCAGTTCCCCAGCATGTGCCTGTTTCCCCAGCCTGCGCCCAGTCCCCATCTGCGCCCTGTCCCCCGCCTGCGCCCTGTTTCCCGAGCCTGCGCCCAGTTCCCCAGCCTGCGCCCAGTTCCCCAGCCTGCGCCTGTTTCCCCAGCCTGCGCCCAGTCCCCGCCTACGCCCTGTCCCCGCCTGTGCCCTGTTTCCCCAGCCTGCGCCCAGTTCCCCAGCCTGCGCCCTGTTCCCCAGCCCTCGCACTGTTTCCCCGCCTGCGCCCAGCCCACCTGCGCCCAGCCCTGCGACCAGTCCCGCCAGCCCAGCCTGCACCCAGTTTCGCCTGCGCCCAGCCCCGCCTGCGCCCAGTCCCCCTCCAGCCACCTGTCGACGCCATCAAACCCGAGACACCCCAGTGCCAACCAAGCCTGTACCCCTATTCCATGTCGAGAATGTTTGATGAAATGCATGCATATATATGGGCTATATATCTACATATTTTGGAAATAGTTTTATAAAAAAAAGAGAAAATGTTTTACTGTGCTTTCATAAAACCCATATCTTTGCTTGCTGTTGCATATATATACAGTTATGTATATATGTTGAAGTATGTGAAAGAGTAGTAACAGATATTTTTCCTTCTCTCTTGTTGTATAGCAACTACCTAAAGTCATCCGCCTTGCAGCAGCCTTCTCTTGTAGCTTTTCTTGTTTCTTCATTGTTTGGTAAGTGTATATATATGATTTTATATATATATATATATATGAACGTCCATATTGAGATTAATACCATTTTTCTCTTGTCGATGGTTGCAGCTTGTTCAACTGTTCGTGTTGTGTTGCGTTAAATCAAGTCTATTCGTGCCCCTTCGCGCTTCGTCGTTCATTTTCTCTAACCACGGAAGGTGAATTAATTTTCACGACTATATTCTTATACAAGTTTGGTTGATGAATATTTGCTATGTGATGATAAAATTGGATGTTAATTGTTATTGTTAAGCGATAAATAATATGCAAGTTGAAGTTGATATAGGATAGTCAACAAATAAAAAATGGATTATATATGTGAAAATGGATTAGTTAAATTTGACCCCTTCATATGTTAAATTTGATTTGTTAAATATGACCCGCTTTTAATTGTTAAGTTGATTGATACGTAGGAAGTGATAATTACACTTTGAACCATTGATCGTATATTGGATAAATTGTTGTAGTGTAAAAATTTTGGAATCAAACGACAAGTGAAAAACCATAATATAATAATCTTTAATCTACGTGAAATGATAGTGTAGATTCTAGGAATAATTATATTAATTTGCATAAATAACAAATGTAAATTAATACGATTATTTCGGGATTATTTAAATAAATTGTTGAATTGTTATGTATGGTTGTTATTGCTTGTTTATTTACTTTGACACCATCCCAGCTATCACACTGCAAGTTCCCTTTGCTATGCTTTGATTTTTGAATTGAAATGGAATCGGGTTGAAATGATAAAAACCCAAATAAACTTGACTTTGGATAGAAATTTAATAAAACCCGATTGGTCAATAATTTGAAGGAAAATAAAGTTTTGAAATAAAACTGGAATTTAAATTTTGATGAAAGAACGTTGTGTAAAAATTTATTAATTAATAATTAAATTTGGAATTATTAATAATTAAATTTGGAATTGTTAATAATTTAGTTTTGAAATTATTAATGATTAAGTTTTGAAATTACTTGATAATTGAATAAGATTGAATTATTTCATAAATTAAACTAAATTGAATTCTTTAATAAGTGAAATTTAACTTCTTGAATAAGTGGAATTATGTTCCTTTATTAATTGAGTTTTGAAATTTGTAATTAAGTAAATGAATAAGTGGAATTGAATTTCTTTAACAAGAAATAAAAATGCGTTTTATTGAAACAAATGTAAGACTTGAAACTTAAAAGAATTTGATTTGACAAATTTAACTTAATTAAATTTGTAAGCTTTGATATAATAAGTTGAACGTAAGTAATTGATTTAATGAATTAGAGATTAAATGGAAATTGTTTTAGAAGATAAATTAACTTAACGAGCATTGAACGTAAATGATAAATGAGTTTAAATTTATTTTAAATGATTATGGAATGAAACTTGTATTCAAATTCAAATGAAAATTGAATTGTTTTAAAACAAATTTTGAAATTGAATTATAGAGTTTTGAAATGGAAATTTTGAAGTTATGAAACGTAAAATTTTGGAAATTGTTTGAAAAGACAAATGAAATGTTGATTTACAAATTCTTATTAAAATTGAAATTGATTTGGTTTTGAAATTTATTAAGGGACCAATCGGTGAAATAATTACGAAGGTTATTAAAGAGACCGGAATCGGTTAGGGACATACTCACTGTCTAAACCGAATACCACTTTAATAACTATACGTGGAGAGTGATCCAGAATGAAGTGGTTGGATTGACGTACGTTGATGATTGAAGAAAGTGAACGATAATGGATAGCCTTGACACTTGTGTCAAATTGGAAATGACTTAAACAGGAGCCGTGCCGGGCCAAATGGGGTTAGCTACCTCGAGCGAACACACTTCTACGTAAACTACTCATTACTTTGTGATTGATTGGTGCGCACCCTTGATTTGGGAGTGTTGTTTCGCGGTGTTGCGATCGTTGCGACGATGCATTCTCACCAGTCCGGATCAGGCAAACGGTAGTTTCACTACCTTGGGTATTGCTTCATGTGCCTTTTCATACTTGTATTCCTTTATACGCGACCACTACGAATTTGTTTTGTATTATACCTATGGAGTACTACATGATAGCCCACTAGTTTACGGTGGAGTTTACAGTGCTGTATAGACTGTGATGCTTATATAAAATGTGTTAAGGGGAATAATGGTGACGCCTTAACATTATCTTGATATTTTACTTTACTGTTAGACATTATCTACTTATCGTACACTACTATGTATAGATAGTTTAACGGATCCTGAAGATGTTTATTCCATTCATCTTTAAGTTATTGTTATTTCAAATTCTGACTCATATTATCTGTATAAGAATATATGTCCTGATTCGAGTGTTTGTTTGTGCTTATGCTCGGATCAGACTGAGGATTGCTGTTGCTGTTCTATTTGGAGCTGAAGACCGAAGACTATCATCATTTTATCTTTTCAGTATTGTTCTTTCTATTTGGACACTATTGGACATCTATGTTGTTCTATTTCATTTTATTTGAGACATTGTTGTATTTATGGGTAGCTTCATGAACTACTCTATGACTATGTTGTAATTCCGTGCACTATTCTGTTATGTTATATTTTCTGTGATTCTGTGATGATTCTCATTTATTTACATATACTCCATTAATGATTCGTGTTTTGTACTATTTAAGTTGACATGTGTGGATTATTGTCAATTTAAATGGTCCAAATATACGGGTTATTACAGTTGGTATCAGAGCTTTGGTTCCCGAAAACCTTAGCCTGTGGAGTTTTAAGCTCATTAGAGATAGGGTAACCAAACCCTAGAATGAGGAGAATCATTGTAGAATCCATATCATTTGATTCCATCCTTCTCATTGAATTCGTTGATTTGAATTTCCTTAAGTTCTATAAAAAATTTCTATCTTTGATTCTAAGTCACTTTTGGTATTCCAGGATGAGTACCAGAAGGAATGCTAGAGGTGGGGGTAGAGGAAATGCTCCCGAACCGCGTGCCCCAGCTCCTACAGTCAGGTTTTCTACTCTTAGCAAGGAATACACCCAGCTTGGGGGAATTAAGTTCTCTGGATCCGAGAGCATCATTGGAGCACAACAGTGGCTGAAGAGCCTGGAAAGGATTTTCACTGGCCTGGAGATTACTGACGCGCAAAAGCGTCAATTGGCCGCTTGGCAGCTTCAGGATGCGGCACAGGATTGGTGGGAGTCAGTCACCTCCCATACTGACGAGGAAACTATCACCTGGGCTCAGTTTAGGTAGAAATCTGTCTAAATTACATCAAAATTTATTCCTTCTATCTCGTCAAATTTGGACTCATCTTATAGCACTTGTAAATAGGGATTCCTTTCTGGCTCAGTGGATGCCAGCTGCCGGAAAGGCCCATCTTTATCGATCATTTATGGACCTCAAGCAGGGCAACATGACTTTCTCCGAGTATGAAAGGAAGTTTAACGAACTCTCCAAGTTCGAACCTGGCTTGATTGATACACCACTGCTGAAGAATGAGAAATTCATCCATGGAGCACGTCCAGAGTATTACGATCTCCTCACAGCTCATGTCCATGGCACTTTCACCGAGTTGATGGATTTTGCTCTTAGGTATGAAGGAAAGCCGAAGGGAACATCAGCCACCAAGACTCCAGTTACTCAGCCATCTTCTAGTCAGACTGGGAAGAGGAAGCCAAACTTTGAGCAACAGAAGAAGAACTGGCAGAAGACAACCGGGCTTGGCTATTCTCAGAAAAAGCCCATTGACTTATCCTCCATCACTTGTTTCAAGTGCGACCAGAAGGGTCACTATGCCAACAGTTGTCCAACACCTTCCAGTGCCGCCATCCCTCCACCGCAGGATACCAGGAACGACCTCTGTCACGTCTGTCTGCAGCCGGGCCATTTCAAGACGGATTGTCCCTTGTATAAAAAGGGAAAGACGGCTGGAGTATTTGCTATGACTTCTTCCACCCGTGATCCTCCTACCCCAACTGCGCCTAGTGATAACCAAGGTACATTACAGAGTACTTTTATGTTGCACACTTTACCCATTAAAGTTCTATTCGATACTGGAGCAACACATAGTTTCATATCTATTGATTTGTGCAATAAACTTGGATTGGAACCCATCCTTGCATCTACTTTCTTATGTGTATCAAATCCCATTGGAGGACATGCTAACCTCAAAAGGGTATGCAAATATGTCACGCTTATGTATGGCATGCACCGTTTCACTTGGGATTTCTATGTCCTTGGATTCGAGGCATTCGATATCCTATTAGGTGTTGACTGGCTACAAAAATTCGAAGCCGTTATCTCTTGTAAAGCTTGAACCGTCTCTCTAATTGACGACAAGAGTATACCTTTAGTTATTAAAGGTAAATCACCTCAAGAATGTGCTGGGAGTTTTATATTCTCTCTTGACTCTCATCCAAATGAACTAAGCTCTACTCCAGTTGTTCAATTCTTTTCTGATGTATTTGGAGAAGTAAATTATCTACCACCTCCGCGGGAAATCGAATTCCGCATTGATCTTATTCCTAGTGCCCGACCAGTAGTTCTCCCTCCCCGGAGAATGGCTCCTAAAGAGAAGGCTGAACTGAATGCTCAAATTGAAGATATTTGCTAAAGGCTTGATTCGGCGAAGTCATTCAAAATGAGGTGCTGCAGTTGTATTCGTCACAAAATTGGATGGTTCTCTCAGAATGTGTGTGGACTATAGAGAGCTAAACAAGCTCACACACAAGAACAGATATCCAATGCCCCGCATCAACGATCTATTCGACCAGCTCCATGGAGCTAAAGTATTCTCTCAACTCGATCTGGCTACTGGCTTTCACCAACTCAGAATTTCTGAGGAGAGTATTCCTAAAACAACATTCCGCACTGAAAATGGTTTCTTTGAATGGTTGGTTATGCCGTTCGGCCTTACTAATGCTCCAGCTTATTTCGTCGACTTAATGAATAGAGTTTTCCGGGATGTTCTTAACAAGTTCGTTCTTGTTTTCATCGATGATATTCTCGTCTTCTCTAAGGATGAGAAAGAGCATAGGTCACATTTGGCTTTTGTTCTTGAAACTCTTCGCAGTCATCAGCTTAAAGCCAAGTTTTCGAAATGCCACTTTTGGAAAGATGAAGTTCGGTTTCTTGGCCATATTGTCTCGGAGAATGGGATTTCGGTCGATCCAGCTAAGATCGCCGTAATCAAGGTAAGTTCTATCCTTACTTGTCATTTCTATCCGAACATCTTATCTCTATCTAAATTCGAATCCTTTGAATTTGCAGGATTGGGAGACTCCCAAAACTCCCACAGCTATTCGCAGTTTCTTGGGCTTGGCCGGCTATTATCGCAGATTTATAGAAAATTTTGCCCGAATTGCCGCACCACTTATCGCACTGACCAGAAAGAATGTAAAATTTACTTGGAGTGAAAATTTCGAAGCAGCTTTCAATGAGATGAAGCGGAAGTTGACCTCTGCCCCAGTTCTTACAGTTATTGACGGTAGCGAAGGATTGACTGTCTATACTGATGCCTGCCGGGATGGGTTAGGAGCAGTTTTAATGCAGAATGGAAAAGTCATTGCTTATGCTGGTCGCCAATTAAAGACCCATGAAGCAAATTATGCAACACACGATTTAGAGCTTCTTGCGGTTGTGTTTGCTCTTAAGCTTTGGAGGCACTATTTACTGGGAACAAAATTCGAGTTATTCACTGACCATAAGTCATTGAGATATATCTTCTTGCAAAAGGATTTGAATCAGAGACAAGTCCGACGGCTCGAATTTCTAGCTGCATATGATCTTGATATTAACTACACTCCATGGAAAGCAAATGCCGTAGCCGATGCTTTGAGCAAAAACCAAGCAATGGTATGTTGTAATTTGTTGAGGGAATGTTATTCCAGCTTTTCGTCTCCCCAGTTCTTATGGACCGTATTATAGCAAAGCAATACGAGGACACTTTGCTTTATCGCATCAAAGAAATTATTCTCTGAAGAGTTGGAAATGCTGATAATAAATTGGGTGCACAAGTCGATAGTAATGGAGTGTTGAGGATTGATAATCGTATTTGTGTTCCTAATGTTGGTGGTCTAAGACAGGAAGTGCTGAGAGAAAACCATAAATCTTCGCTTTCATTTCATCCCGGTGTCACAAAGATGTATCAAAATATGAAGAAGCTATATTGGTGGAGTGGGATGAAGCGCGATATTTCTACCTATGTTAGCAGGTGCACAACTTGCCAACAAGTTAAAGCTGATCACAGAAAGACAGCAGGTTTGCTCCAACCACTAGAGATTCCAGGTTGGAAGTGGGAGCAGATTTCTATGGACTTTATTGATGGGCTACCAAGGACTAGGAAAGGTAACGAAAGCATTTGGGTGATTGTCGATAGACTGACGAAATCCGCACATTTTATTCCAGTCAAGACCACTCGTACTGCTTCGAGTTTGACCGAGATATACATGAGAGAAGTAGTTAAACTTCATGGTGTATCATCCAGTATTGTATGCGATAGAGATCCTATTTTCACTAGTAAATTCTGGAAAGCATTTCAGGATACTTTGGGCACCAAACTGAATCTGAGCACAGCTTATGTAACGACCCGTATTTTTAACACTTTAAAAATACGAATTAAAATGAAAATTTTGGATAAAAATCCGAAGGAAATAAAATTTTGTGTTGTTAAATGTGAATTACAAGTTAAAATACAAAACTGAATTCTGAAATAACTTATTTGTAAATTAAATATGGATGTTAACTTGTAGTGAATGTAAATAATGAATTGAATTTGATTGTAAACCAAATTGGTTATGATTGTAAACAAAGAATAAATAAAATGGTAGATTTAATAATGGAAGTTTATGTTATTGAAACTAATATAAATAAATGTAACTTAATATTACAGTTGATTGAAAGCAGATAATAACTGAATCTGTAATTCGATAAAGATGTTAACTTGTAATTGAACGTAAGTAAAGATTTAAATTTGAATGTAACAAGTAATTGAATTGAATTGAATTGATTGTAAACAACGAAATAAATAAAATGTTACATTTAATATTGAAGTTATAATATGGAAATCACCGTAAATGAATGTAATTTAATATTACTGTGAATTTAAATAAGATGATAGCTGAAGAAAATGAAAGAATGAATTATAAACTATTGATAATAATGTATAAGTAAATGGTTGATTCAATAATGAAAGTGTAAATCGAAATAAAAGAATTAATTTGGAATTAAATAACTTGAATTTGAATTACAATATAATTGAACGCTGAATCTAATATAATCTTTTATATTGGATTTATAATGGAAAACTGCATTGTAAAAGATTGTTAATTACTGTGAAATTAAAAAGGGGATTTGTGAACAATTGAAATTTGATTTAAAAGTTAATAATTTAAAATTGGGAATTTTATATTGAAATTAAACAGTTGAATAATTTATTTTTCGAATATTGGATTTAATTAGACAATTAAATCGATAATTTAATAAGTTAAATTGCAGAAATAATTGAAAATCGAGTTGAATATGATTGAAAATGATTTGTAAAATTTTGTCTTATCATATTGGAGTTATAGTAATGTTATAGAACTTTTAAAATTGAATTTAAAGTTAATTTGTGAAAATTGAATATTTTAATATTTAATTATCGATTGAAAAATAGCCATTTTTCGAACAGTCTCAGAATTGAACGAAACTAGTTCCATTGGATCCATAATAGTTTGTTATTGTCGGATTTCAATTTTCGTAGCAATCGGAGTTATCGTTTGACTGTGGCAGCTCGAAACGCATCGAATTGTTTTAATATTAATTCGGCTAGAGAAAATAGTCATTTTTCAAAAAATCTCGGATTTCGATGAAACCTGTTTCATCGGATCCGTAATGTCATATTATTGTAGGGTTTCAAATTTCGTGTCAATCGGATTTACCGTTTGTTCGGAGCGAGCCCAAACGCACAGAAATTTGACTAACCGATTTAATTTTAAATCGATCGTTTATTGCCGTAACTCGCACAGATGATCGAATTAGCTTCCGAAACCTATTCCATTGTGTTCGGAATGCGGGATAAACCCTAGAAACGCCGGTCACCACGCGAGATTTGAAGTTCGGATTTTGGAGTGAATAGTGTTTTTCGGTAAATTTCTATAAAAGGAACCCTTTATCATTTCATTTGAAACATCAGCCCTAGGGTTTCATAGCCGCCACTTTCAAATTCAATGTCTAGAAAATTTCGAAACTTCTTCCTCATTTTCCTCTCAATCCATCAACAATTAGCAAAAGTCGTCAACTACAAAGTTGTAGAGGACGATGAGAGCTTCAAATCCATACGGAGATGATCGAAAACGGAGCAGCGAATCAACGGGAAATCGAGCTCGAAGTCGCTGCGTTTTTCACGCAAATCAAGGTGATGGGGGGAGCCGAGTTCAACCACCTCCTGGCCGTGGGTAGCTCTTGCGTAGGCGCTTCTAACGTGGGTCTTCGATCAACTTCTCGTCGAGTGAGGGTGGAGAAATCGTCGGTCAAAGGTTGGAAGGAATGGGTTGAGATTGTACGTGCTTTTCACGTTTTGGAGAAGATGGATGGAAGGGCCCAGATATGCAGTAGAGAAAATGGAGGGCTGAGATTGAAAGTAGGGTTTGAAAAAAATATGTGTATATATATATATATATATATATATATATATTTAAATTCGCAAATGTTTAAAATGCATAACTTTTTCATACGAGGTCCGATTGGAACGAAACTTTTTGCGTTGCGATCGTAATGACGAGAGCTTCGAAATGAAACTGGTTTGGATGGATTTGGAGACGGTGGAAATTTGGGCTAAAGTTGGGCGTCGTCCAGTTTTAGTTCCAAACCGGAATGCCTCGGCGACAACGGGAAATCAAGGTGAGTGTTTTATAACGCTCACAACGTACTGAATATCTTTATGGTAGTTAAATTTGACATTATGAAGTGATATGAATTTATTTGTCGTTGTTTGATAAAAATTTAATTGTTATATAGATTGTCGTGTGAATTCACCGTTGAAAATTTAAATTGACAGTAAATTGAAATTAGGATTTAATTGAAATCAAATTTCCCGATATTGATAACTATGAAATTGCCGTGAATTGTATTGACTATTGGATGATTTATTTCGATGGATGCTATTGGTTGATATTTAAATGTTTGGATGTTTATTTGCTTATATATATCCTGCTATACATGCATATGACACTATGATTGGTTTAAGTAATATATATTCATCCCTGACATTTAATTGAAATAACTAACCACTTGGCCATAGGTTAGAGAATTATATATGGACACCGGGTTGGTTAAATTAAATGATTTTAAAAGTTGTTTGGAAATTATTTAAATGAATTGATTTTAAGAATAAAAATCCTATTTATGGAAATTGAATTATTTTAAATTGAAGCTCGAGATGTTGGAATTTAAACTTGGTAAATGAAATTGTTTAATTATTTGAAGTTTAAATTTTAAGTAAAAATTTTGAAATACGGCGTAAATTTTAGAAAGTTGATTTGTTTTAAAAGATTGGACTTTTAGTCGAACTCTGAATATTTCTAAGAAAATTTATATGAAATGATATTTCAAGTTGGAGTTTGGAATTGAAAATTGATTTGAATTTGAGATTTAATTAGTTTGGAATTTAATTGAAATTCAAAGAAATTTGTGAATTGGACTAAATTGAAACTATTGAATTAAATTTGAAGATAAAATTGATTTGAATAGGATTTGAACTGAAATTGATTTGGAATGTAATACTTAAATGAATTCTTGAAATCCGAATGTTAATCTAAGTTTATTGAATTGGAATTGTTCCAGAGATTAAGTAAACTACTTAATACGGATGTTTAATTTGAAGAATATTCTAATTTGAATACGAAATGGTTTTAAAGCGAATCTTATATTCTTATATAAATATGTGAACTGTTTTGAAATGTGAAATATTTAAAGTTTCGAAATATATTGAAAGTGAAATTGTTTATTTTGTGGTTCAAATATGTATTTGAAATTTATAATTTGAAATGGTTTATTGAGAAGCTGAATCGAGTTGAAATTGATGATTTGAAATTTGATTAAATTTTAATTTGGAATTTGAGTTTATGTGAATCGTTTTGTGGAATTTGAGGTGAAAATGATTTTGAAATCGAAATGAGATATTGAGGCGAAAAATGATTTTGAAATCGAAATGAGATATTGAGGCGAAAAATGATTTTGAAATGGAATCTTACATCTTGAATAGATATGATGATATTTGAAATGGATTTGATTTTGAAGCGAATATGATATTTTGATATCAATTATGAATCGATTTGAAATGTAAAAGGGCCATCGGTGTAATAATACGTAGTTATTAAAGAGACCGGGATTGGATATGGACATACTCTCTGTCGATACCGAAAGCCACTTTAATAACTAGTATACGCGGAGTGTTGATCCAGAACGAAGTGGATGGTTTTGGTGAACGCGTTGACTGAAGAAAGAGAACGATTTTGGATGACCCCTGACATGACTAAAATAGGAGCCGCGCCGGGCCATTGAGGATCGCCATCTCTAGCGGACACACTCCTTCGTTACCATGTCTATTACTTTTGTGATTCGATTTGGGTGCACCCCTCGATTATGGGAGTGTTGTTTCACGGTGTTGGGGTAGTAGCTGCTATGCCCAACATCAGTCCGGATCACGCAACTACTAGTATCCTAGTTGGTATTGCCTCATGTACCTTGTCATACTGATTATCCTATTCGCGACCACTACGATTTTGGTTTGTACCTTTAGTATATGGATTGCCCTCTGGTGACTTCCGGTTTTGGGGAAACTACGGTCTTGTATATGCTTTTGGGAATAAAAATGTGTTAAGGGTGGAATGGGCCATGACTTAACGCTAGTTTGATATTTTACTTTATGATAGACATTATTGTATATAGCATATTCTATTATATAGTAGATAGTTTAACGGATCCTTAGGAGATGGAAATCCCGAACATCTCTTAAGTTAATGCACGCACGTTAAACACTGGATAGGAGGTGTCTAAAACCCGTAAACATCTCCGACGCCGTCACACTCATATTTACTTATTCGATTTAACCTACATGAGATATTTTAGTCCTGACTCGAGTGTTTTGTCTTTTCATTACGCTCGGGTCAGCCTGAGCATTTCAGATTAGGTTGAAGGTATATTCTGGAGGACGAAGACGGAGTTTGGTATTACATCATTTGTATTCTACTACTGTATTATTTTTCCGCTGCATTGTTGTATTATTTCTGATATGTATGAACTCTGATTTATGATGTATAATAATAATAATCAAATTTATTTATTTAACAGCTTCATGAACTGTTATTTTATTATTATATCTTGTTCCTTCCGCTGCGAGATTCTGAGTTTGTTTCTGTTCTTTCCTTTCTTTTCTTATTTAACCCCAATAACTATCTGTATTTTGGATTGTTTGAGTCGGCATGTGTGTATGTTTTGTCGACTTGAACGGTCAAAAATGTGGGTCGTTACAGCTTATCATCCTCAGACAGATGGACAAACTGAGAGGGTGAATCAGATTTTGGAAGACCTTCTCCGAGCCTGTATTATAGACTTTGGTGGATCTTGGAAAGACCATCTACATTTGGTTGAATTCACTTATAATAATAGTTACCAGGTAAAGAAATTGAATTTCGAATTTGAATAAATATATTTGAATTTGAATAAATCATTTTAATAAATCAGGCAAGCATTGGTATGGCACCGTTCGAAGCCTTATATGGACGGCCGTGCAAATCGCCAGCTTGTTGGATTGAGTCGGGAGACCGATTAGTGCTAGGCCCGGAAATGATTATGGAAGCTTCCGAGAAAGTTGAGGAAATCAGGAGAAAGATAAAGACGACACAAGATAGACAGAAGTGCTACGCTGACAGAAGGAGGAGAGATCTCGAATTCAGTGTAGGAGACGAAGTATTTCTGAAAGTGTCACCTTTGAAGAATGTTATTCGATTTGGAAGGAAGGGAAAGCTTGCTCCCAGATTTGTTGGCCCGTTTGAGATTACGGAAAGGGTTGGAACCTTGGCCTATAGAATTTCATTGCCAGAAAAGTTTACCGGTGTGCACAATGTGTTCCACGTCTCACATCTTCGCAAAGTTGTGCGCGATCCATCTATGACCATTCCCACTACTCAATTGGAAGAGATAGTTATCGAGCCTGACTTGACTATTGAGCGGAAGCCACTACGGATAGTCGATCGAGAGACAAAGCAACTTAGAAGGAAGTCGGTCAATCTCGTCAAAGTATAGTGGAGTGTAGATGACCGAGATTGTACCTGGGAAACTGAGGATAGTATTCGGGATTCAAACCCCGAATTACTGATTTCAGGTATAATTCAATTTTCTTAAAAATCTATCTGGATTTTTCCGCTTACTTCATTCTTACTTCATCCGTCTCGTTCCTTTTCGAGGACGAAAAGTTTTGAGTGGGGGAGATTGTAACGACCCTGAATTTCCGACCCAATTTTTTTAAAAAAATTATCCATTATTTTAATATAAAATGTGAAATTTATATACGATCTCGATTAACTCCCAAACTTCGTTTATAAAATGCGTCTAGTTAGTTATGGAGGGTAAAGTTTTGTCGTAAAATACCGCAGTAAATTTCGTTCGCGTTTTATTGAATATCAGTTCATTTTAAAGTGTGAAAAATTTCATCTTCCGAACCTGAATATTTTTACATAGAAAAATTCTAAACCATCTTCTGAGCGAGGCGTCATTTTTCGTTTTCCCAAATTTGGACTTCTTTAGCTCCGTTGATCTTATTATTCGGCGTTTTTCCTGCAATTTACCAATAGTATAAAATTCGTATTTTAAAATTCAATCGTACCACAATTATCTGTGTACCGTTGGGAGCGTCTCGTCGCGCTGATCAAAATGGTATATTCATTTGTACAAATCGGAGTTCGACGTTAAGCGTTGCACTAATTTTATCGTTCCGCGCGGACCGGTTAAACCATATTCAGCCAGTATCCATTCAAGAATTTGAAAATAGAATTTGGCTGAGTTGCATTCAATGCGGTAGTTGGAAGATGGGAGATGTTACTTGGGAGTAGGTGTGACGTTTAGGAATCCGAAATAACATAATTGCTCCAATTTATATTAAAAAAAATAGAAACAAACATCTCATTTCATCTGTCTGCCAGGTACGAACTCTCCAACTCTTCTCTTCTCCTCTCCTTTGTTCCTTCTCTGTTCTTTTTCATATTCTTCACTATAAAGTCCTACTTGCATGCCCATCCTTCACCATCCCTCCTTTTCCAGCATCAAGCCCCTCCACCTTTGCCCACGCACAGTCCTTGCCTTCCCCAGCCTGCGCCCAGTTCCCCAGCATGTGCCTGTTTCCCCAGTCTGCGCCCAGTTCCCCAGCCTGCGCCCTATTTCCCAGCCTGCGCCCAGTTCACCAGCATGCGCCTGTTTCCCCAGCCTGCGCCCAGTCCCCACCTGTGCCCTGTCCCCCGCCTGCTCCCTGTTTCCCCAGCCTGCGCCCAGTTCCCCAGCTTGCGCCCAGTTCCCCAGCCTGCGCCCAGTCCCCGCCTGCGCCCTATCCCCCGCCTGCGCCCTGTTTCCCCAGCCTGCGCCCAGTTCCCCAGCCTGCGCCCTGTTTTCCTAGCCTGCGCCCTGTTTCCCCAGCCTGCGCCCTGTTTCCCAGCCTGCGCCCTGTTTCCCCGCCTGCGCCTAGCCCACCTGCACCCAGCCCTGCGACCAGCCCATCCTGCACCCAGCCCGCCTGTGCCCAGCCCTACCACCAGTCCCGCCAGCCCAGCCTGCACCCAGTTTCGCCTGCGCCTAGCCCCGCCTACGCACAGTCCTCCTCCAGCCACCTGTCGACGCCATCAAACCCGAGACACCCCAGTGCCAACCGAGCCTGTACCCCTATTCCATGCCGAGAATGTTTGATGAAATGCATGCATATATATGGGCTATATATGTACATATTTTGGAAACAGTTTTATAAAAAAAAGAGAAAATGTTTTACTGTGCTTTCATAAAACCCATATCTTTGCTTGCTGTTGCATATATATACAGTTATGTATATATGTTGAAGTATGTGAAAGAGTAGTAACAGATATTTTTCCTTCTCTCTTGTTGTACAGCAACTACCTAAAGTCATCCGCCTTGCAGGATCCTTCTCTTGTAGCTTTTCTTCTTTCTTCATTGTTTGGTAAGTGTATATATATGATTTTATATATATATATATACATATATATATATGAACGTCTATATTGAAATTAATACCATTTTTCTCTTGTCGATGGTTGCAGCTTGTTCAACTGTTCGTGTTGTGTTGCGTTAAATCAAGTCTATTCGTGCCCCTTCGCGCTTCGTCGTTCATTTTCTCTAACCACGGAAGGTGAATTAATTTTCACGACTATATTCTTATACAAGTTTGGTTGATGAATATTTGCTATGTGATGATAAAATTGGATGTTAATTGTTATTGTTAAGCGATAAATAATATGCAAGTTGAAGTTGATATAGGATAGTCATAAAATAAAAAATGGATTATATATGTGAAAATGGATTAGTTAAACTTGAACCCTTCATATGTTAAATTTGATTTGTTAAATATGACCCCCTTTTAATTGTTAAGTTGATTGACACGTAGGAAGTGATAATTACACTTTGAACCATTGATCGTATATTGGATAAATTATTGTAGTATAAATTTTTTGGAATCAAACGACAAGTGAAAAACCGTAATATAATAATCTTTAATCTACATGAAATGATAGTGTAGATTCTAGGAATAATTATATTAATTTGCATAATAACAAATGTAAATTAATACGATTATTTCGGGATTATTTAAATAAATTGTTGAATTGTTATGTATGGTTGTTATTGCTTGTTTATTTACTTTGACACCATCCCAGCTATCACACTGCAAGTTCCCTTTGCTATGCTTTGATTTTTGAATTGAAATGGAATCGGGTTGAAATGATAAAAACCCAAATAAACTTGACTTTGGATAGAAATTTAATAAAACCCGATTGGTCAATAATTTGAAGGAAAATAAAGTTTTGAAATAAAACTGGAATTTAAATTTTGATGAAAGAACGTTGTGTAAAAATTTATTAATTAATAATTAAATTTGGAATTATTAATAATTAAATTTGGAATTGTTAATAATTTAGTTTTGAAATTATTAATGATTAAGTTTTGAAATTACTTGATAATTGAATAAGATTGAATTATTTCATAAATTAAACTAAATTGAATTCTTTAATAAGTGAAATTTAACTTCTTGAATAAGTGGAATTATGTTCCTTTATTAATTAAGTTTTGAAATTTGTAATTAAGTAAATGAATAAGTAGAATTGAATTTCTTTAACAAGAAATAAAAGTGCGTTTTATTGAAACAAATGTAAGACTTGAAACTTAAAAGAATTTGATTTGACAAATTTAACTTAATTAAATTTGTAAGCTTTGATATAATAAGTTGAACGTAAGTAATTGATTTAATGAATTAGAGGTTAAATGTAAATTGTTTTAGAAGATAAATTAACTTAACGAGCATTGAACGTAAATGATAAATGAGTTTAAATTTATTTTAAATGATTATGGAATGGAACTTGTATTCAAATTTAAATGAAAATTGAATTGTTTTAAAACAAATTTTGAAATTGAATAATAGAGTTTTGAAATGGAAATTTTGAAGTTATGAAACGTAAAATTTTGGAAATTGTTTGAAAAGACAAATTAAATGTTGATTTACAAATTCTTATTGAAATTGAATTTGATTTGGCTTTGAAATTTATTAAGCGACCAATCGGTGAAATAATTACGAAGGTTATTAAAGAGACCGGAATCGGTTAGGGACATACTCACTGTCTAAACCGAATACCACTTTAATAACTATACGCGGAGAGTGATCCAGAATGAAGTGGTTGGATTGACGTACGTTGATGATTGAAGAAAGTGAACGATAATAGATAGCCTTGACACTTGTGTCAAATTGGAAATGACTTAAACAGGAGCCGTGCCGGACCAAATGGGGTTAGCTACCTCGAGCGAACACACTTCTTCGTAAACTACTCATTACTTTGTGATTGATTGGTGCGCACCCTTGATTTGGGAGTGTTGTTTCGCGGTGTTGCGATCGTTGCGACGATGCGTTCTCACCAGTCCGGATCAGGCAAACGGTAGTTTCACTACCTTGGGTATTGCCTCATGTGCCTTGTCATACTTGTATTCCTTTATATGCGACCACTACGAATTTGTTTTGTATTATACCTATGGAGTACTCCCTGATAGCCCACTAGTTTACGGTGGAGTTTACAGTGCTGTATAGACTGTGATGCTCATATAAAATGTGTTAAGGGGAATAATGGTGACGCCTTAACACTATCTTGATATTTTACTTTACTGTTAGATATTATCTACTTATCGTACACTACTATTTATAAATAGTTTAACGGATCCTGAAGATGTTTATTCCATTCATCTTTAAGTTATTGTTATTTCAAATTCTGAATCATATTATCTGTATAAGAATATATGTCCTGATTCGAGTGTTTGTTTGTGCTTATGCTCGGATCAGACTGAGGATTGTTGTTGCTGTTCTATTTGGAGCTGATGACCAAAGACTATCATCATTTTATCTTTTCAGTATTGTTCTTTCTATTTGGACACTATTGGACATCTATGTTGTTCTATTTCATTTTATTTGAGACATTGTTGTATTTATGGGTAGCTTCATTAACTACTCTATGACTATGTTGTAATTCTGCTGCACTATTCTGTTATGTTATATTTTCTGTGATTCTGTGATGATTCTCATTTATTTACATATACTCCATTAATGATTCATGTTTTGTACTATTTAAGTTGACATGTGTGGATTATTGTCAATTTAAATGGTCCAAATATACGGGTTGCTACAAGTTAATTAGGAAATAAAATAATTGTGTAACAAAAATAATAATAAACGTTCCCCAAATAGAGGAGCGGTCGACATATGTAGGTCAACTAGTCGACCGTAGCCGTCGACCGGTCGCACATAGGCGGTTGACCATAGCAGTTGAATGTTGCCAATGGCTACTAGGATTGAAGCTATGTTATATTCAGTTGCACAATCCATATTTACCGGTTTCTTACCTAATTCTATCCTACGGTTCTTGTGCGTTTCGACCCCTATAAATAGAACTTTGTCCTCTCCACCTTTTATTCATATTATTTTGGGGAATACGATGAAAATTTTCCATTTCTATCTCTCTCTAATAAGATTCAAAAACTCCGTAGAGAATTCAGGTAAGAATTCAACTTATTTTTTATTTGTTTCTTCATCCTCCAATCTATTCTTATTTTATTCTTCTCCAATTATTCCGAATCTAATGAATATATATATATATATATCTTCCCTATTCTGTGTGTGTATATGTATCAAAAGAGAGAGATTCTGGAAGAGATCGGAAGACTACAAATCCATTTAAGTGAAGCCAAGGCTAATCTATGAGTGAAAACCTTAGTATTTCTTTTCAGCAATTGTTTAGTGTATTTCTTTTTGGATTTGAACATGCCTTGGGAATTTTGGGATTCCGAAAATATGATAGATAAAATCCCCCAAAATTCCTTTTTATTTAGATATGTCAATTCTATGTTGAGATTCTAAATTATTTACATTAATTTGATGGAATTTGTTTCGTTTATGTAATTTTTGATAATTTCATAGTCTATTCCACTTCTCCTTTTTTTTGTGTTAAATTGTGATTCTCCAATAAAATAAAGGGTTAGATTATGAATTCTATTCGTAGTTTACACCACTTATTGTTGTCCATTTCTTTGTAAAAGAGGAGTTGAATATAATATGGGGTTTAGATTGCAATTCTTATTGTTCAAGTTATTCCATTTTGGTGTAATAAATTGAGTTTCTATCTTATTTACAAGTCTGTTATAGCAGTTTGGTTATGAATACATATTCCCCATTTTGGATGGTATAATCCCATGAAATCTTGGAAATTTGATGAAAAATGACTTATAATAATATTTGGCTAGGGAATTGACATTTAACACTAGTTTAAAGCATAAAATCCGTGTGTTTGGAACTTATTAGGCGCGAATATTTACTTATCTCAGCTTTACGTAATTAATGTATAATAATTGTGTATATGGTGTAGTTAATTAGGCATTTATTTACATTTATTTCCCTTATTAGAAAGGTAATTGATTGCCAGGCGAAAATAAGAGGAAACTCTTATGTAGCCTAATTATTATTTTAAGGTGCAATAAGGAAGATTTCCTATAAGGCCTTATTTATGAAACAGTAAGGTGAGTGTATATATATAGAGAGCAACTGATTTATGGCTAAGTCATAGAGATGCGAGGTCAATAGAGTTGCATGACAGAAGTCCGCCTTTCACTTTGAGGCTACCAGCAGTTGTGTACACTTCAATTGATGTGAGATACCCTTATGATAAGTATTTGTAATGACGCAAGGTTGGTCCCGGATTCTGTAAGGGTAATCTATCCAGCTAATCTGGCTACCAATTCCTACGAATAGCGGACTAATGTGAGACGTCATTGTGAGTATGGGTCATAAGACGTAGGGCCTGCTTTGGGGTCTTGAGGTATTAAGTGGTTGGATCCACCTCTTTTCCCCATATGAAGTATTAAATGGCCAAGGGGACACATTAGGTGGTAGGGTCCGCTTTTGGAAATAAGTCTTAGATGATGGGGTCTGCTTAATAAAGGTTTTAAATGACCAAAGTATGCCTATTTTCCACATGGAAGTATTAAGTGGCCTAAGAGATTCCATATGATGTCAACGAGATAGTACCATTAAGGAGCACGCCTTGGAAATAGGTATTAAATGATGGGGTTTTCCTTAATTAAGCTATTAAATGACAAGAATCTGCATATTTTTCAATAAAAGGTATTAAGTGGCTTTGATACCATCTCTCACATTATTAGCTATTTATGATATACGATTAGGATATGAGATTTTAGAAACCTGCTTCTGGGATGGAAGGTACTAAGTGGTTGGACCCACATCCTTTCCTTATAAAGAAGTATTAAACAATTTTATTGATTTTATGTTCGTGGACATATTCTTATTTTGAAATATAATTCCTAACTATTGAAAAGGTAAGACTCGAGGTTTTTAGTCACTAGACCTTGTTGGCATGTTTATGCTTACATGATAGGGGGTTCTTGCATTGTGAATGGTGTCAAAGCTTTGTCTCTTGCCCCTACACATCCTGGCAATGTGAGTTGGTTGATAGTCGAGAGGCTGGATGTAAAACAAGGAAGTTTGGGGTAACCATTTGTAGCCATGCCTTTTAAGGGGTGAATTTTGGTTGTTACATTTGGTATTAGAGCCTATGATTACTAGATCAATGGGGAAAAACTATATGTATGAGAGAAGTATTTGTTATTTTGAAAAAGGTTTTTCAAAAAGAATTTTCAAAGAAATCTTACTATACACACACACACACACACATATATATATATATATATATACACACACACGCCCTCTCTTCTTGAACATACACACATACACTAGGCAACCTTTTTCTTTAGCATGTAAATAGTATCTTAGGAAATCGTCACTAAAGGTTTAACCTACATATAGTTGATATGGTTGATAATCAATCTTCTACCGAACAGGGAACCCTACCCATGGTAGACCACCTATTTGGAATGCCCAAACGGTTCAAACAATATCTTAGGGCCGTCGAGCAGATTCCTATCCCTCCAGTTGCACCGGTAGCACCGACTACCCCGACCGTCGATGCACACCCCATCCTATCGACTTTCCTATGTTGTGTATGGACTTTCTCAATATGGGAGGAAAGTCATACTCTAGAACTGAAGGATATTCAGAAGCTAAAGCTTGGATTAGTAACTGCGAGAAGATATTTAGAGAGCTTGGTTGGAATAATCAACTAAGAAGTAGAATAGCAACTTGGCACCTCAAGGAAGAAGCCTTGAACTAGTGGAACTTTGTGACTGATGAGCACCCGGGAAGGATATTCTCTTGGGATGAATTCAAGGATCGATTTGATATGAGATTCATGTCTAGAGCAGAGGTTAGCTTGCAATTGGAGAAGTTCATCCAGTTGAGACAAGAAGATTCTACCCTTAAGGAGTACATATCTAAGTTTACTGAATTGGCTAAATTCGGGATGAGCATAATAGACACACCTATAAAAAAGGCCATGATGTTCATGAAGGTCTTAAATTCCCTACTAAGAGAAATTTTGTTGACCCAAGTACCTATGAGGGCCACGTATGAGATGTTGGTAGAAATGACAATGCTGCACATAGTCAATGAGGAAGATAAGGGAAGAGAGAATGAGAAGTCAGCATTGACCCAAATGCAAGGAGGGTCCAAAAAAGGGAGCTTTTGGGCCAACAAAAAGTCGAAGGGGAAGTTTAAGAAGGATGTAAAAGTGTGTAAGAAATGATAAAAGAAGCCTTTAAAGGAAGGTGCTTTAACTGCCACGAGGAAAGGCATCACAAGAATCAATGTCCAAAGATGGCTTAGGAAGGATTAAGCGGACATGCCTATGCTATTGAAGCCATCCCTATTGCCAGTAAACCACCAAGAGACCAAGGAAAAGTAAATCTAGAAGGAATAACTCTTATTTTTGGGGTTACTATTCGTACCCTATTTGATTCAGGCGCATTACATTCCTTTATATCTAGGGATGTAGTAAATTCCTTAAATCTTCAAACCCAGATGATCAACAACCCAACAGAGGTTTCCAATCCCATTGGGGGTTCGACCCATCTTTCCCTTATTTGCAAAGATCTAGTGTTAGACATACGTGATGTTGATTTCACATATACTATGTACGTTCTAAATTTTGATGGATATGGGCTTATCTTAGGTATGGATTAACTGTTATATTATGGAGCCATTCTTGACTGTGATAAGAAGGTATTATGGTTAAGGAGTTGTGGAGGTCATGACCTAGAAGTTCTCTGTACACCCAAAGCTTTAGCTGAGTTAAGCCACTTATACTCACTAAATCTATCTGTCGTTGGACAACCATCATCTGTACCCGTAGTTTGTGAATTTCTGGATGTCTTCGAGGAGGTCTCGAGTCTCCCACCCCATAGACGTAAGACCCGTCGCTCTACCTTTGAGACATATGGCCCCCAAAGAAAGAAGGGGATTGGATAAGAAAATATCAGAGCTATTGAAGAAAGGATTCAGCTGTAGGAGTACTACTGAGTGAGAAGCCCCTGTTATTTTTGCTACTAAGGCAGATAGTTCTTTGAGAATTTATGTCGATTACAGGGAGTTGAATAAGTTGACAGGGAAGAATAGGTACCCTCTACTTAGAATAGATGACTTGTTCGACCAACTTGTAGGGGCTAAAGTCTTTTCCCAATCAGACTTAGCAACGAGATTCCATCAGTTGAGGATTGCAAAGGAAAGCAAGTCGAATACTGCATTTTGTATTCCAGATGGGCTCTATGAGTGGAAATAATGCCTTTTGTACTGACAAATGCCCAAGCATACTTTGTGGATCTGACGAGTATTGTATTTAGAGGGAAACTTAATAAATTTGTCTTGGTGTTTGTTGATGATATCTTGGTTATCTCCAAAGGCAAGAAGGAGCATGAGGACCACCTTACGGAGGTATTGGAGACCTTAAGAAGAAAGCAACTCAAAGTCAAATTTTCTAAATGCCACTTTTGGAAAAATGAAGTTGAGTTCCTTGGGCATATTGTTTCAGAACAAGAATTGGCTGTAGACCCTGCTAAAGTGGAAGTTGTTCAAGGATGGAAGACTCCTAGTAATGCATCAGAGGTTAGAAGTTTTCTAAGGTTGGCAGGCAACTATAGGAAATTCATCAAGAGCTTTGCATAAATAGCGGCACTTTTAACTCAATTGACTAAGAAGAATCTAGTTTTGTTTGGGATGATAGATGCACCAAGGCATATGAGAAGCTTAAGGAGTCATTGACTAGTGCACATGTGCTCACTATTCCAGATGGAATCAAGCTATTTACAGTTTTCACAGATGCATGTGGCACAGGATTAAGGGCAGTTCTTATGCAAGAAGGGAAGGTAGTTGCCTATGCTAGCAGACAACTAAAGGACCATGAGAAGAGGTATAGAGTGCATGATTTAGAATTAGTAGCCATTGTTTTTGCCTTAAAGATGTGGAGGCATTATCTTTTGGGGGAAAGGTTTGAGTTATTCACCGATCATAAATCACCCAAATACCTATTTTCCTAAAAAGATTTGAATCTTAGGCAGCAGAGGTGGATGGAGTATGTAGCATCCTTTGAGTATTCAATATACCCCTGGAAAAGGGAACATAGTTGTCGACACCCTTAGTCGGAGACATGCTACTCTAGGTGCCATATATGAATGGAGACAGTTGGAGTTTCTCTCGAATTTTAACCTCCATCCGTCAATAGAATCCATCAAAGGTGTTCTATCAGTTATGGAGATTAGACTAGCCTTGATGGATCGTATATGGCATGAGCAAGTGAAAGATGAGAAGTTAGTAGAGATTTTAGAAAAATTGAGAAAAGGAGAGCATTTTCCCCATGCTAGGAGGTATTTAGTTGATGAGAAGGGATGTTTGAGAAGAGATGGATGTCTTTGTATCCCAATGATTGATGATTTGACGAGAGACGTACTTATGGAGTGTCACCATTCAAGGATGACCATTCATTCCGAAGGAGATAAGATGTATGAGGATATGAAGAGAATTTTCTTTTGGAATGGAATGAAGAGAAGCGTAGTTGAGTTTGTTGCTAGGTGTTTGACATGTTAGAAAATAAAAGCTGAGCAAGGAAAGCCTGGTGGATTGTTATTATTACCATTGGAAATTCCAATTTGGAAGTGGGAACTTATTTCAATGGATTTCGTGGAAGGATTGTCTAAAAGTCAGAAAGGCAATGATACTATTTGGGTTATTATGGATAGACTCACTAAGAGTGCTCATTTTGTTCCAATTAGGAGAAATAGGACTAGCACCTCTCTCGCACAGATTTATGTTAAGGAGGTAGTTCGTCTACATGGAATTTATGTAAGCATAGTCAGTGATAGGGAACCCTTGTTCACTAGCGATTTTTGGAGGAGCCTACAAATAGCTTTGGGAACTTCTTTGAACCTTAGCACAACATATCACCAACAAACTAACGGACAAACAAAGATGGTTGATAGCATTTGTTGAGAGCTTGTGTCTTGGATTTCGAAGGACATTGGGAGCAGCATTTACCTTTGGTTGTTTGAGTTTGAATATATTAATAGCTATCAAGCGACGATTGATATAACCCCTTTTGAAGCACTTTATGGGCGACCATGCAAATTGCCTAGTTGTTGGTGGAAAACCACCGACAATGTATTACTCGGACCCTATTTGATTCATGATATCACGGAAAAAGTAGAGTTGATCAGACAAAGGATGAAGGTAGCGCAAGACCGTTAAAAATCTTATGCGGGTAAAAGAAGGAAAGAGCTTGAATTTGAGGTTGGAGATACAGTGTTTGTTAAAGTCTCCTCCTTTAGAAAAGTTATTAGGTTTGGCAAGTCTAGAAACTTGGCACCTAGATTTCTTGAGCCATTCAGAATTATGGAAAGAATAGGAAAATGGTCATACCGTGTGGAGCTTCCTGACAAGTTGGCAGGAGTCCACAATGTTTTCCACATATCTCACCTTGGGAAATGCCTTCATGACACCGCTAACAGAATATAGCCCGATTAGTTGGAGGATTTTGAGATGGAGCCGATAGTGCCGTATCACCACACACATTGTGGAGCACAATTCTAGGAGACTCCACAATAAAATAGTTAGGTTGGTCCGAGTACAACATGGGAACAATTCGGCGAAAAGGACAAGGGAAACCGAGGAGAAAATGAAGTGCACTCACCTAGAGCTTTTCACTGGTAATTTCTCTCTCCAAAATTTGGATTCTGGTTGCATCGTGGTTGCTAGATTAGATGGTAGGAGATGATTGTTATAATTTTCACAATCACTTAACACTCATGTAGAAATTTTTATGCATGTTTAGGATATTTGCATACATACTTTCATGACACGATTACACACTCACGCTTGGATTGAGTTCATTTTAGCATGTCTACAGTACATAATCACATTGCACTATTGGTTGAGTAGATTGTTGTGTAAAGAACTTGGTCGTATAATATGGATGTTATTGCGCATTACACTGTTCGCCCCTTAGAAGATTTCGGGACGAAATCCTTTTTAAGCTGGGAGAATGTAACACCCTGTAAAATGAATCATAAACAAATGAAGTGAATTAAATTAAATATGATAAAGGTTGAATATGGAAATTTTATAAAAGTTGGAATTTGACCACGAAAGTAATTCCGTTGCATTCGTGGCAAAATTCTGATATGTTTTCATATATAATGTACTGAAAACAAAGCTCAAGCAAAGAAGTTATGGGCATTTGAATTTTCAGATTTAAATTAATTTAGTTTCAATTCAAATTCAAATAAGAAATAAAATTTAGGGTTTAAATTTCAAAAAATAGCTTGGAGGCTAAGTGAACGTTTAATTACGGTTTAACGTTAAAAAGTTAATTAGGGAATAAAATAATTGTGCAATGGAAAAAAATAAACGTTCCTTGAAATAGGGGAGCGATCGACCTATATAGGTCAACTGGTCTACCGTAGTGGTCGACCGGTCACACATAGGCGGTCGACCATAGCGGTCGAATGTTGCCAGTGGCGGCTAGGGTTTGAAGCTATGTTATATTCAGTTGCACGCTCCAGATTTACCCATTTCTTATCTACTTCCATCCTATGGTTCTTGTGCATTTCAACCCCAATAAATAGAACACCATCCTCTCCACTTTTTATTCATATTATTTTGGGGAATACGACGAAATTCTGCCATTGCAATCTCTCTCTAATAAGATTCAGAAACTCCATAGGGAATTCAGGTAAGAATTCAACTTATTTCTTATTTGTTTCTTCTTCCTCCAATTTATTCTATTCTTATTCTTCTCCAATTATTCTGAATCTAATGAATATATATACCTCTACGCTATTGTGTGTGTGCATATCAAAATAGAGAGATTATGTAAGAGATCGGAAGGCTACAAATCCATTTAAGTGAAGATAAGGCTAATCTCTGAGTGGAAACCTTAGTATTTCTTTTCAGCAATTTTTTAGTGTATTTCTTTTTAGATTTGAATATGCCTTAGGGATTTTGGGATTTTGAAAATATGAAATATAAAATCCTCCAAAATTTATTTTATTTTGATATGTCAATTCTATGTTGAGATTCGAAGCCCCCTTGGTATTTTGTGAAATGAAGCATCACACTTTATACTTCTTCCTTTCCCGACCTTCCTCTCCGCTTCATCCTCCTTTCCCATAGAGAAAAAAGGTTGCCTCTCCCCTCAATTCTAATTTTCTTCTTCTTCCATCGTGCCTCTCCCCTTCTTTTACCCATCCTCATGAATCTAATTTTGTTCTTCCATCGCGCCTCTTCCCGACTTAGTTTTCAAGAGCATGGAAGCAACTTGCTAAATTTTAAAAATCAACCATCGAGTTTTTGTTTCTCGAGTCCTTTTGTTCTCCCTTTTATCCGCATATCGCATCCATATTCTATCTTACTTTTCCTCTGTCATGTTCCTTCATTGAGAATAGTATCTCCTCTCAATAATTCACTACCAACCGGTGGAAAAACACAAATTATATGAATTCCTTATCTCTCGCGATTGAAATCCACTTACAATCCACAAGAAAGCCCCTGACGACACTGCCAAAAGGTCATCAACTCTTCTAGAGGCTGAAATGGAAACCCTAACAAAAGGTACTATTTTTCTGCTGTGAACTCGGTTCATATAATCTTGTGATTTGCATTTAATTTGCGATTTTCAGTTATGTTATAAGGTTTAATTTGTTGTCAAGTGTTGCTCTGAATTTTATGTAATTAGTGATCAAGACCTTAATGTTTATTCCCATGAAATCCATTTTGAACACCATGATATGATTCATTGCAATGTTCAACATATACTATTAAAATAAGAGTGACACAGAAAACATAGTTTTAGGTGATACAATTAAAATAAAGGAAGTTGTTGTTATTCGTTTGTAATTTACTCTTATTTTATGGATTTCTTATACAAAAAACAATTACTCTAAAGGGCATTTTATTGATATAAATTGTTTGAATTTATTATTTTATCTAGCTGTGTTGTTTGGTATGCATTAATAATTTCTATCATGTTTGAAATTGGGCAAGGATCGCTAAAAAAATTGGTATGCATTAATAATTTCTATCACGTTTGAAATTGAGCAAGGATCGTTATAAAAAAAACTGTTTTCAGCTTATCTTGTAGCTTTTTAGTGCTGACGGGCCTTTGTGGGTCTTGATGTACGTGATATTTTTTGTCCATCCATGTTAGAATACTAAAGGTTATATGGATGGAACAATGATTTTATGGGATGACTATAGCTGCATATTATTATCTATGTTATTGTTGTGTATTCCCAAGATCATTATTGAAATTATGAGTTGTTAAGCTTTGAAATATTCATGAAATATGTTTTCTAAATGCAAATGGTTTTGATGACCTATAGATTAATTTGGGTCACCATGAAACAGCAATATAAACTGAACAATGGGGACGCATTTATGTATAAATTTCTTCAAACTTCGGTTTTTTTATTTTATGATATTACCCCTTTAAGTTTAAAATATATGCTATTGCGATTAGTCACTACAATAACAAAATCGTGTTTCCTTTAAAAAATAAGAAATTTCTTTCCCATTTTCCTCCAATTAATGTTATTTGGACATGCTTGATATTATGGTTGGCAAATTTACAACCTTTATCCGTGAACGATATATAAAACCAAATGGATATCATGTACTATCTTCTTTTGACAAGAAAAATATGATTAAGAGTGAGTTATGATATTCTGGTACTTGTATGTTTAATTATATTTGTCTATATCACACTTTGGCACTCTACCAGAGAGTAAATTAACATGAATTGGAATATTGAATATCTGAAGATGAACCAATAAGTGAGATATGATATATGTTCACATGTATGTAATTTCTTGCTGAATCAAAATTTTAAATTTGTTGACATATGTGTTGAAAATAAAAATCTTGATCCTCTACCAAGCGTGGTTGTTAGTCATTGTACCCATACATTCTTGCTGAATTATACATGTTGATTCTTTTTTTCCGTATCACACATGAGTTTTAATTCATTACTTTGCTTATTCTTTGGTTCGGATGATGTAAATCCCTCCTTAACTGTAAAACGATAGGTCTAGAAGTAAATTTCTAGCCTTCTTAAAGCTTAGATTGGAATCTATATGATGCAAATTACTTCAAGTTCATTCAAAAGGAGCTATGAATCTTTGCATGCTAGCATCATAGAGGTAAGAATATTTGTACTTAGTCTCTTATTTGTATATATATATGTGTGTGTGTGCATTAATTATGACAAAGTGTATATAAAGTTAATCTTTTTTGTCAAATATTTAGACTTTTCTCACATTCATGACAATACATATTGATTATTGTTATTTGCTCATCATAATCTTGGTTACTTTCTAACTTCTATTATTGCTTGAGATTTGCCGCTGTTTTGAGGTGAATGTATAATTGAAAACCATCTTTTTTGAGTTGTATAGTTAAATTACAATCTATATTATAATACAACTAGTCATGTTCAGAAAAGAAATGTTTTATAACCGATTTCAATTGAACATTCATGACTTTTTTTCAAAATGTACTGAACAACGTGAGAACTGAATATTCATCTAAATTTCATTCAACTTTCTCTATTTATATTGTGCTATATTTAAGGATAACTGATTTTTTTGTAAAGCAATGTGAAGGGATTCCTTATACAGTTTCTTACACTGATTCATTTGATGGTTGTTATGTTCCTAATATAGAATAAAGATCGACATTAAATGCTCTAAATTTATTTAATAGTTATGAACTAGAATACTGCAAAGATCAACCTGCCTTAACAACACACCTATACTAACTCTAGAACAGTAACCATTGTTGATTTGTTTGTTTGTTTCTGTTTATTTTGCATATTCCATAATAATATCTCACCGAAATAAGTATATTCACAAACCATTTCCTTCAAAAATATTTGAAAAACCTTTTAAAATAAATATGGAAAGCATCACGCGGTATCCACCATAGATTCACAACTCAATGATTACGTCTCTATCCAAGATAAATCCAAACTTAACTACAGGCAATCTCTACCTCCGATTTCACCATGAAAGTATACCATTACTTTATGAAAACTTATTTAATAATTAAATATACTTTTAAACAATTTAAATTATTACATAACTTTGAAACAATAATTAATTCTGATTTATTAACAAAATTCTAATCGATTTACAGGACTTGTTTATAAAACAAACTCAACTTCCCGATAATTTTTTTTCAATTCCAATATAACCAATCTAATATTTATACATATCTCTCGATTTATCAGCAATCGATTTACGTCCCCACTTTCATAAATTCTTTTCTCACATTTCCCAAAAGTAAAATCTATCATTTATTTTTAAACCGATTTACCCATCTCATTATAAATTCTTATCATGAATTTATATCTTCAATTTATCAACTGATAATCATTTCACTTTATTTATAAACATTGTTTATAAACCTCATAGTCTCATTTCCAATTTACAACGGTTTCATATCTCTTAAATCCATTATAACCCAATTTCTAAATTAATTTCCATTTATAAATCAATTTCTTAAATAACCCAATTATATTCCAAAACCAACCAATACTCAATTCTACTTCCATTTTGTAAGTTAGAAATCTTATTTAAGATCCAGTATAACCAATTTGTATTTATTTCCAAATTCCCTTCTATTTCCCAATCTATTAAAAATATCGATTTTTTAAAACCTTTTATATTTAAATAAGTACCACTTAAGGGTTATTATTTAAAATCCTTTATATACAATATTCCAAAATCTCCATTAAAATTTCACGGAATAGTCAAGTACAAAGTCAAACCATTTATTTTATCCAAATCAATTTTCTTCTAGCTAACTAATACAAACTCTATATAAATATTTCACTTCAAAATCCCTTTTTAATTTCTTTTCAAATTCAATATATATATTTATGGTATTTTAAAATACCAAAATCTAGGCTAGTATTACCATAGCATCCAATAAATTCAAATCACACTATAATCTATTACAGATTATTCAAACATATCGTATATCACTATATATGAA
This sequence comes from Allium fistulosum, assembly GCA_030737815.1. Taxonomy (NCBI): domain Eukaryota; kingdom Viridiplantae; phylum Streptophyta; class Magnoliopsida; order Asparagales; family Amaryllidaceae; genus Allium; species Allium fistulosum. The sequence continues at coordinate 1,079,622,082 of CM060906.1, read as the reverse complement.
ATTAAATTCAACATTTTGAGGAATACAGTTGGATCCTTCCAACCTGTTTTTCCTGCATCCACAGATGTTAATACAACATAAAAATACCAATTCCGCTTTAGGGCAGAATATCTTGGTATTACAGAGTCATCCGCTATTATGCGGGGCGTATAGGGTCTCATCTGCTAAAATATGCAAGAACATATCCAACTACCAATACATACTACTATATATTATAACATCCAACTGATAATAATTATCAAATTCAACCAGGCATCCAATAATTAATTTTAACTATTTAAAATTAACTAGTAATCCAAAAATGAGTGAGATTAACTCACATTTATTTCCTGTTGTCGCCGAGACGTTCCGGTTTGGAACAAAAACCGCACGACGCCCGATTTTAGCCCAAATTTTGACTGTCTCCAAATCCATTAAAACCAGTTCATTGCGAAGCTCTCATGCCACGATCGCAACGTAAAAAGTTTCATCCAATTTTGACCTCACATGTAGGAGTTATATAATTTTTAAATTCATCGATAATTTAATTAAATTAAACACACATATACTATTATTTTTCTAAAGCCCATACCCAAACATTTCAAGACCCATCCCACAACAACCTTCATCTTCCCCAATCCCGAACATCTCCCTGAGAAAAACGCATGCACGCCTGCAAGAGATACGGAGCTCGACTCCACGAATCCAAATTCCGACATCGCCGATGACTCTCTCGCCTCGAGCTCCTCCTACCAATCATCACCGCGTTTCCTCCACCGTCCCCTAGAACAATGCGACCATGGCTCCTGTACGAGCACCCCACTAGGTCGCAATGACCAAACACACACCGCACTCCACGAATATCCACCCACCGATGCACCTCGACCATTTGAACATGACCACGATCACCAATTCACGAAATACTACCTCAATCTCGAGCAAACCGAAACCCTAGCCAAAGCTTACTCACGATGTTAATAGTCGAACCCATCACCCAAGGCCGCACCTTACGAATCGTATACCAGATCGAAGCCCTCTAAAAAACTTGATTTTTTACAACTGGTTTTAGATTTTTTATTGAGTATTTTGTGAGATATAAATTTTCAAAGTTTGCTTCATTGTTTTCTCTTACTTTGCAGTTGCATGTTGTTTAAATTGAAGAGGGAAAGATGCTATGCGTGTTCGAATGGGTCAAAGGTACAGTGAAAAGATTGAATAGCAGCTAAAAGGGGGATTGAATAATTAATATATTAATTTAATTTCAAAATGTCTCGTTTTACGCAGTTCAAAATTTCGAACCCCTATCAAGGCGTGCCGCCGGGCATTCATAATGTTATACCCATATTCCAAATGCATGGGAAAGGTTTCAAGTCCCAATTCGATCGTATGGAGAAGATAACTTTTTGGATCCAATTATTATATTAAATTTTCGATATTAATTTCAACGCGTTTCTATCCCGTACGACCAAACGATAACTCCAACTGCTTCAAAATTTGAAATTCGATAATAATATACTATTACGGATCTGATGGAACTGGTTTTGTCGAAATACGAGACTGTGCCCCGAATCGCTATTTTTACTCGTTAATTAAAACGAGATATTTTTAAAATCGAGCAAATCACTTTTAAATTCTATTTAAAAGTTCTATTACCTTCATTCTTGTTAATATAAATTTAATAAGCCTTTAAGTTATTTTTATCAAGCTTAAACTCAAGATTCAATGTTTTAACCAATTTTCAATTATTAATTCAACAATTAAATTATCCAATAAATCATTATATCTGAAATTCAAGTTATTAAATCTGTAAAATTACTTTTAAATATTTAAAATCAATTAAATATTCCAATTTCAAATAACCAAAATTCTAGATCGTTACATTATTATTATTATCGACTGAGAGGTAAAAAAATTAGCTTACAAACGAAATAATAAAAAGTGGCACTTAATACCATGACATCCGTGGTTGGTTTTGTAAAAATTACATGCTAGGTTAGTTTCTGAACAATTCATTTATTATATCATGAGAAAGAACCTATGAATGACTGTAAAAATTATATATTGTATGTATGACGAATTAGGGGCTGTTGTTAAGAAGTATTCATGTTTAGACTGGAAAGTGGTTCATTATAGAGAAGCGTGGTTCCATGAGAATAAGAAAGTTCTAGCATATATTGAATGCTGCATAACTCCATAACAAGAAAGTTCTGCCTTTAGATTCTAGCATGCTGAAATTAATACGGATGAACATAAAACATAGTTATTTGTGTGTAAGGGAATTTATGCGGTCTGTGTGGAAGAGAAAAGTTTCGTTGTGTTGTCATTGTGCAATTTGTGGTGTTCGTTTTATATATTATCGTGTTTCAATTATTATTTCTCAGGGTTCTTTTACTCGACCTTCTCTACAACTCAACAACATATAAAGTTTTAGTACGAGTCTATGAGTCTATGATATGTTTAATGTTTAACAGTCCGAATTCTTTTATAAAAGAAAGTGCAGAAGCTGTTAAAGTTAGTGCTTCAAAGTAATTAGTGTTGGATAATTTGTTGCAAGTTTACTTAGTCTTTATTTTATTTAAATAATTCATAGTCTATAGGCTGAATGCATATTTAGTGGATGACGTGAGCTACTTTCACGAATCTAGTTAGGTGCTTGTAAGGCTATATATGCCTTAGTTCTATTTCAAGTGATTAATTGAATGCAGTAGTTGTTTTTTTTTGTTTCAACATTACTATCTTTCTCTCTCTCTCTTAATTTCCAACATGGTATCAAATCCAAATGATCCTTAAGGCTTGTGAGGTTAACAAAAATTGTGAGTGTTCTTCCAATGTCTACTTTAAACAATTTTTCAATTTCCATTCCTCTATTCAAAGGAGAAAATTATCAATCATGGGCTATCAAAATGAAATCATATCTTAAAGCTTTAAGTTTATGGGATGTCATTGAGAGTGATATTGATCCTACTCCTCTTCCACAAAATCCAATAGCCACCCAAGTCAAAAAATATGATGAAGAAATGGCGAGAAAGCCAAGGGCACTTTCATGTTTACATGGGGCCGTGTCGGAAGAAATTTTCACAACTATTATGGGTTGTGAATCTCCCAAAGAAGCATGGGAGAAAATCAAAGAGGAGTATGAAGGAAATCACCAAACAAAATTAATGCAAATTTTGAATCTTAAGCGGGAGTTTGAAATAATGGGAATGAAAAGTAATGAAGGTGTTAAGGAGTATGGGAGTCGGTTGATGTCCGTTGTAAACCAAATCAAGCTACTTGGTGGAGAATTTACTAGCCAAAGGGTGGTGGACAAACTTCTTGTCACTCTTTCAGAAAAGTATGAAGGTAAAATTTCTTCACTTGAAGATACTAAAGATTTGTCTAAGTTAACATTTTCAGAATTGATCAATTCACTCCATGCGGTGGATCAAAGGAGGACCATGAAAAATGAAGACGGTGAAAACAATAGTGAAAAAGCTCTTATAGCAAAGTTTTCTAATCAAAAGATGAAAGGCAAATCCCTCCAATGCAACAATTGTCACAAAATTGGTCATGAGGAAAATGATTGTTGGCATAAGGGAAAACCTAAGTGTTTCAACTGTCAAAAATTTGGACATATGGCAAGGAATTGTAGGTTCAAAGACGAAGAGCAAGAGAACATGGCACAAGTGGTCGTGGAAGAGAATTTATTTTAGAGTTGTGGGTGAGATGTGCACCATGGAGAGAAGTGCTCCAATATTCAAAGAGTAGAGTTGATGAGAAGTGCTTCAACAATTGAAGGTGATGAGACGTGCATCACAAATCGAAGAGAAGTGCTTCGTTTATTATCTCAATAACTTTGAAGCAAGGGGGTGTGTTAAAGTTAGTGCTTCAAAGTAATTAGTGTTGGATAATTTGTTGCAAGTTTACTTAGTCTTTGTTTTATTTAAATAATTCCTAGTCTATAGGCTGAATGCATATTTAGTGGATGACGTGAGCTACTTTCACGAATCTAGTTAGGTGCTTGTAAGGCTATATATGCCTTAGTTCTATTTCAAGTGATTAATTGAATGCAATAGTTGTTTTTTTTGTTCCAACATTACTATCTTTCTCTCTCTCTTAATTTCCAACAGAAGCAGTAGGGGTCGTGCATTGCATAATTGTTGCATATGATGAAGGCTAATATGTTGTCCAGGCTATAGGTATGGTTTCTTTATTTTGATCAGTAACTACTCCAATTTTATTCACTCTCTTTACTACAAAAGTGATTCAACCTACTTGAATGTAATAATAATTTTTCCCTTGAAAGCTGATTATTTTTCTTCAAAATTAGTTTTCTTTTCATTTGTAACTGCCAAAAACAGTTGTAATAGGTCTATTACAACGGGCACCCGCCAGTCCTAATATCCAAAGTTGTAATAGAGTCGGAGATTTTTACAACTGTCACCAACAGTTGCGAAAGCAGTTGTAATAATTTTTTTACAACTGCTTTTGGCAGTTGCAGTAAAGTTTATCGCAACCGTTCCATTGACTATTGTTATAAGTCTCTTTTGCAACTGCTAATAGCAGTTGCAATATTATATTTTGTAACTGCTTTTGGCAGTTATAACAGTACCTTTTGCAACTGCTTTCGACTATTGCAATAAATCTTTTTGCAATTGTAATTCATCTTCTTACAACTACTGTTACCCACAAGTTTCACAACATTGTAATTAAAACTGATATTTCACTAATAATACGTACAATCATTCACATTACTTGAAATGACACGAATCATTTACATTCAATAAAAGCCAAAACAATTCAAGTTTACAACATTCGTGAATTCATAACTCTATTAAAAGACATAACTAAATCCATAATATACGCTAATATAAATACAGATACGTACTAATCAAAAGAGATAAATTCCTTATGCCAAGCAACAATCGTCCTAACTGCTTGTCCAATAGTATAGACGTCTGAAGTAGGCCTATATGGAATAGCTTCAGGATCCACCACTAAATTGACCCAAACCTTCCAAACATCTGCTCCTAGTGGTACATGGTGCATAAAACAGCAGGATCAATAGATGCAATTGTTGCTTCAACCTTTGCATGTGCTCTCTGCAATTGTTCCTCATACTCTACATCAGTATTCTACCTCTGCAAAAGAAGTCAAGAGACAAGCATCAAAACTGCACAGTGAAATGCAGAAGCAGTGCTCTCTCACCTGCTTCTCTGTTACTTCTAAATATGCCAATGATAAAAGCAGGCATCAACTGCTTCTACTGACAATAACCCACCATTATTTTCATATTTCTACCATTTTAAAATCAACAATGATGTCCTTCACCCAGTCTATATTTGAATGTGTCTACTGATAATTTGACCAAATGTGCAGAATCAACATCTCTCCTCTGAGAAGAAACGGTGCATCTTTCAGTGTTATTACAGTGCAACTTTCCATTCAATTCACAGAAGATTTCCCACTTCTTTTGACTGACTTGACACTTCCTATGCAGCTTTTATATCTACACAATCGCTTGTAATCTCGCTTGTTTTACTTCTCATTCTTCATCTTCAATTATGATGACTATGATCAAGGAGATATGGTGTGAATATCCTTTTACCATGCCACAATTGCAGGAGCTGGAGCTCCAAACTCTCATTTTTAACTACATAGTATCAAGGAGATATGATGTCCTACTCAAAGCAACGTTTCCACTAGAAAGAGCAACAAACAGAAGAAAACATAAGTTAAAACCATCCACATGAAGCAAGTATCTCAGTAGCTACAAGAGTCTGAATAATAATCTGATAATAAAACCATTATTGGAAGAACATTCAACTTATTCTTCGTCTTCTTCATCATCTTCATCCTCTTCATCATTCTGCAACCAGACAAAAAAAAGTTTGATGACATTCATTTCAAAAAAATATTCATCGTGAAAAGTTTCAATCATTGAAAGCTACTTTTTTACCTCATCGTCGTCTTCATCTCCATCAAACTCTTCATCATCAGCTTCCTGCACAAGATAAGAAGGACGTATTCATATGATTGCATAAAACCGATTTGTAAGGTGATTTCATTGTATTAAAGTGGCAAACTAATACTTACGTTGTTGAAGTATCTCAATGGATTAGGCCACAAATCTTCTTTTAATATTTCTTCCACCTGCCTAGTATATTGCTATATTATTTTTGATATATGGATAATTTGCATATAAGAACTGAAGCTGAACATTTCAACAAGGGTTCTATTAACATGTGCACCAACTCCTCAGGACATAGGTGAACGTTATATTTGATGCATTTCACACTGCAAGTTAACATGTTCCATCCCTTTAAATAAAGCAACAACTAAAATAAGTCCAAGTGCGGAAATTCAGATTAGCAATTGCATTTTGGTATGTTCTTCGATGACTTAATTCAAAGTGTGCTATTACATCCGATTAAGTCAGATGCCATACAGCAGCCTATTTTAAGATTGGTAACAAGCACAAGTTATTATTATTTACACACACACCATCAAATTCCATAGCCAAAGCACCATCAACTCCTTCAGATTCACACACACGACCAATACGGCGCTCAGTTTGCACACAACCAGAATCTAGTAGTCATAGAAATCTCAAATTTCCAATCAACGCTTAGCAGCAGTAATGCAACACATACTAAAATGAAACAGTGACAAAAGCTTACCATACTTAAACGACGGTGTAAGTACCAACTCACCAAAACATTATAAATTAGAAAGGATCGTCGCTATCTGCAAGGAAGGCACGCTTACTTTAGATCTGAAGCTTTTAATTACTTAAACGTTAACTAGACGTGATAGAAACTGACAAACCAAAAGAACATACAGTTAAACATTGCAGCTTTTAATTACTCAAAAAATTAAGTGTTAAATCTGGGCTGTAAAACATTAACTACTTTCAAAATCGAGAAGAAAGCTCACCAGATTTGTAAAATGAAATACTTCAAAAATTTATGCAACCTACTGCACTGGCACAATCAATATCAGTTCATCAACAAACAGTCTATCAGTGAACCCTAGTATCTACAAAGTACTTAGATTTTAGATCTGAAATAAAGCACGAAATCGATTACCTAAAGCGAGCGACAAATAGTTCGGATCGTTGTTGACTTTCTCAACGCCGAATTCAGAAGCAACGCACCACGAGTAGCTTCTAGATCTAGACGTCTAGAATTTTTTTTGGACCTTGGAAGTTGCTTAAATCGTTCCTACTGTGAATTTTTTATTGAGGAGGAAGAAGCCTTTTGAGACGGGAATATATTTTTTGGGGGCACTGATTAAGAAGATGGAGGTTTACAGTCAAAAATTAGAATTGGAGCCAAAAATTTGAGGAATGGAGCCAAAAATTTGAGGAGTGGAGCTAAAAGTTTGAGGAACGGAGCCAAACTTTTGAGGAGTGGAGCCAAAAATTTAGTTAGTTAAAATAGAAAAACATATATACGTCAAAGAAAATGGTTATAAAAGAAAATATCTAGCTGCATATGGAAATATTAATTTTTATTATAAAATTTTACTTTTGAATTTTAACAAACATCATTATCAATTATAATTTTTTATTAACAAACATTATTAAATTTTTTAAATATTAATATTATTATTAATTATAATTATTAAATATTAGTTTTAATTATTAATTATTTAATAGTAATTATTGATAATTAATTATTAATTCTTATTTGCTAATTATTAATTATTTAATCGTGATTATTATTTATAAATTATAATTGTAAATTAAATATTTATTATTTATTATTTATTTACTGATTATTAATTATTAATTTATTGATTATTAATTAATTATTAGTTATTAATTACTACTTGTTATTAATTACTGCTAATTATTAATAGGAATTATTTCATATTTCAAATTAATTATTAATTATAATTATTTAATAGTAATAATTATTTATTATTAATTTTTTATTAATTATTTAATTAGTAATCATTATGTACATGTTACCAATTATTAATTATTTAATAGTAAATTTTAGAGACAGATTACTATTTATTAGTTATTAATTATTAAGTATTAATTATTTAACAGTAATAGTTAATCATTAATATTGATTATTATTAATTCGTAAGGTTATTATTAAATATTCTTGAATATTAATATTATTTAGGCCTCTATTACAAATAACAAAAAAATGCCATGGAAAATAAGTTTATACAACATTCTAAAAAAACGTCGTAATTATTAATTATGAATTATCAAAAGTTTATTACGAAATATTAAATATTACTTCTTAGTTATTACTTCTTAATTATTAATATTAATTATTTATTATTAAAAATTATTTATTATTTATTATTTATTTAATAATAATAATTATTTATTATTTATTAATTATTAAATAGTGATTAACATTAATTATTTCATATTTTCAAATTAATTATTAATTGTTATTATTAATAGTAATTATTAATTATTGATAATTTTTATTAATTATTTGATTATTAATTATTAAGCATTATTATTTAATTATAATTATTAATTAATTATTACGACGGGGAGACGAAAAAGGTTTTAATTTTGGCATCTATTACAACTGGCAAAAAAAAGAGTTGTTAAAAATTGGCGTCTATTACAACTTGCAAAAGAAAAAAGTTGTAATAGGCATCTATTACAACTTGCAGAAAAAAAGAGTTGTTAAAAATGGACATCTATTACAACTGGCAAAAAAGAAAGGTTGTAATAGGCATATAGTACAACTGGAAAAATAAAAGAGTTGTTGAAAATAAGTTTACTACAACTTTCTGAAAAAAAGTGTTGTAAAAAACCTTTACTACAACTGGCATTTTTTGACAGTTGTAAAAATACAGTTGTAATATGGTCTTTTTGTTGTAGTGTTTTTTTGTTCCAACATTACTATCTTTCTCTCTCTCTTAATTTCCAACAGAAGCAGTAGGGGTCGTGCATTGCATAATTGTTGCATATGATGAAGGCTAATATGTTGTCCAGGCTATAGGTATGGTTTCTTTATTTTGATCAGTAACTACTCCAATTTTATTCACTCTCTTTACTACAAAAGTGATTCAACCTACTTGAATGTAATAATAATTTTTCCCTTGAAAGCTGATTATTTTTCTTCAAAATTAGTTTTCTTTTCATTTGTATATACATAACCGTTATTTATACTGGATATCGATTAAATTTAAAATGAGTGAAAAAGGAGCCTATTTTTTATGATACAGTGGTCCACATATGAGGAGAGCACTCATAATTGATTAAGATAAAATCAAATATACGTATAGCTATTACAACTACTATGATCATTGCTATGATGATCACCAAAATATGATAGGAAAAGTACAGTCATATAATAAGATTACAATTATACGACTAGCCATGAATGAACTGCACTAATTTATGGTATTATGAGCTGCTACAGTTGCATGAAAGAAGGAGAGAAGTAGCTATTATGCACCGGGGACTGAGAGATGAATTTGCTGATGCATGTGGGCAAATTGTTGTTACCATGGAATGAAATAAGAGCGGTGCAAGGACCTTTCTAAAATTTTGGCTACTTCACAGAGCTGAAACCAAAATGCTGGTTCTATAGTGCGCGGGGCCTAGCTCGGATGAGATGCTGAAGCAACAAGTCATGTCCCAGAATTTTAGTTGCAACGAAGTGCTGGATGGGCTGGGCCAAGATTGTTGCGATGACAGGCTTGAAGGGTTGAAAGAACTAAAATATATGATGGTGTTGTAGTATGCAAGTAGAGCTAAAACTACAGGAAGCTCTTTTGTGTTTGCTGAAGTGAAGATATGGCGGCCTGCAGGTGACGGTATGATGCGTTAAAGAGCTGTAGTGAGCTTGCTGTAGGGTGGGCAACGACGTGTTAAGCTTGGGAATCTATTGTAGTGTTGTGATGTAGCGGCCATGTATAGATGCAAGAATCAAGTTGAACAGTCTACAAGTGTCGAAGGGACTATGACCAGATGAAGAGGCCATCTGAAATGATGGTGGCCTATAAGGCTGAGATAGTCAGAGCTCTGAAGTGATGGTGGCCTATAAGGCTGAAATAGTCAGAGCACTGATGAAAGTGATTGTGTGCCTGCAAAAAAACATGTATGTGGTGCTATATTGATAGCACTGGAGGATAATGTGTTTATACCTATTTGTGAGTTTTAATGATGCTATGGCTAAAGTGGAAATCTCACAATTTGTCTAGAGATGTATTTTTATTATACTCATAAAATAGAGAGCATGTAACTACATATATATATATTTATAATTAAATTTGACTATGTATAGGTATTCATATGTGTGTGTGTGTGAATAAAAATAAGCTTCGAATATAAGAATGAGAAAAGGATGGCCTAGATGATTGATAAAGCTCTGTTGTGGAGTGGCTAGGAACATGTACACATCCATATATATAAAAGGTATCAATATCCACAAATATATTTATACTATGAGTATTTGCATACAAAGGGCTTATTTTATGTATGAATTAACGAGATTTGTTGAATTATAATGGTTTGGACTAGATTTGATGTTTAAACCATTAGTTTGTATGGTTATGTTTCTGTTTGAGGTTTTAACTTTTGATACTATTTTGTTTCTAATGCAAATAGCTAAGTTGAAACTTGGAAAAAATTCGGAATGATGAACACCTCCATAAGTATATTTAGTTTAGATAGTTGAGTTTGTATTCTGTTTTATAATAACGACGACCATCTCATTGAATATTTTCAAGAATTTTGAATTGTTTGAGACTATGATTGCGAAGGATCAAATCACCAGATGTGCAAGTAGCTTTGGATTTCTTTTATTTGCTAATTATGTTGTTTATTTTTTTTATGGAAAAGCACTTGATTAATGAATTAATAATATTATGTGGATTTTTTACAGCGCAGTTTTCTATCCTTTGAATTCCAGGGTGCTAGCACCTTGTAGATGTTTGCCACGAAGATAGTTCTTATCCTTTGAAAGACGTTTATGGAAAATCACTTGATTAATGGATGGAATAGTATTATAAACATAATACATGGTGTATCAATTTGAATTCGAGTATGCAATCTTGGTTAAAATTAAATTTGAATTAGATTCAATTGAGTAAAGATTCCATTTTGCATTTGATATTCACGTTGAAATATTCAATTATTGCATAACCTTCAACCTTCAAACCCATAAATGTTTTTGTAGATTTTTCTTTGATAAAAATATTATTTTTATCTTCTTTGAAATCAAAGAAGTATTTTCCATCCAAATTTTGTTTCGGTCTTTCCTCTACTACGATGTGAAAACCAAGAGAGCTTATATGAGGTTCTACTAATGTGTTAAAGATATTTGTCGTGCATGAATACTTTCTATTTTCAAAACACTTCATTAGAAATTTATATTACTTATACATAATATTTCCATGCACTGAAGTTCAAAAATATTTTTAATTGTTAGTTTTCACATTAAGTTGTACACAAATGCAATTAGCAAAAAAACACGTAACTCCATGTTTTACATCAGAGTATTCATATTTGCAACCTAGATCAGTACCATTGATCTTATATTGTGTTGTATTTACTTAGTAGATGGCAACTACAACACTAAATTCTATTGTTTACTGCTTATGGTTGAATTATAGATTCGTTTGCTAACTGCTACTCTAATATAACAGAGTCTAATTTCACTTTATGAATAATTAACAATTGGGTAGAATTTATCATATTTAGTTTTCTTATGTTCATTCGATTGATGTTCCTCTCTGAATTCTCATTAAGATAATATCTTAGTATTTTAATAGAACGTTTTAAAATTACTTCATAACATAATTTCAAGAAAAGTCGAGAAAAAAATTCTCAACGGATGTATATTGTTTTAGGTATGTATATTGTTTTCCATAATGTGGATAATGTGAGACAACACTGAGGAGTTGATTTTCATTTCAATTTCATTCGATCATCTTCCGTTCAATTTTCTTAAGTACTGATTAATTAATTAAAGACGGGAGAGCTTTATTTTGAGCTTGGTTTTTAGCATTTATTTAAAAAAAATTATGGTACTAGCTCTATTGTGGGAAGTTAGATTTTCTTTACTGTCTGTTGATGGTTTTAGATGTGTTTCAATTTTTATTTGTTTTCTTATTAGTTTTAGATGTTTTCATTCTTATTGAGTTTATTATGCCTTTGATATTCCCTTATAATCAATTAATTTCTAATCGCTATAAATTTGCACTGCGGCTAAATATATCATTCAATTATTAATTTGAACAAGTATAAAGATGCAACAATGAGTGAACCATCATTTGACTACTAATTGTTTTTTCATTCATGTTACAAATAGATTACCTTTTATTTTTGAAATTTAAATGAAAACCGTGTGCGAAGCACGGGTTCACACTAGTATATAAAGTAATTTATTTATGGCTAAGTCATAGGGATGCGAGGTCAATAGAGTTACATGACAGAAGTCTGCCTTTCACTTTGAGGCTACCAGCAGTTGTGTGCATTTTAAATGATGTGAGGTATCCTTATGATAAATATCTTTTATACCCCGAAGTTGGTCTCGAATTCCGTAGGGAAAATCTGTCCAGCTAATCTGGCTACCAGTTCCTACGAATAGCGGACTAATGTGAGACATCATTATGAGTATGGGCCATAAGGCGTACGGTCTGCTTTAGGGTCTTAAAGTATTAAGTGGTTGGACCCACCTCTTTTTTCCCTAGATGAAGTATTAAATGGCCAAGGGGACACGTTAGGTGGTATCTTTACAAGGGTCCGCTTATGGAAATAGGTCTTAAATGATAGGTCTACCTTAATTAAGCTATTAATTGACCAGAGTCTGCATATTTTCTACATGGAAGTATTAAGTGGCCTAAGAGATTCCATATAATGTCAGTTAGATAGTACCATTGTGGAGCACACCTTAGAGATAGGTATTAAATGATAGGATCTACCTTAGTTAAGGTACTAAATTGTAATGACTCACCTTTTTGACCATCGAAAGTCGACACCGAATACTACCACTATGTTCCAATGTCGTGCATCCAATTGAAAAAAGGGCAGATTGTTAGGGTAAATAAAAAGAAAATAACATAGAATAGAGAAAACAGAATCTCACAACGAAATCGACAACATATAATATAACAAATACAGTAAAAACCGTTATTCCAAAATACAGAGTACATCAGAGTTAAAAACAACCCATATCAGCTGGACTGGACAGTTTTAAAATTCTGACCTTACAAATGATGATAGGGATAACATATAATACAGCGGAAAATAAAACATTACGATAGGTGAATCTTCAGCTCCCCTCCATGATCTTCATAACACCAAAGCCAACCCTGGGAAAATACTCGGTTTGACCTAAGCATTATAATAAAATAACACCCAGATCAGTCTGGAATTACCAACGTGAAAAAACTCGAATAATGAAGATCATATAAAAGTTCTGTGAGACCACGTCGCTAACGCGGAATAGGTTTTTACCTCATATGATTAACATCCATACATGCAAGAGGAGAAATAAATATCAGGGAAATAAATCCATATATGAATGAGCATAAAAAATATTAGACCAGACTTGAAAGAATGGAAATAAACTGAGTGAAATCCAAACTGGACAGAATTGATAGAACAAGGAAAACAGTCCAACTTGATAGAATGGACTAAATAAGGTAACAGTCCACACTCGATAGAATAGACTTAATAAATAATTAAATGATGTGGTGAGGAGTTGGCTCTACTCATGGCAATTTAAAGCTAAAACAGATTCAGGGGTTTCGAATCAAATAAGGAAAGGAAAATTTCCAACAAATGACTGGGAAGGTGCACCCCCTTGAAGTAAACCTCTAGTAATATACTTCTGAGAAGTTCATTTACTCTGTGACACTTCTCGGACAATACCAAGTCGGACCCCGCTGGACCTTACCGAGTATCCGAATATTTCCACATCTAAGTGCACAACCGAATCCAAACTAGATGAGATGTGAAAATACCCTAATGGGAGCAACCCCACATAGCTTGGCTTCCTCTCACGCTTTTGATTTAGTCATTTCCGACAAAGGATGGATGTAGTAATAAATCATCTTAGAATGACAATAATAAGGTAGTTGAAGTAACCGATAGCTGAGATAACAACCATCGAGAATATAAAACGATCGTATATGGAAACTAAGTCTTGTATACTTATCACCACTCATTGAATTCAAACTTGTACTTCTTTTGGTTAACAATAATACCGAAAAAGTCAAGGTAGTGTTACCTCAAAGTCATGTCCAACGATTATTCTTAACTTTTGAAAAAGCGACAAGTTTACTTTTTCGACGTTTAGTGCTAATTATACAAATAAATAATTTCCATATAAGTGATTCGCTTTACGGCAATAATTTATTTCCCTAAATGAATCAAACTTTTACTTTTAAAAATGAACTGAACTTTTTGCTTGATTCCATATTGGTAAAACACTTTTAGAATTAGTTCCTGATTGTTAAAACGTTAAGAGGATAATTTTTCCAAGCGCGCGACCCCGAAGGCCTAAACCAACATCAGGCCGGACACCCAGAAGATTACTCAACTTAACATTCCAATAATCTAGTTCCAATTCCTTTTTATAACTTTATAAACAATATTAATTATCTCGAAAGATAATTAATTACATTTAAAATCCCTTTAAATAAACAATTCATTATCTATAATAAATAGATACTTATTTCCAAACACTTTTATAACATTGGTAAATTAACTTTAAATCAATTGATTAAAGAAATTTAATCATATTAGTTAATTTACTTAAATCACTTTTATTAAACCAATTAATTAAATTTAAATATCATTAATTACGAAGAATAATTAAATTCAAATAATCATTAGTTACAAATGAATAAGTCATCTCAAACATCATTTATTAAAATGATAAGTAATTTTTAAATCCCATTAATTAAAACAATTAATCAAGTTTAAATTAGCATAAATTAATTAGATTATTTAAACTCAAACTCCATTAGCTAAAACAATTAATTTAAACATCATTTGTTAAAATGATTTATTTAATTATAAAACATCGTTGATTAGGATGGTTAACTAATTTTTTTCAACACTATCAGTTAAACCAATTAATTAAATTTAAACAACTATCAATTAAAACAATTAATTAAAGTTCAATATCATTACTTAAATTGAATTTATCAAATTCAAATATCATTATTTAAACTGATTAATTACTTTTAAATATCATTAAATTACAATGATTGTTAATTTCAATTTTCATTAATTAAAATAATTAATTAAACTCCATAATTATTAATTAAAGTAATTAATTAGACTCAAATAATCATCAGTTAAACGATTATAATTAAGTACAAAACATCATTAGCAATAATGATTAATTAAATCTAAAGATAAACCAATTTTTAAATTATCATTTATTAATTTGGTTAATAAATCTCAAAATCATTAGTTAAAATGATTTAATTATTTTTAAATTATTATTAATCCAAATGATTAATAAATTTTAATATCCTGTCTAGTGGAAACACAAGCTCAAGTTCATACGACAAAGTTTTAGGGGTGAAAGTTTATAAATGACGATATAGCGAAATCGCTATTACGACATTTAACAAGTTAAATGTAATATCAGGATTTAATTTAATTATAATAGCATAAAGATGAAAATAAATTATTTATTGGCGAGAAACCCCCTTTGGGTCTCTCTAATATTTTCCCTGCAAAACAATGGTTATGGATAATATAGATATATCAGATGGGTTTATAACGATCAAATTTATATATCATCCATTTTCCAAACGGAAATTCAACTAGACAATCATTCAAACAATTTAATTATCATCCAAGCAACCAATAAACATTTGTGACATCATTAATATGATATAATAAAATTAAATGTGAGTTAAACACACATTGATTTTCGTTTTTGGCAAAACATTCCGGTTTAGACTAAAATCGAACGGGCGTTCAATTGTACCCAAATTTTCACTTGATCCAAATCTGACCAAACCAACTCCATAACGAAGATGTTGCTTCTATGAGTATAACACAACTTCCCGCGTTCCAATTCGACCTCGTATGAAATATATATTGTATTTATAAGATCTTTGAATTAAGTAATATAATTAACATCTTAATTACATCATTAACCCTTAATTCAGATTACTTAACTCCAAAACAAAGCACGACAACTAAATCCTTCTTCTCCCTCACAAACAAAACATGCCATATACGTGAAGCAATGGTGCACGCGTGCACCCGATACCACTCTAACAATCATCAGAGCCTTGCGAACTTCGCCAACAGATCCCACTCCCCATCCTCTCTCCGCTGACGCCCTTTGCCTAACCTCTGGCCTCCCCTATCGAAAAGCGACATGGCCACAGCCCCCTATTCGACATGACTAAGTCACAACCCAAAACACGATCGAATTTGCTGAAACAATGGGAGAAGGTGCACGACGCCAAGGGGAACTCCACGGTAACCACCACTTCACCCCAATCCACCTCCAACAACCAAAAACCCAAGCCCTAGCATCGCCGCTCCAAGTCGAACCCACGAAAACACTATCGCTCTAAAAAAACTCCATAGAACCGAAGCTCTAGCGGATACGAATTCCACGAATCCAAAATTGTGATTTTTAGTAGCCTAGATTATTTTATGTTGAATTTTTGAATGGGTGGCCATTTCGATTTTTTATTTTTTTTATTTGTTTCCTGGTCAGTGATCGAAAGGGAAAAATATGACATAGGTGTTGAGATATCTATCTCTATAAAAAAAGAATTTTTTTTCTAGATTTTTATAAACAAAAATAAATTTTCTTGAGCCTCCTGATTGTTTTGAGCCACCAAAATGTCCAAGGAAGGACAAACAATGGAAAAATGAATGTGTTGGTGTGTTGTTGACTTATAATTTATTAAGCAATTTTCGGTACGTCGCCATACAGAATTTCGTTCAAATACGAACCACGAACGAAAAAATGGTCGTGCTCAGAAATGCGACACGATTTCAAAACCATAATAAAACACCCTGGTTATTGCATTCTGTGAAATCTTAAAAATATCATCGTTTGCCGAAATATCGTCAAACAACAATTTAATTATTTCCAAATTAAATTTTTTTGGAAAAATCCTATAAATTTAATTAAAAATACATTATTAAAAATTAAGTTGTTTTATTACAATTTAATTTCTTGTTAATTATTTGAACCATTTGTTATTGTAATAAATTTGCGAAATGATTCACCATTATCATTTATTGATTAAAAGAAGTTTAATAACACTATTAAATCTATTTGATTCATATTTAGTTCACCATTCAAATATTTAATTCTCAATTCAAACATTTAAACGGTCACTATTATTGAATTCCAGGTATTAAATTCCAAAATCCAATTATTTAAATATTTAAAATTAATCAAACATTTAAAATCAAATGACCAAAATTTTGGGTTGTCACATTCTCCCCTCTTAAATAAATTTTGTCCCTGAAATTCCTAAGGAAGAAAATGTTTCCAAACCCTTAAGTTTAGAATTATTAATTTAAAATGAGTTATTAAACTTATTAACTTTTCAAAACAAAATAGCTGGAATAGATTCAAAAATTTCCAAATCTTTTAAACACATTCACATATACCAACCAATTTATCCCATTTATTCATTTCCAAGTTACAACTCAAAAATCTATTTTTTAGTTTCTTTAAACATTTCCCAAAATTCTTAAAAAATTTCAAACTCTTAAATTTTTGAAAAATTTCATCAGCGTCTCCTTTGCGCGGCTCGATCGGTACAACTACAAATAGCCACTACGGGCTCCAAGCCAATCAAAAGTAAACAAAAGCCAAGTGGCCTCGCATATCTGGGGCATTAAATCATCAACCAATTTAAATATTCTAAATTTTAATGCGTACCTCTTTGCATTTGATTTATATTTTGGCAAGTAATTTATTATCTCTCTGCGAATGCAGGTGCAAAAGAATCAAATAGCAATCTCTTGCGTACCTGTACTTATGAAATCTAAAAGAAAACCAGGCTGACACAAACAAGGTGATGTAATTCTATATTCAAAAAAATTAGCATGATATAAATCCACATGCAATCAACCATCCATATCTCCATCATATACGACAAACAAGAGGATATTCTATAATAGATGTTATGCATTCAATTATTTCAAATGACAATTTTGATCTAAATACCTGGGTTTTTCAATTCAAAAATTTATTTTCAAATTTCTCAGACGAGAAAAATCAAAGATCAAAATCAAAATGATAAGGAGGGGATTCCTCCAAATAAATTATGATGAAACTCTAGAATCAAAACAACATGGAGCATCCCGTGGTATTCCGGTTCCTCTAAAAACGTCAACTAGAGTGAATAAATATCATTCCCTTCCAAGAATCTTCAAAAATCTCTTTTTTCAAAATCACCGGATTTAGGTCTTAATAAAAACAATTAAAAATCCTTTGTCTATAAATTTAAACTTTATAGACAATCGTATATGAAATCGCACAGCCAATTAATTCAATTTAATCTAATTAGTCAATTAAATTCTGTGAAGGAATAAACCAACACTAATCGTCAATCAAATTCCATAAGGGAAAACTTATCACTTACCATTGTTTCAAAATGTCAGATGACTAGCAAACAAATCTTAACTTAGGTTCAAAACTTTCTTAATTGTCCAAAAATATAGATAATTATCTAAGTGTAACATTTTGCTCATTAGGCTTTGGTTATTACTCAGAAGATTATCCAAACTAACTCGGACAAAATGGAAAGTTATACTCTATATTTTATTAGTTTCTTAATTACATTAAAAGTTTTCTAATTCACTTAGTATTTTATTCAATACTAAAATTATTTATGAGTTACCTCATAATTTTTCACCCAAGTTTTAAAATATCTTATAAAGTTATTTCTTTATAAAACATGAATTCATAACTTATTCCTATTTATTTACTTATATAATATCCTTTTATATCCTGAGAATACATACAAATTTTTTTATTTTTACCTTTTCAAAGATCTGGACGGAGATCAAATCAAATTATGGTTTCTTAAAACCGAGTCAACCCATTAACCCTTTTTATTTAGAGTGTTAAAATGAATAATATTTATGGGTTGACCCAATTAACAAGCAGTTCGTACTACTTAAATGTTTTAAACAATTATATAGGTTCAAAAAAAACAATGTTTGCCAAAACCTTTTTATTCAATTTAACCCAATTTACCTGTGTTAAATTATCCCTTTTTTTCCAAGGGTAAAATCTCATTTATCAAAAGAATCTCTTATTAAAATACCTTTTTGTTCGGGAAACAATTCCCATTTAAGGGAACTTAAAGATTAGATACCCAGTTTTAATTTCAAAACTCAACTTTGAAAGCATATTGCATATATTTTGATGTATATCAACTTCAAACAATTTGTTTATTAAAACATTACTCTGGATTTATTCAAATTTTAAACTCACTTCGATCGCACAATGGTAAAGAGAATAATTTACAAAGTACTTCACAACATTAACTTAAGCGAACATCCAATCGTCACTTAGAAGATTATTTAGATCACCGCAAAACTAATCGAAACAATTTCCTTCTAATTATCCCTAAGAAAATGCATCTATTTTTAAATTTTACTTCCCAAAATATATTCACTTTCAATTATTTTCAAAATTACCGCTATTTCATTTCTCAACAAAACCTTTTTGAGATTATTTTCAAAAATTCCGGGATTTTGATTCATAAATCCTTTTTAAACATTTTTACAAACTAAATTATATTAATTTCCTTTATATAAAATCATTTTATATTATAATAATTCTTCTTTATTATAATCAAATTGGCTCAAATGTTTATTATCTAAATGTTTTATCTTACCATTTGGACTATATTTACAACTTTTTATTAAAGTTCAATCCTTAACTCACTATTATTAAATGGCGAGTTTATAACTTAATCATATTCTTCAAACACCTTATAGTCAAATCATGGAAATTAATTCACAAAGGGTTCATTTTAAATCAAAGCTATAAATGCTCCTAGATAAACCGAGCACCATTCAACAATCAACAAACAACAGTTAATGCTTCTTATTAAATTAAGCATAACTGAACAAATAATAGCGATAATATATAAATATTATCACATTTAAACCAACACACTATATAACTATATAGAGTTTTGAAAACTATTCCTTTATATATATAAATTATAACCCTAGGTAAAATATTTAATTTTCCACATTTTCAAAAATTCAATATCATGTCCGTTGACCTTGGTCGGGTGTTTAGAAATCCCTATCGATACCGTGGCGTCCCACATCTCGACCAGAATTCATAAAAATTCAACAAACCGATTAATATAATACGTTTTTATAACATTACGCTCTCGAATCTATAATACTCTCAAACTCATTCTAGGGTGTCGCTTATCCTTTCATTAATGAGCCAAAACCCTACCAAAGTCAAGGTTCTCGCTTAACCTTGCGCTCTGATACCAAATCTAATGACCTGCCTTTTGACCATCAAAAGTCGACACTGAACACTACCACTGTGTTCCAATGTCGCACATCCAATTGACAAAAGGGTAAATTGTTAGTGTAAATAAAAAGAAAAGAACAGAGAACAGAGAAAACAGAATCTCATAACGAAATCGACAACATATAATATAACAAAGATAGTAAAAACTGTCATTCCAAAATACAGAGTACATTAGAGTTAAAAACAACCCTTATCAGCTGGAAAGTTATAAAATTCCGACCTTAGAAATGCTGATAGGGATACCATATAATACAGTGGAAAATAAAACATTACGATGGGTGAATCTTCAGCTCCCTTTTATAATCTCCATAACACTAAAGCCAATCCTGGGAAAATACTCGGTTTGACCCGAACATTATAATAAAATAACACCCGGATCAGTCTGGAATTACCAGCGTGAGATAACTAGAATAATGAAGATCATATAAAATTTCTGTGAGACTATGCCACTAATGCAAAACGGGTTTTTACCTCACAAGAATAACATCCATACAGGCAAGAGCAGAAATAAATATTAGCGAAACAAATCCAAATATGAATGAGCATAAATAATATTAAACAAGACTTGAAAGAATGGAAATAAACCGAGTAAAATCCAAACGGGACAGAATGGATAGAACAAGAAAAACAGTCCAACTAGAGAAAATGGACTAAATAAAGTAACAGTCCAAACTCGATAGAATGGACCAAATAAACACTTAAATGAAGTGGTGAGGAGTTGGCTCTACTCGTGGCAATTTAAAGCTAAAAAGATTCCGGGGTTTCGAATCAAATAAGGAAAGGAAGATTTCCAACAAATGATTGGGAAGGTGCACCCCCTTGAAGTATACCTCTAGTAATATACTTCTGAGAAGCTCATTTACTCTATGACCCTTCTTAGACAATACCAAGCTCGACCCTGCCAGACCTTACCAAGTATCCGAATATTTCCACATCTGAGTACACAACCGTATCCAAACTAGATGAGATGTGAAAATACCCTAATGGGAGCAACCCCACATAGCTTGGCTTCCATTCACGCTTTTGGTTTAGGCATTTCCGACAAAGGATAGCAACGCTCAACTGAGCAATAAATCATCTTAGAATGACAATAATAAGGTAGCTAAAGTAACCGATAGCTGAGATAACAACCATCGAGGATATAAAATGATCGTATACGGAAACTAAGTCTTGTGTACTTATCATCACTCATTGAATTCAAACTTGTACTTTTTCTTGGTTAACAATAATACCGGACAAGTTAAGGTAGTGTTACCTAAAAGTCATGTCCAACGATTATTCTTAACTTTTGAAAAAGCGACAAGTTTACTTCTTCGATGTTTAGTGCTAATTATACAAATAAATCATTTCCATATAAGTGATTCGCTTTACGGAAATAATTTATTTCCCTAAATGAATCAAACTTTTACTTTTAAAAATGAACTGAACTTTTTGCTTGATTTCCGTATTGGTAAAACACTTTTAGAATTAGTTCCCAATTATTAAAACATTAAGAGAACAATTTTTCCAAGCACGCGACCCCGAAGGCCTAAACCAACATCAGACCGAACACCTAGAAGATTATTCAACTTAACATCCCAATAATCGAGTTCCAATTCTTTTTTATAACTTTATAAAAAATATTAATTATCTCGAAAGATAATTAATCACATTTAAAATCCCTTTAAATAAACAAATCATTATCTATAGTAAAATAGATAATTATTTCCAAATACTTTTATAACATTGGTAAATTAACTTTAAATCGGTTGATTAAAGCAATTTAATCATATTGGTTAATTTACTTAAATGAATTTTATTAAATCATTAATTAACTTTAAATATCATTAATTACGAAGAATAATTAAGTTCAAATAATCATTAGTTACAAATGAATAAGTCATCTCAAACATCATTTATTAAAATGATAAGTAATTTTTAAATCCCATTAATTAAAACAATTAATCAAGTTTAAATTAGCATAAATTAATTAGATTATTTAAACTCAAACTCCATTAGCTAAAACAATTAATTTAAACATCATTTGTTAAAATGATTTATTTAATTATAAAACATCGTTGATTAGGATGGTTAACTAATTTTTTTCAACACTATCAGTTAAACCAATTAATTAAATTTAAGCAACTATCAATTAAAACAATTAATTAAAGTTCAATATCATTACTTAAATTGAATTTATCAAATTCAAATATCATTATTTAAACTGATTAATTACTTTTAAATATCATTAAATTACAATGATTGTTAATTTCAATTTTCATTAATTAAAATAATTAATTAAACTCCATAATTATTAATTAAAGTAATTAATTAGACTCAAATAATCATCAGTTAAACGATTATAATTAAGTACAAAACATCATTAGCAATAATGATTAATTAAATCTAAAGATAAACCAATTTTTCAATTATCATTTATTAATTTGGTTAATAAATCTCAAAATCATTAGTTAAAATGATTTAATTATTTTTAAATTATTATTAATCCAAATGATTAATAAATTTTAATATCCTGTCTAGTGGAAACACAAGCTCAAGTTCATACGACAAAGTTTTAGGGGTGAAAGTTTATAAATGACGATATAGCGAAATCGCTATTACGACATTTAACAAGTTAAATGTAATATCAGGATTTAATTTAATTATAACAGCATAAAGATGAAAATAAATTATTTATTGGCGAGAAACCCCCTTTGGGTCTCTCTAATATTTTCCCTGCAAAACAATGGTTATGGATAATATAGATATATCAGATGGGTTTATAACGATCAAATTTATATATCATCCATTTTCCAAACGGAAATTCAACTAGACAATCATTCAAACAATTTAATTATCATCCAAGCAACCAATAAACATTTGTGACATCATTAATATGATATAATAAAATTAAATATGAGTTAAACTCACATTGATTTCCGTTTTTGGCGACACGTTCCGGTTTGGACTAAAATTGAACGGGCGTTCGATTGTAGCCCAAATTTTCACTTGCTCCAAATCTGACCAAACCAACTCCATAACGAAGATATTGATTCTATAAGTACAATGCAACTTCCCGCGTTCCAATTCGACCTCGTATCAAATATATATTGCATTTATTAGATCTTTGAATTAAGTAATATAATTAACAACTTAATCACATCATTAACCCTTAATTCAGGTTACTTAACTCCATAACAAAGCACACCGCTAAATCCTTCTTCTCCCTCACAAACAAAACATACTCTATACGTGAAGCAATGTTGCACGCATGCACCTGCTACCACTCCTACACCCATCAGAGCCTTACGAACTTCGCTAACAGATCCCACTTCCATACTCTCTCCATCGACGCCCTTTGCCTATCCTCTGGCCTCCCCAATCGAAAAGCGACATGGCCACAGTCCTATTCGACATGACTAAGCCACGACCCAAAACACGATCGAATTCGTTGAAACTATGGGAGAAGGTGCGCGACGCCAAGGGGAACTCCACGGTAAATACCACTTCACCCCAATCCACCTCCAACGACCAAAAACCCAAGCCCTAGCATTGCCGCTCCAAGTCGAACCCACGAAAACACTACCGCTCTCAGAAAAAATCCATAGAACCGAAGCTCTAGCAGATACGAATTCCATGAATCCAAAATTGTGATTTTTAGTACCCTAGATTATTTTATGTTGAATTTTGAATAGGCGGCCATTCTGATTTTTTATTTTTTTTGGTTTGTTTCCCGACCAGTGATCGAAAGGGAAAAATATGACATAGGTGTTGAGATGCCTATCTCTATGAACAAAGAATTTTTTTTCTAAATTTTTATAAACAAAAATAAATTTTCTTGAGCCACCTAATTGTTTTTAGCCACCAAATTGTCCTAGAAAGGACAAACAATGAAAATGAATGTGTTGGTGTATTGTTGATTTATAATTTTTTATGCAATTTTCGGTACGTCGCCACACAGAATTGTTAGGAAATCAAATCCATGGTTTTAATGACAACAACTATACAATGGAAATCAAATGTACATATATATTTATATATATAGGAACTTGCTAGAACAACATCACTAGAAAGACAAGAATGAGGCTCAAAAGACACTACAAGAGACTACAAGTCGATAGGTACAAAGAAGCAAAAGAAAATATGCACAAAACAGACATGCACAAGTACCAGACGTCTGGGTGCACAAGCTAGACGTTTGGAAAAATCCTCTGGAATAACAAACAGGCTGAACCAGACGTCTGGTAATAACACTCAGACATTTGAAAACCTACTATGTTCAAAAAAAAAAATAGTATCAGACGTCTGATATAAATACCAGAGGTCTGATTTCAAACTCGGATTTCAAATATAGACTTCAACTGTCACATTCGAATGGACATCTCTGCTTCTCTTCACTGCAACTCTTCATCATCAACAGAAGCAACTATAGAGCACTCACTAATGGATGTAACTACTCAACATACCTATCTACAACTATATATAGCATCAGAAATCAAGAGAAAGACTACACCTGACTACCTTACTGACTTACGCTCTCTAACTCTATCATATTCTTGATTTCTGCACTCTAGCAATCTATACATGTATTCACTCTTCCATATATTCAGTTCTTCATAGACTGTACTCTTTAGATATATATTGGAAGCAATTGTACTAATTAGTCAACATCCGTGTTATACTAGAACACACATCTGGCAAGAACAACTCATTGTAACCAAGCCTATTCCTCCGGGCGAAGCGAGGGTATTTGATAGTCGAATTCCGAAGGGGAGCTTCGGGACTGGACGTAGGACGGGAGGTCCGAACCAGTATAAAATCCTGCTGTGCTTATTCTATATTTACTTAGATTAATATTGTTTTAGTTGCATCATATATTTTGTCACATATACTTGCATATACATTACACGATCCACCCCGTAGAACTTACAATTGGTATCAGAGAAAGGTTTGATCAAAGTATAGTAACACGTATTTGAATCAATTTAATATGGCAATTATTTTTCAAGAAGGTCAATCTACAGCACGTCCTGCACTGTTTAATGGTTCTAATTATGCATATTGGTCAACACGTATGAGAATTTTTATGGAAGCTAATGGATTAGAAATTTGGTCAGTCATTCAAAATAAATATGAAGCACCTACTACTGCTATGAATACATGGAATGATACACAAAAAACCGCAGCTTCTAATAATGCCAAAGCTATGAATGTGCTATTTTGTTCATTAGACAAGAATGAATTTTCACGTGTCATGTTATGTAACACTGCATATGATATTTGGCATACCTTACAAGTTACACACGAAGGCACGAATAAAGTTAAGCAAACTAAAATTTCAATTTTAAAAAATCATTTTTCATCATTTAAAATGAAACAAAATGAATCTATAGTAGACATGTACTCTAAATTCCAAACTATTCAACACGATTTAATGGCACTAGGAGTTAAATTCACAAATTTTGACTTAGTATCTAGAATACTCAATTCTTCAACTCGAGAGTGGGAAAGAAAAGTATCAGCCATCGAAGAAGCTAATGACCTCTCAACACTCTTAGTTGAAGAATTAATAGGAAATTTAATGTCCTATGAAGCTAATTTGCAGGCAAGAAAAGAACAAAATTCGAAGAAGA
Organism: Allium fistulosum; assembly: GCA_030737815.1. Taxonomy (NCBI): domain Eukaryota; kingdom Viridiplantae; phylum Streptophyta; class Magnoliopsida; order Asparagales; family Amaryllidaceae; genus Allium; species Allium fistulosum. The sequence goes on along the minus strand of CM060906.1, from coordinate 1,079,596,005 downwards.
AAAATATAGCATTCCCAGCAACAAATGAAGACTCCAACTTATATGAAGAGGAAATCGTATTTATTGCCAAAAATTACAACAAATTCAAGAAGTTTAGGAAAATGACCAAATTTCAAAAAGGATGAAAATCAAGCTCAACAAATCAAACGTCAATTAAATGCTATGAATGTGATCAATTTGGACATATGAAGAAAGGTTGTCCCAAGCTCAACAATGATAAAAAGAAGAACAAATTTGAAAAATTCAAAAAGAAGAAAGCTTTCAAACTAACATGGGATGACTCAGACTCTTCATCATCATCATCATCATCAGAGAGTGACAGCGATAGTGACGGAGAACAAGCTAATGTATGTTTTATGGCACAAACTGATGAGGTGTGTCGTGACCTTAGCTATGATGAATTATTATAACTTAGCATGGAAATAGATGATAAATTTAGACAAATTAAAAAATTAAATAAGGATCACATAGCCAAAATAAATCGATTAGAACTAGAAAGGGATATCTTGTTAAAAGAAAATATCAATTTAAAAAGTAATATAGAAACATTGAAAATTGAAAATTTTGAATTAAAAGAAAAATTAGATAAAATTACAAATAATGTTTCAAAATTTAATAAAGGAAAACAAGATTTGGAAAATCTTATCAAAACTTCAAAACCTTCCGGAAATAGAAATTGAATAGGATTTAAAAAAATTCCTAAACAAAAAGGGAATAATATTAAAAAATATAGTTTTATTTATCAAAAGACTAAAGGATCACCTAAGTCTATTACGAATACCAAAAATATAAAAATTTGGATTCCTAAGACAAATAATAAATTGATTAGACAAAACATATTAATAATTTCCTAGATAACGTAGTCTATAATAAAAGTTATATTCATAAAGGTACCAAACCTTCTTGAGTGTGGCTACCTACTCCTTCTAACATCTAGGACCCTAGCAACGCGTATGGGTACCAATTAAATTATTTTTATCTTGCAGGTACCCAAAATAAAAAATAAGGAGAAATGGATACTTGATAGTGGATGCTCCAAACATATGATCGAAAATGCAAAAATGTTATCAAATATAACATATATCGATGGTGGAACAGTAACTTTTGGAGATAACTCAAAAGGATACGTCGTTGGCATCGGAGAAGTCATCAACTCTGGTATTTCTAGCTCTCCTATTATTACAAATGTTTTGTTAGTAGAAAATTTAAAACACAATCTACTTAGCATTAGTCAATTATGTGATAAAGGTTTTCAAATCAATTTCGAAAAAGATAGATGCAATATTTGTGATAATAACAAACAACTTATCTTTGAAGGATTTAGAAACAAAAATATTTATGTCTTAAATATGAATATAAATCGAAATTCAAACTTATGTTTAACCGCCAAACATGATGATCCATGGTTATGGCATAAACGTTTCTGTCATATTAATTTTAAATATATTAATAAATTAGCAAAATATGAGCTAGTTAGAGGTTTACCTAAAATAAACTATAAAGTAGAAAATTTATGTGATGATTGTCAAATCGGTAAATTAAAGAAAAGCTCTTTTAAATCTAAAAATAATATTTCTACAAAACAACCATTAGAATTATTACATTTAGATTTATTTGGTCCAACTCAAGTACGATCCATAAATCACAACAAATATGTTTTCGTAATAGTTGATGATTTTTCAAGATATACGTGGACTTTATTTTTAAAACATAAAAGTGACACTTTTGGTATGTTTAAAATTTTTGCTAAAAGAATTAAAACTCAAATGGATTTGAAAATTAAGAATATTCGAAGTGATCACGGTGGAGAATTTGAAAATGATCTTTTTACTAATTTTTGTAATAAAAAGGGTATAAGTCATAATTTCTCTTTTCCCCGCACACCACAACAAAATGGTGTAGTAGAAAGGAAAAATCGTACGTTACAAGAATGTGATCGAACACTATTAAATAGTAGTGGTTTACCAAAACATGTTTGGGCTGTAGCTATTGCTACAGCTTGTTATGTTTTGAATCGAGTAACCATACGAACTATGACTAAACATACTTGCTTCGAAATATTTTTTGGAAGAAAACCTAAAGTATTATACTTTAAACTTTTAGGCCAAAATGTTTTATATTAAATACAAAAGACAATTTAGGAAAATTCGACCCGAAGGCCGATGAAGGAATCTTTGTTGGATATTCGGATCGTAGCAAGGCATATAGAATTTTTAATAAACGTACTAACACAATTGAAGAAAGTTTACATGTTTCATTTGATGAAAATTTCCTTAACAATCATACTAATGATAATGAAGAAATTATTTCTATAACAAATACAACAAACTCGTCTAATAATGCGACAAATGTACAAAATAATACTCTAGTGTCATCTCCTAGAATTCTTAAAGATCATCCAAAAGATATTATCATTGGGGATCTTAATTCCAGTGTAACTAGAAATCAACTTAACCAAATAAGTCATATTGCATTTGTGTCAAATCTTGAACCAAAGAATTATAAAGAAGCTTCAAACGATGATTTTTGGATAATAGCCATGCAAGAAGAATTAAATCAATTTGAACGAAGTAATGTTTGGGAACTTGTACCAAGACCAGAAAACCAATTGGTTATTGGAACAAAATGGGTATTTAAAAACAAAGCAAATGAATACGGAAATATAGTTAGAAATAAAGTGCGTTTAGTTGCTCAAGGTTATAATCAAGAAGAGGGAATCGACTATGACGAAACTTTTGCTCCAGTAGTAAGACTCGAAGCCATACGTACATTACTTGCTTTTGCAAATCATCACAATTTTAAATTATTTCAAATGGACGTCAAAAGTGCTTTTTTAAATGGTTTTATTAAGGAAAATGTATATGTTGAACAACCTCCATTATTTGTTCACGAAAAATATCCCAATCATGTTTTTAAATTACACAAAGCCCTATACGGTCTAAAGCAAGACCCCTGTGCATGGTACGAACATCTTAAAAATCATTTGATTGCATCTGGTTTCCAAATAGGTAAAATTGACACGACTTTATTTATTAAACGGGAAAATAACGACATTTTAGTTGTACAAATTTACATAGACAATATTATTTTTGGTTCAACTAACAAAAATCTTTGTACTCAATTTTCAAATATTATGAAAAACGAATTTGAAATGTTTCACATGGGAGAATTAAATTTCTTTTTAGGTTTACAAATAAAGCAACTTGAAACTAGTATTTTTATTCATCAAGAAAAATATTGTAACGATCTATTACGTCATTTTGGAATGGATAAAACTTCAAGCAAACAACCACCAATGAGTACTAGTGTTCACTTGGAAAAAGATGATAACAGAAAAGATTTTGATGAAAAATTATATCGTAGTATGATTGGCTCCTTACTTTATTTGACGGCTAGTCGACCCGGCATTATGATGAGTGTATGTCTTTGTGCCCGATTTCAAGCAAAACCAAAAGAATCTCACCAAAGAGCTGTTAAACGTATCTTACGATATCTATCCAGTACTAGAGATTACGGTTTGTTTTATCCTAAGGGATCAACGTTTGAACTAGTTTCATATAGTGACGCGGATTTCGATGGATGTAAAACAGATCGTAAGAGTACTTGCGGAACATGTCACTTAATCGTACAATCATTAGTTTCATGGTTTAGCAAAAAGCAGAATTGTGTCTCCTTATCTACTTGCGAAGCCGAATATATTTCAGCAGTTCTAGCATGCGCACAAGTGATATACATGCAACAAACACTTAAGGACTTCGGCAAAGTTATCGATAAATCACAAATATATTGCGATAATACAAGTGCAATAAATCTATCAAAAAATCCTGTAAATCACTCATGTACTAAACACATAGATATACGACATCATTTTTTACATGACAATGTTGAAAAAGGAATTATTACATTAGAATACGTACATACCGAAAATCGAATAGCAGATATTTTCACAAAACCACTAAATGAACAAACATTTGTTAAATTGCGACGCGATTTAGGAATATGTTCTCTCAATGATCTTCTAAACTAATACTACACTTTCATCCATTCTATTTTTGGCTAAAATTTTTAATCCACAAATTAACATTGTTAACACTAATCAACAATTTTTAGCAATTTGTTTTCTGAAATTACCTATGTATAACCTTTAAAATCATGTATAAATAGCTTTTTTTACAAGAATATATAAATCTCATATTTTTACATAAGAAAAAAGCATGTCTTCCAACAACTCTCATCTCTCCTTCTCGACACCAACAATGGATAGCTTAGCGGATACACCTCATCGCCTTCTTACTCCTACACCATATAAGGAACCAACATATAAGTGGTCCTCCTATCACACGGGATTCACTCCCGATAACAAGAAGTCCAAACGATCTTTGTTTGTCTCTCCTAACAACAAGGAGAAAATTGATGAGATACATCACTACCAAAAGCAGCAAATAGATTTACAACAAGAATTATACTTTGAACAAAAGGTCACTGCGCGACGACTAAGTTTTCTGGAGCAAGTAGCGATCAAATTTTGTAATTCACGTAAGAAGGATGTACATGAACAACTTCCAATTCCTTGCAATCCTTTGGATCCCTATACTTCTTATCATAAACCTTTGAATCCTTCATCTAGGCGATTCTCTGGTTTCCCAAGAACAAATGAACGTGGAAATATATGGTCTCCACTCAAGCCATGGAGGGATGACAAGTATGAAGATCGCAATACTCCATCATCTTCTAAATAAATTTACTTATTATCATTGTATTTTAATCTACATATATTCGTATTCTGTTCCACAAATAATAATATTATTCTTTACTAAAAATCAATCTCTCGAAAAATAAGCAACACCCTTAAAAATAGGCTATTTTAAGATAAACTGCCTATTTCAAACGTCTGAACATTGCCATCAGACTCTGATATGATTGTATCAGACAAATTTTTAAACATCGTTCATATATCAGACGTCTGATATAACCTACCAGACGTCTGAAAAATATCTCTGCTTAATAAAAATTACAAACCAGTCTATTTCGGACGTCTGAACTATTGAAGAGACGTCTGAACAAAGTCTCTGCCTCTTTAAGATACAAACTCAGGCCATTTTCAAACGTTTGATATTACATCCAAACGTCTGAGAAAACTATCTGTCCTACAAAATTTACACTTCAGCCTATTCCAGACGTCTGAGTCTACATCCAAACGTCTGTTATATCTCTCTGCCTTTCAAAATTTCCAAACCGATCAATTCCAGACGACTACTACCACCAACCAGATGTCTGAACATATATACTGACTTCAATCTAGGTTAAATCAGACGTTTGATTTAACTTCCAGATGTAACGACCCGCATATTTTACGATTGTATATTTAAATATAGCATCGTTAATCGGATTAAAGCCCGAAAATCTACTTTTTGTAAACGGTTGAATTGGGACTCGAGACCACTTCCATTGAGTCCAAAATGGCGTTTACAACTTTTTTGAGTATAAACATCAATATGTTTGGAGTTGATTGAATTTTGCTATTTTTCACTTAGGGCTTTGGGCTTGGGTTTGGGTTTCAGCCCACTATCCCAACTCATCTTATAACCCAACTCTACTCCACTCCTCTTCATTCCTTCATAATATTTCCTAACACTTCAAGCTTTAGAAAAATGAGGGAGGAGAAAAGGAATTAGAAATTCCAAGCCCTAGTTTCCTTTGCAAATTCAAGTTCTTGCTCCAAATTCAAAGAGAAGCTTAGGTAAGCATCCTCTTCATCTTCTCCATCTCATTTCCTCTTCAATTTCAAAAATTTCCTAAACCTTAACTTAGGAAATGTTTTTCTTTTGAGCTTAGATTGAAGCTTCTTGGGTTAAAATTGAAGAGTGATTGTTCTTGCCTTGCTCTATAGCTTCTCTCTTGTGTTTTTGGGTTTAAAGTTGAGTTTTTGAACTCACATCTACTTCTATAGATATCATTGCTGTTAGGTATGAATTCCTAACACTTATTTATGTTCGTTGGCTTTTGATTTGAATTGAATTGGTGAATATTCCAATTTTTGGTGTTTTGAGGTCAAATCTTTGAAAATCCAATCTTTGATGTTTGAACACGTTAGTGGGGTGTTTCGGAGGGCCATACAAGGCTGGGTTGTCGTTGAACGTAAATCCCTAGTCGTTGTTGCTCGCACGTTCGCTTCCGTTCTGTGTTATTGTTTTGCCCCACAAGGGGGCTAGGCTGACTCTGCTCTGGTAGCAGGTTCAGTCGACTGAACCAGTAGGTCAGTCGACTGAACCAGGGCAGAAAATATTATGTCCCTGTATCTCAGTCGACTGACCTCTGTGTTCAGTCGACTGAACCTGGGGACAGAAGTTTTCTGTCCCCGTATCAATCGACTGACCACCTGGGTCAGTCGACTGACCTGGAAACCGAAAGTTTCCAGGCTTGGGTCAGCCGACTAACCACCTGGTTCAGTCGACTGATCTGCTTGTCTCAGCCCATTTTGTCTATTTTGAGTGAAATTCCATTGGTTATCGATTTTAGTTTATCCGATTTGTCATTATCATCTATTATCGACTTTGATGACTTCTTTTTCGGGATTTTTGGCAACATCCATTTTGATGGATTCGGTATCGATTTATTTCGATTTGATTCACGTTTTCGTATGTGGATTTTGGTGATTGATTGTTTCTACAATCATTTCTGTGATTTGTCACTTTAAAATATAAAGGTTTTCTATACTAGTAGTAAATATTCAAACTCTTTCACGAAGATGATTTCAACCCTATTTTCTATAACAAAGCTCGTTTATAAAACCGTTTTCCAATCTATTAGTATATACAAACCTTTACCTCATTCATATGAGAAATCTAATTAAACGGTTTAGTAAAACAAGTGGTATGAAACACTTGCATTTACTTCGTCGGTTAATTCTTGGACTTGTTCGATTGAAACCCTTGTGACAATTTTCGAGTGGAAATTTACAATTTATTCGTAAATATTTAAGTTAAGCCAGTGGTTATGGGACATGAAGGTAAACTCTTATATTTACTTGCTTAGTGTGATTCACACTTCTTATTGATCAATGGTGATCATTTTGTGGTTTAGACTAGCAATGTGCGATGTCTCTCTGTCCCCGTGGGGGACTGTACCTCGTTTTATTGATTTTCGTCTCATTCTTTTATGGGCTAGCGACCCATGTTCTTTTATGGTGTTCGGTTCATCGGATGTACCGTTATTGTACTACATCGATGTCCCGGCTTTTTGGTTCATCGGGCGTACCGTTATTGTACTGCGTCGTTGCTTCGAAATTATGGTTAGCGACCATGAAATAGCGTTCCATTTGTGATACACTTGTTGGTGAGTTTTCATGCTCTCGTTTGTGATAGGCCTCCCCTTTTGTGATTTCTGGATTTCTGGTTGATGATTTCTAGAATTTGTGTTTCACCTCTTTTTGTGACTGGAAATGGTATGTTTGTCAGTATTTGGGGTTTGGTGAATAAAATAAAGAATATGACATTCTTTTTGGTGCTTTGAGATTCTTGAGATATTGTATGACTTTGTTGTTATTAAATGTATACTTGTCACAGTATGGCATTATGGTTATCATACGTATTTGTTATATCTCTTACCCTATCTCATTTTATCTGATATTTATAGCTAGACTGATCCGTTTATTATTTTCTAATTAAATAATACTCGGGTCAGACCGAGATGTTACAGGTGCTTCTGCTTGACTCCTCATCTGGGACTATTATCTGACTTTTGGCTAACTACTTAGCATAGTAGTTTTTGTTTCTATACATTCAAGATATAGGTATCCTTGATGTATACATATTCTTTTGCTAGCACCTGTACCTATTCTTTTGTTATGTAGTGGATCTTGTATGTCCACTACTTTGATGTACACTTTTATGTGTTATATTCATATCTGATTCCGCCTTTGTGATATGAATGTCTGTGACTGATTTGTGTTATGTTGATTTCTATATTTGTTTTCGAAGGCCTCATAGCCGCTGTGTGGTAGCTTTGAGTTTGTATTTGATATGTCGGATTTCCTCTTGAAATGAAATGTAAGTTATATTATCCGACATATCGGTACTCGCACAAAGCAATTACACAGATGGTCACTCCTCAACAGCCTTATTCTTCGCGCTAGTCAACGGTATTACCTCATAGTGTCCTTGGCTAGTGTGAGTATAGAGGTGGGGCGTGGCAGCTTGGTATCGGAGCCAAACTTCAGAACAATGTAGAATAATCTAGCAAAGATCATTGTCCTAAGTTTTTCTTAGGAATGGTGCCATAGGATTTAATTCGAGTCTTCGTACCATTCTATCCTATTTATTTTTTAGATACCTTGTTTTAACAATCAAGTTTGTTTGATATTCATTCTAAGAATAACCCTTTTTCTCTTCTTTCTTTCTTTCTTAGAGAAGAGAAATGGTTAGACCAGGCCGTCCCAGCGCCGATCAATCGAGTGCTACTCCTAAGGATGGAGTATTTATGTCTGGTCAGGAACTTTTAGATCTTGTGAATAATGCTCAAGCTATCGGACCCATTCCAGAGCCCACTCATCCTAAATCTGGGTTTGCACGCTTGTGTAGTGATTGCACCAACTTGGGTTGAAAACCATTCAAAGGTTCCGAGAGCGTTATAGAAGTCCAGGCTTGGCTTCGAACATGCGATCGCATCTTTTCTCGCATGAACCTTATTGATCTTCATCGAGTCCAAGTGGCTTCTAGTATGCTCCAAGAAAGAGCATTAGACTGGTACGAGCTTTTGATCTCTGAAATTAGTGAAGCGGATCTTACTTGGGAGCAATTCCGGGAAAGGTTCGAATTAAAATTTATGCCGGAAGCTGAAAAAGTATCTTTAGCCCGACGCTTTATTGACCTTGTTCAAGGTGAATCTTCTGTGACTGACTACGTCGCATCTTTCGAATCTCTATCTAAATATGAGGTCGAGTATATTAATACCCCATTAAAGAAAAATCAGAGATTTGTTTATGGGTTGAATAAGAACCTCAAAAAGCCATTACTTCTGAAATTAGAGGTTTCTTTCGATCAGCTTGTTGATATCGCTCTTCGACTCGAAGAGGCCGATAAAGAAAGTGATGTTGAAGTCAAACAAAACATCAATAAGAAGAGGCCTTTTAAATTCAAGCCTAATCCCAACAAGAAAGGGAAGCAAACAACTTCGGTAGCAAAGACTTCTACCTCTAGTCGTGGGCAATGCTACAATTGTGGTTCTAAGGACCATTATGCGAATAAGTGCCCAAAACCTCTTTTTTCGTTATTGCAAAAGTTCGGGTCATCTTTTATCTTCATGCCCCAAACTTCCTAACAAGAAAGAGGGAAAGCTAAATGTTGTTCAAGCCCCTGTTAACACTTCTCATGGTCAAGGTATTTCTCACTCTATCCTTGATGGCATTATTATATTTCGTGATCTTGCTATTCGAGTTCTTTTTGATACGGGTGCATCTCACTCTTTTATATCAAAAGAACTTGTTAATGCTTTGTCTTTAAATGTTATTGGCTTGATGACTTCATTGAGAATTGTGAATCCGGTTGGTGGATCCGCAACACTCAGTTTACTTTGTAAAGATGTCGAAATTATTTTATGTGATTATGCTTCTCGAGCCGATTTGCATGTTATGTGTTACCTTGGTTTCGGAATGATTTTGGGAGTGGATTGGCTTAACCGTTATGAAGCCCATATCCTATGTCCCAAGCGGACTACATATCTTCGACATCCTCGATCTGTTAAGCAGATTTCTCTTATTCTTAAAGATTCAGATTCTAATTCGGGAGCATCCTCGTATTCTCTAAATCCTCATGATGACGATAATGATGATGAGGAAGATGTTATTTCTCTCATTCACATTGTACGTGAATTTCCCGACATATTTGAGCCCGTTTTAGGATTACAACCTAAGCGAGCAATTGAGTTCAGAATTAATCTAATCGCTGGAGCTCTACCTATCACTCGTCCTCCTTATCGTATGTCCAATAAGGAAAATGAGGAGATGCGTAATATCCGAATTGGAAGCAAAACAGTTTGTTCGTTCTAGTTCCTCTCCATGGGGAGCTTCAGCTATTTTTGTGAAGAAATCTGATGGTACACTTAGACTTTGCGTTGACTACCGCAAGCTTAATGATCTCACCATCAAGAATAAATATCCCTTACCTCGGATTGATGATTTATTCGATCAACTTAGTGGTGCTAGAGTCTTTTCACAGCTAGACTTAGCAATCGGTTTCCATCAGCTCCGTATTGTAGAGGATAGCATTCCTTTGACATCGTTCCATACTCGTTATGGATCTTATGAATGGCTTGTTATGCCATTTGGTTTGACGAATGCTCTAGCTTATTTCGTTGACCTTATGAATCGAGTTTTCAAAGACTTCCTCGATCGATTTGTTCTCATCTTTATTGATGATATTCTTATTTATTCTAAAACCGAGGAGGAGCACGAAAATCATCTTCGGATTATGTTGGAAACTCTTAGGAGCAACCAATTGAAAGCAAAATTTTCTAAATGCCACTTTTGGCAATCTCGTGTGAAATTTTTGGGGCATATTATTTCTGAATCCGGAATTTACGTGGATCCTTCAAAGATTGAAGTGATTCAAAATTGGAAGAGACCGGAGAGTGTGACGGAAATTCATAGCTTTCTCGGATTAGCGGGCTATTACCGTCGGTTCATAAAAGACTTTTCTAAAATTTCCGTACCTCTTACTAATTTGACAAAGAAGGGAGTTAAATACATTTGGTCTAACAAATCTGAAGCTGCTTTTCAGAAACTAAAAGAACTCCTTTCCGATGCTCCTATTCTTGTGATTCCCGATGGGAACCAAGACTTTATTGTTTACACCGATGCTAGTCGTGTTGGTTTGGGAGCCGTTCTCATGCAAAGGGAACGTGTTATTGCTTATGCTTCTAGGCATTTAAAGCCTGCCGAGACAAGATATGCCACTCATGATTTAGAGCTCGCGGCTATTGTTTTCGCCCTTAGAATTTGGCGTCATTATCTTTTGGGAGAGAAATTTGTTCTCTACACCGACCATAAATCTTTGAAGTATTTATTTTCTCAAAAGGAACTTAATTTGCGACAACAACGTTGGCTCGAGTTCCTCGCCTCTTATGATCTTGATATTCTTTATACTCCCGGAAAGGGAAATCTTGTTGCCGATGCCCTTAGTCGTAAGCAACAAGCGGTTGTTTCCATGATGATATCCGAATGGAATGAGCTCGAGACTTTGTCCACTTGTGAGATTCGAGATCGTGAATCCGAGTTATGTTCATCTCTTGTTTTGTGTAGCCTTGAGGCTCATCCTACTCTTTTAGACCGCATTCTTGAAGCTCAAAAAGCATGCTCCTGAATTGGTTCTTCTTAGCCAAAGTTGTAGGGATAAAATTGATATTGAAGGTTTGAAAGACTTTGATATTGATGCTCGTGGCGGAATTCGAAAATTTGGTAGACTTATTGTCAAATATTATTGATCTTTGTAAAGACATTTAATAAGATTCTCATCGTTCTAAATTTACCATTCATCCCGGTAGTAGTAAAATGTACGTGAATATGAAGCGCTTTACTATTGGGATGGAATGAAATCTGATATTGCTAACTTTATTAAGCGCTGCATGACTTGCCAACTCGTTAAGGCCGAACATCAAAGGCCCGGTGGGTTGTTGCAACCTTTGGAAATTCCAATATGGAAGTGGGATCAAATTTCCATGGACTTTATTGATGGTCTTCCCTGTTCTCGTTCGGGTCACGATAGCCTATGGGTGATAGTTGATAGACTCACAAAATTCGCCCATTTTATTCCTGTTCGGTCCAATCGGACCGTACCTATTTTGGCTAAACTCTTTGTCAAGGAAATTGTTAAATTGCATGGAGTTCCTACTTCTATTGTTATCGATCGTGATCCATTGTTTACTAGTGGATTTTGGAAAGGTCTTCAAAAAGCTATGGGAACGAAGCTTAATTTTAGCACCGCTTATCATCCTCAGTCCGATGGAAACGGAGCGTGTGAATCAAACTCTTGAAGATCTTCTTCGTGCATGTGTTCTTGATTTTGGTGGAAGTTGGGAAGATCATATTTCTCTTGTTAGGTTTTCATATAATAATAGCTTCCAATCTAGTATTGGTATGGCACCTTTCGAGGCACTTTACGGAAGGCCATGCCGATCTCCTTCGTGTTGGCTTGAAGCCGATGAGAAACTAGTTTTAGGTCCAAATTTTATCCGTGGTGCCACAGAAAAGATTGACCTTATTCGTCATAGGATGAAAGAAGCTCAAAGTAGACAAAAATCCTATGCCGATAACCAAAGAAGGAAATTATAATTTTCTATGGTAGATTTGGTGTTCATTCGTGTTTCACCTATGAAGGGTGTTGTGCGTTTCAATCGATCAAGAAAATAAGCACCTCGATATATTGGTCCATTTTGCATCACCGAACGCATTGGTTTCGTGGCTTATCACCTTTTATTACCGGCTCAGTTTTCTGCTATTCATGACGTATTCCACGTCTCTCAACTACGGAAATGCCTTCGTGATTCTGATTCTATTCTTGAGCCCGCTGTGATTGAAGAAATTGAAGTTTCGCCTAATTTGACTTATGAGCAACATCCTATTCATATCATTGCTTCGGAGGTTAAACGCCTTCGAAATAAAGATGTTCCTCTTGTGAAAGTTCAATGGTCCTCAAATCCTAAGGATTGCACTTGGGAATCCATAGAATTCATCGAGCGAACACATCCAGACTTACTCTCTCGTGCTCCTTAAGATGAACTTCTTATTTCAATTTTCTTCCTATTGTGTTGTTATGCTTTTATGGTTGTTACTACTTATTTATTCCTTAAAGATTGCGAGGATGAAATTTCTTTAAGGAGGGGAGTCTGTAACAACCCGCATATTTTACGATTGTATATTTAAATATTTTATTTAAATATAGCATCATTAATCGGATTAAAGCCTGAAAAGCTACTTTTTGTAAACGGTCGAATTGGGACTCGAGACCACTTCCATTGAGTCCAAAATGGCGTTTACAACTTTTTGAGTATAAACATCGATATGTTTGGAGTTGAGTGAATTTTGCTATTTTTCACTTAGGACTTTGGGCTTGGGTTTGGGTTTCAGCCCACTATCCCAACTCATCTTATAACCCAACTCTACTCCACTCCTCTTCATTCCTTCATAATATTTCCTAACACTTCAAGCTTTAGAAAAATGGGGGAGGAGAAAAGGAATTAGAAATTCCAAGCCCTAGTTTCCTTTGCAAATTCAAGTTCTTGCTCCAAATTCAAAGAGAAGCTTAGGTAAGCATCCTCTTCATCTTCTCCATTTCATTTCCTCTTCAATTTCAGAAATTTCCTAAACTCTAACTTAGGAAATGTTTTTCTTTTGAGCTTAGATTGAAGCTTCTTGGGTTAAAATTGAGTGACCGTTCTTGCCTTGCTCTATAGCTTCTCTATTGTGTTTTTAGGTTTAAAGGTGAGTTTTTGAACTCACATCTACTTCTATAGATATCATTGTTGTTAGGTATGAATTCCTAACACTTATTTATGTTCGTTGGCTTTTGATTTGAATTGAATTGGTGAATATTCCAATTTTTGGTGTTTTGAGGTCAAATCTTTGAAAATCAAATCTTTGATGTTTGAACACGTTAGTGGGGTGTTTCAAAGGGCCATACAAGGCTGGGTTATCGTTGAACATAAATCCCTAGTCGTTGTTGCTCGCACATTCACTTCCATTCCGTGTTATTGGTTTCGCCCCACAAGGGGCTAGGCTGACTCTGCTCTAGTAGCAGGTTCAGTCGACTGAACCAGGGGACAGAAAACATTCTGTCCCTGTATCAGTCGACTGACCTCTGTGTTCAATCGACTGAACCTAGGGACAGAAGTTTTCTGTCCCCGTATCAGTCGACTGACCACCTGGTTCAGTCGACCGATCTGCTTGTCTCAGCCCATTTTGTCTATTTTGAGTGAAATTCCATTGGTTATCGATTTTAGTTGATCCGATTTGTCGTTATCATTTATTATCGACTTTGATGACTTCTTTTTCGGGATTTTTGGCAACATGCATTTTGATGGATTCAGTATCGATTTCTTTGGATTGATTCACGTCTTCGTATGTGGATTTTGGTGATTGATTGTTTCTATAATCATTTCTGTGATTTGTCACTTTAAAATATAAAGGTTTTCTATACTAGTAGTAAATATTCAAACTCTTTCACGAAGATGATTTCAACCCTATTTTCTATAACAAAGCTCGTTTATAAAACCGTTTTCCAATCTATTAGTATATACAAACCTTTACCTCATTCGTATGAGAAATCTAATTAAACGGTTTAGTAAAACAAGTGGTATGAAACGCTTGCGTTTACTTCGTCGGTTAATTCTTGGACTTGTTCGATTGAAACCTTGTGACAATTTTCGAGTGGAAATCTACAATTTGTTCGTAAATATTTAAGTTAAGCCAGTGGTTATGGGACATGAAGCTAAACTCTTATATTTACTTGCTTAGTGTGATTCACACTTCTTATTGATCAATGGTGATCATTTTGTGGTTTAGACTAGCAATGTGCGATGTCTCTCTATCCACGTGGGGGACTGTACCTCGTTTTATTGAGTTTCGTCTCATTCTTTTATGGGCTAGCGACCCATGTTCTTTTATGGTGTTCGGTTCATCGGATGTATCGTTATTGTACTACATCGATGTCCCGGCTTTTTGGTTCATTGGGCGTACCGTTATTGTACCGCGTCGTTGCTCCAAAATTATGGTTAGCGACAATGGAATAGCGTTCCATTTGTGATACACGTGTTGGTGAGTTTTCATGCTCCCGTTTGTGATAGGCCTCCCCCTTTGTGATTTCTGGATTTCTGGTTGATGATTTCTAGAATTTTGTGTTTCACCTCTTTTTGTTACTGTCAATGGTATGTTTGTCAGTATTTGGGGTTTGGTGAATAAAATAAAGAATATGACATTCTTTTTGGTGCTTTGAGATTCTTGAGATATTGTATGACTTTGTTGTTATTAAATGTATACTTGTCATAGTATGGCATTATGGTTATCATACGTATTTGTTATATCTCTTACCCTATCTCATTTTATCTGATATTTATAGCTAGACTGATCCGTTTATTATTTTCTTATTAAATAATACTCGGGTCAGACCGAGATGTTACAGGTGCTTCTGCTTGACTCCTCATCTGGGACTATTATCTGACTTTTGGCTAACTACTTAGCATAGTAGTTTTTGTTTTTATACATTCGAGATATAGATATCCTTGATGTATACATATTCTTTTGCTAGCACCTGTACCTATTCTTTTGTGATGTAGTGGATCTTGTATGACCACTACTTTGATGTACACTTTTATGTGTTATATTCATATCTAATTCCGCCTTTGTGATATGAATGTTTGTGACTGATTTGTGTTATGTTGATTTCTATATTTTTTTTCCGAAGGCCTCATAGCCACTGTGTGGTAGCTTTGAGTTTGTATTTGATATGTCGGATTTCCTCTTGAAATGAAATGTAAGTTATATTATCCGACATATCGGTACTCGCACAAAGCAATTACACAGATGGTTGCTCCTCAACAGCCTTATTCTTCACGCTAGTCGACAGTATTACCCCGTAGTGTCCTTGGCTAGTGTGAGTATAGAGGTGGGGCGTGACACCAGACGTCTGAAATTCAATCGACACTTTAAAATACTCTACCAACGTCTATTTTTTCGCTTATTCACACTTACATTTTATTTCGTTTCTACTGCAAGGTCGATTCTCTGATTCTCCAAAAAAAATTTCCTTCAAACACGCTCGAATTTCATGGCCCCTAAAAAAACCCTAAAGTCTCTAAACGCAAGCAAGACCAAGCCACTTCATCCAATCCGCAAGTTTGCTCTGACGATCAAATAGAGAGATGGATGAATCGTGTACCACATTCAATCAAGAGATACGAGGATATTCAAAAGAAGAAGCTTCATACAGGTCCATTTTATAATTTACTAAAGTTCCCAATGTATGGTTTGGATGAAATGTGCGAAAGTTCTGGATTAGAAACATTGATTTCCTTTAATCCCAATAATGTTCAAATCGATCAGTTAGCCATATTTCTTTTCTATGCTAATTTAGATAGCACAACTGTTTGGAACACCGACAACGATGATAATTAGTTATGGTCAGGTGTTTACGGCAACACAATTAGACTTACTCCAGGGATCATAGGCCGTACTCTTGGATGTTCCGACACCGGATAAGATTTATATAATATTCCGGATATGCGTCTCAAACCGAGAGATACTATCACACATCAAATATAGGAAGATGACATGCCTAGATTTGCATCAAAATACCTAAGACCTAAGGCGAGACTTCTCACTGTAATGATCATCAACACTATCATTCCTCGTCTTGGTAGTCATGAGCAAATCACAGAATTAGAGCACAAGGCTCTATATGCTATATTCAGTGGAACAAGGGTTAATTGGGCAAAATTTATATTTGACGAGCTCAAACATTTTTGGACTAGATCACGACCATCCATCATCTATCCTACATACATCATGAGACTTCTACGAGCTCACAACATCCCTTCATATTTATCCACTTTTGAAGAAATTTCTCCGAAATATGCATCCACAAAGTTCTTCTCTCTCATGCACCTACCGGAAAATCCTCCGGATTTTATCTCACTTCAAGAATGGATACAACGTCGTCAAGAGAGACAAGCTAGGCCTCCACCCCAAACATCAACCTGAACCATCACAAGAGGTAGACCAACAACGTGAGACTACTCCTCCTGCAACTTTTGATTATACGTGTCAAGATGATATTTTGGAGACTCGTACTGAGACGAATCCAAATGAGAGTAGTCGAGACTTAACTCTCCGACATCAACTTATCTTATCCCGAAATCAAAAATTATTGGCTAAACGTATTGATAGTTTTGAAACATCATTTGCTTCTCGCTTGGCCACAGTTGAAGAGTCACTTTCAACTACATTATCCATTCTAAAAGAGGTTCTTCAAAGAGTTCATGGTCCTACACCACCTTCAGAAGATTGGCCAACTCCAGTGTCTTCTCCTCCTCCTTCAAAACATTCCAAACTTTTTGAAGAGGATAAAGAACCTCTTGAGCACACTCCGACATCTCCTAAAAAACAAGCTAGCTCATCCAAGAGAGAAGATGAAGGAGGTGACCAAGATAAAGCTTCCCCAAAAGATACTTAGACTTTTTAGGATTCCATCTTTTGTATAAAAATGATAAAAAATGTATGCATGTGATCTATTAATATGATTAATGAAACGTGCTTTTTGGTGTGTTATTTCTAACCATACGCCGATTAGCAAATATTAGATGGTACGAACATTATTTCTACAATTAAAAATTATTAACGCTTTTTGATAATTCCAAAGGGGGAGAAATAAGAGAAAGCACAATAAATAATGGAAAGCACATATTCAGGGGGAGATTTATAAAAATTATATATAAGTACATTGTATAGTTGTCATCATCAAAAAGGGGGAGATTGTTAGGAAATCAAATCCATGGTTTTAATGACAACAACTATACAATGGAAATCAAATGTACATATATATTTATGTATACAGGATAGAACAACATCACTAGAAAGACAAGAATGAGCTCAAAAGACACTACAAGAGACTATAAGTCGATAGGTACAAAGAAGCAAAAGAAAAGATGCACAAAACAGACATGCACAAGTACTAGACGTCTGGGTGCACAAGCTAGACGTCTGGATGCACAAGCCAGACGTCTGGAAAAGTTCTTTGGAATAACAAACAGGCTGAACTAGACGTTTGGTAATAGCACTTAGACGTCTGAAAACCTACTATGTTCAAAAAAAAATATAGTATCAGACATCTGATACAAATACCAGACGTCTGATTTCAAACTCGGATTTCAAATAAAGATTTCAACTGTCACATTCGAATGGACATCTCCGCTTCTCTTCGCTGCAACTCTTCATCATTAACAGAAGCAACTATAGAGCACTCATTAATGGATGCATCTACTCAACATACCTATCTACAACTATATATAGCATCAGAAATCAAGAGAAAGACTACACCTGACTACCTTACTGACTTACGCTCTCTAACTCTATCATATTCTTAATTTCTGCACTCTAGCAATCTATACCTGTATTCACTCTTCCATATATTCAGTTCTTTATAGACTGTACTCTTTAGATATATATTGGAAGCAATTGTACTAATTAGTCAACATCCGTGTTATACTAGAACACACATTTGGCAAGAACAACTCATTATAACCAAGCCTATTCCTCCGGGCGAAGCGAGGGTATTTGATAGTCGAATTCCGAAGGGGAGCTTCTGGACTGGACGTAGGACGGGAGGTCCGAACCAGTATAAAATCCTGGTGTGCTTATTCTATATTTACTTAGATTAATATTGTTTTAGTTGCATCATATATTTTGTCACATATACTTGCATATACACTACACGATCCACCCCGTAGAACTTACAATAATTATGTTCAAATACGAACCGAGAATGAAAAAACGAAAATATGGCCGCGCTCCGAAATGCGACACGATTTCAAAACCATAATAAAACACACTAGTTATTGCATTCCGTGAAATCTCAAAAATATCATCGTTTGCCGAAATATCGTCGAACAACAATTTATTTATTTTCCAAATTAAAATTTTTGGAAAAATCCTATAAATTAAATTAAAAATACATTATCAAAAATTAAGTCGTTTTATTACAATTTGATTTCTTGTTAATTATTCAAACCATTTGTTATTGTAATAAATTTGTGAAATGATTCACCATTATCATTTATTAATTAAAAGAAGTTAAATAACACTATTAAATCTATTTAATTAATATTTAGTTGACCATTCAAATATTTAATTCTCAATTCAAACATTTAAATGATCACTATTATTGAATACCAGGTATTAAATTCCAAAATCTAATTATTTAAATATTTAAAATTAATCAAGCATTTAAAATCAAATGATCAAAATTTTGCGTTGTTAAATAAATGACCAGAGTTTGCCTATTTTCCAATAAAAGGTAAGTGGTTTGGGTACCATCTCTCACATTATTAGCTATTTATGACGTATGATTCGGTATGGGATTCTAGAAACCTACTTCTAGGATGGAAGGTATTAAGTGGTTAGACCCGCCTCCTTTCCTTATAAAGAAGTATTAAATGATTTTAATAGTTTTATATTCGTAGACATATTTTTATTTTGAAATATACTACCCAAGTACTGAAAATGTAAGGTTCGAGGTTTTTATTCACTAAACACTTGTTGTGCTGACTCCCTTCTCATTACAACACAGGTTAAGGATGGAGTAATGGCGGTAACACTGCTTAGAGATGGAGATGCTTGGCTTGTGGTAGTACTTGCTATTATTACTTGCTTTTATGTGTACCCATGTATTTAGACAATTGTTGTAATGGATATTATGTTACGATTTTTATGGAATTTTGTGTTATAACATTTTTTGGTTTTGAAATAAATGGGTACACTTTGCTATTATAATTTGTTCCATCCGCTGTGAGTTCTCAAAGTTTAGTTATGGCTCTGCAGTGTTATTTCTTTTTACTAAAACAACTTACTTTATAATGGATCTAACTTTCGATTGGTCTTTTCTGGCTTGAAATTTAGGCTTGTTCTGGGGTGGGTTGTTATAGTATAGTTTATCGATCCTTAGGTGTCCAACTCATAAAATGAGATCAAGATATACCACATATGCACTGCCTTTCAGGCTTACATGGGAGTGGGACAGAGCTTGGCGGGTGTGCATACCAATGCTAGAAGTACTACCAATGTTGGATACCCTTGGTTTTTATTATTATTATTATCACTAGTTTTTATTATCTTTTTTTAAGAGATAAAGAGAGAGTAATGCAAAATTATCTTAGCACCTCTTAATTATAGAGATTTGAAAATTGTTAACGCATGTAATTTAGACATAACATTTTAAATGAAATTTTATGTGATTGTAGTTGCAAGTACCAAAATAAAATTTTATGTGGTTGCAGTTGTAAACAGTTGCAGTTATGTAATTAATCTCAAAATGAAATAACAGTTTGTTACAAATATTTCTGGTCATGATTTTTTGAGAAAAGATATCTATACATCAGTTGAGCCCAAAGTGCATAACGCTCTCCAAAAGTTGGCAGTATATTACTCATGGTTGTTGGGGGGCAAACAAGGAGTTATGTACTCATAGTTATTGGATAATCATGAAATGACTTGTTTGAGAGTTTTTATTGGTCAATAACAACTAGGTCAAACATGAAATCTTAGGGTGACAATGTTACATTGTTCCCTTGACTTAAGAACACTGTGGAACTTCAATGTGAATATTCCACTGTAATTACAGCTAAATCATGGCATAGTGATTTATCAAGCGGCTATAGTTGGGGTCCTAGTTTAAGCATTAGAAGTGAAGCACTTTTCAATAGAGAATTCATCTCCTCAATTGTATGATGTTAGTATTACGGTCAACTGTAATCAACTCAACGTCAAAATCTCCAACCATAATAGTACGATTAATAATAAATGTTATTATTGTACCAAGGACTTTGTTTATGGACTAACCGAGTTGCGTTAGAATGATATTGGAATTTTATCAAAATGAATTACATAAAGCCTAAAATAATATAGTGTTGACGAAGAGAATCTGCATAAATTATTATTGTTATAAGGTATCGCTTAAGAAAGTTTGTAATTGGATTTTACCGAAAAGATTTGTAAGTGATGAATTCAGCCAAACTGTCATACCACTAGCTAAAATGACATGTGAATGTTAATATTTGAGTTATTCAAAATTAATCGTTGAATTCACAACTTTGAATATCACAACCATATTTTTGAATTCTTCGAAAAACAACTCGATTTAATTGATTTATAAAATGTTATAAATTAATTAAACTATTAATATATTGATTATTATTAATTTATTTGATATTTTGGTGATGTTAGTAATTAATTAAATGCACGTATAAAAGTTATTTTTGTGCATATGGATATACGATATCTGTACACTTATAAATAGGGTTTAAATGAGAGATAATTATTTAAAAAAAAATAAAAACTTTTGTGTCATATTATGGCAACATAGGTCAACAATACAAAGAGGGCGATTGGGTGGATTGATCAAGAACTAAGGAGGTATTAGTTAGGGAAGTTTTAATTAAATAACTAGAAAGTTTACATTCTTTCAATTGAAATAAATCCAATAATTTTATTTCTTTCATTTCCGTCTCTTTCTCCTCTTTTCTCAAGCAATGGCCGAAAATTTCTTCATCATTTTCGAGAAAAAATCAACTCCAAATCAAAACATCAAATAAAATAAAAAGCAACATGGTTCGTCATCTCCTACAAAGACTGAATGTTGATTTTTAGAAATTCGATGAGGATTCACATATCTAATTGTCACTTATTGGCAAGATCCATAAGGTAAAACTTCTTTTTCATATTTATATTAATTAGTTGTATCGTTTTATAATAATTTTAGTATGTACATACATACATATACATATATATAAATACATACATACATACACACACATACGCACATACATACATATATAAATCACTACCTCATCATGACTTATAATTGACATCATAAACTAAATGATTAGTTGGATGATTTGATTCAATTTAATTCATTTGTTTAAAACTGAAAATGTTTCTATGTGTAAAATTATAATTTCATTTATATATATGATTCAATATATATGTAATGATTTTCTATGGTATTATATAATTTTAATGAGTTAATAATGTTGATTTGAATCATTTTGAAACACTAAATACACTAACATCTTATTCTAAACTTTATGTTTACATTTTGACTTTAAAATTCCTTTTGATTTTTTAAATTGCATTAATTTTGAGTGATAAAATTAATTATTTGATATCTATATACATTCAGTTATATAATTATAAACATTTAAAAAATATGTGAATCTTATGTTTATATTAAAACAATTTAATTTATTATGTATGCGTGTGTCTGTGTATAAACACAGACACTTTGATAATTGAAATTATTATCAGCTTCATAATGATATACATACATACATATGATTTTAATATCAGTATTTAATTCATTAAGGTTATTTTTACATTAATCAAATATAATCCAGATCTGAGTTTTGAATAGAGCTTGCCGAACCAAGTTTAGATTTCTAACTTTAAGTTTGGATTTTGAAATTTATATTAGTCAATTTATGTTAAGTTTTGTCTAATCAGTCTTTGTTACTAATTTTCAGATTCCATAATATTTTGTAATCAATCATACACTTTATAGTAATCAAATTAAATTAAGGAAATTGGTATATGCATATAAATGATGAATATATACATAGTGGATATAAATCCTAATAACTACACACGTATATATTAACCTTGTTGTTGTTGTTGTTTTGTTGTTATATTTCATGTTAAATATTTTATTATCACATGTCATTTTGTATAATAATTAGGTATAGTTTTAGTAGAATTTTTGCAAAAGAGGAAGGTGTAATTAATTGTTAATATCACTTTTTTATATCTTTCCTTTTAGATCTTGATGTAATTACATCCAGATCTAATAATGTGTTCATTCCTTTTTAAACACCTTTTAAAAATATGAATATGATTGATATATTCATACCTATTTAAACATTACACTTAAATAAATTAAGTGTGCTACTATTGGCACATAGATTTTTTCTTTTGGCTACTATAACTAAAGGTAGTGGTGTACACGGGTTGGACCGGAGCAGATAGACAATGTTCGAACAATAGAAAAACATCGGACTTTTTCGAATGAATATATTTTCATACATTTTTCTTGTCCTAATTCATGTCCTAAATAAGAATCGTACGGACACGAACCGGACTACTTACAGCCTTGGACCAAGCCGGACATCGGCCAATCATATAAAATTTACAGCCCTAACTAAAGGCTACCTCAATAATTTCTATTTCATGCTTCTTAACACCAAGAAATATTTCCATTAACCAGACACCCAAGCATTTCAAATCTCACTCCTAAACTCTAAATAAAACCAAAATGCTCCTCTTTCTCTGATGATCGTCATGATGAAGTTTGGTCGTTCATCTCAACCAAATCCCAGTCATGCATGAAAAGTAAACCAGCTTCTTTTTTATCATCGCAATTATGATTATCCACTAAATCTTTGTGACCATCACAATTAGAATCATCCACTAAATTTTCACCTTTCTTTATTTATTAGACAAAAAGCAGATTCTTTTTTAAGTTCTAGGGTTTGGAATTTTTGAGACAAAGTACGTGAGATTTTCCTGAAAGAGATAGAAATGTACAGCTGTTTTATACCAAGTAAAATAATAGAATACGGTGGGCAGAAGTACATAACAAATATTGATACCTAATAAAATTATAATGGTGCCCGAAAGAAAAAATAGATTTTAATAGCAATATACTAAATTAAATCAGAAAATCAGGAAATAAAATAAAATTAGATTCTATTTAAATTAATTAGATTGGATTCAGAAAACTAATTTGACTTTATAGGTCTATTATGATCCAAATAAGTATTTTTTTTTCGAAATCTACCCATTTCACCCGTTACAGTTCGGATAGTTCCTTCACTAACAACATTAATTAATTCCACTTGGAAAATTAAACCTACATTAATGATAATTATTAATAACATAACAATAAAATACATTTTTATTCCCTTTTCGAAACACAAACACGTTTCCCTTTCCCCGTGCTTCCTCCTTTCATACCACTCTCAAATACCCATTTTTCTTGACCACAAAGGCCCTCTTTGTTTTAAACCTTGTAGCCATAAAGCATCTTAGCAAGAGAAATGTGCTGCTCACCTTCCTAGCGTCACTCTTGTAAAAGCCCCAAATGATTGGATTTTTAGCATAGATGGTGAACATAACAAACTCAATAGAAACAAACATAGATGGTGATAAAAAATCAAATCGGTAGTAGGTCCAAGATTCATCACAAAACCAACAAAGAGGGATACTTTTTTACCAAGAAGTGACTTGTGCAGCATGGAATGTTAAAGAAGATAACAAAATGAAAGTGGGAATGAGTTTCAATTGTTTTTGATAATAAGTGTATGGTTACCCACGTCAAACAATTACTGAACAATACGAGAATTATCATACAACTAATTTGGGAAAATGCACACACAACTAATCATCTTTATTTGGAATGCTATGACGACTTTCAAAGAAGCAAAACCAAATTCATATATTTGATTCAAACTAAATTAGACAAGCGATGAAATAGATTGAGTCTCAAATAAAGGAAGAACATATGATATAATAAGCTCGCACGTATATCCAACTATGAAGAAGAAATGAGAGTATAATTTAATTGCTGCACTGATGCTTAACTATGTTTCAATGAATAAAAATGAAAATGGATGATGGTAGGAGTGATGCATATCTACGTGGTTGAAGACTGAAAGAGATGACAAATATTTCCTCAATTAGTGTGTTTGATTAAAGATTCGTTGCAAGGGAAATTTGTTAATTACAAAAGCTTCAAATTAAAGTTTTCCTTTCTAACATAGATTCCAATTCAAAAACTTTGAATTTAGAACTTAAGAATCTTACCATTTGTACCAATGTGCTTGACATAAAACAAACTTCGTCGCCCTCAGTATTATATTACATCCTTAATAAAAATTATAAAACTAAATCCAACAAAATTTTCCACCACCAACAAAAAATGTTGGAATTTATTTGATTTTTATAAAATCAGATAACTTAGCAATCCAAAACATTTTTTTATTTTTGGGCCATTTTAAACTCTTATGAAGCAGCAGAAATATTAGAAGAGTGTATTTATATCCAAATATTGTGAACCTAGATAACTAAGAACTCATTTTATCATGCCAAAAATGGTTAATATGCGTAAACTACAGAAATACGCATTCAATGCCAACATTTTTTGCGATAATTAAAAGTTGCACCTAATTTTAGTCAATTGGTGTTGTGTTTCTATGTGTATTTCTAGCACGTTTGCACTTAAATTTGCACTTGCACAAACTCTGTATTTTAATGTGGTCTTAAGAAACCTAATGAACATAAACTAAGATGAAAAACGTGCAACCCTCCACACAAAGATACTCAAATATGTAAACAAACGCAATAGTATTCAAAATTGGTGCAAAGATATTTAAAGTTAATACGGAGGTTAAACAAAAATTAGAGGTCATACCTAAAAACATGTACAACCAAGATGAGAAATCATAATATAATACATACACGCACGTATATGTATCAATATAAGAAAAATTACTTTTGAAAATCCTAAATTGCAACGTTTAATACATAATATTGTTTTTAATATTTTAAAACATAAATAAAATTATATAAAAGCTATCCATTCTAAATGCAGCGCGCGCCAATAATTCACTACACCAACTATATCACTTAACTTGCATAATTTTCATTACCTCTTTCCCTAAGATTTCATTCCTATGCAGGTTGCCCTAATCTTGCTTCCCCATCCTCTCTACATTCCTTCCATTCTTTCCCACTCCCTAGATCGAACCTCATCGATACCTACTACCACTTATCCTTTGGGTCCTTGCCATCAACTTATTGCCGGTACCACCTCATCGCCGGTTCATGGTAAAACACTCTTCATGTTTGATTTTGAATGAAGTTTGAATTCCAAATTTGTTCGAATTTAGAAAAAAATTGAATTCTAACTCGACATGCCTTTGATTCATGGCTAATTTTTTTATTCTATGTTTTGTTGATTTCAGATTTTGATTTTTTGAGAGCTGCCTTTCTTGTCATTTATGAGAGAGATTCTTTGGCTAAGGGAAAAACTTGGATTTAGAAAAAACTTTAAGTACCCAACAAAGAGTTTGCTAAGTAATATTTACTAAAATTTTAGCTCAGTTCATTATTGTGAGGACCATGTTCAATTTCTAGTTGTCCTTTAAAAATTATGAAATCGTCAACTGAATTGTTAAATTTCTAGTATAATCTTCTTAAACCACCGAAATAATAAGGTTTTAAGCATAGATATTTTGATTGGTCTTGATCTAGTGAACATTTAGAAATTAAATTTCAAATTATAAACTACAGATGTTTTTCTAAATTAAACAATAGATAAAATGTTTGTTTTACAGGGTCGATCCCATACAAGCTCGCACACACAGAGTTTAATTTTAAGTATTATTCAAAAAAAAATTTATGAACCGTTTATTCTTAAAATGAAGAGAGCACTCATTATATTAGTATTATGAAATAAAATTGGAACCATAATTAAGCATGCCTGGTGATTGACATTACAATAGCAACTAGATGCCAAAATTTACCCATATTTTAAATGATCATCAATTAGATGGTCTACAATAGACGGAGATGAAAATGATATAAAGCTACTAGCATATACAGAATGCAATAAAATTACTTTAGCTATACATAAGATATTAATAGTTTTCTAATTATTAAATTTTGTTATGAAGTGGCCTCATGTGATGTTAATGTTGTCTGATCTGAATGGCTCAAGGAATGGCTTAGAAATGTTATATACGATGGGAGAACAGTGCATAGTGGACTGAATGGATAACATAGACAAGTCATATACATTTGAATTTGAGATAAAGTTTTGATATAAAATGAAAACAGAATGATGTTATTATTATATCATTTGATACTTTGTTACATACGGTTATTGATGTTATGTATGTTTTGATATAAAATGAAAACAGAATGATGTTATTATCCTATCATTTGATACTTTGTTACATACGGCTATTGATGTTATGTATAAAGAATGCTGATATGAGTATGTGGGTAATTGGGCTTATATGAATTACAACCCGTTACCCAAATATAAAGATAAAATCCTACTCCATATCAATACAGTTGCTTATTTTACTTCATTGCTTATGTTTCTTCATTTCTTCTGATATCTCCCCTCAATTTGAGCTGCGATTTTCATCTCTTCTCAAATGCTTCAAATCTTTTCAAATCCATGAAGAAACATTTAAGCTTTGCTTCTGCTATGCTTAGCTTGAGCTACGATGAATATATTCGAGTTAGGGTTTGATAAGTTGTCTGATTTGAGGCTTTTTGGATCTACAAATCTTGAAGTGATTGTTCGAATCTTCAAGTAACAGCATAATAGATCGCTTTTGTGGCCAGATCTGGCTCTAAACTTGAAATCGATTTCAAGTTTAAGATGTTGGCAATTTGACTGCTGAAGCCTTCGTCTTTTCAGTGATTGCCTAGATCCGCAAGTAGCAACAAAGTAAGGAGCTTTGATGATAGATCCGACCCTAGATCTGAAATTAATTTCAGATCTAGGGTTTAGACTGTTGACTGCCGAAGTCGTCGACATTTAACTCTTGTTTCAGACGTATGAAGTTCTTAGCTGATAAGGCTTTGATGAGTATATCTGCCCTTTGGTAAGTGCTCGGTAAGTGATTTATTTCGATAATTCCTTGTAGAACTTGCTCTTTGACGAAATATAAGTCCAGTTCTAAATGCTTAGTTCTTGCATGTAGAATTGGATTTGCTGTTAGAGATACAGTACTTAAATTATCACACCATATTGTAGCCTTATTGCTGATGTTTATCCTTAGTTCACTTAATAATGATTTAATACATAGTAGCTCTATTATTGCATTTGCCGCACTTCTATACTCTGCTTCTGTACTAGATCTTGTAGTTTGTTCTTTTGAACACCATGACACTGGATTTTTGCCTATGTTAATGCAGTAACCAGATGTTGATCTACGATCATCTAGGTCAGTTGCCCAATCAGCATCTGCAAAACGAAATAAGTTTAGATTAGTACAGTTTCTTAATATTAACCCATGATTTACTGTACCTTTTAAATATCTGAGAATCCTTTTTACTGCTTTCCAGTGCTCATCTAAAGGATTTTTCATAAATTGACTAACTTTATTCACACTGTAAGCAATTTTTGGCCTTGTAATTGTTACATATTGCATTGCTCCAACTGTACTTTTGTAATGTTTTGCATCAGTGATTGGTTCTCCTCTATTCTTTGATAAATGTAGATTAGTTGTCACATCCCGAAATTTTCGACTTTCGAAAATTCGACATCGATACTCACTTTATCGACTGCCGAGCAATCGAGTGCCGGAAACTCCAATAGTGAGGGTTTTAGAAAGAAGAAGTAGAAGAAAAAGAGAAGAAGAAGAAAGAAAGTAGAGAAGAAGAACAACAGAACAACAACAGATACAGAACAGAGACAATATCAGAAATATTACACATCGCAGCGGAACAATATATAATAGATAAATGAATAATCTTTAAACAAAGAACTATATCATTTTACATACATCAATCAGAGTCAATATACAACTCAATACAATACATCACATCAATGGACAGTTATATAACTTGTCCTCATACAGAATACACAGCGGAATAAATAACATCATATACAAATACTACGCCTCGTCATCCAGCTTATCTCCAAGCTCCAGAATATCCTGATAATCTAACTCTAGGCTGCCCGTGTGGAAATTGGTGGGCACCCAGAGTTTAGAAGGGAACAATAAACTCCGAGTCAGTCATGGTGACTGGTGTGAGATCGTAAAACAGTTATCTTTAAATTTAACAACAGAAATATTTTTAAAGTCAATTCGCAATGCTTTTGAAAAATGAAACTACCATAAGACCTCCCACCACACACACAATGCGAACGTAGACTTGGAGGAGATTTCTTCTTATGATAGTCAAAGATGCTTACTACGCAAAATCAAATCATTTTGATATTATTATTAGTGCATAGTGGAAAACATTTCGAAAGTATAATATAAATCTTAGCCAGCATAGGTACCATTATATTATGCCTGCTATAGCTGCCTCCTGAGGAGACAGGTTATACAATTGAAATCGTAAAGGCTCGTATTGTTTCTTTGGATTTCCAACAAATGGTCAGGCTAAGGAACTTCCTATCCACGATGGGTACGTCCCTGGAATAGACGACCCGAGAACCTAACCGGATCTCTGCCAACACAAGGCCGGGTTACCTCTGCAAAAGTAGGTAACTACTGACACGCGTATGCCATCCCCCGATCGTCACCGATCTTCCCGAGGATCCCCGATTTCCAACAAACCACAAAGTAATAATAACTGTGCAGCAACCACAGAGGTTAAGTATCTGGGCTCCATACCATGATACCACCTTTATCCAGAAGGAATGACATACACTAAGGGGCGCTACTCCCTAGAACCTTGCTGCATTCGTCCTGTTTCGACCATTTCCGGGGTGTGAGGCTCGACGAAGTCTCGTCCACAAAGCTACGCTTTCTCAAAAAGCCCTGCTTCGGGTCAAACAAAATGATCAACCTATGATCACAAAGATATAAGATCAAACAAATGATCATATCACAAATGATCAAACACTGATCATTTCACAGCAACACTCAGTATGCCACGTTACCAAATTGGGATATATCGCTGATAAATTTCAACTACATAACCTCTGAGCTCGTACGTCTCAGAGAAGGGTGTTAAGCTAAGAGAATAAATTCTCCGCCACCAACAGAAATGTATTTGAAAGAAATCAGCTTTATATCTCAAATTGTAACGTCAGACACACAATCCATACAAGTCTGTTCCGGGATCGAACAGAACCGAAGGCACTTCTCACGAAGCCCTTGCATTTCCGGATAATTTTCAATCACGTCAGGACTTCCCGTCACTAAGGGTGATAAAACCTCTAAATCGAAGATCAGTCGATGTAGAGTAACTCGACGGTAATCCTTCCGTTTCCAAAAAATATCCGGTCTTCAACACCGGTCTTCGAATGCAATTCATAACGACGTATCACATATTCGGAATGGGTTATACGACCCCATGGTCCTTTCCCGGCTAACCCGAATAGTGAGCGATTTTTCAAAAATAAGTGTGGCATTCAAATTCATCCAATTCACAACAAATACCTATCTAAAGGTAATTATTGATAGTCGGTTATTTAACTATCAATAAAGATGCGCAACATCATCAGATTCCAAATAATTTTCCAAAATTATTTTATCTTCCAAAATATCTTTACTAGATATAAAATTTTCCACACTTCTAAAATAAATCGATATTTTTTTTTTCACAGTCTCCTTTTTTTAAATTCCATAGTGAATTTATATTTTTCAAATATATACAGATATACGATTTTCAAATCGATTTAAATATTCAATTTCAATTCATCTTTACAAAGATAAATTCTCAAAACGTTCATTTCATTTTGGGAAAGAAATTTCATACTTATTTAAAAATAAGTATCTCCCAAATCTATTTATTTTCAACACTTGAAAATATTCAATATACTTAAATCAAATTAAGTATATATTCATTCTTTAAGGAAAACAATTCTTTTAACATCTATTTGAGTCAAAACGAATGTTACGTAAAACATCGTTACGACGACTCAAAATCACTAGTATAGGGATTCGGAATTAAAATAGATATGTAAATCCCAATACTAGATAAAAACCATTTCCTTTCGGAAATCATTTACTATAACAACAGTGTTATAGTCCACCATTTCCTTAAATTTCTCGAAACGTCTATTTCAACAAGAACTGTTGAAATCTATGTTTCGATATTTAACACATTTTTAAAACATCGTTAAAAACAATTTAACTTCATTTTAAAAATATCACTTCTTCAAAAATGAATCCATTTTTATTCAATAATATATTCATGGTCCAGAGTTGTGAATATATCTTTTCTTTAAAAATCTTCTATAAATAAATTTATCCAATTCAATCTATTTCGAATTTATAAATACGTCTATAAATTCCATTTCTATTTTAATAACAATCTCGATTTATAAATCTTCTTTTTATTAACTTCTATATTTTACTTATCAAAATAAGTGATTTCGTATTTATAAACAGCATTTGTAAATTCCAATTTTATTTATAAGAATTTCAATATCAAATCAATTTCAATATTGATTTCTAAATTTATTTATCACTACTAAATAAATCCCTTATTTTTCTCAAATCATTCAATATTCTATTTTTTTAAATGGATTCTTCAAATTAAAATCATTTTACATTGATTTCCCAAATTATTTCAATTTACCAATTTAAATTTCTAATTGGATTTCCAACTTATCTCTTTTTAAATAATTTCCTTTTTAAGAAAATAATTTCAATTGTTCTTTCAATCTATTTAAAAAATCCAAATTTTAAATTAAATTACTCAATTTAAAAATCACTGTTTTATGAAATCCATTTATTTAGCATTTTCACTTAATTCTGGGATTTACTCAATACGATTATAAAAATTTACTTTTTATACTTTAAAAATTCCTTTCTTCAAAATTCTTCAATTTCAAAAATTAATTCACTTAAAAATTTCTATTTTGATTTCAAAAATTCAACTTCGTTTATCTTTGGAATCCACCGATGTCAAAACATCCATTCAGCTAAATTTTAGCTTCAATCAATTTCCAGACATCAATATGATTAATAACATCAATAATCATTCACAGATTCATACCACAGTATAAATAAAATCAATCAATGTGAGGGGTCCAGTTGGATCCCTCCAACCTGTTTCCCTGCATCCAAAGACGTTAGCACAATACCAATTCCGCTCCAGTACGGAATTATCGCGGTATATAGGTTTTTATAAATCCGCTTACTAACGGCGCAATAGGGTCTCATCCGCTATACGAGGCGGGAAATCATCAATCCAATATATACATATGCCAATATGTATATACTGCTATATATATAGATATATCCTATTATATCTAATATCACATCAACATAGCAATCATCAATAACTGCAAAAATTCCACTTTAAATTTGAGTGAGAAAAATCTCACCTTAGCTTTTATTTTTGCCATCCATTCTCCATCTTGACTTGTTTTCTCGATTTATAGCCCTTGTATAAATAATCGATAAGTTTATTAATACTTGTATTTTAAATCAAACAATTTATTATCATCCACTTATTAAATTTAAAACTAAACCCCTTTAAATAAACAAATTTGTTAACCATTCAATTTTAACTAAATTATTATTTTTATTTTAAACGGAAACCACATCCAATAAAAATGGTCTTTACGAGTTTTAAAAATCCAACCTTTATATAAATTTAACAACATTTACAACTTCTATATTACCCAAATCCTTTATATACAATACTATATTTACTGTTTTCCAACTCTTATAATTTTTCTTTCTGAAATAAATTTTCCGTTTCCATAAAAATCACAGTATATTTCCTCTGCAAAAATACCAATAATTTAAATTTATTTTCGAATTCAAATTGAATAAACATGTTGTAAATACCTCACTAGAGATCGAACGCAACCCCAGACCAGACATTAACGTCGCCTACCATCGGCATAGTCGCCGCTGCCTGCTCGAGTCACCCTCCATCACGCGACATGTCGAAGAACCCTTCTCCACGCTTCCCCCAGAACACCACGCGAAACCCAAATGCTTGCGCCCTAGCTGCCCACCATCGTCACAGCAATCGTCGACCGCCTCGCGCCTACGCGCGCGTGTTGCCACCGCTGTACCAAACTCCGCCAAAGAACTCGCGCTCGAGCTCAAGCTCGACACTTCATCGCCGTGCCACCCCTCCACCCTCACGCGCACAAAATCAAGAAACCCTGGCTCAACTGCCTTGACCTCGACTTGAATCGAAGCCACGTCGTCCTTCTCTGTCGCACCATCGCGACGTGCCTTCACGCGAGCTCGCGCCACCAAACTGCAGCCCCAAATCGCCTGCCCCAATCGCAAACCTCGCGATTGTCGAACCCCTTGTCAGTGACCCATTGCCCCAGCCTCACCTCAAAGAACAGTCGCGAAGAGAAAAAAACGGTCGCGAGATTTCATATTGCGAAAATTGAAATGAAGGCGGCCATTGGTTTTGAAATTTTTTTGTTCTGCTTTGGAACGGAGGAGCATTTTAAAATCGAAACTGAGGCATGTTCTACACGTTTTAGTATCGTGATTTTAGGCGAGATTCACGGGAAAGTATCGTGCCAGCTTTTCTTCTGATGTCGGCAAGAATTTAAATTATAAAAATTTAAATTGAACTTGATGAAATCTTCAATGCGTTTATCTATCGTGTGCACACATAGCAAGTCCGAAAAATACGAAATTCGAAATCCGATATCAGTTCAATATTCCGGATCAAATGGAACTGGTTTCGTCGAATTCCGAGACTGTCTGAAAATTGACTATTTTATAAATATCGGTTCGAGTGATTATTTTCAAAACTGAACAAAACAGTTCGAAATTAAATTCTGAAGCTTTAATCATCTTCAGTATTATCAATACGAATTTTAAAAGCTTTCGAAATATTTTTCTTCGACTTAAAATCGAAGATTTAAATTTTTATTCAACTCTCAATCGATTAAATTTCACAATTTAATTGTCAGTTTCAAAGTTATATCCGGGATTCGAATTAAATTACCGTTTAAATATTTAAAATAAATTAAATATTCTCAATTTAATTCGTTCAAAATTCTGGGTCGTTACAGACTTCCCTCCTTAAAAGAATTTCGTCCTCGAAATTACAAGTTAAGAAAAAATGTCCTTAACTCGTCTACTATTTTCAACATCTAAATAGTTTTACCAACTTATCAAAACAAATCTTCCTACTAAAGATTCGTTATCAATGCATCTAACTTTCCGACTTCAGTTATAAGTTTCAAAACAACATTGTTTAACTTCTAAATTCAAATTCGAGTTTAAATTCAAATTTTAACTTCAAAATTTTCTCAAAATTTTTTCTAACACTCGAAATTTTCGAAAAATTTTGCCAGCGTCTCCTTTGCGCGGCTGATACGGTACGACTACAAAACGTCCCTACGGACTCTCAGATTTCAAAAAGAAAAAGAAAACGCCAAGCGGCTATAGAGAAATCATCAAAAACTCATATTAAAACTCAAATACGTACCTTTTTCGAGCAATTCAAATTTATCTTTGAAATCAAATCCAATTCATTTACACACCTGCATATCCAACTAGCCATTTTATCTAGTTACAGCATTCAAGTCATTTTGCAAATTCAATTACAAATTTTCAATATAAACTACTTATATCATCTTTACTTCACTATTGAAGCTATATCCATTATCTTCAATTTTACATTTCAAATTTTATTTGAATTCAATTTCACATTTCAACTTCCCATTTGAATTTACTTTACCATTTTAATTCAATTTGGATTCAATTTATCTTCAATTCCGAAATATGGAATTTCATCGATTAACTTTTATTTACAACTGCTTATTTTAGATTAGTTTCAATTACTAATTCATTACGAATTCTAATTCACTTATTCAAATTCGGTTTCAACATTTAAATTTTAATCTTATTTACTTCATTCAATTAGCCTCACTTACTAATTTTTAGTTTCAATTTCAGTTTCATTAAATCACAGTTGTAAATTTATCTATTCATTCACAATTTTATTTTCATAATTCAATACTCAATTCCAGAGTCGTTTCCATTTTTTCAAAACCATTTGAAAACAATTCAAATTCCATTTGAATTTCCAAACAAAAACCCAAATTTTCAAACAACTCCTATTTAAAACAGTTTGGCAGCAATTCCTCTTCCGGAAACCCGAAAATGAATTCTAATGATGTGGCCACCATCATCAGGATTATTTTCCAACGACCTAAAAGAGTTTAGAGCTTTTATCTTTTCAAAACATTTTTCCAACCTTTGAAATTCATTTTCAAATCAAAAAGATTTAAACTTCCAAATCTCCAAAATTTTCAAATTCTTTTCAAACATTTCCAAAACTTCTCTGGAATTCCGTTTCAAATTACAATTCACATTTATAATTCATATTCTCAAATTCTACGTGTATATGGATTCATTTCTTAATTCTTTATTTCTTTGATTTCAATTTCATATATAATTTTTCACATATATATATCAATGATGATAATTAAATAATATTACTTCTAGCAACCATGCAACCATATACTATAGTAATTCATAGAAAAACATTCTTTTCTATACAAAAATAGTTTTGGGCAAAATTATTTCATTTACCCTATTTAAAACAATACTGTGCCGAATTGTTCTATTCGAGTGTTTAGAGATCCCTATCAATGATCGTTAATTACTCGTATTGACCAGAATCCATATACCACTCAATAAATCAATCATCACAATATAAAACAATTTTTATATTCACTAACAAATACGCGCTCATATCTATTATTACACTCAACTCATTCTAGAGTACTGCTGACTCTATCTCTAATGAGTAACACCCAACAGAGCAGGGTTATCGCTTAACCATATGCTCTGATACCACTTTGTCACATCCCGAAATTTTCGACTTTCGAAAATTCGACATCGATACTCACTTTATCGACTGCCGAGCAATCGAGTGCCGGAAACTCCAATAGTGAGGGTTTTAGAAAGAAGAAGTAGAAGAAAAAGAGAAGAAGAAGAAAGAAAGTAGAGAAGAAGAACAACAGAACAACAACAGATACAGAACAGAGACAATATCAGAAATCTTACACATCGCAGCGGAACAATATATAATAGATAAATGAATAATCTTTAAACAAAGAACTATATCATTTTACATACATCAATCAGAGTCAATATACAACTCAATACAATACATCACATCAATGGACAGTTATATAACTTGTCCTCATACAGAATACACAGCGGAATAAATAACATCATATACAAATACTACGCCTCGTCATCCAGCTTATCTCCAAGCTCCAGAATATCCTGATAATCTAACTCTAGGCTGCCCGTGTGGAAATTGGTGGGCACCCAGAGTTTAGAAGGGAACAATAAACTCCGAGTCAGTCATGGTGACTGGTGTGAGATCGTAAAACAGTTATCTTTAAATTTAACAACAGAAATATTTTTAAAGTCAATTCGCAATGCTTTTGAAAAATGAAACTACCATAAGACCTCCCACCACACACACAATGCGAACGCAGACTTGGAGGAGATTTATTCTTATGATAGTCAAAAATGCTTACTACGCAAAATCAAATCATTTTGATATTATTATTAGTGCATAGTGGAAAACATTTCGAAAGTATAATATAAATCTTAGCCAGCATAGGTACCATTATATTATGCCTGCTATAGCTGCCTCCTGAGGAGACAGGTTATACAATTGAAATCGTAAAGGCCCGTATTGTTTCTTTGGATTTCCAACAAATGGTCAGGCTAAGGAACTTCCTATCCACGATGGGTACGTCCCTGGAATAGACGACCCGAGAACCTAACCGGATCTCTGCCAACACAAGGCCGGGTTACCTCTGCAAAAGTAGGTAACTACTGACACGCGTATGCCATCCCCCGATCGTCACCGATCTTCCCGAGGATCCCCGATTTCCAACAAACCACAAAGTAATAATAACTGTGCAGCAACCACAGAGGTTAAGTATCTGGGCTCCATACCATGATACCACCTTTATCCAGAAGGAATGACATACACTAAGGGGCGCTACTCCCTAGAACCTTGCTGCATTCGTCCTGTTTCGACCATTTCCGGGGTGTGAGGCTCGACGAAGTCTCGTCCACAAAGCTACGCTTTCTCAAAAAGCCCTGCTTCGGGTCAAACAAAATGATCAACCTATGATCACAAAGATATAAGATCAAACAAATGATCATATCACAAATGATCAAACACTGATCATTTCACAGCAACACTCAGTATGCCACGTTACCAAATTGGGATATATCGCTGATAAATTTCAACTACATAACCTCTGAGCTCGTACGTCTCAGAGAAGGGTGTTAAGCTAAGAGAATAAATTCTCCGCCACCAACAGAAATGTATTTGAAAGAAATCAGCTTTATATCTCAAATTGTAACGTCAGACACACAATCCATACAAGTCTGTTCCGGGATCGAACAGAACCGAAGGCACTTCTCACGAAGCCCTTGCATTTCCGGATAATTTTCAATCACGTCAGGACTTCCCGTCACTAAGGGTGATAAAACCTCTAAATCGAAGATCAGTCGATGTAGAGTAACTCGACGGTAATCCTTCCGTTTCCAAAAAATATCCGGTCTTCAACACCGGTCTTCGAATGCAATTCATAACGACGTATCACATATTCGGAATGGGTTATACGACCCCATGGTCCTTTCCCGGCTAACCCGAATAGTGAGCGATTTTTCAAAAATAAGTGTGGCATTCAAATTCATCCAATTCACAACAAATACCTATCTAAAGGTAATTATTGATAGTCGGTTATTTAACTATCAATAAAGATGCGCAACATCATCAGATTCCAAATAATTTTCCAAAATTATTTTATCTTCCAAAATATCTTTACTAGATATAAAATTTTCCACACTTCTAAAATAAATCGATATTTTTTTTTTTCACAGTCTCCTTTTTTTAAATTCCATAGTGAATTTATATTTTTCAAATATATACAGATATACGATTTTCAAATCGATTTAAATATTCAATTTCAATTCATCTTTACAAAGATAAATTCTCAAAACGTTCATTTCATTTTGGGAAAGAAATTTCATACTTATTTAAAAATAAGTATCTCCCAAATCTATTTATTTTCAACACTTGAAAATATTCAATATACTTAAATCAAATTAAGTATATATTCATTCTTTAAGGAAAACAATTCTTTTAACATCTATTTGAGTCAAAACGAATGTTACGTAAAACATCGTTACGACGACTCAAAATCACTAGTATAGGGATTCGGAATTAAAATAGATATGTAAATCCCAATACTAGATAAAAACCATTTCCTTTCGGAAATCATTTACTATAACAACAGTGTTATAGTCCACCATTTCCTTAAATTTCTCGAAACGTCTATTTCAACAAGAACTGTTGAAATCTATGTTTCGATATTTAACACATTTTTAAAACATCGTTAAAAACAATTTAACTTCATTTTAAAAATATCACTTCTTCAAAAATGAATCCATTTTTATTCAATAATATATTCATGGTCCAGAGTTGTGAATATATCTTTTCTTTAAAAATCTTCTATAAATAAATTTATCCAATTCAATCTATTTCGAATTTATAAATACGTCTATAAATTCCATTTCTATTTTAATAACAATCTCGATTTATAAATCTTCTTTTTATTAACTTCTATATTTTACTTATCAAAATAAGTGATTTCGTATTTATAAACAGCATTTGTAAATTCCAATTTTATTTATAAGAATTTCAATATCAAATCAATTTCAATATTGATTTCTAAATTTATTTATCACTACTAAATAAATCCCTTATTTTTCTCAAATCATTCAATATTCTATTTTTTTAAATGGATTCTTCAAATTAAAATCATTTTACATTGATTTCCCAAATTATTTCAATTTACCAATTTAAATTTCTAATTGGATTTCCAACTTATCTCTTTTTAAATAATTTCCTTTTTAAGAAAATAATTTCAATTGTTCTTTCAATCTATTTAAAAAATCCAAATTTTAAATTAAATTACTCAATTTAAAAATCACTGTTTTATGAAATCCATTTATTTAGCATTTTCACTTAATTCTGGGATTTACTCAATACGATTATAAAAATTTACTTTTTATACTTTAAAAATTCCTTTCTTCAAAATTCTTCAATTTCAAAAATTAATTCACTTAAAAATTTCTATTTTGATTTCAAAAATTCAACTTCGTTTATCTTTGGAATCCACCGATGTCAAAACATCCATTCAGCTAAATTTTAGCTTCAATCAATTTCCAGACATCAATATGATTAATAACATCAATAATCATTCACAGATTCATACCACAGTATAAATAAAATCAATCAATGTGAGGGGTCCAGTTGGATCCCTCCAACCTATTTCCCTGCATCCAAAGACGTTAGCACAATACCAATTCCGCTCCAGTACGGAATTATCGCGGTATATAGGTTTTTATAAATCCGCTTACTAACGGCGCAATAGGGTCTCATCCGCTATACGAGGCGGGAAATCATCAATCCAATATATACATATGCCAATATGTATATACTGCTATATATATAGATATATCCTATTATATCTAATATCACATCAACATAGCAATCATCAATAACTGCAAAAATTCCACTTTAAATTTGAGTGAGAAAAATCTCACCTTAGCTTTTATTTTTGCCATCCATTCTCCATCTTGACTTGTTTTCTCGATTTATAGCCCTTGTATAAATAATCGATAAGTTTATTAATACTTGTATTTTAAATCAAACAATTTATTATCATCCACTTATTAAATTTAAAACTAAACCCCTTTAAATAAACAAATTTGTTAACCATTCAATTTTAACTAAATTATTATTTTTATTTTAAACGGAAACCACATCCAATAAAAATGGTCTTTACGAGTTTTAAAAATCCAACCTTTATATAAATTTAACAACATTTACAACTTCTATATTACCCAAATCCTTTATATACAATACTATATTTACTGTTTTCCAACTCTTATAATTTTTCTTTCTGAAATAAATTTTCCGTTTCCATAAAAATCACAGTATATTTCCTCTGCAAAAATACCAATAATTTAAATTTATTTTCGAATTCAAATTGAATAAACATGTTGTAAATACCTCACTAGAGATCGAACGCAACCCCAGACCAGACATTAACGTCGCCTACCATCGGCATAGTCGCCGCTGCCTGCTCGAGTCACCCTCCATCACGCGACATGTCGAAGAACCCTTCTCCACGCTTCCCCCAGAACACCACGCGAAACCCAAATGCTTGCGCCCTAGCTGCCCACCATCGTCACAGCAATCGTCGACCGCCTCGCGCCTACGCGCGCGTGTTGCCACCGCTGTACCAAACTCCGCCAAAGAACTCGCGCTCGAGCTCAAGCTCGACACTTCATCGCCGTGCCACCCCTCCACCCTCACGCGCACAAAATCGAGAAACCCTGGCTCAACTGCCTTGACCTCGACTTGAATCGAAGCCACGTCGTCCTTCTCTGTCGCACCATCGCGACGTGCCTTCACGCGAGCTCGCGCCACCAAACTGCAGCCCCAAATCGCCTGCCCCAATCGCAAACCTCGCGATTGTCGAACCCCTTGTCAGTGACCCATTGCCCCAGCCTCACCTCAAAGAACAGTCGCGAAGAGAAAAAAACGGTCGCGAGATTTCATATTGCGAAAATTGAAATGAAGGCGGCCATTGGTTTTGAAATTTTTTTGTTCTGCTTTGGAACGGAGGAGCATTTTAAAATCGAAACTGAGGCATGTTCTACACGTTTTAGTATCGTGATTTTAGGCGAGATTCACGGGAAAGTATCGTGCCAGCTTTTCTTCTGATGTCGGCAAGAATTTAAATTATAAAAATTTAAATTGAACTTGATGAAATCTTCAATGCGTTTATCTATCGTGTGCACACATAGCAAGTCCGAAAAATACGAAATTCGAAATCCGATATCAGTTCAATATTCCGGATCAAATGGAACTGGTTTCGTCGAATTCCGAGACTGTCTGAAAATTGACTATTTTATAAATATCGGTTCGAGTGATTATTTTCAAAACTGAACAAAACAGTTCGAAATTAAATTCTGAAGCTTTAATCATCTTCAGTATTATCAATACGAATTTTAAAAGCTTTCGAAATATTTTTCTTCGACTTAAAATCGAAGATTTAAATTTTTATTCAACTCTCAATCGATTAAATTTCACAATTTAATTGTCAGTTTCAAAGTTATATCCGGGATTCGAATTAAATTACCGTTTAAATATTTAAAATAAATTAAATATTCTCAATTTAATTCGTTCAAAATTCTGGGTCGTTACATTAGTTGCCATTGGGGTAGGTAGACTGTTTGCCTGATCCATTTTGTTTTGATCAGAATTTATGATTTGTATTTCTTCTGGCTTAATTGTATAACTGAATTTGATAATCTTCTGACTTCAATTCCCAGAAAGTAATGTAGATCTCCAAGATCTTTAATAGAGAACTCTTTGTTCAGTTGTTAAATGAGATTGCTAATTTCAACTGTCACTGTTTCCTATAACAATAAAATCATCTACATATATTAGTACATACATAGCAGTATTTTTAGAAAATCTTGTTAAAAAAGAGTTATCAGATTTTGTATGATTGAAGCCAAGTTTAATCAAAGTTGTTTTTAATTTCTCAAACCACAACCTTAGTGCTTGTTTGAGTCCATAAATTGCCTTATTGAGTTTGCAAACCAGTTTACTTACAGCTTGTTTGTAACCATCAGGATGCTCCATTTATACTTCCTCTTGAAGAATTCCATTTAGAAATGCATTGTTGACATCCAGTTGCTTTATTTTCCAATTTTTATATAAAGCAATTGTAAGAATGATTACAATAGATGTTGGTTTGACAACTGGTGGGAAGTTTTTGTAACGACCCCATCGCTATGCCCAGTTTAGCAAAGAACATTACAAGTAATGTCGTCTACTAATCCAGAGAATACGGCTGGTTAAGGGCGATCGAATGTGAATATATCTTTATACTAACACTGACACGTCTTATTTAACTTTTTGAGGATCTG
Organism: Allium fistulosum; assembly: GCA_030737815.1. Taxonomy (NCBI): domain Eukaryota; kingdom Viridiplantae; phylum Streptophyta; class Magnoliopsida; order Asparagales; family Amaryllidaceae; genus Allium; species Allium fistulosum. Next base: position 1,079,554,512 of record CM060906.1, on the reverse strand, counting down.
AACTGAAATTTAGACGTGTACAGTATTAATACAAAGTAATAAACACACCGATTAAAAATATTCAGAACAGTATATAATATAGATAAATCAGAATCAGAGTCACATATTACAGCGGAATAATATACATCATCATAACATAATAGAATGCAAGTCTATAAAATATCAGTACTAGACCCACATAAATATATACATCATATCCAAAATCTTGTATCAGGTACAAAGTCACTGCTATATAATATAAATGACATAAATTCCTAACTGTCAATATATACAAATATGAAGTAAACTAAAACTATCAAAATAGTCTACTTCAATGCTAGCCCAAAATCCAAAGGTCAATGGGTCCCTGTACCTGTAAAGTCTCGACCTGACCCGAGTATTAAAATAATAAACGGGTCAGACTATATCTAAATAAAAGGTGAGATACTAATATCATAACTTTATGACTTAAAATAATAAGCCATAATAAAATATGCTAAACAAACAATTATAATAAGGAATATTAATTAAATTTTCCACTTTATAAACCTATAAATGACAGCTTTAAATTAAGTCATTTCCAAAATATGCCTAAAACCCAAAATTCAAAAAGGCATATCAAACCAATAATCACAAATCTCACCAGCTTTGACTTAACAATAACCAAATAAGTCTTAAATAAAATATGCCTGAAACAAATACAAATAAGGCATATCTAACAAACCACCATTTCATAAATACATATCAAGTCTCAATAGACTATCATCTCAAAATATGGTGATCACCAATTCAAAATTCCTCAGAGCCATAAAGGATACATAATATTCATACTAAAAATCTCTGAAGAAATAATCATCAATAATGAAATAATAATGGTAGTCATCTATCAGTTTAATACAGACATGAAATCTTTTGAAAGAGACCCGCTACATAGGAAGGAAACCTTCCGAAAGAGATTGTAGATTATGGATACCACTCAAAGAAAAGAGTAGCCGCATACCTAATCTGTCCTATGCAAATTTACCTTCCAAAATAGGTAAACATTGTCTAACTGTATAACATAAAATAAACCGATAGGTTGTAGTATCTATAGACTACGATGCATGTAAAAATCTACCTTCTGTAAGAGATAGCCGTATTTACATCATGACAGATCTTCCGAAAGAGATCTGCCTACCTAAATCTAAAAATGTATCGATTCTCAGCCTAATGAAAAATGAGTTATCTTCTCTCGAGATCTATCGGTCTGAAATCCGAACACCATAAGATAATACAACTCTAAGTGTTAATTACTGTCACTCCAGTAACCATAAGAATTTAGCTAACTGTCCCATACCAGAAAGTAAATTCAAGTATTTACTAAAAGCTAGTAATTTCCACTCAAACTCTATTTAACAAATTATAATAATAATTGAAAGAATTGTACAAAGTGTCTCATACCACCCGACAATTCAATCGTTTATTAAAATTCTTTGTTTCATAGAAATCACAAAATTCAGCATCCAATTCAAACTTGCATAAAGATAGCTAAAAGCTAAATATAATAAAAGCCAACAATAGTTTATAGCTTGAAAGTAATTAATATAATTTTATCATATAGAAATGAATTCTAAATATTTTATCTGTAATTCACTTTCAAATTTCTCACCTTTTATAATCCGTAATAAATAAAATAAAAGAGTTTTTATATTAGTTTATATATATAATATTACTTCACAAACGATTTAAAACCATAAACTATTTGTAAACTTGAAATTTTAGTTAAACTCATTTTAAGACAAGGCTTTGCTTTTCATATTTGATAACTTACTTTATTTTGAAAATTTATTTAAACATATAAATAAAGATTTAATTTTCCAAAGGCTTTCAAATTCTTTCTAAAATCATTTAAACAACTTTTATAGCTAAAATTATTGGAAATTGAATTTATTACTTTCATAACCATTTTTTTTCCTAAAATAATACCATGTCTTATCTTTTGCCTCTAAAGCATTTCTAAAATTATATGCTGATAAATAATAATTTTTAAAAACGATTTTTGTACATAAATATTACTTATTTTTAAGAGTTTTAATTGGAAATTTTGTGATAAGCAATAAGTTAAGAGGATAATATAATCTAACTATATATATTTTATAAACTAAATTCCAATAAGGATAAAAATGGATAAAATCTCATTTTTGAAATTCATTTAAATATTTCAAACGATAAATCCAACGAAAATTCAACATCTTGGGCCATCATCGCTCTATAAAATATAATTCCATAATATAGAATTATTTATCAATCCGAGTTGCTTTCCGGCAAACTCCGATTATACAACAATGTATGTATTTTCAACCATCAATCAAACTTACAATAAACCATACAAAATTTAACATGTAATCTTATTTCAACCATTTATAACATTTTTAACTATTGATTCAAGTCCAATATTTCAAACATTCTATTCAACCAATTCAAACCACATCATTAATGTAATTCCAAATGAAGCATACATACGGAATAATGCAACAAGTATGCTTGAAACCATCTATGTTATTACAAGTGAATAATGCAAGAAACCAATCCAACAAGTAAAAGAAATTTATTTTGATATATATAGAAATGTGAGTTAATAATAACTCACCTTAACGATGCAAAGAATACAGCTACTAGCAGTCCAGCGACTGTGCCTCGCCAAACATCGTCACCCGATATGAGCACCATCGGCCCAGCCTAAAATAGCCTTAGCCAAACTTGGTGACGTGCCAAAAATCATCGTGCCTCAGCTTCTGCCGCCACGCTCATTCCCTAGGTTAAAGCTTCCTCCTATTGTGACCTGAGGCGAGCGCCTTCCTCCCATCGCGATACTGACGCGAGCGCATTCCTCCTATCGCGGTCGAGAGCAGTCCAAGTTCGCCTTCCTCCGGTCGATTGATCTTAGCACACGCGATTTACATTTTTTTTTCTTCTCAATTTTAATTTTGATATATGCTAGGGCAAAATGTCTTTTAGGATTTCAGACCTAAAAGAGAAAGTAATGCCGTATGAAATGTTTATTAGCCTCTTTCTATTAATATAAATTTTTAAAGTAAACTAGTTTGAAAGAGAAAGCAAGTTCATAGATTTAGATTTAATAAGGAGATGGACTAATGGGCTAAACTTTAACTTAAGGCCTAAAATAATCAAATACAAATTACTATGCTTGGCCTAATGAATATATTAAATTAACCTAACTTATTAAATCAACTAAGTTAAGTTAGATTAAATTTTCACAAACCAATTTAGTTATAAATTTATAAATTCCAATAATAAATTTAAATGATATTTCGACCAAATTGAATACACAACTTAAATCATTTATTCAAACTAGATTGAATTTCATAATCAAATTACAAAAATTTCATATTTATATTTTATCACACAAATAAATTGAAATTAGTTAGGCCGTTAGCAATAGGGTTGTCACTGTTTCATTGAAGTCAAAGCCATGTTGTTGTGAGTAACCTTTTGCTACCAACCTGGCTTTAAGCTTTGATATAGATCCATCTGCATTTCTTTTCAATCTATAGGTCTACTTACACCCAATGATATTTTTATAACTTGGTATGGTAACTAGGCTCCATGTGTTGTTTTTTTATGAGTATTGTATTCTTCATCCATAGCTGTTTTCCATTTTTCACTCTGTATAACTTGTTGATAAGTATATTGCTCTTCAGTGTCAAGGCTTGCATTATATAATTTTGGTCTGAAAATTCCACTCTTTGCTTTAGTAATCATATGATGACCAGTTGTTGCAGGTACAGGGGATTGATGATTTGATATATCCTCAAATTCAGACTGTGAACTTGATGTATGTATTTGATCACTTCTTTGTTGATCAACTGATTGATGACTGATATCTTGATGAGTTGCATAATAAGGACTCATGGGTGATTTGTCTGACACATGACTTGACCCATCATTGGGTACTGTGTGTTGTGGTCTAGAATCATTGAATTGATCCTCATCATACATTTCTTGATCATGTGGTAAGGGAGGTATTGAAAACTTTGAGCTGTAAATCTTCTGTGTTGTTTTTATCTCCTTTTCACTAAATGGAAATACATCTCCAATGAAGACGACATGTCTTGAAATGAAGACTCTTCCTTTGCTGTCTAGGTATTTATATCCTTTAATATTGTTTGCATATCCCATAAATATACAGGGTGAAGATCTAAAACTTAACTTGTGACTATTATATTGTCTTAAGAATGGAAAGCACAAGCTTCCAAATACCCTGAGACTTTTGTAGTCAGGTTGCACATTGAATAGAATTTCAGTTGGACTCTTTCTTGTAAAACCTTAGTTGGCAACTTGTTGATCAAATATACTGCTGCTCCAAAAGCATCGAGCCATAATTTCAGTGGCAAGGATGCATGAGCTAGCATGGAAAGTCCTATTTCAACTACATGCCTATGCTTTCTTTCAATTAATCCATTCTGCTCTGAAGTGTAAGAGCATGTAGTTCTATGTAATATCCATTTCTTTTGAAAACACTCCTTAAGTGTTTTGAACTCTGCACCACCATCAATTTGTATGATCTTGACTTCATTACCAGTCTGCTTTTCAACCTATGTTATAAACTGTAAGACTACAAAATATGTTTCAGACTTTGCTTTTAAGAAATATATCCATACATATCTTGAATATGCATCTATAAATGATATGTAATATTTAAAGCCATAGTTTGTATCAATAGGAGTTGGTCCCCATAAGTCTGTAGCCACAAGTTCTAGTGGCTTATTATATTTAGTTTCAAAATTTTGAAATGGCAGTTTATGATTTTTTCCTAAATGACAATATGTACAGACATATGGAGTTGATGCATTATCAAAAGAAATTTTATAATTATTCAATATTTTCTTTACAATATCTACACTTGGATGACCAAGCTTACAATGCCATATGTCAAAAGTACTCATATTCCTTTTATTTTGAGATAATTAGCAAACATTACAGCACAGATTTTGTTTCCAGTACTTCTTGAATCAGCTAGAGTAAACTTGTAAAGGCCCTTCACTGTTTTACCCTGTAGAAGAATTTTATTTGTTAGTATATCTCTTATTAAGCAATAACTTGGATAAAATTTAAAATATACATTATTATCACAAGCAAATTGAGATACACTAAGCAAATTTTTCTTAATTTGTGGAGCTCTTAAGAGATTATTAAGATATAATATCCTTTCACCTTTTATATAGCCATTACCCATATGAGTAATTTTAGTTGACTCACCATTACCCATGTGTATACACTATTTACCTTTGTACTCCTTGTTTCCCAAATTTAGATTGCTCAGATTATTGGTAACATGATTTATAACTCCTGAGTCTGGATACCATGTGTCATCTTCAATATATTATATCTTAGTTGTATCATTATAAATGCTTTTAGGAAATTCAGTTTGATGCTTGGCATCTTACTGTATGTTGGCCAAATTTGCACTTGGTTTTTGACTGCTTTGTTGCCCAGGTGTGTAGTAAACATCAAATATGAAATAATACTTATTTGTTGCGTGGCCAAATCTTTCACAAATCTGACATCTTGGTCTGCCATTGCTGTTGTTACTCCATCTACCACCTCTTCCCGTGTATCTATATGATTGATTGCCTCTTTGATTGTTATTATTTGACTCATTTCTTGATAGAGTCCTTTCTTGATTTTTTCCTTAATTTGAGATGTAATTAACTGAAAGATCAGAGATAGTTGGTTTTCTTTGCTCCAACCTGCTTTCATGAGCAAGGAGTGTGGAGTTTACATATGACAGGAATGGTGTGATATCCTTAGATGATATTATTGCCATAATGGCTTCATACTCATTATCTAATCCACCTACGATAGACAAAATCTATTATGTATCACTTACAGCATACCCTGCTGCACCAAGTAAGTCACACAATGTTTTGATTTTGGAAAGACAGTCTCTCATAGGCATGCCATTTTTCTTTAAGTTTTGTAATTGTCTTTTATAGTGCATCACTCTTGCTGCTGATTGAGAATTGAACACTTGTTCAACAATGGACCATATTTGATTAGCATTCTTGCATCCTATAAGCTGTGGCAACAAACTTGCACTTACTTTAGATAATATCCATGAACATAACAGGTTGTCTTACCTTTGATAAATTGTGTATTCTCTGTGTAATGTTGAACTCCCTTCAGTGCTTGAAATATACTGCTCTGGCACTTGTTTTGTTCCAAGAATATGTTCTTCCAAGTCATATCCCCTTATTGTTGTTTGAACTTGAAACTTCCATAGTAAACAGTATGTTTCATCTAGTTGGATTTGAATTAACTGAGGCTATGGACTTACTATGATCTTTGATATGTTTTTTGCAGTACTTGATGGTGCAGGATCCAAACTTGGGTTTGCAGCAGTTGATGAATTGTTATTTATGTCCCCTTCGGCCATGATTAAAAATTCAAGAAAGAGTAAATGACAAGATATTCACTGAAAGAGAGAACCAAGAACCTGATTCGTAGATAAGTGCTGAATGAAAGCAAATTTTCAGGTGAACTTGCCCAGTTTCTCATAATGGATCGGAGAGCAACCAGTGATCTTGATCGCTGGTAAGGCTCGATGATGATCTTAGTTTTAGTTTTCTTGATTTTCTTTAAAAACTGAAAGCAGTTGAAGAGTTGAATGATGATAATTTTTTGACAACTCTTCTTGGCAAGGCTTGATGATGAATTCGGTGATTTAATGAAATTAGATAACTGAAACTCTAGCAGTTTCAAATGATGAGTCCAAAAATCTGATGAACTACAGCCAATCCAAATGATGAGATGGCCTCTGATGGATCTTGGCAAAGAAATGATCTGTTGTTAAATAGTTTTTGATGGCTCTAATACCATATTTGAATTTGAGATAAAGTTTTGATATAAAATGAAAACAGAATGATGTTATTATTCTATCATTTGATACTTTGTTACATACGGCTATTGATGCTATTTATAAAGAATGCTGAGATGAGTATGTGGGTAATTTGGCTTATATGAAGTACAAACCATTACCCAAATATAAAGATAAAACCCTACTCCATATCAATACAGTCGTTTATTTTACTTCGTTGCATATGTTTCTTCATTTCTTCTGATAATATAGCCATAAAATTTGAACTGGCGTGGGAAGAATGCATACTGAACAGACCGTATTACAAAAATAGTTCAGACACGAGGTCATGAAACCTGAACTGATAAAGCACTGTTAAGTGCTCTTTATCTACTCTAAGAATCACAACATGAAAGTATGGATGAAACTGAGCTGACACTATTCACTATTGGTTGAAGCATGCACCAAACATGAGAACCAAAAATATGCATAAGCATGCAACAAACTGGGAAGAAACTATGAGACTAAATGTGGCTACCTGGTTGAAGCATACTTCATGTATGTACCAAGCATGCACGAATGAACGTAGCTGCTTGGTTGAAGCATACTCCAAGCATGTGTCGATCATGCACCAAATATGCACAAGTTCAAGCATGCACCAGTGGAACCGGTTGATGTAGAGTTAGGGATATGCCCCTAGGGACTATTCTATAATTTATTGTAAATGATTAACTATGTAGAGTTAAAATTCCTTTTGATTTTCTAAACTTCATTAATTTTGAGTGCTAAAATTAATTATTTGATATCTATATACATTTAATTATACAATTATATAAAAAAGCACTTAAAATATGAGAATCTTATGTTTATATTAAAACAATTTAATTTAATATATACGCGTCTGTCTATATGTATGTATGTATGTATGTATGTATGTATGTATGTATGTATGTATATGTGTATATATATGCGTATGTATATATGAGTACTTTAGCACGTGCGATGCACGTGCATATGAGAAACTTTTATTAAAAAACATCATGTATAGGATTTTTTGGATCTCAAATCATGATTTTGAAGTATACTTAATATTATATGTTTTTACGTATATGATGCACAAATCAATTGCTTGTTGAAAGGAGAATTAGACTAAGTTATTTCAAGAAATAATAAAATAAAGCAAAGATAGTAATCAACTATTATATCATTATTTTGAAAAATGCAACAAACATAAAAATCAGTGCTTCCTATAGTTTGAAATCTGGAAACATTGCATCATTTCGGCATAAAAAAGTAAATAGTGCATAAAACCGTGATATTTATTATCTAGTAATGTTTTCAATCTCGTTTCTCAAAAAAAGTCCTTAGGCACGTCTAATGGATGCGTGCAAAGAAAAAAGTGAGATAGCTTATTTTTATTGCATTGTGGTATAAAAAAAAGAGTGTTTGCCGAATACAAGATAACTTAGCATTTAAAATTAGCATACATAATCCGAAAAGTCATGCAAGTTTCAAGCTATGTTGGAGATAAATTTACATTTTTTATTTTTGTACATGTTAATGACGATAACAATGCAACACTTACGACAGTTAGATATTATTGCATAAACCACAATGATCATTGTGATACTTTATTCATTTTTGGAGCTTGTATAAAATTAAGGAAAAAAGAGCATTGAAGAGTAAGTGTTAGCATGGATACATGCTTACATTCAATTATTAGCTTTAGTTCATCAGTACTTTTCAAGGTAGACCCAAATACATTTTTCACGATGAATATAAATATTGGTGATAAAACTGCTAAACAACCTATTTAAATACATCGGGTAAAAAAGATCTAAATCTTATGATTATAATAAAATTAGGCCATTCAATTGTCACAACATTATTTGGCCTGGTGAATCGAGAGAGCCTTAGCCGCCAGCGATTCTTCCGCCCCAGTCTTCTTGATCGCTCCCACCAGCGATTCGTCTCCGTCCTTTCTTCTTGCCGCCTGACATCTTCCTTGCAGCCTGTGAATGACTTCCTCCATCCTTAGAAATTCGCAATCTCCACTGGCTCCTAACCTGCCTCCGATTTCACCAGATCCACCGCCTGGTTTTCCCCCACTTATGACGACCGACCACCTGGTTGTCAATGACGATGGTTTTACCCAAGCCAGATCGAAAAAATGGAAACGGCAACCTAAAGTTATGCAACAATCTCCTATTGTAAACCAAGCATCCAATTCTATCCAGAATAAGAATTTTAGAACTCCTCCACACCAAAATGTCCAACATAAATCTGCCCGCATCAATAGTAATTTTAAACGCTCCACGCAATCTGAAAATGGAAATCCTGTTAACAATTGGAACTTTTCTACTTCGTCGAGTCGGACATGGAATGAAGTGGTCAAGGGTAATAGTGTTCCAGTCTCCATTCCATTAAAGTTTTACCGCCCTCGTGAATTCAATTTGATGCAATGTGCCAAAATGTCCATTGAGGTTGTTCAGGATGATAGAAAATAGTGGGATAATGCTATTATGATTTACGTTGTTGGTCCTAAACCATATTATCCGTACCTCAAGAACTGTATTAGTAGAGTATGGAAGCCGGAGGATGATTTTTCTATATACTATAAGGAAAATGAGTTTTATGTCATTAAATTTAACAGTAAAAAAGATTGTGATCGAAACCAAGAAAGTGGTCCCTACTATTATAACAAAAAATTGGTGATGATGAAAAAGTGATATCTTGGTATGCAACTTAACAAAGAACTTCTCAACTCTATTCCGATTTGGTTCTATTTTCCTAATTTACCACTTGACTTTTAGATAGAAGAGGGGGTTAGTCGTATCGCCTCAGTTTTGGATCCCCTATTAAACTAGACAAATTCACTGAAGATACAATAAAAATAGCGTATGCTAGAGTCTTAATTGAAATCATCAACTCCTTTGAGTTTCCGAATAAAATTCCTATTCTATCTGAAAAAGATGAAATCAACTGGAAAGAAGCGTCGTACGAATGGAAGCCGTCTATTTGTTCGAACTGCTCTAGTTTCAGTCACAGTGAATCTCACTGTCAATTTCAAAAGGTGTGGATGCCAAAAGTTTCTCAATAGAATCAGTCAAAGGGTAGTACTGAAATGAACATTGATATGAATACCAGTAATGAAATCAATGTGGGTATCAATTCAAATAATAACGATTCTAATATGTATACAGGTAGTGCAGAATAGGAAAGCTTGCTTAGCAACAGTCAAAATGATGATAAAACTTATATGATGAAAGTACAACAAAATCATGCAGTTCACAATGTCCAGTCGAAATCTTTGTTCACGACTTCTCATACAAATATTAGTCATAATTTACATGCTATATATTTGAATAAGGAAGTACAACCAAATATTATTTGTTCTAAGGAAACTAGCTGTAACAAATCTATGTTACCTGATGCACCTCCTGTCCCTCTACCCTTCCCTACAACTGAAGAACAGAAGTCCAAGAATCTGAATGCAATTAGAACAAGATCAACACACAAAATCAGATCAGAGGAAGTGCCGTTTGAATTAAAAGCCACCACCTCAGTAGATGTTATAAAGAACCCTACTTGGACCAGCTTAGTTAATCAGCTGAAAGGAAAAAAATAAAAAGACAAAAAGCTAAGATTTCGGGGACTGTTACTTCCCCTGCTGACAGTAGAAATTCAAAAACTAGCATTTAGATGGAGTTCCTATTTTGGAACATAAGGGGTATGAATGCCCCTTCCAAACAGATGGAAATTTTATATCTTTTAAATAGTAAATTTTTTTCTTTTTTGGTATTCTAGAAAATAAGTTATCGTCGAATAATATTGACAAATTTATGGCCAGAATCAATAATACATGGAAACATACTTATAATATTTCGACTGGTCAAAAAAGCAGAATATTAGTCCTTTGGGACTCCTAACAATGGTCGAATATTAGTTTACACTCTACTGAACAGTTTATTTCTTGTATATTTGTAACGACCCATAAATTTTAATGGTTTTAATAATATATTTAATTGAAAATTTGTGAATTTTAAATAATTAAATTTGGAAATAAAAACTTGATATTTGGAATACGTCTAATTAAACATAGCAAATGGTAAATTTTCATCTGATAATATGGAAGTTTATTTTGTTGTGTAATTTTATTTAAATTTAAATCAGTTAATATTTGATGATAATAAAATGTTTTCCAAACCTGAATATTTTTATATAATAAATTTGTAAATCATCTTCTGAGTGAGAAGTCATATTTCGTTTCGTCAAATTTGAACTGCTATTGCTTCATTTGTCTTAATTCCAGCGTTTTAGCAGCATTTTCGGTACCGATTATCGACTTTTGATAGAATGGTCGTACCATTGATATTTGTGTGCCGTTTTGATCGTCTCGTCGTGCTGATCTCTATGGTACATTCAATTCTATGTTTTAGATTTTCGGTACCTGGCGAAATCCGTGAATCGGATAACCGTATCGGTATGTTTCTAAAGTCTGTTGGTTTCTGGTGCCTTTTTATTTTCCACTGTGTTAATCAACAACCTCTAGCATTTTAATATTCCTAGAGATAACTCTGACTTTCACATTTCCCTATTCCAATTTATTATCTCCTGGTTCATTTCATTGTTTTGGTTCCAATTCAATATTTCCTCTGTGTTGTCTTTTGAGAAAGAAAATACATATTTATTTATAAGTTACGATAGGATATTCATCTTCATTATTCTTTTCGCATGTCCCCACTTGCGCATCCCATGTTCTTTGGTCATCCTCATCTCCATCGAAGTCGACCTAGCTGAGATCACCACCACATCTTCCCTCTCTCTCTCTCTCGTGTGTTACTCTTCCTCTCGTGTGCATCTCTAACCACCAATAGCCGAAGCTACCCAACCCATGCATAGATCTACCCACATCCTTAGTGCCCAACCTCTTCCTCCCCACGCAAGTGCCGCAGCCGTCCCAACCCACCACCGAGCAGCATTCACTCCTTTCTTTTATTTAAAGGTACCTATAGATAAGATCTGATATATATATAAAAATTTATAAGAGGTTTGTATATAATATGTTAATGTAGCAGCTATATATATATATTATGTCTATATATGTTATACTTTGTCCATCTTATACTCTGTCTATGTTATATAATATATATAGTTTAAGTATATATATAACAGTTAGTTTATATATTAGTATTTATATATATAATGTTCTGATTTTAAGTAAGTTCACAGTAAAGTATATATATGTTAGTGTGTATATATATAACAGTTGTTACAGTAGTGTATATTGTTTGAAACAGTTTGATATATATTAGTATACAATGTTCTATATATAATAATGAATACAATGTTTTGTATATATTAGTATATATAAGCTTATAGTATGTATATTTTTATTGTACGTACATTTGGTCCATATATACGAATAGTCTGCATATTTTTTTTGTACTTATTTATTTTGAGTATAAATTTATATTAGTTTTATAATATATTAGTTATATTTATGTTAGTTTGTGAGTATATTGTCTTTGCATATGGTTGTTCTGTCTACATATGGGTTATGAGTAGCCTGCATATATGTTATGTATATATATATATTGTTTAGATTTTAAGTTGTTTATAATCTATTGGATATATATAGGTCTGCCTGCATTTTTATTTTATATGTTGGTGTTAAACTTATATATATATTAGTATGTATATTTTATAGTTTATATATATATAGTATATCATATGTGTGCATTCAGTTTGGTATATATATATATATCTTTCAAATGTACTTGCTTAGTGTTCATATATATGTTTCGACTTTTAAGTTATATCTTTGTATTGAATAAGAGAATATAAGTATATAATATATAATGAAACCCGTATATACATTTATTTATATATATATTAAAGTTGGTTCTCTGGTTCGGTTTATAAAAAACACTTATATATATATATATATCTTTACTACTAATAATGAAAACACCATGAACGGATTTGCGCGGTGTCGTTTTGAAATCCCAAAAATGCCCCTTTTATTTCTTTTCTTTCGCACGCTGTTCGTATCGCATCGTTTCTTTCGCATCTGCTTCTCACCACATTTACTCTTCTCACTTCGTCCTCCCCCAAACTAAAAAACCTAAAAAGTCTCGCATCGTTCTCTCCTAGAATAAATAAACCTAAAAAGCCAGATCCTAAAGTCGCTGTAAACAAACGTTGCTCTACATCCACATCCAACTCGACTCACGATCCATTATCACTTCCGCTTCTTTCAGCCTTCCCCAAATTAAAACTCTTACTCTCATTTCTTCCTTCCTACAAAGCTAGACACGACCTCAGATCCAACGCGACTGTCGAAAACTAAATTCCAGAAAGGAAATTGTAGTGATTTAGGCACACAAGACGATGAGGTTGCAGTCCAGATTTGGGAGAAAGAGATAGTTCGTTTGCGCTGTGGGTTTGACAGTTGATTCGAATTGGGTTTTTTTTTCACAAATTCGATTGGGAATGGAGTGGTCGCGAAGTTCAATGGCGAAGAGGATGGCCGCGAGTGGTGGTTGGAATGCGTTGAAGTAGCGAGTTCACTGATTTGGTCGCGATTTCGAGGGTGGTAGGCGAGTTAAGTTGAAGGAGAATTGGGGTGATGGTGCTCGCAGGCGATGTTGGAATGCGCAGTAAATTTGCTCATGGGTTTGTGAGTAGAGTTCGATGAAGGGCACTATGATGTAGTTTGTGATTTCAGAGGGGTATTTGAATAGAAGTGGATGGTTTGATAAGTGCAGTGGCTGAAATGTATCAGTGTAATGGTGGTGGCACTGTTATTGAATGAAGATGGCTATGTTGTTGTTGGCGTGAAGGAAGAAGTATGATGATGAAACTGATTAACGATGAAGAAAGAAATGATGGTATTGTGGAGATTGAAGCAATAATGTTTGGTGAGAAGTGGCTGAGTGTAATAAAATGCAGTAGAAGGTTGAAGTGTGGACTGGCTGAGGTTGTGAGTGTTGCAGTCTGATCAGTTAGATGAAGTGCAATTGTTACAAAGTGCAGTGCAATTGTTGTAGGAGCTGTTAGATGAAGTTTGTAGTTGATATGATGATGGAGGAAGATGGAGATGATGTCATAGATGGGAATGCGACTGTTATAGTGATCTGAAATGTGGCGTTTGGTTGGAGGAATGTCAGGTCAGTTGTGAGATGTTTTGAAGTGTGGTGAAAGAGACATTTAATATAGCATTGCCTAGCTTAAAAGTTGCTTTATTTTTATGCTATTAATTTTGTATGAGTAAAAATAATGAACACATAAAACTCTTTGCTTTCTAAATTAAAGCTAAAATGGCAAAGGAAAATAAATATGCAACTTTTCATTCAAAATAGACTCAATTCCACTCTTTTTCTGTGGTATCATCAGTATGAAGATGATGAATTTATGGTTTCTGAAACTTTAATTCTCTCAACATTAGGTCAGTTCAGTTGAATCTCTGTTGTAGAAGTTAATGTTTCCTTCTTGATCCACTAGGTAATTAATTACTTTATTTTTCGATAATTTTATGCTATTATTTTTGTATGAGTAACAATAATGCACACATAAAACTTTTTGCTTTCTAGATTAAAGCCTATGATCGAATTAGTTTCTCCTCCATTCTAATTTCCAATCCATGCTCCCTCTTCTCACCAACTTTTCTCCCACCAGAAAATCGATTCGAAAACCTAAATTAATTCTCTCAATTCAATATCATATGGTTTCCCCATTCTTAATCCGGTAATTACCTATGAGTCATTATCATGAATTTTTCTCCTTCCTTATACAAAAGCACATTGATTCTCCTCAAATCTATAATTCTCACACTAATCTATTTGCTGTTAAGCGTTTTTTTGCTCCTAAGGTATTTTAATATTTTTAATTTTATAGCCTTTTGTTTTGTAGATTGCAATTTTTTTATGTTCTTATCTAACGTTAATTTCTTATCTTTTGGTTAGTTAGTAATATTTGGTAAGCAGTTATTAAATCTATCCACCTTTTAAGTTAATTATTGCATATGACCATCCATCTTCCATAGTCCTTACCCTTTTTCTCAATTTTTTATTCATGCTCACTTTTTCAGAAACCTAGAACCGCTCCTTTTAGTGTGAACTCATTTCTACACATCATTCTTAACCTACATGTTAATGTGATTTACATTAACTTAGTATTATGGGTTTTTCAAATTTGTGATATTCATGTGAAAAAATTGATTATATTTTAATGGAATTACATTTTTTTGAATTTTGAAAACGGCACGTGTTTATATCTGCTACATAAGTATTTTTATACATGTGTCTAAGTTTGAGTTATCTAAGAATGCATTGAGCCTGCATATCATTCTGCAGTTTACTAGAAATGGCTGAAACTGAAAATTATGTTTTTTTGTTGTATACAGCTTTGGATGGGCGCATATGAACATAAATATTTGAGTTTGCATGGAGGTTTGTACGTCAGGACATTCATAACTTGCAGCATATATAGAAGTGGGTTAACCATATAAGGTTAAGTTAACTCTTAGTTTCATCTTTAATTTTTAGCATTCAGAAATTGCAACGACAATATTTGGCGTTAAGTTATATGAAAACATTAGGGAGCTTTGTTGTAATTTAATTCATGCATGAACTGTTTTTATTTTTATGTTTAGCACAACTAACAGCAAACATTATATGTTACTTCTATCTATAATTCATTTTATATTTGAGTTGGAAATAACACGACATTGAAAATAGTCTCACCTTTTCAACAAATTCACGTAAAACATGGTCATGCTTTCTTATCTTTGTTATATGCAACTCTATCGCAAGAAATATGCTTATATTTTGCTGAAACTCCTTGATATACATGCACTGTACAAGGGATTAAATTACATACTGGATTAGATTACATACAGGATTACATGTGGATATTCAGTTATGAAGAAAGCCATTGAGAAGCTTGGACCGAAGCACAAAAAACACATTGTTGTTTATAGAGAAGGAAACGACCGATGCCTTACTGGAAAGTAGGAGACCAATGATGCCAACGCATTTAAATGGGTATGATGATATTTTTTCATATGAAAGTGTTTTAGAAGGAAAAAAAATATGTAAAAACAATTGTAAATAATATTCAGAAGGATGTATGGCAAAATAGGTATTCACATATATGTATGTATGGCAGGTGACACAATGAGTCATGATGCATGGATGAACAGTTGGAGATCTTTGGAGCATGTTAGTAGAGTATTGTGCTCAAAGATTGAATGGTGAAGCTCATGTTGGGTTATTGAGTTGGCTCGATGCGGATCAAGTCAACAGCGGTGATGTGGATTATATGTCCGAATAGTGATCATGAATTTGATAATTATGTAGGAATATTTGATGCGTTTATGTAACTTAAGTTGTTTATGTAAATATGTTTGTTATTGTTTGAAAGTGCTTTGTTTTCCACAACAGATGAATACGACAAGTGGTGTGATTTCATACTATGATTGGATTCTTTGTAGTTTATTTTTATACACCGGACATTTCAATGTGTGAAGTTTGCTTCCTTTTTTGGAATTTTTTTATTTTTTATTTTGTGATCAGGTCATTTCACTTTTATAAATAAGACTTGCAGTTGATTAGTGGATGAATTTTGAAATATTAGTTAGCTTTTGGGTTTCATCTTTGATGTTGGATTTGGATAGAAATATGAATTTGGTAATGTGCGTACAGTTAGAAGGCATAGCCGTCGTTTTTTTTGGAGCTTGATCATGTATATTCAGATGAAGTTGCATTAGGAATTGCAATAGAGTTTATTCAAGTTAAAGTCAGAGTACATAATTGTTTGCCAAATAAATTTTACTAAGTTATACATTGTCTATTTTCTTGGATAATCTTTTACTGAAATGTACCAAAAGATTATAAAGTATAAATTTTGCATAATTTGTTCATATTTATCTATTCAAAATTTAGTTGGACCTTTCATAGACATTGGCAGTCATAAAAACTGCCAATGACTTTGATGAAATCTTTAAGTTTAAATAATGCATCCCAAATTGGCCATAATAATAATTTATTGGAAGCCACCTTTTAAATTTCTAAACAAGGTCGTATATCAGAATCACCTTTCAAATTTGAAATTTCAAAAAGCCACGATGGAAATCATGTTAGTTAAATTCTCACTGTTAATAGAACTTTGAAAAGATGATGTATTCAGATAAATTTTTTGCTCACAGCCCACATAATTAGCTAAACGAGTATATGCATGTAAAAGTATAAGTATTATTTCCATTTCTAATAATGTAAAATAAGTCAAAACAAATGAAACAATGAAAGCTTTTAAGTTATTAGCTCTATGAATGTTCTTTAGCTGTCTCGGCCTTCTTGATTGTTGCTTCGGGTTAATTTTATGTTGGCAATGGTATTGTGAAATATACTTCCATAGGTGTAACCATAAATGCATGAATATTGTGATTGAGACTGTTTGACTAAAGTCCTAATTAAGTTTCAAAATGCACCAAACAACATTGCCAAAGAAGGTATGTAAATTAGGTCTCTAGAATTAAACTACTAAATAATTACATACATTTATGCAATTATTCAGTGAATAATTGCATACATTTATGCAATTATATCCAAAAATTGCAGACATTTCTGCAATTATTCACTGAAGAATTGCGGATGCAATTATTCGCAAAAAAATTATGAAAATTTCTGCAGTTATTTACTGAATAATTACCGACAAATATACGCAATTTTTTGATATAATTGCATAAATGTCTGCAATTATTCATTGAATAATTGCATAAATGTATACAATTATTCAGTAACTTAATTCTAGAGACCTAATTTACAATCTTATTTTGAGGAGGAGTTTTCGTGTATTAAGTTTGATTTTAAGGAGCTGAGTTTAATATTCATGTAATTAAATGCAGGTCCACCTGGGCGTGCATATATACTCGTACTGGATAATAATGAGGAGTCCAATCTGAGAAGTTGTTTCAATTTTCCTGAAGCCTATATATATTTGACCATATATATAAGTTTGTGTACATGTGCATATGTTGGTCAGTATATATGTATATAAGTTTATTATAACATTGATTTGAAAATAAAAATATATATATGTATTATTTTAATTATATGTTTGATTTTAATATATATGTTCTAAGTTAAAACAACGATTTTTAATTATATATATGTATTATTTTAATATTTGTCTTAAATTAAAAATATTGATTTCAAGGAAATAAAAAAAAATTCTGTTTCTATCAAGCCGATTGATTTTTCTCATTGATTCCTATCTATCAGCTTTGGCGATTAATTCGTGCCAATCTTACTTTGCTTTGGAATTCGTGCTTGGATTCGTAACTCATCTCATTCTCGTTCATCTCTAGCCTCGAAAGGTGAGCAATCACTCACGATTAACGTTCTTATATTTATTAAATTTGATTTCAATTGAAACGATAATTGAAACATACTGATGTTAGTTATTTAAATTGCTATATATATGTTATTTTCTATATCTGTTCACCTGTGACATCTGACACCATGATCTGTTAGTTATTTTATCACTGACGATATATGCATGTTGCTGATTTTTATATTATTATCACATATGTTATCGCTCTGCAAGTTCCTTGTTAGTATAGAATTCCCTATGGGTTGAAATGATACATACCCGAACGATCTTGTAGAATAGGAGAAAATCGTTATGGGTTGAAATGATAAACCTAAGCGATTTTCATTAAATTGAATTTGGGATTGCGGGTTGAAAAGATATATACCCGTAGATATTTAAATTGCAGATTGAAATGATAAATATCCGTATCACTTGACCATAGGATAAAAAATTATATACAGACAACGTTGGTATATATATATATATATATATATTGAAATGATTTTCATGGTTTAAAAAGAAATATATATAGTTTTATATAAATATTGGTTTTAAAATAATATATATATATATATAAATGTTATTTTATATATGTTTAAATTCTTGATTTTTAAAATTTTATGTTTGAAAATTTTAAAATTTTAAGCTAGTTTTGAAATTATAAATTTTAAGAATTTACTTATAATTTTACTATTTTAAAATATGTATAAATTAATTTTAATATAAAATAGATTTAAAAATAAGCTTTAATTTAATAAAGTTTAGTTTAATTAGTATATAATATGGTTTTAAGTATTTATTTAAAATTATATTTTAAAAGTAGATTTTATATAATTTTTAATAAATTAAAGGTTGGAAAGATATTGATTTGAAATTTTATCTGTTTAAGAATTATATTTAAATAAAATCGATTTGAAACTTATTGAATTTGAAATTTTAATGATATGATTTATAACTTGATTTTGAATAAAGGTGATTAAATGAGTATTTTCAAATTTAAATAAATCGAAATGGGATATTTAGTTTTATTTAAATTTGTTCTGAAGTTTTATTTAAATGTTATTTGATTGATTAAGTGAATATTTAAAAGCTAAATAATAGTAAGTTGAATTTGAAACATAAATGACACTATCAAATTTAGTTTTGTAAATGTTTGAATATTTAAGCTTTGAAATTTATTGGAGTTGAAATGGTTTAATTTGTGATTCAAATTTGTATTTGAAATCGATATAAATTGAAAATGGTTTATTAAGATGTTAAACTAAATTGAAATTTGATGAATTGAGATTGAATTAAACTAGATATTTGGAATTCGAGTTGATTTAAAACGATTTGTGAAATTTGAGGAAAACTATTTTTATTATATAAAGTATTTTTAAATATATTAAAAACTATTTTTAATACTTTACTTTATAAATTATTTTAATATAAACTATTTTAAATTTATAACTATTTTAAATTATTAATTATTTTTATTATATAAACTACTTTAACTTATAACTATTTTATTATATATACTATTTTCTATATCTAAACCGTTAAGTGGAAGTGTTATGTTTTTCAAAGTATTATGATTTCAAAGAGTTATGATTTCCAAGTGTTATGATTTCCAAAGTGTTATGGTTTCAAAGGTTTATAATTTTGAAAGAGTTATAATTTTGGAAAGTGTTATGATTTTTGAAATGTATATTATTTTAAGTGAGTAATGATCTAGAATTGATATGGTTTGGAAATGATATGATATTTTGGATATGGAAATGATATTTTGAAATGACCACGGTGTTATATAACGTTTGGTTGTTAAAGAGATCGGGATCGGTTATTGCCATACTCTCTGCCAATACCAAAACCACTTTAACAACTATGTACGTGGTGGAGATTCTAGAAATGAAGTAGGATGGTTTGGCGACGATTCTATATGGTATGACGTGACCCTGACTGTGACGACCGCCCATGACCCCTGCACCGAATCTAGAGGTAGTGCGCTGTAAAGTGTGCCAGGCGACCATGGACGATTGTCAAGGTAAGATTAAAACAAAAGAATCTATCGTATTACTCACAGCGCATGGACAAAATACAATAGAACATATGTATAGTGAAGCTTTACAGAACAAAATGACATCATATAAAAACTCCATAATAGTTGAATACAAGCATCCACATAGTCAATACATCCAGCCTCACTACATAACTCTCAGAGAATACAAAACAGCGGAATATCCAGTACATATAATAAGAAGATAATATGCAACCCTCTAGCTCGTCTTCGATATCAGCATCGTGAGAAGAGAACAGCACCTGTCACCTGCTACCTAGTCTGCCCGTCCCAAAATGGACGAACAGCCCAAGGCAATAAGAATTAAAAACATAAAGCCTTGAGTCAGACAACAGTCTTAGTGAGCAGTAAATTAACTAACAACATACCAAAAGAGCATAAAGGAAAAGGAATAGGAATACAACCCTCCCACTCCAACCTCATTCTACAGTGATAGCCCCCAGACACACACTAAGCAGAAGCAAACATAGCAGAGCATACAATTTAAAGTAAAGCAATTTTCACTCGAGTCAAGAGCGATGTTTTCCAAGTACAAATCCCAAGGTCTAAAACCAAGGTCAGATAAGCACCCAGGAAATACCGCTCTTGAGACCGAATGACGATACAACCAAACATCCATGACTCGGCTATCACTGTTATCATTGTTGCGATATCACCGTTAATTGAATGACCGGCACATTCTTTCAGCCGTCCGTCAAGGGCTAATGGTAACCCCGGTTCTAGACATAACTCCCGCACGTCATCGTGACCCGTGCCTAGGATTATCGAATCTACCCAGAGTACTTGACCATCAACTTGGTCTTTTGGGCGTCCCCATGTACTCTTGCTTAGAGCATGCTAGAACCTTCAACAACGATGAGATCTCAACCTCCTAGTCATCCTCCTCGACGACTATTGCCATACTAGCTCAAGCGCCTCTCGAGCATCCATTATCCTCAACTCGAATCATATCACCGAGTTATCAACATGCTTGGAATGATCCCGTCTGGATTAGACCAAGTCTTCATCACATGATTGCCTCGCTTCATAACATCCTCGCGAAGCCTCATCTCAATATCACATCATCAAATCTATGCATAAGAGCTTCATCATCCCGCTACATATGCCACGAGCAGCTTTCCCAATCCAAGAGCCTTTCCCTTAGCTTTTGAATCACCTTTGGTCTAAATCTAATCATCAATCATCTAGTTCATAATAATCAATCAAATCAAACATCAATCCAAGCAATCAAGCATTCAAAAATGATCTAAGTAGACAATTATAACAATAATGGCATTTTCGTAATTAAAGAGTTGAAAGTCCAATAAGCATGAAAACATGGATTATATCTCTACAAACTTGATGAATGAACTTGCATAGGTTAACATATGATAAAATGGATGCAACATCATCATGGACAACGGATCTACATGGATCTATACATAGGATGAAGAAAATGCATGGAAATCACTATTTTAACACCAAATCGAGCCAACAATCCGATATACTCCTTTGGATCCGTGTGAGAGATAATCACCACTCACCAAATCTCCTAAACAATCCAAAAGATAACAACTTCAGATCTGGACAGCGAAGAACTAAGCTAGATCCGACAAGATCTCACTTCAAACGAAGAAATCTCTCTTGAAAAGATGAAGATCTTCAATCTAAGCTCTTGAATCTTCAACCTTGATCTTCGATTTGGATGGATGGAAGCACTAGATTAGAGTGGAGAAAAGAAGTGAAGAAGTGTAGAAGTCGAGCTCTCAAAATGGCAGCACTTCGTCGCTTCAAAAATCCGGATCCCAAAAAGTGAGAACAACCCCTCCTATTTATAGCTGAAATCTGTCCTTAAGTCGAAATCTGGCTATCTCCCTAAGTCGCTTCCGACTTACGACTTACGACTCTAGCCGACCTAACACTCACCGACCTAAGCCTCTCCGACCTAACAGATGAACGACTTAACTCCTCAGCGACCTAACAGTTGACGACCTAAGACAATGCGCTTCCTTCGACCTACGACTTAGTTGGGTTGCGACCTAACCACTTAGGCTTCTACGCGACCTAACACTAAAGCCAACACGCGACCTAACTAAAAGCAGAACTCACGACCTAACCCTTAGGTCGCTAACCTATAGGTCGCTCCACTATACTAGGTCGCTAACTACTGTCTCCAAACCCCTTAGGTCGCTACCGACCTAACTATGCTAACTAGGAACCACTAGGTCGCTAACACGGCAACTCCTTAGGTCGTCCCAACCGACCTAACAACTTAATTACTAAGTCGCTAACCCGGAACCACTAGGTCGCTAGCTTTCCCAGTCGACCTAACACTTAACAAAAACTTAGGTTGCTCACAACATTTCGTTAGGTCGTTGCCGACCTAACTCTACCCCACGACCTAACCCCAGAATGCTTAGGTCGCCTACTACTCTTGAGTCGGTCGCGACTTATCACCTAGGTCGGTCACTACCTTAAGTCGGTTAACCCCACTTTCTTAACTCGGCAACGACTTAACAAACACTGGTCAGACGACTCAACTAGGCTTACGACTTAAGACTTAGTAGGTATACGACTCATCCCTCAACTCGTCCAGAACTCTTAAGTCTTCCCTCCTAAGTCGTCTACGACCTAAACACTTGGTCATTCACTCGCCCAGACGTGATTCCTATACGACTTAAGCTTCCACACGCTCTTAAGTCGTTCAACCTATAAGTCGGTTGCGACTTATCTCTTAGGTCGTTCGCGACCTAGGACTTAGAAAAAATCTCAACCAAAATCTGAAACAACCTAAAAAGTTGAAAATTCCAGATTCGAACGAACTTTCCGATCCGTGAAAATACGGGTCGTTACATTCTCTCCCCCTTAGGAATTTCGCCCCCGAAATTCCAAACAAACAAAGCAATCAAAAGCTATTCTGCACGCCTACCATCCATAGCAATCAACAAACCAAGCATCCAATTCTAGCTTAGCATGCAGAATTCTAAAACTAGAACAAGTTACAATATCGCGAGATGTCACGACGCCTTTGGGTCATACCTCGAAGAGTTCAGGATGAGCTGCTTTCATCCTCTCTTCCACCTCCCACGTACAGTCGTTATCATCATCACTCCATTGTACCTTGAGCAACTTGACCACTTTCCTCCTAAGTCGTTTCGTGTCGGTTTCAACAACACGAAGCGGCTTACGAGGTCTTCTATCAACAGGATCAACTTCGAAATCCTCATAGCTATCAACAGAAACCACCGTATTCGAGTCGTGCACATACTTCCGTAGATACGATACGTGAAAAACATTGTGCACACTCGACATTTTCTCTGGTAATTCCAATCTGTAAGCGAGCTTTCCAATTCGCTCGATAATCGGGAATGGTCCAACAAATCTCGGAGTCAATTTTCCTTTCTTCCCGAATCGAATAACATTCTTCAGTGGAGAAATCTTCACAAAAACCATATCTCCAACGTCGAATTCCAAATCTTTACGACGCTTATCGGTATAACTCTTCTGACGGTCTTGGGCTGCCTTCATTCGTTGCCGAATGATCTCTATACAATCTGAAGTCTGACGAATCATCTCTGGCCCAAGCATCAGCTTTTCTCCAGTTTCCAACCAACATGTCGGAGAGTTACACGGTCTTCCATACAATGCCTCATACGGTGCCATACCAATGCTTGACTGGTAACTGTTGTTGTACGCAAACTCCACCAAATGAAGGTGATCTTCCCATGATCCTCCGAAGTCCAAAACACAAGCTCTGAGGAGATCTTCCAAAACTCGGTTGACTCTCTCAGTCTGACCATCTGTTTGAGGGTGATAAGCTGTACTCAAACACAACTCGGTTCCCAAAACTTCCTGGAAGCTCTTCCAAAATCCACTAGTGAACAATGGGTCTCGATCGCTCACTATACTCTTCGGAATACCATGGAATCGAACTATCCACTTAACATACAACTCAGCCAACTTTGATGCAGTCCTAGTCGATCGAACAGGAATAAATCGTGCACTCTTGGTCAAACGATCTACAATGACCCAAATCCCTTCATTCCCTGTTCTGGTTCTAGGCAATCCATCGATAAAATCCATCGATATCTGCTCCCACTTCCATGTAGGAACTTTTAATGGCTGAAGCAATCCACTTGGCTTCTTCTCTTCGGCTTTTACCAACTGGCAGTTCATGCATTTGGAAATAAAATTTCCAACATCTTTCTTCATACCTTCCCAGTAGTAGGTTCTCTTCATATCCCGATACATCTTATTTCCACCTGGATGAATTGTCAACTTCGAGTGATGACTTTCCCTCAAAACTTCACTCCTCAATTCATCTATATCGGGAACAACTAGTCGTCCTTGCTTCCGAAGCCAACCCTCTCGATCGACCTCGAATCCTTTATCCTTTTCTGGATCCAATCCAGATTCCAATTCACGGATAATCTTGACAAGCTTATCATCTCGCTTTTGGCTCTCACCAATCCTTTCCACAAGAGTGGGTCTTATTGATAAGTTTGCCAACATCTCAGGTTCCAATTCGCATCTAGGCCTGAAGTCAAATCCAGCTAAATACTCAAGACTCTTCCATTCTGAAAACATGGCTCCCAATCCCGCATGTCTTCGACTTAACGCATCTGCCACTGCGTTACCTTTTCCCGGAGTATAAGCTATACCAAAATCATATGATGCCAAAAACTCTAGCCAACGTTGCTGCCGAAGATTCAAATCCTTTTGGGAGAAAAGATACTTCAACGACTTGTGATCCGTAAACAACTCGAATCGAACTCCCAACAGATAATGCCTCCACATCTTCAGAGCAAATACAATCGCCGCTAACTCCAAATCATGAGTTGGGTAATTCCTTTCATGCGGCTTCAGTTGTCGACTGGCATACGCAACAACTTTATCCTTCTGCATCAGCACTGCTCCAAGTCCAGTACCACATGCGTCGGTGTAAACCACCATCTCATCATTCCCACTAGGAATAGTCAAAACAGGAGCACTCGTCAATCTCTCTTTCAGGATTCCGAAAGCTTGCTCACACTTAGCATTCCAACAAAACACTTGGTTCTTCTTCGTCAATCCTGTTAACGGTGCAGCTATCTTGGAGAAGTCTTTGATAAACCGTCGATAATATCCTGCTAATCCAAGAAAACTTCTCACATCAGATGCATTCTTAGGTTTAACCCAATCCTGGATTGCTACCACCTTAGCGGGATCAACCGCTATTCCATTTCCAGAAATCACATGGCCTAAGAACCTCACTTCACTCTTCCAGAAGTGACACTTCGAAAACTTAGCCTTTAGCTGATGTTTCCGTAAGATATCCAAAACAATACGCAAGTGCGTCTTGTGCTCTTCTTCCGTTCTGGAATAAATCAGAATATCATCCACGAACACAAGTACGAACTTGTTCAATTGATCTCTGAACACTCTATTCATAAGATCCACAAAATATGCTGGCGCGTTAGTCAATCCAAACGGCATTACCAGCCACTCAAAGAAACCGGATGGTGTCCTAAAAGCAGTCTTCGGCACACTATCCTTAGCTACTCTCAATTGGTGAAATCCCGTTGCCAAATCCATCTGAGAAAACACCTTAGCTTCGTGAAGCTGATCAAACAAGTCATCTATTCTCGGCAATGGATACTTGTTTTTCTTAGTCACCTTATTCAGCTCACGATAATCCACACACAATCTCAACGACCCATCTGCCTTGGTTGCAAACACAACTGGTGCACCCCACTCGGACACACTACGCCGAATGAATCCTTTCTGCAAAAGGTCATCAACTTGCACCCTCAACTCTTGCTGTTCCCTAGGCGCCATCCGCCTAAGAGGCATCACAACAGGTCTGGCTCCTTCAACTAGATCTATACGAAACTCGATCTCTCTATGCGGCGGCAACCCTTTGACTTCGTCAAAGACATCCTCGAATCCATTTGCGATTGGCACTAAAGACAGTCCATCCCGTGGAACAACTAGCGAATACATGAAGCTCATGAAGACGCCTTCCTCATGCTTACATCGTATTACAATCTTTCGCCCTTCCACATTCTCGACTGTCACCTCTAGCCTCTCACAATCAACCTTAGCCGCATACTTCCTAAGCCAGTCCATACCCAAAATAATTCCGAACCCCGCAAAGTTCAGAACAAAGCAATCACAAACAAAAGAGCAACCATGACTCGATACAACTAGACCACGGCATAACATACACAAACAAGACGAACCCCCAACTGGATTAGTCACAACCAATGGCCTATCAACAATATCCGGCTCCAAACCTAACCGGCCTACTAGTTCATTACAAACAAACGAATGCGATGCTCCAGTATCAAACAAAACTCTAACTGGAATACCACATAGGAAAAGAGTACCTTGAACAACCACACTCTTTCCTTTCTCTTCAGCAGTAGGAGCTTTCGAAGACGACGGAACAGCTCCTAAGGCATAGGCTTGCACAATCTGCCTGTCCTTCCTCGGTTCTGGACAATTCTTCCTGAAATGCCCCGGCTTGTCACAGTTGTGACACTTCATCGGTGCCTTTGGGTTCTTACAATCCTTAGAGAAATGGCCCTTCTGCTGACAATTGTAGCAAGTCACCTCGCCTTTCGGCTTCTTCTGGCCATCCTTACCTTTCTGCTGCTGCTGCTTCCTCTTCTTATTTCCACCCTGCTGGGGTTTAGACTCTTCCCTGGTCACAGCAACAACAGATCCATCCTTAGGAAACAGACTCTCATGCCTGAGAGCTTTCTCCACAAGCTTCTCAAATGAATCGTCCAAATGATCCACCAACTGTCTCCCAAGATAACTGTCCAAGCCTGTCACAAACTTCTCATTCTTCTGGTAAGCAGACTCAATATATGACCGGGCATATTTGGACAAAGCTTCAAACTCAGAAACATACTCAAGAACAGATCTTCCACCCTGCTTGAGCTCTACAAACTTCTTGAACAGAACAGACTTCTGAGCTGTAGAAATGAACTTAGCTTCAAATCTAGCTTGGAATTGCTCCCAAGTAATCTCTTCCTCCGCAGTATTGATGGTAATAGAGTTCCACCAATCAGAGGCTCTCCCTTGAAGCTGCCTTGATGCCAACTTCCTCTTAGTTGCATCATCAATTCCCAAATCACCAAAGATCCTTCTACAAGCATCTATCCATCTCTGGACCTCAATAGTTGATTCTGTTCCCAAGAAAACCTTCCCTCCAAGAGCAGTATAATCCTTGCACAACTTAGCAAAATCCACTGGTTTCGGAGTTTGGACTTGAACTCCTACATCTACTGCTGCCCCCGGAACTGGTATCCTTCTCATGATCGAAGTCATCATAGCTTCGAACATGGCTGCATAATCAGCAGTCTCTTCAGTAGCACGGCCTTCCCTAGCAGCTGGTCTCCCTCTTCGACTCATTCTCAATATCTATAAAAAGGAATGATTAGAACATCTAGAGAAACAACTGCACAAAGGACTCAAACTCTACCAAGCTACTATATTATATATAGTATTCATCCATCAAAATACAATTACGTCTCTCATACGTAGTTACTTCAGCGAGCGTTGGGTAAAATCGATTAACCAATGCTCTGATACCAAATGTGACGACCGCCCATGACCCCTGCACCGAATCTAGAGGTAGTGCGCTGTAAAGTGTGCCAGGCGACCATGGACGATTGTCAAGGTAAGATTAAAACAAAAGAATCTATCGTATTACTCACAGCGCATGGACAAAATACAATAGAACATATGTATAGTGAAGCTTTACAGAACAAAATGACATCATATAAAAACTCCATAATAGTTGAATACAAGCATCCACATAGTCAATACATCCAGCCTCACTACATAACTCTCAGAGAATACAAAACAGCGGAATATCCAGTACATATAATAAGAAGATAATATGCAACCCTCTAGCTCGTCTTCGATATCAGCATCGTGAGAAGAGAACAGCACCTGTCACCTGCTACCTAGTCTGCCCGTCCCAAAATGGACGAACAGCCCAAGGCAATAAGAATTAAAAACATAAAGCCTTGAGTCAGACAACAGTCTTAGTGAGCAGTAAATTAACTAACAACATACCAAAAGAGCATAAAGGAAAAGGAATAGGAATACAACCCTCCCACTCCAACCTCATTCTACAGTGATAGCCCCCAGACACACACTAAGCAGAAGCAAACATAGCAGAGCATACAATTTAAAGTAAAGCAATTTTCACTCGAGTCAAGAGCGATGTTTTCCAAGTACAAATCCCAAGGTCTAAAACCAAGGTCAGATAAGCACCCAGGAAATACCGCTCTTGAGACCGAATGACGATACAACCAAACATCCATGACTCGGCTATCACTGTTATCATTGTTGCGATATCACCGTTAATTGAATGACCGGCACATTCTTTCAGCCGTCCGTCAAGGGCTAATGGTAACCCCGGTTCTAGACATAACTCCCGCACGTCATCGTGACCCGTGCCTAGGATTATCGAATCTACCCAGAGTACTTGACCATCAACTTGGTCTTTTGGGCGTCCCCATGTACTCTTGCTTAGAGCATGCTAGAACCTTCAACAACGATGAGATCTCAACCTCCTAGTCATCCTCCTCGACGACTATTGCCATACTAGCTCAAGCGCCTCTCGAGCATCCATTATCCTCAACTCGAATCATATCACCGAGTTATCAACATGCTTGGAATGATCCCGTCTGGATTAGACCAAGTCTTCATCACATGATTGCCTCGCTTCATAACATCCTCGCGAAGCCTCATCTCAATATCACATCATCAAATCTATGCATAAGAGCTTCATCATCCCGCTACATATGCCACGAGCAGCTTTCCCAATCCAAGAGCCTTTCCCTTAGCTTTTGAATCACCTTTGGTCTAAATCTAATCATCAATCATCTAGTTCATAATAATCAATCAAATCAAACATCAATCCAAGCAATCAAGCATTCAAAAATGATCTAAGTAGACAATTATAACAATAATGGCATTTTCGTAATTAAAGAGTTGAAAGTCCAATAAGCATGAAAACATGGATTATATCTCTACAAACTTGATGAATGAACTTGCATAGGTTAACATATGATAAAATGGATGCAACATCATCATGGACAACGGATCTACATGGATCTATACATAGGATGAAGAAAATGCATGGAAATCACTATTTTAACACCAAATCGAGCCAACAATCCGATATACTCCTTTGGATCCGTGTGAGAGATAATCACCACTCACCAAATCTCCTAAACAATCCAAAAGATAACAACTTCAGATCTGGACAGCGAAGAACTAAGCTAGATCCGACAAGATCTCACTTCAAACGAAGAAATCTCTCTTGAAAAGATGAAGATCTTCAATCTAAGCTCTTGAATCTTCAACCTTGATCTTCGATTTGGATGGATGGAAGCACTAGATTAGAGTGGAGAAAAGAAGTGAAGAAGTGTAGAAGTCGAGCTCTCAAAATGGCAGCACTTCGTCGCTTCAAAAATCCGGATCCCAAAAAGTGAGAACAACCCCTCCTATTTATAGCTGAAATCTGTCCTTAAGTCGAAATCTGGCTATCTCCCTAAGTCGCTTCCGACTTACGACTTACGACTCTAGCCGACCTAACACTCACCGACCTAAGCCTCTCCGACCTAACAGATGAACGACTTAACTCCTCAGCGACCTAACAGTTGACGACCTAAGACAATGCGCTTCCTTCGACCTACGACTTAGTTGGGTTGCGACCTAACCACTTAGGCTTCTACGCGACCTAACACTAAAGCCAACACGCGACCTAACTAAAAGCAGAACTCACGACCTAACCCTTAGGTCGCTAACCTATAGGTCGCTCCACTATACTAGGTCGCTAACTACTGTCTCCAAACCCCTTAGGTCGCTACCGACCTAACTATGCTAACTAGGAACCACTAGGTCGCTAACACGGCAACTCCTTAGGTCGTCCCAACCGACCTAACAACTTAATTACTAAGTCGCTAACCCGGAACCACTAGGTCGCTAGCTTTCCCAGTCGACCTAACACTTAACAAAAACTTAGGTTGCTCACAACATTTCGTTAGGTCGTTGCCGACCTAACTCTACCCCACGACCTAACCCCAGAATGCTTAGGTCGCCTACTACTCTTGAGTCGGTCGCGACTTATCACCTAGGTCGGTCACTACCTTAAGTCGGTTAACCCCACTTTCTTAACTCGGCAACGACTTAACAAACACTGGTCAGACGACTCAACTAGGCTTACGACTTAAGACTTAGTAGGTATACGACTCATCCCTCAACTCGTCCAGAACTCTTAAGTCTTCCCTCCTAAGTCGTCTACGACCTAAACACTTGGTCATTCACTCGCCCAGACGTGATTCCTATACGACTTAAGCTTCCACACGCTCTTAAGTCGTTCAACCTATAAGTCGGTTGCGACTTATCTCTTAGGTCGTTCGCGACCTAGGACTTAGAAAAAATCTCAACCAAAATCTGAAACAACCTAAAAAGTTGAAAATTCCAGATTCGAACGAACTTTCCGATCCGTGAAAATACGGGTCGTTACACTGACTCCCGTGAGTCAGCTTAGATGTGACTAAAACAGGAGCTATACTGGGCCAAGTGGGGTCATTCCCCCTATCATACACATTTCATCGATGCCATTCTATTGCTTTTGTGATTTGATTGGATGCACCTTTGATTTAGGAGTGTGTCACGAGGTGGGCGGTAGTAGCTGCTATGCGTTACCACCGGTCGGGGAGTGCAATTGGTATATCTACCCTGGCATTGCCTCGAGTGCCGTGTTCACATGCCCTAGCGCGCCTTCTACGAGTTTGTTTTGTACCATACCTATGGAGTGACCTTTGATAGCCCTCTAGTTTACGGAGGAATTACGGTACTGTATAGACTATGGGAATATATAAAAATGTGTTAAGGGGGATATGGGTAATGCCTTAACGCTATTTTAATACTTTTACTTTACTATAGACATATTATAATAGCGTATTGTACTACATAGTAGATAGTTCCACGGATTCTTAGAGGATGGTTATCCCAAACATCCTTTGAGTTACTTGTATTTCAGTTGATATTTCACTTGAGTTGGATTTATTGATATAAGAATGTTAATCCTAACTCGAGTGTTTTGTGTTTTGCTTTATGCTCGAGTCAGACTGAGTGTCGTAGCATTTGAGACTCACCTTTGGAGTTTGGAGCTTCGCTTGGAGATCTAACTATATATTCATCTTTCTGTTATTCAGTTGACTCCAATGATATATTCAGATTTTTGTTATTTGACTATTGTATTGAGACTTCTATGTATTCGAGACTTCTGTTGTATCTTGTTTTAACTCTGCTATATATATATAGTAGCTTCATGAACTACTATTCATTTGTTTTCACTGCTTATTGTTATATTACTCTGTGTCTATGAATCTGTGATTAATTTATTTACTGTATATGCTGAGTTATGCCAAATATAAATTAACAATATGATATTTTGAGCAATTCAAGTCCGACATGTGCGAATGCGAATGGTTGAAAATATCGAGTCGTTACAATATTACACAATGTTAGTGGTCTTAGTGTTTTATGCACCACGATTTATGCTTTTAATGATGAAGTGATGCGTATGGATATTTGGAAATATCTTGTTGAGCAGTCTAGAATTTTCAATCTCCCATGGATTGTGGTGGGTGATTTTAATGCTATTCTATCGTCTAGAGATAGAATCAATAACGGTCTATTTAATTCAATAGGTGAACAGGAATTTATCGATTATATCCACTCGGCTAATCTTGTGGTGCCTGATTTTATGGGTAATTTCTATACTTGGAGAGGAGGTCATAATTTTTTGATTCATAGTAAAATAGATCGTGTTTTTGTTAACTCCCTATGGTTGGGTAGGTTTTCTCATTTTGGTATAAATTTTGGTAATCATTCCTTAAGTGACCATTCTCCTATTTTTATCAAATTTATACTGCATAATAAACCGAAGAATAAAGTACCTTTCAAATACAACAACTCTTGGCACCTTCAAGAGGGATACCACTCCTCAATCAAGGATGCTCTGCTGCTTGTCTATCTCGGTAATCCCCCTTTATACCCTCTTAGGTAAACTTAAGGCTGTCAGATCTGCATTGAAGATATGGAGTAAAAGTAAAAGTAACATTCATAAAATGGTTACCCAATTAAAAAATGAGGCTAATGATTTATATAAACTTCTAGTTCATAATCCTCTGAATGAGAGACTGATTGCTTGATATTTATCTAATACTGATCAGATTCAATCTATTATGAGGAATATTGCTATTGAAAATGATCAAAGAATGAAATAAACTGGTTTGTTAAAGGAGATATACCTTCAAATTTCCTTTACAGCAGGGTTAATGATCCTTTACCTAATCGTAGGAGTAATATTATTCTTAACTCTAATGGAATATGGGCATCAGCATCAGATAAACTAGCAGATGAAGCAGTTAAATACTTCTCGGATTTGTCTAATTCATCATAGGGTACAAATCAATTTCCAGTCATTACTTGCAAGAAAATCATTTCAGATCAAGCTAGGAATAATTTATGCAAACCATTTCAGCTAGAGGAAATATAAACTGCAACATTTCAGATCAATGACAACAGCACCCTAGGGCCAGATGGCATCGATGCCAAATTTTATAAAGTATACTGGGAACAATTGAAAACTGATATATGGAATGCTATGAATGGCATTCTCCATTCGGGTAAAATAATTAGAGAAATCAAACATTCTTTTATTTTCCTTATTCCAAAAAAACCTGATGTGATTGATATTACTGATTTTAGACCAATTTCTCTATGCAATGTTTCATATAAAATCTTAGCCAACCTTCTTTGCAACAAAATGAAAGATTATATGGATGATCTTATCTCATATAATAAGAATGCTTTCATTCCTGGTAGATTAATCACTTATAATTCCTTACTAGCATATGAAATGGTGAGAGGATTTAATAGGAAAAGTTCCAACAATTTATGCCTGAAAATTGATTTGCATAAAGCTTATGATAAAATTAATCGAAAGTTTATTCATCACATGCTGATTTCGATAGGGTTCCCTTTGGTATTTACTGATCTTATTTATGAATGCATTTCTACTCCTTCGTTTTCGGTGTTAATTGATGGCTCCCCCTTTGGGTTTATCGAAAGTACAAAGGGATTAAGACAAGGTGTCCCTCTCTCGCCATATTTATTTTCTATTGCAATGGAATTCCTCACTATTAGTCTTGATGTGGAATATCTAAAAGGTAATATCTCTCCCATATACAAAATTGAGCATATGATCAATCATTTGTTGTATACAGATGATATTTTAATTATAGCCAAAGCTACCATTACAAATGCAGAGAATATTCAGCATATTTTTTAGAAGTTGAAACTTTTATCTGAACTTGACTTTAATGAAAACAAATCAACCTTGTTTTTTAGTAAAGGATCAACCCACAAGCAGCAGATTGCTGATATGTTAAATATCAAAATTGGACAACTTCCAGTGGTCTATTTAGGCATCCCATTATCTAACAACAAACTTAAAGCAAGGGATTTTGGATGCTTAATAGACAAAAAAACAAAAAATACAATCATTGGAACAATAAAATGCTCAACATAAGTGGTAGAATTGCACTTGTAAAAACTGTTGTTCATCCAATGATTCAATTTTGGATGCAATTCTCCTAATTCCCTATTGCTGTTACACCGAGAATTAATTCGATATGTGCTAATTTTATATGGAAATCTAAAACTCATAATATGTCCTGGGATGATGTTTGTAAAACTAAAAAAGAGGGTGGCCTTGGTATCAGAAAGATTGAAGACATCGCTAAAGCAGTTGCTGTTAAGCTGATTTGGAAATACATTCAGGGTGATTCACTATGGGCTAAATGGATGTGTAATAAATACTACAAAGGAAATTCTTTTTGGACAGTTGATATAAACAACAATGCTTCTTATTCTTGGAAATCCATACTTAGAGCTAGACAATGGTGCAGAGGGTTAATTGACAGGAAAATTGCCACTGGAGATAATACAGATGTTTGGTTCGACCCTTGGCTTAATGGTTATTCCCTGGTGGATAATTTGGGGTGGAATTTAATGTCTATTTCTGGTAGTTATAATAGAAAAGTTTCCTCTCTTTTATTAGGTAATGAATAGAAATCTCATCTTGATCATGTTCCTAATCAATTTCATCATACTGTGCCTAACATCAGAATACACAATCAAATGCAACATGATTATTGGTTTTGGATTCCTAACAGTAATGGGCAATTCACTTTGAGCTCGGCATGGAATCAAATTAGGTGCAAATATGCAGAACTAAATTGGACTAACATAATTGGGGATAAACTCTGTGCACCAAAAATGTCAATATGTGCTTTATTGGCCAGGTTAAAGAAATTGAATAGTAAAGACAAAATTAGCAGATGGAACGCTGATGTTAATTAATCTTGTGTGTTTTGCCTAAATCACAACGAAGACAGGGATCATCTATTCTTTAACTGCGTTTATTCGAGGCAATTAATTGATGATATTATGATTAAACTCAAAATTAATCACGGAAATTCCTTTGAAATCGACCATATATTAGATGCACTGTGTCAAAATCAGAAAAGTAACCTATTTCACAATCATCTTGTTAATGTGGCATTTACTTCTCTGATTTAGCATATATGGTGTGAAAGAAACACCCGTATTTTTAAAGGAATTGAATTGCCAGTTCAAGTAAGGAAAATGCTTATAATCCAAGACTGCAAACAATTAATTCGGCACAAATTGGATGCTAAGAAGATAAGTAAAGATCTGGAACTTATCTTCTTAGATTTTGGAATCATTGTTGACCAAAATTATAATCACCACCCTCCTTGAATTTGTTGATGCTTAAGATCTCGGTGTGGAGGTGTTGTACTCCATTATCCTCTATGCTTTGAGAATGAATGGGCTTCTACCATCTCCGGCTTGCTTTGGTGGATTCTCGGATCTGAGAAAATTTTAATTATTTTATGTCGATCGAGGACTTTTATCTCTCCAAAGACGCAGTGTGAAGCCACCTTGTTTGTAGCTGGCTTCATTTATTTTATGTGCTTTTTCTTGTTACACATGGATTGTTGTTTTTGTTTTGGTATTTGCTTTGCTGCCCCAAGTTGTTCGTACGGATGGTTTTGTGTGTGATCTATTTTGTTTACTCCTCCATCTATTTGATAACTTGGTTTTAGGCTATGCTTTGTCCGCTGTATGGTTAATATATGGACATGATATGTACTCTTTTTCCTGACAAGGTACCACTTAGGTTAGGAGGGTTGCAAGGTTTTAATGAGGCATATGGAAGTATATGTGTTCATCTTTGTTTAATTAAGTACCTTTTTTCAAAAATAAAATAAAATTCGGTGTACAATTATAATTGAATGATGTTTGGAATGATAAGTAATAATCAATTGCAAATGGTGCATATAAGATATAACTGAAGCTAATTTGGCAAGTCATAATACAACCTGGTATATAAAATAACGAAAGTTTGGTTCTTCGATCGACCATGCATTTGAATGGTATGAATAAACTGCAAAAATACTAAGGTACTGTACATAGATCTAAGGTTAGAGACTTAAATTTTATTTTACCAAATATATGATATTTACTTTTTCCCAAAGAATGGTAAACGGATGGGGGGAAGGAGGAAGGAATTGGGGGAGGAACTGAAGTGAAGCTGTTGCTCTCGGCTCAGATCTGTATATTGCGTATAGCGACGGCTAGCGACGGCCGCTTTTTTTAGCCGTCGCTAAGCTCCGCCGCTATACGAAGCCTTTCTAGTAGTGTTAGTTATCTGGTGGCTTAATACAATTCTCCATCACAACCAAACAACATCCGAAATAGTGATAAAGTTTGACACCTTTTTTGGTTCAAGTACCCAAAACCAAGATTAATGTATAGAACTACATTATCTTTTACCAAAAGTCATGTTGATCATGATTTCAGTTCACACCCAGGTAATCTTATATGTACCGACTGAATTCCATGACTAGAATGTGGTCCAAAACTAAAAGGTAGAATATAAGGCTATTTGTTGGCAATCCTCTCAATCAAGCCAATGCATCCCACATTGTACAATGTTTTTTAATAATCATTCAGTTTAAATATTTTGTAAGATAATACCTCAACAAATTGCTGGTCGTTGATACATTGAACTTGACAGGTTAACCTTAAGTTTGTTTCAAACACCATTATTTAACTATTATCAAAAGTTAACAGCGGTTAATGTAGATTTTAAACTAACAATCATTGGCATGTTAAATTAAGTTATGAAAAATTATATACGTATTCATAAAATATAGCTTCAAGCACCAAATAACATGAAAGTATTAATGCAGTTAAAAGTTGCAAATAGGAAAAGAGAGTAAATGTTTCTAACAAATGTTCACAACTGTTTTGAAATGCCAAAAAAATGCATATCAGAACTCACCCTAGATCAACGATTACATGAAACTAGAATTTATATACAAGAAAAAAAATAGAAATCGTTGACAAAAAAAATTACACTTCTATGATGTTAATAATTGGACAAGTAATTAGGATAGCCCTAGTAAATTAATGACAATGCCGTAAACCTCCTCTTTGAATGCCTGAACCGTTGTAAACTAAAGAACAGTTGAAAATCCAATATAGATAGAGAAGAAAAGAAAATAAATACGTATGAGTGTGTGTACACATGCACGAGCACAAAATTATATATTTGAGATACTAAAGTAAACAAAGCAATATCCCAATACTGGAAATAAAATCAAGATGTGTACACCTAAATTGATCGTGAAATGTTTAAGTTTACGACTTTCTTTTCTTCTTTGTATACTTCGCAACAACGTTGGACGGAGTAATCTGAACGTCTTGGATACCCTGAGGAAAATAAGATGGATAAAAATGAAAGGAAAAAAAGTGTACCTATTTAAATTTTGATTACTATCATTACACTTACTAATAATTAAATATATTAACGTATATCATAGGTTAATGCATATGTTAGTAAAATAGCAATATATATACTCATGGTTTGATATACTATAAAATTTTACAATCCCATTTATTATAAATAAAATGGGATAGTAATTCTTCTCATTGTTTCTACAAAGAGTGCTATTGATTTATTTTCTCCTGTAATAAACTATAGTAGACAAAGAGCGGCATAGACAACAAAGTGGCAGTCATTTTATTTTGTAAATCCTGTTATAATAGTGCATTGGTAGTATAACTTTAGACATAAGTTGGGATGACTATAACAACTAAATTATTTCTTTGTAAGGCATCTTAAAACCTCCCGTGAAAAAAACAAACTCTACATCTGTTCTAAAGTTGATGACATGAAATGTCAAGGTTCCACTGCAAGTTTGTACTACGCATTTGCCTTTGCTGTCCTTCTCTTAATTTGCACACTTTTTTTACAACTCAAGTAAGACGGATCATTCTTCAGGTATTGACCCTATAGAACAGAAAGATATTAACCTTATTATTTACTACATATAAGCAGATCTATAGTTAAAGGAAAACTATAAACACTGAATGAATTTTGTACCTTGACAAGATAATGACATAAGCCGACCCCAACTTATTTGGGAATAATGGTTTAGTAGTAGTAGTAGTTGTTGTTGTTCTTGTACAGGATAATGAAATAGTAGAGTTAGGCTACTTAGATATCCAGTTTGCATATAATAAAATCCATTCATTAAGCAAGCATAATAAAATGCCATCTATTTAAACGATATATACAATCTGCTTCTTAAAAACTATAACATAATATTTGTGTTTATATAAAGTTCACAGCTTCATCATCATCTATCTATCCAGTGCATAAAGCTGGCATTTGAGCAAGTTTTGGACAGTGTAACAAGTTATATGCAGTTTTACCCTTGGAAAGACTGATGTTGATACTTGGTTTATAACCAAGCGTCCATAAAAAACCAAATTCAATAATAAATTCGAAGACGGTAGGACTGTGTAATCAAACTGAACTTTGCACATATAACATTGCACAATGTTCTAGAGTCCATAAATCTAAATCAAACACTATTTGTAAACTTCTGAGGAAATACGTATTGAAATAATGCTATGTATTTTTTAGGATTCGAAGTAAACTTTAGTACTTTTTAAGCTAAAATATCGTATAAATCTTCAAACCAAATGAGAAATCAATGCTGAATAATTTTTTCAAACACTTTTTCTATGTTTATTGAACATTGAAGTTTTTATTATACATTTATTAATGAAGCTTACTGTGACAAACAGACATTCTAGTTAACAAACAAAACAAAAACAGGCCACATATAGAAAATAAAACATACCTGGAATTGGAGGGTAAAATCATAGTGATCCAGTCAAAAGCATCAAGGAGTAGAACTCGCTAACAGTGACCATAACATTTACTTCATTGGGAAAAGGGGAAGTACCTCCAACAACAGTGATATCAATATATTGGTTTAATAAATAGCAAGACATTGAACTATCTTTCCTTTTGCTAGAGACAAATCCCAAATATGGATTGCTGCATAATTAAACTATCGAATTAATCTACTAAAAGGTAAATTCAATTTTAAATCGATAATTTTTTTTGATTTGGAATAAAATTAAACTTATGAAAGAGTAGCATGCAGTTTACCCATGTCGTTATTAGCATTTATCAACCTTATTTCAAATTTCTCAACTGAATCCCAAAAATCATCTAAATAGAATTTGAGAGTAATTTGATGAATTCAGAAATATTATAGAAGAGAATGAAAAATGTATTTTGTTTATTATTATTGCACAAAGATTTGATACAACAAAGTTGAAATGATTCAGTAGAGTAATTGCTCTTTAAATAAAGACAGAGCTAACTAAATGGGCCTGGCCCATTACTAATACAGATAGGCTAAATACATAATATTAGTCTGGTTGTGAATACGCTCTTCATTTTACTCCCCCCCTCAACCAGAAGCTAGGGTTAGGGTTAGCTATCGAGAGCAAATCTGAAAAATGGCGGAGCTGTTTCTTCCTTCTAAAAACAAAAGCCCTTCTCACTCAATTTACTTTGACTTGAATCTCTGTATTATGATAAAGTTCTGAGATTGTTATCTGTTTTATCCAGATCTAAAATGAAATCTATCACTGCTTCAAATTGTCTTCGAGACTTGATCCAAGTACTGATGCAGTGAGATCTGAAGAGTTGAGCTGAGGGATGGATTCCTTGTTGGTCTCTTCAATGATTGCTTCAATCTTCAAGTCTTGTCTGAATCGATGAAAATTCTTCGCGGATAAGGCCTTTGTAAGAATGTCTGCGCGTTGGTAAGTTGATGGTAAGTGATTCACTTGTAGCTTCCCTTTCTGTACCAACTCACGAACGAAGTATAAATCAATCTCTATATGCTTAGTTCTTGAGTGCATAATTAGATTAGCTGCCATGTAGACAGTACTTTGATTGTCGCACCATATCGTTGGTTTCACCTCTAATTTGATGTTCATTTCTGAAAGTAACGATTGAATCCAAATAATCTCTAAAGCAGCACTAGCTATACTTCGGTATTCAGCCTCTGTGCTGGATCTGGAGATAGTAGTATGTTTCTTCGAGCACCAAGAAATAGGATTGTTACCCAAGTATATATAGTAGCCTGTCACTGATTTTCGGTCATCGACATCTGTAGCCCAGTCTGCATCTGCATATGCTGTGATGCTTAGTTGTTTACACTTTTTAGCATAATTCCATAATTTGTTGTGCCATTGAGATATCTGAGTATCCTTTTGACTGCTTTCCAGTGTTCTTCGTGTGGTTCCTGCATAAATTGTGAAACCTTGTTAACACTGAAAGATATATCTGGTCTTGTTATAGTGGAGTATTGTAGGGCTCCTACAATATTTCTATATTGTTTGACATTTAATATAGATTCCCCCCTGTATTTGGACAGATGTTGATGACTAATCATTGGTGTAGGCTGAGATTTAGCACCATCCATTTTGGCTTTAACTAGCAACTCCTTGATATATTTCTTTTGACTTAGGAAAATTTCTGAGTATGACTTTTTCTTCACTTCTATTCCCAGAAAATAGTTTAGTTCACCCAAGTCTTTAATTGAGAATTGCTTGTCCAGATACTGTATTATCTCTTTGATCTCATTCTCATTATTACCTGTTATAATTAAATCATCGACATAAATCAGTATGTAAACAATAAGATTACTGCTAATTTTAATGAATAGAGAGTTGTCAGATTTGGTAGATTGATAGCCTAAGTGAACTAATGTGGCTTTCAATCTATCAAACCACACTCTGGGAGCTTGTTTTAGTCCATATATAGCTTTGTTTAGCTTGCACACTAAATTAGTGTCTTGCTTGTATCCTTGTGGCTGCTCCATGTAGATTTCTTCCTGCAAAACACCATTTAGAAATGCATTGTTTACATCTAACTGTCTCAAGTTCCTGTTATTATTTAAGGCAATAGTAAGAACTATTCTGATGGTTGTTGGTTTCACCACTGGTGAAAAGGTTTCACTGAAATCAAAGCCATATTCTTGAGTATATCCTTTGGCAACAAGTCTTGCTTTATGTCTAGACACTGTTCCATTTGGGTTTCTTTTAATTTATAAGTCCATCTGCATCCTATAATGTTTTTGTTGCTCGGTGGATGAACTAGACTCCATGTATTGTTTTTCACTAATGCCTGATACTCATCATCCATTGCTGCCTTCCAGTTTTTGTCTTTAGATGCCTGTTCAAATGTATGTGGCTCTATGATGCATGCAGTTGAAGTATATACTTTTGGTTTATAAATTCCACTTTTTGATCTTGTGATCATATGATGGCCTGTTCTGGTCTGTAGTTCAGCATCAGATGATTCTGAACTGCTGTTCTGATTTGCAGTATCATCTGATTGATCTCTATAAGTATTCTGATCATGATTGCTTGATTCTACAGGTGACTAAGGATGAGTAGTAGGTTGATTAGCTACATCATGACCTGGTCCAGATGACATTGTGTGTTGTGATCCAGTGGCTCCTGCTCTTTCCTCAGTTTCACCAACATGCCATATGTGTGGCAATACTGGTATGTTTGGTATGGAAACCTTTGGGACTTTATGTGTAGTTCTAATACTTGCATTGCTATAAGGAAATATCTTCTCATTAAAAACAACATGTCTGCTTATAAATATTTTTCCAGTTTCATCTAAGCACTTGTATCCTTTCTGTTTAATAGGATAACCTATAAAAGTACATGGTTGAGATCTAAAGTCTAGTTTATGGTTGTTATATGGTCTCAGATAGGGAAAGCACAAGCATCCAAAAGTCTTTAAGTTTTGATAGTCTGGTTTGACACCTAAAAACTTTTCTAAGGGGCTAATTCCATTCAGTACTTTAGTTGGAAGTCTATTAATTAAATAAACTGCAGTACTGAAGGAATCTGACCAGAATTTCAAGGGTAGTGATGCTTGTGCTAGTAAAGTTAGACCAGTCTCAACAATATGCCTGTGTTTTCTTTCCACTAGGCCATTTTGTTCAGATGTGTATGGACATGTTATTCTATGAGTTATCCCATTATCCAGAAAGTACTTACTAAGAGGCTTGTATTCTGTACCCCCATCACTCTGAATGATCTTAACTTTATGATTAGTCTGCTTTTCAACTTGAGTAATAAAATATATAACAGCATTATAAGTTTCTGCCTTGGATTTTAAAAGATATATCCAAGTGTACCTAGTACATGCATCAACAAAAGATATGTAATATCTATACCCATAATCTGAGCAGATAGGTGCTGGACCCCACAAATCTGTTGAGATCAATTTAAGAGGTACTTTGTATTCAGTAACAGAATCT
Organism: Allium fistulosum; assembly: GCA_030737815.1. Lineage (NCBI taxonomy): Eukaryota > Viridiplantae > Streptophyta > Magnoliopsida > Asparagales > Amaryllidaceae > Allium > Allium fistulosum. The sequence continues at coordinate 1,079,512,442 of CM060906.1, read as the reverse complement.
GAAAAGGCTAATTTGTGGCTTTTGCCCATTTGACAGTAAGAACATATATAAGGCAAAGTTATATCATCAAAAGAAATTTTATTTTCTTTAAGGACCTGTTTTACAATACTTGTACATGGATGACCTAATTTGTAGTGCCAAAGATCAAAGTTATTTTTACTAGTTTCACATGACTGCAATTCACTGTTGTTACAATTTGTCGTTCTCTGATTTGAACCTTTGCTATTAGTCAGTGTGAACTTGTATAGGCCATTTACTGCATTTCCCTGCAAGAGTATTTCCTTAGTTAGAATATCTTTAACTAAGCAATGATTTGGGTAAAATTCGAAATAAACATTATTATCATGGGCAAATTGAGAAACACTCAACAGGTTCTTTTTAATGCTGGGTACTCTTAATAGATTATTGAGATACAGTTGTCTTTTACCTTTGATATAAGCATTACCTGTGTGTGTGATCTCAATTGCTTTGCCATTTCCCATAATAATAGATTGTTTACCTCTGTATTCTCTGCTACCCAGATTTAGATTCTCTAGGTTGCTTGTTAAGTGATTTGTTGCCCCTGAATCTGGATACCATGATTCATCTTGAACATGATCTGCATTAGCAATTTCATCCTGATTTTGATTTCTGTTTCCATTGGACTGTTTGCCTGTATCCAGTTGAACTTGTGCCATATTTGCACTGCCATTGTTATTTTTCTGATTACTTTGTCCCTGACCTGGCACATAATTTGCATTAAACCTGAAATAGCATTTTACAGCTGTGTGTCCAAGTCTTTCACATATCTGACATTTTGGTTTGTTATTGCCATTAAATCTTCCTCTGCCTCTTCCTTTGGCAGTCTGGCCTCCTCTCTGTGATTGCTGATCTGATCTTCCATTGTTTTGATTTCTGCTTTTACTGTTAGATGCATAGTTGATAGACATGTCTGTATCTGAGGGTTTCTTATAGTCTAGCCTTCCTTCATGAGCCAGTAATATAGAGTGGACATAATCAATAGTTGGTAATGTTTCTTGTGATGCAATGACTGCTACTACTGCTTCATATTCATCCCCTAACCCACTCAGTATTGTTAATACATGCTCTGTATTGGACATCTTATGTCCTACTGCCTCAAGTAGATCACAAGTATTCTTGATCTTGTAGAGGTACTCTTTCATGGATTGACTGTCTTTCCTTATGTTATGTAGTTGCCTTTTGTAATGCATTATTTTTGTTGCTGACTGTGTATTGAAAATCCTTTCAACTGTAGACCAAATTTCATTTGCTGATTTGCACCCTATAACTTGTGGCAGCAACTTTACACTGATTGAAGAAAGTAACCAAGAACTTATCAAACTATCTTGTCTTAGAAATTTGACATATTCCTCATTACTCACAGTTTTGTTTTCTTGATTAGTGATAAATTTGGGTGGAGTGGCTATCATGCCTAGGATGTATCCATCAAGACCATATCCTCTGGCAGCAGGTTCAACTTGCACCTTCCAGAGAAGATAATTGTCATCTTCAAGATGTGCAGTGATAAGATTTGAGTGCGGGCTGATCACAGTTTTGATCAAACTGTCAGTAATATCCATGGATTGTGATGAGGTGCTAGGGTCGTTTCCTGATGTTGCACTGCTTCCTTCAGCCATGAAGAAACTTCTTAAAAAGAAAAGAATTGAGAAAGAACGAAATTAAGAAATTCTTTCTTCAACAGGTATGTTGCAACCGAGTAATATGATGAGGCTTCTCTGATTACTCCTGGTATGGCACTTACCCTTTTTTTTGATAGATGGATTTCTGTTCTCCTCTCTGATTGAATTCCTGATTTTCTTTCTTGATTCTTGAATCTGTTTTTGTGGAGATCTTCTGCAGCCGATTGCTAATCTTGGCAAGGCAGTAGATTTCTTGAACAGATTCCTTGCCCAGGTGATGAATAAGAATTCTGATGGGTAAGCTGATCCAGATGATGAGATTTCTCTGATGGATCAGTTATTTTGCACAATGCTGTTAAGCGAATAGATGATTCTATCCTGCGCTCTGATACCAAAATAGAATTTGAGAGTAATTTGATGAATTCAGAAATATTATAGAAGAGAATGAAAAATGTATTTTGTTTATTATTATTGCACAAAGATTTGATACAACAAAGTTGAAATGATTCAGTAGAGTAATTGCTCTTTAAATAAAGACAGAGCTAACTAAATGGGCCTGGCCCATTACTAATACAGATAGGCTAAATACATAATATTAGTCTGGTTGTGAATACGCTCTTCATTTTACTCATCTGAAAAGAATACATTAAAACAGTTGAACTAAAAAGAACAAATTCTATAACCAATAATTCGAAATGTTGCTGACATGAATGAAGAAGAGAGGAGAAGCTAGATTTTGAGGTCTAATACTTCCCAGTTCAAAGCCATTTGTCTCACCTATTGAAGATTTGGAAGGTGGATTAAATGGGTTTTGTGAAGTGAGTGGATAAAACAGGGGAAAAGATAAATTTGTAGGAAGTGAGCAAAACCATGCACGTAACTGAACTGATAAAAAACATGCGTAGGAATATTGTAGTTTTTCCATTATTTTCCACCATTGAATTCATCCTAAGTTATTACATATAGGAGACAAAGCAACATGTTTTATGGATGAACACGTGAAAGCATATTGTGTCCACTTTGTAGTTTTTGAAATTTACATTGATATCGCAATGTAACTAATTGTCCGAATTAATATGGCTATTTTAGGAAGTTCTAAAAATGCTTCATTTTGACTCAGTTGACTAAGAATTTGCTTTATACACACACATACACACAATTTGATAATTGAAATTATTATCAGCTTTGCAATTATATACATACATATGTATATGTGTGTGTGTGGTTTTAGTATTAGTATTTAATTGATTAAGGTTATTTTTATATTTCAAATGTAATCTAGATTTGAGTTTTGAATAGAGCTTATCAAACCAAATTTAGATTTCTAACGTCAAGTTTGGATTTTGAATTTTCTATTAGTCAATTTATGTTAAGTTTTGTATAATGAGTCTTTGTTACTAATTTTTAGGTTCCATAATATTTTTTAATCAAACATGCACTTTGTACTAATTAAATTAAATTAAGGCAATTGATATATGCATATAAATGATGAATATATACATGGTGGATATAAATCCTAATAAGTACATATATATATATATTAACCTTGTTGTTGTTTTGTTATTATATGTCATGTTAAATATTTTATTATCACATGGAATTTTGTATAACGATTAGGTATAGTTTTAGAAGAATGTTTGCAAAAGAAGAAAGTGTAATTAATTGTTAATATCATTTTTTTATATCTTTCCTTTTAGATCTTGGTGTGATTACATCCATCAAATAATGTGTCCATTTCCTTTTTAAACACCTTTTAAAAATATGAATATGATTGATATATTCGTACCTATTCAAACTTTACACTTAATAAATTAAGTGTTGCTATTGGAATCTAGATTTTTTCTTCTGGCTACCATAACTAAATTTTCACCTTCCTTTATCTATTAGACAAAAGGCGGTTTTTTTTAAGTTCTAGGTTTGAAATTTTTGAGATAAAGTACGCGATATTTTCCTGAAAGATACTGAAAGGTGTAGTTGTTTTGTACTGAGTGAAATAATAGAATATGGTAGCCAGAAGTACATAACAAATACTGATATCTAATAAAATTATAATGGTGGTCGAAAGAAAAAAACAGATGTAGTGGACCGGGGATTCTCAACCCTCAAAAATCTACATCAATACGTTTATTATATAGCATGCCAAGCAATCGAGTGCCGGAAATACTAGATCATTAGGGGTGAGGAAGGAAAAGATAGAAGAAAATAGAAACAACGCATAAAATCCCACAAATCGCAGTGGAACAAAATATAATATATAATAACAGATTTTTGTACAAAAGAATCTGTAGCAGTTAATATACACCAAATCATCAGAGTACAACAATCAACAATCAATCTGTACAGTTATAATAACTTGTCCTCTCAAATACTGGATATACAGCATAACACACACAGCGGAATATAATCAAGTATGGGAAATACGCCTGAGAATTCTTCAACTCGTCCCCTGAGCTCCATATCATCCTAACATGAACCTGTAATACTCGGTCAGACCCAAGTATTATAATAAAATAACACCCGAGTCAGTCTGGAAAACCAGCATGATAAAACACATTCAATTTGAATTATTACCGTTATCAAATACTTTGAAAACAAAGGTATCCCATAAGACCATGCCATATATAAATGCGATGGGTTATTACCTTACGATAACCAAAACATTTTATATCAAAATCATTTGATATTATAATAGTGTCTATAGAAAGTAAACTATAAAATAGCCGAAAAGCCTGCATCTCACGTTTCAGCATAGTTGGGCACATCTAAAACCGTACGTGCTCGTAGTGGATATTGGATGCCATACAATGACTTGGCTACTGGGGTACCGCCCATCACAGTACATCTATAGAGAAATGTACCGAGGTCGTACCTAACGATACCTGCCAACAAAGGACCGACCTACCCCTTAATGGATAGTATCGAATATGTTATCACCCCGGGTGTTCCCACCCTAATTAAGCGCTCTCTTTTCCATGCACAACCATATCCATAATTTTAATATATCCGAGGGTATCTAGAAAAGTGATAACATACCCTACTTGGGTGCGACCCACTTATCCCTGTTGCAACTCCCCTGTTTTAGTCATTCCTGGTTGATGAGGCTTGAGGCTACGTTTTGCCTTAGATTTAGCATTCATATACTTAAAATGTTAACACTGCCTTCCAGACCACGATGCAAATGATAGCATTCATCCATACAAGTTGTTCAGGGTCTAAACAAACCGAATCTCCAAAATCACAGTCTTCATTATTTTCATGATATCACAATTCATAACGCACAAATCGAATTGAAGAGGTTTTCAAAAAATTAAATCTGATCCTGGTTTCTTCGAAACGATTAACGAATTTGACTAGATTTGATAGTCGGTTATTTAACTAACAAACTACACACATAACAGTCACTAAGCCCAATTTTATAAATCCTTCAAAACATTCATTTCAAAATGTCTTTACAAAGATATATATTCAAATCTCTTTCAGTATATTCAATAATTGAAAACAATTTCAAATACTTATATCCATAATAGGATATTTCTGAATCATATCAATACTTAGAAATATTTAAATTTTCAATTTCCATTTATAATTCAACATTTTGAAACTATTTCTATAATAATAATCTCGTAGTTAAATATTTCAAATCCTTCCAGTCCAATACTTAGGAAAATATTAATAAGTATATTTTTCCAAATCATTGTATTTCCATACTTAGGAAATTATTCCATTTATTTCTCAAAATCATTTACAATTTAATTGTAAATTCCTTAACTCATTTATAATGGATTCTATAAGTTTCCAGAATTCAATAATTAATTTTCCTTAAATTTTCCAAAATCGATTACACTTGTCTATAATTCCAACTACCCATTTCTAACTTCTTTAATGAATTCTAATTCATTTTCGAAATTCTCATATTTCGACATTCCGAAAGTTTTTTCTCAAGTTCCAGAATTCCATTACAAGATTTCTCTTATAAATCACATTCGTTAAATACACCCTATTTACAAGTCTCGAGAGCATTTATAAATAAATTCCAATTACTTACTTTTAAATTCTAAGTATATATAATAATAATAAATTTCAAGACCATGGTTAAATAATTATTTAAAAATATCAAGCACTTTTTTTTAAAATAACGTCAATAACTAATTCCAATTCATTTATAAAATTTCTAATCGATTTATAAAACTTGTTTAAAATCTTAGAATTCATTTCAACCAATTTGAATATTTAAATAACAAACTTTCTGAAATATTTCAATGCTAAAACAGTTTTAATTTGCATAGTCTAATAATTAAAAATCCTCTTTTTAAAACAAACTTAACTTCTCGATAAAAATATATTTTTAAAATTCCAATATAACCAATTTAAATTTATAAATCTCTCTATCGATTCATAACACATCGATCACTTTCCCAATTTAATAACCTTTTTCACATTCCAAAAATAGACTACCATTTCTTTTAAACCGATTACCCCATCTCATTATAAATTCTCCCCGTGAATTTATATCTCCAATTTATCAAATGATAATCATCTCACTTTATTTATAAACCTTGTTTATAAATTTCATAATCTCATTCCCCGGCTTATACAGGTTTATATTACAAAAATCTATTTATAAATCGATTTCTAATTAAAATCCCATTTATAAATCAATTTCTTAAATAACCAAAACTTTATTCCAAAACCCATCAAATCTCGATTTCTACTTCCATTTCGTATTTTTAAAAAAATCTTATTTAAAATCAATTGTTTTAGAATCCTCAATTTAAACTTCTCTATTTGAAACCATTTTACGAAATAGCTAATTAAATATCCAAAATCCAATCATTTATTTTATCCAATTCAATTCCCTTTTAAATAATCCCAAAATTCAATATAAATATTTCATTTCCAAAATTGCCTTTGAATTTCCTATTTAAATTCAAAATATTATTTTTAAAATACTAAAAGTTAGGCTAGTGGTACTATAGCATCCAATAAAACAAATCACATAACTATCCATAATAGATTATTCAATCACATTATATATCGCTATATATGAAAAACAATCAATATATTTTTGAGGAATCCAGTTGGATTCTTGCAACCTGTTTTCCCTGCATCCACAGATGTTATATAACATAAAATACCAATACCGCTTCGAGGCAGGATATCGCGGTAATATCGGGTCATCCGCTATTATGCGGGGCGCATAGTGTCTCATTCTCTCCAACGGCGGGAAGTATATCCAACTACTAATATATATACTAATATAACATTCAACTGATAATAATATATCAATTCAACCCATCATCCATAATTTATTTAAATTATTATAAATTAAACTAGTCAACCAAATTGAGTGAGATTTACTCATCGAAATTTTATGTTGTCGCTTCCGCGTTCTGATTCCGACTAAATTCGAATGGCGTTCGAATTTAGCTTAAAATTCTACAAGCTATAAATTTGTCCAATTCAGTTTTCATCATGTAGAGCTCGCTGATATGAGTCCAATTCAACTGGTCGCGTTCAATTCCGACCTAATATGAGCAAGTTATACATTCATAAGATTTCATGATTTTTATAACTAAATTAATTAACGTCAGTAACTTAATTACCATCATTCGCATTTAAATCCATCTCCCTCACACATTAACTCTAGTCGATTCACGTTTGAGAAAACCCATCCGCATGCATCATTCCTCATCCCATTCGATCGCGAATACCACCAAGTCACGCGCAAACGAAGCCGCCGCTTCACTTCATCACAGTGTCGCGTACGTGGCATCTGCACCTGACGTGTTTTCCCCAGCCCAGTCTTCGCGACTTTCCAGCCAGCACGACACTCCCTCGGTCTCTGTTTACCATCATCGATCGCCTACCTCCCTTACAACCACATCCTAACACTAACGACCCATCCCCTCGCATGCGTGCTTCCCTGAGTGTCGCTCCTCTCGCGCCATCGCGATTTTATCGCGAGATTTCCCTCTTTTTTTTAACGAACTGGAATCAAAATGGAAGAAAGGGGGAAGTCACGATTTAAAATGGGAGAGGTGGCTGTGTTCAGAGATTAGGGTGGCTCAGGTGAAAGAATACGGCGAGTAGGGTTGACTTTAAATTTATTTATGTTATTTAATTCCAAAAATATCTCGTTCCCGTAATTCGAAATCCTGAACTCCTATCGAGACGTGCCGCCTGGCGTTCCTAATGTTATACCCCTATTTCAAATGTAGGAACTCATTTCGAGCCCCAATTCAATCCTATGGAGAAGATATTTTTTTGCTCAATTATAATATTAAATTTTGAATATTAATTTCAACGCGTTTCTATCCCGTACGACCAAACGGTAATTCCAAACGTTACAAAATTTGAAATCCGATAATAATACACTATTACGAATCTAATGGAACTTGTTTCGTCGAATTCCGAGACTGTGCCCCGGATCCCTATTTTAGCGCGTTAATTAAATCGAGTGATTTTCAAAATAGTCAAAATTGCTTGAAATTTCAGTTTTAAAAACTTACTAACTTAAGTCTAATTCAAATAGAATTTATACTCACATTAAAAACCATTACAATTTATATTCAACTCAAATTTTAACTATTAACCATTCTCGTATTACAATAAATTGCTATATTTGAAATTTAAATTCATTCTATATTTTCAACCAAAATCTTCATATTCAAAAAACCAATTTATATTCCAAATCCAATATTTAAAACCATTTAAATATTCAAAATCAAATGATGGAAAATCCAGGTCGTTGCATTCCTCCTCCCTAAAAAGAATTTCGTCCCCGAAATTGCTGACTAGGAAAAATGCAACAAACCCATTAACTTTTCAAAACCCACTTAGTTAAAACTCGATATTTCCCTTTTCTAAATCCTTTAGTTCCAACCCAAAACAATTAGTTTCCATTTCTAAACCAAAATCCCTTATTTCAAATTCAATTCAAAAATCAACTTCTTTAGTTAACAAAAATTTTCAAAAATTTTCTAACACCTTAAATTTCCAAAAAATTTTGGCAGTCTCCCTTATATGGAGAGCCTTTTGCAATATCAAAAATGTAATAAAAATGATATCATCGACCCACACGGTCGAAAACACAATATATAACAATATTTATATCATTTTTGCATTTATACCGTAAGCGTACCTTATATTAGCATTATTAAGCGAGCTCGCTCAATTTATATGCAATTTCACAATCCAAATCTAATCCAATAGCCTCCTTGTACCTGTACTTACTCAAATAAACTCATAAGTACCAAAAACATGAAATTTAATAACATTTCATTTATTTAACTAGCTAACACGCCATTTGCCTAAACCCAACATGTTATACATGTATTTATAAACAATTACCAGGTTCCAAGATTAACTCAGTGACTTTGGATCGATTTATATACTATTCCATTCAATTCGAATGATTCACACAATTAATTTGCATCCAATTCATATCCACATCCATAATATTCATATCATATCCACTACAAATGGATTCTAACCAATTTATTCACTTACCACATATATTGCATAATTTTATTTACTTCTGTCTGCGCCAAACGACAAAAATTTTCATGCAAATTCATGATATTCATCTAATAAAATACCCACTCTGGTTTATCAGCCAAATTCAAATTGCTTTTGAACCAATTTATCCATTTTTATGGATTCACATTCATTTTATTTACCAAAATCTTATTTGCTCAATTTTATATTCAACGACAATCCAATCCATGCCAGTTTATTTATGAAACATTTCATAAACTATTCACATAAGCTGAATTTCATTCTTATCAACAATATTCCTAACCATATTCAATTTACTTACACTTCAATTGAATTTATTTATAACTTAAGTCACTACCATTTCAACCCATTTCTATTTTATTCGACAATATTCAAAATATATCTAATTCGCTTACATTTATAACTCAAGTTCCATTTCCAATATTCAATTCACTAATTTATTTGTCTAATTACTTCACTTTCATTTTATACTTCACACTTAGATTTTTATTTCGAAAACCACTCCATTTGGTTTGACTCGAGTTCAAACTCATTTTATACTTCAAATTTGGATTTCTATTTCTTCACCAAAATATCAAACCATTTTTATTTTGGTTTTTCTATTTCACTTGTTCAATTTATAAGTTACACAACTTATTTTTCTCAATTATGTAAATTCTGTACTTGAGTTGATTCCATTTAACTCTTTATAAATTAAATCTTCTTTGCAAAGTTAAATTTCCAATCAAATCCCATTTCGTCGATGCTTACTCGAGTATATTCACATTTAAAAAGTTTAACTCAAGATTATACATCACTTTATAACTTAAGTATATATTTATTTCATTAACTCCAATTTTTTAAGTTGTTCAAACTTATTTATTCACAATTCCATAATTTTTCACTTAACTTTTATTCCATTTAAAATTTATAACTTATAGTTATATAATCACTTTACAATTCAAACCTTATATCCAATTCAATTTGATATTCTTTCTAATCCAATCCCAATTTTATTTAATCTTAGCTTAAGTTAAATTTTAATTCAAACATTCCATTTTAACTTACTTAAGTAAAAATTCAATTCCAAAATTCCATTTTTCACTCCTCTTCCTTTACCAATATCATTCTTCAACTTATAAATTCAAAACTTATTTCCTGATATTTTTCTAAAATATTTAAATAAGGATTCCAGAATTCAAACACCCAGTTTAATTCCAAATCATTTTGAAATCACAAATATCCCAAATCACCCTTTTTAAATTTAAACCAAACCTGGTTTTTATCCAAAACAAATTCACTTCGGAATTCCCAAAACAACCCTTGTTTCTAAACAAAAATCTCTATATCAAATTACTACGGTAGCAAATCCGTCACTTAGAAACTCGAAAATGAAGACTGGTGATGCGGCCGTCATCACCAGAATTATTTTCCAATGATTATAGTGAGTTCAATGCTTTATCACTTTCAAAATCCATTTCAAAACATTTTCTATTCAAATATTTTTCCAAAAATAATGCTATTTTATTTTCACAACACTTCAGAAAATATTTTCCAAACTTTTCGAGATTTAAATCTCCAAATTCTGGTTTTATTCATTTTTAGTTTAACTCGTTTGTATAAATCATATTTATACAATTTCTATTTAGTTATATAAACCATTTCAAATTTTATAATCTTGTTTTGATTATAATAATAACAACCAAACACATTAATATACTATAATAATTTTAGAAAATATTTCTTTTATATCAAAATATAATTTGGGTAAAATTATTTCATTTACCCACTTTGAAAACAATATTGTGTCGGTTTGCCTAGTTTAAGAGTTAAGAAATCCCTATCGATACAGTTGTCCAGACTGTACCGACCAGAATTCATAAACACTCAACCAATAACCAACACAATATAAAACAATTTATATTCACTAACAAATATGCGCTCATATCTATAATACACTCAAACTCATTCTAAAGTACTACTGACCCTATCTCCAATAAGTAATCCCCACCAAAGCCAAGGTTCTCGCTTAACCTTCAGCTCTGATACCAAATGTAGCGGACTGGGAATTTTCGACCCTCGAAAATCGACATCAATACGTTTACTGTATGGCATGCCGAGCAATCGAGTTCTGGAAATACCAGATCATTAGGGGTGAAGAAGAAAAAGATAGAAGAAAATAGAAACAACACATAGAATCCCACAAATTGCAGCGGAACAAAATATAATATATAATAACATATTTTAATACCAAAGAATCTATAGCTATTAATATACACCCAATCTTCAGAGTACAACAATCAACAATTAATCTGGACAGTTATAATAACTTGTCCTCTCAAATACTGGATAAAGGGCATAACACATACATCGGAATATAATCAAGTACATAAAATACGCCTGAGAATTCTCCAGCTCATCCTCTGAGCTCTATATCATCCTAACCTAAATCTGTAATACTCAGTCTGACCCGAGTATTATAATAAAATAACACCCGAGTCAATCTGGAAAACCAACGTGAGAAAATACACTCAATTTGAATTATTACTGTTATTAAATCCTTTGAAAACAAAGGTATCGCATAAGACCACGCCACATATAAATGCGATAGGTTTTTACCTAACGATAACCAAAAAAATTTATATCAAAATCATCTGATATTATAATAGTGTCTATAAAAAGTAAACTATAAAATAGTCGAAATGCTTGCATCTCACGTTTCAGCATAGTTGGGCACATCTAAAATCGTATGTGCTCCTAGTGGATATTGGATGCTATACAATGACTGGGCTACTAGGGTACCGCCCATCACAGTACATCTCTAGAGAAATGTACCGAGATCGTACCTAACGATCCCTGCCAACACAGGATTAGCCTACCCCTTACTGGATAGTACCGAATATGTTATCACCCCAGGTGTTACCAACCTAATCGAGCGCTCTCTTTTCCTTGCACAACCATATCCATAATTTTAATATATCTGAGGGTATCTAGAAAAGTGATAACATACTCTACTTGGGTGCAACCCACTTAGCCCTGCTGCAACTCCCCTGTTTTAGTCATTCCCGGTTAATGAGGCTTGAGGCTACGTTTTACCTTAGATTTAGCATTCATATACTTGAAATGCTAACACTGCCTTCCAGACCACGATGCAAATGATAGAATTCATCCATACAAGTTGTTCTGGGTCTGAACAAACTGAATCTCCAAAATCACCGTCTTCATTATCTTCACGATATCATAATTCGTAATGCACAAATCGAATCGAAGTGGTTTTCGAATAATTAAATCTGATCTCAGTCTCTTCGAAGCGATTAACGAATTTGGCCAGATTTGATAGTCGGTTATTTAACTAACAAATTACACACATAACAGTCACTAAGCCCAATTTTATAAATCCTTCAAAACATTCATTTCAAAATGTCTTTAAAAAGTTATATATCCAAATCTCTTTCAGTATATTCAATAATTGAAAACAATTTCAAATACTTATATCCATAACAAGATATTTCCGAATCATATCAATACTTAGAGAAATTTAAATTTTCAATTTCCATTTATAATTCAACATTTTGAAAATATTTCTATAATAATAATCTCGTAGTTAAATATTTCAAATCCTTCCAATCCAATACTTAGGAAAATATTAATAAGTATATTTTTCCAAATCATTTTATTACCATAGTTAGGAAATGATTCCATTTATTTCCTATTTCTCAAAATCATTTACAATTTAATTGTAAATTCCTTAACTCATTTATAACGGATTCTATAAGTTTTCGGAATTCATTAATTAATTTTCCTTAAATTTTCAAAAATCGATTGCACTTGTCTATATTTCCAACTACCCATTTCTAACTTCTTTTATGAATTCTAATTCATTTTCGAAATTCTCGTATTTCGACATTCCGGAAGTTTTTTCTCAAGTTCCAGAATTCCATTACAAGATTTCTCTTATAAAAATCACATCCGTTAAATACACCCCGTTTACAAATCTCGGGAGCTTTATAAATAAATTCCAATTACTTACTTTTAAATTCTAAGTATATATAATAATAATAAATTTCAAGACCATGGTTAAATAATTATTTAAAAATATCAAGCGCTTTTTTTTTAAAAATAACATCAATAAGTAATTCCAATTCATTTATAAAATTTCTAATCGATTTATAAAACTTGTTTAAAATCTTAGAATTCATTTCAACCAATTTGAATATTTAAATAACTAACTTTCTAAAATATTTCAATGCTAAAACAGTTTTAATTTGCATAGTCTAATAAATAAAAATCCTCTTTTTAAAACAAACTTAACTTCTCGATAAAAATATATTTTTAAAATTCCAATGTAACCAATATAAATTTATAAATCTCTCTCTCGATTCATAATACATCGACCACTTTCCCAATTTCATAACCTTTTTCACATTCCAAAAATAGACTCTACCATTTCTTTTTAAACCGATTACCCCATCTTATTATAAGTTCTCCCCGTGAATTTATATCTCTAATTTATCAAATGATAATCATCTCACTTTATTTATAAACCTTGTTTATAAATTTCATAATCTCATTCCCCAGCTTATACATGTTTACATTACAAAAATCTATTTATAAATTGATTTCTAATTAAAATCCTATTATAAATCAATTTCTTAAATAACCCAAACTATATTACAAAACCCATCAAATCTCGATTTCTACTTCCATTTCGTATTTAAAAAAAATCTTATTTAAAATCCATTGTTTTAGAATCCTTAATTTAAAATTCTCTAGTTGAAGCCATTTTACGAAATAGCTAATTAAATATCCAAAATCCAATCATTTATTTTATCCAATTCAATTCCCTTTTAAATAATCCTAAAATTCAATATAAATATTTCATTCCCAAAATCGCCTTTGAATTTCCTATTTAAATTCAAAATATTATTTTTAAAATACTAAAATTTAGGCCAGTGCTACTATAGCATCCAATAAAACAAATCACATAAAAGGTACCAATGATTAAGTGACGAAAATGAGTATGTGGTCTGACATATAAACTGTTTTGTAGCATGCTACATAAGCTCCTGTTTGAAATAGAACACTTGGAAATTTGAGTGAGGTATAATTGGTATTAGCATATGAAACTCCTTGTGTTATATCACACATTCAATTTCCCTATAGATACATGCCTTATTAGGAATTCACATCCTTTATTTAATCACTATATATATATATATATGCCAATTGACATGTTGTATCGTATTAATATTAATGTATTTAGAGAATTAAGTTAACAATTTTGATGAACAAGTCAATATAGATGGATCAAATCAAAATTTTACACTACATATGGTGGACCCCTAACAAAAAGTGCTAAAATTTGACTACCCCATCAAAAACCTCCTTTAAAACTAAAACTGGAGTCCCTTTGGTAACCCATGTTTTTTTCGTTTCAGTCCAAAGCCTTGTTCTAATTTAAATTGTGTACTGCTTACAGCAATTTTCTATGCTATATCTGCTTCAAGGCCTAGAGCAGATGTGGCATATTGCATTCATGCTCTTGCAAAACGTCTTGCGAAGACACACAACTGGGCGGTATGCTGCTAATCATATTTTGTTTTATTCTTGTACTTTTGTTTTATTTCTCTTCCTTTACTACCGTTTTATAACACTCGAGTTAGCCTAAGCATTTCGGTGTTGAAGACCTTATTTCTGGAGGACGAAGACGAAGATTTAGTATATTATTACTATTTATTTATTTATTCCACTGCATGACTATCCATAATAGATTATTCAATCACATTATATATCGCTATATATAAAAAGAAATTAATATATTTTTGAGGAATCCAGTTGGATTCCTCCAACCTGTTTTCCCTGCATCCACGGATGTTATATAACATAAAATACCAATCCCGCTTCGAGGCGGGATATCGCGGTAATATCGGGTCATCCGCTATTATGCGGGGCGCATAGTGTCTCATTCGCTCCAACGATGGGAAGTATATCCAACTACTAATATATATACTAATATAACATTCAACTGATAATAATATATCAATTCAACCCATCATCCAATAATTTATTTAAATTATTGTAAATTAAACTAGTCAACTAAATTGAGTGAGATTTACTCACCAAAATTTTCTGTTGTCGCTTCCTCGTTCTGATTCCGACTAAATTCGAACGGCATTCGAATTTAGCTTAAAATTCTGCAAGTTGTAAATTTATCCAATCCAAATTTCATCGCGTAGAGCTCACTGATACGAGTCCAATGTAACTGATCGCATTCAATTCCGACCAAATATGAGCAAGTTATACGTTTATAAGATTTCACGATTTTTATAACTAAATTAATTAACGTCAATAACTTAATTACCATTATTCGCATTTAAAACCATCTCCCTCACGCGTTAACCCCAGGCGATTCATGTTCGAGAAAACCCATCTGCACACATCATTCTGTATCACATTCGTTCGTGAATGCCACCAAGTCACGCATGCAAACAAAGCCGCCGCTTCATTTCATCGTAGGCCGCCTACGTGGCATCTCCACCTACCGCGTTTTCCCTAGCCCAGCCTTCGCGACCTTCCAGCCAGCGACGACACCCCTTAGGTCTCCGTTTACCATCGTCGATTGCCTACTTCTCGCGCAACCACATCCTGACACGAACGACCCATCCTCTCACGCGCGTGCTTCCCTGAGCGTCACTCCTCTCGCGCCATCGCGATTTTATCGCGAGATTTCCCTCTTTTTTTATTAACGAACTGGAATCGAAATGGAAGAAAGGGGGAAGTCGCGATTTAAAATGGGAGAGGCGACTATGTTCAGAGATTAGGGTGGCTGAGGTGAAAGAATACGGCGAGTAGGGTTGACTTTAAATTTATTTATGTTATTTAATTCCAAAAATATCTCATTCTCATAAATCGAAATCCTGAACTCCTATCGAGACGTGCCATCTGCCATTCCTAATGTTATACCCCTATTCCGAATGCAATGAAACTCATTTCGAGCCCCAATTCGATCCTATGGAGAAGATAGTTTTTTGAACCCAATTATAATATTAAATTTTCAATATTAATTTCAACGCGTTTCTATCCCGTATGACCAAACGGTAATTCCAAACATTACGAAATTTGAAATCCGATAATAATACACTATTATGGATCCAATGGAACTGGTTTTGTCGAATTCTGAGACTATCCCGGATCGCTATTTTAACGCTTCGATTAAATCGAATGATTTTCAAAATTATCGAAACTGCTTGAAATTTCCGTTTTAAAAACCGACTAACTCAATTCTAATTCAAATAGAATTTATACTCACATTTAAAAATCATTTCGATTTATATTCAACTCAAATTTCAACTATTCACCATTCCCGTATTATGATAAATTGCTAAATTTGAAATTTAAATTCATTCTATATTTTCAACCAAAATATCCATATTCAAAAAATCAATTTATATTCCAAATCCAATATTTAAAACCATTTAAATATTCAAAATCAAATGATGAAAAATTAGGGTCGTTACAATGGATGCCAATAGCAACATATTAAATTAAATGAGAAAAAAAGCGGATTCTATTTAAATTAATTAGATTGGATTCAGTAAAACTCATTTGACTTTAAGCCCATTATGATTCAAATAGGGATTTTTTTTGAAATCTATCCATTTCACCCGCTACAGTTCAGATAGTTCGTTCACTAGCAACATTAAACTTAATTCCACGTAAAAAAAATAAACCTGCATTTCTTAGGATTTGACATAAAGAAAGGAAAGAGATACGACGTTAAACAAAAAGGAACTACATTGTTATTCATTTAATTGAAAGATGAATTACAGAGCTTTAAATAAACTAAAAACAACTACCCACTAACTTACAGATATGGATCTTAACCACCACTTAACACATTAATAGGAACATACATTATTGACTAATTAAAATATGACATAACTTCTAACACGCCCCCTTAAACTAAATCTTAAACTGAATGTGTTATCATCCAGTTCACAAAGTATTAAATAAACATCTTTAACGAAGTGCGGCTCTTAACTGTCTTATCGTCTTCCATTAACGATCACAGACACAACCTTTTCTTCTTTTTGGTTGGACATGCTCAACTATTTCCATTGATTGGTTCTTCACTCACTAACCATCAACAAATACTCTTAGTTTCCTCTTAGAGATTCACGGACCTCTCCACTCGGGTCGTCCCTTGATACTGTTGTATCTGTTATCCCCCAACAAGCTAGAGCTGCAGCTCTTCTTCCTTCGTTTGTTGGATGACACAAAACTAAACTGCTTCACTCGTAGTCCTGCCTTATTCACTTATAGGCATGCCTATCTTTTTATAGACATATCATCACATAGTTTTCGAGCGCTATTCAAGCATCATCTTTCATAGCAACATCTCAATATTACACCAGGGAAAACAAACAAACAATCAGCACTTCAGTCATTCACTTAGACAATACACACAGTCCAGAATCTCCTCCAGCGATCCGCATTAGGCAACACAACCTCTTCACCAGCTGTCACCAAGGCATTGGTTCACCTCATTTTCACCACAAAGCAACAACAACCTTACCATACCATCACTCACTAGCAATCTCTGCATACACTAGTTTTCATATCTCGCAACAAACTTCAGCTCACGCAATAACCATCACCGGTCAAACTTTTGGCAACAAATGCAACTTCTAGACTTCATTATTCATTCTATACACCAGTTTTCATATCTCACAACAAACTTCAACTCACGCAATAACCATCTGAGTTCAGGAGCAGGTAAAGGAAATTTCCAGGTCTCGTTTGACATCGAGCATGACTCAGTTGATTGGTCGAGCTTTCCCAAACTTCGAGGCGTTTCAAGCGAGCCACCCTAATCCAAACAATAGCTCATCATCAAAGCTCCACAGTTCATTAAATATTAGTATTGCAATTATCAATCATTGGTCACCTTTGAAGGAGGCGGCATCTGATATCGACTCAGCAAGAAGACATGAACGATATCCAGACACGACGACAAGCAACTCTGACACTTAGAATGGCAGCGTCTAATCTCGATGAGGCACTGACTGACTCTAATACATCGGTTCATTGGCGAGCAAAGGCAAAGCGGCAACATTCAACATCAAGGCGGTGTGCAATCAATTGGGCAAGAAGTAGTTTGGATTTAGGGATTATTTTCCCAACCCTCTAATCTCTCTATCGTCTCTCTCTCTAACCTAGCTCCAATTCCATGTTAGGATTTGACATAGAGAAATGAGAGAGATAAAACGTTAAGCAAAAAGGAACTGCATTGTTATTCACTTAATTAAAAGATATGAATTGCAGAGCTTTAAATAGATTAAAAAATAATTACTCACTAACCTATAGATGTGGATCTTAACTACCACTTAACACATTAATAGAAACATACCTTATTGAGTAATTAAAACATGACATAAGTTCTAACAACATTAACGATAATTGTTAATAACACAACAATAAAATGCCCTTTTTATTCCCTTTTCAAAACACAAACACATTTCTCTTTCTTTATAGTTACTGCTTTCATGTCCCTTTCAAATACTCATTTCAAATGCTCCTTTCACTTCACCGTAAATGCACTCTTTGTTTTAAACCTTGTATCCATAAATATATAGAAGCAACTAAGCAAGAGAAATGCATCACTCATCTTCGTAGCATCGCTCTTCTAAAAGCCCCAAATGATTGGAGTTTTAGCATAGATGGTGAACATAACAAACTCAACATAAACAAACATAGATGGTGATAAAAAATCAAATCGGTGGTAGGTCCAGGATTCATCACAAAACCAACAAAGAGGGAGGCTTTTTACCAGGAAGTGACTTACGCAGCATGGAATGTTAAAGAAGATAACAAAATGAAAGTGGGAATTTCCAATTGATTTTGACAATAAGTGTATGGTTACCCACGTCAAACAATTACTGAACAATACGTGAATTATCATACAATTAAGTTAAAGAAATGCACACACAACTAATTATCTTTACTTGGAATGCTATGACTACTTTCAAAGAAGCAAAACCAAATTCATATATTTAATTCAAACTAAATTAGACAAGCGATGAAATAGATTGAGTCTCAAATAAAAGAAGAACATATGATGTAATAGGCTCGCACGTCTATCCAACTATGAAGAAAATCTGAGAGTATAATTTAATGGTTGTACTGATGCTCAACTCTATTTCAATGAATAAAATTGAAAATGGATGATAGTAGTAATGATGCATATCTGATCAGTGGTTTTTGCATGTGGGTGAAGATGAAGAAGAGACAACAAATATTTCCTCAATTAATTTGTTTGACTAATGATTCATTGCAAGGGCAATTTGTTAATTAGAAAAGCTTCAAATTAATTTTTTCCTTTATAAAATAGATTCCATTTCGGAACTTTGAACTTAGAACTTAAGAATGTTACCACCAGTAAGCTTGACATACAACAAACTTGGCCACCCTCAGTATCATATTACATCCTTAATAAAAATTATAAAACAAAATCCAATAAAAATTTCCACCACCAATAAAAAATGTTAGAATCTATTTGATTTTTATAAAATCGGATAACTTTGCAATCCAAAACTTTAATTTTTTTATTGGACCATTTTAAACTCTTATGAAGCAAGCAGAAATATTAGAAGAGTGAATTTATATCCAAATTTTGTGAAGCTAGATAAATAAGAACTCATTTATCATGCAAAAAATGGTTAATATACGAAAACTACAAAAACACGCATTCAATACTAAAAAATTTGTGCGATAATTAAAAGTTTCAACTAATTTTAATCAATTTGTGTTTTGCTTCTTTGTATATTTCTAGCATGTTTTTATTTTCATAATATACGTAAACTTACATAATTTTCATCACCTCTTTCCTTAAAATTTTATTCCCATCAAGGTTGCCCCATTCCCACTACAAGAAAGGCTACCTATAGCGGCAGCTATTTGCGACGGCTAAAATAAGCGGCCGTCGCTAGCTGACGCAAGCTCTGAATATACAGCTCGAATCCATGAACTAGAAATCATTACAGTTTCCCACCAAAACCTAAAACCACGCGCGAATTTTTTTCCCATGTCAGCCACCACCAACCGCCTCGATTGTTTAAATCCTTCAAAGCTCGTCGATATCGTTTTGCTCTCTAATTTCAGCTTAGTCTAGGTATGGTTAAAACGCTAATTTTGAAAATTGGTTGATTATGGGTTAGAAATTTTTGATTATTCTGTATTAGTTTATGATAATGATGTACTAGTTGATTTGGGGATATAATTAAAAC
Organism: Allium fistulosum; assembly: GCA_030737815.1. Taxonomy (NCBI): domain Eukaryota; kingdom Viridiplantae; phylum Streptophyta; class Magnoliopsida; order Asparagales; family Amaryllidaceae; genus Allium; species Allium fistulosum. The sequence continues at coordinate 1,079,492,020 of CM060906.1, read as the reverse complement.
CCTAATTTCGAAAATTAGTTGTTTATGGGTTTGAAATTGATAATATTGCTTATTAGTTGATGGTAATAGTGTATTAGTTGATTTGGTTGTAATTAAAAATTAAAGTTGATTTAAAATCCAACATTTAGTGTATAATTATTGATTAATATGCTTATCGATAAGTTTACACGAATGTTTTGTTATAGTTTAGAATAATGTTTGTTACAGTTTACATGAAAATTAATGTATAATTATTGATTAATATGCTGCTAGATTGGTACGGTTAAACATAAGTAATATTTTTTAATTAATTAGTGTGTGTTATTATAGTGGTTAGTATAAAATAAATTTATTTTAATTTATTATAAGTACAAACTTCAAATTTTAGTTTACAAAATCGGTAAATTAAAATTTTAAATAGTTAACTGAATTGTAAAATATATTTTAAAAATCCAAATTTAGTTAATAAAATATTTAAATAGTTGAACGAATTATAAAATTAAGAAATGAAGTGAAGTAAAATAATAAATTAAGGAATAATAAATTTTAGTTTGAAATAAAAAAAATTTAAACAAATATTTAAAATCGACGCTAGCCTTTTGTGTCGGCCGGCGAAGGCTAGTATACGCGGCCAACGCTAGCCGTCGCTCGTCGACGCTGATCTGTATACACAGATCAAAAACCAGCGAACCTGAAAACTTTTCATTCTTTCGCACCAAAAAGTAAGGTTGATTTAAAATTCATATAATTATTAATTAATATTGTAACTCCCCACCCCGAGACCCACATTAACAAAGAGAATTACTAAGTAATTCTGTCTGCTAATGCGGAGAATAGGGCTGGTTAAGGGCGACCATCATAGTCTTGTATTAAATAAGAGCTAAGTATGTCGATTTGGTACTCATTTTTTTCATTTCTTTTTCTTTCCATTTTGGCTAAGTATTCGACATACTGAATTCCTATCTAATACACTACTATGGTGGCTACAGGATCGATTCAGAAACAAAACACAATAACAACATCAATCACAGGCCACAAAACAACAATACAAATAATATACATACACATTCATCAAATGTAACACAACCCGTCACAAGTGGTATTCAACCACAACATATACATACATCCCCATAAAAGAATATATACATCACAAGTTCCCAAAAAAAAGACTACAACACAAAACAAAGCCATATATCCAAAGGCTAAGGAGAAGTCCAAAAGACATCGCTAGCAAAAAGGTCCAACAACCTAATCTGCAACTCGGTCTGACCCGAGTAATGAATACACGGGTCTGGCTAACTAGAACTTGATATTAGCATAAGATACAAGTGATACGCATGCATAAGGGAAGTATTCCTTTAATTCTAAAGGAATAGTATAAGTAATGTCTATTTATACATCCAAGGGTGCAAGCTTCATAGAACCCATAGTTAATTCATAAAAGGTTTAACATGACATAAATGGTTCATGTTCAATGGAATTCAAAATAAGTGAATCTAGCAAACTCATGAGCCATAGAAGAAGCATCAAAATCCTAAAAAAAATCAAATATCACGGAACACTAATACGAGTTCAAAACCTCATTATCGAAATCACCATAAAAATGCATATATATAAGCCTATCTCTCACTCAAGGCTACAATAAAATCATCATCACAAAATGGTGAAATTGAAGCAAATCAAAACTTATAAAAATCTGCGGATTGGCCAAATCCCCGATTGCATGCCGAAGCAATGCTGCACGTGCCAAACTCAAACCAGTACTATATACATATATTATAGGTACCCATCTCAGACAACCGTAGTCGTAATACATCGTAACGACCGAAGTCGTAATACATCGTGGCGACCGAAGTCATAGAACATCGTGACGACCGAAGTCATAAAACATCGTGATGACCGAAGTCGTAATACATCATGATGACCCGAGGTCTATAGCACTGGTAAACATCGTGAATGCGTCACAAACTCTCAGATAGGAATCCAAAAAGTGTTAACGAGCATCCCATACCACACGTTCGCACTTAGCGGTTTACTAACTGCTAGTCGATGCCATACTAGAAAACATCATTAAATCAAAATCCTTAGAAAAATCATATCTCGCCTCATCTCATTGGCGAGAAGTAAAAAGCATCATACTTGTCTCATCTCATCGACAAGTATAAGACATCGTGATGGTTTTATATAAACCATACTTCTCAAAAAGGAAATCTCCATCTTAAAACTTGCCTCATTTCATCGGCCAATAAAATACATCACGATGGTTCTCATCGATTATACTCCTAAATAGGAGATCTCGAACCATAAAGTTCGCCAAATATTGGCCATCTCGGAAGATTCCTAAATATAGGAATTAGAATTCAAAATATGCCATAATATGGCAAATCCCAGAAATCATCTCAAATTAATATACTCGAGTGGTTTCGATCGATACAAGTCCGGAATTAACCGATAAAATAAACTCACGTGTCCCATACCATGTGTTTTACTAAATCATTCAATTCTCTTTCTCATATATCCGAAAAGTGTAAAAATAATATATATTATATATAAAATATTTTACTTGAGAAAATAGGATTTTTAAATAATTTTCCGAAATCATTTTGAAGACATTTTATTGAAATTTCTTCTTATTATAGGAAATAAATATATATAAAAATACTTTGAAATAATTTATAAATGATTTGAAAATATTTAATAATGATGATTTAAAAAAACCAAATCATTTAAAAAATTTCTCAAAATTTATTTGGAAGAAATAGTGCTTGAAAATCGAGAAAAACGTTGAAAATACACCCAATCGATATTCAAATTCAAATCGAATTTAAATTCAAAATTTTAAATTTCAAATTCCTCCAAAACTCGGCTAATCCATTGATGGAAACTATAGCCCATAATCATCATCAAAAACATCTCAAAATTTGCATAAAAATTGGCCACAAAACTATAGAAATAGGTAAGTAAGCAAGGCAAAAGGACTCAGACAAAAAGGGCAGCACGCTCACGTACCTGGGCCGACATAGGTCGACCCAGACCAGTGGCCAGGTCGACCCCCAGGTTGCTGGTCGACCTGCCTGTCGACCCAGGCTACGGATTTTCTTCCTGTGTGTTTTCTACTTCGTATTCAATTTTGAACAGCCAATTGGAGTATCAAACGATCAAGTTTTGCAACGAAAATTGACACGCATAGAGTTTGACAACTAAACTACTATCCGAAAAAGATCCGGTAGCAATTTGATTGAAAACCAAAGAGTTATGGCTACTCAAAGTGGCAACCAGAAATAAGGAATTCAAATAAACAACAGACAACAAGATGAACGTATACGATAAACTTTTTACAGAACGATTTCTTTACAGGCAGCATTTTCTAGTTAGCAAATGTGAGTTTTTACTCACTTATACTTGGATTTGCAGTGATAAGCAATGAAAGATGCTAACTTTTAGCTGGAAGGAAGCTCTCAATGACATGTAGAAGATGAAACTACAGCATGCAAACAGAGAACAAAAAGTTACAGACTGTATCAATTCGAAATCACTAATTTGATGAAATTGTTGAGATTTTTGGCTTTGATTACCTGTATTACTCGTTTATTAGCTTGAATTTCTCTTTAGTTTCAGCAAAATTTGATGTAAGAACTTAATTTGAAAGAGGGAAGGCCATTATTGTTTTACTGTAAGTATTTTTCTTTTTTTCTTTAGGTTGAGAAGAAACAAAAGAAATCTACATGCAGATTTCCTGATGTCTCTAGAAAATGGGTTTGGATCCTCTTCTTTGTCTACCAAGCCCAATTGTAAATGATTAGAAAAATTCCTAAGTACAAATGCATATTTCTCTTCTTTTCTTAATATAACACGTATATACATGTTTATAAAAACGAAATAAATTTCTATAACTCATTCTTATGTAAACAAAAATGTTTTTAACAACAACTTAAATTATTTTAGCTATAAAATTTAGTTTCCAATATTAAAATCATATTTTTACTTAAATATGACAATTTACACTTTTTATCTTATAAAACACCAACTTTAACATAAAATTTTATACGAAAATTGTTTTCTTGTCGAATAAAATACAACGAACTATTCTAACTTTATTTAATCATCAAAATATTATTTTTAAACAATATTTAATCTTTTACTTTAAAAAAATACAAGTTTACTTCATATTTCTCCTTTTTAAATTCAATAAAAGGTTAATACTGGCAATAATTACCAATATTACTATATTTACCCAATTAAACTCAATAATTGGTTATTTTCACTCCAAATTCTCAAAATAAAGTTTATAAAACTTTATTTTCATCAATTTATATTTATTTCAACAATTAAATGTTGAAATGCATTACTGGATTAATTTATTAACTCAAATTACCAAAAATTTCAATATTTTAAATTTATTAACCAAAAATCCATACAATAAATTTTTAACTCAAGATTTAACTTCAAACTCATTGTTTATTGGAAATAAACAATCTTTTACATATTTTAACTTCTCTATTTCATTTTATTCTCAATATTAAATTATAACTATTGTTATAATTTAATATCATCGGCAATCACCAATACTAGGGTTGTTACAGACTCCCCCGTTATAAAAATTGCTTCCTCGCAATTTCTAGAGGAAATCTGTATTCAACACACTTTATTTCATCGAACAAAGGAAATATTGATAGATTAAAATGGAAAATTCTTACCTTCATCATGAGAAGATAATAATCCAGGATACGATCGCTCGATAAATTCTCTGGTTTCCTAAGTGCAGTCATTGGGATTATCGGACCATTGAATCTTCACGAGTGGAACACTCTTGTTTCGAAGACATCTAGTCTTCGAAGCAAGAACTCTTATGGGGTGCTGCAGAAAAGATAGATCAGGAGAGACCTCCAACTTCTCTGAAGCATGAGTGTTAAGAACAAAATCTGAATCTCGTAGACACTTCCTCAACTGAGAAACGTCGAATACGTCGTGAACTCCAAAAAACTGATCGAGAAGTGCTACTCGGTATGCAACAGGACCGATACGCACTGTAATAGGAAATGGCCCAATATAGCGTGGTGCCAATTTCCCCGTCTGGTTGAAGCGTACCACTCCCTTTAGAGGAGAAGCTTGGATATAAACAAGATCGCCCACTGAGAACTCAAGAGGCCTTCTACAGTTGTCCGCGTAGGATTTCTGTCGACTCTGTGCCTCTTTCATTCTCTCTCGGATAAGATGGATCATCTCAGATGATTCACGAATAGACTTGGGGCCTAAAAGAGCTTTTCCCCCAACTCAAGCCAACAAGATGGAGAATGACATGGCCTTCCATATAAGGCTTCGAAAGGAGCCATGCCGATAGAAGATTGGTAGCTATTATTATAAGCAAACTCAACTAGAGGAAGATGATCCTCCCAGCTACCTTCAAAATCCAAGATACCAACACGAAGCAGATCTTCCAAGATACGATTCACCCGTTCAGTCTATCCATCAGACTGTGGGTGATAGGCTGTGCGATAGACTGTGCTAAGATTAAGCTTTGTGCCCAAAGCTTGCTGGAGACTCTGCCAGAAGTGACTCATGAAAAGAGGATCATGATCACATACAATAGATGAAGGAACACCGTGCAATCTCTCGATCTCCTTAATATATAGCTTCAATAAGAGAGATGTCATCCTATTAGATTTAATAGGAATGAAATGTGCAGACTTGGTAAGATGGTCCACAACAAACCAAATACTGCTATGGGCTAACCTCGAACGAGGTAAGCCATCGATGAAATCCATAGAAACTTGGTCCCATTTCCACAATGGAACCTCTAAAGGCTGAAGGAGACCACTGGGCCATTGATGCTCAGCCTTAATAAGCTGACAAGTCATGTAATTGCTTACATAACTTGCAACATCATGCTTCATGCCTTCCCAGTAATAGAGAAGACACATATCAGCATACATCTTGTTGTTGCATGGATGAATAGTATACTTAGAACGATAACACTCATCTAGAATGTCCCTCCTAAGTTCTAGAATAGAAGGCATGACAAGACGGTTCTTCTTTCGAAGACACCCATGAATATCGATGCTGAAATCCCTCATCTCAATATCATCTTGGGATTCAGACTTACACTTCTGAATAAGAGCAGATATCTCGGAATCTTGCCGTTGTTTCTCGGCAATTTGATATAGGAGAGTAGGATGAGCTTCCATGCTATATAATAGAATAGGAGAGTCGGAAGTGGAAGCACGATCCTGAATATCACATATGGAAAGAGTCTCAAGAGCTTTCCATTCTGTAATTATAATGGAAACAATAGCTGAATGCTTTCGGCTTAAAGCATCAGCTACTCGATTCCCCTTACCAGGGGTATACTGAATATCAACATCATAAGAAGCTAGAAACTCGAGCCAACGTTGCTATCGCATGTTGAGCTCCTTTTGGGTGAACAAATATTTGAGAGACTTGTGATCGGTGAAGAGAGTAAAATGTTCACCCAACAGATAATGATGCCATAACTTCAAAGCAAAGACGATGGCGGCAAGCTCTAAATCGTGGGCAGCGTACCAAACCTCGTTCGGACGTAATTGCCTTAAGGCGTAGGCAACTACCCTATCTTTCTGCATAAGAATATCACCGAGGCCGTTGTGACTGGCATCGGTATAGACTATAAGATCCTGATTCCCTTCGCGAACTACAAGAATAGTAGCATTAGTGAGAAGCTCCTTCAATCTCTGAAAGGAAGCCTCACACTTATCAGACCATAAGAAGTGAACGCCTTTCCTCGTAAGGCTAGTCAAGGGTAGCACAATCCGGGAAAGTCTTTGATGAAACGACGGTAATAACTCGCCAAACCCAAAAAGCTACGAATCTCATGAACATTCTCAGGCCTCTTCCAATTCTGGATGGCTTCGATCTTAGACGTATCGACCGAAATGCCTTCGGAAGAAACAACATGACCTAAGAACTTAACTTGTTTTTCCCAGAAATGACACTTAGAAAGCTTTGCTTTGAGTTGATGCTGACAAAGAGTACTCAAAAAAATTCTAAGATGTCGAGCATGATCAGCTTCGGACCTAGTATACACAAGAATGTCGTCGATGAAAACAAGAACAAACTTATCGCGATATTCCCGGAATACTCGATTCATAAGGTCGACAAAGTAAGCAGGAGCGTTCGTCAAACCGAACGGCATGGTGAGCCCCTCATATGATCCATATCGAGTGTAGAATCCTGTCTTCCACAACTCGGAGCTGATGAAATCCAGTGGTGAGGTCAAGCTGCGAGAAGACCTTAGCGCCACTCAACTGATCGAACATATCGTCAATCCTAGGCAGGGGATAACGGTTCTTGATGGTTAACTCATTAAGCTTGCGATAATCTACACATAGCCTAAGAGTCCCATCGGACTTCCTCACGAATACCACCGTGGCTCCCCACGGTGACGAACTAGATCGAACGAATTGCTTGGCTTTAAGCTCAAGGAGTTGCTTCTTGAGTTCCTTATTCTCTTTAGTAGACATCCTCGTGGGAGGACGACTAACTGGCTGCGCACCTGGGATAAGGTCGATGCGGAACTCGATAGCCCGCTTAGCTGGTAATCCCGAAACAGGCTCAAATAAATCTGGAAAGTCACAAACAACAGGAATCCGAGACACATCATCATCATCGTCTCGAGATTCAAGAGAAAATGAGAAGCTTCAGAATCACGCTCGATATCCCAAAGAATAAGAGACAGCTGAGAAGGAGAGTCGGGATGTCGAAGATATAAGACTCTCTCTAAACATAGAATCCTGGCATCGTATCGAAGTAGCCAGTCCATACCCAATATCATATCGAATCCAAGACAAGGAATTACGTGCAGATTCGCACGGAAAGAAAATCCACAAATAAGAATCTCAACATCATCACAAAGCATACTAAGGGTTGCGGATCCCCCGATAGGATTTTCAATCCTCAAAGAAGTAATCAAGCAAGAAACATCCAATAGCAAAGCATCAACGAGTTCCTTCGATACGAATGAATGCAACGCACCCGTACCGAATAGAATTCTAATAGATCGACCATGGAAAAGAATGGAACCTTCTAAAATAGTAGGAGATATACCTTAAGACTGAGAGGCACTAACAGAAGCCTTCGCAACATTGAGATTCCCTGAACTAGGACCTCCCTCCCTCTTAGGATAAGCAGAAATCAAATGCCCTTCCTTCTAACAATATAAGCACCTCTTAGGATTTGGACATTCCCTCACAAGATGATCGCAAGAACCACAATTATAACATGCCACAACCTTAGCTGAAGGAGGCATAACATGAGAATGAGAAGTAGAACCACCTTGCTTCTTCTTCTTACTAGGCTGGAACGGCTTGGATTTGCGGAAAGGAAACCTCTTTTTGTTCGGATTTCTCCGAACCTCTGCCTCACCATCACTATCTTTCTCCTTCTCGACCGCTTCAAGGTGAAAGGCCGCATCAACAAGTTCCTCAAATGACAATTTGAGTTGGAGCATAAGTGATTTCTTCAGATATTTCTTAAGTCCAAAAATGAACTTAAGATTCTTCTTGTAAGGAGTGCTAATATGCTCAAGACCATATTTGGACAAAGCCTCGAACGAAGCCACATACTCCGAAACTGTCGACTTCCCTTGCTTAAGATCAAGGAAACGTCGAGCTAAGATGGCCTTCTCGGATTCAGGGACAAACTTAAGCTCGAATCTCTCTCTGAAATGGTTCCACTCTAAGGTAGACTCATCAATCTCCACAATGTGCAATTCATACCAATCCAATGCATGTTCTTGCAACATACTAGATGCGACAAGAACGCGATGGTGGCTAGAAATCTCCATGCGAGTAAATATGCGCTCGCATGTATGGAGCCATGCCTGGACCTCTAAGACCGACTCTGTGCCTTTGAATGGTTTGCCTCCAAGATGAGTATAATCGCTACTCATGCGCACAAATACAGATTTGCACGGAGGGGAAGAACGGGCTGGAGTTGGAGGCTGAGTGCTCCTAAGCAGTTCAAGAATCTGATCGATCGACATATAAACTCCTTCGGGGCAAGAACCACTGGATGGTCCCGCCACCAAAGTGCGACCTCTTCCTCTTCCAGCCATTGTTGAAAGTTAAGATAAGATAGGATTATTCACAGGGGTAGATATTAGCAATTCAAATTAAATAAGGAATACTACGGAATTAAAATTAACGTTCCTAGACATATTCCTTTCTATCTATCCCCAAAGGACTCAAACGGTTAAGGACAAGGTTGGGATTGAATATGATTGGGGATGACGTTTACAAGTGTATTATACTTGATGTATGATGATTGTGTATACCATTCTGTGTTTATTACATTTTGTTCTGAATCCTGCTCTGATACCAAGCTGTAATGCCCCACCCCAAGACCCACATTAACAAAGAGAATTACTGAGTAACTCTATTTGCTAATGCGGAAAATAGGGCTGGTTAAGGGCGATCATCAGAGTCTTGTATTAAATAAGAGCTAAGTATGTCGATTTGGTGCTCATTTTTTTCATTTCTTTTTCTTTCCATTTTGGCTTAAGTATTCGACATACTCAATTCCTATCTAATACACTACTATGGTGGCTGCAGGATCGATTCAGAAACAAAACACAATAACAACATCAATCACAAGTCACAGAACAGCAATATAGATAATATACATACACATACATCAAATGTAATATAACCTGTCACAAGTGGTATTCAACCGCAATATATACATATATCCCCATAAAAGAATATATATATCACAAGTTCCTAACAAAAAGACTACAACACAAAACAAAGCCATTTATCCAAAGGCGAAGGAGAAGTCCAAAAGACATCGCTAGCAAAAAGGGTCCAACAACCTAACCTGCAACTCGGTCTGACCCGAGTAATGAATACACGGGTCAGGCTAACTAGAACTTGATATTAGCATAAGATAAAGTGGTACGAATGCATAAGGGAAGTATTCCTTTAATTCTAAAGGAATAGTATAAGTAATGTCTATTTATACATCCAAGGGTGCAAGCTTTATAGAACCCATAGTTAATTCATAAAAGGTTTAACATGACATAAATGGTTCATGTTCAATGGAATTCAAAATAAGCGAATCTAGCAAACTCATGAGCCATAGAAGAAGCATCAAAATCCTCAAAAAAAATCAAATATCATGGAACTCAAATACGAGTTCAAAACCTCATTATGAAATCACCATAAAAATGCATATATATATATAAGCCTATCTCTCACTCAAGGCTACAATAAAATCATCATCTCAAAATGGTGAAATTGAAGCAAAATCAAAACTTATAAAAATCCCCGGATTGGCCAAATCCCCAATTGCATGCCGAAGCAATTCTGCACGTGCCAAACTCAGACCAGTACTATATACATTTATTATATGTATCCATCTTAAATGACCATAGTCGTAATACATCGTGACGATCGAAGTTGTAGAACATCGTGACGACCGAAGTCGTAGGACATCGTGACGACCGAAGTCGTAAAACATCATGATGACCGAAGTCATAATACATCGTGATGACCCGAAGGTCTATAGCACTGGTAAACATCGTGAATGCGTCACAAACTCTTAGATAGGAACCCGAAAATTGTTAACGTGCGTCTCATACCACACGTTCCCACTTAGCGGTTTACTAACTGCTAGTCGATGCCACACTAAAAAAAATCATTAAATCAAAATCCTTAGAAAAATCATATCTCACCTCATCTCATTGGCGAGAAGTAAAAAGCATCATACTTTTCTCATCTCATCGACAAGTATAAGACATCGTGATGGTTTTATATAAACCATACTTCCTAAAAAGGAAATCTCCATCTTAAAACTTGCCTCATTTCATCGGCCAATAAAATACATCATGATGGTTCTCATCGATTATACTCCTAAATAGGAGATCTCAAACCATAATGTTTGCCAAATATTGGCCATCTCGGAAGATTCCTAAATATAGGAAATAAAATTCTCAAAATACGCCATAATATGGCAAATACCAGAAATCATCTCAAATCAATATACTCGAATGGTGTCGATCGGTACAAGTCCGGAATTAAACGATAAAATAAACTCTCGTGTCCCATACCATGTGTTTTACTAAATCATTTAATTCTCTTTCTCATATGTCCGAAAAGTGTAAAAATAAAATATATTATATATAAAATATTTTACTTGAGAAAACAGGATTTTTAAATAATTTTCCGAAATCATTTTGAAGACATTTTATTGAAATTTCTTCTTATTATAGGAAATAATCATATATAAAATACTTCAAAATAATTTATAAATGATTTGAAAATATGTAATAATAACGATTTTAAAAAACCTAATCATTTAGAAATTTTTTCAAAATTTATTTGGAAGAAATAGTGCTTGAAAATCGAGAAAAACGTTGAAAATACACCCAATCGATATTCAAATTCAAATCGAATTTAAATTCAAATTTTTAAATTTCAAATTCCTCTAAAACTCGTCTAATCCATTAATGGATACTATAGCCCATAATCATCATCAAAAACATCTCAAAATTTGCCTAAAAATTAGCCACAATACTATAGAAATAGGTAAGTAAGCAAGACAAAAAGACTCAGACAAAAAGGGCAGCATGCTCACGTACCTGGGCCGACATAGGTCGACCTAGACTAGTGGCCAGGTCGACCCCCAGGTTGTCGGTTAACCTGCCTATCGACCCAGGCTACAGATTTTCTTCCTGGAAGTTTCCTACTTCGTATTCAATTTTGAACAGCCAATTGGAGTATCAAACGATCAAGTTTTGCAACGAAAATTGACACGCATAGATGACGCAGCGGCGGAATACAAAAACAGTTGATACGATGAAAGTAGCAATCGGTGGATTGAGAAATACTGAAATGCCCAAATTCGTTGATCCGAAGATGCCGAATTCTAGCTATCTCTGACACGTTGATCGCACACGATACCGTGAAGAGAGATCTACAATTCTTCGAGCGTTGATCAAGCGCACTTGATGCCGCGAATTGGCTTCACGATCGTTGAATCGAGCGCACTCGATTGACCGAATGTGGAGATAGGAGATCACACTCGACTACCAATTGGATGAAAGCACAAAGCTAACAAAAGAAATTTTATTTCAAAATCAACAACCATTACAAATGATATAACTTGCCTATTTATAGGCATACAACACAACACTTACAATACAACTCATAGGTCTTGAATGACCTAACACTTAGAATATTTACAACACTCAACAACACGAGTTACAAAACGAATTACAAATGACTTAACAGTAGTTACACGATCTAAGTAATTAACGACTTACATAGCTCGTTCACGCGACTTAAAGAAATGTACGCGACTTAAAGAACGCACGCGACTTAACAAATCAAACTCGCGAGTTAAAATGAAGCATGGCAAAGAAATTTCGTGCCTCAGAAATCATCATCGACCTAACTATGTCGCTCGTGACTTAAGAAAGGTCGTACGACAATGCTTTCACGCGACTTAAAGATAGCTCGGTATCAACATAGCTCTTCTCGCGACTTATCAAATCAACGAATTACTGGACTTGTTTGCGATCCATCATTAGGTCGGAAAGCTACTGGAATTAGGTCGCGTGAATATTGTCTCTGGAAATTTAGGTCGTGGGTTAGGTCGCGGTGGAATTATATCGCGGGGAAGGATAGGTCGCGGCATGGAATCGGTGTGAAGTTTAGGTCGCGGTGAAGTTAGGTTTAGGTCGTGGATGATGGAACTTTGCGACTTAGGTTTAGTTGTCTCACGACTTAGGCTTTTAACTCGGTCGGTGGTAGGTCGCAGTTGGATCTGGATTGTAGGTCGGGAAAGATTTTGAGTCGTAGGTCGCGGAGGTTTTAGGTCGCGATTTCTGGTTAGGTCGGGGAATTGTTGAGATAGGTCGGAGAACGACTTAGTGTAAGTCATGGAGTTTGGTAGGTTGTTGAGTAGTGGAGATAGGTCGCATTGATGGTTCAGCTTGCTGTAGTTAAGTCGCTCATCTTCGTCTTCGCCATTGCAGATTGAGATACGTGCTGCATCACGGAGCAACGGTGATGATCGATCGCGACTCAAGGTAGCCTCTTTGACTCTTTCCCCCCTCAAACTCTGCCGCGCTGCATCATCCTCCCCTGGTTGAAAAGAATTCGTCCCGAATTCACACTTTCTTCTTCTTCGAGACTCTGTCTTCCATTCATTATCTGGTCTGGTGCGGTTCTGGTGATAATCACTCTCGAGATTGATCTTGACTTGACCCTTTGAAGATGTGGCTCGACATAAGGAACACATTGCGTAAAACAGACGTGGCATTAGGCAGGCGGCATAAGGAAGTGATCTGAGGGAGATGACATATGAAAAAGTATGGCCTGAACTAAGCACTAGGTGCCATATCCAATTCATGTAGCACAGAACTTCATAAGAATAGTGTCGTATACCATACTGCTTGTGCCAATAGGAAGACGTGATACAGAACCAAAACGTGTCGAAAATGTGAGACGATATAAGGAAGTTTAAAATCATGGAACGACTTGGGAAATCACGACTGAAAAAGTGTGAGGACTCATGCTCAGATTCTCGTCTTTCCTGTTCTTTCAGATTCTGAAGATCATACGATCCCTGTAGTAGAATGGCAACTGGTACTAGTTCAGTGTGAGGTTGAATGTCCTGTAGTGGTGGTAACTCTTCGGGTAGTTCTTCAGGATATTCGCCTTCAGATTCATCGAATTCTGATCCAACTTCCTCAAAAACATCAAGATATTCACTCGTTCCTTGCCCGGTCAACACAAACAATTCATTCCTCATTTCCACATACTCTTCCAACAAAAAAATTTAATTTCTTCAGGCAGTTTCCCAGAAATCTCATCTTCACAATCTTCAAATACTTCAATCTCTTCAGAATTCTCAAAATCAAAACTTTCTCCAAGTTCAATCAACATTGATAGTTCATCACCATCTTTTATTTCACCGTCGAACTCTTTCAAAGATAATAAATCATCTGATTCTGCCTTCTCTTCTATTTCATGTTTACTTTGTTCGGACTCCTCGAAAACTAAAAAAGTTTCACTTGGCTGGTCTTCCTCCATAAACTCATGTGTCAAGCAAGAATCCTTCATCGTCAAATTATTTCCTTCAACTTCGAACACAATTTCTTCTTCCACACTATCAACATCAATCTTTGGTGGTGACGAACAATCAACTTCTACATCCACATACTTTGACTCAATTTCTTCATCATCATCAAATTTCGATGGTTGATAAAAGTCAATTTCAACAGTCCTCCTCAACAAGTTACCTCCTTTCTCTATTGACAAAACTTCTACTTCCCCTGACAAAGATTCCTCAAATCCTGGCAGAAATTCTTCATCGTCGTCAAATTGTGGTGGTTGTTAAAAGTTAACTTCATCAATCCTCCTCAACAAATTACATTCTTCGTTCTCCAACTCGACCTCTTCATCTTCGTTGTCAAACTTTAGTGGTAAGGCTGCGAATGATTCTGTAGGACCGACCTCTTCAAATTCTTTTAACATTGGCTTAACCTCCTCGAGAGTTTTAAGCTCTTCACTTGCCTCATACCTAACCAAGGTTTCAGCACTACCTTCCGATTCTTCAGCACTTTCGCCGAAAGGTAATGGATTAGTTGGTTCCTCTTCCTCTTCTGTCTCGTTTTCAGTAGAATCATCCACATCCTCACTTTCACATTCTTCTACAACAAAGGGTTTCTTTTGGGACTTTGTACATTCAAAACTTCGATGGTCAAACTCCTGATAATGATATCGCTTAACTCGTTCATCAACACTTGCCCTCGTGATTCCATATACAACTGGTTCGTTGACTCTCTTAAAAACATTTTTACTATAATGAACATCATGATTCTGATTGCTGGAGTTTGTAACCACACCCTTTCCTCGATTCCCTTGACTCAACTTCTGCAATTGTTGATCAATACGAGCTTGATAATTGTAGGGTAAGAAATTTGCTTTCATCATCCTTTTCATTTTATCCCACTTGACAACTTTAGACTTCTTCATCCTCTCTCTGGTTGATTTAGTTTGTTGCCACCAGTCCATGGCTTTTCCTTTCAAACTTGCAGCAACTAACTTCACTTGACGATCCTCAGGAACGTAATTGAGCTCAAAAACATTTTCAATCGTGGATAACCAGTCCAAGAATTCCTCTGCTTGTAGTCCACCTCGGAATTCTGGAATCTCCGAATTCTTTCTTGATTACCATGTATAACCAACCTCTTCGATATTCTTGTATCGATTTTGACCTTGATCGGAATATCGAAAATGAACACGATTACCATAACTTTCCTCTTCAAAATTAGTTGAACTTCGTCGTCGATTCTGAACATCGACTCTTCTATGCCCATGCACATCCTCTCTACTTCTTTTCTCATGATCATAAGATGGCTCATGCTCGTAACCACGATACGCTCTTCTTTCTTCCTTCTGATAATCACGATTGTCTCGAGCTCCACGTTCTCGATTTATTGACAAAGATGATTCTCTTCTTTCTCTATCATAATGTGGCGACACTCTCCGTTGATTTCGATTCATGTCAAACTTCATTCTCTCTACTTTCTCCTTGGCTCGGCTGAAGTTGAACAAGCACTTCTTCTCGGTCCAACAGGCTCGTCTTAGCTATGATTGGCTAAGTCTTGCTCTGATACCAAATGACGCAGCGGCGGAATACAAAAACAGTTGATACGATGAAAGTAGCAATCGGTGGATTGAGAAATACTGAAATGCCCAAATTCGTTGATCCGAAGATGCCGAATTCTAGCTATCTCTGACACGTTGATCGCACACGATACCGTGAAGAGAGATCTACAATTCTTCGAGCGTTGATCAAGCGCACTTGATGCCGCGAATTGGCTTCACGATCGTTGAATCGAGCGCACTCGATTGACCGAATGTGGAGATAGGAGATCACACTCGACTACCAATTGGATGAAAGCACAAAGCTAACAAAAGAAATTTTATTTCAAAATCAACAACCATTACAAATGATATAACTTGCCTATTTATAGGCATACAACACAACACTTACAATACAACTCATAGGTCTTGAATGACCTAACACTTAGAATATTTACAACACTCAACAACACGAGTTACAAAACGAATTACAAATGACTTAACAGTAGTTACACGATCTAAGTAATTAACGACTTACATAGCTCGTTCACGCGACTTAAAGAAATGTACGCGACTTAAAGAACGCACGCGACTTAACAAATCAAACTCGCGAGTTAAAATGAAGCATGGCAAAGAAATTTCGTGCCTCAGAAATCATCAGCGACCTAACTATGTCGCTCGCGACTTAAGAAAGGTCGTACGACAATGCTTTCACGCGACTTAAAGATAGCTCGGTATCAACATAGCTCTTCTCGCGACTTATCAAATCAACGAATTACTGGACTTGTTTGCGATCCATCATTAGGTCGGAAAGCTACTGGAATTAGGTCGCGTGAATATTGTCTCTGGAAATTTAGGTCGTGGGTTAGGTCGCGGTGGAATTATATCGCGGGGAAGGATAGGTCGCGGCATGGAATCGGTGTGAAGTTTAGGTCGCGGTGAAGTTAGGTTTAGGTCGTGGATGATGGAACTTTGCGACTTAGGTTTAGTTGTCTCGCGACTTAGGCTTTTAACTCGGTCGGTGGTAGGTCGCAGTTGGATCTGGATTGTAGGTCGGGAAAGATTTTGAGTCATAGGTCGCGGAGGTTTTAGGTCGCGATTTCTGGTTAGGTCGGGGAATTGTTGAGATAGGTCGGAGAACGACTTAGTGTAAGTCATGGAGTTTGGTAGGTTGTTGAGTAGTGGAGATAGGTCGCATTGATGGTTCATCTTGCTGTAGTTAAGTCGCTCATCTTCGTCTTCGCCATTGCAGATTGAGATACGTGCTGCATCACGGAGCAACGGTGATGATCGATCGCGACTCAAGGTAGCCTCTTTGACTCCTTCCCCCCTCAAACTCTGCCGCACTGCATCAATAGAGTTTGACAACTAAACTACTATGCGAAAAAGATCCGACAGCAATTCGACTGAAAACCAAAGAGATATGGCCACTCAAAGTGGCAACCAAAAATAAGGAATTCAAATAAACAACAGACAACAAGATGAATGTATACGGTAAACTTTTTATAGAACGATTTCTTTACAGGCAGCATTTTCTAGTTAGCAAATGTGAGTTTTTACTCACCTATACTTGGATTTGCAGTGATAAGCAATGAAAGATGCTAACTTTTAGCTGGAAGGAAGCTCTCAATGACCTGTAGAAGATGAAACTAGAGCATGCAAACAGAGAACAAAAAGTTACAGACTGTATCAATTCGAAATCACTAATTTGATGAAATTGTTGAGAGTTTTGGCTTTGATTACCTGTATTACTCTTTTATTAGCTTGAATTTCTCTTTAGTTTCAGCAAATTTTGATGTAAGAACTTAATTTGAAAGAGGGATGGCCATTATTGTTTTTCTATAAGTATTTTTCTTTTCTTTCTTTAGGTTGAGAAGAAACAAAGGAAATCTACGTACAGATTTCCTGATGTCTCTAGAAAATGGGTTTCGATCCTCTTCTTTGTCTACCAAGCCCAATTATAAATGCTTAGAAAAATTCCTAAGTACAAATGCATATTTCTCTTCTTTTCTTAATATAACACATATATACATGCTTATAAAAACCAAATAAATTTCTATAACTCATTCTTATGTAAACAGAAATGTTTTTAACAACAAATTAAATGATTTTTGCTATAAAATTTAGTTTCCAATATTAAAATAATATTTTTACTTAAATATGACAATTTACACTTTTTACCTTATAAAACACCAACTTTAACATAAAATTTTATACGAAAATTGTTTTCTTGTCAAATAAAATACAACAAACTATTCTAACTTTATTTAATCATCAAAATATTATTTTTAAACAACATTTCATCTTTTATTTAAAAAAAATACAAGTTTACTTCATATTTCTCCTTTTTAAATTCAATAAAAGGTTAATATTGGCAATAATTACCAATATTACTATATTTACCCAATTAAACTCAATAATTGGTTATTTTCACTCCAAATTCTCAAAATAAAGATTTTAAAACTTTATTTTCATCAATTTATATTTATTTCAACAGTTAAATGTTGAAATGCATTAGTGGATTGATTTATTAACTCAAATTACCAAAAATTCCAATATTTTCAATTTATTAACCAAAAGTCCATACAATAAATTTTTAACTCGATTTAACTTCAAACTCATTGTTTATTGGAAATAAACAATCTTTGACATATTTTAACTTCTCTATTTCATTTTATTCTCAATATTAAATTATAACTATCGTTATAATTTAATATCATCGGTAATCACCAATACTAGGGTTGTTACAAATATGCTTATTGATAAGTTTTTACGTGAATGTTCAGTATAGTTTAAAACAATGTTTGTTATAATTTATGCAAAAATTATTGTATAATTATTGATTGTTATGCTACTAGATAGTTAAATGAATTGTAAATTATTTTTTAAAATTATTGTATAATTATTGATTAAAATAAGTGCAAAAATTAGTGTATAATTATTGATTAGAATTAGTGCAAACTTCAAATTTTAGTTTACAAATTCAGTTCAAAATTTAAAAAGTTAAATGAATTGTAAATTATGTTTTAAATTTCAAATTTAGTTAATAAAATATTAAATAGTTGAATGAATTATAAAATTAAGAAATGAAGTGAAGTGAAATAATAAATTTTAGTTTGAAATAATAAATTTTTTTGAAACAAATATTGTACTAAAATCGATTTTTTTAAAAACTAAGAAATGAAGCATTAAGTATTATTTTACCAAATACAATAACAAAAAATTAAAGCCTTTAGTCCCAACAGGCTTTAATTTATTTTAGAAAATACAACAACAACAACAATATACCCCTTAGATGCAAAGTTATGTATAGAAGAGAAGTGAAGTGCTGTTGAAATTAGACAGAAGTGTGGTGTATGAAGTCCACCTAAAAGGATTTAATTTTGTTTTAGACAAAATTTAGGTGTTGTCGAAACTACTAACATATATTTTTAAATTAGGAACAATTGTCGATTATTTTCTCGACCGTACTTGGATATATGAAGCCAGAACTGGTATGAAGGGTTAGGTGAAGGAACATTTCTATAATGGTGTACAAAAATTTATTAGATTCACTACATCTAATAGTCGAAATAACGAAGAACTTTGTAGCCCATGTAGTAAGTACAAACATTTGAAGCATTGGAAACCAGATACGGTTAAAGTACATTTTTATAAATCTGGATTTATGCCAAATTATTATTCGTGGGATCGTTACGGAGAACTTGTTGCACCTACACCTAATCTTGTAGTGTCAGAGAACAATTATTTTATTACGAATCCAATAGAAGATATGGTGGAGGATGTAGCACGATCAATGTTCCCTACCATTCAAGTTGACGATGAAAACCTAAATATCGAAGAAGAACCGAATCTGGGAGCGAAAGGAATTTATGATTTATTGGATGTTGCTAAGAGCTCATTGTGGGATGATTATAAAAGCAGAACCAAATTATCAGTTATCGCTGAATACATCACCATGAAATCAAAATTCAACTTTACGAAAGCTGGATTTATAACAGTTGTACAAGCTACAAAATGATATATGCCACCCAATAATCTGATGTGTGATTGTCATTATAAAGTGAAAATACTAATGTCGGCTTTCGGTCTGCCGTACCAAAAGATAGATACATGTATAAAAGGTTGCATGTTGTATTGGAAAGATGACATTAACCTTAGAAACTGCAAAATATGTAACGAGGAAAGATACAAACCAAGAAAAAAGAAAGAAAACGAAGTTCCATACAAGAGAATGCATTATTTACCCATCACTCCCAGACTTTAAAGGTTACAGCTACGTCATGTCATATGCGATGGCATAGTGTGAGAACACATAAAGAGGGAACTTTGATACATCCATCTGATGGAGAAGCATGGGAACATTTCAATAAGACGTACCCCATGTTTGCTGCAGAGAGCCGTATTGTCAGACTTGGTTTACGTACAGATGGATTTTCATCATTCTCTCGGTTTGGTAGTAAATATTCATCTTGGCCTATTATCGTTACTCTTTATAATTTACCTCCATGGATGTGTATGAAAACTCCATATATGTTTCTTACTATTGTCGTCCCTAGCTCTGATAATCCGACACAAGGAATTGATGTTTCTTTACAACCATTGATTGAAGAGTTGAAAACACTATGGCATGAAGGAGTTGAAACATATGACATTTCAAAAAAAAAGAATTTTCGTATGTTCACTTCTTTGTTATGGACTATTAGTGATTTTTCTGTGTATGCAATGCTTTCAAGTTGGAGTATTGTCTGTCGTCTAGCTTGTCCTTATTGCATGGAAGAAACATGGGCATTGTCTTTAAGGTATGGGAAGAAAATTTCATGGTTTGATTGTCATCAGTGTTTTCTCTAATCATACTTTTAGAGGATATAAAAAAATTAAAGCTAACGAAGAAGAGAGAATGCTACCATCAAAGATTTGGTCAAGCGAAGAAATATATGAAATTGTAAATGACTATCCAAAGATATATGAAACTGGAGTACAGACTAAAATTCCAAGTAAATCTTCTGATATTATAATAATGTCTAGGATAAAATAAATATTAATCATAGTCGAAATTGTTACATTAATTAAATTCCACCATAATAAGTTTACAACTAAATCCGTAAGGGCATGTATTAGAGATTGGATTTCCATCAATGACAAAGCTACCGGGGTACCATTTGCCACATTACACCTCTAGAAAAATGTATCGAGAGCCTCACATGGACCCCCTACAAATCAGAGCCGGTTGTCCCTTTAACGTGATAGGCCGGATTACATCATTTCCCGGGACCAAGGCTCCAAAACAATGTGCACCAGCCATGGCCCCACTTCCGCATGCATACCAAATCAATAAATATCGATTCTAGATCGATGAATGACTGCTCCTAATGGTAGCGAACCACATAGCTCTGAAGCATATCCCATGTTTTGGTCATTACCGAGTTGTGAGACTTGTGAGGTCATGATTTTTTTTTCCTCTCTTAGCAAATCCCACTAGGAATGCTAATACTGCCCTCCAGGCAAAAATGCAATGCCAGCATTCATTCATACAAGTTGTTCAAGATATGAACAAACTTAAGGCACTGCTTCTAGTACATCCATTTTGAAATCACTCTTAGGATCAGTAGCAATCAGCCCTTGTACTTCAAAGAGATCCATTGTCGATTCCATCATGTTCAAGATGTCATTATACGGTGCTTGAGTTGTTCAAAATGGGTTTTCAGGTAATTCAATACTTATCCGATCCCGGTCACTTTGAAACGACATTCGATAGTTTCTGGTAAACTCAACTCCGGCTCTTTCAAAAATAATCAGACAATGATACGTAAAAGTGAAGATCACTTCCTAACCGTTTAAGTGGATAGATTTCCTTAGCATTTGTCCTAAGAGAACAAAACGAGATTTAAATGGGCCAAAACAAATGTTATTTAAAATATTTCTTATTATAAACCAAACCACTATCCTTCGATGTTAAGTATGGAAAGTATGTTTTCATACCACCATAATTAAAAAGGATTAATTATCAAAATCAAATCTCATTCCTTTTTATAAAATCCTCTTTTCTATAAACCCATTTCATATTTGTAAATACTTTTATAAATCTCCAAATTAATTTATAGAACTTATTTTATAAATCTCTTAAAATGATTTATAAACTTCTTATAAAACTTCTTTACTAAATATCGCCTAAAATCTCCCTTTCAAAATATCATTTGCAAATCTCCTTAAATAAATTCTTTTTACTAAGTAAAGTTCTTTTTATAAAACAATTCATCATTTATGAACACCATTATTCAATTAATTAATTACATTTAAACAACATAAATAAATAATTGATTAACCTTAAAACAACACTAATAAGATAAGTAATTAACTTTGTACACATCATTAATTAAATAATTAATCACCTTTAAACTAAACTAAACCAATTAACCAACAACATTAATAATATAACTAAATAACTTAAAATATCATTAATAATATATTTATATAACTTTAAACATCTCTATTTAAAATAAATAAATAACTTACTTTAAAACACCAATTATAAACACTTAACCTCAAATGGGTATAAAATTTAAGTTATAATCCATAACTTTACAAATTCAGGAAGAGCCTTAACGACCACAATGGTACTAAATCAAGTTACCGTTTAATTCAATTTGACTTTTCTAGTCACATAACTGGTATTTACATAAGTAAGCATATATGTAAAACAAATCTATAACTAACAATCAATGGTTACACTTCACTTTTTCTAATATTCATTAACCAAATTAATATAATAGCAGAATGAGGATTTATTCTGTTAAACAGATGTCATCAATAATCTATTCGATTTAAATTATAGCAGAATGGGGATTTGTTCTGTTAAACAGATGTCATCAACAATCTATTCAATTTAAATTATAGTGGAATGGAGATTTATTCTGCTAAATAGATGTCATCAATAATCTTTTCCATTTTGGTTTGGTAACTTAATGGCACAGATAAAGAGAATCCCTTATATTTAAACCATCCTTTGAAAAAGAAAGCTGTTTTTTAAACAAACCGGTCCTTGGAAATAAAATAATTAAAATAAAACCTTTATTTAAAAATAATTAAATCTTAATTAAAACTTAACTTAATTAACAATTAATTAATAATTAACCCTGCTTTATTAATAATTAAACCTGCTTAGTTGGCTGTTGATTAATAATTAAACCTTACTTAAATAATATTAAATAAACTATTAATCTTTTCCTAGTTAATAATTAATTAACCCTTACTTAATTAACTAAATATACTTATCTTACCTAATTAATAATCAAGTACTAATTACCTTTACCTAATTAATTAATTAATTTAAATAATGATTAATTCCTTAATAAATTAATTAATTAAATAATAATTAAAACCCTTAGTTAATAATTAATGATTAATAATTACCTTTAAAGACTTAAAATATGTTTGAAAATACTTTTCAAAAATAATAAGAATGGAAACACTTTTAGTTTCTAAAAAGTGTTCGTTTTTACGAAAGACATCCATAGCGACTATTGTTATTGATATCATAACTTCAAAACTAGTTTTATATATCAAATGCTCCTTAAAAACCCTACCTTTTTTACTTTTAAATTTTTTAATAAACTTAGTATAAAGTTTTTGAAAAACTAAAAAGTAAAGTTTGAAAACGTGTAAAACTTTTCTAGAAAAATAAAATAAGTAAACAAGTTTAAACCAAGGGATCTCGATGCCACACCTCCATAAGTTCAAGTGCTAATTTTCTTTAGCATTCACATTTACAACATAAGCTCATACATTTATCATATGCCATAAGGTTATACACAAAGTAAAAATCATTACTTTCCATCATTACTTAACATCCAAACTATATTTCCAAGTTCAAAACCAAACAATATATATAATCTCACATATATACAACACCAACTAAGATCAACACAACTATTAGTAATAACATAAAATTTTAAATTTGTTTAAAAATATGAGCTTTACTCACCAAAAGCTTACGGAAATAAACAAAACTACCACCATAACTTGGATTGGTCCTAGATCTTTTTTTTATAGCAAAGCTAGTCGACTTTATAGTGGGCCGTGCCACTAAATAAATAATGGAAAAACAGGTGCTTTGTACATGCACAGAACAGCTATGTGGGAGCAAAGAGCCCAGACCACAATAAAAAGAATAGAGCACAGGAGTTAGGCAAAGATAGCCTAAACTACTTAACAAAAAACACGACTACTCGCCCTTTAGAGAGGAACTGCCACAACCTACAACAGACGAGGGGCCAATAACAAGGACATACTCAGAGAAGAGTGAAGCCAGGTTCGGAACAAAACCCTTCGAAGTAGGTGAGTAAATGAATCTCCTGTCCCAACTGACATCATAAAACTTACTTTTATTTTTCTCTCCTATCTCACCATCCCTAGTAAGAACTAGACCCTCGCCGTCAATGTGATAAAGGAGAAACCGACCCTCACCCACTTCATTACTGATATAGGAAAAATAGCAGTCAGACTCAGGCGAGTAGCACATATCAGAAGAAGAATGGACTTAGGCCCGCTCCTCAGAGTTCCAAGCAAAAGAATCAGATAAACTTGGAGTATCATCTTCAAACTGGACCTTACCATCAAGAGGCGCAATAGCAGGAGCAACAATAGGAGACAAGCTAGCAGGGGGAAGAACAACGGGGAGTTCTACAATTGGAGTATCAAAAACCGAAGAAGGAGCAACCTTCGGAACCCACTTACGGGTAGGAGGACGAGGAAGAGGAATCCAAGAAGCAAGGGGAACAAAAACAGCAGTTGCCGAGCGAGGACACGCATCCGAGAAATACCCAAAGGATTGACAAGACGTACAAATATAAGGTTTCTAGCTGTAGCGAACTCTGGCCTCTGCAAAAATGTCCTCATCAAGTCTAACTTTAAGGACGAAAGGAAGAGATTTGGTAGGAGTAATTTCGATCAGAGCCTTGGCATATACTAATCTCTTTTTGGCCACAGTGTTAGCATCATAACATATAACCTTACCAACAAGACCAGCAAGCCAATCGATCCTGACAAGAGGCTGAAGAACAGAAGGAATGTGTGAAAAATGGGCCCAGACAGGAATAGATAAAACCTTCGCTCTAGCCCGATCCACAGACGGACTCCAAGATGTTATAATAAAAGGTTTTCCTTCAATGAGTATACGGTCAGCCTCTAGAATACGCTGTCTTTCATCACTATGCAAGAATTTAAAATAGAACATATCATTAACAAAATGAACACTCAAGCACCCTCTAGGTTTCCATACCTGATTGCATCTAGCCTTAACAAGGTGATAGGAAGGATTGGAGTCGAGGAAAAAACCAACTAAAAAATCTTTCCAATAAACCACACCAGCCTCTATAACTTCAGAAGGAGGAATCATTGCACCGTCAATCTCGACATTATCAAAAGAAACGCGGAGTATGTACACCTGCATTACTCGGCATTTTGGAGATCAAAGACGACCACGAAGGGGCAGCCATTGGCCTAGATGGTTCCACAGGATTATCATGAATCACAGAAGGCACCGAACCACTGTCAGGAGAGCAGTTGGATTTTGCATTAACACAAACACCTAGTTCGCATGATCGCTCAATGCCACTGTCTGTATCAATGGACCGAATAGCCTCATACACAATATCACGAATGTTAATGCCACCATCGACATAAGTCACACAGACCCAATTCCACATTCAATTTGCACATTGACATCATTACCAATATTTTTTCCATCTTCCAATCCAACTACATTTTGCTTCCACAATGAATTTCCAACAAAAGCTAAGAGAGGAGTTAAGGAATGCTCACTAATAACAGAGGGAGAGACTGACATTCGCTTAGCGGAACCATTAGGCAAGGCCAGATCAACCAGAAGGGACGCTAGAGGGCTGCCTTGAATTGAGAGCTGCAAGGTGTAACAGGAGCAGGAGCAGCCTCCGAAGGATCCATAAACTCATAAAGTGGAGCTACTAGATCAGAAGCACCAAACTTCATGCCAAAGGGAGTGACAGATGTGACACCCCACCTCTATACTCACACTAGTCAAGGACACTACGGGGTAATGCCGTCGACTAGCACGAAGAATAAGGATGTTGAGGAGCGACCATCTGTGTAATTGCTTTGTGCGAGTACCGATATGTCAGATAGTATGACATACATTTCGTTTCAAGAGGAAATCCGACATATCAAATACAAACTCAAAGCTACCACACAGTGGCTATGTGGCCTTCGGAAACAAATATAGAAATAAGCATAACACAAATCAGTCACAGATATTCATATCACAAAGGCAGAACAGATATGAATATAACACATAAAAGTGTACATCAAAGTAGTGGTCATACAAGGTCCACTACATCACAAAAGAATAGGTACAAGTGCTAGACAAAAGAATAAGTATACATCAAGGAGTCTCTATCTCGAATGTATAAAAGCAAAAACTACTAATCTAAAGTAGTTAGCCAAAAATCAGATGGTGGTCCCAGATAAGAAGTCAAGCAGAAGCACCTGAAATACCTCGGTCTGACCCGAGTATTATTTAAAAAGAAAATAATAAACGGATCAGTCTAGCTATAAATATCATATAAAATGAGATAGGATAAGAGATATCACAAAAACGTATGATAACAATAATGTCATACTGTGACAAGTATACATCAGATAACAACAAAAATCATACAATATCTCAAATATTCTCAAACACAAAAAAGAATGTCATATTCTTTAAATTATTCACCAAAACACAAATATTGATAGAGCTTATCAATGCATATCATCAAAATTGGTGAAACACAAATTCTAGAAATCAATAACCAGAAATCCAGAAAACACAAAGGGGGAGGCCTATCACAAACGGGAGCATGAAAACTCACCAACACGTGTGCCACAAACGGAACGCTATTCCATAGTCGCTAACCATCAAGTTTGAGCTGAAACTCCACAAACGGCCCGAAGACCATGGGTCGCTACCCCACCAATTTGAGTCGAAGCTCCACAAACAGCCCGAAGACCATGGGTCGCTACCCCACAAATTTGAGCCGAAGCTCCACAAACGGGGTTTAATCCCCACACAAACAAAGTGACATCGCACATCGCTAGTTTAAATCTCAAAATGATCATCATTGATCGATAAGTGTAAATTACACTAAGCTAGTAAATAAATGAGTTAGGCTTCATGTCCCATAACCACTAGCTTAACTTAAATATTTACGAACGGATTGTAGACTTCCACTCGAAAATAAGTGTAAATTACACTAAGCTAGTAAATAAATGAGTTAGGCTTCATGTCCCATAACCAATAGCTTAACTTAAATATTTACGAACAGATTGTAGATTTCCACTCGAAAATTGTCACAAGAGTCCAATCGAACAAGTCCAAGAATTAACCGACGAAGTAAACGCAAGCGTTTCATACCACTTGTTTTGCTAAGCTGTTTAATTGGATTTCTCATACGACAGAGGTAAAGGTTTGTATATACTAATAGATTGGAAAACGGTTTTAAAAGTGAGCTTTATATTTAAAATAGTGTCGAAATTTTTTTAATGAAAGAGTTTTAGTATTTACTACTAGTATCGAAACCTTTGTATTTTAAAGTGACAAATCACAAAAATGATTGTAAAAACAATCAATCACCAAAAATTCACATACGATAATGTGAATTAAATCCATAAAAATCGATATCAAATACATCAAATGGATATTCCCAAAAATCCAAAGAAAGAATTCATCAAAGTCGATAATAAGAGATAACAACTAACCGGATCGACAAAAATTGATTAAAATTGGAAATCCAATCAAAAACAGTAAAAATAGGCAAAATTG
Organism: Allium fistulosum; assembly: GCA_030737815.1. Classification (NCBI taxonomy): domain Eukaryota; kingdom Viridiplantae; phylum Streptophyta; class Magnoliopsida; order Asparagales; family Amaryllidaceae; genus Allium; species Allium fistulosum. Next base: position 1,079,464,579 of record CM060906.1, on the reverse strand, counting down.
GCAGTTCCAGACGTCTGGAGGTTCATCCAGACGTCTGGATTTGGGTTCTGGAAATATTCCAGAAACCCTCTAGACGTCTGAACCCTAATCTAGACGTCTGAAAACTAACCAGACGTCTGGTAGGTTTGGACCAGACGTCTGGTCCAAGTCTCTACTTTTTTTTCTACATTCTTATATTTTTTTCTACAGGGACCATAACCAGGCGTCTGGATTTGACGACCAGACGTCTGGTCACCTGGTCTGGTCAACAATTTGCCTAGGCCATGATGGCCAAAACGATTCGAGAGCGATCGAACGAGCAACGAAGGCTAGGGATTTATGCCAAGCGACAACCCAGCCTTATAGGCTCTTCGATACACCTCAAATATAATGTCCAAACATCCATAGTAGGATTTTCATAAAATTAGACTTCAAAAACCCAAAATTAGAAAATTCACCAAATCAATTCAATTCAAAAGCAAATGAACATGAATAAATGTTAGGAATTCATACCTAACAACAATGAAAGTTATAGACATAGATGTGAGTTCAACTCACCTTTAAACCCAAAAACAACGAATGAAAAGTTTTAAAACAAGGCAAGACCAATTCCTTTTCAATACACCTGTAGAATCTTCAATCTATTATCAAAGGTGAAGTTTTTCCTAAGTTAGGTTATAGGAATTTCTGAAAATTAAAGAGAGACTGAGATGGAGAAGATGAAGAGGATGCTTACCTAAGCTTCTCTTTGATTTTAGAGCAAGAACTTGAATTTCCTAATAAAACTAAGGTTTAGGAATTTCAATTTCCAATCTTTTCCCCCATTTTTCTCTTGAGCTTGAGTATTAGGAAATGAGGAATGAAATGAATGAAGAGGAGTTGAGTTAGAGTTTTTGATAAAGGAGTTGGGTTCTCTTATTGGGTTAGTGGGCTGAAACCCAAACCCAAAACCCCAAATGAAAACATCAAAATTCTAATCAACTCCCAGCATATCGATGTTTATACTCAAAAAAGTTGTAAATGCCATTTGGGACTCAATGGAAGCGGTCTCAAGTCCCAATTTGAATGTTTACAAAAAGTAACATTTCGGACTTTAATCCGATTAACGATGCTATATTTAAATAAAACATATAAATATACAATCGTAAAATATGTGGGTTGTTACAGACTCCCCTCCTTAAAGAAATTGCGTCCTCGCAATACTTAAGAAGAAAATAAAACGTAACAACCATACTAAGGCATAATCAACAAAAGAAGAATTTTGAAATGAGAAGTTCACCTTAAGAAGCACGAGAGAGTAAGTCTGGATGTGTTCGCTCGATGAATTCTCTAGATTCCCAAGAGCAATCTTTAGGATTTGAGGACCATCGAACTTTCATAAGCGGGACATCTTTATTACGAAGGTGTTTAACCTCCGTAGCAATGATACGAATAAGATATTGCTCATAGGTCAAATTTGGTGAAACTTCAATTTCTTCAATAACACCGGGCTCAAGAATAGAATCGAAATCCCTAAGGAATTTCCGTAGTTGAGAGACATGGAATACGTCATGAATAGCAGAAAATTGAGCCAGTAATAAAAGGTGATAAGCCACGGAATCAATGCGTTCGGTGATGGGAAATGGACCAATATATCGAGGTGTTAATTTTCCCGATCAACTGAAACGCACAACACCCTTCATAGGTGAAACATGAATGAACACCAAATCTCCCATAGAAAATTCTAAATTCTTTCTTCGAATATCGGCATAGGACTTTTGTCTCTTTGAGCTTCTTTCATCCTATGACGAATAAGGTCAATCTTTTCTGTGGAATCACGAATAAAATTAGGACTTAAAACCAGTTTCTCACCGGCTTCAAGCCAACATGAAGGAGATCGGTATGGCCTTCCGTAGAGTGCCTCGAAAGGTGCCATACCCATACTAGATTGGAAGCTATTATTATAAGAAAACTCAACAAGAGATGAACATGAATCGAATTCACGATCTCGAATCTCACAAGTGGACAAAGTCTCGAGATCATTCCATTCGGATATCATCATGGAAACAACCACTTGTGGCTTACGACTAAGGGCATTGGCAACACGATTTCCCTTTCCGGGAATATAGAGAATATCAAGATCATAAGATGCAAGGAACTCGAGCCAACGTTGTTGACGCAAATTAAGTTCCTTTTGCGAAAATAAATACTTCAAAGATTTATGATCGGTGTAGAGAACAATTTTCTCTCCCAAAAGAAAATGACGCCAAATTCTAAGAGCGAAAACAATAGTCGCGAGCACCAGATCATGAATGGCATATCTAGTCTCGATAAGCTTTAATTGTCAAGAAGCATATGTGATAACACGTTCCCTTTGCAAGAGAATGACACTTAAACCAATACGACTAGTATCGGTATAAACAGTGGAGTCTTGGTTCCCTTCGGGAATCACAAGAATAGGAGTATCGGAAAGGAGTTCTTTTAAATGATCATCTTTCCCGAAAAGCTAAGACATTCAAAATTATAATTAACTTTATGTAATCATCTTTTTAGAAAATTTTACTTTTTACAAGTTAATTTACTGTGTCTGACTATCTCATCATAGCGTTTAGGAGATTCCTATCGATAACGTTGATCAAGCGCATTGACCAGAATTCTTAAAGCACTCAATGGGCAAAACAACGCAAAATCATCTTCTATATAATAAACATGTCTCTCAAAATTTTTACAAATATTCTTTGCTCCTTTTAAGAACAAAATCCAATCATACTTATAAATATCTTATTAAAAAGATTTGCAAATTTTAAATTGTTGTTTTCATCCATAATCAATAAATACAAGGATGGTCTCATCGAGATATACGTAGAATACTCGATTCATAAGATGGATGAAATAAGCTGGACAAACCGAATGACATCATGAGTCACTCATAAGAATCAGAACGAGCGCGGAATGCGGTAAGTGGAATGCTACCCTCTGCAACTCGTAGCTGATGAAAACCGGTGGCAAGGTTGAGCTGAAAAGACCATAGCACCACTCAATAGATCACTTAGGTAGTAATCCTAAGACAAGATCAAAGATACCAGGAAATTCACGAACTACTTGAGTGAGGGAAATAACATCTTCCTCATCAAGTGAGTTTAAAGAATAAAATGATGCCACTGAATTGGAATCAAAATCATTAAGAACAATAGAAATCTGCTTAACAGATTGATGATGTCGAAGATGGATAGTCCTCTTGGGACATAGGATGTGGGCTTCATAATGATTAAGCCAATCCTTCCCCAAAAATCAATTTCAAAGCCTAAGTAACGCATAACATGCAAATCAGCTCGGAAAGAATAATCATATAAAATAATCTCGACATCTTTACAAAGTAAACTGAGTGTTGCGGATCCACCAATCTGATTCGCAATTCTCAATGAAGTCATCAAGCCCATAATATTTAAAGAAAAAGTAACAACAAGTTCTTTTGATATAAAAGAGTGAGATGCACCCGAATGAAATTCGAATAGGAAGATCACGAAATAAAATAATGCCATCAAGGGCTGAATGAGAAATACCTTGACCAAGAGAAGTGTTACTAGGGGCTTGCACAACATTCAGCTTTCCCTCTCTCCTACTTTGAAGTTTGAGACACACAGATATATGATGACTTAAATTTTTGCAATAGCGACAATAAAGGGGTTTCGAACACTCATTCGCATAGTGGTCCATAGAACCACAATTGTAGCATACTCCATGATTAAGGATTGGAATCTTTGCTACCGAAGTTGCTTGCTTTACTTTCTTGTTAGGATTGGGGCCTTTGAACTTAATAGGCCTTTTCATGTTATTGTTGAATTTCGGTTTGGCACCCACAACTTCAACATTACTTTCTTTATCGACCTCTTCAAGCCGAAGAACGATATCTACAAGCTGATTGAAAGAAACTTCTAGTTTCAAAAGTAAAGGCTTTTGAGGTTCTTATTCAACCCATAGACAAACCTCTGATTTTTCTTCAATGGGGTATTAATATACTCAACCCCATATTTAAAGAGAAATTCAAAAGATGCGACGTAATCCGTCACATAAGATTCACCTTAAACAAGGTCAATAAAGCGTCGGGCTAAAGTTACTTTTTCAGCCTCCGGCACAAACTTCAATTCGAATCTTTCCCAGAATTGCTCCCAAGTAAGATCCGCTTCGATAATCTCAGAAACCAAAAGTTCATACCAATCTAATGCTCTCTCCTAGAGCATGCTAGAAGGCACTTGGACTCGATGTTGATTCACAAGATTCATGCGGAAAAGATGCGATCGCATGTCCTAAGCCAAGCTTGGATTTCTATAACGCTTTCGGAACCCTTGAATGGCCTTCCACCCAAATCGGTATAATCTCTGCACAAGCGTGCAAACCCAGATTTAGGATGAGTAGGCTCTGGAATGGGTTGGGCAGCTTGGGCATTCTTCACAAGATCTAGGAGATGCTGGGCAGACATAAATACTCCATCCTGAGGAGTAGCACTGGATTGACCGGCGCTGGGATGGCCTGGTCTAACCATTTCTCTTCTTTAAGAAAGAAAGAAAGAAGAGGAAAAAAGGTTATTCTCAGAATGAATATCAAACAAACTTGATTGATAAAACAAAGCATCATAACAGAAAATAGGATAGAGCGGGTCCTAAGACTCGGATAAATCCTAAAGCACGACTCCTAAGAAAGACTTAGGACAATGATCCTTGCTAGATTATTCTACATTGTTCCAAAGTTTGGCACTAATACCAAGCTGTGACGCCCCACCTCTATACTCACACTAGTCAAGGACACTACGGGGTAATGTCATCGACTAGCACGAAGAATAAGGTTGTTAAGGAGCGACCATCTGTGTAATTGCTTTGTGCGAGTACCGATATGTCAGATAGTATGACATGCATTTCGTTTTAAGAGAAAATCTGACATATCAAATACAAACTCAAAGCTACCACACAGTGGCTATGTGTCCTTCGGAAACAAATATAGATATAAGCATAACACAAATCAGTCACAGATATTTATATCACAAAGGCGGAAACAGATATGAATATAACACATAAAAGTGTACATCAAAGTAATGGTCATACAAGATCCACTACATCACAAAAGAATAGGTACAAGTGCCAGACAAAAGAATAAGTATACATCAAGGAGTCTCTATCTCGAATGTATAAAATTAAAAACTACTAATCTAAAGTAGTTAGCCAAAAATCAGATGGTGGTCCCAGATAAGAAGTCAAGCAGAAACACCTAAAATACCTCGGTCTGACCCGAGTATTATTTAGAAGAAAATAATAAATGGATCAGTCTAGCTATAAATATCATATAAAATGAGATAGGATAAGAGATATCACAAAAACGTATGATAACAATAATGCCATACTGTGACAAGTATACATCAGATAACAACAAAAATCATACAATATCTCAAATATTCTCAAACACCAAAAAGAATATCATATTCTTTAAATTATTCACCAAAACACAAATATTGATAGAGCTTATCAATGCATATCATCAAAATTGGTGAAACACAAATTCTAGAAATCAACAACCAGAAGTCCAGAAAACACAAAAGGGGAGGCCTATCACAAACGGGAGCATGAAAACTCACCAAAATGTGTGTCACAAACGGAACGCTATTCCATGGTCGCTAACCATCAAGTTTGAGCTGAAACTCCACAAACGGCTCGAAGACCATGGGTCGCTACCCCACCAATTTGAGTCGAAGCTCCACAAACGACCCGAAGACCATGGGTCGCTACCCCACCAATTTGAGCCGAAGCTCCACAAATGGGGTTTAATCCCTACACAAATAAAGAGACATCGCACATCGCTAATCTAAATGTCAAAATGATCATCATTGATCGGTAAGTGTAAATTACACTAAGCTAGTAAATAAATGAGTTAGGCTTCATGTCCCATAACCACTAGCTTAACTTAAATATTTACGAACAGATTGTAGACTTCCACTCGAAAATAAGTGTAAATTACACTAAGCTAGTAAATAAATGAGTTGGGCTTCATGTCCCATAAACACTAGCTTAACTTAAATATTTACGAATAGATTGTAGATTTCCACTCGAAAATTGTCACAAGAGTTCAATCGAACAAGTCCAAGAATTACCCGACGAAGTAAACACAAGCGTTTCATACCACTTGTTTTGCTAAGCCGTTTAATTGGATTTCTCGTACGATAGAGGTAAAGGTTTGTATATACTAATAGATTGGAAACGGTTTTAAAAGTAAGCTTTATATTTAAAATAGTGTCGAAGTCGTTTTAATGAAAGAGTTTTAGTATTTACTACTAGTATCGAAACCTTTGTATTTTAAAGTGACAAATCACAAAAATGATTGTAAAAACAATCCATCACCAAAAATTGACATATGACAATGTGAATTAAATCCATAAAAATCGATATCAAATGGATATTCCCAATTATCCAAAGAAAGAAGTCATCAAAGTCGATAATAAGTGATAACAACTAACCGGATCGACAAAAATTGATTTAAATTGGAAATCCAATCAAAAACAGCCAAAATTGGCAAAATTGGCAGTTCTAGACATCTGGGGGTTCATCCAGACGTTTGGATTTGGGTTTTGGAAATATTCCAGAAACCCTCCAGACGTCTGAACCCTAATCCAGATGTTTGAAAACTAACCAGACGTCTGGTAGGTTTGGACCAGACGTCTGGTCCAAGTCTCTGCCTTTTTGTCCACGTTCTTATATTTTTTTCTCCAGGGACCATAACCAGACGTCTGGACTTGACAACCAGACGTCTAGTCACCTGGTCTGGGCAACAATTTGCCTAGGCCATGATGGCCAAAACGATTCGGGAGCGATCGGACGAGCAACGAAGGCTAGGGATTTATGCCAAGCGACAACCCAGCCTTATAGGCTCTTCGATACACCCCAAATATCATGTCCAAACATCCATAGTAGGATTTTCATAAAATTGGACTTAAAAAACCAAAAATTGGAAAATTCACCAAATCAATTTAATTCAAAAGCGAATAAACATGAATAAATGTTAGGAATCCATACCTAACAACAATGAAAGTTATAGACGTAGATGTGAGTTCAAAAACTCACCTTTAAACCCAAAAACAACGAATGAGAAGTTATAAAACAAGGCAAGGCCAATTCCTCTTCAATACACCTCTAAAATCTTCAATCTATTATTAAAGGTGAAGTTTTTCCTAAGTTAGGTTATAGGAATTTCTAAAAATTGAAGAGAAATTGAGATGGAGAAGATGAAGAGGATGGTTACCTAAGCTTCTCTTTGATTTTAGAGCAAGAACTTGAATTTCCTAATAAAACTAGGGTTTAGGAATTTTAATTTCCAATCTTTTCCCCCATTTTTCTCTTGAGCTTAAGTGTTAGGAAATGAGGAATGAAATGAATGAAGAGGAGTTGAGTTAGAGTGTTTGATAAAGGAGTTGGGTTCTCTTTTTGGGTTAGTTGGCTGAAACCCAAACCCAAAACCCCAAATGAAAACATCAACATTCTAATCAACTCCAAACATATCGATGTTTATACTCAAAAAAGTTGTAAACGCCATTTTTGACTCAATGGAAGTGGTCTCGAGTCCCAATTCGACTGTTTACAAAAAGTAAAATTTCGGACTTTAATCCGATTAATGATGTTATATTTAAATAAAACATTTAAATATACAATCGTAAAATATGCGGGTTGTTACAACAGAGGCCATCAGATTTGACAAGGTGGGCAAAGTCTTCTTCATAGGAGGCATGGGAGGGAGATGAATCGAAAACAAAAAGGGCAGGAGGCGGTAAAGACGAGGAAATAGAGAAAAGCAAACGAGAGGAAGAACGATATCATGAGATCGCCATTTCACAAGATCGCCATTTAAACTTGAATTCTTATAACTATTCCCAAGAATATTTTTTGCAGAGAAGTAAAAATTGGTCCTAGATCTTGGATTCTACTTAAGTAAAAATTGGACTTTGGAGGCCTAAAAGGGACATATGGGTTCGGCCATGGATTGTATGGGCTCGGCCATGCTTTGTAGATGGATTTTGGGTTAGTTTTTTGAAAGAAGAAGGTGTAGTAAAGGAAGGAAGGGTGTCTAAATGAATTTTCAAGAATTAAAAGTGGAAAAAGAATTATTTTTAAACTTTTGAAAAACCGTGGAAGCCATTAAAAAGTTTTTAAAACCTAGAAAAGAAGATTAAGTTTTAGAAATAAGAATAGAAAATGAAAAATGAGAGAGAGAGAAAAAATAAGAAATTGTTTTTGTACAAAGTGAAATAAACAAATTACTAAATTACCCTTTTAGTCATATCCTCCACACATTTTTCTCCACCTCAATACCACCTCATCCTTACTTGTCCCACATGCATGGAATCACCACCCCCTCTTTACCCAACATGCAAACTCTTACCTTGTAACATGATGTTATGTGAAAGGTGGCATTACGTCTTATTGTATTTTTATTTAAATTTTTGAAAAGATGTCACATCTCATTCTTTTACTTAAGTAAATACATATTTACCATATTATTATTATTAACCATACTTAGGTTATTATTATATGTATGTATATATGTTTACTAAAATGTACATATTATTTTCAACAACTTTTTGATGATGAAAAATTGGAAATTCAGAAAATGATTTTCGGTCACATTTTCTATTTTTCTTTGAACTACCTATTTTTGTGAACACATTTTGAAAACAATTTCACCATCATTGGATATTAGTTAAAAGAGGGTAGTTTGCTTATTAAAACCATTAACTGGATATTTAAAATAAATTAAATATTCACAAATCAAAGTGATAAAATTCTTGGTCGTTATAGTACGATCAGTAATAATTGTTATTGTTGAACCTGTGTAGTTAATGCCCCGCTATAACTCCGCTATATCTCATAGCGGATTTCTACCGCTACGATATTTCCATATAGCCCCAAAATATAGCCTTTCCGCTTTAAGCCCCGCTATTTCCGATATATCCCATTATTCCCGCTATATTCTGCTATTTCCGCTATATCTTCTTTAATAAAATGAATTAAAAAATTTCATTTATACATTATAAAAAATAATAAACTAGTTTATTTGATTTAATTTTTAATATATTTTCAAAAATGAAAATACTCTAATATTCTACTAAATTCAATTATGTTATATAACAGTTTTACATTTATTTAAAGTATACTCGCACATGTTTCTATTTAAAATTATTTATGTATTAATTATAATTCAATTGAATGATAATTTTTCATTTAACCATTTATATATTTGTAAAAACATTAAGTACGAGTTTTATATGCTATTTTAGAGCCATCCGCTATATCCCGCTACATCCTCGCTGTATCCCCGCTATGACTTTTTGCACCTCCACCACTTTGAATCTGCCGAGCGCTTTAACTGCACAGTGTTGAACCAAGAACTTTGTGTTTGGACTAATCAAGTTGAATGTGGGCGATGTTGGAATTTTAACCAAAACCAAATTGGACTTTACCGAAAAGATGTATAAGCGATAAATTCAACTACAATGTTACACCACTAGCTAAGATGACGTATGAACATTCATATTCAAATTGTTTGATATTAGTTATTGATTGAATTTACACTTTCGCATTGCATAACCATAACGAATACTTTGAAAAACCACATAATTTAACTAATTTATAATCGTTCAATTAAGAAATATTTATGAAATACTAAGTTATTAAATTCTATTTGATTTGTTTGGATACCATTAGTAGATAATTAAGTGTGTATGTAAAAGTTATAAAGGCGCGTATTGATATATGATACTGATAGAATATTTAAATTAGATTTAAATAGTTTGAATGCTAAGTGATTTTGGAAAATTTTCAGGGCAAGTGGCACCCTTGTGGCCGGCTATACATAATAAAAAAAGAGAGGATTTAATAAGATTTGATAAGCAAGCAAATAAGGAAAGTTTTAAAGGAGGTAATTGAAATGTTTTAATGTTCTCTTTAAAACAAATTCCCTTTTATTCGTTTATTTTTCTCTGTAGACCATTCACTTTCTTTCTCTCCTTTCTCTTCTCTCTTCCTCATCATGTCCAAAATTAAATTTGAACTTCCTTTCAACCAAATTAATAAAATAAGACTTTATTTAAAACTTTATTAGATTGGATCTAAAAATCCATTTTGGCTTTATAAGCCCAGTAGATCTAAGATAGTTAATTTTTTTTGAAATCAACCTATTTCACCTGCTTTCGACTGGCCCAGTTCCTTCAATGATATTGGAGCCCATTAGCCTATTCGGTTTTGTTAACCAGGTTTTTAACCCAGCAGAAATAAATAGGAGTGATAACATCAATACAAAGACGACATGAAACTTAGCAATAACACTCAGAAAGGCTAAAGAAAGAACTCGTGGAAGTATGAACCAAAAAACAAGCTAAATCCCTAATTTAGCCCAAATTAAGGAACCTTAATTCGGTACCGAATAAAGTTATTTAACTTTGGCACCTTAATACTTGGCACAAGTGATCTACTAGTCATCCTATGCATATTCATGAAGTTTATTAGATTTCCAGAGAGCTTGTCATTAAGAATGAAGACGTGGCAATCCAAATTGTAGGGTAATCCAAGTCATGGAAGAACGATGATCAAAACTCATCAACGACCTACCAAATTGCATGGAGAACATCTAAATGAAGCAGGAAACTCGACACAAAAGAGTTTGATCACCCAATGCCTAAGGATTAGATTCGGTACTGAATTAAGGGTCTTCTTTTGACACCGAATCTAGTCCTTTACTCGGATGGTCGCCATTTTCCTTATGCTATCTTAGGTTACTTCCTGGATTTCTCTATTAGCAGGCTTCTGATCTAATATGGTTGCTACCACTATAAATATAAATCTAAGAGCAGCTAAGATCATATCTAGATTTTGCTATTACTATGTGGAAGTCCTATCAACTCTCTCTCTACTCCACAGTCACCATGGCAACTACTATAGGCTTTTCTAGGACTTGGAATTTGTCTAGCTCATGTACTTGTGACTAACTCTCTTTCAATCACTTTGTAATCATATTCTATCAAGATAAAATCAATAAGCAAAGTTATAAAGTGGACGTAGGCTTAGTTAACAGCCGAACCACTATAAAAATCTTTTTCACTTATTTACTTTTCTGTTATTTTCTATTATATTTGCTCTGTTCTAATAGGGTTGGTGCTTTCACATCATACTCCAGGGTGTTAATCCATTTTTGGGTTAATATTTTGGTGCTTTCACTGAGAACTAGTGAACATAGGCTTAGATCTAGCTCTCCACTTTGGATTGGATAGGTCCAGAAGTTACATCCACAAATGCTACTTTCAAAAGAGTTTGAAGACTTGTCATTGAAGAATGATGGTAGGAAGAAAGAGAAAAACTTTTAGGATATCTACCGGTGCAACAATGGTAGTGATATACCAAACCGCTAGCCGGTTGAAGTCAATAACACCACCAACTTGCCAACAAGAGTTAATACAGGAAATCAAACATTGAAATCTTCTGCTCATTATGAAGTTGTGATGAAAGGAGAATTTAACCAAATGGTTTATCATCTTAACAATAAGATGGTTGATAGCCAAAAAGCTCTTATGGACAAGATATACGCTTTGCTAGCGCTACAACCACCAACTGCACCGAGAACTAGGCTGGAAACCGCGGTGGCTATGGAACAGGAAAATTCCTCCGTGTCATGCTTGAATAGGAGTGATGGCAAGCAAAAGAAAAAGGAGATAGCAGGTGGAGTGACTGGAATTGTAATTGAAGGTAACAGAAGTACCCCTCTTGTCGAAGGGCAACCTGCCGCAAACCCCAACCTTGAGCGAAGGCTCCATAAGGGAATATCAAAATGCTTCTCTCTGATTCTGAAGATGGCATGCAACTCGATGCTAAAGGACTGGAATTAAATGTTGATATAAATAGACAGAATGCTGAAAAAGAAGTCCAGACTGCCGCTACCAAGCTAATCGTGCGCCAAAGAAATTATGCATGAATTGTTCTTCCGAAGAATGGGGAGCCTACGCTTTAGCTGGCAAACGGAGGCCATTTGCAGAGCCAAACGATTAGTATAGCCCATGACAATCGACCTGCGGACTATCGAAATAGTGAGGCATACATAGCGGACATGGTCAAACGCTTGATGGAAGAAAGTAAGGGTAGAAAAGACGATGATTGGGGTTCTGCACCAAGCCGGACTCCATTCACTGAAAATATCCTAAGGGTAGAATATCCCGAGAAGTTCATTATGCCCACTATACCAATCTACAATGGGAAGACAAACCCTAAACCACACTTGTACAAGTATAGTTCGCACATAGACAAAGCTAGGGCAACAGATGCATTCCACTGCGGATGTTTCCCTATCTTCCTAAAAGGTTTGCTTCAATGTGGTTTACCAGACTCCCACCAAGATCCATTTCTACATTTGACGAGTTAGCAAGCAAATTCTTGGAACAGTTCAGGCTTCACATAGCATAGCCAAAAGATGTGATGTCTATATCTGGTCTTTTCTAGGGACCAAATGAGTCATTAAAAATCTTTATTAACTAGTTTAATACTACGATTACCGAAGTGAGAAATCCTAACGAAGATATGACATTCATAACTTTAGTCCGAGCTATCCATATGAACGCAGACTTTGGAAGATGGATTAAGATGAAACAACCAACCACCATGAAATAGTTCAACCGAAAGGCAAGTCATTATCTGAGATTGGAAGAGGCAGACGCAGTGGAGGGTAAGACTGCCAGTGAGCAACCGAGGGAGGTAGTTCAGAGCAATGTAGCGATCAACCAGGATGGAAAAAATTCTGGAGCTGTGTCAGGAAATGCCGGGAAAGATGGAAATCAGATAAGAAAAAACCATAACACTAGTATACATAATGGAAATGAAAAGCGAATCAGGAACCTAAGGCCTGAGGAGTATATGCCATTGAACAATAGCCTAGAGAATATCTACCTTGCAACTCAGGAAACTAAGCGACACAATAAACCTCCCATAAAGGAAGAATCTAATCGAAAGAAGCAATCAGGGAAGTTCTACTGCTTCCACGAGAATCATGGGCATAACACGAACGAGTGCCGACATCTGAAAGATCTGATTGAGGACTTGATTAGGAATAATAAGCTCCAGCAGTATGTGAAGAAATCATAAAATTTTGACCAACCCGTTGGACCTCAAGTTCTAAGTAATCAACGGAACCAACCTGGACAGAGCGAAGAAGGATCCAAACGGATGGAACAGAGACTAATTATCAGCACTATTTTCGGGGGACCTCACCTAGCATAGAAAAGTTGAGGGGAGATGTAGCGATACGTTAGTTCACTAAAGCACACTCTGAAAGAAACTTATTTTGCGATTGAAGATGGTGCCCTAGCCAAGCAACAAAGGACACTCAGTGATGATATAGTGTTTTGAAACCGAGATACAGAAGCACCAACTCTCAACGCGATGATGGTAACCATCGGAATTGAGCCAGCAGTTGTACGCCGAGTCTTGGTGCGTAGTGGAAGTTCTATCAACATCTTGTTTCGACATACGTTCGATCAGATGAAGATAAGCATCAAGGATGTGTCTGCTTGTAGAACAAAAATCCAAGGCTTTACGGGAGAACCAAGATAGCCAGTCGGAATGATTGGCTTGCCTTTCGAGCTCGAATAAGGAGAACGAAGGGTGGTCCTTACCCAAACCTTCTTGATCGTGGATGAAATGTCAACTTACAACGCTTTCTTGGGTCGATCGGTCCTTGCTGATTTTAGGATCGCTCTGGCTCTATGGTGCCTTACCATGAAATTTCCAATGAATAATGGAGTTGGAGTGGTAAAGGGAGACAAAGAACTGCAAGAGAATGTTATATAGCTAAATTGTATGGATCAAAAAGGAAATAAAAGGGGAAGAATGTGGGGAACTCTCTCCACATTCGCTAACCGCCAACATAGCAGTTACAGAATCACCCATGGCTCAGGGACCATAGCCGATTCGATAAGGTTTTGGACCCTAGAAAGAAGAGTTTAGGGGAGGAACGACAACACTAGTAGAGGTTACGGTGTCTATCCCTTTCAATATGGATGACCCAACTCGAGTCTTAAAGATAGGGCTACAACTCGAAATCAAAATGCAATAGGAATTGATTAAATTTCTTTGTGCCAACCAGGACGTGTTTGCTTGGACGCATTCCGATATGTGCGGGATATCATCGAAGATAGAATGTCATGCACTCAATATTGATCCTACGTACACTCTGGAGAGGAAGAAGAAACACAGTCTGGGTCTGGAGCGATCCGCTGTGCTGAAGGAAGGAGTGGATAAGCTGTTGGGTAACGGCTTCATCTATAATGCGATTTATCCTGAATGGGTATCAAATCCAGTTTAGGTCAAAATGTTAAATGGGAAGTGGCGAACTTGTGTTGGCTACTCAGACCTAAACAAAGCTTACCCAAAAGATAGCTTCCCGCTCTCTAGAATCGACCAGTTAGTTGATGAAACTATAGTACACGAGCTGCTCTCATTCATGGACGCCTACACAAGATATAATCATATTATGATGCACGAACCCGATCAGAAGAACAACAAGCCTCACCTTAGATTGTATTGTTACAAAGTAATGTCATTCGGCCTAAAGAATGCCATGGCAACTTATCAATGGTCGGTGAACACAATGTTCAAGGAGTTGGATGAAAAATGGAAGTCTATATGGACGATAGGCTAGTCAAATCATGTGTCTGGAAATCATTTGGATAACCTTTCAAAAAAAATTGAGATTCTTCGAAAGTATGGAATGATGCTTAACCCACTGAAGTGTTCTTTCGACATAGCTTCTGGGAAATTTCTAGGTTTCATCGTTAATTCTAGGGGCATTAAAGCTAATCTCAAGCAAATTACCACCCTGTAGAACATCACAACCACTTGCAGAACATCACAACCCCTACGACCAAAAAGGAATTGCAAAGTCTAAATGGAAAGTTCATTGTGTTAAGTGAGTTATTTCCAAAGCAACAGAAAAGTGTATACCGTTCTTCGACGCATTAAAGAAGGGTAAGAAAATTTTCGAATAGAATCAGGCCTACCAGACTGGCTTTGAGGAGTTATTGCGACATATAAAGACCCTACCGAATTCGTCCAAACCGATGGATGGGGAAGACCTATTCATTTATCTAGTCATGTCAGCTCATGCCATGAGCGCAATACTAGTACGTAAAGAAGCTAGGATCCAGCGACCCGTTTACTACATCAGCAAGCAATTCACCAGAGCCGAGAAGAACTATCCAAAGCTGGAAAACCTAGCTTAGTGCCCGTTGATCGCATCAAGGAAGTTACCCCCATAATTTCAGGCTCACCCAATCAAAATGTTAAAGGATCCACCTTTAAAGCAAGTATTGTACCACCCGGAGACATCGGGATGACTTCTTAAATGGAACATTAAGTTGAGCCAGTATGACGTAAATTATCACCCTGGAAGGGCAATCAATGGACAGGCATTGGCTGATTTCATCGCTGAGTTCACAATACAAGATGGCAAAGAAGAAAACACTCCAGAAGTAGTGTCACAGTGGAAGCTGTTTGTCGATAGTGCGTCGAATGATTTCTACTTAGGAGCTGGAGTCATTCTTGAAACTCCTAAAGGATGGTTTGTTTACTATGCTCTTAATGTTGGAGTTCCCTGCTACTAACAATGAGGCGAAGTATGAGGCATTAATAGCAAGACTGAAAATCATGAAGGAATTAGGAATAAACGCATGCATATCTACAGTGACTCTGAGATAGTTGTATGTCATGTGAAAGGGGAATATCAGACAAAGGGGGCAAACCTTGCCCTTTATTTTGACAAAGGCATGGGAATTCCTGAATGACATTGAACACTATACCAAAAGTGATATACTGAGAGAGCAGAATATGAAAGAAGATTACCTAGCTAAACTAGCCAGTTCTAGAGAAGCACAATTAATGGAGCTGGTTCTAGTTGAGATGCTGATGGCTCCTAGCATAGATCAAATGGACGTTGATTGGATTCTAGAAACTATTATAGAAGAGGAATTGTGGATGGCATCGATCAAAGACTATCTGCTAAGAGGGATACTCCCCAGGGATCGAAATGAGTAGAAGAAGCTTCTTCGGAAGGTGCCACGATTCGTACTACAAGATGAAGTGCTCTACAGGTTGGGATTCTCCACCGTCTTACTCAGATATGTAACCAGTAGCAAAGCCAAGAGGATCCTTTGGGATGTCCATGAAGGCAGCCGCGGAGACCACATCGGGGGGTGGAAACTAGCAAAGAAGGTCCTTCATTATGGATATCTTTGGCCATCAATCAACCAAGATGCAGCAAACTATACTAGATGTTGCGATCAGTGCAAGAGATTTGCCAAAATTACAAGAACCTCGTACATAGAGTTAATGCAAATGGTCAGCCCATAACCATTTGCAATCTGAGGAATCAGTCTAATTGGCGTATTACCAATAGCTAAAGAAGGAGCCAAATATGCTATTGTCGCAGTTGATTACTTTACCAAATGGGTCGAAGCGGAACCGCCGGCAACCATCACTACTAAGAAAGAAATTAACTTCATTTGCTAAAAATATTATTTGGAGGTTTGGAGTACCACAGAAAATCATCATAAATAATGGAACTCGGTTCGAGAGTGCCAAATTCAAGAACTTCTACGGGTGTTTTCGGGTCGAGAAGAGCTTCTCCGTGGTGGCACACCTACAAGAAAACGAGCAAGTGGAGGTAGTGAACAAAATTATCAAATCCACTATCAAGAAATGGCTGACAAAAGCTAAAGGAAATTGGATTGATGAACTTCCACTTGCACTGTGGGCTTACAGTCATAAATCGGCGAACGGGCACTCACATTTTACCTTGGCATACGTTTGGAAGCAATGATTTCGGTGGAATTAGAAGTCCTCTCTCATCGGAGACGACGTTTCAATCAAAGTGAGAAAGAGTAACTCCTGCTCAAATCGCCTGATCAAACAATGAGAGGCAAGAGGAAGCTGAACTAAGGACTACTACTCATTAAAAAAGGGTAGCGTGACACTTCAACTCTAAGGTTTGCAATCGTACCTTCGAAGTGGGGGATCTTGTCCTGAAATGGATTTATCCCGCTACGGAAACAATTGGACCAAATTGGAAAGGACCCTATGTTATCAGCCAAAAACTTGAAGATGAAACTTTCAAGCTAACAACGGTCGACGGAATTCAAATTCCATGTGCTTGGAACCGCGACTCGCTGCGGCACTATTTTATTTAGTATTTATCTACGTATTTCCTATTTTCGTAATAAGCCAGCCAGGGATACTGGGGGCACTGTAAATAGGCAAGATTTTCTTTTCTCTTTATTTTATCAATAAAATTATTTTGGCTTCTTGAGCTAATGGAACTGTGTTCATGTAAGTAACCTGCTGAGTCGACGGGGTCAGATCGGCTCAAGAATCATTCACTCGCTGCTTGGACTGGTGGAACTGCGTTCAAGTATGATCCACCCATATGCTTCTTAAACTAATGGAACTGCGTTCGAGTAAGCTACCCACCAAGTCGACGGAAGCAAATTGACTCAAACCGCCGGATCGACGAGGAAAATTGATCCCTGCCTTCTGAGAACCGGTGTTGCTCCATCAGCACCAGAAAGGCCTAACCCTCGCGTGCATCTATAAGCCATGCCTTGCTTCTTGGACTGATGGAACCACATCCAAGTAAGTATCTACTCTTTTGCCGCTTGAACCGGTGGAATCACATTCGATTATGCTCCATTCCTTCGCTTCTCGGACCGGTGGAACCACGTTTTAAAAAGCATCCGCATCTTTTGTCGCTTGAACCAATAGAATCACATTTAAGCGCACCTCGAATCATCGATATTACCCCTATAGTACCATCCCTCTATCAAAACCTCCCAAGTATCGATGTTGCTTCGGCAACATCGAGAAATTTATCGGTTGCAGGATTGGTAGAAACCAGTCCCAGCCTCTGAAAATGCAAAATCACCTAGATATCGGCAACGTTGAAGGAAAATTCAAGGTTCTGAGCTGTCAACATGTCTCAAGAAATAGATGTTGATATGCAAATAGAACCTCAATACTGAACTTAGAAGAAATCAAACGTATCCAAAGTACAAGATGCTCAGAATCAAGCATTCAGACTATAAGTTCCCGGAGACAGAAGTTGTAATACATCTTTGACTATGAACAACCAGAGAGTAACTCGAAGTACTTGGTCCCATAACATGTGTTCGAAGTAAGCAGCTCTGTGGAGTAGAGGGCATACACACACTAACACTTGGCCACAATAAGGATTACTCCATAGTTCTATCATGCCAAACAAAGAATTTTGGCAATCACAGCAGACGTAAGTAAACTAGTAAACTAAATAACTGCAAATTACACTATTTGCACCATTCACATGCATAAAATTGTGGTAAATGAACACATCATATATCACACAGATAGTTGGTACATGAACAAACATAGTACATAGAATGTAAAAAGTACATAGAAGAGATAACAGTAGAAATACTAGTCTTTTTGTTGCTTATATCACTTTTATGTACAGAATCAAACAGCAGAGGCTGCTCCCACACAATGTCAGCCTGTTTGGACACCAAAAGGCAAAAGTTAGACTCCACCGACACAACGATAAAAGAAAGGACACTAAGTATAGACTCTATACTTGTATAAAGACTCAAAAAATCGAAAGACGCATGAACAAAAGACCACCAAAACCTGGCTCCACTGATGCTCGAGCTCGTCACTTCTTTTCGCTTTTATCTACTCATTTGTTGTCTGCACCAGGATGGATCAGAATCTTCTTAACTACCGTGTTTACCGGTCTCTCCCCTGTAGAGGGATCAGACCCCTCTGATCCTTCGACGACCGCACTTTTCTCCTTGGAGACCTTCAGCGTGATGGTAGTGGGAGTCTTGCACTTCTGTTCCCCCTTCTCCTTCTTCACCTCAGCCTTTTCTTTTCCTCCTCCAATCTCTCCACCATGGTCATTTTGTCAGTCGGTCCTGACTCGCTAGTAATTACCACCTCCTCATCGGTAGATGCGGAGACGTCCTCTTGACTCTGTAATGCTCCTATCTTTTTGCAATCGGGCCTAAGCTTGGATGTAGAAAATGGGATCATTCCAGAAGCCACTATGGAAATGGTGGTGGAAGCGGTAAAAATAACAGTGGCTCCCAAGCCCTGCATAGCTGTAGGACGAGGCAGGAGAGATGGCTAACCTACAAGTTCGGAAGGGAAGTGCATAATTTAGAGAAGGACTCTGGAGTAAAATGAATTGTCAGGAGCATTGGAGAGACTAGAGAAATACCTGATTTGGGAGTCTAGTCATGAACTTGAACTTTGAAAGCTTCACCACCAGTCCCCATCTTGGAGGGTCGCACAATAGCTCAAAGTAAGTGTGGCTCACCCAAGGCTTTGGATCCCATGAATATGGACGGCCTTAGAAATAATCGCCGTGGATGTTGGAATGGATGATGCTGCTCTTGAGAAGTAGGAATAAGTGTTTGGTGCTGACCCAAAAAGCTTGGGTCAGCAAGAGCTTTTCCTGCAACGTCAGTGGCTTCCTTCTCCCTTTCTTCTTGAAGCATAACTTTGCCAGCAGTTAGGAAATCTATGTCTTCGGAAATCAAATAGTCCGCTATCAGCTCTTCTTCTGAACTCATGTCATTAGCTTGCTCCGACCTAACCAACACCTCCTCCCATACCACGGTAAGGCTCCAGGGGTAGTTGAAACCAAGCCATTTCAAGCTCCCCTTATTCATCACATAGTTGGTGTAGAGGTGGAGCACACTGCCATCCATATCAGTTATTGCATCACCATATTCTTTCCGGAGATCAACAAGCTCTACCCTTATGGTTAAATGATCAATCTCTTTAACTAGTTTAGCGAAGATGGCTTGTTCTTTCTCCTCTACCAGCTGTTCATTCTCCTCTCAAAACCGGGTAAGCTAAGCAGCTTGTTCGGAAATAACCATGGGACTTAATAGTCCTCTCGGATTCAGTGAGCTGCTCTTTTAGTTTCCTAGATTCAATATGAGCATCCTTAAGTTGATCATTGATTACTAATATCGCTTGGTTATAGGCCCAGTTTTCCTTGACCATCAAGTTACCGGCAGTGGCCTTGCTCTTTAGGGCTGCATCCGTCTCAGCCTTCAACTTGGCTATTTCATTATCATGATTTTTGATCGCACTGGCATGATATTCTTTCTTGGTTTTGAACGAGAGGATCTCTTGATAGTTGATGCGGTTTACATCCGATAAGGCCATTATAAGATGTTGAGAATTGCACCCAACCTCCAAGTCTTCAAGAACTATATCTAAGTTACCAAGTGAAGCAGCTCTATTTAGTGGCTTTATTGCTCTATCGAACTTGACTCCCTTCAAGAACATATTCAGAAAAGAAGCCTGAAGCAAGGGTGGACCGGGAGGAAGCACAAACTTTTCCCTTCGACTAGAAGAGGTGGGAGCTATTGCAATAGTCATTTCCCAAGAAGGTGGAATATCTTGAGTCATAGTAGTTAGGACATTCGAACGAGGAGGAGCAATCGATTGCGAGGGTCCACGGCGGTCGTGAGTCACTTTAGCACTTAGGTGCATCACCGGAAGCACCACTCTTATCATCTCTTTTCCTATTTTCTCCCTTCTCACGCTCTTGCACCAAAAGGCGAGCCTCGTTGTTCTTCCTCTTTCTTCTCTATACGTTTATCTCGCAAGGAGGATAATAGGTCGGATCAGAAGTTTTACTCTTCCGGTCGCTAGAATCCTGGTGCAGCTAGTGATATAGTCCACATCCCATTGTACCTAAATTGAAAACAAGAATGAAGTTAATACTCGAATTAGGAACTTAACGTGATGCAGAAATGTATGCTTGTGATCCTAAAGTGAAGTGTGTAATGCTGGCGACCTTTATATACTCTACCAACCGTATCGACAAGGTTTGAGAGTCGAAGTCCTTTCGCCACTGGTTGCAAATGCATCTGAGGAAATGTCAATTTTCGAGCTGATCTCAGCCATCATTTCGCTAATGGAGATATCCCCATGTTCATATACATAGATGGTGACATCTCTCATGAAGTTGGAAGTAGACGTATCTCCTACGAGGGTCCCCTTAGCTTGACCTCCTGGTAGAATGTGGAGTCTCGATTGCAGGTCGTCCTTTAGGAGGAGAAATTGGGGTTTCAAGGCTTAATGCCTCAGTAGTTAACGAGTCCGAAGAAGGCAGTTGAAAAAGATTGGTACTCATTTCCGATGACTCACCGAAAGATTTATCTCTTTCTATAGAGATGCGAAATTCGCTATCATCGCCATCTGAATCTTCTTCCTCTCCTTCCTTAACCACAAGTTGCTTCCCATCTCTCCTTTGAAATGTTTTTTTTTCTTCTTCAAGGATCGAAGATATCCTGTGAGCCTCATCTCTATTCCTCATAACGCCCTCTCCAGAGGGTAAGTCCATATCAGCTCAAGGAATCTCTATGGGCATGAGCATATGTAGAATAACTAATGCATCTCCTAGGGCCACTTGACAATGATAGCTCATCATCCACAGCAAATCTACCAGGATGAAGTAAACCGAATTGCAAGAGGTGTTCACTCGTCAAAAGAAATTCCACTGAGCACTCGGAAGCTCTCATAGCTTTAAGAGTCTCGAGCATCTCTTTGAGCTCATCGTTACTTTCCCATCTTGGGATGATTACAATAAAATGCAATAGGAGAAGAAACTGGAAGACCAAATGAAATAGCAAATGCTAAGGGAAGCAGACTTACTTCTAGATAACTACAAGCGATTGAAGCCCATTGAACGCCTAATAAAGAAGAATTCATTTTAAAAGCTAAACATTTGTTATGTAGATCTGTGATAAGCTTACAATCCCTCCAGGCTTCGATAATTAAAAAAGATGGGCAGTCCTACCTCCTCCTAAAGTATAGGAGCAATGCAAGCTCATTTAACCATGGGGAACGCCCAAGTACCCTCATGAATAGAATAGATAGGGAACTTAGGAGCACATAACCATTGGGATGGATTTGAAATAGTGCCAACCCAAAGTCTTGAAGCGCTACGAACAAGAATCGGTTGAACAGTGGTACAAAACCACTGAAAACATGTACCGATTGCAAGCAATAAAATCTTCTGGTAGTTTATGAGCAAATTCAGCTCGAATGGGCAGATGAACGTCACCCTCAGGCATGCGTGTTGAACTAGGGGTGCACACAACCCATACTCAACCCGACCCAACCCACCAACCCAACCCACATAAACCCGACCCAACCCATCTTAACTCGGGTCGGATATGGGTTACAATTTGTAACCCATACTATATACGGGTCGGGTGAAATATTTTGTTCAATCCAACCCTATTTTAACCCAACCCAACCCTATATAAAAAACTAATTTAATATCAGCCAATGTAAAATTAGAACAGTCAAAATCTAGAATAAAATTTATGTATTTTCGAATAAATATACCAAAAAAGCATATTTGATGTCAGTCCAAAATACATAGGATTGACTAAGAGATCTCGAAGAGCATTTAATGTATTTTGAAATGAAATTCTTACTCTAATATATAGTGAATTAATTTCGTATAATGTATTTTATAATGAAATTCTAATAAATATGTGTTGTAATGAATCAGTTATATTTAATTTATGCTAGCTAAAATTTAATATTTTAAGATGAATATTTTAATATTATATTTTAATTTTTTCTTTATATTCTCATTTTTGTATTAGATTAATGTAACCCAACCCTACTAAACCCGACCCAACCCATACTTTAACCCAACCCATATCCAACCTTATATAGGGTCGGATATGGGTTGAACTACCTTTAACCCATACCTATACGGGTCGGGTGAAGTATTTGGTCAAACCCGACCCAACCCATACTTTGTGCAGCCCTATGTTGAACACATATATTCTCAAGTATTTTAGCTGTTAGAATTGATGGCGCTTACTCCGGAGGGTCAATTAGAATTCTCAATCCAGCAGGAAACTGGCCAAGTACAGGTCCAATCGGAACTATTGGGCCATAGAAATCAGAGGGTATGAGTTGGCTTAATCCCATAGGAGTAGAAGAAGGAACTGGAGTAGCAGTCGTCGACTCTGCTCCTAAAGACATGGATGCTCATCGACTAACTTGCAGCGTGTTGACTGATGCGTCATTCTAGACAATAAAACTTGTTTATCACGATCGGATATGCTTTATTTCTAATTAGAATCCCCATGTGATTAACACTTAAAATCTGAAGGAAGCCGGCAGGTCCCGACGAATCGGATTCCAGACATTGATCGGGGCAAGTAGGTGTGTTATCTATGTGGAATGAGTCTAGTGTCCCAAACACCATGAATGGACCATCTTGTGTAGATCGCTCGCTCATAGTCAAGAACGATCCAAATTATCCTTTGAAATCACTTCTTCCGTACTTACCCATTACCGATCAACGATCGATAACGGATCCGTTGTTCGGAGCAACATGAAAAGTTCTCTCTTTTTCAGAAATACTAGATGTGTAGAAATGCAATACAAAGGAGCTGTCAGATATGTCCAAATCTATGATGGATCGTCATATCAAAGTTAATCTGGTAATCAAGCTTTAGTCAATTTCATGGAAGGAGACGGTTGAAACTAGAAGGCATGGCTTGTCTCGAGTCATGCATGTCCAATGTGAAAAATAAACCCTAGCTATGTAACTAGCAAGTCAAAACTGAAATCAACCATCTCCTCCCTTATAAATTACAATCAACCAAAGCCAATCACTGTCTCCATCATCGCCGAAGTACGAGTACACCATCGCCAACCTCCAAGTCAAGATGAAAAGACGATTCGGCCTAGGGTTTGATTAGTTCGGGTATGGATTTACGTGCATCGGCGACGGTGGTGGCTGTTCCAGGTGATGGCGAGCGTAGCATAGACATGGTGGAGCTTGGCGGTAGTGGAAAAAGTTGAACTGCAGCGGCGATGGGGTTTGAATTGTCGAAGTTATGTTTTGGAGATTGAGTTGGCTGGAGCCAATGAAGAAAGGTAGTTAGAAAGTAAGGATATGAAATTATGTAAAGTAATATAAGTAGAGGAAGAATTTTCTCCCAAAAATTTGCTAAGTCATTGATTCGGGCCGAATTAAATCCCTTGATTCGGTACCGAATATATCCTTTCAACCCTGGTCAATTCCAACTCACCACATTGGGATCACATGCCAACCTAAAGCCTTGAGAAAATTTCGGAGCAAAGATTGCATTGTCAGTACAAAGAATAGGAATTCAAATTGGATTGAGAATGGATAGGTGATCAGGAGTCAATCAATTTGAAAACAACATCTCAAGATGGAATCCGACAATCTATTGAAACTCATAGATAGTAATTAGAAACTTGTCTCATTCCAAAGCACGCTTTGTTTTAAACGAAAGCATACTCTGGGGGGCAAATGTTACCAGGTTTTTAACCTAGCAGAAATCAATAGGAGTTAGAATGTTGATACAAAGATAGAACGACATGAAACTTGGCAATAACACTCATAAAGAAAGAACTCATGGAAGTATGAACCCAAAAAAACTAAGTCCCTAATTCGACCTGAATTAGGGAACCTTAATTCAGTACCGAATATAGGTTTTTAACTTTGGCACCTTCATACTTGGCACAAGCGATCTACTAGTCATCCTATGCATATTCGTGAAGTCTCATAGATTTCCAAAGAGCTTGTCATTAGGAATAAAGATGTGGCGATCCAAACGACGAGATAATCCAAGTCATGGAAGAACGATTATCAAAACTCATCAATGACCAACCAAATTGCATGGAGAGCATCTAAATGAGGTAGGAAATTCAGCACAAAAGAGTTTAATCACCCAAAGCCTAAGGATTAGATTCAGTACCGAATTAAGGGTCTTAATTCGGCACCGAATCTAGCCCTTAACTCGGGTGGTCGCCATTTTCCTTGTGTTATCATGGGTTACTTCCTGGACTTCTCTGGTAGCGAGCTTCTAATCCAATATGGCTGCTACCACTATAAATACAAACTTAAGAGCAACTAAGATCGGATCTGGATTCTACTGTTACTATGCGGAAGCTCTTTCATTTCTTCAACCCTCTCTACTCCACAGTCACTAAGGCAGCTACTATAGGCATTTCTTGGACTTAGAATTTGTCTAGCCCATGTACTTGTGACTAACTCCCTTTCAATTACTTTGTAATCATATTCTACCAAGATCATATCAACAAGCAAAGTTATAAAGTGGACGTAGGCTTAGTTAACAGCTGAACCACTATAAAAATCTTTACCTTTCATTTACTTTTCTGTTACTTTCTATTATATTTGCTATGTTTTATCAGAGCTGGTGCTTTCACATCATACTCCAGGATGTTGATCCATTTTTTGGGTTAACAGGTTTAAATTAGCAATGTTTGGGCTAACTGATTAAAGCTAACCCAATTGGTACAGTGTCTACAAAGGTAGCGTCGTAGGTTAGAATTGGGTAATCAAGTACCATGCCTTACCCGGCTATTGGCCTAGCCTGAAGGATGAAGTAAGCCCAAAGATTATCCCCAATATAAAGGCCCAAATTGATGTTAAGCCTTAAGCTGGTTTTTCAAAATATGTTTTAAAAATTAAAAAGTTATATTTAAAATTTAACTTCAAAATATAACAATTTATAAATGTTATAAACTTTTAAAAATTGGTTTCAAAAGATACTGTATTAATTTCAAAAAATTATCTTAATTATTTAGTTAGTTGGATTAAATAAATAAATAATTTAGATTTAATTGATTAATTAAAATATATATAATGATACGTGTGTGTTTATATTAAAATGTTCAAGGTAAATGATGATAAACTTTTGAGTTTGATTAATATTATTTTAATTGAAAAAAAATTTGATTAATTAAATTAATTAAAATTTAATTAATAAATAATATATATGTATAATGATATGTGTAGATAAGTAATATAAATGTTATAATGTATATTCATCCTTTTTTTGCAAAAGCAAGCAGAGTTGATTGGGCCCTACCAAATTTTATTAGAAAAAAAAGATGCAAGGACAAACAAGGAGAAAAGGTGGGAAAAAATAATGACAACAAATAAACAAAAGAAACCTTAGTAAAACAATACTAAGGCCTGGAACTGGAGTGTTAAGTCCCACATACACGTAGAGGATTGATGTCACTATTTCTCTCTAGAGTAGCATTAACAAGCCTAATCCTAGCAGCAATTTAGCCAACAAGTTGCTTAGCCATTAATGAAGAGTTGTTGAAATGTATGTCATTTCTTTAAGTCCAAACAATAGATAAGATTTTTCAGAATGATCAGGAGAGTGCGATCCTCGACATGTTTTCTACTAGTTTTACCCAAGATCCAATGCCACTCTGCCATAGAGTCAATGTATAGTGAATAATATCCTCCATTAGCTTTTAATATCTTCCATATTTCATTCACATAAACTCATTCAAAGAAGAGATTCCCAATACTATCTGGCTCATGTTATATAATAAGCCTATGGGGCTGACATGCGTTCCTCTATCATTAAGTTTATCTTTAGTTAAGCATAAGTTATGTATCGCTTTCCATAGTATAAGTTTTCTTTCATTTCTATAGACATTCCATATTCTTTTGGAACAAACATCCTTGCAAGGCAATCAGTCTTTAATAGGAGCTTTGCATACTAAGGAAATCGAGTATGGATAGTTTTTAGCCATACAAGATAAGGTAGACGATTGAGTTGGCAAACTATTAGAACATATTTAATTCCATAGAATGCTAACAACATGGAAACTAGAGTAAGGTAGCACAATCTTGTCCTCTTGAATATAATTATAAGCAAATGCGTTATTAGGAATTCCAATTGTCGTTTTTGGGTTGTAAGTGAGTAAGTCATTAAGAATAATGCATTGTCCTACCCAAGGGAAATGCCAAAAGCAGTGTTTGCTAGAACCGTTAGTTTTTTATCTAATTATGGAAGTAAATAGGATCTCAAATTTAACAAACTATGCCTAACCAGCTTGTGTTGTTAGGGCAATCCATAGTCTAGAAATGATGATTGCCCAGAAGATTATTATTTTTAGCCCACGGAACCCAAAGATTGTTTTATCAAAAAGCAAGTTACATATGTTTTTGGAGAAAGCAACCCTATTCCGGGAATAAAGGTTAAATATGTTATATAACAGTGGTCGGACAAAGCTATACATCTCTAGCACGTAGTGTATGCAAACGAGTTGGTACACACTTTGTTATAACAAAAGTAATCCCTAATGTTACATGCCTACCAACCCACATTTATACACTGCTTCTCCAAGTTTTTTAACGATGAGGGACTATTCCAATTCTAAACCATCATTCCTCCTTGCAACATGCGAGACAACCCTAATAGCCTCCCCATTGACTCGCATCCCCTTGGAGTAACTTTGAGAACACTGTTTTGTTTGCATGACCCAGTACACAACCTTTGGCTCTGATACCATTGTTATGTAACGACAATTGGACCAAACTCCCCATCTCCAACATATGGCTTACGCCTATGAGTTGGCACATACTTTGTTGTAACAAAAAGAATTCCCAATGTTACATGTCTACCAACCTATATTTATACACAACTTCTCTAAATTATTTAACGATACGAGACTAATTCAATTCCAAACCATCGTTCCTCCTTATAATAAGCAAGGCAACCCTAACAATCTTCCCCTTGACTCGCATCCCTTTAAAGTACTTTTGAGAGAATTGTTTGTCTACATAGCCTAGTTTGTAACCTTCGACTTCGATATATTGTGTAACGATGGTTGTACCAAGCTCCCCATCTCCAGCACGTGGTTTATGCATATAGGTCGCTACACACTTTGTTATAACAAAAGGAATCTCCAATATCACATGCCTACCAACCTATATTTATACATCACTTCTCCAAGTTTTTTAACGATGTGGAACTATTCCAATTCCCTCGTTCCTCTTTGTAATATGCAAGACAACCCTAACAAAATGTGCCCAAGCCACCATATTGCTTAGGCAAATAGATCTTCTTAAATGCAATTGGAATTGTTTTTTTCAAGAAGTAAGTGTCATTCCAAAGGAAATGGTTGGGTGCATTATTGATCATGAATATGAGTTTTTAGGGGAGGATAAAAGTTCTAGAAAAATTGGAGGTCATAGAAACATGTATTGAGTTAGTTATTGTCAGTCTCCCAACCTGGGACAGAAAATGGGTAGGCCAATTTCCATGTTTTCTAATAATGGATTCAAACATAGGCATATATTGAACAATGGTAGTGCAAGAGGAATGCCCACAACAACAAAAAAAAACTTATTACAATTGTAATTTTACAACGGTCACAAAATGCCTGTTATAATAAAAGTCTTTTATAACGTTTTTTTCCTAAAAGTTATAATAAACTTATTTTCAACGGCTCTTTTATTTTGCCAGCTGTAATAAATGCATACTACACCATTTACTTTTGCCAGTTATAATAGATGTCAATTTTCAACAACTACCTTTTTTTACCAATTGTAATGGATGCCTATTACAACTTTTTTCTTTTGCTAGTTGTAATAGATGCTAATTTTTAAGAACTCTTTTTATGCTAGTTGTAATGGATGCTTATTACAACCTTTTTCATTTGCCCATTGCAATCAATATTAATAAGTAATAATCAATAAGTAAAACTAAATAATAGTAATAATTCTTTTGGCAGAGCCAGCCCATTTTATAGTGGACCGTCCACTCTCTATTACCAAAGTAATGAAATACAATATAAGTACAAGAGCAAGGTAGATGAACCTTAATAATAAAAACAAGAAAATACAGCACAAGAGTGCGGTCGAAATGCCACAATTACTATAATGACTTGAAAACTATACCCCAATAATTCGAGCGATGGCTCGAAATTGCATAGCAAGACCAGGGGAAAATTCCACTGACTTAGGAGAGAAAATAACAACCTATCCCAAGTGATGTCGGCTTTTAAATCTCCCCGAGATGGCTGAGATGAAAAATCCGAGATATCAGCCAAAATCCGAGATTTGGCAGCCTATTTAGTTATAAGTGTTTTAAATATCGCCCGAGATAGCCGAGATATTTTCCCGAGATATTGGCCAAAATCCGAGATTTAAAACACTGATGTCAGCTAAAGTATCTTCATTCCTTTTCGCAATTTGCCCTTCCATATCAAGAATCAATGAATCACCTGATATACAATAATAAAGACATTTGAGGTCCAAGTGGTCATCTGACACAAATTTGAAAAAAATATCATCCAAAGGGCTATAACGCATAGCAGTCTTCTGATGAATCCAAGTGCTCTCCTGTGCATCCCAATAAATTGGCAAGGCAGGAGATAACACGGTATATGGAATAGTATCGACTGAAGTCGCAGGATCAATCAGAAGAGTGACATAATAAATAAATGGAGAGGTGGCGAGTGGAGACGACATCACGAGAGACTGGGTAATAACTACATCAACAGCCGAAATGCTAGAAGAAACAGCAGTACCAACCAAATCATCACTAGAAACAGGAGGTGGAGGCATATCCACATGAGATGTGCAAACTTTCGGAACCCACTTCAAAATAGGAGGTTTGGGAAGTGGGAGCCGAGCAGATAGGGGCATAGGTGGAACATCTATAGCCTTATGAGTACAAGCTTCCAAGACATGTCCCAAAGGACTGACAGGCTGAGCAAATATCTGGCTTCCAACCATAACGTACAACAATCTCAGCAACATAACCATTAGCTAATCCAACTCTAAGTTTATCCGGAAGAGGCTTATTCGGAGTACTTTCAATCAACGCCTTAGCATAAACCATTTTTTCCCTTGCAACAGTATTAGCATCGAAACATTTCAAATCTCCAATAGAACTAGCTAACCAATTCAAACCAATCAATGGTTGCAAAACCGATAGGGTATGTGAAAAATAAGTACAAACCGGAATAGATAATACCTGCTCCCGAGCACTGTCAACTGAAGGACTCCAAGAAGTAACAACAAATGGCTTCCCTCTCATAAAAGTAGGATCTGAACTAAGAACACATGGACGCTCCTCAGGCCTCGAGAACTTGAAGAAGTACATAGATATGTCCATATGGACCTGAAGTCCACCTCTAATCTGCCAAACTTTGTCGTAGTGCTCTTTAACTACAGAATAAATGGGGCCGCATCCAAGAAAAATCCAACCATATAATTCTTCCAATAGTCTGTCCCAGCCTGAACCTCCTTATTTAGAGGAAATAAAATTCCATTAGTTTCGACCATACCAATATTGCGAGGTACGTAAACACCAGCATTTCTTGGCAATTTATTGAACAAAGAAGACCACTTGTCAACTTGAGGCACCATAGGCTGATTGGAAACACAAAATGGCCTCTACGTACTACTTATATCAGAATTAAATCTATCCACACTCAGATAAGCAACACTGACCTGCCTAAAGATAGTCCACAAACCCAAGCCTCAAACCCAGGTTCATTAACATCAACAACAAGGATTGAAGGTAGTATAACTTTCTCAAACACTTGAACGGAAGTATCAGCACTTGAATGTGCATGTATTACATTTGCTGGCAAAGCCAGATTACCATAGGCGTTATCACAAGCACCTAGAGTGCGATCAGACACAAGGGCATTATCACCATTTAATACGATTTCAGTTCCAACATTACTAGCAGGCCAATATTACCCATTCCAAGATTCGAATCAACCCAGCAACTAGACATTTGAACAGAAGCAAAAAAAAGGTGAGAAAGAGGATTCTCACTAGTAGGCGCCTTGGAATTTACGCGAGAAGTAGAAGAGGAAGCATTAATATTAGTAAGCAAGGCAAAAAGAGCAGCAACCTTAGAACATTTACCGCATTGGTTGAGATGGGACGGGGCTCAACATTTGACTCATCGACCTTAGAAGGAGCGAGAACACTAAAGCATCGGCCAGATCTTGCCATAGAAACTGCCCTCACTTTCATATCTAAAGAACTAACCGAACCAATAAAAAGGAGGCAAGGCAAAAGCGGAGGGACGAGAAGCAACGAGGAGAAAGGTAAGGGAAAAGAGAGACAACGGGTCAGAAGATTGAAGAAGAATGGGAAACCGTCGCCATTATTATTTGTGAAGATAGAATGGAGATTTATCAATAATAATAATAATTCATAATTAAATAAATAATTCTTAAATAATAATAATTAAAAATTAATATATAATTATTAATAATTACTATTAAATAATAATAATTAATTTGAAATATGAAATAATTTCTATTAATAATTATTAATTAATAATTAATTAATAATTACTTAATGATGGGAGAACATAATAACAAATAATAATAAAGTAATAATAATTAATAATTAATGTATGATAATTTATAATTAATTTGAAAGATGAAATAATTTGTACTAATAATAAATTAATAATTGATAATTAATTATTAATTACTATTAAATAGTAATTAAATTTTTGTACGAATTAAGTAATAATTTACATTTGAAAGAGGTATTTGTATGAATTAATTAATTATTTGTTATTAATAAACATTGATATTATTATTTTCAATTTTTTTAAGTATTTTTATATTTAAATTAAATTAATATTTGAATTGATATAAAAATATAAATTAATATTAAATATTAACTTCAATACGTAAATTAATATTAAATTATAAATGAATAATGTAATTATTTTGTAAAAAATTGAAAAAATAAATACTGATATTTGATATGTAAATATTTAATATTTGATATGCAATATTTAATATTTGATATGCAATATTTAATATTTGATATTTGATATGTAATATTTAATTAATATGTAATATTTAATAATTGATTTTTGATATGTAATATTTAATATTTCATATTTCATATTGAATATAAAATATTTTATGTATTTAAGTCGGACATAGAAATTAAGTCCCGTCCAACATCTCCGATTCGAAGCATTCAAACACTGCCTTTTCAACCACTGACCTAATTTTTTACCTCTGATTTAACTGAATTACGGATATAAAAATCCATGGAAGCTAAACTCTGAGCCAAACGCTTATCTGCAAAAGCACTATTTAAGTCCACTAACAAAGGACGACGGCCAAAATTCACAGGCGGACTCATAAACGTTTTTCTATTACCGCATTTCCACCCTATCATCGTCCTCCTTGTTGCCTTCATCTCATCGTCGCAGGTAAGATTGGTAATATTTTTTGTTATCCATTTCCCAAGTTTTTATCAAATGTTTGTTGTTTATATCTGCAGTAATACTCTTGCAAATATAAGCTTCATTACTAAGAGTTTTTATCCATTACTATTATGAGCATCATGCTGATGGAAAATAGCGATTAATGGTGCCTCTTTTAGTTGTATTTTGCTGCTGGTTTGGATGAAACCAATCACGAACTTCCTTTTGTATTTCTACAGGAAGTTCAAAAATAACAGAAGGGTCAAAATCATTCAAGACTGGTGCATAAGACCCAGACAATTTGCATTGCTGATTTTCAGAAAGATTACGAGGTTAGTTTTTTAATTAAAACTTATCCCCTTATATGTTAAGGGTAATTAATAGTGGAGTGATGATGGACAACATGATCAATCTAGATCTGAAGCAAAGAAACTTATTACTGGTCTGACAAATCTTGTTTCTAGTTATATGCACGGCAGAAAGAACTGGTTTGTGTTTATTACTTTTTTGTTTCTTCTTCATTTTGTTAAGTAATTTCAAAATCATATTTTATTTTATTTCTTTAGGTTAATGATAGACTTTGTCAATTGGGAAATGCTGCTATGGAGAACAGTCATTTTTGGATGAGCATTTATCTACTGTTGGAACTGTAACATCTGACGCCAAGAGAAAATGGGAAGAGTTTTCAAAAAATGTGAGTTTACTAAAAATCCAAAATATTTTAATGGTGACCTCCCAGTGAATTTCTCTAGCTTTCTTCTTCCGAATTCTGCTCATTTCTCTAGTGTTCTTGCTTTCTCCTTGTTGTTTCTATTGCTCGCGTATTCGCTCAGATCTCCGTAGATTCTCTTTGGGATCTCATGGATTTGGGGGTTTTAGTAGTTATCGGCGATTTCCTATTGCCGCGCCCCTCCTATGAGGCTATTGTCTCCATGCTACTAGAGGTTGCGAATGTTCCTTTCTCTGTTGCTTTATTGGGATCTCGATCGGTTGAGATTCGTCTTTATGGTTTAGAGGCGTATGAATCAATTCTTCGATTCAGATTCCTCTTGGTTTCTGGTTGTTTCATGGAGATTCACCCTTTGTTTTCGTCGAAATTGTTGAGCTCTTTATCCCGTTGGAGGTGGATAGGCCCTGCTAACAGTTCTATGGTGGAGGCGCCGGCGTTAGCCTCTTGTATACCCATTGTCAATCGGGATCTCAATTACCGATTCTCGCCTGCTTTACTTTTTGGGTATGACATGGATCTGCTGCCTAATTCCGATGTTATCTTTGGGTCTCTTAACAGCTGCTCCGATGCTGTTTTAGACAGTACTTCGGCGGCTACGGTTTTACCAGATGAGAATTGTGTTCTGGGCAAGCGGGATTTGATCACCCGCTTCGCTCCTCGTTTGACTTTTGGCCCCATGTGTGCTTCAGCATCTGGTGCTGTATCGGCAATTCACTTTGGATCTCTTGTGTCTGCTGACAGAGCCACTGGCCGGAAAGTTTGCAGTGGGGAGTTGACCACTCCACCCAAATCTGGTTTTTTCTCTCCGAGTCCTATTCGGGAGATTGCCGGCAATCGGTTGGCATCGGTCTATGTTCCTTCATCAGCTTCTTGTGCTGACTTGTCTTGTACTGGCAGCTCTTCTGTATTTGTGGGTTCAGAACATGTCTCGGGTGTTGCTTCTATTTTTGTTGGAGTTTCGGGTGAGAGCAGGCAGGTATTCCTCTCTCCTTTTGTCTCTTTTTCATTATACTATTCTGAGCTCGCTGCTCGCTGTTGGTTTGAGTCTGATGATGTTGGTTTATTGCGTATGAGCCATGACACACTCTTGTGTGTGCTCCCTGACTACACTATCCTGCCGTTTTCGGTTGGTGTATCAGGTCCCTCTCTTGTTGCTTTATTAGGGTCTTTATTTGTTTCTTCGATTTTTTGCTCCTTGCCTCAGGGTCTTTGTCCTTCCTTCGTTTTTCAGGATATTGTTTCACTAGTTGGCATAGCTCGCGTCAGAATACTCGCTAGAGTTGTTCTGATAGGGTCTTGTCGTTGGCTGATTGTGCTTAGTCACTACGAGGCCTCTTTAGTGTCGTCTTTGACTTTTATCCGTCTGCCTAGGTTCCCGGGTCCTCGTAGGCCTCATTGGAGGGCTCAACGGGCCTGGAGCATTAGGCTCGGGCGATCTCCCTGCTCTGATCGCATAGTGGTCTCAGTCCCAGACCACTATACGAACAGTTTGGGTTATTGCTAGCCTGATCTGTTCTGCTATGTTGTTTCCTCCGAAAGGGCCGAACCGCGATTCTTACCAACCTCGCGGGGCTGTCTGTTTAGTGATAGCTCGGCACTGGTAAGATTCCTACAGTATCGTGGGTTGCGGCTAGACTGCTCCCCTACACTTCCTCGCTCTCTTTCGTTTTTGCCCGATTATCCTCGTCATTCCTTTACTCAGCCAAGCGGAGATAGCTCTCCTCAACGCTCGGCTTGATCGTCTGACGGAGAACTCTGCTCCTCAGACGGTCTCGTCTGTGGAGGGTGGCGATCCTTTGGAGGGCTTTCCCAGGTCCTCGAACTCTCCTACCCGCCCTCCTCGTCGCATGTCGCGTAGAGCTCCTACTCTCCTCCGCACTATCCGTACACGCTCTATAGCGGCGTCTGAGCAGTCCGACAGGTATGCTCGGGTTTTGGTGTATCTTATCTGAGCTTCCTGTGTTTTCTTCTTCTTTCTATGTTATCTTTGACTTCATCCTTGTCTCCCCTTATGGCGAATTTTCTCTTCTGGAATGTCAGGGGTATCGGCAATGAGGCATCTTCGGCCAGACTGAAACGCATTGTCCGGAAGCATTCAGTCTGTTTGGTTGCTCTTTTGGAACCTTTTCTGGAACCTGGATATGTAACTAAATCTGTCTTATCTCTTGGTTTTGGTGGTGCCACTTCTAATATTTCGGGCAAGATTTGGATTCTTTGGTCCAAAGGACTGGTGGTTAGTCCAATTTTTGACTCGTCCCAACTCCTCTCGGTTGCTTGCTCGTCTTCTCCTTTCGCTCACCCTTTTCTCTTTTCGGCGGTCTACGCCAAATGTGATCGGATCGAAAGATTAACTCTTTGGTCAGATATTCTAAATCTCTCTGAATTGGGCTTCTCGTGTTCGGTCTTGGGGGGCGATTTCAATGTTGTCGCATGCCAAGCTGAGAAACGGGGAGGGGCCGCCATCAACCGTTCTTCGGTGGCGGATTTCAATTCCTTCGTTGTTAGCTCGGGTCTTACCGAAATTCCATTCATCGGTTCGGCGTTTACTTGGTCCAACAACCAGGAGGGTCTGAACCATATCCTGTCTAGGCTGGACAGGGTTTTTGGGTCTGAAGACTAGTTCCGTCTTCCTTTCTCCTTCTCTATTTCTCATCTCCATCGGACTTTCTCTGACCATGCTCCGATGCTCTTGCGCGTTATCCCTCATTCTATTTTTGGTCCTTCTTCTTTCCGTTTCCAGAGTATGTGGAGGTCCCATCATACTTTTAACCATATGGTGGAGGAATCGTGGAATTCTCTTGGTTCCCCTTTGGCTGTCTTTTCCCGTAAACTAAAACGTCTCAAAGCCAGACTCAAGATCTGGAACGTTGAGGTTTTCAAGAACATTTTCGATCGTGTAAGGGCGGCTGAAGAATCCCTTATCTTAGCTGAATCCTTATTCGATGATGATCCGTCCGCCGCAAACAAGGACGTCTGGGCTTCCGCCCAGCTTGCCTTCTCTTCTAAAATTCGCATCGAGAACACCTATCTTCGCCAGAAGGCCAGGGTCAAATGGGTGGTCGAAGGAGACGCGAACTCCAAATTCTTCCATTCTTCTATCCGCAAGAAGAACAGCCTGTTAACCATTCATGAGATCCTTAGAACGGATCTTTCTGTGGCTTCTTCTCCTGATGATATCAGAGAGACTGTTCTGTCCCATTTCCAATCCTTTTTGGGGTCCCCGTCGGCGTCGGATTCCGACCCGGACCTTATGTCCTTCATTCCTCGGATGATCTCTCAGGAGGAAGGTGCGTCCCTGGCGGATCCTCCATCCGTGGAAGAGATTCGTGCCTGTGTCTTTGCTCTCAGCAAGGATAGCGCCAGCGGACCAGATGGTTTCAACGGTGTCTTTTATAGGAGTCTCTGGCCTATCATCCAGACTGACTTCTGCCTTGCTATCTGTTTCTTCTTCTCAGGTGGCTCTATGCCCAGGGGCTGGACTTCCACCAACTTGGTACTTATTTCGAAATGTGATAATCCACGTTCCTGCATGGATTTTCGTCCTATTAGCTTGTGTAATTTCTCTAACAAAGTTATATCTAAGGTGCTGGCCAGTCGACTGGCTCCGCTCCTGGATCATATCATTTACCCTTCTCAAGCGGGCTTCGTTAAAGGTCGGCTAATCATGGATAACGTCCTTCTAGCTCAGGAATTGATCTCCCAACTTGATCGTAAGGTTAGGGGCTCAAATGTTGTGTTCAAGCTGGATATGGCGAAGGCCTACGATCGTATGTCGTGGTTTTTCGTCATAAAAATTCTTCGATCCTTTGGGTTTCCGGAAAATCTTATTGATCTAGTCTGGAGGCTCATCTCCAACTGTTGGTTCTCCGTCCTCATTAACGGATCGGCCAACGGATTCTTCAAAGCCGGCAGGGGTTTACGGCAAGGAGACCCACTATCGC
The DNA here is from genome assembly GCA_030737815.1 of Allium fistulosum. NCBI lineage: Eukaryota > Viridiplantae > Streptophyta > Magnoliopsida > Asparagales > Amaryllidaceae > Allium > Allium fistulosum. The sequence goes on along the minus strand of CM060906.1, from coordinate 1,079,427,801 downwards.
CTTCGCTCTTTGTTATCGCGGCGGAGGCTTTCATTCGAGGCCTTCAAACCCTGTCCATTTATGGTCAGATTCATAGGTTTGGGTTGCCTAGGGGTTGTCCGCTCATCTCTTCTTTGTCCTTTGCAGATGACATTGTCATTTTCTCCAATGGCAATCGCTCATTTGTTCGCTGGCTTATTCGATTCATCCACCTTTACGAGAGGTGCTCGGGTCAACTCGTTAACTCTTCTAAGAGTTGTTTCGTCCATGCGAAGGACATATCTCCTACCAGGGCTTCCTGGTTAGAGAACTATACCGGGTTCAAGGAAACCTCCCTTCCTTTACCTTATCTTGGCATTATCCTTTACAGAGGCAGGAAGCTTAATGCTATATTCGATCCCCTGACGGATAAAGTTAGGGGAAAGATTCTTCGGTGGAATGCTTCCCTCCTTTCTCAAGCTGGTCGTCTGGTTCTCATCAAGTCGGTATTAGGGTCGATGGGCACTCATATTTTCGCTGCTATGACCCCGACTGCCTCCTTCTTTCGGTCTTTTCAAACCTTGGCTTCCTCCTTCTTCTGGGGGGACGAAGGAATGTTCCCGCCGACATCACTGGGTCTCTTGGGATTCTATCTGCCATCCCAAGAATGAAGGTGGTTTAGGCATTCGCAACCCGAAGGACATTTGTGTAGCCTTTGCTTGCAAGCTGTGGTACCGTTTCGGGGCAAACGACTCCTTGTGGACGTCGTTTCTGCATGTTAAATACCGAAGTCTGGCAAGCTCTGGCTTCATCGGATGTCCTACTTACGCTAGTGAGACATAGAAGCACATGAAATCAGTGAAATCCTTTTCTGATGCTCATGGCGGTCTCTCTGGCTGGGATAGCGGTTCGTTTTCTATCTCCAAAGCCTGGAACTCGGTGCGCTCACCGGCTCCGGTGCTTCCTCTGTTTTCCTTCATTTGGGATTCCCGGATTCCCCCGAAAGTTTCTATGTTTATGTGGAGAGCCCTACATGATGGGCTACCATTAGACGAGAACCTTAAGAGGATTGGCATTCCTATCGTATCCCGGTGCAGTTGCTGTGGCACCGGTGACACGGATTCTTCGGCTCATTTGCTTTTTTTGGGCTTCGCTGCCAGATCTTGCTGGAATTACTTCGGAAACCTAGTTGGTATCCGAGGTAATAACAGATCTCTTGCCGATTTACAGAGAAACTGGTGGTACGGTCCTTCTGGGAAATCGCTTCGATCAATCCTTTCCCGCCTGATTCCCTGCCTGATATGCTGGCATCTATGGTGCGCGCGGAATAAGGCAATTTTTGAGGAAGAACCGATGGATCCCCCTTCCATCATCAGGCGTGTTAGAAATGATGTTCTTCTTACTTTTCGAGGTAGACCCTTCAAAGGGTCAGCCGGATCCCGTTCCAATCGGCTTGTGAATCTTTTCTCTATTTACTATATCCGGGCATCCGCTAGAGCTGGTATAGGTTGAGTTCGCTTCAAGGGGCAGAAGTTTTTCACCCTTCTCCTCCTTCCCCCCCCCCCCCCTCTTATTTTCTTGCTTATGTGGTTGCTAGTGTTTCAGGATCGGAATCTTCTTGTAGTAGCACAGGGTGGTTCTTTTTTGCTGCTCTTTGCCTTTATCACTTGGGCTCCAATGGGGGGCTTGTTTGTTTTTTCTGGGCTCGTCTCATGGCTACATGTCTTCTTTAGGCCTTGGGTGCTCTCTTTGAGATTCTGTGACATCATCTTTGGGCGGTGGCCTTGCCGGAGCTCAAGGGTGATGTAAGATGGGCGGTGGTTTATCCGGAGCTCATCTAGTTTCTTCAGAGCAGCTATCTTACTTCGGGGTCTGATGCTTCTGTTACCCAGGTTTTGTGGATCTCGCATTGGTCATTTTGAGCTGGCTCTTCCTTTCCCTCGGCTCTGGATTCTCTCCCTAGGCTATGTTTCCTCTGTAGTCGGTGCCGTTTGTTTTGTTCTCTGGGTTTTGCTTGCGGACTAGCTAGGTGGACTGGCCTTTATCTTATAGGTAAAGGCGGGATTGGTGGTTGAGTGGTTGGATCTTTTTTGCTTCTGTTCTGTGCGGTTTCTTTCTGTCGTGTTTTGGTTATTTTTTTCTATATTGTTGCTTCTTTGTTCAGTGCTTTTCGAACTTAGTCTTGTGTTTTTGTGAGCCTCCGGAGAAAGGCGTTTTTTTTCTCCTTTGTTGTATATATATTGCTTAAAAAAAAACATCATGGCTATTCTGATCGCATAGGTAGAAAGTAACCTTGCAGCTGGTTATAAATTTGTTACAACCGCCATTTATAATGTATTGCTGCTATGATTATCTGTAATAAGATTTTTGACCGCGTAATGTTGATTATTAAAAAAAAAAAAAAGGGGGAAGAGTTTTCAATGCAAGCTCGGCATGAGTTCAAAGATGATTCTAATTATTATGCAACGAAACACTGTTGAATGGAAGTGCTTATCCAGCAATGGTTAGTTGTTCTTAGTCTTTCTTTGGACATTATTGTTCCATTAATGTATCGTTGCCGACATTTTGTCCTTGTGTTCATTTTTTTGATATTGCATGGGAAATTTTGAAGGTAAGTTTGAATATATGGTTTTTGCAATCAAATCATTTTACCATTGTTCAAGGAATCTATAATTATTGGAGTGCAAACACAGTTGATGCTGTTAGTCAGCAGGGGAAGAAGGCAAGTAAATCTCTTAATAAACTGAGCAACAAGCATGTTGCAGATATGGATATGCTTATTAGGTATGGTCTCTTTCTTGTACATTGGTTTATCACTATGTTTTAATACTTGCAACTATTGGTTGAGCATGATTGTTTTTGTTCTATAGAATTGCTGTGGATAGCAAAGGATCCTTTGACAAGATTTTGAATTTGAGATGATGGCAATTTAAGTACTAATGCATATATTTTTTGTTGTTTAATAAATTAGCAACTACCAAACGCTTATATTTTCAGTCATATTTATGTGCATCTTTTGCTAACTATGTTCAAACAATATATTGGTATTACATTTCTAATATATTAATTAATTTGTTAAAAGGACCTAAAACATATTCAAATTTACCAAAATAGGTTTTTTTTTCCCAATTAAGATACCATTGCTTATGTCTTTAATTTCCTATACTGATAAGAATTGTGTGTCAAGTTGCTAGTTGCCATTGATGGTTTTATGCCATAAAACAATTGGGTTTACATTGTAAACATGTTGTCTAATTTTGTGAGGAATCTTTGGGTGAATTAGTGGCTTCTGTTAGTAATGTTTTGATTCATTTTTGGTCACCTACTTTAGGAAGCGAAAGCTACTGGTTGAAAGAGTTGAGCTGCAATGAAAACAAATTCAATTCGTGTATCATTTATCTAACTAATTCATCTTTGCTTATTACTTGATACTATCAAGCAAGTTATACCTCTCTTGAATTCATGATTTAACCTTGATTATTCACTTAGAACATTCGCATATGTATATAATCCACTTTTTAAAAAGTAGTTGGTTTAATTAAACCAGTGCCTTATACGTGCTAGACATGCATCATACCAGTGCCTTATACTTGCACACATATTTTTGGGATTTATTTTTGAACTATCTTGATTTTTTTTCTGCTCTCAAAATATAATACGGTACATGCCAATATTTTTAAAGTGAATTTTGGGTTTATTAAAATGATTAAACATCAACTACATCGAAGCGTTGTATTGTATATCGATATAAACTAACTGACCCTGTATGAGACTATTGTATCAGATATTTATATATACTTGCTTATGTGTAATCATAATGTATTGAGCAATCACAAGAACCAACTGTGCAAAAACTGTAGTAGAATGTTTCTTCATAGTTAGGCCATTTCACCATATATTTTTTAAAACTACAGTGGTTTCTTTTAAAACTGCATTACCATGTTTTAGTATATTTCACCATATTTAATGTTTGACTTGCATTGTTTTAAACTGCAGTAGCTTAGCTCAGTTTGTAAATAGTTGTTTTCTGTTCGCTTGCAATCACACCGCGATAGTGGTAATATGTATTTTGGTACTGTTTGGCCTTTTGGAATGTGTTCGTTTGCAGTCACACCGCTTGGGTATGTATATATGCATTTTGTGTTCTACTACAGTAGAACTTTGTGAATGTAACTTTATCTAGCCTTTTGGAATCTGATAAAATTTCATGAATGTATGTTTATTTGGCCTTTTGGAATATTTGATTTTGGTTGTTTTATGAATATATTTGTTAAAGTCGTTAAATTATTAAATGTTGGTATCACTACTAGAAAAGGCTTGAATTCCGACAGCGAGGACCGACGGCTAATTTCCGACGGCTTTCGACGGGCCGTCGGCGGCCGTCGAAAGCCGTCGGAAAACTGCGATTATAGGGCTCAGCCGAGCCATCTTCTTCTTCCTCATTTCATACGAAAATTATATCAAAAAATCCCCAAATTCGTTCTCCGAGCTTCCAATTCCTAATTTCGAGCTTCCGGATCCTCCATGGCTGCCTAATCAACCTCCATTACTCTTAATCTCAGGTATAATCTCTTATTTTTGTAAAAAATCAGTTTTTACCATAATTTTAGATTTGCATAAATTGATAAATTAGGGCGAATTAGGGATTGCAATTGTTTACAATAGCGTAATAACGTTTTATAGCATCACATGTATACGTATTTCATCTTTTATCGTGAAATTGTGAAAAACATGTATAATTTATGGTTGTTCATGTATATGTAAATTGTTGTGTATGCCTTTATTGTACGATTGTATACGTTAGTTGGAATAAGATAAAATGAATGAATGAACTCGGAGTATTATATTGTACACGTATTTACTTATGAAACAAAAAAAATGCATTACTCTAAATTATAATTGTGTGTATTAAAAAATGACAAAAATGTTAAACCAGCCTTAAGTTGATGTAATACGTCGAATAAATGTGTTAAATTAATTAATATATATTTTTGTAAATGTAAACAGTAAGTAAAACTGTATTTTTTGGTCAAATGCGCGCATGTAATTGACAAATGTCCCTTAGAGAGTTTTTAGCCCCGTCTGACGAGTGTTGTACATGATCGTTGTATAAATAGTCGTTTTTTCCAAAAAACGACCATTTATATTCATCTCGTACAATGTTTGTCGGATTTGTCCCTGTATTGGATAAGTTATGAACACAGTAAGCATTTACATTTTGTATACTACTTCGTCTCAAGCGGTTCATAAAATTTCGGCCTAACTTTTCTTTTTTGTTTCCTGCGTACACGCATTTCTGTACAATGCAGGGAACAAAAGGGAAATGCTGCCGATATTTTATAGAATCGTTTGAGACGAAGTAATATACGAAATGTAAATGCTTACTGTATTTGTAATGTGAAGTAGGATGCCTGACCAATGAAAAAAAAATTATACAATTTTTTATATCGATACGTTAAAAAATAAAATGTGCCATATTTGAAAATATTTTTAAATTTGTGAAGTTGTTTTTTAAATTCAAATATTATACGACCATGAAAATAATCTTTTTCGAATTTGTATTCTTTAAAATAAATATTAAATTTTGAACTTCTTATTTTGTCAAATAGGAAAAATGATTGATTATTTTGTTGATCGGAGGAGATGGATGTATCAAAGAAAAGGACTGAGGGGCTCAATAAAAAAAGATTTTTATAATGGTATAAACGTGTTTGTTGAATTCGCTTTAAGTAATAACGGGAATGATCTAGAAATTCGTTGTCCGTGTAGTAGGTGTAGACATTTGAAGTATTTGTTACCAGATATTGTGAAAGTTCATTGTGCCAACACGGTTTCACACCCGAGTATTATGTTTGGGATCGGCATGGAGAAGTTATAGCAAATACTTCTGTATAGTCTAAAAGTGTCGTTAACGAAATAGTTTCGACGATCCGTATAGAAAATATGGTCGAAGATGCAGCACAATCAATGTTTCCTATGGTTGAAGTTGACGAAGATGATGGAAATGTTGAAGAACCAAATATTGAAGCAAAATTTTTTTATGATTTACTAGATACTGCTAAGAAACCTATTTGGGATGATTGTAGAAGCGGCACTCAGCTGTCAGTAATCGCAGAATACATTGCGATGAAGTCAAAATACAACATCACTGAAGCTGGGTTTACGGCTGTTGTACAAGCTGCAAAAAGACATATGCCGCCCGATAATCTAATGTGTGAAAATCACTACGAAGTTAAAAAACTTATGTCGGCTTTTGGTTTACCTTATCAGAAAATAGATACATGTTTAAAAGGCTGCATGTTGTTTTGGAAAGAAGATGCAAACCTTAGAAATTGTAAAGTTTGTAACCAGGAGAGATACAAACCAAGAAAAAAAAAGGGGAAGGAAGTTCCGTACAAGCGTATGCATTACTTACCCATAACTCCAAGACTTCAAAGATTATATGCATCTTCTGTAACTGCATCTAATATGAGATGGCATAGCGTGAGAATGGAGGAAGAGGGTACATTGACACATCCAGCCGATGGAAAAGCATGGAAGCATTTCGATAAAACGTATCCAAATTTTGCAACGGACAGTCGAAATGTTAGATTAGGATTATGTACGAACGGTTTTTCTCCATTTTCTCAGTTTGGTTCTAAATATTCATCCTGGCCCATTATCGTCACACCGTATAATTTACCTCCATGGATGTGTATGAAAACACAATATATGTTTCTTACTGTTGTCGTTTCTGGCCCCGACGATCCGACACAAGGAATTGATGTATATTTACAACCGTTGATTGAGGAGTTAAAAATACTATGGAACGAAGGAGTAGAAACATACGATGTGTCCAAGAAGAAAAATTTTCGTATGTTTGCTTCTTTGTTGTGGACTATAAGTGATTTTCCTGCCTATGCAATGCTTTCGGGATAAAGTACTGCCGGTCGTCTAGCATGTCCATATTGCATGAATGAAACTCGAGCGTTTTCTTTACCTCATGGTAAGAAAATTTCATGGTTTGACTGTCATCGATATTTTCTCCATGTAAATCATCCCTTCAGAGGAGACAAGAAAAACTTTTTAGCTAATAGAGTAGAAACCAGACAACCACCGACGATATGGTCAAGCGAAGACATATATGAACTTGTTAAGGACTATCCAAAGATATATGAAACTGGCGAGCAAACAGAAATTGAAGGCAAATCAGTTGTTCATAACTGGTGCAAACAAAGTATTTTTTGAGAGTTGCCGTATTGGAAACATCTTCTACTTCGCCATAACATAGATGTGATGCACAATGAGAAAAATGTATTTGATAATGTTTTTAACACAATTTTGAATGTGAAAGGGAAGACGAAGGATGATTGAAATCAAGACGTGATATAGAAGAATTATGCAAACGTCCTGAGCTTCATATGAAACCAAATTACAGTAAAAAACCCAAAGCATGTTATGAATTAGATAATAATCAAGTTAAAGCTGTGTTAAAATGGGTGGAAGGGTTAAGATTTCCTGATGGGATATCATCAAATCTTCATAGATGTGTTGACTTTAAAAATGGTAGATTGAGCGGAATGAAAAGTCACGACTGTCACATAATGATGGAAAATTTATTTCCCGTAATGTTCAAAGAACTACTGCCGTTAAAAGTTTGGAAGGTAGTAACGGAGTTTAGTATGTTTTACAAAGAGCTTTGTTCGACTACTTTAAAAGTGCAACGTTTACGTAAACTTGAAGTGGACATTCCTATATTGCTTTGCAAATTAGAGAAAATATTTCCGCCAGGTTTTTTTAATGTAATGGAACATTTACCTGTTCATCTCCCATCTGAAGCACGACTTCGAGGTCCTGTCCAATATGGATGGATGTATCCATTTGAGAGGTATGTAATATGTTATAACGTAATTTAATTGCATTTGAAAGATGAAGTTAATATAAATTAATTTTGCATAGATATTTGAATCATCTGAAGAAAAGGTAAGGCAAAAAGCACGAGTTGAAGGTTCGATATGTAAATCTTACATCGAAGAAGAAGCTTCGTTCTTTTTCTCTCACTATTTCAGTGACCATGTGAATATTTCATTTCAAAGTTTTCCTCGTAATGACGAAGGCGACGAACAAGAGTCCTCTCAAGCAATGTTATCTATTTTTAGACAACATGGTCGGCCTTCTGGAAAATGTGTAGAAATATGGTTAGACGATAGAGATCTTCATGTAGCACACACTTATATTCTTCTAAAATTTTGCCGAGGTTGCACCGTTTGTTAGGTAATCTGAAATAATAATTTGTGTTTTATTCTTTTCTATAATGCATGTGCGTGTATAACCTAATGTAATAATTTGTTTATATGAACAGTGTTTATGAACGTGAACATCCCAACGGAGATCTCAGTAAAGAATTTTCCGGTTGGTTTTCAAATTACGTTTATGAGCCGAGAAATTGTGTTGTTAACGAAGGGTTGAAACATCTTGCGATGAGACCAAAAAGAGTGGTCAAGACATATCTAATATATTTCGTCAATGGATATAAATTTAACACCAAAGAATACGGTGCAGAAAAATTAACAAATAATACTGGTGTATTTGTTAAAGGTAGTGACGATCTAGAAAATCACTTAAATGATTTTTATGGCGTTCTAACACAAATTTTGCAACTGACATATTTCTCACGACCCGCGGAGGAGGTGTTTCTATTTAGATGCAATTGGTTTAGCAATGTTCCAGGTTCTGGAATTAATGTGCACAAGGATTATAATCTAATCGAAATAAAGCATACGTCGCACTATCACAAGTATGATCCTTTTGTACTAGCCAAACAAGCATTGCAAGTTTATTACGCTCCTTATCCGTCTCTAAAAAGAGATAAAGCAGATTGGTCTGCAGTTTTTAAAACAAAGGCCAGATTCACATTCGATGGGAAGAATATTCCGGACGAACAAGCTTATCAGGCAGATCTCGAGCAAAATAACGATATAATAATTACAGACGATCATACAGATTTTTGTCCTTTGATCGATGAATCAAATGTTTTGGTAGAAGCGTTTGACAGTGCAGAGGAAAATATCATCGAAAACGAGACCGAATCTGAATCAAAAGACGATGATGACTGATATAAATCTGAATCTGTTTTTTTGCAATTGATATAACTATGTTGAATTCTTGATGTATTATGAAATTGATGTAACTATGAAACCAAATCCGATTACTATTGTTTACATGTTTTATGTTATTTCCATTTGTCATTTATTTAGCAATTTTTATTAAAAATGCAATGAACTCTGCTTATCGTTGGAAGAGTACATCCATTATGAATCAGGTATAACACACTTCCATTTCTATTTCCATTTCAGTCATTAATTAAGCAATTTATACCGTTGATGTCATTTTCATATGAAATATATTTCATTATCATGTTATTATTGTCTTATATAATGATGTGTATATGTCACAGGTTTAGCATTATGTCATATAGAGGTAGGAGCTCTTCACGATCGTTAGGAGGCGATGGCAGTGGCCCATCGCAAGAGCCATAGCGTCCAGTAGTATTGTTAGTTCCTAGAGCAGATGGGTAAGAATTAAATTTTATTCAGCATCTTATTTTTTTATGATATACGTACTTATCTATATCGTACTTAAAAACAGGGGGTTCGACCTACTTCCCTCTAAGGTTGTGCTGGACGTCTCTAGAGCTGCTTATCGCAGTAGGATCAGTGCTTGCTGGCCGAAGTGGGATAGCATCCCTCCTCACATCATAGAGTGCATATGGCAGGATGTCTTAGTATGTGTATTTTTCTGTTTTCCATTTTTAATTCGTTTTTGTCGTTTTCCTACTGTTTATCGTTTAAAGTGTAATTTTTTTAACACAGGCTGAGATAGATATCGAAACAGACGATATGATGCTGGCACGAGGATACTGGATGAAGAAGATGCGCAAGAACTATAGGGACATGATATCGGAGATTAAGAAATCTGGTAAGAAACCACGGTGGATGGGAGAGAGCGCGTGGCAAGCTTGGTTGAGATACTGGGAGACGGACGAGGCGAAGGCAAGTATACTAATTTTTTTTGAATTATTAATTTAACGTGATCGAAAAATAATGTATCAAATTTTGAATGTACAGGCAGAGTCGGATAGAAACTCCGCAAATAGAAATAAGAATCCCATCACTCATCGCGGAGGATCGAAGTCGTTTCAACTGTATCGGCAGGAGTTGGTAAATTTACTGAATAATAAATGTAAATAGTTTATGCTATATGATTTTAAATGTATAATAATTGTATGTAACGATCAACTTCAGGAAGCCGAGGCACATGGTCCTGTCAGCTATATGGACGTGTTCACCCGTACGCATGCTGTCGAGCATGTTAATTCAGACGGGACTGTTTCGTATACATGGCAGGACGATAAATCCAGCAAAAGCCATGTAAGCATATTTCATTTTATTCAGTATTAGTAATTGTTTTAACTGTTAAACTATAATGATATAAGATATGATATTATTAATTTGTTAATGCAGGAGAAGTTTATGGAGCAGCGGCAGAAACTCCTTGCTGATACGGGTCGAGATCAGCTGACGACCGATAAGGAGGACGCTAGTTTTGAGTCCGTTATGGATCCAGCAGAGCATGGTCGACGATACGGATTTGGAAATCTAGCAGTAAATAATTTACTTTACACCTAAAAACTTCAAATTTGATATTTTGACCTTTTCAAAACAATAAACTTGAATTTTATTCATTTTTCCATTGTTGCAGTCCAGCAGTCAGAGACGAGGTCGGCGGAATAGAGGTCAGAGCGATCTAGCCGATATAGAAGAATTGCGGACTAGAGTGTCCCAACTAGAGGAGCAGAACCGCCAACAGGCCATGCAGACCACACAGTTGTTAGAGTACATGCAGCAGTTTGGTGGCTGCTTCCCTTCCTCGGCTGGCTCTGGATCCGGCGGAGATTGATTCATTGCTTGCTTGCTTGCTCGTTCAGGTATGTTTTGTTTTAGTTTTAAATGATTTGGTAGACGGGTGATTTAATTGTTGATTTATGTATAAATACGTTTGATACACTTGGTTTTATGGTTGTATGACGATGTGGATGAGGATGTTGATGATTTTGTGTATTCATAACATGATAGAACACTTACTGTTATGATTATTGTCAATGTTGGGATGATTATGTATATTATGTATTTTTTTTATTTAATTTTATTTATTTGTGTGTTTATTGAATATTATGTAGTTTGAGTTTTGATATTTGGTTGGAATATTTTATACTGGATTGTGCAGTATTGATATAATAGTGTTTGGCAGAGAAATGTGGTTGGAAGGCTATATTTGCAGCGAAAATAAAAAAAACACAGCAGATTTTCGACGGCTCCCGACGACTTACAGGTCAAAATTTCCGACGGCTACCGACGGTTACCGGCGGCCTGTAGCTCATTATTCCCGACGGTTTCCGACGAATCCCGACACATGTCGGCATCCATCGGAAACCGCCGGAAACCGTTGGAACCCGTCGGAAATATGTTCGACGGGCATCGTCGGAAGCCGTCGGAAGTACTGCTCCCCGACGTAGTAAATTCCGACGGCTTTTTCCGACGGCGGTCGAAGGCTTCCGACGGCCGTCGACAGTTTTTGGCTATCGGAAATCGCATTTCCCCTTGTAGTGTATAGGTGTAATTATAGTACAAAAGCTGCATCTAAATTTTTCTAATTTGCATTTATTTTACAACGATCAATGCTAGTTGTGGTATAGGTATATTACAATGGCCAGTGCCAGTTGTATTATTAGTTACTACAACTGTCATTAGTAGTTGCAATATCATGCTTTTCAGAGAGATGCTATAGATTTACAATTGATAATTGCAGTTGTAAAGGACCATATTGTAATGGGTTCAAATAGTTGTAAAAATATTTACTACAACTGGCCTTTGCAACAGTCACTTCCAGCTATAAAATCTCATCGGTTTATTACAACTTCGCATATTACGATAGTTGCAAGTCTGTTGTTAAACAACTATTACAATTGGCATTACCTATTGTAAAATGGTTATTTTGTTGTAGTAGCCAAGAGAAACTGAGTTATGTGGCATTTGCAGAAGTCCCGAGAAGTTGTAATTCTATTCGTTTCAGTTTAACTCAAACCGACAATGAGTATATGTGATTTTGTAAGGTTAAACACAAGACCAATAGTGCCTTTGAAAATGCTGAGAGTATTTTTCACATAATTTGTCAAGCCATCGGACGGTTTTGTAAAATGACAAGATAATCCATAAATGTTAACAAATAATCAAGGGGTCTTCACATATGGGATGAAGCTTAGACATTTTGTTGTTCGCTTGTTCATTTAGTAAGTTACTGAAGAGTTCCATGATCAGGATGAATAAGTATGCAGAGAGTGAATCACCTTGTCTTAGTCCATGATTAGATTGAAAATAACCACAAAAATTGCCACTAAAAATTATTAAAAAAATAGGGTGAATATACAAGTACATACCCGGGCAATTATAGGCTCAGGAAACCTCATTTTACTCATGATAGTGACAACCGTCTTCCAGTCTAGTGTATTAATGTCAAGCTTCATCATGCATCTAGCCGAGATAAAATGTTGTATCTCTTGAGAAGCTTATCGGTAAGGATTATATTATATGTAATATTTCTTTCAACTAGGGAAGTGGTTTGGTTTGAAGAAACAACCCTGGACAGAACTGGCTCAATTCTAGTAGCAATAATTTGGTGATAATATTGTATATTATATCGCAACAAGCAATAGGCTTGAAGTGAGTTACAGAGGCAGTATTTTCTTGTTTTGGTATGATGGTAAAGCTTATGGTATTGATACCACCAAGGGTCGCATTTGTTTGGAGGAAGTGAAGAACGACTTTGTTGAAGATAGAAGAAATAATGAGTCATTAGAACTGAAAGAAATATGCATTAAAACCATTGGGCCTCTTGAGCTAGCAACATTAAGGCCTAAAAGTGCACATTTAATTTCAGCTTCTTTAATTTTGGATATTAAGGAGTCGGATTCAGTGCCGAAGATAGAAGGTATGGTGGAATTTTGAATGGTGGAGATGGTCTGATCATGATCAGAAGTTTTGTTAAAGAAGTCGGTGAAATATCAAATAGGGGCATTTTGGATTTGAGAAGAATATGTTTGTTTCATCATTCAGAGATAAAATTATAGACTTGTTATAATTTAATTTGAAATTATTATGAAAAAATTCACTATTTTTATCACAAAAAATAAAAATGTTTTTCAAGCTTATGCCTAATTATATTAATCTCATCATTCAAGGCAGATTGTAGTTGTTCCTGTAAGATGTATTACATGTTTGACAATCTTTGATCTTCAGGGTGAGCCATCATATCCTTTGGATTTTGTCAAGTTGTTCTCTAAGATCATAGGAAACATTGTTGCCAAGACCAAAAGATCTGCCTACCTTTCCTTAGAATTATCTTAGTGTTTTTTAGCTTTGTTTACAAAATAAACATCGGGTTCCCATGCACTTCTTTGTTCCAACCTTGCAAAACAGTATTTTTAAATACTATGTGTTCAGCCCAACCGTTAAAAACTTAAATGGGAAAAAATTTCTTGCTTGATTCATTCCAAATAAGTATAAGGGGAATGGTCAGAGGTACTAGAATATGGGATATTAATGACAAGCATTGGCCATAGGATGTTAGCATGGATGTTATAGAAGTGGGATCTAACATTTAGAAGGTTCAGGTTTCTTATTGTTCCAAGTAAATGTGGCTCCAAAATATTTAATTTCTTGAAGATTGGCATTATGAAGGGTTAGGTTAAGAGGGGATATGTTAGAAAGAGAGAGCTTGGTTCCACCTTATTTTTGAGATGTTTTATATATGAAGTTAAAGTTCCCTACGCAGATCCACAGGGAGTTATTGGTTTGGAGAAGAGGGATGGTGTTACACATAACTTGTCTTGAGTTTTTATGATTCATAACATATATGAAAGTAAGGAAGAAATTGTTAGAAATGAATGAGCTCTTTCATTGGGAAGCATGAGGCATTAAATGTCTTGGGATATGAATAGTCTCACATCGTAAAATATAATAAACATTATGTGTTTATATAGTAAGATGTGGTCCCTATTATAGTTAATATGAGACAAAGAAAGAAAAGAGAGCATGACCATCTTAGCGGGTGGTGCAACGCACCACCTTGCATGTGCCCGAGCCCGCGGCATGGGCGAATGGGCATTTGAGGCGTATTGGAGGCACTTTGCAGTTGGCTGTTGGCTTGGTTGTTCAGAACAGATAATTTTTGTTTTCTTTGTTCAAATTTGCTTCTAACAGTAATAAGACAAACGGTCACGTCAGTTGGTAAAGGGTCGCAACCATTCAAACGGTCGCTTGTTACCGAATAGGAACCTCCCCGTGCCTATATATAGGCAGAACGAAATCAAAAATAAATTACTGAATATTTTCTGCATTCCTTTCTCCTCCAAACCCTGTTCTTAGAATACTCACTTGAGTTCGTTGTTGCTCTGTAATTGCCAAAGCAGCATTGCAGAGATCCGTATGTTTCATCTTGGGAAAAAGTTGCTCGTCATCCCTTCAGCGCCACTGATGGAGCAATTCTGTTTCAAGGAAACAGTTTTCACTGGACTCGGACAAATCTGATCGGTAATCTCTTTACCTGTTTTGCACAATATTTGCGACAGTTTTTGCAACATACTTGCGAAAGTTTTGCAATCTTGTAATGCATTCTGTAACAGTTTTGTAACACTTCTGTTACATATTACTAACATCTTAAAACAGAATTTTTGTATTTTGTTTATCACCGATTGGAGTCACTGTATTTCAGAAAATGGCTCAAGACAGCAATACATCGACAATCAAACCGACCGTGGCCACCACTAAGAACATAACAATGGTTCCAACAACCACTGTCTTTTTTTCACATGGTAAGAGGCCAGAAAAATTTGCTGGAGTAGATTTCAAATGCTGGCAACAGAAAATGCTATTTTACTTGACTACTCTTAACATTGCGCAATTTCTCATTGAGGATGCTCCGGAAGTGGAAGAACTAGAGACTGATGCAACCAAAGTTGAAGCACTTAACATGTGGAACAATTCGGACTTCATAAGCAAAAACTACATATTAAATGGACTGGATAACAGACTGTATAATGTTTATTGCACAGTGAAGACTTCGAAACGACTCTGAGCTTCCCTGGATAAAAAAATATAAGATGGAGGATGCTGGAATGAAAAAGTTCATTGTTGGAAAGTTCCTCGATTTCAAATGATAGATGCCAAAACCGTTATCAGTCAAATCCAGGAGTTACAGGTTACACGAAATCCATGATGAAGAGATGTCCTTGAGCAAATCATTTCAAGTGGCTGCTACCATCGAAAAGCTACCCCCGTCATGGAAAGATTTCAAGAATTATCTAAAACGTAAGCGTAAGGAAATGACTATGGAAGGTCTTGTTATTTGACTTAGAATCGAAGAGGACGACAGGAGATCGAAAAAGAAAACGACCAATGCAATAGTGGCAAAGGCAAATGTTTTCGAGACTGAGAAAATAAACAAGCGGAAATAGGAATACAATCCAAACACAAAGAAACCAAAGAAGTTCAAAGGAAATTGTCACAACTGCGGGAAGAAAGAACATAAGGCCAGCGAGTGCCGAGGTCCAAAGAAAAAGAAAGAACAAGCAAATATCACAGAATGCAAGAAACTCTCTGATGACATTTCTGAAATGAACTTGTCTATGGTGATTTTTGAATGCAACTTAATTGGCAACTCCAAAGAGTGGTTTGTGGACACTGGTGCCACAAGACATATCTGCACCAATAAGTGGATGTTCTCGAACTATATACCTGTGACACAAGAAGAACAACTGTTTATAGAAAATTCCTCCACATCAAAGGTCGAAGGAAAAGGCAGAATTGTGCTAAAGATGGCCTTTGGAAAAGAACTTATGCTGAATGATGTTTTACACGTCCTAGACATTCGAAAGAACTTAGTTTCTGGTTCACTACTAAGAAAGAATGGCTTCAAATTAGTCTTTGTATCCGATAACTTTGTTTTATCAAAGAACGGAGTTTATGTTGGGAAAGGATATGTGAGTGATGGCTTGTTTAAAATGAATGTAATGATTGTTGTACCAAAGGATTGTGATAATAAAGCTAATTCTTCTGTTTATTTCATTGAATCCTCTAATATATAGCATGCCAGATTGGTCCATGTTAATTTTGATACATTACAAAAAATGATTAACTTAAACTTTATACCTAAGTTTTCAATAGATCCAAGTTATAAATGTGAAACTTGTGCTGAAGCAAAATTGACTAGAACCTCATTTCATCATGTTGAAAGAGAAACCGAACATCTAGACTTAATACACACAGATGTATGTGACTTAAAAATGTGTCAAATGAGAGGAGGAAAAAGGTACTTCATCACTTTCATTGATGATTGTACAATGTATTGTTATGTGTATCTCCTTAGAAGCAAGGACGAGGCATTCAATATGTTTAAGCAGTATAAAGAAGAAGTTGAAAATCAGCTCAACAAGAAAATAAAAGCTTTAAGAAGTGATAGAAGAGGAGAATATGAATTTCCCTTTGAGGAATTCTGCACTAAGCATGGTATTATACACCAAACTACAGCCCCGTATTCACCTCAATCCAACTGTATAACCGAACGGAAAAATAGAACTCTTAAAGAAATAATGAATGCCTTACTAATTAGTTCTGGCTTGCCAGATAACTTCTGGGGAGAAGCTATCCTTTCTGCAAATCATATTTTAAATAAAATACCACGAAAGAAAACATCTAAATCTCCCTACGAACTTTGGACAAATAGACCACTATCCTACAAATACTTAAAAGTGTGGGGGTGTCTTGCAAAAGTAGAGGTACCTAAACCAAAGAAGGTCAAAATTGGACCAAAAACAATCGATTGTGTATTCATTGAATATGTACAAAACAGTGCAGCTTATTGATTTTTGGTGTACAAATCTGAAGTTGATGATATTCATGTAAATACCATTATTGAGTCGAGAAATGCTAGATTTTTCGAACACGTATACCCTTTAAAATAGGGTACTGAAAATTATACTCAAAAGAGACCAAGGGAAACTGAAAACTCTAATTCTCTTGAGGATGCTGAACAAAATATTGATAATTTTCAGCAAAATAGTACTAATTAACAAGTGGAGGAACCAAGGAGAAGCAAAAGGTATGGACCTCAAGAACCTTTGGACCAGACTTCTACACATTTATGATAGAAGACGATCCATTAACATACAAACAAGTTATGTCCTCCGCCGATGCCCCTTACTGGAAGGAGGCCATTAACTCTAAGATCCAATCCATTATGGCTAACCATACATGGGAGTTGGTTGATTTACCTTGAGGATGCAAGACCTTGGGTAATAAATGGATATTTAAGAAGAAATTGAAAATTGATGGTTCAATAGACAAGTATAAAGCTCGTCTTGTAATCCATGGATTCAGACAAAAGGAAGACCTAGATTAAGTTGACACATACTCACCAGTAACTAGAATAACATCAATTAGGATCATTTATACTTGATTTGGAAATACATCAAATGGATGTAAAAACTGCATTTTTGAATGGTGAACTAGAAGAAGAAATTACATGAAGCAACCTGAAGGATTTTTGAGCCCACGAAATGAGAATAGGGTATGCAAGTTAGTAAAATCACTTTTTGGACTTAAACAACCTCCAAAACAATGGCACGAGAATTTGATGAAACTATGTTATCAAATGGATTCAAAATAAATAAATCAGATAAATGTGTTTATATAAAACATATAGATATTGGATATGTCATTGTTTGTCTTTATGTTGATGATTTATTGATCCTAGGTAATAATAAGGCCATAATAAAGTCAATAAAGGATATGTTATCCTCTAGATTCGACATGAAAGACCTAGGAATAGCTGATATAATTTTGGGTGTCAAAATTTTGAAGACATCACAGGGATATGCATTATCTCAATCACATTACATTGCCAAAATACTTGAAAGGTTCAAACAACATAATATAACTATTGCAAAATCACTAGTAGATATGAACCAAAATTGGGTAAAAAACACGGGTGATGGTATCTATCAACTTGAATGCTCTCGTATACTAGGAAGTATCATGTATGTCATGAACTGCACTAGGCTAGATATCGCATATGTTGTAAGTAAGCTGAGTAGGTATACCAGCAATCCTGGTAAAAATCATTGGAAAGCGATAATCAGAGTTCTCGGATATCTAAAGTATACACAAAACTATGGATTATACTATACTAGATATCCTTCATTAGTGGAAGGATACAATGATGCAAATTGGATAACTGGTTCAAATGACACAAAATCCACAAGTGGATATGTGCTCACATTAGGAAATGGAGCAATTTCATGGAAATCATCCAAACAGACTTGCATAGCAAGGTCAACAATGGAATTAGAATTTATTGCACTACATAAAGCTACAGAAGAAGCAGACTGGCTTCGAAGTTTTTTGGAAGACATTTTGAATTGGAACAAACCCGTGCCTCTAATATGCATACATTGTGATAGTCAATCAGCTATTGGAAGAGCTAATAGTACACTATACAACGGTAAATCTAGGCATATTCGTCGTAGACATAAAACCGTAAGACAACTTCTCTCTAATGGAGTTATCACTGTAGACTATGTAAGGTCAAAAGATAACATTGTGGATCAAATAACAAAATGCTTGCCTAGAGAGAAAGTTCAAACCTTGTCGATGGGAATGGGGTTAAGGCCCATAAACTAAAAGTTTCTCTAAAATGGAAACCCTACCTAATTGACCGGAGATCCCAAGATCTAGGTTCAAAGGGATAACTAAGTTTAAGAAAAACTTAATGGCACTGGTATACACTCAAACCATTCGTATGATAAGTCAGTGCATTACTCGCTGGAGAATAGGATAAGTTTTGATACTTTTAATAATGTATGTACTTGGTAATGCTAAAGAACCAAGTAGGGAATTACAAATACCCTTTATAGAATCACCTACGTGAGTATGAAGGCGTCGCTTCAAGGAGAATTGCAAGGCCAAATTCTCTAAGCACTCATGAGACCAAACTGGTGTTCATGGAAAAAACGAACACAAACAGATAACCAAGGAAGATAAGAAACACTTATTGTGTATTGTCTATTTTGGATTTACACAAAAAGGCTTACAGTTTAAAGACAACCTAGTCTACTGATTTGTCAGTAAGTCAAAAGGATAAATAGTAGGAAAAGTTTAAGGCCAGTGTGCTACTTTAACCAATACGATAAATGTTTCGCTAAAATTTTAAGAACAGATTAAGCAACTACTCATTCATGTGGGGGATTGTTAGAAATGAATGAGCACTTTCATTGGGAAGTGTGGGGCATTAAATGTCTTGGGATATGAATAGTCTCATATCTTAAAATATAATAAACATCATGTGTTTATATAGTAAGATGTGGTCCCTATTATAGTTAATATGAGACAAAGAAAGAAAAGAGAGCATGACCATCTTAGCGGGTGGTGCAACGCATTACCCCAGACACGCGCGCGCCCATGCTCGAGCCCGAACCCAAACCCGCACCTGTGGCGTGGGCGAATGGGCGTTTGAGGTGTATTAGAGACACTTATCACTTTGCAGTTGGTTGTTGGTTGTTGGATGTTGGTTGTTGGCTGTTGGCTGTTGGCTTGGCTTGGTTTTTCAAAACAGATAATTTTTGTTTTCTTTGTTCAAATTCGCTTCTAACAGTAATAATACAAACGGTCACGTTAGTTGGTAAAAGGTCGCAACCTTTCCAATAGTCGCAACCGTTCAAACAGGTGTCTATTACCGAATAGGCACCTCCTCGTGCCTATATATAGGCAGAACGAAATCAGAAACAAATCACTGAATATTTTCTGCATTCCTTTCTCCTCCAAACCCTGTTCTTAGAATACTCTCTTGAGTTCGTCATTGTTCTGCAATTTCCAACGCAGTATTGCAGATATTGGTCTGTTTCATCTTGGGAAATAGTTGTTCGTCATCCCTTCAGCGCCATTGAGGGAGCAATTCTGTTTCAAGAAAACATTTTTCACTGGACTCGGACAAATCTGATCGGTAATCTCTTTACCAGTTTTGCACAATATTTGCGACAGTTTTTGCAACATATTTGCAACATACTTGCGACAGTTTTGTAACGCTTCTATTACATATTACTAACAGAAACTGATCTTGATTTTTATACATGAAGTTAAAGTCCCCTAAGTAGATCCACAAGGAGTTAATAGTTTGGAGAATAGGGATGGTATCACGTATAACTTGTCTTGAGTTTTTATGATTCATAGCATATATGAAAGTATGGAAGAAACTGGTCTTGGAGGGAATGTGGAGAACTTAAAAATGAATGAACTGTTGATAGGTAGGAAAAGGAGTGGCTTTATATATTTTAGGATTCCGCATCATCGGAATTCTCCCATGTGTAGAACAGTGTAAGTTATCAAAATTTTGCAAGAATTGTTTATGAAAGCTGCAGCTTTGAGGATATATAGGGAATTGAGCTTAGTTTGAAGGATTCCTATAATTTAAATCTGATGATATTCGCTTGCTGCTTCATTTGTAGGTGAGCTCCTCTAATATTCCATCTTGCAATTTTATCTAACATAAAAATTAGATATTTTAGCTTTTTCATTAGTACTCAACCTAGTTGTTCTGCTAGAGGTAGGAGAGCTTGCAGCATCATTTAAAACCTCTGGTGCTTCAAAAATTTGTTAAGACCATAGTACTTATCAACCACGTAGTCAGAATCTGATTGGATTGTAGACTTTTCTGCCTTTTCATATTTTTCATTTTGTTCTTTTTGCTTGAATCTATAAGTTTTTTCTTTTCTAAGATCTTGCTGACATTCTTGTGGTTTAGGAGGAAGATTAGGGGCGCTATGGTAGGTATCAAAAGGGATAATGGGGTCTAGAAGATTAGAGGCAGTGAAATTATGATGAGAAGAAGAAGAAGGAAGAGTGGACAGAGGTTTATGATCTTGAGGCAATGCAGGTGTAAGGTTGTTATCAAAAATCACTTGAAGATTTTAGATAGAAGATGACTGTTTGAATATGGTGAAATAGTCGAGTGGGAAGTGGAAGAGGTATGAACAAAAGAAATATGATTAGTAGAGTAGAGGGAAGGAGAAATGTTCAAAGAGACATCGTGAGAATAATTAGATCAAGGATATGACTTTCAGAGTTATTACAAAGAGTAAGGAGGAAAGGGAAAGTGTTGGAATTGAGGATAGTAGAGGGGTTGGTAGGATAATAGATCGTAAGAATTGGTTTTCAAAGTGAGGTAAAGAGAAAACAAAAGAGGGTGGTTGAGAAGTAATGTTAATAGATGCATGGTTTTTGCATGGGTATATTAATGCCTGGTTATTTCATATTTAGGAAATCGCATGCATAATAATCGATAGGTGGTTGGAGTGGAAAGATTAAACGTGGTGCATGTGTAGGGTTAACGATGGAAGTGCATACGTTAGATTATTGATCGGTGGCACATTGGTATTGGCTGGGGAAGTTACAAGTTCTAGATGCGGTGGACAAGGAGACATGTAAGTAACTTCGGTGGCTTTTGTTTGGTTAAAAGGAGGCTGTAAGGGATGGGACCAAGTATAGATTTGCTATGTGGCTTAAGTGAGTCAAAAATGTCATTTTCTTCTAGCTGCTACCTTCCTCAAGTTTTTTCCCCCAAAAGTTTCTCATTTGCTTTTTCCTTCCCTAAATATCAAACTGCATATTTTCTTTTATTGTTGCCATTTCCTTCTTCTTTTTCATCTATATATGCATTCTTTTTTTTTCAAGTTGTACATTACCTTGACAAACTAATCCACTATACTTTTGTAAACATTCATCCTTGCCATTACCAAAACATTTGTAGAGTATGCAAATCTTTGGTTTTCAGTCATAAGTAATTTCCACAACAGAAATACTATCACCATCCCCACACACAATTGTATTAGGTAGCTCCCTATCTATTGTAACTTATATCATACATTTCGCATACTTTAATCTAGCCAACTTCTCTATGGCTTCACTGAAACACATTAGGTTACCCAAGTGATTTGATAACCAGTCTATCACAATTAGTGACCAGATCAATAAGGGTGTTTTGTGGAAATGCACCCAAATTCGAACACTTTTGACTATTGAGCGTATATTTTCAAAATTTGATTTCCATTTAGAGATAATAAATATTTTACCTCTTATAAATATTGGATGAGCCTCCAATATTTTTTTATCTATCTTCATCATATGAAATTCAAAGTAAAAGTTAATTAAGTCGAATTTAACCTTTAAAGAACCCTATAGTTTTAAAATTTTCTGTAAATTGGACATTACAACTATATATGATAGGTTTCCTTTTTTTTTTAAGAAATATATATATAACAATAAAAGGGAGGAAATAACCTTCCTCCAAGGTTCACACAAGTAGGCGAAGCATATGGATGACATATGCCTCCCATAGAGACATCTCAAAAAAGAAAAAGAAGCGAAAAACAAAAGAGCTCAAAGCTGCCAAGGAGGCCAGCCGAAAGCGTAGAAATAAAGAACCAGCCTGCAAAACCACTCTCCCGCCACAACCAGAAGGTGTGGGCCAGTCCACCCATCGCGCCATCAACCGTAAAAAGACGGAGAAAACCGACAGACAACAGCAATACCACTCCGAATAGAAACAACGGATCCACTAATCTGCCAACACCACAGAGCCCCGGAAGGCCACAAAAAAGCCTCTAACAAGAGAGAAAGATCGACTGCTGAAAGAGCTGACGAAAACCTCAACTAGAAACCCGAGAAGATAACAGAGAACACAAGCAACTCCAGCAAAGACGAGAACCCGGTCCTAGCAGACAGCAGAAAAACCTGAAACTAGAAACAAGACGCGCAATTAAAGTAAAAAGGGGGGGAAACGGGTGGGGGAAGCCACCAACCGAGAGCAGATGCCTATCCAACACCCAATCTGGCGGTAGTTAGAGAACGGGAAATAGACAGAAGTCCCACAAGTCGCTCGGATCGGTGGCTCATTGGACCCCTGAATGGTCTACCCCGGAAAGCCAGGAATACATCATTCCTCACACGATGGATTATGGATGGCGGGTCCATAGAGCTGCTCTCGAAAGTAGCCTTATTCCGCGCACACCAAACGTGCCAGCAGATCAGACTAGGAATCAAATGGAAAATGATAGCACGGAGCGATTTCCCAGAATTCCCGGCCCACCAGGAATTCAGCATCGCAGAAAGAGAACTCGCAGTACTTCTAATACCGACGAGATTTCCGAAGTAGTTCCAACACGCACTGGCCGAGAAACCACCGAAAAATAAATGGTTCAAAGATTCAATATCACCGTTTCCGCAGCATCTACAACGGGAAACAGTTGGAATTTCGATCTTTTGAAAACTCTCATCCAGTGGCAACCCATCATGTAGCAACCGCCACATAAATAGAGAGACCTTTGGGGGAATGCGAGTATCCCAAATAAATGAAAATTCAGGACGAATGATAGAAGGAGATCTGATGGAGGACCAGGCTTTCAGGATCGAAAAGGACGATCCATCCCATCCTGCCAAACCGCCGTGAGAATCAGAGAATAGTTTCACAGACTTCATGTGCTTCCAGGTCTCGCTAGCGTAGGAAGGAGTGCCCGAAAAATTCGCACCCGCGAGTCTGTGGTACTTAGCTCGGAGGAAAGAAGCCCATAAAGAGTTGTTGGCGCCAAACCGGAACCACAATTTACAAGCAAAGGCCGCGCAAAGGTCGGAGGGCTTACGAAGACCCAACCCACCTTCATTTTTGGGACGACAAATCGCGTCCCAAGACACCCAGTGGTGGCGATGACCGTTGTCCTTGTTTCCCCAAAAGAAGGACGAAGCTAGAGACCGATACGAACGGAAAAAAGAGGAGGTAGGGGTCATAGTCGCAAAAATATGAGAACCCATCGAATCAAGAACTGACTTGATAAGAACTAGTCTACCCGCCTGAGAGAGAATGGAAGAGTTCCAGCGAAGAATCTTCCCTCTTACTTTGTCGGTCAATGGGTCGAAAAGAGCGTTAAGTTTTCTACCCCGGTACAAAGAAATACCTAGGTAAGGTAGGGGAAGAGAAGCTTCCTTGAAACCGGATATAGTCTCGATCCAAGAAGCGCGAGATGAAGACATGTCCTTCGAGTGAACGAAACAACATTTGGAAGAGTTAACGAGCTGGCCCGAAGACCTCTCATATTGATGGATGAAGCGAAGAAGTCGCCGAACAGAGGAACGACTGCCATTGGAGAAAATGACTATGTCGTCTGCAAAGGATAAAGAAGAAATAAGGGGGCAACCCCTTGGAATACCAAAACGCTGGATTTGACCGTAAATAGTTAAGGATTGAAGCCCACGAATAAAAGCCTCTGCCGCAATCACAAAAAGCGAAGGTGATAGAGGGTCACCTTGACGTAAGCCCCTCCCGGCTTTGAAATAGCCATGGGCCGATCCGTTAATGAGGACTGAGAACCAGCAGTTGGAGACAAGCCTCCACACCAAGTCTATCAGGGCCTCCGGAAAACCGAAAGTCCTTAAAACCTTGATGATGAAGAACCAGGACATACGGTCGTAGGCCTTAGCCATGTCCAGTTGAAGACAACATTTGATCCCCAAACTTTCCGATCAATTTGGGAGATCAGTTCTTGGGCTAGAAGGACGTTATCAGAGATCAGACGCCCCTTGACAAACCCTGCTTGAGACGGAGAAATGATACGCTCAAGAAAGGGAGCCAACCGGGAGGCCAGTATTTTAGAAATGACCTTGTTAGAGAAATTGCAAAGACTTATAGGACGGAAATCCGTGCAAGCCTTAGGATTTTCGCACTTAGGAATAAGAATCAGGTTGGTGGAAGTCCAACCGCTAGGAAGATTTCCACCAGAGAAGAAAGATTGAATGGCAAGACACAAATCAGCCTGGATGATTGGCCAAGAGCACCTATAAAAATCACCATTAAAACCATCAGGGCCACTGGCACTATCCTTGCTGAGAGCAAAGACACAGGCACGGATCTCCTCTGTGGAAGGAAGATCCGCAATCATGTCACCTTCCGAGGGAAGGATGATCGGAGGAATAAAAGCTAAAAGAGCCGGATCTGTAACTGAGACAGAAGGAGATCCCAAGAAAGATTGAAAATGAGATAGGATGATGTCTTTGACTTCCTCTGGCGACGAAGTCGAAGACAGATCAGGCCTCATAATCTCTCGAATCGAAAGAAGGTTATTCTTCTTGCGAATAGACGAGTGGAAGAATTTGGAGTTAGCATCACCCTCGACTACCCACTTGACCCTTGCCTTTTGACGGAGGTAGTCATTTTCAACACGCAGCTCCGAAGAGAACGAAATTTAGGCAAGGGCCCACGCCTCCTTGTTGGCAGCGGTCGGGTCCTCGTCTAACAAGGATTCGGCTAAGATAAGCGACTCTTCGGCCAAACGGACGCGATCGAAAATGTTCTTGAAAGTCTGAACGTTCCAAACCTTAAGGCAAGCCTTAAGACGCGAAAGCTTTCTCCCGAAAGCAGCACAGGGGGAGCCAGAAATAGGATTGCTCCAAGATTCAGAAACCACCTGTTGGAAAGAGTGATGAGATTTCCACATGCTTTGGAACCGGAAGGAGGTGGGCCTCGAGAGTGACAGAGGAGAGCAACGAACAATCAGAGGGGCATGATCCGAGAAGGACCGATGGAGGTGGGCGATAGAGAAGGAGAAAGGAAGGCGAAACCATTCCTCCGACCCGAACACACGGTCAAGTCTAGAGAGAATGCGATTTGGGCCGTCCTGGTTGTTAGACCATGTGAACGCCGAACCGACAAAGGGGAGCTCGGAGAGGCCAGAGGAGGCTATGAAGGAGTTGAAATCCGCCATTGCCCCTCTGTTGATGGCCGCACCTCCCCGTTTTTCCGCATGGCAAGCGACGATATTGAAGTCGCCACCAAGAACAGAAGAAGAGAATCCCTGAGAATCAAGAGCAAGAATATCCGACCACAGAACTAGCCTTTCTGAACGGTCACATTTTGCGTAGACCGCTGAGAAAAGAAACGGTGCTGCAAAGGACGGAGATGAGCAAACCACCGAGAAAAGCTGAGAAGAGTCGAAGAAAGGTCGAATCATATAGATTTGGATATATGATAGGTTTCCATCAAGTGAGAAACAATTGAATGATGTTGTCAATAAGAGATACCATTATCTTTAACATCTACAGGTACATGAAGGGGATTTCCTTCATAATGGAGGTTGAAGTCGATAGGGTTGATTTACCAACATTTCTAGGTTTTGATTTATATAGGGAAACCCAAGGGGAGGAGTTAGTGAGTGAAGTGGGAGTAGGATTAAAGGGATAGTTGTTGAATGGGTCAAGAGGAAAGGTGGACGAATCAGAAGGTTTAGGTTGGATAATGATGCAAGGATGAGGGAGGGAAAAAGGTAAAGTGATGGGAGAAGATTTGGTAGCAGTGGTTGGAGAGGTACAACAGGTTGGTTGGATGGGGATGGGAGGGTTTGGTAGGGATGAGGAGGAAGTAGGAAAAAAAAGCTAAAATTAAAAAAATAGTCTATATTCATCTTTAAATTGTTGATGATGAATGAAGTAAACTCAATGGTTGGAATTTAAACTAAAAAATTAAAGTGTTAATTAGAACAATTAATTTCTTATTTAATATGATTTAATGAATTATATTAAAATTAAATTAAATACGATTTGGTTAAATAGAGTGGAACTATAAGAAACCTAAATTAGATTTAAGAAAGGAATACATATGTATAATACATATACCATGATTTCAGATGTGTCTGACATTTGAACCAGGAGTGTATCACAAAAAATACATTATTCCCTAAGTGATATCACTTAAATAATATATTAAATATTATGAATTTGTAATATAAAAATTGTCCACTACCATTTATATGTTTTTAAATTACTTGCATATTATCTAATTGTTCAGCAAACTCAAGCCAGAGATGTAATGTGTAGTATTATTAATATATTGATAAACGCGGTAAGATACATGTACGTATATGTTGAGCAAACTCAAGGTACGTACATCTATACTTAGGCCATCGCAAAATGGTAGGTACAAATAAACAATCTCTATTGATTTATTAAGAAAACTCAAGATCGATATGAGATTAGAACAAGGGTCAAGGGTTAGGAAGTGTATGTGATACAACCGATAATGTGTAATCCCTTGCTTATGAGCCTATGATTTACTGAGCAAACTCAAAGTCAACATCCCAAGGCAAGCAAGTCTTAACACTCGCTAGAGAAAGCAAAAGCTTTCTATGTTATAAACATTTTACCTAACATCCACCAGGCAAGCAAGTCCTAACACTTATTAAATAAATGAAATTTAACAGTTGAACCTATCTAATATTATAAGAACATTTGTTATGCTTAAATTTTCCTAATCTACTTTAATTAAATTTGTAGGAAAATAACCAATCCAAGACTATTTTATGAAAACAACGAGCTTACCGGACCTAACTACATTGACTGGCCAAGAGCAATCCAAATAGCACTTATATACGAAAATTTATGGTTATCGATAAATGGACCATTAAGATAGAAACCCCTTAAGGGCGCTGACGATGTGTGATGTCCACATAAATGTGCATATATTTAAATCCATATTTAATCTATTTTTATATAAATAAATGTCATAATTGGGATTTTTACATGTTTAAAACCAAATTTCAAAAAATGCTTTCAAGTCATCATTCATACATCAATTTGGGAGTAAAATGCTAATTTTGTGCATATATTAATTTTGAGAATATTCACTTGCACATTTTATTTTTATTTATAGGAAATCGGATGGAAATATGAAGTTCTCATGGAAATATGCATGCATAAGAATGGAAACAAAGAAATGAAGATGAAAATAATTCAACTCATGCATCATGGAGGACCCCACCTACCCACTTACCTTGATCTACAATTAGGAGCTAATGCACATATTAGTGGAGCTTAAAGTTACATGCATACTTAATGGAGGATTAATTAGAGGCTAATGATAACTTGGTGACCACACTTCCTAAGGGATATTTTGGGTAGTTTCCTAAATTATGGATTAGAGTTTTAGGCTTGTATAAATACCCCTCTCATATACATATGATGGAGTTTTAGTTTTTACTTACATTAGAATGCAAGTTGTAACCTCAAAATTATATAATATAAAAATGGTTTCCTAAGCCTCTTTTTCTTTTATTTCTTCTTTGTTCTTATTTTATTTTCTTGCTCGTATTTATTTACATGCCTTCTTTCTTTTCATGTTAGTAGCTTAGTTTATTTTTATGCATGTAGTTTAGTTCTTTTTTTATTCTAATTAGCTTTCACTTTGCTTGTTTTTCTATGTTGAAATTTACAAGTGTTGAAATGATAACACAAATAGGTAGTTAAACCCCTTCAATTTAGGGGTAATGAAGCTCTTTAAATTATGGAAATTCAACATATCTTGTCATTTATGATCTCTTTTTAATGCTTCGTGAAAAGTGAATGTTGATGTAAGTTTATAAAAGGGAATTTGACAGCCTATGTTGTAATCACAAATGGGCTATGCTTAATCCACATAAACACAATTTACATCATCATTTACTCAAGTAATTTTGGTTATGAAATTAAAGGAGAAACAAAATTTGATGATCTATGTTACTAAAAAAATACTAAATAGATCATACTTAAAATAATTTTTGTTTTGATTTCATGTTCATTTTCATTATAATTGATAAGTGGTTTTATGTGTTGTATTATAGTTTGATGGTTTAAGTTATGTTAATTAATAACATAAATAAACCATACTTATGATAAATACACCACTAATTCCACTTAAGATAGAAATAGAGATCGTAGATTATTTCTGTGTTGATTTATGTAAAAATATGAGAGTGGATTTGCCTCTAAATTGTTTTTCTAATCTCATATTTTCATTCACTTGTTCTAGCTAGTTTTACATTTTTAGCTTAAAAACAATCTCAAGTTTGGTTTAATTTGATTGAGTAGAATTTTTAATCAATACAATTCCCTACGGATCGACCCGTACTCGCAACGTACTAAAATTATACACTGTGCACTTGCGGTTATTTTTAATTAAAATTTTATCAACTATTTTATAATTCGATGGAAAATTAACCGTTAAACAAGTTTTTGGCATTGTTTCCCTTAGAAAATAAAAATAAGATGAGATGAATGTAAATTGAAATTAAACTTGTATTAACAATGCAACTAGGAATAAAATTTGTTTATGTTTTTTGAATTTTTTGAAATTTTATATATATATATATATATGTATATGTATATATAAATGCAAATGCAAGCAACCAATAATGCAATTAAAATAAAACTGGAGATGAAAGCACGATACCAAAGTGTGCAGAATTATTTGCATTTTTTGTGGCGATTTTTTAGTGCAATTACCAAGCAAAGCAAAGCAATTATTTTTGGCCAGCGGTCCTTCTCCTTATCTGCTTTGGCAACCTGAAACTAGAACAAGTATATATACAGTTTCTTTTTTTTGATTTTTTTTAAAGAAAGAAACTAAGAAAAATTTGAAAGTAAAACAATTTGCTAAAACCAAATTCACTAAACTAATAAAACCTAAAACAATTCTTTTTTTAAGGGTGGAACAAATTAAAATAACACAAAACAATTTCACAATTGAAATATCAAAGCTAGATTCACAAAATAAACAAACCCGGCCCAAAAACAAACAAAGACCCACAACTATCTGATAACAAAAGGAAAAAAACAAAACAACAAAATCTAAACTAAAAAAATTGTAAATTTAACTTAACTTAGTTTTCTTTTTTAAATCCGAAACAAAAAAAAAGTCATTTTAAATCTTTCCTTTGAAATTTTTCAAACAAAATCAAAAATCCAAAAAAAAAATGAGTTAGTTTTTTTAGAAAGAACAAAAATCCAAAAAATATATATCTTTTCAAAAAAACAAGAAGAACAAAAACATTAAAAAAAATTCCAAAAAAATTCAAATCTCTCTTTTGAAAAATAAATTCCTTTTGGTAAATATTTTCCCTTTAAAAAAATAGTAAAAAAACAAATTCTCGCTTCATTTTCTAAACATTGCTTCTTTCTTTAAACTCGATTCTAACTTCTTCCTCTTCCCATTTCCTTCTTGCTAGTGCATGAGTATTTTGGATTTGTGACACTTCTACGAATCATTGGACTCGTGACCCTTCTACAAATCGTTTAGCTTGAACAAACGATCCTCCTGAAATGGCGAACCCCTTGAACTCTTATGGATAGAATCTTTCCTGATAGACTTTCCATTCCACCTTGCATCACGTTACCCTCCCCCACGGGTAACCATTTTGAAACTCACTCAAGCCATATTGCCACGCTTCCAAAATTTGGCAATTTTGAACACGATGACCCATACATTTTCTTGACGAAATTCGAACAAGTTTGCGCAACCAGGAAACTCCACAACTTTCTGATGACGGAATCAAAATTCGATTAATTCCATTTGCGCTTATGGATTACGCTAAAAAATGGTTGTATAGTTTACCATCTAACTCGATAAAAACTTTGGAAGAATTTGTGAAAATTTTCTTAAAATAGTTCTACCCCTTGGATAAAACATCTAAAATCCGAAACGAAATCGTCAATTTTCATCAATTCAAGGGATAACCTTTCAGAAAATATTTTGAAAGATTTAAAGAGCTCTTGATAAAATGTCCACGCCATAACTTCGAGAAATGGACCCTTTGCCAAATCTTATACAATGGACTCGAAAACAGCTCACGAACCATGCTTGAATCAATGTGCCAACATAACTTTCTCGCCCAACATCACGATGATGCTTGGCAATTTCTTGAAAACCTAGCCGAAAAGTCATCCCAATATGGAATAAAAATCAATTTACTCACGATCGAGCGCACACTCGATAGGATCATCTTTAGCTTTGGAAGCTAAAATCGACGCAATGATTAACAAATTCAACAACATTTTCTCATCAAACCAAATGAACCAAGCTTCCCAACCCATGTGTTATAAATGCAACGATCCTAATCATATAGCCGATCAGTGCCCTAATTCTGTCGAACAACACAATACTTTCAATAAAGTTAAAAATGACCCATTTTCTCCAACGTACAATCCTTGTTGGAGAAATCATCCAAACTTTGCTTGGAACCAAAACAATCCCAGCACGAATTTGGTTCATCCCAACAAGCATTCCCAAATAATGCTTCGAATCCTCCCTTTCAGCACAATCATTTTCAACCAAATTTTGCGGGTCCATCTCAAAATCAACCGCAACAATCAAATTTTCAACCAAATTTTGCTCCCTCCTCCAAGACGATAAACGTTTAAGTTCACTTGAGAAAAGTATTGAAACATTGGCTAAAGCAACCACTCAAATCCTCCAATCAAATAGCAATTTGCAAAATTTATTGACCTTATATATGCAAAACACAAGCTAATAAATTGTTAAACTTGAAATGCAAATGAGTCAATTAGCCACGTCCGTTAGTGAACGTAAACGAGGCACATTCCCAAGCCAGCCTGTTTAAATCCCAAAAATCAAAACACTAATTCGAATCAAGCCCATGTTGTTCAAGATAGCAACGTAACTCAAATGAATGCTATCATAACTTTGCATTCCGGAAAACAAACCGATAATTAAGTCGTTAATCCAAACGATTTACCGAAAACCCCTCTCGGCATTTCTAAAACAACAAATGAATCTGAACAGAACGTGGAGCCAAATGTTGAGCTAAATTCCAATCCAAGTTCTTCTTCTACTCATGTAGACCCGCCTATTGAGTATCTTGTTCCATTTCCACATCGCCTCTGACACAAGAAACACTCTGACCAAATGGAAAAGATGTTGAAATTTTTTAAACAAGCCAAAGTTAACATCCCGCTTCTTGACATCGTTCAACAAGTCCCAACCTACGCTAAATTTCTTAAGGACTTGTGTACTCAAAAACGACACACTCATGTACCCAAGAAATTTTTCTTAGCCGTCAGACTTAGCGAAGTTTTCTCTCAATCATTCCCCGTTAAATACAAAGATCCTGGATGCCCGACAATCTCATGCACGATGGGAGACAAAACGATTAATAAATGCTTACTCAATTTGGGTGCGAGTGTCAATTTGATTCATTATTCAGTATACTAACAATTTGGCTTGGGTAAATTAAAACCGACAAAAGCAACTCTTCAATTTGCCGATCATTCAATTAAGAAACCCGTGGGAGAAATCGAGGACGTACTCATTAAAATCGGTCAATTCATATTCCCCGTTGATTTTATCGTGCTCGTAACACAACTGTGTCCAACCCTACGAGTCAAATCCCTTTGATATTGGGCCGACCATTCTTAGCCACCTCAAATGCCTTAATCAATTATCGCAATGGTTCGATGAAAATTTCTTTTGGAAACATGACTTTGGATCTTAACATTTTCAATCTTAAAAACCAATCGAATGAACCACGTGACCAAACGTTAGAAGTTAGTGCAATTCATGAAAACTTCGAAAACGAGACGATTGACCTTAACGATGAACGCGAGGCCGAATACGAAAGATTGTTTCATGAAATCCCCAACGAGATTAAATACACGCCCCCCTTTGAATTGCTTCCAATTGAGTCTGAATCTCAACCTAATTCTTTGATCGAGTAACCCCCGAGGTTGGACCTCAAGCCCCTTCCCGATCACCTTAAGTACGCATACTTAGGTGACAATGAAACATTTCCCGTCACAATTTCTACAACTCTCTCTTTTGATTAAGAAACTTCCTTGCTTTCAATCCTTTCTAAAAACAAGGAAGCAATTGGATGGTCGATCACTAATATAAAGGGAATTAGTCCAGCTCTTGTTCAACATCGCATCCATTTAATCGACGAAGCCAAACCCACTCATGATGCACAACGTAGGCTTAATCCCATAATGAAAGATTCGGTGCGCGAAGTAATTCTAAAGCCTCTTGATAACGGTATCATATACCCAATCTCTAATAGTTCATGGGTTAGCCTAATTTATATTGTACCGAAAAAGTCTGGACTTACCGTTGTCAAGAATGATTCAAACGAACTTATTCCAACTCATACTCAAACAGGTTGGCGTGTTTGCATTTACTATCAAAAATTAAATGCCGCAACACATAAGGATCACTTCCCTCTTTCATTCATTGACCAAATGCTTGAACGTTTAGCCGGTCGTGAATTCTATTGCATTCTTAAAGATTATTCTAGCTATAACCAAATTCCAATTGCTCCCAAAGATCAAGAGAAAACAACTTTCATATGTCCCTTTGGCACTTTTGCGTATCGACGTATGCCTTTTGGCCTTTGCAATGCTCCTGCTACGTTTCAAAGATGCATGGTCAGCATCTTTTCTGATATACTTGAACATTTTCTTGAAGTGTTTATGGATGATTTTTCTATCTTTGGAAACTCGTTTTTCGAATGTTTACACCATCTTGAACTAGTTCTTAAATGATGCAAGGATAAACACTTAACGCTAAATTAGGAAAAATGCCACTTTATGGTCACTCAAGGCATCGTCCTTGGACATGTCATTTCAAATAAAGGCATTGAGGTAGATAAAGCGAAAATCAATGTCATTGCAAATCTACCCATTCCCAAATCTGTTAAAGACATTCGCTCTTTTCTTGGACACACGGGTTTTTATTGACGTTTTGTTAAAGATTTCAGCAAAATTGCTCGACCTCTTATGACTCTTCTTGGAAAAGATGTTCCTTTCAATTTTAACTCTGATTGTATCTCTTCTTTTGAACGTCTCAAAAACGAACTTATTTCTGCTCCTGTAATTTGCTCATCGAATTGGGATCTTCCATTTGAAATAATGTGTGACGCTTCGAACTTTGCAGTTGGTGTTGTCTTAGAACAACGCACCAACATGATCCTTCACGTTATCTACTACGCTAGTATGACTCTAAACGATGCTCAACTTAACTCACAACAACTGAAAAAGAGCTTCTAGCGGTAGTTTTCGCACTTGAAAAGTTCAGACAATATCTGATAGGCTCACACATTACTGTTTACACAGAGCATTCCTCTCTTAGATATCTCTTCGCTAAAAAAGATGCTAAATCTCGCTTAATTCGTTGGATCCTTTTACTATAAGAATTTGATCTTAAAATCAAGGACAAAAAAGGATCTGACAATGTCATAGCTGATCATTTGTCCCGTCTTCCCAACGCACCATCGCCTTTACCAATCAATGAGAACTTCCCCGATGAACAACTCCTTTCTGTTTCTATCGATCCATAGTATGCATGTTGATACGCTATATTTTGATCAATGACAATGTGCTTCAACAAAAAGGAAGAGATATGTACAAAGATAAAGGGAGAACTAAGAAGACCAAAGATACCATAAGTATGATTTAAATATAGGTCTTAGTTTAGATTCATTGTTAAAATCTATCCTCAAGAGGCTTGCACAAAACACTAGAGCACGTTTCATAACTTCATTTTTTAGAAAAACATTCACTGTGCAAAAACTAATAGTTCAATCAACTGAACAGGTATTCCCAGTCGACTGAACCTGTTACAGAATTACAATATACACAGTTTCAGTCGACTGAAATTCCCTGTTCAGTCGACTGAATTCGAACCTGCGAATTTTTAATGAAAAGACACCTTCTTCTTCCCAAGAGTTGCAACCATTCTCCAATGGTAATGGATGCATCTCTTACCTGAATCTTTTGCAAATAGATACACCTCTTCTACACCTATAAATACATGTTTCTATCATTTGCAAATTACGAATTCTAATTGCTTTAATCTCTCTATTATCTTGATTAAATTTTCAGATTTCTTAAGTTTTCAAAAGCAATCACAAACCACTTCAATTGCTTGAATCATTGATTTATCTTAAATACTCTTTTGATTCATAGCAATTTATATTTCCTAAATCTTCATAAACACATTTCATATTCTTGAGGATAAGATTATAGGAAAGTTGTACTCAATTAGACTCATTAGTGTTATCAAGAACACAACAAGTCAGAAATACTCTTTGTATCTAGTTGAAGTCCTCTTCGGTAGTTGAGGCAAGAAATCCTGTTCGGTTGTTTGGGTAAGTTGTAAACATATTCCTCCGGGTTAAGTGAGAATTGTTGGTTAGTTGAATTCCTAAGAGGAGCTTAGGGACTGGACGTAGGAAAATAGGTCTGAACCAGTATAAAGTCTTAGTGTCTACTTTACTTACTGCTTATTGCTATCTACCTAGACCATTCCACTATTCCATATTATATGATCCTACCACATACCCTTCTTTCAATTGGTATCAGAGCAAGGCCGTCCTATAACAATAACACCGTTATTTGACATATTGATAATATGGAAAATAACACAAGCACAAGCACAACAACTGCCTATAGCTCTACATTTGCAGAAGGACAATCTACCCAAAGACCCGCTCTACATTTGCAGAAGGATTTATATGCAAGCAACAAGCTTTGAAGCCTGGAATGCAACTCAAGCAGAGTTCGTTGTACCCACAACTGATTACCCTACATGGACACAAACTCAGAAGAATGAAGCTAGTGAAAATGTCAAAGCTATGAATATGCTATTTTGCGCTTTGGATAGAAATGAGTTCAATCGTGTTAGCATTTGTACTACTGCACATCAGATATGGGATACACTTAGAACCATACATGAAGGCACAAACAAGGTCAAACAAAGATCTCCATGCTAAAGAACCAGTTCCAAAACTTTAGAATGCGACAGAATGAATCCATCAATGACATGTACTCGAGATTTCAAGACATTCATCATGCCTTAATAGGACTAGGAGAAAAATACACGGATTTTGATATTGTATCTAAAGTTCTAAATTCACTCACTAATGAATGGGAGAGAAAAGTCTTAGCAATCGAAGAAGCAAATGATCTATCTACAATGAAACCAGAAGAATTAATTGGAAATCTTATGTCGTATGAAGTAAATATGCAAGCTAAGAAAGATCAAGCACAAGAAAGAAAGAATGTAGCTTTTCATGGGGAAAAGGAAGAATCAGAGTCTGAAGATGAGGATTTAGCATTTATAGCCAAAAATTTCAAGAAATTCTTAAGATATAGAAAAGGAAATAAAAACAGATTCAAAAAGAATTTCTTGAACAAACCTACATCCTCGAATATAGAATGTTTCAACTATCACAAGAAAGGTCACATGCACAAAGATTGTCCAGAGCAAAAGAAGGAGAATTAGAGAACTCTCAATAACAAAAACAAGAAAGAAAAATTCAAAAAGAAGGCATTCTCTGTAACATGGGACGATTCAGATTCATCTTCATCTGAAAGTGAAAATGATAGCGACAATGAACAAGCAAATGTATGCTTTATGGCTCAAGAATCTGAGGTTAGTAATTTAACTTTCGACGATTTAATTGATGTTAACACTGAACTTTTGAGCACAATAAAAACTCTTAAAAGGAAACTCAAGAAAACTCATGAAAATCAAAACAAAGCTGAATTTGAAAGAGATATGTTAAAAGATGAAAAGAAAATTCTAGAAGAAGAACTTGAAAAAGTTCAAGAGTCTCTTTCAAATTCGGAAACTCAATTATCACTTTTAAGTCAAGAAATTGAAACTCAAAAGACAAAGAATGATATAATTGTTTCTGAAAATCATGAGTTAAAAACTAAGATTAGACAAGTTGAGTTAGAAAAAAATAGTCTTCAAGCTAGATTAGATAACATCACTAAAAATGTCTCTAATTTTAACAAAGGAAGAGAAAATTTATCTAAGATTTTAGAAAATTCTCAATCCTCCTCAAATAAACATGGATTAGGATATAAAAAGGAGTCAAAAATTCCTAAAAAGAAAAATACAAATTTTAAGAGGAATATTGATTCAAAACAACAAATGTTATTAAGAGAACCTATTAGAACAAAAGAAGAAACTAAGATAGTTAAAATTTGGGTTCCAAGGACTAACAATATTTTAATTAGGAATAAATATATTAAAGCATTTATGATAGTGTTCATAATAATAAAAATTATATTTATAAAAAGGATACTGAACCAAATTGGGTTTGGTTTCCTAAGTTCTAACTTTTAGGACCCTATTGAAAGGTGGGTACCAATAATTTTGTATTTATTTTCAGGTCCCACTCAAAAAGAAGAAATGGATACTAGACAGTGGTTGCTCAAACACATGACCAGCGACAAAGATATGCTTACATACATCACATACTTTGATGGTGGCTCGGTTACCTTCGGAGACAATTCAAAAGGCTATATCATTGGAAAAGGAGATGTGAGCAATTACGGTACATCGAATTTACCTTTCATTACAAATGTTTCATTAGTTGAAAATCTAAAACATAATCTACTAAGCATAAGTCA
This sequence comes from Allium fistulosum, assembly GCA_030737815.1. Lineage (NCBI taxonomy): Eukaryota > Viridiplantae > Streptophyta > Magnoliopsida > Asparagales > Amaryllidaceae > Allium > Allium fistulosum. Next base: position 1,079,390,473 of record CM060906.1, on the reverse strand, counting down.
ACTTTGTGACAAAGGTTTTAAAATAACTTTTTCGGAAAATAAATGTAGTATTTTTGATCAAAACCAAAATCTTGTTTTTGAGGGAAATAGAGATAGGAATATTTATGTTCTAAATATGAAAATTAATCATAACACAAATATGTGTTTACTAGCCAAAGATAATGATCCTTGGTTGTGGCACAAAAGATTTTGTCATATTAATTTCAAAACTATTAGAAAACTTTCTAAAAATGAATTAGTAAGAGGTTTACCTAAGATAAACTTTAAAATAAAAAATCTTTGTGATGATTGTCAAATAGGAAAATTAAAAAAATCATCTTTCAAATCTAAGAAAAATATTTCAACTTTACAACCACTAGAATTACTTCATATGGATCTTTTCGGACCAACACAAGTTCAATCCATTAATCATAATCGATATGTATTTGTAATAGTTGATGATTTCTCAAGATATACATGGACTATTTTTATGAAAAATAAAAGTGATACATTTGAGCATTTTAAAACATTTGTCAAAAGAATTCAATACACTAAAGATTTGAAAAATAAGGATATACAAAGTGATCATGGTGGCGAATTCGAAAATGAAGCTTTTGAATCTTTCAGTAAAAAGAAAGGAATAAATCATAACTTTTCATTTCCTAGAACTCCTCAACAAAATGGAGTAGTAGAAAGAAAGAATAGAACATTACAAGAATGTGCAAGAACATTATTAAATGGAAGCCTTCTACCAAAACATTTTTGGGCAGAAGCCGTAGCTGCTGCATGTTATGTATTAAATCGTATTTCTATTAGACCATTAACTAAAAATACTTCATATGAACTTTTTAACAATAGAAAGCCAAATATCTCTTATTTTAAAATATTTGGATCAAAATGTTTTATTTTAAATACAAAAGACCAACTAGGAAAATTTGATCCGAAAGCTGACGAAGGAATTTTTGTAGGATACTCAGAACGAAGTAAGGCATATCGAGTTTTTAATAAACGAACAAATATAATCGAAGAAACTTTACATGTATCTTTTGATGAAAACTTTAATAAAAACTTGAGTATAAAAGATGATGACGAATTTATAATAAATACAGACAATACAAATCTTGAAAATATGAATAATACCGAACTTAGATCTCCACCTAGAATCTTACGAGATCACCCTGTACAAAACATAATCGGTGAAATTGATTCTCAAGTTAAAACTAGAAGTCAACTAAACCAAATGGGACATGTTGCTTTTATTTCTACATTAGAACCTAAAAATTCTAAAGAAGCATCAACAGACGACTACTGGATTGTTGCTATGCAAGAAGAATTAAATTAATTCGAACAGAACGATGTTTGGGAATTAGTTCCCCGTCCTAATAATCAATCTGTTACAGGAACAAAATGGGTTTACAAAAATAAAGTAGACGAACATGGAAATATAACTAGGAATAAAGCTAGACTAGTAGCACAAGGATATAATCAAGAGGAAGGTATCGACTTTGAAGAAACATTTGCTCCTATTGCAAGACTTGAAGCAATACGTATTCTATTAGCCTTCGCGTGTTTTCACAATTTTAAACTTCTAAATGGTTTTATAAAAGAAAATGTGTACGTAGAGCAACCCCCTGTATTCATACATGAAAAATATCTGGATCATGTATATAAATTAAAGAAAGCCTTATATGGTCTTAAACAAGCACCTCGTGCTTGGTATGAGAGACTTAAAAGCTATTTACTAGATTCAGGATTTCAAATCAGAAAAGTAGATCAAACTCTATTCATTAAAAACACTACTAAAGACATTCTAATAATTCAAATATATGTAGATGACATTATATTTGGTTCAACTAATGAAAACTTGTGTAAAGAATTTTCAAATATAATGACTAAGGAGTTTGAAATGTCACACATGGGGGAATTATCTTATTTTCTCGGATTACAAATTAAACAATTAACGAATGGAATTTTCTTAAACCAAGAAAAATATTGTGCTAATCTAATTAAACGTTTTGGAATGGAAAACACTTCTGGAAAACCTACTCCTATGAGTACCACAACTCATCTCGATCGAGATGAAAATGGCAAAAGTGTAGACCAAAAGTTGTTTAGAAGTATGATAGGCTCTTTACTATACTTAACCGCTAGTAGACTAGACATAATGATGAGTGTATGTTTATGTGCATGTTTTCAAGCTAATCCTAAAGAATCACATTTAAGAGCCGTAAAACGAATTATGCGATATCTTAATAATACTAAGGACTTTGGTCTTTTCTATCCAAAAGATTGTCCATTCGAGTTAGTGTCATTTAGTGATGCTGATTTTGGTGGATCTCGAACTGATAGAAAAAGTACAAGTGGTACGTGCCATTTCAGTGGAAAATCACTTGTATCTTGGTTTAGTAAGAAACAAAATTATGTTTCACTTTCACCTTGTGAAGCGGAATATATATCTGCTGCTCTGGCTTGTACCCAAGTCATATATATGCAACAAACACTTAAAGATTTTAATATAAATTTAACAAATTCTACAATATATTGTGATAATACAAGCACAATAAATTTATCTAAAAATCCGATAAATCACTCTCGTACAAAACATACTGATATTCGTCACCATTTTCTACGTGACAATATCGAAAAAGGAATTATCAATTTAGAGCATATTTCTACCGAAAACCAAATTGCCGATATATTTACTAAACCATTACTAGAAAACTCGTTTATAAAATTACGAAGAGAACTAGGAATAATTTCTTTCAAAGATGTTTAATAGAAAATATGATTATAAATATAATACTTAAATATACTTCATCTAAACAAAAGTCAAAAAAAAATTTAGTTCACTTAACTATAGGTTTAAAAACTTAATCTACTCCTAAGACCATTCATTTCAAAGTAAATATGAACCAATAACATAATTTCTGGCTCTAAATCCCTATTAACTCTATACCACACATTTCTAAACCACTAATTCTATATATACATGCACATATGATTTTTCAAAAATTAAAATTTTCAAACTCTGTAGAAAAATGTCTTCCAACAAATCAAACTCTCCAATCAACATAACCTCCTCAACCGATATCTCACCTACATCACCACATCTTCCTACTCCAACACCAAAACACGAGCCGGTTTATAAAATGGGAAAATTATCAAACTGGCTATACACCGGATTCGAAGAAGGCCAAACGTGGACTATTTATCTCTCCTGATACGAAATGAAAAATTGATGAAATTCATCATTATCAACAGCAGCAAATTGATCTTCAACGTGAATTATATTTTGAACAAAAAGTAACTGCTAGACGCTTAAGCTTTCTTGAGAAAATTGTTTACGATTTTGTAGCTCGAAGAAAAATGATGTGAGTGAGCCCCTACCTCGACCAGTTAGTTCGTTTGATCCATCTTCATCATATCGTACACTAATCGATCCGATAAATCCTTGGGTATCGCCAAAAACTCCTCAATATAGCCCAAATTCATGGGACAGGAACTATATGGTGAATGAAGGAAATAAAACACCGAAGAACATTAGTCCTTCTCCAAAGAAATGATTTTTTTTTTAAAGATCAAAATAATGTGTTATATTGTTATATGTTTGTACAATTGTAATCATTTCTTTCAATAAAATATTCGCATTAAAAATTCAAGAAGAACACCAAAGGTTCAATCGATTGAATCTTACTGCTCAGTCGACTGAACATAAGACAGAAAACTATAATTCAATAGTCAGTCGACTAACATTCTCTGCACAGTCGACTAAGTTTAACACAGAAACTTTCAGTCAATAGTTCAGTCGACTAAAAACTCTGTTCAGTCGACTGAATCTTACCCAGAAAATTTTCGTGCTCCAATTCAGTCGACTGAACATACTATTCAGTCGACTGAACGTCGTTTCCCAGGTTACTTTTCCCTTTTTAACATCAGTTTTTTATTTTACTTTTCACTTTTTATCTTACCCAAAGCTTCCTCTTCACCATTTCTCTTAAAAACCATAGCCCCCAAATCTTCACTTTAATAAAAATTCTCCACAAAATTCTCACAAAAATGCCTCCAAAAAGGTCAAGAGCATCCACTTCAACCTCCTCCGAGCCAATTGATGCTCAAATTGCGCAATGGCTTTATGATGGAGTGGCAGTCACTAGGTGGAATAAAATGAAGAATTCAAGGATTTTTGAACACTCATTCATCGATTTCCAGAGTATTCAAGCTTACAACATTCAAGCCTTGACCGACCAATCAGGTTTGACATCGCAGTTAGATATTAAATGTAATGATCATGCCATCAATCATGTTATGGTAAAGCTCTTCTATGCCAACCTTAATCTTGGTCACCAAACTCCAAGAAATCCAAACGACAGTGTTTGGAGTATGGTGTGCGGTAAAAAGGTATGGTTTTCATTAGACTGCATTGCACATATTCTAGGGTCTCCTAACTTCGGAAGTAAGCTTGAGGAAATTGAATTCAATCCTCATATTCGGGATAATATAAATCATCAATTTTTGGACGATAACATTAACATCCACGATATCAGATCAACTTCCTTACGACCAAGAGCCAGGCTTCTCCACAAAGCTCTTATGCGTACCATCACCCCTCGAACATGCTCATATGAAATTGTATACCCAAACAATTATAGAGCACTATATGCTATTTGGGGCAATATTCAAGTTAATTGGGTTCAACTCATTCTTGATGAATTTCTTACATTCAATAATGGCAAAATTAGAACAATAAATTTGGCAAGTATATCATGCAACTACTCCTCAACGTTGATACGCCACTACCAGAGTCCGAAAATACAATGGTTCACCAAATCAACCATCGGACTATAAGCCTTATGCAACTCCCGGCTAGACCTCCTCGCATCATATCTCTTGCCAAATGGGAAGCAAGACATCAAGAACCGCATCAACCTCCTCAACCCCAACAAGAAGAACCTTTCGATCAAGATAATGATATTTGTCTCGTTGAACCAAATTTTACTACCAATCAATCATTAGGAATCCTATCAAGAAATCAACAAATTCTTGAAAATCGGCTCAAAAAGGTGGATCATAAACTTGCTAGGATTAAAGGTTTCTTCCACAAATTATGGGATGCCATATCATGTACAAGCTCCACTTCTGCTTCAACATCCCGCGGCAAGCGTCCGGCTCCAACCTTCACATGGACGTCATCCAAAGAAAATCCAAGCAGCAGCACAAGTGGAAATAGCGGTGGTCAAGGAGGAAGAGCATTTAGACAACCCACCGGTGGACCCGTGATTCGTGAACCAGAGGGCGAACAAAAAGGCTCCTAAGATTGGGATAGAGATTGATCACTTATGGTTTGATTGTTTTTTATTCTATTTCGAACACTACTACAACGGCTTGTATAAATAGCCTTCTTTCTTTTATGCTACAATTTGTGTTGTTTAAACTATAGTTATGCATATCAAAGATTTTCTTTTTCTTGATAATATACTTCTGCAATTATTACTTCCTTTTTGTCGATGACAAAGGGGGAGAAATCTATGTTACTAACCTTGTTTTGTAGGAAAGACAGTGCATATATTCAGGGGGAGGAAATAATTACACACATAAGTATTGTCATCAATCAAAAAGGGGGAGAATGTTGATACGCTATATTTTGATCAATGACAATGTGCTTCAACAAAAAGGAAGAGATATGTGCAAAGCTAAAGGGAGAACTAAGAAGACCAAAGATACCATAAGTATGATTTAAATATAGGTCTTAGTTTAGATTCATTGTTAAAATCTATCCTCAAGAGGCTTGCACAAAACACTAGAACACGTTTCATAACTTCATTTTTTAGAAAAACATACACTGTGCAAAAACTAATAGTTCAATCGACTGAACAGGTATTCCCAATCGACTGAACCTGTTATAGAATTACAACATGCAAAATTTTAGTCCACTAAAATTCCCTGTTCAGTCGACTGAATTCGAACCTGCGAATTTTTAATGAAAAGACACCTTCTTCTTCCCAAGAGTTGCAACCATTCTCCAACGGTAATGGATGCATCTCTTGCCTGAATCTTTTGCAAATAGATACACCTCTTCTACACCTATAAATACATGTTTCTATCATTTGCAAATTACGAATTCTAATTGCTTTAATCTCTCTATTATCTTGATCAAATTTTCAGATTTCTTAAGTTTTCAAAAGCAATCACAAACCACTTCAATTGCTTGAATCTTTGATTTATCTTAAATACTCTTTTGATTCATAGCAATTTATATTTCCTAAATCTTCATAAACACATTTCATATTCTTGAGGATAAGGTTATAGGAAAGTTGTACTCAATTAGACTCATTAGTGTTATCAAGAACACAACAAGTCAGAAATACTCTTTGTATCTAGTTGAAGTCCTCTTCGGTAGTTGAGGCAAGAAATCCCGTTCGGTTGTTCGGGTAAGTTGTAAACCTATTCCTCCAGGTTAAGTGAGGGTTGTTGGTTAGTTGAATTCCTAAGAAGAGCTTAGGGACTGGACGTAGGACAAGAGGTCCGAACTAGTATAAAGTCTTGGTGTCTACTTTACTTACTGCTTATTGCTATCTACCTAGACCATTCCACTATTCCATATTATACGATCCTACCACATACCCTTCTTTCAATGCCGACATAGTGAACTATTTAGTCACTCAAGAAACTCCTTCATTTTGGTCGAAACAAGATAAATATGAATTTCTTTCCCAAGTCAAGTACTTCTATTGGGATGATCCCTACTTGTTTAAGTATTGTTCTGACCATATCATTCGATGTTGCATTCCAGATTGCGAAATCAAGATTGTTCTCTCGTTTTGTCACGATCAAGCATGCGGTGGTAACTTCGGTTCGAAGAAAACTACTAAAAAAATATTTCAATATGGTTTCTATTAGCCTTCTCTTTTCAAAGACTCATTCGAATTTCATAAAACTTGCAATCATTGCCAAATGTTAGAAAGAATTTCTCGATAAAATATGATGCCTCTAAATCTCATTCTTACGATCGAAATTTTTGATATTTGGGGTATTGACTTTATGGGACCGTTTCCCAATTCTTTTGGAAATTTGTACATTCTTCTTACTGTTGATTACGTCTCGAAATGGATCGAAGCCGTTCCATGTAAAACCAACGACCATGGAATTGTTGTGAAATTCCTTAAAGGAAACATCTTTTCGAGGTTCGGCACACCTCGCACAATAATAAGCGATAACGACACCCATTTTTGCAATCGTTCATTTGAAACTTAAATGAAGAAATATTCGATAACCCACAAGTTATCCACTCTGTATCATCCTCAAACTTGTGGCCAAGTTGAAGTTTCAAATAGTCAAATAAAACAAATCTTGGAGAAAACTGTTAACAAAAATCGAAAAGATTGGTCTAAGAAATTAACTGATGCACTTTGGCCTTACCGTACTGCTTTTAAAACTAACCTTAGGATGTCCCCATTTCGTTTAGTTTACGGAAAAGCGTGCCATTTACCTGTTGAAATCAAACACAAAGCATTGTGGGCAGTAAAGACCTTAAACTTTGATCTCGAGAAAGCCGACGAAAACTACAACTCAACGAACTAGAAGAACTTAGGAACGATGCATATGAAAATGAAAAAAATTACAAAGAAAGTATAAAACTTTTCAACGACAAGTCTATCCTAAGAAAAACATTTTCGCTTAACCAAAAAGTTCTTTTATATGACTCTAGACTTCACTTATTTTCTGGAAAACTAAAATCGAGATGGAATTGACCATTTGTGGTACGAACTGTTTTTCCACATGGTGCCATAGAAATACAATACCCCAGGGATGGATCGATTTTCAAAGTCAATGGTCATTGTTTGAAACCTTTCTTGGAATTGCCACGTAATCAAGAGGAGGAGCTCATGATTCTTCATGAGCCATGCTACGTCTAGTAAGAAATGTTAACCCACTTTTGTAAATATGTACATATTTTTCCCCGTTACACTCATTATATCATGCATTGATTGTGGGGACATAGTCAAAATCAAGTGTGGGGGGGAGTCTCATCTTCATTTTGATTTTTCACGGTTTATTTTTTGCATTTTCTTTCCAAAATTTAAAAAAAAACAAAACAAAAAATCTCAAAAAATAATTTTTTTTTAGCATTTTGATTTATTTTTGAAAAAACACTATAGGATAAGTATATGTTTTTGGTTATTAAATTGAAATTTTTGAAAAATATTTTGTCTCAACAAAAATAAAAATAAGTTTGATTACATGTAACGATGGTTTAACTAGTATATATGAAGGTTCATGGGTGATAATTATGAAGTATATCGTAATTGAAATCTTTGTTTAATAAGTGGTTGATTTAAAGTAAAGGCGATAAAATTTCAAATCTTCTAAGTTAAGCGGTGTTAAGACAATATTGTAAACTCTCTCTTCAAAAAAAAAACAAAAAACAAAATTTTGTATATATGTATATATTTTATTAACACTTGGAGTCATGTGTTCAGACGTAAGTGTGTACACTCGCCATGCTCTGTACCATTCTCACGTAAGCCCGAAAGGCAGTGCATGATCGATATATCTGGACTCGTTTTATCTAAGTTAGGTGTATGTATATAAAAATTCTTTCATTAATAATGCCTACAGTCGATAGGTGTACACACTTGTGTGCACACTCGCCATGCTCGGTATTCCCCTCATGTAAGCCCGAAAGGCAGTGCATGGGTCATATATCTGGCCTCGGTTTTCTGAGTTAGGTATATGTAAATATTGTTAATATCAATAAAATTTTCAAATAAAGAGAGGGTGAGCAATTGAAATCCAAGCACTATTTTCACTTATTTGATTTGACTTGTTAGTCAAAAGAAATGAAAATACCACTTTGAAAAACTTTGATTATCAACTAAGGATCCATTTCATAGTTGCATTATGTTATCGACCAAAACAACTAGCCAAACTGGAGTCTAATTGTTATGATAACTTAACTTTTATTGGAAATTTTGACGAGTTAAAGGATTTAAGTTTCTTGAAAATGACCAGAACTTATATTTAACTTCTTCGTGTCAATTTTAAAGTAAATTCTTCATTTGTAAATATTTTCAAAAACTTGCATCCATATTTTTGTAAATAAATTTTCATTTAGGAATTTTTCATATTACATTTGGATTTTGTGGGTAGTATCCGTTGAAAATCCTCACGAGACAACGCTTGTCCTACTAGGGACACCTAGAGGTTTAACGGCTTATTGCATACGCTTAATGCAATCGTATTTCCTACGAAACAGATTTATCTTAGATTTTCTTTATTCGAGGACAAAAAAGATAAGTGTGTGGGTATTTGATGTGCACATAAATGTGCATATATTTACATCCATATTAAATCTATTTTTATTTAACTAAATGTCATAATTGGGTATTTTTACATGTTTAAAACCAAATTTCAAAAAATGCTTTCAAGTCATCATTCATACATCAATTTGGGGTAAAATGGTAACTTTTTGCATACATTAATTTTGAGAATATTCACTTGCACATTTTATTTCTATTTATAAGAATTTGGATGGAAATTTGAAGAAATTCTCATGGAAATATGGATGCACAAGGATAGAAACAAAGGAATGAAGATGGAAATAATTCAACTCATGCATCATGGAGGACCCCACCTACCCACTTACCTTGATCTACAATTAGGAGCAAATGCACATGTTAGTGGAGCTTAAAGTTACATGCATACTTAATGGAGGATTAATTAGAGGCTAATGATAAATTGGTGGCTACACTTCCTAAGGGGTATTTTGGATAGTCCCCTAAATTATGGATTAGAGTTTTAGGCTTGTATAGATACCCCTCTCATGTACATGTAATGGAGTTTTATTTTTTACTTACATTAGAATGCAAGTTGTAGCCTCAAAATTATATGAAATAAAAATGACTTCCTAAGCCACTTTTTCTTTTATTTCTTCTTTATTCTTATTTTATTTTCTTGCTCATATTTATTTACATGCCTTCTTTCATTTCATGTTAGTAGCTTAGTTTATTTTTATGTAAGTAGTTTAGTTCTTTTTTATTCTAATTAGCTTTCACTTTGCTTGTTTTTCTATGTTGAAATTTACAAGTGCTGAAATGATAACAAAATGGGTAATTAAACCCTTTAATTTAGGGGTAATGAAGCTCTCTAAATTATGTAAATTCAACATATCTTGTCATTTATGATCTCTTTTTAATGCTTCGTGAAAAGTGAATGTTAATGTAAGTTTATAAAAGGGAATTTGATATCCTATGTTGTAATCACAAATGGGTTATGCTTAATCCACATAAACACAATTTACATCATAATTTACTAAAGTAATTTTGGTCATGAAATTAAAGGAGAAACAAAATTTGATGATCTATTTACTCAAAAAAAATAGTAAATAGATCATACTTAAAATAGTTTTTGCTTTGATTTCATTTTCATTATAATTGATAAGTGGTTTTAAGTGCTGTATTATAGTTTAATTGTTTAAGTTATGTTAATTAATAACATAAATAAACCACACTTATGATAAATACATCACTAATTCCACTTAAGATCAAAATAGAGATCATAGATTATTTTTGTGTTCATTTATGTAAAAATATGAGAGTGGATTTGCCTTTGAATTGTTTTTCTAATCTCATATTTTCATTCACTTGTTCTAGGTAGTTTTACATTTTTAGCTTAAAAACAATCTCAAGTTTGGTTTAATTTGATTGAGTAGAATTTTTAATCAATACAATTCCCTACGGATTGATCCGTACTCACCACGTACTATAATTGTACGCCATGCGCTTGCGGTTATTTTTAATTAAAATTTTATTGGCTATTTTCTAATTCGATGGAAAATTAGTCGTTAAACAATGTGGCAGTTAAGTTGTATTATATTTGGTAGCCTATTGTGAAATCACTTTAGTTTTCATGATGTCTGCTTTAGACAAGCCATTGCAAAGGCAGTACAAAAATATATCTGTCCACAAAATCTTCAAAAACTTTGAAGCTTTGTTTGGGGAGTAGTCTTATTCGGCAAGGTATGAGATTAATAAAAAGTTGTTCAATACGAAGATGAGTAAGGGCAATCGTTTTGAAGATTTCATCTTGATAATGAAAGCCTATACTAATAGACTTTATGAGCTAGACATCAAGTTAATCAATGAACTACAATTGGATTTGATCCTTGCCCATCTGACTCCATAGTTTGGTCCATTCATATTGAATTATAGTAAGAATCAGTTGAATGTAAACCTCATTGGGATATTTAATATGTTGAGATCAACCGAGTGTTCATTCAAGGATCAGAACTCGGTATTGGACGTAGAAGGAAAGGTGTCACCTTCAAATGGTTCGATGAAACATAAGTGGGGTTCTAAGCAGAGTAAGAAGGATGCTCTTACTGACAAAGGTGAATGTCACCATTGTCATAAGAAGGGGCACTGTAAACAGCTATTCGAGCTGCCTGAATCTTATCAAACAGAAGAAAATGAAAAGTTTTACCGCTCCTACTGGTATATTTATGATTTTAAATTGTTTTATAATCAATAAATTATCTTGGGTTTTAGATAATTGATCTGAAACTCATGTCTATAATTCACTACAGGGACTTAGGAGCAAACAACATATGGAAAAAGGTGAAATGAGGCTTCAAGTTGTGGATGGATCTATTATAGATGCAACTGCAATTGGAGACTATTATTTATTTATCCTAATGGTTATGATTTAGTCTTATATAATTACTATTATGTAAGGAACATTATATTCAGTATTATATTTACTTCAAGATTCTCTGAAACTAGTTATGGCTTTTATTGTAATAATAGTACTATGAATATTGTGTTTGGTGGAAATAATATCTGTGATGGTTCTAGATAATGGTATTCATGTAATTAATCATAATCAAATTTGTGTTGTTAATAATTCTTCTAATGTTGATATAAATAATAATTATCTATAGCATTGTAGGTTGGGTCATATCAGTGAAAAAAGATTACTTAAATTGAAAATCAAAGATTTTCTGGGATTATTTAATTCTGAATCATTTGGTACTTGTGAGTCATGTTTAAAAGAAAAATGAGTTAGAGCTCCTTTAGAAGGAGCAATGACAGAGTTGATGAACTCTTGGTTCTCGTTCATACTGATGTATATGGCCCAATGCCTGTAATACTGAAGATAATTCTTCTTACTTTGTAACTTTTACTAATGATTTCTCCAGACTAGGACATACATGTATATCCCATGAAGAATAAATCTGGTTTCTATTAGAAATTTAAAAAGTATAAGAATGAGGTTGAATACTTCGATCTGATTGAGGAGGTGAGTAATTTGAACAATAGCTCCAACATTACTTGAAAGTTATTGGGTTATCTCTCAGGTTACACCAGCATATACTCCATGACACAATGATGTTTTGGAAAGAAGGAATGGAACCCTATTAGATATGGTACGTTCCATGATGACTAAAGCCAAACTGTCTCTACCCTGTTCGGGATATGCGTTGGAAATAGTAGTGCGTATGTTGAATGCCTATCAAACCAATAATCTATTGTAAATTATCAACTCTAGGGTCAGAATTAGGGTATGCCCTAGAGTCAATTTAGTAATTTATGGCAATTTATTAACTCTATAAGAAAATCTCGTTCAAAATAAAAGGTGTTTGTCATTTTATTATATACTTGTTATATTGTGATATATCAATTAATTATATAATTTAAATATATTAAATAGAAAATCCTTAAATGATATATTAGGTGATAGTAATTATAATGTGTTGTGATCATGAGAAATTTATCACATAAAAAATAAAATATTATTTTAAATATTCCTAGTTAAGATGTTTCGAGAAAGAGTATTGATTCATTCTTGAGTCCAAAGTATGTACCGCTCTTCAAATGTTGGATAATATATTACTTATGGCTGCTAGGGCACCAAGGGATTACATACTGATACTAACTGTGTAACTATGGAATGAATCGCTCGAAAGTTCTCTATTGGTTAATATAACTTTGGTCAAACAGAGAATCTTAAACCAACGAATTACACAGTTCTCTCGACTTGAGAATACTGTTGAACTTCAATATGGACAATTCACTATAATTATAGTTAAATCATGGCATGAAGTCACTGTAGTTGGGTCTGAGTCGATGCATTAGAAGTGAAACACTCTTTAATAGATAATTCGCCTACTTGATTATATAGGGTTAGTATCACGGTCAACTGTAGTCAACTCAAAGTCAAGGGCTCCGGCCCGAGCAGTACAATTAATGGTAATTTTTATTATTAAACAAAGGACTTTGATTTTGGATAAACATAGTTGAATATGAATGAAGTTGGAATTTTAACCAAACCAAATTTCTATAAGTCCTAATGTGATATAGTGTTGACAAAGATAATTAGTGTAAATAATCATTACTACCTATTACCACTTCTGATGGTAAAATATATTTTATCAAAAAAAGATAAGTAAGCGATAAATTCAACTAACATGTCATGTCACTAGCTAAGATGACATTTGAATGTCAGTATTCATATCATTCAATATTAACTGCTAACCATATTTATAGCTTTGTGTCGCACAGCTGGAATGATGAATACTTTGAATAAACCTCACAATTTAATTAATTTATAATATTTGTAACTTGATTAAATTAATCAATATTTATTAAACATCAATTATTAAATTTTGTTTAATGTTTGAATACCATAAGTTTAACGAAATTCATATATATAAAATGTTATTCATACGTCTATCCATATACGATATATGTGGAATATTTAAATTGGATTTAAATAGAATAAATACTAAATGGTTTTGGAAAATTTTGAGGCCCATTTGTCTCATGCCATGAATGGCCATAGGGTGGGGGAATGAAGAGTTTCCAATTTTAATTGAAAAGGCTAAAGAATAATTAAAGGAAGATGAATCATCCCTAGCTTTTAACTATCTTCTGTTGCCTCCTTTAAAGATTTCGTTGATAAATAAGTTGCTCCCACCCTCTATCTCTTTCCAACTAAAAATTCGTGGCTTCCAGGAGTTATTTTTTTCCAAAATCAAAATAAAAAGGTGGTAGTTGCCTCTTGATTCCACGAAAATCCAAAGGTCGATTCAATTGAATCTAGGAACTCTGTTCATCATTCAATGTGCAACTATTGGCTACATCCTAAGGCATTATTCTGATTTGATTTAATTATATGTTTCTCTTAGGGGTGGGCATTTAACCGACTCAACCGACTTAACCGACTTAACCGATGTCAACCGAACCGACTTAACCGACAAATACGGTTAACCGACATCATCGGTTAACCGACCGACATTAACCGATCATTTTCGGTTCGGTTAACGGTTAACAAAATTTGGTCGGTCGGTTAACCGTTAACCGACCAAAAATTAAGTCCATTTTTAATGCCATAGCCCAAATCCCAGTTAGCCCATTTGTAAACAACCATGCCCGAACCGATAAGTGGCATGCCCTAATAATTAACGCTTAGTGTTCTCTCCACTCTCCAGTTCTCACTTCCCATTTCTCGATCTAGAAAAAAAAACACAAAAGAAGTCGAAACCCTAGATCTGCGCGTCGTCTCATCTACAAATCACCGACGTCAGGTCTTCCTTTCTCCATGGTCTAGATCGATCGAACTATCGAAGCATGTAAGTATATTGTTCTAAAATAATTATTAATTAATCTATTGATTCCATTCTTAAGTTCTAAAATAGTGTAATTAATGTAAATTCACGACTTAGCTAACTAATTAAGTTATAAATTAGTGTAATTACTAGTTACTTATTCTCAGTTTGAAATATGTTGATTCAGGCCTGGTTGAAATATTATGAAGTAAATTCATTATTCTCAGTTTGTATGCATATATATGATCTGTTTATATAGATTTTCTATACAATTAAACTTGAAATAAACCGTCAACTGATGAATTTACATGTGTGTATAAATTATCCATTTGAAATGAAGTTAAACTTGAAACCTTCTGTCCACTTCATGATAGCAAAAGATCATATTCCAAAAAGGCATATTAAAGGCTGGTAAAAGTTGCGATTCTCAGATGGTATTTTGATTTATTTTTTCATTGTTTTTTATACCTATTGATTTTGGTTACTGTTCAATACTACATTTCATGTCAGCAATCGTTTTTGGTTTGCTACCGACCTCAAAATTTAAAGGGTAACAGGCAATGGATAAGTTTCTGATTAGGAATGCGATGTAAAATACTATTTGCTATTTTTTGATTTCGAATAAGTGATAATCATGTAATATTCAATGTAATTAATGATGTAAATAAAAGTGCTCTTTTTAAACCTGCAAGCAATAACTCAACAAGTAAAATAATCCACTTTCAGTAAATGATTTCTGTCAGACAACCGGACACAAAGGATTTTGTATTACCAACATCTGATTTGGTTTTGATCGAGCAACTTAACAAAAAACTTTTGTACTCGAAACTGCCACAATGCTAAACAAATGATCAAACAATCAATGCACCATTCTGAGCTGTTAAAAACTTAAAATAAGATAAAACTATACATCCATTGTATCAAGCCCTTTTTTTGAACAAATTTACAAATTAGGGTTTTAGTAATGTGCCAGGATTATTTTAGTTAGGACAACTCTTCAGCATTCTCTCTATATTTGCATATGCAGTTTGAGCATTACAGTAGACAATGAATAAAAAAAATCAGTTTAACAAACAAAATTCAGCAACATATCACTACAATTTTTTTAATTCTGAGTTGACCAACTAATGCTCCAACTAACCAAGAATTTTATTGTTGCTCACAAGCTGTTGCTTAAGCAGGTCTCAAGTAAAAGGAAAAATACAGAGAAACTTAGTTTGATGAACTGGCCTTTCTATGTTAGCATTATTTACCTAATAGGCAACGAGCAGAGCAACCGCCTTCACAATCGGTCGTCATAGCATCGAGACTTCGAGATCAAAGAGAGTCGAGACTTCAAGATCATGGCATCGACATCAGTGAGAAAGAGAAAGCATGTGAGTATTGAGTTTATAACTTATTAATTTTTTGCTTGCTGGTTGCAGTCGAGACTTCAATTGCAGTCGAGACATCAGTCGAGACTTCAATTGCAGTCGAGACTTCATAGTTCAATGTTCATGGCATCGAGACTTCATGGCATCGAGTCATCGACATCGTCACATCTGATGTACATGCTGAATCTCTGATAATTGTAAAGCTTGCTGTCTTGCTTGTGATAATTAATTGTAATAGACATATGAACTTGAACTTGCTGTCTTGTGATAATTGTAATAAACATATGAACTTGCTTGTGATAATTGTAATCTCTGATAATTGTGATAATACAAATGTGTGTCTTGCTTGCTGTTTTGTAGCTATAAACATATGAACTTGAACTTGAAATGTAAGCAAAGTGTATAGTTTTGCTTGAAATTTTGCTTGTTGTTGCAGTTTTGCATTATGTAATAAGTATCACTGTTGCTATAAGTATTGTTAATTTTAGTCTTAATCTGATTGGTATTCATACTATTATTTTCAGGTGCAAGTTGGCGCAGGTGATTTATTGGACGAAGATTGGGTGGAGGAAGAAAGACATCTTGAGGGCATTGATGAAGAAGAAGAACCGGACGTAGTCCGTTTCGAATCTATTGATGAAGGAAGGCCTCCGTTAGCTCCTAAGCGCAAAGCCTCTACTAGAAAACCATCTATGGTATGGGAACATTTTACTAAAGAGAATCCGGTAAACCCTTTACATCCTAAGTGTATTTGCAATCATTGTCATGCACAATTTGCTTGTGATGGTAAATCGAATGGTACTTCACATTTAATCTATCATATAAGGACAGCTTGTAAATCAATTCCTCGAGAAAACGATAAAAGACAAAAAACTTTAGCTTTTACAAGCAATAGTGAAAGTGAAGGTAGTAACACCCTTACTTCATGGACATTTAACAAAGATGAGTGTAGAAGGGCTCTTGCTCGGATGTTAATTATTGATGAGCTTCCTTTTAGTTTTGTTGAGGGTGAAGGGTTCCTTGATTTTTGTCGAAAAATGTGTCCTAGCTTTGACGTACCTTCACGTAGAACAATTTGTAGGGATGTTCTCAACTTATATGGCGACACAAAAGATTATCTTAAAACCATGTTTTCTACTTGTTTGCATGGAGTATGTCTTACTACCGATACATGGACCTCTTGTCAAAATGTAAATTATATGGTTCTAACCGCACATTTCATTGATAACGATTGGAAATTGCACAAAAGGATTTTAAATTTTTGTGTGATCACTAGTCATAAAGGGGATAACATTGGAAAACTTATCGTTTCTTGCATCAAAAAGTGGGAACTTAAGCGAATAGTGTCTATCACAGTCGATAATGCTAGTGCTAATGAAGTCGCAATTAATTATGTGAAAAATGCGTTAAATGATTATGATGGACGCAATGGTTGTGTTTTGAATGGTGAATTCCTTCATATACGTTGTTGTGCTCATATTGTTAATTTAATTGTTAATGATGGTTTGAAAGAAATTAGTAGCACTATTGCTGGGATTCGTACCGCCGTTAGATTTGTAAGATCGTCCCCGGCTAGATTGGCAAAATTTAAGGAGGTTTGTGTTAATTTATCAATTGATAATAAATCTATGCTTGCTTTAGATGTGCCAACTAGATGGAATTCTACATATTTGATGTTGGAAGCCGCTTTGAAATATAAGAAAGTTTTTGATGAAATGAAAGAAAGCGATGGTATTTATATTGCATACTTTAATAATGAAACTCAACCTCCGAATTCACTAGATTGGAAAAATGCTGACTTTTTTGTCCAATTTTTGAAGTTTTTTTATGACATTACTTTAAAGTTCAGCAGCACTTTATCTATTACCTCAAATGTATGTTTTACGGAGTTGAGTTTAATTCAAGAAGAATTGCAAGATTTGATTGGAAAAACGGATCCTACTCTTTCACGAATGGCAAGAAGTATGAAAGAGAAATTTGATAAATACTGGGGGAATATTGGTAGCATGAACAAAGTTCTGTTTATTACTTGTGTGCTTGATCCTAGATATAAATTCCAATTTTTGAGGTTATGTCTTGAAGAAATGTACGCTAAAGAAGTGGCAGAAGATATATTAGCGGATGTGAAACGCCTTCTAGTTAGATTTTTTGATTTTTATGCCACCGATCCTACATTTGGGACGCAAAGTTGTGATGAACAAGTAGAACAACAACATAGTTCATCATTTGTTAGTGGAAGTAGCGGCAGTAATAGTAGTGGTAGTGCTTATTCTAGAAGAATGAATACTTATCTTAAACAAGTTCAACAACAAGATAGTGAAAGTAATGAATTGGATAGGTATTTAAATGAGCCGGTTGAATTGCCAAAAATTAACTTTGATATTTTATTATGGTGGAAGGTAAATAGTCCAAAGTATCGTATTTTATCTTTGGTCGCACGAGATCTTCTTGCAATTCCGGTATCCACGGTCGCTTCAGAATCCGCTTTTAGCACCGGAGGACGGGTTATAGATCCATTTCGTAGTACTTTAAGTCCAAGAATGGTTGAGGCATTGGTAACTACCCAAAATTGGCTTAGGTCTAAACCTATTTTTGTAGACCATCGAATTGAAGTTCCTTTAGACGATGTGAATTTTTATGATGAAGTTTTTTCAGGTATTATTTCTTTAGTTTGTAAATTATTATCATTTAATCAGTACATACAATACACATTACACAGTCACACACTTATTAGTTATTTGGATACAGATTTTATACACTTATTACTTATTTGGCTAATGGCTACAGATTTTGTACACGGACGTGTTTTGAGAACTTCTTCAACTGTGGAAACATTGTCGTTGTCGGAGAATCGATCGCCATCCATATGTCATTAGGCCTACGAGCAGGTTCATAATTTTTACTATAACTTTCTTCTAGTTCTTTCTATAATTAAACTATAAGTTGACTTGGTTAGTTGGTTGTATTGTACATATAAGTGATCAAGTGCAATGTGTAGCAACAACTTCAAAACAATGCAACAATTATTTCTGTCATTCCTAAACAAGAAAATGTTTACTTTAGCTTTAGCTTTCTGTTGGTCTCAGACTCTCAATGCAACAATTATTTATGTCATTCCTATTTCCTAATATCCTAAACTAGAAAATAGAAAATGAAAGAACACACTGAATTTACAGTGGTTCGACCACTAATTTATAACCTATATACACTTCAATCTTTATTTCAGTTTCCTTCTACATATTTCATAGACTTGAAATGATAAAAAATAGGAAACAAAACGTAGTCTCAAATGCTTAACAGCTTAAGAATAGACCCTAGATTGAATGTTAAACTGTAGCACTAGAAGTTGTTACCTTGAAATAATTCTGAGTATAAAAGTCTATCAATCCAAATTGGTTGATCAATTGCCATTGTTTCGTCACTTGTCCATATGGCTGTAGTATTATGTTCTGGGTGGAAAAAAACTCTTAAATACCAATGCTGATTTATCGATAAAACTCTTACATAATCACTTATCACTAGATTACAAAGAACAAAACTCTTAGGCAATCATAGATTGGAAGAACATATAAAAATGGGTTTAATTGAAATACAACAAGACACAACTCTTAGGCAAATCAATAATCGAAACAAATAACATCCAATTAAACTCCTGGGTTGCACATGCTCAATTGTACACTGAACGTAAATAAAGAAATATACAAGTTAACTATGTATGGCTAAATAACATTTTGCAAAATACTAGTTGTCAGTTAAAGCTTTTTTAATAAACAATAAAGCAACCCAATTTTCAGACGAACGCTTCAAAACTCACATGTAACATGGTCACAGACTCACAAGTACAACGACACAATCCCTATAAGTTATAACACAGTTTCAAGTATTAAGTTATTAACAGTAACTTTATAATTGTGGTTGCTGTTTAACTGTTTTGTTGTAGCTCTTGCTCTTCCAGACTTCCAGTTGCTCTGATGCTCTCTGAGTCTCTACCCTCTAGCTAGTTGTTGCCTGTTGGCATGTTGCGTTCGAGAATCGGCCCTTCAGTTCAGTCGATGCCTTTGCCTTTTAATGTACTAATTACTAAACTACTGTAATATTAATTGCCTTTGCCTTTGCCTGTTGGCATGTAGTATTAATTGCTATTTAATATGAACGGTAAAGTCTCTGTAATAGTGTATGTAGTATAATTGTAAGTTGTAAGTTTGTAACTGACTAACTGTGACTCTGTGAGACTGTGAGTGCTGAGTGCTTTAAGAGTTTGAGTTATTTAATTATGTACTATTGAACTGTAATGTGTATTGTGTAAGCTATTCAGTATTTCAGTTATTGATTCACAGATTCAGTCTTCAGATTTTAATAGTTACAGTTTATTTTAAACGGTTAACCATCCAATTTAATCGGTTAACTGACAAACAGTTAACCGAATAAATTGGATGGTTAACCGTTTAAAATAAATGGTTAACCGCGGTTAAAATAGAACGGTTCGGTCGGTAGCATTTGTTCACGATTAACCGCCTAATGGTTAACCGAACCGACTAAGTAAAGCGGTTAACCGAAAATTTTAACCGTTCGAATGGGTTAACCGACCGCGCCCACCCCTACCTATTTCTGTAAACATGTATGGATCTTTTTTCCACTTTAAGGTGCTATGTGCAAAAGTTGCATAGAATATAAAAGATCTAAATTATAATGGTTGTTTTCCTTGAACTAGAAGGGGTAAATTCTACTATGTTAATATGAGATGAGTTCGGTATTATTCCTTTTTGGACACAAGTCAGTTGTTGGCTAGGGATATTAGTTATATTTTTGCTTGAAGTTTGGGACTTGTATGAGTTTGACATTTAAATGAATTAGCAGTTTCTTCGCGTATGATTAGGGATGTTTTATTCAAACCTCAAGCATGTGTTTTTATATATATAATATTAACTTATTGATTATTAAAATTAATAACATATTGATTATAACATATTGAGCGTAATGATTAGTATTATTAGAATAATTAGGTAATATTAAATTATAGGAAAGTAGTTAATGTAAATTAGTGAGTTAACCCTTAATTGGAGGCATAATAAGGGGTTACCTTATATGGCCTCAACTATTAATTATGTAGGATGATATATGTATACAATGGTTATACATATGAAGTATGACTATGTTATAGGGATGTGAGGTCAGTCCAAAGTTACACAGAAGTCTACCCAGTTAAATCCGGCTACCAACAGTGTGGCTTTGCGGATTGATGTGAGACATCACCTATAATAAATAACCACAGTGGGTGCGAGGTTAATCCTAATTCTATTGGATAAATGTACCAAACAATCTGGCTACTGGTACCTACGAATAGTTAGATAATTTGAGATGTCATGGTTAGGTTATGGGTCATAAGTTACGCTATTGATACAATATGTGAAATCTTTAGAAGGGGTCTGCTTCGGGTTAGAGGTATTAAGTGGCTATGGTAGGGTCCGTCTCTTTCCTTTGGGAGAAGTATTAAGTGACCTAATGGGATTTCTTACGATGTCGGTTAGTGAGAACCATGTAGGGACCCGTCGTGGGGTAGGTCAAAAATGACGGGGACCTGCATATGATATAGGTCTTAAATGGTCAGAGTCTACCTAATTCCCATTAAAAATGTATAAATGGTTTGGAGGTTCTCTCTCTAGCATCGTTAACAATAGTTGCGTTAGAATTTGGATATGAGTTAGGTATTAAATGACGGGGACCTGCCTAACTTATATATATTAAATGGTTAGAGTCTGCCTATCCCTGATAAAAGGTACTTATTTATTTAGGCGCTTTCTCTTGCATCATTGATGTTAGTTGCGTCGAATATTTGGAATTGGACTGGAAGGGCCTTTGGGCTTACAGTTAAAGTTATTATGTATGATATAGTTTTAAATACGTAAGACATGTTTCTTATCTAAATAATACCACCTAAGTACAATTATGGTAAGGCTTGAGATTTTCATTTTATCAGACATTTGTTGTTCTAACCCACTCCTCATTACAACACATATGTTAGAGGAGGCAATACTTATTTAGGAACGAAGGTGAAGATGAAGACTTGTGGTAGTTATCTATCTATTTATGCTTTTTAAATATTTTAACATAACCAGTTTAGACAATTATGTTATTTTGAAATATTGTTTTATGGATGTTTTATGTAGATATGTTGTGAGATTTGGTAATAACATGTATGGTTTTTAAAATGGTTTTCTTTTACGAAATGGGTACCTGTTTCTGATATTATATTTTATCCATTCTGCTATGAGATTTTGAAAGTATACATAAATAGCTCTGTGTACTGTATATTGTTCGATTTTTATCAACTTAACAACTCGCCTTGACGTGGGCCTAAGGTTCGATGGGCTTTTATTGGGTCGAAATTAGGCCTGTTTCGGGGCAAGTCGTTACAAGAAACTTTAAGTTGGAAATGTTCCAAACAAATGTTTGTGGCTGCTTTTATCAAATGGCTAAGTACATCATATTGGATAGCACTACAATAAAACCATATATGAACAATGCACAAATTTATTACCGAGCTAGGGTGATTCCAAAGGTTGAGAATCACATAACATTGTTATGCGATAACAATCCACAATACGGATCATGAAGAACCTATAGTTCAGCATAAGTCAAAAGACATACTCCAAAAAGTTCCACGTGATAAGGATAGTTATAAACGTCGAAGAGAGTTGATTGACAAAGTAGATAACTAACACAATGCAGCATATCCGTTCCCTAAGGGACTAGCTTGGTCGTTTTGAGAAAATTGATCGATGGAATGGGATTGATATTCCATAATTGACCCCAGGTACAAGTGGGAGGGTAATAGAGCTAGGGTATACCCTAGGGGCAATTAGGTAATTTGATACATATATCTAACTCCATGACCAATCATGTTCAAAGTAAAGTGGTTTGATATCTATTATATAATATGTTATATAGTGATATAATGAATTAAGTAATTAATTTTAACTATATAAATAAGAAAATCCTTAAATGAAATGTAATGTGGTTATTATTGTAGATAGTTGCAACATGAGTTAGTAATCACAATATGAAATAACAATTTATTTTAAATATTCCTGGTCAGGATATTTTGAGAAAAGATATTGATACAACCATTGAGACCAAAGTACATAACGCTCTCCAAATATTGGACAGTGAATTAATCATGGTTACTGGGGACACCAAGGGGTTACGTACTAATAGTTATTTGATAACAATGGAATGACCCACTCAAGATTTTTTTTGTTGGTTAATAATAACTAAGGTTAAATAGGAAATCTCGAAGTGACGATATTACATAGCTCTCTCAACTTGAGAAAACCCGTTGAACATCTATGTGGATACCGCATTTTAATTAGAGTTAAACCATGGTATGGCGTCCATCGAATGACTATAATTAGGTCTGAGTTGAAGCATTGGAAATGAAACACTATTCAATGGAGAATTCATCTCCTTGGTTACATGAGACAATAATCACGATCAACTATAGTCAACTCAAGGTCAAAATCCTTGACCAAAGAGGTACGGTTAATAATGAATGTTATTATTGAATCAAGGACTTTGTTTAAGGACTAACCAAGTTAATTTTGGACAATATTGGTATTTGACCTACACAAAATTCCATATGTCCTAAAGTGGTATAATGATGACAAAGAGAATTATTGTAAATAATCCTACTTAAACGTATCATTGAAAATTATAGAATTGACTTTTATCCAAAAAAATGTATAAGCGATAAATTCAGCCAAACTATTGTACCACTAGCTAAGGTGAAGTGTAAACATTAATATTCGAATTGTTTGATATTAATTGTTGACTAAATTTACACCTGCGAGTTGCGTTGATAGATTCTCGAAATACCACATAATTTATTTTGTTTTTAAATTGTTATAAATTAATTAATATTTATGAAATATTAATCAGTTATTTATTTGATGTATTTGGTGTTATTAGTATTTTCTGGATGCCATTAGTAATTAATTGAGTGCGTACATAAAAGTTATATATGTGCTAATCGATATACGATATCGATACGCATTTAAACTTGATTCAAATATAATTAATTACAAAAAAAATTGGGAGCATTTAAAAGCGCAAGGAGGCTTTGTTATGGTCGTCCGTAGAGGAAGCAAGTGTGTTTTCAAATTCAAAAGTTGGATATGATATATGAAAGGAAAAGTTAAGAATTAAAGGAGAAAATTTATTGCTTAATTCTTTCTATATATACCAAGTATAAATTTGGTTAAAAAAATCTTTTAAAAAAATCAATCAATTAATTTACTTAAAAAAGAGGAATGAAAGTCTCTCTTTAAATAAAACAAAGCATTCCTCTAATTAATGAGAAAATTTTAGAGAAGAAATAAAAGGTTCCTTTCCCTAAATAAAATAAAACTTTCTCCATTCATTTAATTGAATTTGATTCACATAAATGCATATGATTGATGAAATTAATAAAATAAGATAATATATATTCAAAATAAAATTTGATTTTATTAAACAACTAGATCGGATCTAGTATCAGACACTAGACTTCATGGGCCCAGTATGATCCAAATAGGAATTTTCTTTTGAAATCTGCCCTTCTCACTCGCTACCGACCGGCTCGGTTCCTTCATGGTGCCTTTTGTCCGAGAATTTAGCTTGCCCTTGGATGGTGAAAATGCAAATTGTGCACCCATCCGCTGCTGAAAGGTGATCAAATGCGGACAATCTTTTAGCAAATGGAGAGCGGCGATCAGTTTGGGTCTCTTGATACATAACTGGTTCAAATTCTGGGCCATGGCAGTCATACCCTTGCTTATGTGCAGTATGTTCGCTTCTAGTTTGGACAAGAGCTCCTCCTGTGAGAGTTCCCGACAAAACCCTCTCGTGAGTGTTATGCATTAGGTTGTAGGTATTGCAAATGGAAAGCTAGATTGGGGTTCTGTCATTCACTGGTGGGACTACCTGGTCGAAGTTTATAGTTGCCTGGTCGTCCATCCTAGCCCTAAGGTCGTTTACATCATGGGTAAGCTGCCCTATACTTGTTAGGCCATTTATCATACTGAGCCATATGTCATTACTCAGCCAGAGGATGGGCCAAACAATGCCAGCCTAGATGGTTCTATTAGTGTTGTGACCATTGGATTTGTCAGCTTCGTTCTAACTGAGGTTTGCATGATGTGAATGTGAGAGGAGTTTGTTGCGAAGAAAAAAAGAGAGCTTTTAGGGAAGGGCCCTCCTTCCAACGCAAAAATATTGACAATTTTTTTAGCCAATCTTGGAATTAGAGTTAAGAGTTTGATATTGGCGAAGGTAACTCACTAACATCTTGATTTATAAATGCAAATTGAGGAAATAAAATGTAATAAATAAAAAAGACACATTATTTAGAGTGGTTCGATCTAAATTGATCTACATCTACTATGAGGAATTTCTTATTACTTTGCTTCTTTTATAGTAGCTTGGATTACGAGAGACAATATCAAGAAAATAAAAGATTGAGAGTTTGAGATGTTCAACCCTTGTTCAAATGCATACCTTGATGTATCTATGGAATATATGATGAATGGTCAAGTTGGTGCAGTTACGGTCTAGAATTTTCTCAGGGCCATAGAGTTGTGCGGCTGAGATTGGTGCCAGTTAGGATGTTCATTGATTTGTAAGGCTCAAATTTTTATCGGCTGAAAGTCTGAACATAGGCATGCTCTGGTCAAGGACATGCGACATGGGATTAGGGATTTGTGAGGAATGCGGATTAAGGATCTTAAGGCTAGAATTAATACTAGAGGGGGGGTGAATAGTGTTTTAAGAAATTTGTTAATCTTTTTGAGTTTATCTTAATTTGTTAACAATGTATGCACTAATCAGACACAGATATGAACACAGAATCAAACACAGATGCAAATATAAAGTAAAAGCAGTAAAGGAAAGAACACACCGGATTTTTTACTGGTTCGGAGTTACCCTACATCCAGTCCCGCAACACAAGTATGGATTTCCTTTCAAAAACAATTCTTACAAATACAACCCTCGGTTTCAAGGCTACGAGGTACACCCTCCAGAATTACAATCCTCTGGGTAGAGATACTTGATTTCCGGGGCAACAAGTTCACCCAATTGATTTCCAGGGCTACAATCACACCTTCTCTCGCTCAATTGATTACAAAAAGTCTATAACTCAGATTAGCACTTGGATCTTGTAGAGATAGTGGAGAGAATCAAAACCAGAAATTATCTAGTTAGATTCGATATTGATTTCGGCAGAGTAATGGTGTAATTTGTAAATAAGAAAGTGGAGAAGAAGAAGAAAAGTTAAATCAGAGAAAAAAGTGATTAAAATTCGTTGAAACTGACCCCTATTTATAGAAGAACAACAACCATGACCATTCATGAAAAGTTATGACGAATAGACACTTCTTTTGAAATTTGAATTTTGAATTAAACTGTCACCATGTCGACATGGTGCCTATGGGCATGTCGACATCCCTCAGCCAAATTTGATGTTTTGAATTTCTATAAAAATAATATTTATCTTATACTAAAACTTTATAAATATAGTTGAAATTCATAAGTAAATATAAAGAACAATATATATATAATTTAACTATAATTTAAATCAAGGTATAAATAATTTAAAAGTTAAATATATTATTTGAAAAAATAGTTTAAAATCAGGAGAAATTTTGACTCTGAAAATAAAGATGTTTTGAGGCTAAAATTATTTTAAAAACAGAATCGAGGGTTTTGAATCTTTTTAAAAGGAAAGTTTTGAAATCATTTCGAAAACAAGATAATTTTGAAAAATCATTTGAATTAAGCTTAGTGGATACAAAACAATTGTCCCACTAGATTTTCGTAAGTTCCATCCTACTTAGGGTTCTATCCCTTTAATGAGCACGAAGTGGATTCCATTCCACGAATAAAATAGATTTTAAGATGTCAGTGCCTTTCTATGAGTTTTAACAATATTCCTAACTATATAACTTATCTTGGAAACTTGAACTCTTGAAATTCTTGATACTCATGAGTCTTGAATCTTGATATCTTCAATCTTTTGATCTTGAATCTTTATACTGTACAGTTCTTCATTCTTTAGTACCTGCAAACATATCTATATATATCTACACAATAATTTTAGTATTATATATTTTATAATCTAATTCTAAGTAAGGTTGTTGTCATCAAAACCAACTCCTCAGGGACTAACAATCTCCCCCTTTTTGATGATGACAACCTTTGTTTATAAAATATCACTTCTATCCTAATACTTCTAATAACTCCCCCTTAATCTATGCCTAACTATCCTATTTTATATTTCTCCCCCTTTGTCATCAACAAAAACCATCCTAAAACCATAAAACTATAAAACTCCCCCTTAAACTAATACTATATAACACCTGATTATAATGATAGTGTTATCATAAATAATCAACACTTAACTCTAAAAACTAGAACTTAATCCTAAATTACTAACTATCCTAACTAAGAATCTATGATAATGCTTATAATGCTAGAAATCAAATATAAGAACATAAATTATTTATTAAGTATATTTCAACACACTCATCAAAACCAATCATGTCAGACAAGTCAAACAAATCAATCAAGTCAAACAAGTCAATCAAGTCAAACAAGTCGATCAATACATCAAAAACTAATAATCCTATATTATAAGACAATACTACAAACTCCTCCTAAATAAAATACACTCATTATGTATACAAGTATGCAATATGTAGTTTGTAATGCAGTATGAAATGTATGACATATGCAATGTAGCATGAGATGATACGCAGAATGAAGTGCAACTTGTGATGCAAATGATTATAATATTTCATGCATTGTAATTTATGATGTAATATGCAATGAAATGTGATATGAAATAGGATGCATAATGATATGTAATATTAAACAAAATGATAATGAAGTAAAAAAAATGCAGAATGATATGATGATATATATACTACGGTAAGTGACATTCAGATTATAAGATAAACATGAGTGATAAGTAATATCTAATTGACAAGTATATATATATATATATATGTGTGTGTGTGTGTGTCTATGTATGTATACATATATCAAACTATTTATTATAAAACACTTCAACCAAACAAAGGTAAAACACACCAATTACTATACTTAAGTTAAGGAAACTAATGAATGAGACTGAAAGAGTTGTAAAGAAAGAGTTTAAAGGTAATAAATGGTATTAAAACTATAACACATTCATGAAAGGTAGTAATCACACTCAATATCAAAATCAAATTGATAAGAAATATGGACTTTAAACTGCATATATGATCAAATATGTTTTTTTAAAATTAATACCCTAATTATTTAATTTATTTAAAATGATTTTTTATTAACTTGGTTGATTTTTTTTAAGAATCCAAACTTCCATGTTCTTAACTTACTAATTAAAACCTTTATATCAAATTA
Source organism: Allium fistulosum (assembly GCA_030737815.1). Lineage (NCBI taxonomy): Eukaryota > Viridiplantae > Streptophyta > Magnoliopsida > Asparagales > Amaryllidaceae > Allium > Allium fistulosum. Next base: position 1,079,362,084 of record CM060906.1, on the reverse strand, counting down.
TTATTGATTTAAATATTTAGAAACATGTTTAAACATCTTTTAAATTTAAAAAATATCATAATGAAATATTAAATAAAATAATAAAGACTGAAAAACTAAAATAAACATGTGTTACATTAAGGCTTCTTACATTAAAAAATTTAATTAATTAAAAAAATATTTGAACATGAAATTAATTTTTAAATATTCTAATATAAGTTAGAAAATAACTCTAAAAAGAATAGAGAAAAATACTTAGTTTAAATATCATTTTTTTATAATTTAAAATTTCAAACAGAAAAGACAGCATTTACAGAATGCTATAAAAAGTTTTTGCAATAAAATATATTCAAAACATTATAAAATAGAAACTGTAGCTTTTACCAAATGCTGTGTAAAGTTTCTGAAACTCTACAGCGTTTCAAAGCACAGAAATGCTATAAAAACGAATTGGCAGTACTTATAGAACATTACAGAATAAAAGAAGCATTTTAGAAATGCTATCTAAAATTCCAGTCATGTGATGTGGTGCAATCTTATTAATTGAAGAAATATATAAATAGAGCCTTATTCTAACATTCTAAATTCATTCTACTAATTTCTTAAAGATATAAAATTAGTATCTTAAAAGAAATAGAGTATGAGAAGTAAAAATAAAATTAGAAAAGTTGAAATCATGAATGAATGTATGCTTTTCTACTTAGTATAGTTGTAATAAATTAGTTCTAGGTTTTATTTGAAAGTAAACACATTTTAAAATACTTTTAAAAAATTTAGACTTGTATAACAATATTTATATTATGGTGTGTCGATATATGGACCAAAATATCAAAACTTATAAAAGAGATAAATTTCTATACTTAACTAAATGCATAGATATATATATTTCTAAATGCAACAATAAAGATGAAATAATAGTAAAGCGTACCAATTTTTGCATTCCATCTTTCTAACTTTGCTATTCCTCCATTGTTGTGAACCACACATTTATATCTTTCTGAATTTGACGACGAGATATGATCTATTGCGACGGGCTCGTTTTTCTGATCAACGTTGTATATCCATTTGCTGAATTTGAAGACCGTATGAGAAAGATACAGATGATTTAGTAAATTGACCAACTTGGCGCCGAAACTTTGAATTCGAATTTTGAATGAATGGACACTTCAACCACTATAAATAGGCCCAACGGTCACCACTTTTCATAAATATTCCTCCTCTTCATCTTCTTCCCGTTTTTCTATATACTATCAAACTTCTAGAAGACATATCTCCTTCGTTTCTTAACGGAATTGGATGAAACCAGCGGCAGGTCGAAGTGGAAGGCAAGGGCTACGATCTAGTAATAGTTTGGTGTCGAATTTGGACGGTATTGTGATGCAACAGGCCGAACAGTAGAAGAAATGTAGAAGATCCCGTACACAGTTTTTCAGTTTTGGATAGCCAACTTCAAACTGTCATATCTCACTCAATTTTGATCGGAATTTGATGATCCACCCATCAAAACGATCGCGAGAACAAGAACTACAATCTAAAAAGGAGTGGGAACAAAATACTCAAATCTCTGGATGCATTTTGAAGAATACCTTTGACAGTTTTGCCTTCTTTTTCTCTTTGTTCACCAAAACTTCATTTGACCATAACTTGGTCATTTCTAGACGGATTCACACGAAACCAGTGACATTGCGAAGAAGATGGAGAGAAGTACAGTATCAAATCAAGTTGTAGATGAGAACCCAAAGTTTTGAATTGATATGGTACCCATTTCTTTGTCGATTTCCATTATATATCCATTTGTTCTTCTTGATCGATGAATGATTATCTGGTATCTTTTAACCAACAGTCATTAGACATAACTCTTCTCCTGCAAAATAAGATAACTTTTTAAAGAATCAAGTGACTTTTCAAAATAACTAAATATAATTTTAAACAACAATATCATGATGATTCTGTGACATATTCATATGAAAACAGTGTTAATAATTTTATAAAAAAATTGCCATTTTCAAAATTTTCAAAATTCATATTATGAATGTTTGAAAACCTTGCTCTGATACCAAATGTAAGGAATGCGGATTAAAGATCTTAAGGCTAGAATTAACACTAGAGGGGGGTGAATAGTGTTTTAAGAAATTTGTTAATCTTTTTGAGTTTATCTTAATTTGTTAACAATGTATGCACTAATCAGACACAGATATGAACACAGAATCAAACACAGATGCAAATATAAAGTAAAAGCAGTAAAGGAAAGAACACACCGGATTTTATACTGGTTCGGAGTTACCATACATCCAGTCCCGCAGCACAAGTACGGTTTCCTTTCAAAAACAATTCTTACAAATACAACCCTCGGTTTCAAGGCTACGAGGTACACCCTCCAGAATTACAATCCTCTGGGTAGAGATACTTGATTTCCGGGGCAACAAGTTCACCCAATTGATTTCCAGGGCTACAATCACACCTTCTCTCGCTCAATTGATTACAAAAAGTCTATAACTCAGATTAGCACTTGGATCTTGTAGAGATAGTGGAGAGAATCAAAACCAGAAATTATCTAGTTAGATTCGATATTGATTTCGGCAGAGTAATGGTGTAATTTGTAAATAAGAAAGTGGAGAAGAAGAAGAGAAGTTAAATCAGAGAAAATAGTGATTAAAATTCGTTGAAACTGACCCCTATTTATAGAAGAACAACAGCCATGACCATTCATGAAAAGTTATGGCGAATAGACACTTCTTTTGAAATTTGAAATTTGAATTAAACTGTCACCATGTCGACATGGTTCCTATGGTCATGTCGACATCCCTCAGCCAAATTTGATGTTTTGAATTTCTATAAAAATAATATTTATCTTATATTAAAACTTTATAAATATAGTTGAAATTCATAAGTAAATATAAAGAACAATATATATATAATTTAACTATAATTTAAATCAAGGTATAAATAATTTAAAAGTTAAATATATTATTTGAAAAGATAGTTTAAAATCAGGAGAAATTTTGACTCTGAAAATAAAGATGTTTTGAGGCTAAAATTATTTTAAAAACAGAATCGAGGGTTTTGAATCTTTTTAAAAGGAAAGTTTTGAAATCATTTCGAAAACAAGATAATTTTGAAAAATCATTTGAATTAAGCTTAGTGGATACAAAACAATTGTCCCACTAGATTTTCGTAGGTTCCATCCTACTTAGGGTTCCATCCCTTTAACGAGCACGAAGTGGATTCCATTCCACGAATAAAATAGATTTTAAGATGTCAGTGCCTTTCTATGAGTTTTAACAATATTCCTAACTATATAACTTATCTTGGAAACTTGAACTCTTGAAATTCTTGATACTCATGAGTCTTGAATCTTGATATCTTCAATCTTTTGATCTTGAATCTTTATACTGTACAGTTCTTCATTCTTTAGTACCTGCAAACATATCTATATATATCTACACAATAATGTTAGTATTATATATTTTATAATCTAATTCTAAGTAAGGTTGTTGTCATCAAAACCAACTCCTCAGGGACTAATAGGATTGATTGCAGAGAGACACTTTGCCAAGGTGGCAACAAAGGACAAGTGGTGGGTACCACACCTCTTGTATCGGATGTACATCGCCATATATGCCAGTCCCTTCAGAGAAATAGTACATGTGAAGCTTCTTCACATAGAGGTATCCTAGCGCCTATGGACCCAGTTGGCGTGCTAAGATAAAAGAACTTCAGAAGATGTGGGTAGTTCAGGTGGAAGATTGGTGGAGGCCTTTGTTGATGAGAAGATGATCTAGGTTGATCGAAGAATGGGAGAGGCATGTTTCCTAGGTCGCTCGCTTGTGGATTATTATTCATGTATTGTGCCACAATTTATCCTGATCCGTTGACGACTGATAGAGTTAGGAGTATGCCCTAGGGGCAATTATGTAATTTGTTACATATATCTAACTCGTTGAACAATCTTGTTCATAATAAATGTGTTTCTTTCTATTATATACTTGATATAATATAGTTATATTAATAAATTAATTAAATTAAAAGTATATTTAATAGAAAATCCATAATGGCATATTTTGTGATAGTAGTTACAAAGTGTTGTAACCGTGAGTAATTTATCACAATAAAACAAATATACCATTTTAAATGTTCCTAGTCAAGATGCATCGAGACTGGATATCGGTGTCAAGGTTTTAAATCTCGGATTTCGATCACGTCTCGTCTCGAAGAATTTAGATAGCTTATCTTGTATCGGGTGAGATCTCGAACGAGATGAGTGCATCTCGGTCATCCATCTCGGATTTACATCTCGGTTTCTAAAATTCATTTCGGAGTTATCTCGGAGTATATGTCATGTCGAAAATTAGTTTTCATACACGTAAATTTATAATACTAGTCACTACCTTAAGGAAAACACTATGCACTTACCTTGAATATATCACACGCTTATCATTAGTAATTTAGTATGGAAAAATATCACTTGTATCATGTAAAATAAACAAATAACTAGATTTCATGAATAATGTTCAATATAATATCATATAAGATAAAGTAGACAAGAAACAAACCATAACATATGCACCTTTACTTTGTTTGATCATTCACTTAACTTTCCTACACAATATAATGTCTCATTTCTACCTTTTATGATTTATAGTGCTGCAAGGGAAATAATAATTTTATAACTTCAAATACAAAATTCTACAAGTAGAATTAAGATATTCTATGTCTGATTATAGTATTTAATTATTAGCAAACAAAATCTCATTAAGCAACTAATAGCATAGATATTTCAAACAAACGTAGAAAATAGCATACATAGTACAAACAATTTCAAACATTTAGTAATATTATAAGAAAAGCAAAAAAAATGATGTACGAATGAACATGTAATCATCAAATGAAATTAATAGATGAAAGAGAATTCCTTTATTGCTTAAAAATAAGCCTTGAGGAAAAAAATTATAGCACCAAAGACTAAATGAAATCAAATTGGGAATCCATTTAGAACATAAAGTTAAATAAGTGAAGCCCAAAATTTATAGCCGCAAAAAATAGGGTTAGGAAAAAAACTCAAGAAAGTGTCGAAAAAAGAAAAATGAAATCAGATGTAAATTAATTTGGATCAGAAACCTAAATGAAAACCATAAAGTGAAATACTTACCATAATCGATGTAGATTTTATCATCTTCTTACACTCGTCACTGCCGTAAAATAAGAGACGAAGATTAAATGAGATTTATATAAGAAATAAGGGTTAAAAAAAGTACAATTAAGAAGGCTTAAATTAAGGTAAAGGATGAGCTAGCCCAATACGGAAAAAGAGTTGATTTTTTCCAAAATTCAAAAATTCGGCCGATATCTCGCTGTTAAATCTCGTCCGAGATACCGAAATCTCGTCCGAGATTTGAGTCAGACGAGATTCAAACGAAATTAGTTGTTTCGAATCGCCCAGCTTTGAAAACGAGATCTCGGCCGAGATCTCGGCCGAGATGAGCGAGATTTAAAACCTTGATCGGTGTATCTGTTGAGACTAGAGTATGTAATACTCATAATTCCTGGGGGCACCTAGAGGTTACGTACTAATAGTTATTAGATAACTATGGAACGGCTCACTCGATAGTTTTCTATTGGTTAATATAACTAAGGTCAAACAGAAAATAACGATGTGACTGATTTACACAGTTCACTCGACTTGAGAATACTATGGATTTAAAATATGAAAGCACTGCTTTGATTATAGTCAAATCATGGCATGGTGTTCCATTGAGTGACTATAGTTGGGTCAAGTGGAATTGTTGGAAGTGAAGCACTATTCAAGAGAGGATTCATCTCCTCGGTTATACGGGGTTAGTACCATGGTCAACTCAACTCAACTCAAAGTCAAAGTCTCTAGCCAGAGCATTTTGTTACTAATAATTGTTATTATTGAACCAAGGACTTTATATTTGGACTATAAAGTTGAATGTGGATGACATTGGAATTTTGATCATTACCAAATTCCATAAATCCAATGTGATATAGTTTTGATGAAGAGAATTGGTGTAAATAATTATCACTATTAGGTACCGCTTATAATAAGTAAAATTGGATTTTACCTAAAAGATGTGTAAGCGATATTCGGCCAAAATGTCACACCGCCTGCTTAGTGACGCGTGAACGTTAATATTCGAATAGTTTGATATTAATCGCTGACTGAATTTACACCTTTGAGTCGCACAACCATAATGATGAATGCTTCGAAAACCATATGATTTGATTAATTAATAACCATTATAAATTAACTAAATTGATTAATATTTATGAAATATTAATTATTAAATTTTTATTTATTTATTTATTTGATTTGTTTGAATCCATTAGTATTTAATAAAGTACGTACATAAAAGTTATGTATGTACGTATCGATATATGATATTGATAAAATATTTAAATTAGATTTAAATAAATTAATTACTAAATGGGTTTGGGATTATTTTGAGGCCCATATAACCTTATTCATGGAAGGCAAAGAAATAGAGGCTTAAAATCCAATGGTTGGATCTAGAAAATGAAGGGAGGAGGTTAGGAAGGATTCCTCTATAAATATGTTATTTTCCATTCATAGGCCTCTCTTAATCACTCTCCTTCTAAACCCTAGCCTCCATCTTCATTTTTCAAGCTTCATGGCCGAAATTCCATGGCTTCCAAGCCATAAAAAATTCCCAAAAAAAATCAAATCAAATCAAATAAATACAAAAGCGGTGCTTCAGATTGTTGCAATTTCTAGAGGTGATTCAATCAGATCTAGAAGCATTTATCATTGAGGTACGAATCATAGGCAACATCAACAAGGTAAATTCCATTACTTACTTATTTATTTATTCCATAATAATATAAATCTAGTAGTTAACTCATTTTGAACATCAACAAGGAATGTTCAGGCTCAAACTTTCACAAGTAATATTGATTATAATATGTCAATAACAAATCTTTAAGTTGGAAATGTTCCAAATAAAAGACCATGGCTGATTCAATGAATAAGGCTAGGTATATCACCTTGAATAGCGCCGCAATCAAAACAATGTATATAAAAATATACGTGCACAAATTTATAACTGAGCCGATTCCAAATGTTGAGAATCTCATGATAGAGTTATATGATAACAATGTCATGAAATAGTTTGTAATAGAACTTAGAGCCCACTCAAAGTCGAGAGACATACTCCGAATTGTTCCATATGATAAAACAGTTTATCACCATCAGAGAGAGTTGATTGATAGAGTAGATAATTAAAACATAATAGCATACCCGTTCACAAAGGGACTGATCCAACTGGTTTTGAGAAACCAATTGAAGAAGCTGGAATAAGATCCATAATTGACCCCAAGTGCAAGTGGGAGATTGATAGAGTTAGGGGTATGCCCTAGGGGCAATTATGTAATTTGTTACATATATCTAACTCGTTGAACAATCTTGTTCATAATAAAGGTGTTTTTTTCTATTATATACTTGATATAATGTGGTTATATTAATTATTTAATTTAATTAAAATTATATTTAATAGAAAATCCATAAATGGCATATTTTGTGATAGTAGTTACAAAGTGTTGTAACCGTGAGTAATTCATCACAATGAAATAAATATACCATTTTAAATGTTCCTAGTCAAGATGCATCGAAACTAGATATCGGTATATCTGTTGAGACTAGAGTATGCAACACTCTCCAAATGTTGGGCAGTTTAATAATCATGACTGCTGGGGGCACCTAGAGGTTACGTACTGATAGTTATTGGATAACTATGGAATGACTCACTCGATAGTTTTCTGTTGGCTAATATAACCAAGGTCAAATAGAAAATATTGATATGACTGATTTACACAGTTCTCTCGACTTGAGAATACTGTGGATCTTCAATATGAAAGCTCCGCTTTGACTATAATCAAATCATGGCATGACGTTCCATCGAGTGACTATAGTTTGGTCGAGTGGAAGTATTGGAAGTGAAGCACTATTCAAGAGAGGATTCATCTCCTCGGTTATATAGGGTTAGTATCATGGTCAACTCAAAGTCAAAGTCTCTGCCCAGGGCATTTTGGTTAATAATAATTGTTATTATTGAACCAAGGACTTTGTGTTTGGACTATAAAGTTGAATGTGGATGACATTGGAATTTTGATCATTACCAAATCCATAAATCTAAAGTGATATAGTTTTGACAAAGAGAATTGGTGTAAATAATTGTCACTATTAGGTACCGCTTATAATAAGTAAAATTGGATTATACCTAAAAGATGTGTAAGCGATATTCGGCCAAAATGTCACACCACATGCTAAGTGACGTATGAACGTTAATATTCGAATAGTTCGATATTAATCGCTGACTGAATTTACACCTTTGAGTCGCACAACCGTAATGATGAATGCTTCGAAAACCACATGATTTGATTAATTAATAACCGTTATAAATTAACTAAATTGATTAATATTTATGAAATATTAATTATTAAATTTTTGTTTATTTATTTATTTGATTTGTTTGAATCCATTAGTATTTAATAAAGTACGTACATAAAAGTTATGTATGTACGTATCGATATATGATATTGATAAAATATTTAAATTAGATTTAAATAGATTAATTACTAAATGGGTTTGGGAATATTTTGAGGCCCATATAACCTTATTCATGGAAGGAAAAAGAAAAGGAGGCTTAAAATCCAATGGTTGGATCTAGAAAATGAAGGGAGGAGGTTAGGAAGGATTCCTCTATAAATATGTTATTTTCCATTCATAGGCCTCTCTTAATCACTCTCCTTCTAAACCTAGCCTCCATCTTCATTTTTCAAGCTTCATGGCCGAAATTCCATGGCTTCCAAGCCATAAAAAATTCCCAAAATAAAATAAAATAAAATCAATACAAAAGCGGTGCTTCAGATTGTTGCAATTTCTGGAGGTGATTCAATCAGATCTAGAAGCATTTATCATTGAGGTACGAATCATAGGCAACATCAACAAGGTAAATTCCATTACTTACTTATTTATTTATTCCATAATAATATAGATCTAGTAGTTAATTCATTTTGAACATTTTATATATGTTTATTGTCCCTTATATGCATACAAATACAAATCTTAAAGTATCATTAGAATTGGTTTTCATTTGAAATTGGTAACTTCTGTTCATGATTTTCTATGTTAATTTCTATTGATTTTGATCTAAATATAGATCTGGCAATTAACTTGTTATTCTAATTAACTTTATTTTATTTAATTGTTAACAATAGTTTACATTGATTCCAATTTTGTTTTCTACTTTAAGATTCATACATATGCATAAATGCGTATGTATATATATATATATATATATTTGTATGTGTATGCTAAAATTATTTTGAAATATTTTCAAAGATTTTAAGAATTTTTTTTATTATTAACATATACATATAAATTATATTTAGATTTGTTGATTATGATATGTTATCAGATTGTTTTACTAAATTAGATTACTACATGTTTGGTAACAAATCTTAAATTGATTTTAATTGATTTGGTTGAGTTGATTTATTAATTTTAAAGGATTCATTAACAATACATATATGAATATTTTTAAATATATATATATATATATATATATATGTGTGTGTGTGTGTATATATATTTATGTATACATGCATACACATACATATATTACACTGTATTTTTGTATAAATAAACATAAATCAACATAATATTATTATTATACAAAATGTACTTTCGACAATTTTTTAATATCCATGTTTGATTCTATCTTAAATTATTAACATATACATACAGGTTACATTTGGATTTATTGATTAAGATATATTTTCAAATTGATTTACTAAATTAGGTCACTACATGTTTGGTAATAAATCTTGAATTGATAGTAGTTGACTTGGCTGAATTAATTTAGTGTATTTGGAGGATTCATTAAATAATACATATATAAACATATTTAAACGTATACACACACATAATTAGTTAATTATACATACATTTGTTGTTGACTGTTTATATCCTTATCTCATGATGCATATTGATTCTCATTTCTATGCTGCATTAATTAAGTTTACCAAATGGAAATTAAATCAATCATCGTTTGTTACCCTTTATCTATTTCCCGTATCCTTTTTATGTGTTTAGCTATAAATTTATTTCTAGTTATATGTCTGCACATTGTCATCAATTGATAGCACCTATCATATGTTGCTCTTATAGAATTTACACTATAATATATTTGTTTGTTTATACTTACATTCATGCCATATATATGTTGTTAATTTAGAACATTCATATAATTAATCAATTTAATTAAAGAGAGATAAATAAAAGGTTTCTCTCTCCATATAAATAATATGGCTCACATTAATTGAATAAGTTAAGAAAGGGAAACGAAAAGTTTCCTTTTCAAATAAATTAATGCCCACTCATTAATTCAATAACTTAAGAGATAGGAAATGAAAAGTTTCATTCTCTAAATAAATTTAATAAGTTACCTTACATACAAATATGTACATAAGAGTATATTTGATATACTCTAATTTACAAACACATTAAATTAAATTTTAAACTTTATTTTAAAACTGAATAAAATAAATATTTTATTTAAAAGAATACTTAGAAAATTTCTATGTATGTTTAGACTCTATAGGCCCATTAAAGATCCAAAATGGCTAATTTTTTTGAAATTCACCCATTTCTTTCGCTGCGGGCTGGCCCAGTTCCTTCAACGACAACGTTGGCTTTGCATAATCGTGCGTGTACTATTGTCGGGCAAGTTATTTTTTATAGTTAAGGATGTGCATTGAGCATGCAGGTCACTGGAATCATGTAGGCCTAGTTATCGATAGTTGGAACTATACGGGATGGGACGCGAGCCAAAAGCGGGGAATGGCATTGGCTATTGAAATCATAGGGGCTAAGGTGCAGGTCGATCTATGTTACTTGCGAGAAAACCGAGCGATGTATGACAACGATTACTACACCATGAATGACATCAACTTGGCACCAATGAAAAATTCCAGACACTTTGTTTACCGACGCTTTTTATGGCGTCGATGCGGCACCGATATTTAGTTTACAAACGCCGCACCGATGCCATGCTGGCATCGGTAAACATGATTATTCTCATAGTGTAAATAAGCATATATAAAACGATATATACATATAGATATTGTGATTTAGATCTATTGCAAACACATATATTATGCTTACATATACATATGAAAATTCATATGTACATCAAGAATATAAATGTCTAACTATATACATATGTTTTGTCTATACTGCAGTATACATATGGTTTGTATACACATATTAACAACATCATATATGTATATATAATTTAGGTATATATGTACTTATATGTGACATAAATATTACCACTTATATATTACACATACATACGTATGTGTGTGTATGAAAACAAATCTGTATAGATAAAATTATATATCTTTAAATAAACGTGAATGCTTGGTTATTTAAGAGAAAGTGAAGATAAGTAAATATTAGATCTAATTCTAATCAAATCAGTGTCCAAGAGGAAAGAAGAAGGAGGTAACATCTTTAGTTGATTCCAAAAATATATTAGATCTTGATCTAGAAAATCTATATCCAAAGAGGAAAGAGAAATAGGTAACACTTTTGTTTATTCTACCTTCCTATTTACAACTCCCAATTAATTATATGTTTAATTTGCATATGAAAAGGAAGGTGATTCCATAGTCGGCATAACCAAAAGTGTCTTAGCATTAAAATTTTATACCAGAATTACCAAATTAATATATGTATAAACATAAGCACTTTTAATGCAATACACAACGAATAATGCTCCAACAACATGAATTAAATTAAACATTATATATATATATATATATTTGTATGTATGTATGTATGTATATAAATGATTGAACAACAAAACATTAGGTAAATTAATTTGAAATCAAATCAAGATTAATTTTAACCAAATGGTTTAACTCACAAACGCTTTACTATTTTGAATAACATAAAGAAGCATATATAGAAACTAAATATTTGAATATCGAATTCATTATTTTAAATAATTAAATTTATGTAAACATATGCATATATTCTAATATACCAAAACCAAATAAGCATTGACAATCTACTTCTCTTAAAATTGTGCATAAAATTGGTTTCATATTTTTCAAATGATAATACATAAATAATTTTAAATCAAATATAATAAGTGGCAATACAATATTTACATATATGTGAATTTGGGCTAGGGTTGAACGTAATGAATGGATAAAATAAAATAGAATTAAACCTGAGAGGATCTACAATTTTTAATATATTGATTTGCAAACCTTCTCCTAGATTGCTTGAATCACTGGCCGATCTTGCTAGATTTGAATGAACCACATTGATTTTATTTTGAGTAGAATTTTTTTTAGTGATGAGTAAGATGGAGGATGAGGCCATAGACGAGGATAGAGGGAGAAAAGGAAAATTAGAGAAAGAAATGAATGAGAGGATTTTGTTTTAATGAGATAATTAAATAAAATTTCCTGTCCTCACTTAAAAACTTCATATTTTAACTTACAATTAATTTTTGATTGAGCCAATCTCCTCCTCTCTCCTATGTTTGTCTAGCTATGACTTATCCTTGCATAAGTTAACTTTTTCAAAAGCCTATTAAGTAATTATCTGTATTTAAGGCCCGTAATAAATGGCGATATCGTATATTCATATGTGCATATATATCTTTTATACACACATCCAAATAATTAATAATCACACCCACACATCAAATATATTAATATTTCTTAAACATTAATTAATATAATTAATTTATAAAAATTTATAAACTAATTAAATTGTATTAATTTTTGGAGAATTCGCTAGTGTAGTCGTGTGACTCGAAGGTGTGGATTCAGTCAGCGATTAATATTGAACAATTCAAATATTAACTTCTACACATCACCTTAGCTAATAGTGTAACAGTTTGGCCGAATTCATTACTTACAGATCTTTTCGATAAAATTGTATTATATATTATCTTAAGCAGTACCAATAGTGACAATAAGTTATGCATGTTCTCTTTGTCGCCACCATATCACATTGGGATGTACATAGTCAGTTATTAGTTAAAACTCCAATATTATCCACTTCAACTCGATTTGACCATAAAATAAAGTTCTTAGTTCAATAATGGCATTTATTATTAACCATTCTACTCTAAGCAAAGATTTTGACTTTGAGTTGACCATAGTTTACCACTTTACCTTGATACCAACCTTATACAATCGAGAAGACGGATTCCATATTGAATAGTGCTTTACTTCCAATGCTTCAACTCAGGTCAAACTATAGTCATTTAATGGACATCATGTTGTGATTTAACTGTAAACAAAGTGGAGCATCACATTGAAGTTCAATGGTGTTCTCAAGTTGAGGGAACTATGTAACATTGTCATACCGAGATTTCCTATTTTACTAGTTGTTATCAACCAATAGAAAACTCTCGAAAGAGCCATTCCATATTTATCCAATGATAACGAGTACGTAAACTTTTAGTTCTCCAACGGCCATGAGTAATATACTGCCCAATATTTGGAAAGTGTTACGTACCCTGGTCACAGTGGATGAATCAATATCCTTTATCAAAACATCCAATAATGTTTAAAATGAAATGTTATTTTATTTTGTGACTAATTACTCGCGATTGCAACTATTGCAACTTCAATGACATAACATTTTATTTAATGATATTCTTATTAATATACTTTAAATTAATTACTTAAAATTATATCACAGTATAATAAAGTATATAACAGAAATCAAACACCTTTATTACGAACTAAATGGACTACAGAGTTAGATATACATAACAAATTACATAATTTCCTCCATGGAATACTGCTGTCTCTTTCATATTTTGACCCGAACCTTTAGATTTGATTTGATTTATGTGCTTTCTGAACTTTGTTTAAAATACTTAGCTATGAACCTGATTTTCAAAGATTAATAGAACCGTGCCTTGTGATTGATTTATGAATCGAATGAACTACGTTTTACACAATATGGAATGATAGTACTGTATTGTGCATGGTAGAATAACATTATGGAATTAATGCATGAATTGTTGGGCTTGATTTCCCCCTTTTAAGGTAACTCTAGTAAGAATGCGATGAACTCTAATCATCATGCCCCAGATGAAATTGACTCCTTGCAAAGGAAGAGTACAAGCCATGCTTGGGGGCATAATATTGGTTCCTCCACGGATGTCAGAGCATGTCATTCTCCTACTAGGCATCTAGAGACAGATGTGCATGCCAATTATGAAGAACAGGATATCCATAAGTCCTTTCCATTTGATGAGTGATTGAAGGGGTTCATCGGATGCCTCTTTGCCTTAAAGATGCAAGTCCCTCTTACCGACGAGCGAATGATAGGACTTTTCGAATTCTTTTTAACCTAGGAGCCATGAACCTCTTTCATGCCAAATGCTTGAAATGATTTATCGGTTATCTCCCAACTTTACCGGAGATAGTTGAGTATAAGCACACCCAACTCTATTATAGACGATGGAGTATAAACTCTTTCAATTCTGCTAGAGATAGTAGAGTATAAACTCATACAACTCTACTAGAGATAGTTGAGTATAAAAAAAATAACTCCGTTGGAGACAGCGGAGTATAAACTCAAGCAACTCCGCTGAGACAACGAAGTATAAACTCATTCAACTCTACGAGAGACAACGAAGTATAAACTAACCTTACTATATCAGAGACAACGGAGTATGAATTTCCTATCCCAGGAGAAGGGGTTTCCATCAGAGGAAGTGGAGTATTGTTGCCGAACCTCGGAGATATGGTATAGCTTCACTAGAGACAGCGAATTATCAAGTTATTCAGCCTCAAAGACTAGGCTCAACTCCTCTAGAGTCTGAATTTTATGAGCAGTCCTGGAGACAATACCCGAATCTGCCAGAGGTAGTGGAGTGTGATCTTTCCAAAAATCCCCAAATATAGGGTTAACTTCATCTAAACACGAAATATACTACTCTAGACAATGAGTAACCACATAGAACATAAGGACTGTAATGCAAATGCATAAATCTTGATTGATATTTGATAGAGATACTTAATGGCATACAGATAACATAGGCCTCTTACTTTGCAGGCTTGATAAATTGCCGCACCTGCATACAGATTTCTACATCGACCGCAGCATTCCCCCGTTAGGATTGGATCTCAAACAAAGCATACTTTAGTGGGGGAGAGGGTAAAATGTTAATGGAAAATTTGGCACAATCTCAGAACTATCCAAACCAATTGGAAAATAAAATCAGGAGATACACCTTGGTTGAAAGGCTAAGACGGAGGACCAGAAACACAAAAAGATAACATAAGAAAAGTCGAAAAGAAAATAAGTAAATTGCCAAGTTTGAGTA